>CM066169.1:48049934-49373934 GCA_033629205.1 Lithocarpus polystachyus | reverse complement strand
TTGAAACGTCTTGGTTTCACCATCGCGTCATATTGTCTGGACATGAGGTTTTTGTATCTCGCTGTTCTCTGCTCCGCGTCTGCTCTTACTTCGTCTATAAGATCAAGGTTAAGGCGCAGTTGGTCTTCGTTGTCCTTGGACTGGTACCTCATCACTCGGTGATTGGCCATGTGAATTTCAGCGGGTATCACTGCTTCGCTCCCATAAGCTAGCTTAAAAGGAGTTTCTCCCGTAGGGGTTCTTGTAGTGGTTCTGTAAGACCATAAAACGCCGGGTAGCTCGTCTGGCCACACCTCCTTTGCCCCCGCAAGCCGGGTTTTGATGATTTTCAACAAAGAGCGGTTTGCAACTTCTGCCTGACCGTTGGCTTGAGGGTGGGCGGGGGAGGAGTAATGATTGTCGATCCCGAAGTGCTTGCAGAAATCTCTGAAGAGGGCGTTATCAAATTGCCGCTCGTTGTCGGACACTAGAACCTTGGGCACTCCGAATCTACACACGATGTTTTTCCAGACGAAGTTCTTCACATTTTGCTGTGTTATTTTCGCTAAGAGTTCTGCTTCTATCCACTTGGTGAAGTAATCAATCCCAACCACCAAGAATTTCATTTGTCTGGTTCCAAGTGGAAAAGGACCTAAGATGTCCAACCCCCACTGGGCAAAAGGCCATGGGGCCGTCATTGGAGTTAGATATTCTGCCGGTTGTCGGGGGATATTGCTGAAACGCTGACATTGGTCACATACCTTGACGTACACCTTCGCGTCTGCTTGAATGGTTGGCCAGTAATATCCTACACGGACTACCTTATGAACCAACGCTCTTGCCCCCGAGTGGTTACCGCACGCTCCTTCATGGATTTCTCTCAACACATAGTTCGACTCGTCCGGGGCTAAACACCTCAAGTAGGGCTGGGAGAAACCCCGTTTGTACAGCACTTCGCCCATAAGAATATATTTGGCAGCTCGGATTCTTACTTTCCTGGCTTCACCCTCGTCTTGTGGAAGCCTTCCATCTTTAAGATAGGCAATTATTGGAGTCATCCAGTTTTCTCTTTCTCCTACCTCTTAGACTTCCGGGAGGTCTATGCTTGGCATGTATTGAACTTCATCAATCTTGTCCATGGTTTCTCCTGATGAGGCTGCTTTCGCCAAGGCATCTGCTTTCATATTTTCCTCCCTCGAGAGTTGGGCAAATTTGGTGTCGTTGAATCCCTTGATGAGTTGCCTTACTTTATCCAGGTATTTCACCATTCGTTCTTCCTTGGCTTCACATGATCCATTTACTTGGTTAATGATCAACTGGGAGTCTCCTCGAACGACGATGGATTCCGCCCCTAGAGCTTTGGCTAACTCTAACCCTTTAAGGAGTGCTTCATATTCGGCCTCATTGTTGGTGGGTTGGTATTGTAGTCGGACGGCATATTCCAACTTATCCCCCTCGGGTGATCTAAGTACAACCCCAACTCCTCCAGAATGCAACGTGGACGAACCGTCCACATTGATATCCCACTTCCGAACTTCGCTTAATTCGTCCAGCTCTCCTTGTCCAGGGGTAAACTCCGCAATGAAGTCCGCTAGCACTTGTGCTTTAATTGCCCTTCTTGGTTGGTATCTGACATCAAACTCACTAAGCTCTACAGCCCATTGGACGAGTCGTCCTGCCGCTTCCAACTTATTTATTGCTTTCTTTAAAGGATGGTCCGTTTGGACGTTGATAACATGAGCTTGGAAGCAATGCCTCAGCTTCCTAGAGGCTGTAATCAATGCAAAAGCTAGCTTTTCCATGAAGGGATACCGTCCTTCCGCCCCTTTGAGTGCTCGGCTTGTGTAATAAACCGGTTTCTGCACCCCTGCTTCTTCTCTGATTAGAGCGGAGCTCACTGCATTTGGGGACACTGCCAAGTACAAGTACAACTCTTCACTAGGGACTGACGGGCTCAACAAAGGAGCTTCGGTGAGATATGTCTTCAAGTCTGCGAAAGCTTTTTGACATTCGTCCGTCCATTCAAACGCCTTTCTAAGAACCTTGAAGAATAGTAGACACTTGTCAGTGGCTCTAGAGACAAATCTGTTGAGGGCAGCAACTCGTCCGGTAAGGGACTGGACTTCCTTGATATTTTGTGGAGGCTTCATATCCAATATTGCTTGAATCTTGTCAGGGTTTGCTTCAATTCCTCTTTGTGACACCATGAAACCTAGAAATTTGCCTGACGAAACCCCGAAGGCGCATTTACTTGGGTTAAGTTTCGTGTTGTATCGCCTGAGTGTGTTAAAAGTTTCTTGCAGGTCGTCCAAGTGCTTTCCTTCGTCTAGGCTTTTTACTAGCATGTCGTCAACATAGACTTCTACATTTCGACCAATCTGAGGCCGAAACATGTGGTTTACCAGCCTTTGGTACGTTGCTCCCGCGTTTTTTAAGCCAAAGGGCATCACTTTATAGCAAAACAGGCCTTGACTAGTGACGAATGATGTCTTCTCTTGGTCTCTTTCATCCATTCTTATCTGGTTATATCCGGAGAAGGCATCCATGAAGCTCAGCAACTTATGTCCCGCAGTTGAATCCACCAATTGATCAATGCGCGGCAATAGGTAGCTATCTTTGGGACAGGCTTTGTTCAAATCAGTGAAATCCACGCACATTCTCCATTTGCCGTTAGCCTTCTTGACCATCACTACGTTGGCCAACCAGTCTGGATAATAAACCTCTCGAATGAAATTCGCTGCAGCTAACTTTTGAACTTCTTCTTTGATGGCATTATCTCTCTCGGGGGCGAACACTTTTTTCTTCTGTCGAACAGGCTTCGAGGAGGCGTGGACGTTGAGATGGTGGGTGATGATAACGGGGTCTATACCCGGCATATCTTCATGCGTCCATGCAAACACGTCGATATTCTTCCTTAAGAACAGGACGAGGTCTTCTTTTACCTTATCTTCCATTTCCATTTCAATCCTTGTATACCTCTCGGGTTTATCCTCGTCCAAGGAGATATCTTCTAGTGCTTCAGCTGACACTGCCACGGCTCGTCTTTCCTCAATATTCATCATTTGTGTCTGCTCGTCCATGGCTAACATAGCCAGATAGCACTCTCTCGCTGCCAATTGGTCTCCTTGTACCTGCCCTACCCCATGCTCCGTAGGGAACTTGACTGACAAGTGATAAGTGGAGGTGACTGCCTTCCAACTATTTAAAGTTGGCCTTCCTATGATGGCATTGTAAGAGGATGAACAGTCAACCACCAAGAAATTTACGTTGCTAGTTACCTGCTGTGGGTGTGTGCCTACTACCACGGGCAAAGTAATAATACCCACTGGCTGCACCTTCATCCCTCCGAACCCCACCAAGGGTGAGTTCACTGGACGAAGTTGGTTTCGTCCAAACTTCATTTGTTGAAAAGCGGGATAATACAAAATATCCGCTGAACTTCCATTATCTACCAACACCCTTCTTGTTGTGTAGTCTGCGATAAGTATAGTGATGACGATGGCATCATCATGGGGGTGATGAACCCTTCCAGCATCCTTGTCCGTGAACGTGATGGCCTGCTCGTTCGTTGTCCTATTTCCGGACGATCGTCCAGAGAGCTGGACGTTCTGCACTACCTTCAAGTAAGACTTCTTCGCTTTGGACGACTGAGCCATTGAATTTCCTCCTATGATTACTCTTATTTCTCCGAGCGGGGGACATGGTGGTTCCTCCGCCTTTGCTTTCAGCTTGTCGTCCTTGTGATCTCGTCCAAGGAAATTTCTTAATTTCCCTTGTCTGATAAGGTTTTCAATCTGCTATTTCAAATCAAAACACTCGTCGGTGTCATGCCCGTGGTCCCTGTGGAAGCGACAATATTTGTTTCTATTGCGCTTATTGGGATCTCCCTTCATCTTTTCAGACCATTTTAGGGAGGGGTCATCTTTGATTTGCATGAGCACCTGTTCCAGCGGCGCATTCAACTGCGTGTATTGCTGGGTTCTCGCTGAGGGGCCTACCTTCTTACTGTCCCAATCTTTCTTGTCTTCCATTCGTCCCTTCTTTGGACGAGTACCTTGTTCGGAGTGACGCATGGAATTCTCCATTCTCTCAGCTCTCTTCCTTTTCTTGGCTATGATTGCGTCTTCTGCATTCATAAAGTTTTGGGCCGAGTGAACGAGTTCGGCCATGGTCTGAGGCTCCTTTTCATAAAGCTTGTGGATGAATAAGTCAGAGTTTACTCCATTGTGGAAGGCTGCCAACAGCAACTTGTCATCTACTTCGTCTACCGTCAGGGCTTCTCTGTTGAAACGAGTGATGAAGGATCGCAAACTTTCATTCTCTCCTTGTTCGATGGTCAACAGGCTGGACGAGGAATGTTTATGCCTTTGTCCTCCAATGAAATTGTTAACGAACAGTTTTCTCAACTCCTCAAAGGAACTTACTGTATTTGGTGGTATCTTACTGAACCACACCCGCGCTGGCCCTTTAAGGGTAGTAGGGAAGGCTCTACACATGATCTCATCTGGGACCCCCTGGAGATGCATTGTGGTCTTGAAAGTGGCGATATGATCGAATGGATCCCTTGTTCCATCATACGAATCCAGGGAAGGCATCTTGAACTTTGGAGGTAATGGATGGCCATTGATTACAGTCGTAAAAGGGGAGTCCGTTCGATGGACTAAGTCTTCTACAGGATTTGCTCTTCTCATATTCTCCCACATCTCATCCATGGCTTTCTTCATCTGGTCCATCTCCTTCTCCAGATGCGGCACCCTTCGCGAAGTGGCGCCACGTGATTGGCTTTCTGGACCAGGATTCCCTCTGTCTTCTTGACTTTGGGCCTGTCCTTCAACGTATCCTTCGTAGCGTTGTCTCCTTTCGTTGATCTCCCTTGTCAACTCTTGGTTTTGGCGGGTTAACTCCGCCATGGCGGCTGCCATGGACTGTATGTGTTGAACAGAAGACGGTTGCATGGCAGGAACTGACTGGCGATCTCGGTAGGGATTGCTGGAAGCATCCCTACTTTCTTGGTGGCCCGGGCTAGTGGCTCTCGATCTTGTCCGAACCATACAGCCTTTTGTCGGAGAAAGCGTGAAAAGAAACTACAAACACCAAAATTCACGAACTCTTTCCCACAGACGGCGCCAACTGATGATGCTCCTTGCGAATCAGTAGGCTGGATGCTTGGACTCTAAGGATCTGAAAGGCCTGCAAGAAAATGATGAATCAAAGGAGATCGGGGTTGGCCGGTCTAAGACCCTCCGATGGTGAAGTTAGTCTTCCTTCTCAAAATGACGAAACTTCCAATTCTATTAAGAGTGTCTAGAGAGATTCAGACTTACCTCCTGTGTTGGAGAGAGGATGTTTATATAGGGTCGAAGTGACGGTTACTATCCTGCAACTGCTCCCTCTTTTGTGGGAGCCAGGAGGTAACTGCTACGGGAAGGTTGAAAATAACTTCTCTTATAATCATTCCACGTAGCGTGTATTTCTTAACTGACTAACAGGGTCTGTTGAGGCTCGTCCATACTTGGACGAGTGCTGCTGTGAGAACTCAGGACGAGGTCTTTGAATCCTTAGCTCTAAGTTGAATGGAGAAGGAAAGGTTTATATGTATGGTTACAGTGTGGGATTGTCGAGCTGGTCTCATGGGTGAGCTGTCTTTTTGCAGACGACAGCGCAAGGACAGGTGGATTAGTGCGCTGGACGAGTTCGTCCTCTGGACGAGCTCGTCCTTGTGGATGATATAAGGACGAGCTATGCTAGGTACTATCAATAATAATAATAATAATAATAATAATATTATTATTATTATTATTATTATTATTATTATTATTATTATTTTGAGATTTTCATGGTAATTTTTCTCTCTAAGAGGTAGCTTAATGTAAAGTTTCTTATTGTTGAATAAAAAATTTAGATAAAATTTCTATCTATCCAAAAAATTAATTGTTATCTTAGCCTATTGATAAAAAACAATCATCATAGATCATTAGCCTCATTACACACACTTTGTGCATGTGATGAGACTCTTTTTTTTTTTTTTTTTTTTTTTTTTGGATTTACATGTTTTCCTACAAATACTAAGCATTGACTCATGACCTTGTTTTTCACAGGAATTTCATCCTACTTTATCTCTCCTATTTCTACATCCTTGCATGGATAAACCAAATGTGATAGAATAAAGTGAAGAATTACACTTTTTATCTTGAAATTCTATAGTCTACCGTTACAAAATTACAAAAAGAATGAAAAAAAAAAAAAAATTCTATTCACACGTAACTCACTCATATACAACAAATAATAACTTTTAAGGAGAATTGAAAGAGAAAGAAAGGGGGAAAAAAAAAGGAAAAAAAAAGGGTAAGAAAACGGTGCCATTTTTTGAATCTTTTTAATTGTCTAACTTCGATCTCATTTGATCCTTGGTTCCTTACTTTTGCCCCCATTAAAGCAAATATACAATAACTGCAATTGCTCCAATAACCCAAAAAATAGTTATTATATAATAAAAAAAGAAACAACACTAAGGGTGTGTTTGGTAGAGTGGATTTTAGAGAGGATGGGAAAAAAAAAAAACAGAGAGAATATGATGTAAGAATTTTTTTTGGAAAGTGTTTGGTTGAGAGGGGGAGAGAGGATCGAAAATGATGGTGGGCCTTAAGTGTTTTCTCCCCTGGCTCATGAAAAAGTTTTCTCTCCAAAATGGGGAGAAAATTGAGGAGGGGGGGGGGGGGGGGGGAGTTTGATAGGTAAATGACGAAAATGCCCATGTGCACTTGCACATGGGCTTGTCTAGTACGTTTTTGTTTTTGTTTCTGTTTTTTTTTTTTTTTGGACTTGATTTTTTTTTTCTAGACATGGTTTTTATTTTTTAATAAATTTGGGTGATTGCTTTTTTTTTTGGTCACTTTTTTGTTTTAATTAGGCATAATTTTTTAACAAGGGTACATGAATAAATTTATACAAATACACTTTTTTTGTCCCTCCACTTTTCCATTCCCAACCAAATAAAAAGGAGGGAAATTAAAATATTTTCTATCCTCCTACTTTTCTACTCTCCCACTATTTTCTATTTTCTCACTTTTCCACCCATTCAACCAAACTGACTCTAATGTAACATTTGGTACGGGTAATGTTTTAGGATTTCTAAGAATATTTAATGATTCTCACGTCTGGTTGCAAATCACACTAGGGAATCAAATGTCAGCGGAATCTGAATTCCTCCTTTAACCCCCTTTCAGTAGGAATATGGATTCCCTTTAAAACTAGTGGGTATCTAGATTCCCAAGCTTAAAGGAAATTATATTTTTTTTTTTATAAATTGACAATTTTAACTCATTATTCTTATCATTTAAGCAATTGAGATAAAAAAAAATCATTAATATCTTTTCATTTGTCTTTATCTCTTTCTGCCAAAACAATATAAACAAGATAGACAACTCTGTTGATATATTCATTAACAAAGTTTTATTTAGGTTTCATGTGTGAAAAAAAAAAGTTTGAAGGGGACTCTCCATTGTTGCCAGGTATTCACTTTTATTGTTGTGTATGTTGCTCAACAAATTATTAATGGATCTATTTTCATGGAAATTTGTTAATGTATCTATTTGTATCTCAAATCTTGGTTTTGTTTAGTTGCTAGAAATATAGACCAAGATTGGTGGCTTCATCTAGTTTTTTTTTTTTTTTTTTTTTAGATTAATGGCTTTGTTTCTACAATTTCAATAATTTTTATCCTATCTGGTGCTTTTGATGTTTGTTATACTGGAGGATGTGAGGATATTTTCCCAAAGATTTGAAAATTTGCTTTACTCTCATTCTAAAAGAGAAGGCAACTTTGTAGCGCATAGTCTGGCTAGATATGTTATTAGCATACCAGATTTTTTAGTATGGATGAAGGATGTTCCATCACGCATTTAGTCATTTGTACAAGCTGATTTGGCTTGCTTGCATTAATAATATTTACACTTTTCACTCTCAAAAAAAAAAAAAAAAAAACCCATCATATTTGTATACGCGTTTTTGGATTTGTCATAATTTATAGTTTATATTTTGTTTTTCATTATTTATTTAGAGGAAGATTAAAAAAAAAACTTATATTGGATTTACTAATCTAAGAATAGAATGAGAAAAATAAATAATTCAGTTAAGATTCCTAAGAATAAACCAAATATTATAATTTTACATTCCTAAGAATCTTATTAGATTCTCAATTAAACCAAATATAGGAATAGTTACATTTCTAGGCATCTAGATTGCAAGACATTACATTTCCAGTAATTTGAATGTCAGGAGTAATGTGAATTCTCCCGCACCAAATGCCATCTAAGAGAATTAGCTTGTAGGAAAAGACTACTCTTTTCCTTTGAGAGAGATAAAGAAAGGTTTCTATTTTTTTAAAGATTAAACAGGAGGAATAGAGATATTTATTTGTGTTTGTTTTGTTCACAAGGAATAAGGAGAGGTGGAAGTGCGAGACTAACGTGAAAGCGAAGAGAAAATTGCTTTTTTAAAATTTAGCTAAAAGTTAGGACTTAGGAGTTTTTAAGCTAAATAGCTAAAAACTTATTGGTGTCTTAGTTTGATGATAAAGAGCTATCATCAAGAGCGAAAGTCATATGTTGAAACTTAAAAAAAAAAAAAGGAATTTTACATGTCTAACCCTATTATTTAAGTTCACTATACATGTGAATTTGAGGGATTTTAGACATTTAAAATATAGATCCAAATATGGGAAACTTGTTATATAGTAGTATAGATAGTAACATAGAAACACCATAAATTTTTTATCAAAAAAAAAAAAAAAAGCACCGTAAATTTGAGATATTATCGTATCTTTTAAAACAAAAAAGAATTATCATGGGATGATGGGGAAACATGATTTCCAAATTTTGTAATGTAAGAATTTTTAAAATAAACTAAATTATTTACGATAGTTAAGTAATGAACCTTTACAGGCTAAATTTATTCTAATTTTACTTTCCTACTTTTTCAGGATGAAGTTTGCGGTCTAGCCCATTTCAAATTTTAAACAGGCCCTCCTTGATTTTTGTATAGTCAACTGGACTACACCCGTGCAAGCCATGTGCTTGGGTTCATGTGAATTTCAGGCCCATTAAGTCAAAAGTCCAATTGCAGCACAAAGCCACAGAGTATTAAACATCACACCGAATCATAGATACCCTCAAACGCTTTAGATGTTCAGAATCCCCTCAAACTCTCATATTTTGAAAGTTTAAATAATAAGATTAGACATATGAAAGTACTAATTAAAAACTCCTAAATTTTAGCTATATTAAAAAAAATGCAGTTTTTGTAATCCACATTTAACACTTCAGATGGTAATAAATACAGTTTCACATCCATGTTTTCCTATGAACCAACATGCCTTTGATAACATTTTTATTTTGTATTTTAAAATATAAAAAACAATAACTGCCTAAACATTATCTAACAAAGCCAGGCCACCATTTACTACTATAAAAGATGTATATTAGAAATCTCTTAAATAACTTACAATATTCTTTTAGTTTCTTGTTCATTCTTTTATCATATTTTTAACTATACTATCTTTTTCCGCACTTTCTATTTCATATATTGAATTCTTCTCAGTAGTTAGGCGTTTTTCTATAAAAATTGGTAAGCTTATAAACAAAATTTATATACTACTTTCTCAATTGAATTATATTGTGTATCATACTTTCTTCAATACATATATTGTGAACTGGTAAATTTATGACATTCTGTGATGATTGAACTATATGAAATATGTTACAAAAAAATCGGTTATGAATGGAAAATTATGACACTAAACCAAAAAAGAAGAAGGTCTTATCACATTTACGGTGCAATCCTATCTATATTGTTGGAACTGTTGGTTAGTGGATATTTTAATAGATAAGTTTGAGTTGTATATTGTAACTGCTTGATAGTCGGCTCCAAAGTTGATTTTGGATAAGAATGAGTAGGTTTTTTTTTTTTTTTTTTTTTTTTTTTTTTTTTTTTTATAAAATTTAAATACTGATAAGGATAAATAGTGTTTTTTTTAATAACTTCATGGAATGGGATAAAGGGGTGTGTGCGGGTTGGATTGGGTGGATGGAAGAAAATATTTTTAACCAACCCACTAACGGCGGGTTAGGAAAATTCCAATCCGTCGCTGACCCACCAATCTATAAATCTGGTGGATCGGTTAAAAATTTTAATGGTTTTAACATGGCAGATTGAGTGGGTTGACAAATGCAATTAACTAAATGAAATTATTTCAATTAAATTGGATAATAGTTTCTGTGGGGACTATTTTTGTCAGATCTCGGCAAGACTCTGGGCGCAGTACCGAGGAGACTCATTTTGCCGGTCCTCGGCAAGGCTCTGGGCGCAGTACCGAGGAGGCTTAGATGTCCCACATCGAAGAGAACTTCCCCCACTTGCTACCTTATAAGCTGTGAAGCGAAGGAAGTAGTGTACCATCGTATTCTGGTATTCGAATACGAGAATACGATGATACACTACTTCCTTCGCTTCACAGCTTATAAGGTAGCAAGTGGGGGAAGCTCTCTTCGATGTGGGACATCTGAGCCTCCTCGGTACTGCGCCCAGAGCCTTGCCGAGGACCGGCAAAATGAGTCTCCTCGGTACTGCGCCCAGAGCCTTGCCGAGGTCTGACAAAAATAGTCCCCACAGTTTCCTTCCTCAAATAAAAAAAGGAAAGAAAAATATTACAATTTTTATTAAAAATAATCACAAACACTACATTATTTTTATTAGAATAACTGAATTTTTACCACAATATTTTTTTATTAAAAACAATCACAAATATTACATTATTTTAATTAAAATGATTGAAATTTTATCACACTTAAAATAAAAACATCTCAAATCATAAACATGTACATAGAGTAAGAAGAATAATAATAATATCTTAGAGAGCGTGGTTGGAGTTTATTAGGGAAGAGAAATGTGAAAATGAAAAAATAAATAGAAAGAAAAAGACATGAGATAAATAAAGTGGGTGTATATGTAAGGCAGATTTTTGCAACGTGTATATATATATATATATATATATATATATATATATATATTGGCGGGCGGGTCAAGTTGTGGTTGGTTAGAAATATCTCAACTTGTTATTTAACCCGACCCGCTAAATTATCTATCTAACCCACCCAACCCGAGAACTGACCCATCTCACTTAATAGACGCAAATGGATTGGGTTGGGTGGGTTGGCGGGTCAAACAATTTTTTTTGCATAGCCACAAAGATAAGGTTCAGTATTTATTTAAAAATTTTAAAAAAATTCATTTTGAGATCAAATATAATACACACTTATTTGAATTTTGAACAAAATAGAAGAAAATGAAATGTGAGGGTGTTTTTTTTGAAAATAAAGTGCATCTATTTAAATTAAAAAAAGGATAAGAGATGAAGAGGTTGTAAATTGCGTGGATTTAGTGGGAGGTTTTATTGAAATCTTGTGGGGTTTTCTTTTACAAATTTATCCCCCTTAATTGAAAACTTGTAAGTGAGAATGGAAGGGATATTTTATGATATCCAAGATATCTGGCTTGTTTGGATCGAAGGGAGGGAGAGAAAGTAGAGGGGAGTCGAGTAGAGTTGGGTAGGTCGGAAACTAGCCTAATATTCGGCCAACTCTACTCTACTCTACTCTCCCTCCCTTCCCTCTTAATCCAAACATGCCATTAGAGTTCATGACTTGGAAGTCCCTTAAATAGTAGTATAAAGTATAGATATATACAAAATAATTTTTTAAAATAATTTATAATCTTTATAAACTTTAATGAATGCACACAAATTATCTAATTTCCTATAGATGAGTGTTAAAAAATCACAATTATTTTATTGTAATTTTTTAATTTTTTTCTTATTTTTGGAAACACTATAATTTGTAACATTAACCTTTTTTTAGGGTAACATTTTGAGTCCAATTAAACTTTTACACACCATTTTTTTTTTTTTGAGAATCAATACCGAACACTTTTATTAAGAAGCTAAATAATCAAAAATAACAAACTGATGAATGTCAAATGGAACATACTCCATCCACACTAATAAAGGAAAAGAAATTATTGCTTTCTTGGCCAAAGCATGGGCTACACAATTGCCCTGCTACCTAGTATGAGAGAAAGAAAAAGTTCTAAGTGAACCAACAATAGACAAAGTGTCTTTGACAAACTGGCCAATTAAGGGATGACCCTAATTCGTTGTCCTCAACATCCCACACACCACCTCGGAATCACCTTCAAATTTAGAGAAAGATATACGTAATTCAACAATAAATTTTGCAGCTCTTCTTGCAGCTAAGGCCTGTAGCAATTCCACTGAACCTGAGTAGGTGATTTTTTCAGATAATGCAGCAATCACCTCTCCCTTAGCATCTCGAACCACAACCCCGGTACCTGCCTTTCTCGATTCATTGAACACTGCACCATCATAATTTGTTTTATACATTGCACTCGAAGGGGGTCTCCATTTTATATTTCCCAAGGAGGACTTTACTGTGGTCCTCAGAAGCTTCAGCTGAAAGTCAGAGAAGTATGTTTTTGCCGCTTGAAAAATTTTGTCAGTGGCCAACCCCTTCTCATTCAATCTCAAACGGTTCCTGTGGTTCCAAATATACCAAGCCACCACTGCAAATAACTCTAAACTGTGAATCTGCTGCCCGACCAAGTGAATTAGCTCCTGTACATCTTGAACTTGAGGATGCTCTATTTGGATCCAGCTGAAACAGGGGGTCCAAATGTGATGGAGCATCTCGTAACTCCAAATAGCATGGAATGTATTCTCTTGGGCTGAGAGACATGCACTGCATTTTGCATCATCTAAGATCTTCTTATTCTTCAAATTTTCCTTTGTAGTTAACGCATTTGAACAAACACACCATAGGAACATTTTTATTTTATTTGGAATGCGGAGCTTCCAAATACTTTTCCAGAATTGTTCCTGATTCGACCTGATCGAGCTTGATGCAGCACTAGTATTTTTAACCTCATAGAGAAGCTGATAACCTATTCTAACCGAGTACTCACCATTTTTGCATGTCGGTCACATTAGACAATCACTCTGATCTGTCCAACACAGTGGGATGGCTTTGATATGGTTTGCCACAAAATTCAAGAAGTGTTGTTGCAGCATGTTTTGGTCCCAAGTCCTTGTGTCCGAATTGATAAGGGTAGCAACCTGTACTCCTTCCTATGTAGGCACATATGGAGAAACAATCTTGGCAGATCCCTTCCCTGGTAGCCAGTTATCATTATAAATATCTATACTCTTCCCGTCCCCTAGTCTCCATCGTATACCCATCGAAATCACCTTCCGAGCTTTGAGGATACTTTGCCAAGCTTATGAACCCCTGGCTGCTGAAGCTTCAAAAAACGACCCCGTAGGAAAGTATTTTGCTTTGAAAACTTGAAAAAACAAGGAGTTTTGGTCCTTTAGTTATCTCAAGACCTGTTTTGCCAACGCTGCATCATTAAATTTCCCCAAATCTTTAAACCCCATCCCACCTTCAGATTTAGGCTTACATAGAACCTTTCATTTTTTCCAATGGATTTTCCTTTGTTCACCCTTTTGCCCCCAAAAGAATTTTCGGATTTACAATTCTATCTCCTCACAAAGGCCCACATGCAATTTGAAACAACTCATTGCGAATGTGGGAATTGCTTGCACCACTGCTTTGAGCAAAATCTCTCTATCCACTTGGGACAAAAGCTTTTCTTTCCAACCTTGGAATTTACTCCACACTTTTTCTTTTATATAGCTAAGACTTGCTTTTTTTTTCCTCCCCACCACAGCCGGAAAGTTAAGGTATTTTTCATATTCTTTCACCTCGGGTACTTCTAAATAATTGGAGATTAAGGCCTTGGTTTCTTCGTTCACTGCCTTGTTGAAAAAAATGGTCATCTTCTCTCGGTTAAGCTGTTAGCCTGATGCTTTTTCATACAAAGATAGAATATTTTGAACTACCTGTAAATCTGACAAAGAGACTCTGTAAAACAACAGGTTGTCATTTGCAAAAAATAAATGTGAGATTTTTGGACCCCTTTTGCATAAAGAGAAGCCCCTTATACTATCCTCAGAAGTTGCCTATTGAAGCATCTTATTCAACCCTTCTGAGCATAACAAGAAAAGATAAGGAGACAAAGGGTCCCCCTGCCTTAGTCCTCTGGATGGCCTAATATCTCCCTTCGGCTCTCCATTCACCAAAACTGAATATGACACAGTACTAATACACTCAAAGACAAGAGACACCCATTTGTCACAAAAACCTAGTTTCTTCATTATTTTCACCAAATAACTCCACTCCATCCGGTCATACGCCTTGCTCATATCTAACTTCATAGCCATAAAAACCTCTTCTTAGATTTTTGATTCTTCATATGGTGCAGGGTCTCAAAAGCGACCAAAATGTTATCAAAGATTACTTTACTAGATTGAAAAGCACTTTGAGATTCAGAAATAACACAAGGTAAAATTTTCTGAAGCCTATTTGCTAGTACTTTAGAAATAAGCTTATAAAGAATATTATAAAGTGCTATAGGACGGTATTCTGTAACTCTTACCATGCTTTTGACCTTTGGAATGAGAGTGATAAAGGTCCGATTAATTGATGGTGGTATAGAGCCAGTGTTGAGGCAAGTGAGGACAGCTTCCGCCATTTCATCACCAATGATCAGCCAGAAATGCTAGAAAAATAGTGGAGGCATACCATCAGGTCCTGGTGCCTTTAAAGTGTCCATTTTTTTTAAGGCAATATCCACTTCAGCTTTAATGGAATTTCTACTTCTTAATCGTCGTAGGCAGGACCAAGATAAGTGATGATTAACCGTCTTTGACTCTTCATAAAATCTAGTGAACCTCCACTCATCCTCCGTATCTTTATTCAAAATACCATCTATGTGATTTGGAGAAAAGGTGCCTAAAGAGAAATCGACTTCCTTTTTCCAAAAAAATGGCAATTCCCCTTCCTATCATTTCCTTACAAACTTCAATCATGCCACCAAAATTCAATCTAATCCTAATATCTTCTAGCCTTGCTTTATCCAGCCATGTTTCGGCTAAGAACACAACTGATGGATCTTGTGCCCAGATCAAATCACCAAGCTCTTGCTGTTGGTAGGTTCCCAAGCCCCCGACTGTTCCAACATAGGATATTCATTGCTCTTGGCGGGGTTGGCAAGTAGCCTTCACCATTGAAAAATTTTCTTGACTGCTATGAGCAACCACTCTTCTTTTGCTAGGTAAATCACAACTGCCAACCTCCATCAGAGTTCGTTTAGAGGAGGAAACCGCTTCACCTGTACCATAATCATCAAAACCCTAAACAATCCTTGCTACTCATGTCCATGTTCTCATTGAAGTGCCTTCCTTGCATGCACGACCATCTGCCATTCCTTGAGTATCGGGTGGGAGCCTTTCTTTTGTTTTAGAGGTTTGTGAACATAAGTTGTCCACGTGACTTGCATCTGCCTCAAGAACAGTTTCAGCCACAACGGGTAAGCTAAAATACGTATCTAAAATAGGAGTGTCCATGTGTACCTCTTCTTGGTTGGCTACCGCTCCCCTTAAATTGCTCCCTGGGATGTCAAAAGTATTTAATTCTCTGTCAATCTCCCTAATTTGCTTCTCAATAAAATCACCTTTATTTCCATTATTATCTCCATTCAAAATATCTGCTATTTTTAACTTTGTATTCTTGGGTGCATTGAATTTTTCCACGATTTGCACTTCAGGCTCTTCCGTTTCCTTCTCCAATGGTTAGTTTGTATGATTGTCATTAAACTTGATAGTGTATCAAATCAATCCAACTCCACACTCGTCCGTAGGGGTCGTCCAAGGAAGGAGTAGAGGATGACTTAGCCCGGAAACCTCGTCCATAGTAGGGTCGTCTATCCATGGAGACCCTTGGACGGCTTACAAGGACTCCAGGCGTGGTTACCATATGTAATCTCTGAACGAGGTCCATATCCTTGTTTCAGAATGCAAGTGCGAAATTGAATTTTATTGCCACGAAACCACCTCCAATGACAGTTATAACGTATGACCAAATAATATAACTTCCATAGCAGTTATGGAAGTTAACTCCGAATCTTTGGACTTCCTCCAACATAGGAGAAGCTATTAAGCAAGTAACTGCTCACAGTGTGCACTATATAAACAATCATTGCCAACAAGAAAAGGTACGGAAATAATTTTCCAAGTAATTTGGAATTCTAAAAGTTGAGAGATATACTGACTTTATCATCGGAAGATTTTTGGCTGGTCCTCGCCAGCCATCTTTGATAGTGTGTTCATCTCTTCAGGTTTTTCCAGATTATCTTCTTATCATTGAAGCCCGAAGCATTCAGTTTACTGATTTTATATTGCATCATCAGTTGGCGCTGTCTATGGGAAGGAGTTTGTGCTTTGCAATTTTATCTTCCTTCGACAAAAGGCTGTATGGCTCAGACAAGATCAAGGGCTACTAGTTTAAGCCACCAAGAAAGTGGGGATGCCTCTAGTAATCCCAACCATGATCGACAATCAGCGCCTGTCACTCTACCGCCTTCCGTCTAACACATACAGTCCATGGCAGCCGCCATGGCGGAATTAACCCGTCAGAATCAAGAGCTAACCAGAGAGATTAGTTTGCGGAGGCAGCGCTACGAAAGGTTCACGGAAGGGCAAGCCTAGAGTCAAGAAGGTAGAGGGAATGTCGAGTTTGAAAGCCAGTCAAGGGGTACCACTTCATTAAGGGTGCCACATTTGGAAAGGGAAATGGACCAGATGCCAAAGGCTATGGACGAGATGAAGGAGAGTATAAGAAGGGCAAATCCTGTAGAGGATTTGGTTCATCGAACAGACTCCCTTTTTACAGCTTCTATCAATAGTCATCCCCTACTACCTAAGTTCAAAATGCCTTCCTTGGACTCATACGATGGGACGCACGATCCGTGTGATCACATTGGAACCTTCAATACTACAATGCATCTTTAAGGAGTTCCGGACGAGATTATGTATAGAGCTTTCCCTACTACACTTAAAGGACCGGCACGGGGTGTGGTTCAGCAAAATACCTCCAAACTCTGTAAGTTCTTTTGAAGAATTGAGTAAATTGTTTGTCAAAAATTTTATTGGAGGACAAAGACATAAGCGCTCCTTGTTTAGTTTGTTAACCATAAAGCAAGGGGAAAATAAGAGCTTGCAATCCTTTATTACTCGTTTCAACAGGGAAGCCCTGACGGTAGACGAGATGGATGATAAGCTGTTGTTGGCAGCCTTCCATAATGGAGTTAATTCCGATCTCTTCATCCATAAGCTCTATGAGCAAGAGCCTCAGACCATGGCTGAACTCGTCCATTCAGCCCAAAACTTCATGAACGCTGAAGATGCAATTATAGCCAAGAAGAGGAAGAAAGTCGAGCAAATGGAAGGAGACGTCCCTCGTCACTCGGAGCAAGGCCCTCGTCCAAAGAAGGCCCGGACAAGGGAGAAGAAGGATCGAGACATCAGGAAGCCAGGTTCATCTTCGAGGAGAAGCCAACACTACACGCCTTTGAATGTTCCACTCAACCAAGTGCTCATGCAAATCGAGGATGACCTGTCCTTGAAATGGCCAGAAAAGATGAAGGGAGATCCCAACAAGCGCAATAGGAATAAACATTGCCGTTTTCACAAAGACTATGGGCATGACACGGACGAGTGCTTTGATTTCAAGCAGCAGATAGAAAATCTCATCAGGCAAGGAAAATTGAGAAATTTCCTTGGACGAGATCACAATGATGAGAAGTTGAAGGGGAAGCTGGAAGAGACGCCACGACCCCCGTTGGGAGAAATAAGAGTGATTATAAGAGAAACCTTGGTAGGACAATCTTCCAAGTCACGGAAGACGTACCTAAAGGTAGTGTAGAACGTCTAGCTTTCAGGACGATCCCCCAGGACGAGGAAAACTGAAGAACAGACTCTTACTTTCACCGATGATGATGCTGATAGAATTTACCACCCTCATGATGACACGATCGTCATCACTTTGCTTATCGCGGATTATACGACCAGAAGGGTGTTAGTGGATAATGGCAATTCGGCAGACATCTTGTATTACCCTGCTTACTAGCAAATGAAGCTTGGACCAAATCTACTTTGTCCAGTGAACTCACCTTTGGTGGGGTTCAGGAGAATGAAGGTACAACCCGTGGGAATAGTTATGTTGCCTGTGGTGGTAGGGGTATATCCACAACAGATAACCAAAGAAGTAAAGTTCCTTGTGGTGGACTGTTCGTCGTCGTACAATGCCATCATTGGAAGACCAACTCTGAATAGTTGGAAGGCAGTAACGTCTACCTACCACCTGTTAGTCAAGTTCCCTACAGAGTATGGGGTGGGAGAAGTGCAAAGAGATCAGCCAGCAGCAAGAGAATGTTATTTGGCTATGCTAACCATGGACGAGCAAGTTCAGGCAGTGAGTATTGAGGAAAAAAGAGTCGTTGCAGAGCCCACTGAAATACTAGAAGACATTGCTTTGGACGAGAATGATCCTCAGAAGTTTACTAGAATTGGGACAAGCATGAAGAAAGAGACAAAGCAAGAGCTCGTCCACTTCTTAAGGAAGAGTGTTGATTTATTTGCATGGAGTCATGAAGACATGCCGGGGATTGACCCAAATATCATCACTCATCAGTTGAATGTATACCTGTCTTACAAGTCTGTCCGTTAGAAGGAAATGGTCTTTGCTCCAGAGCGGGACAAGGTTATTAAGGAAGAAGTCTAGAAGTTAACAATAGCACAGTTTATTCGAGAAGTCTACTACCCAGAATGGTTAGCAAACGTGGTGATGGTCAGGAAGACAAATGGTAAGTGGAGAATGTGTGTAGACTTCACTGATTTGAATAAAACTTGCCCTAAGGATAGTTACCCATTGCCGCGTATCAATCAGTTGGTGGATTCAACAGCGGGTCATCAATTGTTAAGCTTCATGGATGCCTTCCCAGGGTATAACCAGATAAAGATGGACGAGACAGATTAAGAAAAAGCATCCTTCATTACTAGTCGGGGTTTGTTTTGTTATAAGGTAATGCCCTCTGTTTTAAAGAACGCAGGAGCAACTTATCAATGGTTGGTCAATCACATGTTCCAACCACAAATAGGACGGAATGTGGAGGTTTATGTGGACGATATGCTGGTGAAAAGCTTGGATGAGAAAAACCATTTGGACGACCTCCAGGAAACTTTCGACACGCTAAGGCAATATAACATGAAGTTGAATCCCAGCAAGTGTGCCTTTAGAGTTTCGTCGGGAAAATTTCTCGATTTCAAGGTTTCACATAGAGGAATTGAAGTGAACCCCGATAAAATTCAGGCGATCCTGGATATGAAGCCATCGAGAAATATCAAAGAAGTCCAATCCCTCACTGGACGAGTCGCCGCTCAAAATAGGTTTGTTTCTAAAGCAACTGATAAGTGTTTGCCATTTTTCAAGGTTCTTATAAAGGCATTTGAGTGGACGGATGAGTGTCAAAAGGCTTTCCAAGATCTCAAAACCTACCTAACCACAGCTCCACTGCTAAGCCCATCCATGCCCGGTGAAGAATTATATTTGTATTTGACAATGTCCCCACATACAATAAGCTCAGCCTTGATTAGGGAAGAAGAAAAGATACAGAAGTCAGTCTACTACACAAGTCGAGCTCTGAGAGGGGCAGAAGGATGATATCCGATGATGGAAAAATTGGCCTTTGCTTTGGTTATAGCTTCAAGGAAGTTGAGGCATTATTTTCAAGCACACGTCATTATTATCTCGATGGATCATCCATTAAAGAAGGCAATGAATAAATTAGAGGCTGCAGGACGACTGGTCCAATAGGCTATAAAACTTAGCGAATTTGGTGTCAGATACCAACTAAGGAGTGTGATAAAAGCATAAGTGTTGGCAGATTTTATTGCGGAGTTTACTCCAAGCTTGGAAGAGTTAGATGAGCCGCACAAACCTCAAAGATGGGTCATCCATGTGGACGGGTCCTCCACACTATATACAGGGGGGATAAGAGTTATTTTGAAATCCTCAGAAGGAGATGAGTTAAAGTACAAAGTTCGCCTGTAGTATACACCAACCAATAATGATGTAGAATATGAAGCCCTTCTAAAAGGACTGGAGTTGGCGAAGTCTTTGGAGGTATAATCACTACTCGTCCATGGAGATTCTCCGTTGGTTATAGGCCAAGTGAATGGAACATACGAGGCAAAAAAGGAACGCATGAAGAAATATCTGAATAAGATAAGACGCCTTATAAAAAAATTTAAGGAAACTAGTTTCATTCAGATACCAAGGGAGGAGAACATGAAGGTAGACACTTTAGCAAAAGAAGCCTCAACAAGTGGACAAATGGACGAGTTTGACGAAGTTCAATATTTGTCAAGCATAGATCTTCCTGACATACAGCAGATAGAAGGTGAAGACAATTGGATGACCCTAATAGTTGCTTACTTCAAGGATGGACAGCTCCTAGAAGGAAGAGACGATGCTAGAAAACTAAGGATCAGGTCAGCTAGGTACATCCTTATGGATGAGGTTCTATACAAAAAAGGTTTCTCCCAGCCTTATCTAAGATGTTTAACTCCAAATGAGGCGAATTATGTATTGAGAGAAGTTCATGAAGGAGCATGTGGAAACCACTCAAGAGTCAGATCACTCGTCCACAAAGTTGTCCGTGCAGGATATTATTGGCCTACCATCCAAGCTGATACTAAGGCATATGTTAAGGTCTATGATCAATGTCAACATTTCAGTAATGTTCCTAGACAGCCATCGGAGTATCTTACCCCAATGATGGCCCTTTGGCCTTTTGTACAATGAGGTTTGGATATATTAGACTCCTTTCTAACTAGAACTAGGCAGATGAAGTTTTTGGTGGTGGGGATAGACTATTTCACTAAGTGGATGGAAGTTGAACCTTTGTCAAGAGGATAGACAATTTCACTAAGTGGATGGAAGCTGAACCCTTGTCAAAAATTACACAATAAAATGTCAAAAACTTTGTCTAGAAAAGCATTGTATACAGGTTTGGAGTACCAAGAGCACTAGTGTCTGACAATGGACGACAATTCGACAACACACCCTTCAAGGAATTTTATGAACAACTTGGAATCAAGAATCACTACTCCTCACCCTCCCACCCATAAGCCAACGGGTAAGCAGAAGTAGTAAACCGATCCTTGTTGAAGATCATCAAGACTCGGCTTGAAGGGGCAAAGGGAGTGTGGCCGGACAAATTACTAGGTGTTTTATGAGCTTACAGAACAATAGCGAGGACCCCCCATAAGGGAAACTCCTTTCAAACTAGCTTATGGGAGTGAAGCAGTCATGCCTGCAAAAGTGCATATGGCCAGCCATAGAGTGATGAAGTATCAAGATGAAGAAAACAAGGAACAACTTCGTCTTAACCTCGAAGCTTATGGGAGTGTGGCCGGACAAATTACTCCTCACCCTTCCAACCATAAGCCAACGGGCAAGCAGAAGTAGCAAACCGATCCTTGTTGAAGATCATCAAGACTCGGCTTGAAGGGGCAAAGGGAGTATGGCCGGACAAATTACTAGGTGTTTTGTGGGCTTACAGAACAACAGTGAGGACCCTCATAAGGGAAACTCCTTTCAAACTAGCTTATGAGAGTGAAGCAGTCATACCTGCGAAAGTGCATATGGCTAGCCATAGAGTGATGAAGAAAACAAGGAACAGTTTCGTCTTAACCTCGATCTGATTGACGAGGTAAGAATGGACGCGGAGCAGAGAACAGCAAGGTATAAAAGCCTTCTGGCCAAGCAATATGATGCCATGGTAAAGCCCAAGCGCTTCAACATTGGGGACCTCGTCCTAAAAAGGGTTTCTTTGGTCACAAAAAACCCGGCCCACGAGAAGTTGAGACCAAATTGGGAAGAACCTTATAGGATTATCAACTACAAAAGGCAAGGATCCTACTACTTGGAAGCCTTGGATGGACGGAAGCTAGAACACCCTTGGAATGTTGAACACTTGAGAAGATACTATCAATAAAGGACGACCATGTACAAGTATTGCCATAGGACGAACGCCATGGACGTTTGAAGTAATTGCTTGTGTTATTTTCTCGTATTTGCTTATTACTACTGTGTTTTAGATGTATAAGTATGTGTTACTTATGGAAGAATATGTGTTTAAGCATTTTTAATTACCTAAAGGCACTAGCTCTTAAGCATGTGCCATGCTTGTGGACGAATATTTACAAAGCGTGGATTTCCAAGTATATATATGATGTATTTCCAAGTATATGTATGATTGTATAGGAATCTTTCATTCTTGTAATTTCGTTCGAAATAATCCACAGAAAACAAACCAAAGACGAATAAAATCCTTGGACGCAAGGATGTACCGTCCATAAGCTTTCCTTAAAATAAGGATAAAGCAAAAATAAGACACATTCGTCCAAACCGAGAGACGAGTTGAAGACAATGTGTTAACCCAGCATGGACGGGGGAATGCTCAACCCAGCTATGGATGAGGAAATGCACGGATGAATAGTCCATTGGATAAGATATCAACTAAAACAGCCCAATCTTTGGACGAGTGAAAAAAGTTGAATTTTTTTTAAGTGGACAAAAAATCAGCAACTTATCCAAAAAAAAGCAAAGAATCATCCAACCAATGGACGAGAAATAATGCTGAGTTGAGTGAGACTAACAAAAATAACACCATTCATGGACGAGTTATACTGAATTCAAAGAATAAAAAAGGGAGCTGAACGTGAACAGGTCCTAATTATGGACGAGCCAAAATTAAGATTACTATCTGGGATGCAAAACAAGTCCGTCCATGCAATGTTTTAGTAAATAAAAGATAAAGCAAACACGCATTCATTAATTAAAAAGGGTGGAAAACCTACGTCCAAAAACCCTTATATAAAGTTGAAACTAACAAGGCAAATTGTTTAAAAGGACGTCCTAAAACTATGGACGAGATAAGTGTACTTCAGTTACATCTAATGGTCCAAAACAATAGACAAAAAAAAAAAGGATAAAATTAAATATAAAAGTTGTTTTCACTGGGGAGAATCAATATTGGGGCCGTCTTGGTTTGGCTGGGTGGTGGCATCGTCCTCAGTATTAACATCTGAGCTCGTCTGGAGGAGGGAGCTTGTAGCAGTGCCACCAAGGTTGAGCTTAATAGAACTGAAGTCAAGCTCAAGGAAATTCTCCATAGCGTCCATCCTGAAGTCTTCAAACCAGCTGTATAGTTGCCGTCTAATAAATCAGTGTACTGTTTGGACACCTTAAACTCTGCGACTGCGTCTCCCTTAGCTTTCTCAAGAAGGGTACTCAACTCATTATTCCCCTTTTGGAGGTGATCAAGACGAGTGTCCTTCTCTATGACATTAGTCTTCAACTTTTCAATATGGTTCTGCAGCTCCTTTGCCTTGTCTTTGGCCTTAGCCACCACCTCAGCCCACCTTTTGCTCTCGTCCTTAACCTCCTGTATCCTCTTCTTCAACAGGATCCTCGTCTTGTCCATTTCCGTCGCTTGTCTGGACGCGGCAATGAACTTAGACATTGCCTGCACAAGAATTTCTGTTAAACAAAATGATGATTATATTATTGATAAGACAAGATAAAAAGAAGAAAGGGAGTGTACCTTGAAGAGGTCATGAACACCAGAGTGCTCAAATTCCTTCAAAGACATGTCATAGCATGCCGCCACGTTCTGGTTAGTCACAGCCTTCTCAAACCTCTCCCAAGCCAAGCCTTCATTTTCTATAAGGTTTTGAGGGACTCGTCGAAAGGGCTGGGACAAGACAAGCACCTGGGTAGTTGACGGAACATCCATGGACGAAGGATTAAGAGGCTCATAATCAACATCATGAATATTAAGGGAGGGCTGCTGGGTAGGAAGGACAGGAAGGTTGGGCTTAACAACCCCAGGCTTGGAAGACCTATGCTTAGCTTTTTTCTCCCTGCGTCGACTTGGAAGATTCCTCAAGTTAATCCTCTTGGACAAACTTTTTCTCTTGTCACCTACTGATGGACAAGGTTGGGATTGAACCCTCTGCATAACTACCTCGTCCATCACTTCCTTGCCTTTGTTGTCTTTCATTGTGGCCATCCCTAAAAAAAATGTTAGTAAAAAAAAAAATGAATGAAAAGAAAACTTACGTCTGCGGACTGTGAGCTTGTGCGCAATGGGCTCAGCAGATGACTCAGGGCCTAACCCCCAAGTAGCAAGGCATCTAAGATTAACCAAAAAATGGAAAGTCTTGTCAGTATATAGACGAGCTTTTTGAATTCGTTCAAGATAAAACCTACCTAAATGAGGTTGTCTAACACCTACCAAAAAAAAAAAAAAAAAAAAGAGAATTGTTAGATAAGAACGACCAAAAATAATAACAAATGAAAAATTTTAAGACAAACAACCTCAAGCATACTTTCAGAATGAAGGTTCCCTAACTCTCTTGTGTAGAGACTAAACGGATCCCTATCAACCTCAACTGGTTTCCCAGCCCAGAAACCAGAGACGAAGAAGAACTCTGCCTTCCAGTTCCTATTTGAGGTGACTAGGGACTTTATCAATCTATAATCTTTCCCTCTGGTTGTGAATTGATAGAAGCCAAGGGATTGGTTAATTTCGGAGGATTTGTAGCAATAAAGGAACTTGTCCACGGTAAGAGGACGGTCCCCCTCAAACACCTCCCTCCACAAAACTTGCATAGAGACAATTAGCCTTCATGTATTGGGATTGAATTGATAGATACCTAAGCCTAACCTAGTGAGTAACTCTCTAGCAAAGGCATTAAGAGGCAACCTTAAACCCCCCAAAAGGTAAGCCTCATAAATGCCAACACTAAAATAGGGTTGGCAACACCACTCACCCTGCACAGGTAACTTGGGGTTTAGGCTGTCAGGTATTTGGTACCAAGCCCTAAGGGACTCTAACCTTTTCTCGTCTGTCTTGGAAGCAATCCCTATAGCACAGCTATAAACTATCTCAATCTCGTCCTGGACAGTAGACGAGGGAGCACTTGTGCCAGCCCTTGACCTAGACTCAGTTCTCGTCCTAAGTTCTTCCTGGAGAACCTCCAAAGGAACTCCAGGGACACCAGATGTATACTCGTCTATAGTGTTCCCCCCATTACTATTGTTGCTACTACTACTACTGCTATCACTGGAACCACTAAAGCTACTAGGTTTATGATACTCGTCTATGGCTTTCTCGACGCTATCGCTAGACGAGAAAAGGACAATCTCAGTCATTTTTTGAGAAAACTTAAAACCTGAGGATGAGAGTAAGGAAAGTACCTGGATCTAAACGAAGACTATGGACGCAGGAAACTTCTAGACGAGGCGCTAAGACGAGGAATGTCAGAGGAGAAAATTTTAGAAATAAGGAGGGTAGTGCAGGAATTCCATTATTTATAGGGAGAAGACTTTAGTACCCTAAACGACACAACCAACCAAAAGCTGACACGTGGCATGCTCCTCGAAATATGAGTCGACGCGAACATTCACCCATAAGATTGTGACACGTGGCGAACTTAGTTCCTGGCATAAATTCACATGTCCAAGGAATGACATTAGGCAATACACTTCCCTGGACGACTCACTGACAAGGGCGCAACTGATAATGTATCAAATCAATCCAACTCCACACTTGTCCGTAGGGGGTCGTCCAAGAAAGGAGTAGAGGATGACTTAGCCCGGAAACCTCGTCCATAGTAGGGTTGTCTGTCCATGGAGACCCTTGGACAGCCTACAAGGACTCCAAGCGTGATTACCGTATGCAATCTCTAGACGAGGTCCATATCCTTGTTTCAGAATGCAAGTGCGAAATTGAAGTTTATTGCCACGAAACCACCTCCAATAACAGTTATAATGTATGACCAAATAATATAACTTCCAAAACAGTTATGGAAGTTAACTCCGAACCTTTCGACTTCCTCTAACATAGGAGAAGTTATTAAGCAAGTAACTACTCACAATGTGCACTATATAAACAATCATTGCCAACAAGAAAAGGTACAGAAATCATTTTCCAAGTAATTTGGAATTCTAAAAGTTGAGAGATATACTGACTTTATCATCGGAGGGTTTTTGGCCGGTCTTCACCGGTCACCTTTGATAGTGTGTTCATCTCTTCAGATTTTTCCAAATTATCTTCTTACCATTGAAGCCCGAAGCATTCAGTCTACTAATATTATATTGCATCATCAAAACCTAACCTTCCTCGATGGCGGTGCTACTTTCTTAGCCAACGGAATAGACAACCTCGAGCCACCTTTCTTTCTAACTTCATAAAATCCAGGTACCACCACCACTGGTTTTCGCCTCACTTGCGTTGCAGAAGCCCAAGTCCACAGTCCATTCTTTTTGTCACTGCTATCTAGGGTTCCATCACTTTCAATCCACTTATCACAATCCCTGTCGGAGTGGTCTAAGCATCCACACAGGTAGCAAATGTTGGGAAGACGTTTGTATTTGAATGACACCTAATGCTCTTCCTCATCCTCAATTGAAAGCACCCAGCCCCAACACAGAGGTACTAAAATATGCACTTGTACTCGAACTCTAATGAAACTGCCTCCGTCAACATCTACATCCCCCGAGTTTCGGTCTACTTCTCCAACTACTTCGAACAAATCTTCAGCAACCCCTCTGTTCAGATAGCTGGCTGGGATATTGTGCACTTGGACCCAAAGAGACACTGTCTTGAGAGCCAATTCATGCACTGGTACAACGGTTTCTAACCTTTGAACGGTAACCAGATACTTGTCAAAACTCCAAGGTTCACTATCCAGAATTTTTTCTATCTCTTCCGCATTATCGATAACAAAAAGCATTGTATGTTCCCCGGCATTTCGGACCTTGAATCCAATCCTGGATCACCATAGAGGACTGAAAGTCCTTACAATCGCCTCCGTGTTTAAAAGACAGCCTTTGTACCAACCAAAAAAAAAAAAAAAATTCCTTCAAATCCATATCTTACATGCCTATAAATCTTACTTACTTTTAATAAGTCAAACCAAAAAAAAAAAATCCAATGAATCCAATTGAGCCCCCCCTTTTTTTTTCTCTTTCTTTTGGATCCAATCTAAGAAAAATATTATTCATTGCCTTGACATTCTAAACTAGTTAAAAATATCTAAATTCATTTTAGAAAAAAGTTAAAAAAAATATTTAGAGGGATAAATTATTAAATCGAATGTCTCATTAATTTTCAACAAGTAAATATAACATGATTGGTTAAACCATTTCATGATAAAGAGTACCGGATTAACATCTATTTCTATGGGAATTCCAATTTAGGCGTGAATTCAAATTATATATTACAAATTAAGGGGCATAAAGAATGGTATATCATTTAAAATTTTAAATGGCATGGTATTCTGTATATTCACTCCATTGTTAGATTTAGAAAATAAATTTTTAACTATTAAATGAAACTCTTTTTTTTTTTTAAGAAACAAACTGGTCATGCTATTTAAAAAAAAAAAAAAAATTAGAGGTCTTGATTTCTATTCAAATGAAACTCTCTTGATTTCCATTGAAATAGAGATCTTCTTATGAAAAATATGACTCTAGAAAAGTATTGTATGCCTTATTTAGAGCCCGTTTGATTTGAGATTTCGAGTATCGTTGTTTAAGTATTGTAGAAATATGTGAGTTAAAAATTGTTATAAATATACGTGTTGTAGTGTTTAAATACTGAAAATTGTTGTTTAAATACCTCTACCAAGTTACATACTCTATATGTCTTTCAGGTTATGGTCCCCATCTCCTTTAAGCCCTTAAAGTGGACTTGGCAAAAGTGAACCCTAACTGACAATTCGTTTGAAATTAAAGGAAAAATATGAATAAGGATAGAGATTTTGAACTCGTAAGAACAAGTCACATTGGTTTGCTTTTTTCTTTTTCTTTTTTTTTCTAAATGGATTTTTTTTTTTTTTTTACATTTTTTGTGGATTTTTTTTTTTTGACTTTCTGACTTATATGTAAATGTGCTTTACACATTCACTTCTTACTCCTGATCTTTTCTTTATTTAGTTTATTTTCTAAGCTCATTTTTTCTTACAAACACTCACAAATCTTTTCTTCACAAGGCTAAAACATGAAGATCAGGGCTGGCCTAGACATTTTGGGGCTTAAGCCGAGAACTAAAATGGGCCCTTTTTTCATATTGTTGTATTAATTAAATTAATATTTATTTAATATTTTTATATTATAATATATTTCATTTAAAATTTATTTTTCTTGCCTTTTGAGATACAAATTGACTAATTTAATTTTTGTATTCAAGTTTTTCTAACATCTCTTTTTCAATCGATAATATAACTAATCCACTTAATCTTTCTTAGGACATTGTCGATCTTGGATATGATTTTATTAATTTTAATTTTGAAAAACTTCTTACTACAAAAGTTACTATAACATGTATTGTTAGTAAAATCATATAAGCAATGCATGTATTTGGAAATGAATTTAATCTTTTTATATAATTTAGTATGTCAATTGGACTATAATCTTTTATTTGAAGGAATATGATTCAACATGTCAATATTATTTTCATTTTCTTCTAGTTGAACATTATTATGGTGAACTTGTTCATTTGTGACATTTTCATCATTATTTTTATTTTCTTCTAAATTCTTTTGAAGTTCATTATCAAGATTTGTTGTATTGCAAAATTGAACATCATTGTTATCTTGCAATTGTATCATTTCATTATCTTCTAACTCCTTTTGGTGAATTTCTTGTTCATTTGTGATACTTTCATCTAAATTTTGTGTTATATTTTGTTTATTACTAATAACAAATTTATCCATTGATCATTTTTGAGACTCAATTAATTTTTTTTTTCTTTTTTTAAGTTTTTCATATCCAGATGCATATTTTCTAGTAGATATTTTTAATCAATCTATATATTTAGAAAGACTAAAATAAAAAATAACTTTCTAGTGTAGAGTAAATGAGAAATAAAACCTGATTTATATAAAAAGTATTGTTGTAATTTTATCGAATAATAACAAGTTTTTAGCAATGTCAACCTGCATAAATAAATATATATTCATTATATTACCAATCACTAAAATATATATACATATATATATATATATATATAAAAACACAAGATTAAAATTAAAAAAAAAAAAAATAGTCACAGCCATAACAAGAACAAGCTCAGCCCTGCCAAGACCCACCCACAAAAAACTTAAAACAAATCCTATTACATTTACACCTATAACCAAAAAAAGAAGAAGAAGGTAGCAGGGCCAGCCCTCTTAACAAATCCAAAGAAGAAGGGAAAGCAACTAAGCAAGCCTAAGCCTTATAAGTTATTAGTTTAGTGTTATACCTGAAGCTCAAAAGTCAAAACCCATTACCCATTATACTCAGCCAGAATCAAAACGTAGCACAACATTGACGGTAGTAGCGAAAAAAAAAAGGGCAGTCCGCGACGGCGGAGGAAAGGATGAGCCAGCAGCCAGGCAGTCGGATGATTTAGATTAGAATGAGAGAGGCGGAGAGCAAGAGTTGAGAGAAAAAATGAGAGAGAGAAAAAATGAGAAAGAGACAGTAAAAATTTTAGAGATTTGAGGTTTTTTATTTGTTTTTATTATTGATTGTTTTATGGTTAATTTCTTAAACCGGATTTATAGTTTATCTTGATGAATTTTGGTTTATCTAGAGGATAATGATGTTATTTTTAAGATAATTGATTTTTTTTAGACCAAAAAAATTTTCTGTGCTACCAATGTTTAACTGGGTATACAAAAATTTTATTTTTTGGTCAAAAGGATGTTCCAGATTTTTTTAAATTCATTTGAAACCAATTTTTTTTTCCCTACTACTGCTTCTTTTCTAAAATTTTGGGGCCTCCCTTCCACTTAGGGGGCCTTAGGCAATTGCCTAACTTGCCTAGTGGAAGGCCAGCCCTGATGAAGATTTCAGTATAGTGAAAATTGGACAGTGTAAACTAAACAATTTATGTATTAGTTAACAACTATTTTTTGCTATTTTTGTTTATTTGCTCTCTTGTATTGAAATGAAGAAAAAGACCATATTTTTGAAAAAAAAAAAAAAAAGACTATAATCAAGTTTCTAATATATTTATTTGAACAAATTTGGCTACAAACTTAGGTATAGAAAATTGTTACAACTTCATCAATATCTTTTTATTGGAAATGAATTTTGACAAAACCACTATTAGATAACGTTTTCTTCTTATAATTAACATACTTACAAATTTTTCAAAAGATCAAAGATCAGTAGTTATATTATCAATCAAATGTTTAAATTTCAAGTTTTTGTAGTTTAAATTATGCATAAAAAATAAGTTTATAGATTAAATAGTAAATAACATCTAATTAACACAAAATTTGACATGCGTATTAAGAGCAGAAAGAATATGCAATCCAACGGTTAGATTTTCAAAATATGTAACTATATTAATTTTTTTTAGTGGGAGTTAAAACTATTAACTATGATTAAGTTTGTAGTTAAATTTTGTCCTATTTATTTAGAAGAAATGATATATTTACAACATTTTTACAATAAATCCTAAGTAGCAGATTGTTACTGGTTATTATTGCTGGAGCAAAAAAATAATCTTAGTGTTAAATTCAAATTTGAATCAATAACAACTAACCACCTATGATTTATAGTGAAAATATTATAAAAATATTATAGACGTAGCATCTCTCTTTACTTAGTATGTAAAAAAATACGGATCATATTTGATTGACCAAATCTTTTAAAGATCCTATAAGGATCATAGGTTTTGCAATTCATTTAAAAAAATATGTTTAATTTTGATGTGAATCCAATCGACCTTATCCGTTTGCCAAGTCTAACTTAATTAGAGCCACTGCCCCGGTTACCTAGCAACAGCTAGCTAGCCAATTTTCTTACTTTTCCCTGACCTAGAATGTAAGTAGTTAATTACTCTCAAATTGGTGCTCCTCAAGTTACTAATTAACAAGCAGTAAAATGTAACAATCCCTCCTACCCTGATGGAGCCACTGTACTTACCTTTATTCTTACCGGTAGAAATTAAAAAAAAAAAAAAAATGAGAAAGGGATGATAACACAAGAACTTACTGTACTAAATAGAACTTGCTTGTAACTTATAAGACACAAAAACAAACCAAACAAAACAGTTAAAACAAAACAAACCTCTCTCTCAACAGTGGGAAGTGTCCTGTTTGCATATGAATGCATGCATGTCAACATGCATGCATTCATATGCAAACAGGACACTTCCCACCACAAATCCAATCATAAAAAACTTCCACGAAAGACAAAAAGTTCTTCTCCACACATATCTGCAACTGTATTTCGACCTTGTTCTTAAAATATCATTTCCAGTTACAGACAAGCCCTGTGTTCTATTATTATTTAGTCATGTCGTTGATTCGACTTATTGTAACAGTCGAAATCTACTAGTCATGTAAAAATGAATTTTGTTGTTACCTCTTCAATCCATTCACGAATTCTGTCCTCGAAAACTTGATCATATAGACATACATATATATATATATATATATATAATCTCTAGTTCCAATCCTCTTGATGTAATACAACTCGGTTTATAGTTTTACTTCCACAGAGATTTTGCTGCACCCTATATAGCTCATTTTTGCGTGAGATTCACATCAAAATGGGACATATAATACGTTATATTATTGGGAGTAGCCAATGCTTCAGTGGATAGAGACATTTCACTTAGAGTATTATTGCAGTACTGTAGCTCAAGTCAATGGATATGTCGTGCTTGCACGACTGTACACGTCAAGAAAGCACTAACAAGCCCCACATATCAAATCCAAAATGGTGGAGACACTTTTCAATTGCGGTCCACGCTCCATATATAACATTTTCAATCGGAATATCAAACACCCCCTTCCCCTTACTACTTTTTCCAATTACAATTTGATGTCAAGCTGAAATAAAATTTGGTCATTCAAAATTCAGAAATAATAAATTTAATTATTAGATAATTAAATTATAAAAAGTTAACAGGTACCTTTAGGACGTTTGTTAATAAATTATTTTCAAAAAGTTTTAATATTACTTTTATATAAAATATAAAAAAAACAGTTTAAATAATCAATTGTTTATTATTTTCTTATAAAAGTTTTTTGAAAATACTTCCTAAAATAATGTCTTTAAAATATCTGTTAACATTTCTCAATTATGATAAGGAAAACTACATGCTTGTATTTATAAATCATAAGTACGTACTGAAAATAAAGTTTAATATACCTACGGGATAGAAACTGATCAGTAGAGAAGATCTACCCAATTAGGCAATGAATTATTGAAGAGGTGATTCTTTGTCAAGCTAGATTTTTGGATTGTTTTAGGGTTGGGGACGCTCTTGGAAAGGACCCAATATTGTTAGAGAAGTCAGATTCCTATTTAATACATAATCGCCAACAGCAACAATTATTGCTACTATGAGGACCCCATTTATTACATGTGTGTCAATGTCTACCAGGACCCGTTATAAAGACATCTACGTCGACCTTTTTAGTAGTACTAAGTACTAACAAGGTTGTCAATTTGTAAAATGCTCCTTTTATTATGGCTCCTTGATCCATATATTCTATAAGTCCATCAGAGTTGCGCACCCTTCATACCAGCTGGTCACGGCATTCAAGGATAATGATTTTGCCCCACCCCGTCTTGCGTGAGATTTATCAAATACTCAAAATTGATCATGCGTACTACTTTGATTGACAAAAGAGGAATAAAGGGAGTAGTTGATCGTTGAAACATTTCCTTTCCTGCTTGTATTTTTATTTATTATTCTTAAAAATTTCTTTGTTCCTTGTAATTTCAAATATACATTAGAACTTGTATATGTCTAGAATACGAGAAAACCTTATTCAAAAAATCTTAGTTGATATCGCAACCCTACACAAAGGCATGAATATGGTTATTAAGGGAATGGTTTGTGATTTCTTTTCTTTAAGTGATGACCTTATCCCATGATAAGAATACTTCTAGAGAATTTCTACCTCTAAGAGAGAAAATACTAGAGAGAAACATGTCCAAGGGCAACAACTTTCATTATTCTTCTATATAATCTCAAATGAGAGTTACATGGTTGTATTATACAACTCATATTCTAATCCTATTGGCCACAAATGGCTCACTCCTATTGACTTACTAATTCCACATGTGCTCCCGTGAATCAACCCAAGTGCTTAATGTGTTAAATGTGCTTGTGATCTAACTAATTCAGTTCAACCAAATCCACTTGTAACTTAATTCAAACTAACCCTAACGTGTTCCAAGTTTGTAATTTGATCCAACCAAGCTCTTAGGTGACTAATCAGGGTTGATTCACGTGTATGGGAGTGTAGAGGAGTTGCCACAAAAGTTTGGAAGCCATTGGACAAAGGAGTTCCAATTTTCACTCTAAATTGGGGACTGCCGATCGACAATTTCTTTATTTTTCCCAATTTTATTTTCCTTTGAGCAAATTCAGAGTTTCTAACATGATCCTAATATTGCGTACATGTATGTATTGATGGATGTTAGAATTTGTAAGAAACTCATTAACTTTTGTTAGTTTGTACAATAGAAAATGACAATGAAAGTTGTCATAACAATGTTCAAACATTTACTAATATAAAATATTCTTGATTATATAAAAAAACTAGGTTCCCCCGCCCCCCTAAATACAGTTGTGTAGACAGTTCTACTCACAATACTTATTACCATTGTTGTTTTGGATGAAAAATATTTTAAAAATAAAAATTGATAAAATTTTATTTAAGATTAATTATGTCATAACTCATAAGAAGATTAAAATGGATTAGTTATTGTCAATTCAAAATTCAAGAGGCAATGCTAATAAAATCTATATATAAAAGAGTAAATTTCATTAATTTACTCTGAAGTTTGGATTAATGCCAATTAGATTAAAAACATTTTAAAACTGGGCAATTTAGTTCCTAAGCAATAAATATCATTAGACCTATTAGTTATTTTTCCTTTCTCTCTTAGGGCCCAAATTTGTTAACTTTAAAAATTATTGAACTTGTTTGACATTAGCTCAAACTTCATGGTAGATTAAAAGAATTTGCTCAATATAAAAACTTAATTAATTATCTTGTATCTAAAAAAAAATTAAAGAAAAAATATAATTTGCATAAATATGAAATCCAATGTTTACAAAAATTTATATAAGAAAAAAACCTAAAAGTTAGTTGTAGCTACCAGTACAAATTATAAGGTCAATGGGGTCGTACCAGTTTCTGATGTAGTGACCTTTTTGTGAGTGGACTGGCAGATGATGAGAAACTGAGAATAGCTCAAGAAAAACAAGACCCGGAATAGGAACCTGCTCCCCGCATTATGGTTGTTAGCAAACATCATTGATCCTCAATGATGGCCTGTCATTTCTCAAATTTCTCAACACCAATGGAATAACAGTCTCATTCTATTTTATTAAAGTTCTCAATGTATCCAGTTTGAGATAATGAACCTGTACCGTACAGACAACCAAAAAAGATGAAGAAGATAAAGAACCTTACATTTATATATACTACCTTATATTAGAAACCACAAAGTTTGTAATTCTAATCCGCAACGTGGATGTGAGAGCAATAGTGTTTATTCTTATGTATCAGTATCACAATGATGCGGAAAACACGAAAATAATTTTGTTTGAATTTAGTTTTAGATAGTTTTGGATGTTAAATTGTTAATTGTAGTATAAAATATTATTTTGATCCTTAAATTGTACTAAAATTTTTTTTTTTTCATTTTTAAACTTTAAAAAGTTCATTTATTGTCCTTAAACTATTCAAAAGTTTGGTGTTGTTCTTAAACTAAACTTTACCAAAAGTTTTTTTTTTTCGTTTTTAAACTATTAAGAAAAATTCTTTTTCATCCATATTTTTGTCTCTAAACTATTATAAATAAATAAATATACTACTTATAAATTTTAAGGATGAGAATTTTTTAAAGTTTAGAGATGGAAAGCAAACTTTTGATAAAATTTAAGAATCAATAATATTTTATCTTTAATTGTATTTTTATTGCTTGAAAGAAAAGTACATGTTCCAATAAATGTTGCCTCAAAGTTGATGCAGAAAGAAAAACATATTGAAGCACCTAAAAGGCAGGGGCAGCTCCACATATTTTCCAAAGGATTCAAATGAATCCCATGACTTGAAAAAAAAAAATTATATGTATACATATATATACTGTTAGAAATACTGAATTGTATTGTATTTCTCAATGAAAGAATATACATGAGTGTCTATCTATAGGAGGCATATGAGTGCAGTACAAGTAAAATTGTAGTACAAGAATGTGTGTTATACAAGTAATCTTGTTGGGCCTAAAGCCCACAACACTATACACATTAACAGCCTCCCTCAAACTCAAGGTGGATGTGAAACCAACTTGAGGTTGTCAATCAAAGTACGAAGGCGTCCCTTAGGATGTGACTTGGTGAAGATATCTGCAAATTGATCTTTAGAGGAGACTGAGATCAGCTTGAGAGCACCATAGACAAGATGATAACGGATAAAATGACAATCGATTTCGATGTGTTTAGTCCGTTCATGGAAGACATCATTATGAGCAATATGAATGGCACTCTAGTTGTCACAATAAAGAGAAGTAGCAGAGGATGTAGACACACCTAAGTCTTTGAGAAGCCATCGTAGCCAAAGGAGTTCAGATGTGGTATCAACAAGGGCACGATATTCTGCTTCAGTACTGGAGTGGGCCACATAATTTTGTTTCTTGCTTCGCCAAGAAATCAGAGAAGAACCAAGAAGAAAGCAATAACCAGTGGTGGACCTGCGATCAGTGGGATCTTCTGCCCAATTAGCATTAGAAGTGCACGGAGAATAAGAGGAGACTGAGTAGAGTAGAAAAGACCATGGAAGAGAGTGCCCTTTAGGTATCGAAGAATGCGCAAAACAGCAGCATAGTGAGTCGATCGTGGAGCAGACAGATACTGGCTCACCTGGTGAACAGCATAGGAAATGTTTGGACGAGTGACAATAAGATAAACTAGGCTGCCAACCAAGCGTCTGTAAAGAGAGGGATTATGCAATGGTTTCCCTCCTGAGGGAGTCAGATGCGCATTAAACTCAACTGGAGTGTCAACAGTCTTGCTATCAATGAGTCCAGCTCGAGACAAGAGTTCAAAGGCATACTTGGCTTGAGTAATATAAAGTCCATCTGTAGAATGAGTGATTTCAAGACCCAAGAAGTAGCTGAGATGTCCAAGATCTTTCATCTCAAATTGCTGACTGAGAAAATCCTTGAGTTCTTGAATGCCACTAAGGTCATCACTAGTTATGATCACATCATCCACATACAGGAGAAGTAGAATAGTGCCTTTGTCAGTGCGACGAAGAAATAAGGCAAAATCATAATGACTGGCCATGTAACCCAAGCGAGAGATGGTAGAGCTGAATTTGGCAAACCAAGCTCGTGAAGCTTGTTTAAGGCCATAAAGTGCACATCGAAGGTGACAAACCTTGTTTGATTCAACAGAGAGACTAGGAGGAGGTTGCATATAAACTTCTTCACTTAAATCCCCATTAAGGAATGTATTTTTGACATCCATCTGGAAAATGTCCCATTTACTGGCAGCAACAACAGCTAAGAGGGCACGAATAGATGAGATACGAGCAACTGGAGCAAAGGTCTCTTCATAATCAATCCCATACTCCTGTGTAAAGCCTTTTGCAACAAGACGAGCTTTGTAGCGCTCAATGGACCCATCAGAGCGAGTCTTAATCTTGTAGATCCACTTATAACCAACCACAGATTTCCCAGGGGAGAGTGTCACCAAATCCCAAGTATGGTTTTTAGATAATGCATCAAGTTCCTCTTTCATTGCAATCTACCATCAAGGGTCAATGGAAGCCTCACGATAGGTGTGAGGCTCGTGCAATGTAGCAAGGGCAGTGTAACAATGATAGTTAAGTAGATGTGCAGGAATGGATCTTACCTGAGTTGAGTGACGAGGTGGAATGTCTTGTGCACGATCCTCAGGCAGAGCAGGAGCAGGGGACTTAAGCTCAAGGTTGGGGTTGGGTAGCTCGTCTTCAACCTGTTCATCTTCCACCTGTTCATTAAAGGGTGAACTAGGAAAGGGATCAGTGATATCTGGTGGTTGGACAGAGCAGTCTACATGAGAATCAGGAGCAATAACAGGAGGATCAGGAGCAGCTACAAAAGGAATATGTGCCTCATTTAGAAAAAGATATAAGACAGAAAAGGAAGATAGGGAGACATGGAAGTGAGAGAGCTCGACAAAGAGGCGATGTTCCCAAAAGACAACATTGCGGGAGACATGAAGACGATGAGAAACAGGATCATAACACCGATACCCCTTTTAAGTTTCGCCATAGCCAAGAAAACAACAAAGCCTTGACCGAGGCTCAAGTTTGTTATGCTCATGTGGCTGAAGAAGAACGAAACAGGCAGAATCGAAGGAGCGAAGGTGATGATAATCTGGAGATGACCCAAAAAGGCGCTTATATGGAGTTTGATTTTGGATGACAGGACTGGGAATGCAATTAATAGCATGAACAACATGAAGTGCAGCTTCGCCCCAAAAAGGAGCAGGAACTTTGGTAGAGAGAAGGAGAGCACGAACAGTGTCAAGAATATGACGAAGTTTTCGTTCGGCTCTACCATTTTGCTGAGAGGTACCTAGACAAGTTAGTTGATGAACAGTGCCATAGGAATGCAAAACAGCTTGGAAAGCATATTGAGTGTACTCAAGAGCATTATCAGATCGAAAAATTTTGATACGTTTGGAAAATTGAGTTTCAACCATTTTTGCAAAATTAGAATATACTTGCAATAATTCAGAACGATGTTTCATATGAAAAATCCAGGTATAACGGGAATAATCATCAATAAAGACAACAAAATATCGAGATCCACCAATACTAGAGGCAGAGGAAGGTCTCCAAACATCAAAATGAATTAGGTCAAAGATATCAGTGGACACTGATTCACTGGTGTTGAAAGACAAAGCTGGTTGTTTTCCTAATTGACATGAAACACAATCAAAATTTTCTGTGGACACTAAATCTAACAAACCTCTAGAAGCCAAGTATTGTACCTGAGAGGAAGATGCGTGACCAAGTCGGGCATGCCAAAGTGCAAGGGAAGAAATAGAAGAAACTGTAGCAGTTGCAACAACAGAGATAGGAGCAACAAGTGGAAGACGAATGTTATCCATGGGAAACATACGCCCAACTCTGGGACCGGTCCCAAGCTCCTGTCCCGTCCTCGGATCCTGCATAATACAATAAGAATAATCAAAGATAATGCGATAACCCAACTCAGCTAATTGTCCCACTAAAAATAAATTGTAAGAAAGGTCAGGAACATTAAAGACCTCAGGAACCGAGAAGTTGGAGGTTGAAACAGAACCTATATTATGACCAGACATTGTGGAATTATTTGTTGTGCGAATATTAAGAAGGTGTGGTGCAAGTTGAAGTTCAGAAAATAAGGACGAGTGAAGTGTCATGTAATTGCAACAAGCAGAATCCATAAGCCAAGAGGAAGGAGACATACCAGATAAAGCTGAGAGAGAAGAGGAATAAGATGCATTACCAACCATACGAATGACATTAGCGATGATGTTTATAAGGTCATCTCTGAAAATGGTGAAAGTGGATCTAGAAGATTGGAACTGTGCAGTGACGAGAGCCATTGGTTGGACACTCTCAGTGTTAGCAACAGTAACAACAGAAAATGAAACAGCTGATTTGTTGCGTTGATAGCAAGTCTCAATATTGTGGCCAAAACGTTTGCAAAAACGTTTGTTGAATTTTCGGAGATAATTGTTGCAAAAAGAAGAAAACTTGTCCTTATTCTTCATTTAGAAGCAAAATATGCAAAAATAGACTGCAAAAATGAAATTTTCGCAAAAAACTAGGCAAGGATCACCTAAACTGCAAAAAGTCAACGCTTGAGAAAAGTCAACGACCCAGAGAAAGTCAATGGTCAGCGGAGATGACGTGGTGCTGACAGGATGACGTGGCCTGACTACATCACTAAGGCTGACGTGGCATGAACAATGACGTCAGTGGATGGAGTTCTGGCGCGTGGAGGCGCGTAGCAGCGCGTGAATAGTATAGTTGGCATGTGGAGGAGCGTGATAGATCCGATGAAGACGATTTTTCACAGAATAGTAGATCGGAGTGATTACTTTCTAATGGTGCAATCTGTGGTTTGATCGGAGAAGCGGAAGCGGTGGCGGCGGCAAGTCAGTGGTCTTTGATGTACTAGAGTCGCGGTGGAGGCAGTGGTGCTGCTCACAACGATGACTGCAGTGGATGACACCCAAGAAGACAAGACTACTTAAGAGCGACACACCAGAGGATTAGAGCAATGGCTCTGATACCATGTTAGAAATATTGAATAATTGTATTATATTTCTCAGTGAAAGAATATACATGAGTGCCTATATATAGGAGGCATATGAGTGCAGTACAAGTAAAAGTGTATTATAAGAATGTGTGCTATACAAGTAATCTAGTTGGATCTAAAACCCATAACGCTATACACATTAACATATACATACATACATACATATATATATATATAATATCTTTTTATTAATTTAATTTACCCTTAAAAACATTTTTGCACACCTTGATCGCATATTATCCCGACCTAAAACCAAATAAAAACCCTCTCTCTCTCTCTCGCTTTCTCTTTGTGTGTGTGTGTGTGTGTGTGTGTGTGTGTGTGTGTGTGTGTGTGTGTGTGTGTGTGTGTGTGTGTGTGTGTGTGTGTGTGTGTGTGTGTGTGTGTGTGTGTGTGTGTGTGTGTGTGTGTGTGTGTGTGTGTTCCAATCTTTGATCTCACTCTTATGAATCTCATCTCATCTCTCTATTGGACTATCTCGGTATCTCTGACTTTTAAAGTAAAGAATATGTATTTGTGAGTTGTAAGTATCTCTCTCTTTATTATAAATTTATAATATGTGTGTTAATGTGTGTTTGATCTTAATTGTGTGTTTTAATTTTTATTTGTTATAATACTATTTGTGTGAATTGTGATGTGTGTGAATTTGTGCGTGTATAGTATAAATATAATATAACTTTCTATAATTTAATAACTAGGAGAGATAGAGGGTTTGTTGCATATGTGTGTATTGTTATCATGTTATAAACACTTTTTTGTTATAAAGTAAGCGATTCAAGAACAAAACAAAAAAAAGTAAAGTTAGTAATTATTCAAGCATTTGATTGGTTAAGTAGGCACTTAATATATTATTTATGTATGAATGAGTGTGGTTGTGTGGGTCAATAATTAATATAGTGCTGGTGAGTGGATTTTTTTTCATTTAGTTTAAAATATATAAAAACAATGACAAATAGATAATTATAACTGCATAAAAATAAAAATCTTATTCAAACTTAATAAAATAAAATGGTCATATCTACTCACATTGACAATAGACAATGTAACTAATAATAAACTATCATATGCAACGATTACAAAATAAGAAAACACATAAAAATGAAACTGCAAAACTTCATGTATTTGCACTTGTGTGTATTTTGTCGATAACTCAATATATTCAAGTTCTATTTTTATTAAATTTTATTTAATTTAAGTTTCTTAATGACCCCCTAAAACATTGTTGGAGTCACCACTACTAAAAGGTAGGGTAAAATATCTAAACCATGTGTAGTAGAGATTTAATATAGTCTATTGGCCAAGAGTTATGTAACTCAACTAGTTGGCATCTTTAGTATTTCCAAGATTCAAATTCCCCCCTTCTCCATTGTAGCTATCGAATTATCAAAACAAAAAGAAAAAAAAACCTATAAAAGATTTAGATATGTTACTTGTTGGGTTTTTACACCCAGATTGTCAAATTTGCACTAAATTAATCAAATTGTTCGGATTAGTCTGATTATGCCAATTTATCATTTATGCATGTGATGAAGCAAAAAAATACAAGGAAAACTATCCAAGGGAAAAACCATTGCGGGGAAACCTTCCCTAATAATACAATCTACTATGAAAAGAGAAGTCTTACAACATCAAGAAAAACATTTTCTTAAACTCTACAACCTATAGACAACTTATAGTGAAAACCTTTTATTGCTTTAGAATCTCTAAACTATTCAATAAAATTGAAGTATTCATGGATGATGCACCGATGATCACAATTGAAAATTTACTCCACAATAGCAACACTAGGATAATACCGTGACTTCAACCTTGATTATTGACCTTCAAGGATAACATTTTCAAATCTACTTCTTGAACTTCAGTATGGTGATGAAATAGCAATATGGTTTGGACTTTATTTGTGCGGCAAAGTGCTCTTTTCTCCTTGTTTTATTTTTCTATATATAATGTGTCCTTATATAGTCTTACAAGTAGGGAAAGACTCAAATAGACGGCTTAATAGGCCTTTTAGGAATTTGATTTCGTGTAGTTTCGATCTATTGACAAATTTTCTTGATGTCTTGAGAGACATTCTCGATCGAGAATGGTATTGGCTATGTGTTGAGAATCCTTATATAAACTCTTCTTTCTTTTAGTTAATCTTGGTTCTTTGTCTTGGACTTGAAAATACATCTTATAACTCAACAAGATTTACAATTGGTCATGGTTTGCTAACACAAAATCTATTGGACCTAAAATTACTTTTCACTATGAAGGGAGATTTCTCACTCCTTGATGAGGAGAAAGTTCAATTAGAAAGCAACAAAGAAGATAGTTAATGTTTCTAAAAAATTAAGTTTGATGCATTTGCTATTGATTAACCCTTTATGGTGCATGAAATGACAAATTTTGATCAATTGAAAGAGTTTGACAAAATGGTGCTTTCTATATGGATTAAGATTTAAGATAGGGCTATAACATTTGCAACGTTGATTTTCACACATTGATTTTACCATTCTAGATGAATCTAACGATGTGATATAATGTAAGATTGTGTTGTTCTTAATGTTGGTCAAAGTGCTTCATGAGTTGATGCATGCATCACATGTAAGAATTCTTATCCTGCAACACTTAAAAACTCAACAAAGAGTTTTCTCCAATAAAGAGAGAATGATGTGGAAGCATGAAGACAATTTTATTTCAATTTATTTTTTTATTTAATTTTGGAATTCAATTGTATATATTTTATTTTTCAAATATTGGATTTTATTATAGATAGTATAAGTTCATTATATTTTATTTGATTTCCTAAAGTTAATGGTATTTTTTAAAATCAATAATCGGCGCACATTTCCTACTTCAATTAGAATAAGGGCTTAGTTTTTGGAGTTTAGTTGAGCATGTTATTATACATATACGAAAATAGTTTGATTGATTCATAAAATTTTTCTTAAAATTTTTTCAATGGTTTGATGTTGACCCTTGCTAACCGTAAGTGTTGACTCCTAAGTTTGTTTTCTCTTATTTGTTACTAATTCAAGAAAGTTTAGGGCATGTAACGACCCAAGGAAAAGCGCTAGCCACATCTGCGCTATACCTCAAAAGGACTAGTCACTATTGAGGCTCCTTGTAGTTGTTAATAAAGCCCAGATCTACCCAGTAAATACCCGATGTGGGCCTCATTACACACCCACACACATCACACAATTAATCAATCAAATTGGGGCATCATAATCTCCCCCACTTAAATCCCTATTGTCCTCATTAGGGCCCACTTTGTGGGGTAGTGTCTCCGAGCCCACACGGGGTTACTGGGCCGGCTCTGATACCATATGTAACGACCCAAGGAAAAGCGCTAGTCACATCTGCGCTATACCTCAAAAGAACTAGTCACTGTTAAGGCTCCTTGTAGTTGTTAATAAAGCCTAGATCTACCCAGTAAGTACCCGATGTGGGACTCGTTACACATCCATACACATCACACAATTAATCAATCAAATTGGGGCATCACAGCATGATTCTTAGGTTATCCTTTTATTTTAGTGCTCTATAATTTTGTTATTGAATTAGTTTTCATGCCATACCGGAAATGCCAAGATAATGTTATTTTTATTCAATTTTGGTAGATAATTATATTTATTGGTCAATTAGATTTTAATTTAAGTATTATATTAGTTAACTAGGTTATTACTATTTTATATATTTTCATTGAGTCAAAGGTATTATTGTAATTCATTATTCGGGACTTTCTAAGTCAATAGAAATTAGAGTTTAATTTTTTGTAGTATATATAAGCATGCTTTATATTTTACTCCTATAGAGGCAATTTACTTCATTAATAAAATAAAAAAATTGGAATTTTTTCAATGTTTTGGTGCTGACTCTAGCCAACTTTGGGTAATTACTCCTATTAAGCTTATATCTCACTTGTTGTCACTCCAAATAGCCTTAGGAATTGATTTCTAGGTAATTATATTTTTATTTTTCCGTTATTCAACTTTGTTATTGGACCCGTCTTAGTTTTTTCCTTATCACATACCTAAAGGATTTTCCCTCTACCATGAAAGTAGGCAGAATATATTGTACTTGAACCACTTAAAAACACTGTATTATTATTCACAAATTGGTGTCAAAACAAGTTATTTGCATACCACCGTCCTATGCTTCAAATATAGATACTATTACTAAGGTGTGACCACACCTTTTAAAGCAGCTACACCTACATAGTGAGTGCCTCTTTCTCTGATCCGCAACGAAATTAGCTTTGACCACACCTTTTATCAAGGCTGGCTTGCTAGCTACCAGTCTGATGGTTCAATTACTAAAGGACATTTGCCAAGCCATGACAATCTTTTTATTTTTTATTTTTTGATACGAAGCCATGAGAATCTTATTTGACATGTATTGACAACAAACAACTTGTGATTTTTGTATAGCAATATGATGGACTTAAAACTAATCAAGGTATAACTATGTTGTACGTATAGCTCTAATCTAGATTTCTTGCATCTATTTCTATTTAGAGTGTAAGTAAAGAAGTGATTATAATTTGACTTGCATTGCAATCAAAATAATGATAATCTTACTATCATAACTCTAGCTAAGTCTAAGAGTTAGCTTTTAGCCTACTAAAAATACTCTTAAATGGATTCATTACGAAACATAAAACTTAACACTAAAAATATAGTGTTAAGTTTTTCGTTGTAGATGTAGGTCTTTACGGCCAAACCAAGCTAATTCTTTTCATTCTCTTTCTTTATTTTTATCATTCTATATTTTCTCATATATTTTTATTAATATATCATATAATTATGTCTTGCACGTTCTAAAATGGTATCAAAGCTATATCACATATTTTCAAATACATAGTTATGTCTTACCTTTTCAAATAATTTGACTTAGTATTTTTTTTTAAGTGATTTGGATTGCTGTTATTACTGAGAAAGCAAAGTGGTCAGCCTATTAATCGAATTATAAAACTTATCCACAAAATTGTACACAAACTTATATATATATATATATATATATTCTCATATATATAATACAAGGATTTTAATTAAGGGCTGCCCCTTTTCTTACTTCGCCTTATCCACAAAATTGTACCTTTTTTTACGGACCTTGGTGCATGGCACAAACCAAACATCTGTGTAGGAATCAAATGTCTGTCATAATCAAAATTTCAGTCAGTCAGTTTATTTATTGAAAACCAGGACACCGGCCTCAAGAAGGGCTGGAAATAAATGAAACAGAAAATTGCTTGAAATTATGTTCATGCTAGTGATGTTCTTTTACTATTCAATAATCTTTCCTATACAACTTTTTTCTCATAACAATTTTCTTAAATTTTTGAAGTATTCAGCTGTGAGCAGTGAAAAAAAAAAAAAAAACTGATGGGTTTATATAAAAAATTGTGTTTATCACTTATTGCCGACCACTTGAGCAATTATAAAAATATTGTAAAAAAAGTTGTGACTGCAACATTGCTCTTTATTGTCTAGAAGCAAAACCAATAATACTAAATTTTTCAAATTAATTCTTGATTTTTCTCAACACACTAAAAAGGTACTCTTAGAACCACTAAGGAGTTGATTAAAGCTGAAAACAGCTTTAAGCTTTAAGGTTAATGATGAATTCTGAACAATTACCAAAGCTTTGCCTTGTCACTATTTTGTGAACTATAAACACCATTATAGTTAAATTGAGCTTTGTAGTGTGGATATATATGTATCTCATAAAATGTTTTAGTCAATTATTGTCCATCATAGCTTTTTGGTGGAAGCTTATATTGAGGGACTTGTTGGATTCGAAGCTGGCACAATCTTATCCTGAGACCCTCAAAACCCACCTGACATGTTTTATGTTTACCGGCCCGAAAGAGAAAAAGGACAAGACGAGAGAGAAGTAAACATACTCAGAGTGATACAGCAAAAAAACACCCCATCTCATTTTAGTCTAGTAGTAAAACTGTCTTTTTTGAACTTGACTAGAGTCTAGTGCATTTTTGCTGTTACAATGACAATACATGATAAAAAATGGGAGAGAAAATTGGCCTATACTCCTTTCGCACAAAAAATTCAGTACTTTATCCCTTTTTTCAAACTAATTAAGAAAATGCCCCTATTTGGAAACTCGATTTTTTCAAAATCGAGTTTTAACGTCACTTTAGGTTCTTTAAAACGCCACTATAGGGCTCCTTAAAACTTGCATGGAACTCGAGTTCATGGAACTCGAGTTCCAAAACACCACTATAGGGCTCCTTAAAACATCACTATAAGGCTCCAGAATTTTATTTTATTTTATTTTTATTTTCAATTTGTTATAACTCAAAAATCGAGTTTTAAATTAAAACTCAATTTTTAGATAATCAAGTTTCAAAACATGGGCATTTTCCTAATTAGTTTGGGAAGGAGGGCAAATGCTGAATTTTTTTTTTAAAAAAAAGAGCAAAAGCCCATTTTTTCCTAAAAAATCAAAAATGGACACGTGTTACTATTTGAACTGATTTAATGCACTAAAGTAACTCGATCCAAGTTTTGCCTGTCTCTCTTCCCTTTGCTAGGGAGAGTCTTTCTAGCCAAGAAGAGTTATATTTGTCTGGTCATCATCCTCGTCAAAGTTGTGTGTGTGTGAGGCGATGGCTTTTGGTGGCAAACCCTATATTGGTCGTTAACTTATACTATAATGCATAGTAAAATTGGCATGAATTTATCCAAAAAATTCAACAGTGCAATTTATGTTGGTAATATAATTATTGCAGATCCTCATAATTGGGTAATTAGAGGTTTTTACTCTAGATAAAGATGGTGGTGAGAGAGAGATGGTGAAGAATTTTAACAAATGGGAAACCAAAAGGTTAAATTTGACTTGGTAATTAAAAAGGAAGACGTGAAAAAAATAAATGAGTTGGATATCAGTTTTGGAAAAGAATGTGACTTAAGATTATACTACACACGCATATATGTATAAACAAAATTTATGAGATCTCAACTTCCGTACACAATGTTAATTATATTCTCTCTCCATACTTTCCATTCTAACAAAAATTGAGAAAATCAAAAGCTAAGAACTACCTCATCTCTATAAAATCTTCAAATTATAGGTTTAAAGTCATACAAATATGAGTTTATGGATTTAGATCGTAAATGATATCCAATTAATATGAACTTAGCATGCATATACGTACGAAGAGAATGCACAATGCTACAATGGGATTGTAAATTACTCCACATTAGTTAGGGTCTCTTTTACCTATAAAGGGAGAACTCCCTATCACCTTAGAGCACTAGTATTGGGAGGGTGTAAACACCCCAAGTTGCTATTTTAGCTACTAAGAACCCAAAAAGAGTTACACCTTGGTATGTAAATCTTAAAAATTTTACAACCCATGAACCGTATGTACTTATATTTAGAACTTACTGTTCACGACTTTGTAAACAAAATAATAATAATTTATACACTTTCACTCTTGAAAGTTCACTTGGTGTATAAAATACTAGTGAATGTTTAGACCCCCAATTTCAAAATAACCAACACAAGTTTATACTCAAACAATATATGTGCGGAATAATAAGTACAAGCAATACCCAAATAAACAAACTACTTTAAACCATAATTAATCACAACATAGCAGCAATTAAAGGTAAAGAGTAAGGGTTAGAGAAATGCAAATACAAAGATAACACCGGCACGTGTTATGGAAGAGAAAACTGAAAAACTCAGCGAAAAACCTATCCACCGCCCTCCAAGCAGTAAAATGATCCACTAAAGAATAAAGTTGGAATACACGAATAGCAATTGACCCTCCAAGCCTAATCTACCCAATGCTTAGGCCCTCTAAGCTTCTTGCTCCAACAAGGTTAAGCTTAACCATGTCTTCTTTAGCTTTCTGGATCCTACAATGAGCCCATTGCATCAACCAAATAAATTGGTCATCTCCGAACTGCTTCCCAAGCACCAAATTACCTCCTTACTAATATGAGTATAATGAGATAATGATTTGGATAATGAACTTCTCAAGGTTATGTCAATGGAGAGGGTGAGAGTAGAGGAATTCAGAGAATCAAATATCTAAGATTGTGAATGAGTCAATCTTGTTTTTCTCTAGGGTTTCTCTCTTAAAATTCTCTCTGAAAGCTCTCTACATTTTGTGGGTATAAAGGTATTTATAGTAGGGTATGTGAGAAATGTGAAAAGACATTTTTCTGCAAAATAGGGTGTTCTAGCGACTCACTCACTACTGGGATGAATTGCGAGTTTGAGTCGCAAGATAACTGCCAAGCTAGACTGTCCCTTTTTGACCTGTAGTGCTTTAGCTATCATGACTTTTCAGCTTCTTGCATACTTCACACGTGTGGCATTTTGGTGAGTCGCCAGTTGTAAGTCACTCATGAGATCCAGTCACAAAAGTCCTCTGAATGCTCACACAGTTGAATTCTTCACACTCTTCTCACACACATCCCTTACATAATTCTCACCAAAATACAGGGTATCTAATTGTTGAAATACAAACAAATTTGGTATGGAATAAAGCCAACACATGATTAAATAAATTCAACCTTACATCTCTCTCTCTCTCTCTCTCTCTCTCTCTCTCTCTCTCTCTCTCTCTCTCTCTCTCTCTCTCCTTTGTTCTTCTCCCTCAGTCTCTCTCAATCTCCGAATCTCTCCTCTCTCAAATCTTTGCTTTGCTCCCTTAGTCTCTCTCAACTCTCCCTCGTGATTTTAGGTTGGATCTTTGATTTTCTCTTCTCTCATTTCTCCATGTTCTAATGGTGGTGGATCGGTGAGGTTGAGGGTGGCTGTTTCTGAGGTGGATGGGTTGGCCGCCATGGGTTGGCTCGCTATAGGTCTAGGTTTGCTATCGTGGGTCTGGGTTTAGGTTTGCCGTGGGTCTGGTTTGCTGTTGGGGGTCCGAGTTTGCTATCGTGGGTCTGGGTTTAGGTTTGCCGTGGATCTGGTTTGCTGTTGGGGTTCCGAGTTTGCTGTTGTGGGTGTAGGTTTAGGTTTGCCGTGGGTCTGGGTCTGGGGAGCGTGGGTTGTTTTTTTTTTTTTTTTGTGTGGTGTTGATGGTCGAAGAGGGTGGTGTTCTTCATATTTTCAGTGGTGGTGGCTAGTTAGTTGGTTTGGTGGTATGGGTTTGTGGTGAGTGGTGGAGAGGTGGATGGGTTTGTGGTTGGTGGTGTTTATTGATTGTGGTCTTGCGTTTGCCGCCGTGGGTCTGGGTTTTGCTTGCTGTGGGTTTGGATTTTGCTCACGGTTGTGGGGACTGTGGGTTGCTACATTTGGTGTTGATTGTGTTGATGGTGGATTGGTGCTATAGTCTCTCCACTTTTTTTTTTTTTTTTGTGGTGTTGATGGTGGATTTTGGGTTGTTGGTGGTGGTGGTGGTGTTAGGTGTGTGTAGAGCAGCGGCGGTGGGCTCGTGGTGGTGGTGGTGGTGGTGGTGGTTTCAGTAGATCTATGGTGGTTCTTGTACAAAAAGAATGAGAGAGAGAATAAATAAAAATAAAGAAATGGTAAGTAAAGAATTAAAAAAAAAAAGAATATTTAATTTAAGTGGTGAAAGAATAGAAACTGAGATGTAGGGTAGATTGTAAAATAAGTTGGTATAATAGATAAAATAACTTTCTAAATAGTAAAATAGACATTGGTTTACTAACTCGAATTCTAGTGCTCTTACATAACATATATAGTTTTCTGAATTACCTGGCAAATACTAGAGAAAGAAAATTTTGAAAAGGTTTACAATACCTTAAACTAACTTATCTATTGGCACTTGTATCCTTGTACTGATATTATTATTATTATTAGTTAAATTTTCCATTTCATTTCTACCTACAAAGAAAATTTTATATGAACCGAGGTAGATGTAACGCCTCTTACATGAGGTGAGTTCCACATGCCTGAGCCTCACCATGTGAGAGGTGTCACACTTATCCCTATTACAGTTACACCTAATATTATATCTTATATGTCCATAGTTTCAAAAAAAAAAAAAAAATTCCCATCCATGAGTCTCATATTTTTAGACAACCAATTTCTCAATTCTCAATCATTCACTCCAAAAGAATTGAGCTAAGATTAGAAATTTGCATGTCTTTGTTCCCACTGGAATCTTTGATAAATTATCTTTGATAGGCTAGCTATAGCTGCATTTTTGTAAACATGGCTAAAAAAAATGCGGCTATAGCCCGTGTTTTTTGTAGTGATGAGCTCCTTTTGAATAGTAGGTCCTATTTTTTTCGGTGTTAAACATTTGTTAGAAAATGTTTTCCTCATTTTTGGGTGTTAAATGTTAAGGTGGTATAAGCACTAGGCCAAATAGAAATCTTTTTTTTTTTTTTACTAGGGAAAAACAACTTCTTTGGAGGCATGTACAACATTTTCAGCCTTTAGGAAACAAAATCTCTCTCTCTCTCTCTCTCTCTCTCTCTCCCTCTCTCTCTCTCTCTCTCTCTCTCTCTCTCTCTCTCTCTCTCTCTCTCAATAACCTTTTAAATCACTAATATACCACTAAACCACCCCCCCCCCCCCACCAAATGATAGAATTACCTCCAAAATCTTCAAAATTATCGTAAGACCCTCAATCCGCCCCCTCCCTCTCCCCAAAAAAAAGCCCCTTGAAACCCTCAATAATGATTGAAGTATCATTGAGACCTCTAAAACAACAATTTGAAATCTATAAAATAACATAAAAATCTCTAAAATAATACAAATACTTCCAAGATCTTCAAAATAACCAATATGTCCTCAAAAGTTCCAAAATATTTCCAAACCTACAAAAAGAAATCACCTTTGAAACCTTTATATGACTAAAATATCCCTAAAACCACTAAAATAACGAAAATGCCCCAAACCATCAAATGACAAAAATACCTCTCCAAACCTCCAAAACTCAAAATGATCATGACCACTACAAAACACACGGGTCTTAGGCTACGTTTTTTTAAGCCATGTTTTTGCAAATGTGGCTACAAATGAGCTAAAGCCGCGTTTTTTAAAAATGTGGCTTAAAGGAAACAACAAAAGCCGCGTTTTAAACATGCGGCCATAGAACAAGTCTAAAGCCGCATTTTCTTGAGCTATAGCTGCATTTTTGGGGGTGAAGCTATTGCCGCGTTTAAAACACGCAGCTATAGGACCTTCGTATTTATTTATTATTATTTTTTTTAATCTTAACTATGGCCGCGTTTAAAAAATGCGGCTCTAGCTTGCTTAAAGCCGCGTTTTAAAGACACGGCTTTAAATTTAGTCTGTAGCAGCGTGCATAAAATGCGGCTTTAGTTTAGGAAGTGGCTGTGTTTATTAAATGCGGCTCCAAATTTGCCTATAGCCGCAGGTTAAACATGCGGCTTTAGACTTTGTATAAATACTATACTAAAAATTTTCAACCCTCTCCAATCGCACATATCAGCCTCCATCTCTCAAGCCCTAGCCTCACCCTCCATCTCCGATCTCAACCCTCACCCTCCAAGCCTCCATCTCTCTAGCCCTCACCCTCGATCTCCAATCTCAACCCTCACCCTCCAAGTCTCCATCTCTCAAGCCCTCACCCTCACCCTCCATCTCTCCGATCTCAACCCTCACCCTCTATCATAGAAATCTCATAGAGCTTATGAAAATCTCATAAAGCTTGACGATCATAGAGATCTCATAGGGCTTGACGATCATCGATTAGGTACGTAATCGCACAGCTCTGATTAGGTAGAAGTTGATCTTGGTTTTGTTACTCTTCATCTCTCTTGGCATTGTGTTTCTCAACTCCGATTAGGTACAAATCACAAACCCTAATTTCATCTTTGATTTTTTTGTTTTTTTTATTTACCCACACTTTTTCAACGATGTCCCCATGATTTCCATTTCACATTTCTCAAAAAACTGAGCTCATCATTGATTTCTCTATTTCGATTTCTAATTGTTCGACTTTTGCGATCTCATTATTCGATTTCAAATCATAATCACTGTTTCCTTTACAGTTTTCGTACAAAGTTCAGAAATTGTTTCTAACCTTTTATTTACGTCCCTGTTTTGTTTTGGGTTTTTTTATTGTATTTTATTTAAATTTGTTTATTCTTTTTCTTTTTAATCTTTGGTAAGTTTAGTTGATAATTTTCACTTGTTTTTTCCTTCACTCTTATTTTAACTATGCATATTAGTATAATTTCTATTAAATTTTTTTATTAAACTTGTGATTTTTTCTTTAATGCCCATATAAATGTATAACAAAATTTCTGATTTTTCTTAGGAACCAATGTTTTTTTATAGTATTTTGAAGAACCCAACCAAACATTAATTAGAATACAAACAGTTTTCCTTTAAAATGTTCTTAGCTCCGACAGAAAACAATTTACTTGTAACAAACGGAGCCCAATAGTTTGCAAGTTACATTTCATAATTATGGATGATTACCTGCAGGAGTCAATTTATCAGGATTATATAATTGTTTTAAAAGAAATTTTGAGTAGTAAAAAAGTTCATACAAAATAAATGAGAATATGTTACATAAAATTTGACTTAAAGGATATATATATATATATATATATATATATATATATAGTAATACAATTCTCCCTCTACTGTCACCATAATCTGTAAAATTTTGTTAAGAAGAAACTAGGTAAATTTTTACTAGTATGCAGTATTTGATTGTTTACCTCCATAAAGGTAAGAAATAGAAGAGAAGACCTTTTCAGATTATCTGTCCATCCAGAAAATGCAAATGTCAATTTGGTTCGGCCATGCAAATGACTATACATACATATATATATATATATATATATATATATATATATATCAATCTAATTCCAATTTCAATTCCAACCCTACCCTCTGACACCAATCTGCAGTACCTGCTCTCTCTCTCTGCCTTTGAAAACCAAATAAAATTAAATAAAGTTCACGAGCAACCACTTTCGTACTTTCAAAACTTTCAAAAAAAGGCTATCCACATACTCAAAAGAAAAAATGTTAGAAAATAATATTTGTAATAAGCCCAAACAAACAAATACATAAAAACAAATCATAGAGATCTCAACACAAGTTGTGGTTGAGATCCAATTTCTTTTGTAGAAAGCAAAAAAGCAGCAAAACCATTACAAACCCATTAACAGTTATTGTCTCTCCTCTCTATCCCTTCCGATATTCTCCGGAACCAAAAAAGTTCACCAAGAAAGTTCATTTTCTATCACACCCTTCAAGTACTATACTCTGGTTATGGGTTTTATTTAATGCAATAGTTCGAAATTGCACCATATCTTTATATATAGCTACTATTAGCTAGTTGGTATCATTTGAATTATTCCTCTTAGCTTGAAATTTGGAATTAATGCTTGCTGTGTCACCTTTGAGGAACACCAAGGATGAGAACCTCGGAGAGACTGAGAGCTATTCAATTGGTGCCAGTGGCTTCGCTGACTTCTCCGATGGGAACTTGCTGGACAGCATCGATTTCGATGATCTTTTCGTTGGAGAAATGTTACCGGATTTGGAGATGGACCCAGAAATCCTTGCTGAATTTTCTGTTAGTGGGGGTGAGGAATCCACTAATACAAAGAAAGAGGAGGAAGATAAAGTTTCCGGTTCAGGCTCAGGCTCAGGCTCAGGCTCAGGTTCGGGTTTCAACTCTAGCTCAAGTCGAGGAGAAGAAATTGTGAGCAAAAGCGATGAATCTGTTGTTGTGAATCCAAGTCCTCCAAAGCAAACTGATCATCATAAAGGCAGAAAGTCATCTTCACAGTCAAAGAATTCTCAAGGGAAGCGCAAAGTGAAGGTATATAATTCATTAGCACTACATAGGTTAAAGCTAAGCGCATGAACTAGACTCTATGTATTATAAGGTTCTTAGCTCCTAATTAAGACTTGAAGCCTTTTACTAGGGAACCAGTCCCGTAACTCTCTCTCTCTCTCTCTCTTCACAAACTTCATGAGATGCAAAGAAATCACGGGAGTCATGCACAGGCAAAGGCACAGAGAGAGAGAATCTTCGTTGAGAATTTTTTTTCCACTTCTGTGATATTATTTAATTGTTGAGGGATATTGAAAGTTTTTTTTTTTTTTTTTTTCTTGAACTGTGTAGGTGGATTGGACCCCAGAGCTGCATAGACGGTTTGTGCAAGCTGTGGAGCAGCTAGGGGTCGACAAGGCAGTGCCTTCAAGAATTTTAGAGCTGATGGGAATTGATTGTCTCACTCGCCACAACATTGCCAGCCACCTTCAAGTACCATCATTTCCTTCCCAACTCTTCTTTTTGTCCTTGGTTTCTAGTGAGATTTTTAAAGATTTTTGTTTCTTTCTAGTTCATGGAAACTGTTTCCACATGGCTGTTAAGGAATAATCATATACAGGGTTGATTACCAAATATGTGAAGAAGAACACATTGAATTTTGAATTAATTGCTGGTTTTTGCAATCGCATATACAAAACTACTTGGATGGGTTATATAAAAAAACTAATTCATTTATTTGTATTTAGATTTACTACATTTAGAAATATGTGCGATTCCAAAAACTGATAGTTTAGGACTCAAATTACTGTTCTCATGCTTACCAACCAAATTCTGAATATGACATTGTCCACAAGAGCTTTTCGTAGCTTATAGCCTTGTACAATTAATTGCTAGCACTGATAGATACTAGTGCATGCGTATTAGTGTTGAAAATTTTTCTTTCTCAAGTCTTTCGTTTTGAAATTTGTTCAGAAATATAGGTCACATCGGAAACATTTGCTGGCACGTGAAGCCGAGGCCGCAAGTTGGAGCCAGAGACGACAAATGTATGGTACAGCTAGTGTTGGTGGAGGAGGAGGAGGAGGAGGAGGGAAGAGAGAGATGAGTCCTTGGCTAGCACCAACCATGGGTTTCCCTCCAATAACACCCATGCACCACTTTAGACCTCTACACGTGTGGGGACATCCATCCATGGATCCATCATTGATGCCCATGTGGCCTAAACATCTAGCCCATTCACCACCTCCACTGCCGCCACCACCAACTACATGGGTACCAGCTCCACCGCCACTGCCACCAGACCCTTCATATTGGCATCCTCACCACCAACGTGTAAGCACTTTTTTCTCTCTCTCATAAGCAAACACAGACACAGAATACTTCTTTTTTTTTTTTTTCTTTTTTTTTTTTTTGAGAATGCACAGACACAAAATACTGAAGTTTATCAATGTTGATGACTTAATCCCTAGCGTAACACCCAATACTAAGTTCAAATTCATGTGTTAGATAGATTTGGTTTATTGAACTCAAATAATACTGAAATGAACTTAAAAGTTATGGGAAAAGAGACGATATTCACATTTATAAACATTATTACAAGATTAAAATAATATAGACGGTGTCGGTTGTAAAGTATTGAACTTTATAGAAAATATGCTATACACAGTTAGTACTTTGTACTCACACATTAAAAGAATAATTAAAATTATAACTCGAAGTCAAATTTTCACTTCTATACGTGAAACAATATTTGTGTAATAACTTTTATCCCAAACCGGATAAAACCACAATAGCAATTGAAGATCTAAAAGGGGAAAAAAGTAATTATAAATTTTATTACAAAAATTTACTATTTTACGTGATAATAGCATGATTAGTGTGTCATTAAAACAAATGAACATTTGAATTACTATCATGAATTAGAAATGAATATTTGAATTCCTATCACTACTCTATCCTGAAATGTTTATCTCTCTCTCCCTAAAATGGAATATTCTTCTATATGTGTAGGTCCCCAATGCACTAACCCCAGGAACTCCTTTCTTTCCACAGCCACTGCCAACAACGGTAACTATCCAATCCTTACTCTTTTGGAGTCTTTCACGGTGTCTCTACTGTTAGAATTTTGGATCCATCCAAACACAATGCAAATTATTTTGGCATCTTTTTGAAGAAAAGTAAGGAGTTTTAAGCTAACATTGCTGACATATATATATATTATTCGTGTAGCGATTTGCCTCACCACCTGTACCAGGCATACCGCCCCATACCTTGTACAAAGTAGACCCCGGCATTGGTGTCCCGCCTGGACAATCAGGCCCCCACCCAATGCTTGACTTTCATCCGGTGAGCAGGACTCTCTCATTTCTAATGTCTTTTCCCACATTTCCTTCAAAAGAATATGCGCGCGCGCGCGCATATATAAATATATATATATATATATATATACTTAATTATATGGGTTTGTCTTCTTTTCAATTTTTAATAATGTAATTAAGGGTTTGAAAGCTTTAAAAGAGTTGGCCTTTTTTCATAATGCTTATATAAATGTCTCGTGTGCGTGTATCCCTCGAAAGCGTGCAACATAATTTCTAAAGATTGGCATCTTTAATTTCATTGATTTCTACGTATTGGCGCTGCATGATTGTTCCAACATTCCCTTCCATACAAGTTTAAGCTTGTGTGATGTTCATGTTACAACATCTTGGATTCGTAACTTTTGCATGCCAACATTGATGTGTAAGAAAATTGTTTTCTTTAAGAGAAAATCTCTTGATTTTTTTTAATAAGAGATTTTCCTTGAATTTTAGTAATATTCTTTTGGGTTTCATGAATTACATGTTGAAGATTACAAGTCATGATAAATTAATTAATACTGTTTTGGCCTATGTTTGTAACAGACAAAGGAGAGCGTAGATGCAGCTATTGGAGATGTTTTATCCAAACCATGGCTGCCACTTCCTCTTGGCCTAAAACCTCCATCTACTGATAGCGTAATGGTGGAACTCCAACGACAGGGAGTTCCAAAAGTGCCTCCCTCTTGTGCTTGAAAGCCTAAGAAACATAAGCTTAAGGCTGTTGTCCGATGGTGTTTTCAAGAGCACAAAAACCCTAAATTTGACGACATTTCCTGAATTAGAAGGATGCATCTAATTGCGAGGTTTTTTTTTTTTTTTCCTCTCTCTCTCTTCTTTTTGTAATTCTTTACCAAATTGATGTAATCTGTCCCTTGCCCTTGTATTTTAGATGTTCAGGAACAGTTTTTATTTTATCAGCCTCTCCGTGTGTGAAAATAAAGCTATAGCCATCAATTTTTTTGTAATAGTTGTTATGAGTATGAAACTATGTACAATAAGTTTGAGGATGTAACGTAACTCTTCAGTGGTCTATTTCCAATCGGTGCAAATGAAAATTTTTAATTTTCTTGTTTTTTGAATTTGAAGGTAGTGGAGATAGCATTTATATTGATATTTACCACAGGTAGGAAATTGGTAAAAAGAACTGGTGCATCCATATTTAGTTAATTAGGATATGCGAAATTATGCATATATTATAGTAAAAGATGAACTTGTTCAAAAATAAATATCAACTAGCTTAGATGGGTAATTGTCTTCTACTGTTTAATCGAGAGTGTTGTGTGTAATATAATTTACTTTGTCCTCCCTTAAAACTAACTAACTTTTTTGAGAGGAGTCTGTAACATGTCTTTTTTTGTTAGAATCCTATTATCTCTCCCTTTTGTGTGTGTATGTTTATTTATAAATAAAAAGCTTGAAATCCATATGCATAAGTCTGAATATATTTAAGAATAGGAAAAGATTTCTCTCCGTTGGATACTTATGAATCCTTGTTACCTAATATTACAGATATTAATTTTCACTATATCATTTTGGTAGAGTATGCAAGTTGTTCGTTTTATATTGTTCCATTTTAGTAAAATAAAAAAGAAGGTAATTTATTGTCTTACAATATACTTAGTTTTTAATCTGAACCCATTTTTTGTTATTCTAGTACAATAAATTTTGTTAATATTTATTATTATATTGGTCAAATAAATTATATATTATTAATCATTTTAAAAACTTATTGAAAGAGCCCAAACAGTTTTCTGGAACATAGCAAGTTTTTTTGAAGTTAATATTTGAATTAATGGTGAGGTTTGTTAGAAAGTTTAGATTGGTTTCAAATGAATTTAAACTTGAAAGTAATTCAAAGTGTGAGATTGAACTAGTTTTAAATTGGAATTGTGTTAGGTATAAAATTAAAAAATATATTTTAAATCATGTATATTACATTAAAGTGGTAGTTCAATTAAGAATTTTAAATTATATTCTAATAGTATTCTATTTTTTCATCACGTGTCCTTTTAAATACACACTAACTTGATGCCAAGTGTCTTTATATGTAGATTTATGAATCTAAACTTAAATTGTGTTATTTTATATGTAAAAATTTGAATCTGTAATACTTTTAACCTATTCAAAACTATTTTAAGTCTATTTAAAACTATTATCTAAATTTCCTTACAAAAAATTATTATTAATTCAAATATAAATTTCATGAAGAAGTATATATACCATGTTCTTAAAGATTGGTTGTTCATATCTTATTTGAAAAATGTACACATAGAATAAATTTATTGCACCACAATAACAAAAATTAAGTTAAATAACAAAATATTTTCTTTCTTTTCTAAAATGAAACAGGTAACAACCAATAATAAATAATTTGCATACTCCACCAAATAATATCCTTACAAGGCTTTGTTTTAAGAGTTGACGAAATTATAAAAATGACCATAAGTAATTAATTTTCAACTAGTTAGGAATTTCAATATGTATCTAATTATATTTTTATTTTAATTGCACCAATGTGTATGTATGAAGCTATAGTCATATATTATATTTATTAAATTGGAAGTTGAGAGAAAGTTTAATCAAAATTTTAAATTAGATTCTAATTGAACTCCAATTTTGTGCTCAGTATCCTTTATTCGTTGTCCATTAATTTAATTCCAAGTATTTCTATATTTTAAATGGGTTTCAATTTGTGCCAAGTTTTATTTCATCTCTCACTTATGTCAAGTGTCTTTACAATTCTTTACAATTAGATTCATGAATATAAATTTAAAAAAAAAATCTCTATTATAATTTTATGCAAACTTTTGAATGTGTATTACTTCTCCTATTTAAAACAATTTTAAGCCCATTTAAAACTACTTCTATCTCATTCTATTTAGATCCCTTTTGCAACCACTTATAATCTATATAAACTAATTCAGGTTTTCTTATAAATACTTATTTTTAGTTCAAATATAAATTTCTAGAAAAAGTATAGCTTGTTATGAAAATTAGTTGTTTTTATCTTATTTAAAAAATGCACTCATAAAATAAATTTATTGCATCATAACAACAAAAATTAAGTTAAGAAGTAAGAAAAAAATTTCTAAAATAAAATAAATTAATAAGAATGAACAATTTACATGTTTTACCAAATTATTTTTTTTACAAGACTTTTTTAAAGGGGGTTGACAAAATATAAGAATGACTACCAATAACATTTATCTTACGTAAGAATTTTAGTATTTATGCATCTAATTTTATTTAAGTTTGTGAAGAATATTATAGCATAACTGACATATTCTAGTGTTTCTATTAGAGAAATCTTAGACTCAAATTTCCCTTCTGCCATTGTATTTATCTATCAAATTATCAAAGGAAAATTTTTTATATATTCTTAAATATATCCATGCATATTCCATATATATATTCGTGCATGCATGGTGTCACAAGTTAGTATAATTTAAGACACAATACACAAAATTAAAGTGCATTAACTTAATTTTTTATTGATTCATTGAACGTTCACTTGAATTATATAAATGCTTGGGGGGGTGTAAGGGCAAGGGCTGGAGTTCAAGTCTCCAGGAAAAAGTTTTACTCATATACACTTAGATTAGGCTAGAGTATAAATTTTATTTTATCTAAAAAAAATATATATTATACACATAGAAAAATGAATTTTATTTTTATGTCAAAATCAGAAAACTCTTTGGAATTAAAATAATCAGTGCATATTGCTTGGCTGATTTCAAAATTGATCACTAGTGTTATTTCAAACCGATGCAACGCAACATTTATACTTTGATTCATTAATAAAAAATTTATTCATAAGAAACTTACTCATTAATTATTCTTCTCCAAAAAAAAAAAAAAAAACCTTACTCAATATTGTTTCATTCACTGTCCGTGCCCTAGCAACCTATCCTCCTGCGCCTTTTTTTTTTTTTTTTTGGCTTAAAAAATCCTCTGCATCTATTAAGGTGCACTTCTTGGGAATTAATTTCCTAAAAATTAACTTACAATTGAGTTAATAAAACTCGTAATTTTATGTAACTTGGTTAATTTAGTTAAAGACTTTATAAATTCTAAAAGTACAAATTAATGTTGGAAGATAAATTTTGGGCCATGGCAAGAAAAGCAATCAATAAAATCATTTGATCCTCTCATGTAAGGGGCTGGATAAATTTTCTTATTTTAGAAAATAGTTAGATTAATTCAATGCAATATTATGCAAAATATATACTTCTCAATATGGTCTAATTATTATTTGCTTTTAAATCCATTACTTCTCTCTCTGGTGTAAGATTTTAGATAATATGATTAGTCGGGCAATACTGATGATGAGACTGAGATATACATTCTTAATCTTAGACACACACACACACACACACACACACACACACACACACAAAACATTAGACTCTTATATATTAAAGGAAAATACTTCCCCTATCACAAATTTTACTACAAAATATTACAAATTGATGTGACAATTAATATGATTAGTATCACTTCAATAAATAATAAATAAATATTTAAAATCTTATCACTTCAATAAATAATTTATGTGATTGGTCATTGGTGATATATTCATTTATAAATTTATGTGCTAAAATTTGTATTACCCTTAACATCACATTACTTCAAATATTCTTCAAAAAAAAAAAAATACTTCAAATATTCTCTATTCCCAATTTGATAGATTAGGAAGTAGGAACACAATGTTATTGTGGCGCTGGATCTTTTTATGTCTTATATATACCAAATTACTTGTTTGTCCCATCTGGTGGGTTATTATATGAAAACCTGGACCACATTTAATTAATTCGAAAGGAACAATGTGATTCTAGACAATGACATATGCAGGGCATGGGCTATATACTGTTTTGAAAGACCCACTTGATAAAAAAAGATTGATTTTAATGAAACGATTAAGTCCATAGTCGCTTGAGTCATAGTCTTCTTGAGAATGATTGGTTGATTTTATTTTTCATTATTATTATTATTGGGTAATATACATCATGCTCCAAATACTAGTTCATTTTCACAAAAAAGAATTTTAAATATAAAAAATAAAAAATATTTTACATTGTTTAGCCCACTTACACTAATTACATTCACAAGTAATAAAAACCAAGACACACAATTAGCGATTCTCGAAATGAGAGTAGTAATCTTATCCAACTAACAATTTATGCCCACGGCAAAAAGACTCAAACTGCTACCTCTTTGCTATATTGAACTATATATTACAATGAACTTTACGTGGGGATATAAATGAGAATATGAAAGGTTTAGTATGGTGTCCCTAAAACTAGATAGCCCACGGTATTCTAGAAAATCATGATCTACATTCTTTATAGTAAAATCTTGATATATAATATCCTAATCTGTTACAACATCTCTCCTCAAGCTCAAGGTGGAGGCTCGACGAAACTAGAGTTTCAAAGAAAAGTTGTCAATGTTAGGAAGGTCTTTAATGCCCATTGAATGAATCAAACTCATCAAGAATCATCTAAAAATATCATTGTCAAAGAGGAAAAAGCTCGTACGATCTTTGGAGAAGCTCATAAAGCATGTGAAAACGTGAAAAGATCTTTGGGCATGACAGTTCAATCTTCGTATTTTTATGATAATAAGAGAAAAAGATGATGTGCTAACTATTTATATAAACTTATGTATTAATTATTACTAAATTATACCTTAATACACTTTGATTTGGTGAGCTACATATGATATTAGAGTAAAGTTAGTAACATAAGCATGTTATATCATATATTGCACTTATGTGCGTATTATTTTTTTTTTTAATAAAACTTCCATTTGACATTAAAAAAAAATCTAAAAAATACGTATTTAAAACACATATTAAACGTTTCTCGTATTATATCAGTACAAATAATCTTCAACTTAATGGAATTTCAATACTTTTATCGAGAGTATAGTTTTTTTATTTTGTTAAGGCATGTCATTATACATAGCAATTATATTATTAAAATTAATCTTTTTAGTTCCATGTTTGATCTTATTTATATTAAACATCTTTATTATAATCTTGAAAATTTTCCATTTATTAATATTTTTATAATTTGAATTATTAGATCTTACTGCCATATATAATTTATTTACTAGATTTAAAATAAAGAAGAATAAAATCATTTGAAATTATAATATTATGGGAGTTGGGACAATAAATACTTTTTCTTTTGGCTAAATAAGTATATGAAAGAATAAATTAAACATCATCTCATTCAATCACTTGTTATATATCTTCCTTAAAAACTTACGTAAATTAAAATTTTAAAAAATACATACTAAATTTATTAAATTATTAATTAATTGAATTTTTATAACGTCTTATAAAATTATATTAAGTTAATATAAGTATGCTATTGTGGAGGGAGGAGGATCCAAGAGTAGCACCTCTGCTGGATCATGTTTGAGGAGTGTGTGAGCCCAACAAACAAGCCCAACAAACAAGCCCCGGGCCTGGAAACTTGATAGAACCTAGAACAAGGGTTAGCTTAGATGAATGCCCTATTTGACTCAAGGGCGTCCCTTGGTTGTGGTCCTCCCGAAGCAATAATAGCCGGAATTGGGAGAGAGAGGAAGGAAGGAAGCTTCCAAGAGAAGCATCTATCGCCTCCGCATTGAATGTCCTGCAACAACTATGTCAATCGCATAAATGCCTGAGTGACACCTGAACAGTGTCAAGACAGCCTATAATTCACTTAACACCTCCTCCAAATGTGGGATGGAACAAGTACCTAAGGGAGATCAACCACCTTCAATGTGAAGGGTCAAGATTAAAAGAAAACCATTATAAAAGGAAGGGGATTCCTGTGAACAGGGATCAGAATCTTGAGATTAGAGAGAGAAAACACTTAAAACTTATAACCCCTAAAGTGTAAACAAGCTCCCTCAACTGACCAAGGAAACATCAATACACCTGCTTTATTCCAGGTTTACCTATCAAATTTTTACTTCTTTCCATTAGGGCCCTTTCTTTGACTTCAGCCCATTGGATTGGGAACCCAAGTGTTCATCTGTCATACCTATCTCTATAAATCAATTGTAATGGGCTCGTTAGTGAGATGATTGTCCACACGCGCACCATTTAGGATACCTGAAGAACAGGAGAACAAAGAACCAACAGAAAGTGCCGGTAAGATGTCGGCCAAAGACCCTCTGAAGGTTAAGTCAGTGATAGAAGAATCTCCATGAACTCAATAGTGTGAGGATTAGGAAATTTCACCTACACTAAGGAAGAGGTGGTTTGGTGTTTATATAGTGGTGTGGAGCTTTACCAAAATCCCTTGAATATAGGAGCTTTCCTTGCAGAGAAGATTTGGAGTTAAGGTTCCGAGATCTTAGGGCTTCTCTTCCCATATAGGGAAGATATGAACATGTAGTAGGGTCTTTAGACGTGGTGTGCAGATTATTTCCATATAGGGACACGTGTAGAGGATACGTAAAAGACTTGTGGGACCCAATGTACTCAACCGTCTATGGGCGGAGGGACATATAGTCTTGGGGGGGCCATGGCCCTCCCCAAAAGTTTTGAAACCCTTATAGTATTGTATAAAAATAAATTGGGTCCCTACAAAATGTAATGATTGGCCCCTCCAAAATTTTTTATAGAGGCAAAATTACTCTAAACTTAGTTTATATCATATCATACTAAAAGAAAAGATAACCAAGCGGTCCACCTACTTATATTACATGCCAAAAAAATTGGAGTTTTCTAAACTATTGGATAGAAGATAATCTCTAGTTTTAGAGTTCCATTTAACTATGGATGTTCATCATATTCACAGTTGATGCTCATTTTTTTACTGTTGTTTTGCTTTGTTTTTTAATAATGAAAACTTATGAATTTCCTTAAAAATCTAACAAATGTCAATCCAGTGCTAGTTTTTATGTTTTTTCCCTTTAATTCCATCAATGACCGCATTTAGCTATTTAAAATTTCAATATTTAGTCAATTTCTCAAGTGAACACCCAAACAAAACACACACTTTTACCAAAACCAAATAAATCCTTAGCCTCCAGGTGCCTTTCTTTTTATTTTTTCTAAGAATAGAAATTGTTTACAATTGTGAAATGCAATGTTTGTTGCTTGAATTGGTGTGTTTTTCTCTTTTCATTCTTGGTCTTCAAATTTAATTTGTTTATTTTTCTCATTATTATCACCACAATCATCATTTTTTCACAAAATTTGATCTTTTTCTCATATCACCAATTTGTTTTCCTCGTAGTTATATTTTTTTTCTCACATTATCATCATAGTTATAGTTATATTTCAATAATATGGTTATTAGTTATGAGTTATGACTAACCTATAAATACATGATTTAGCTCCTCAAGTGAAAAAATCTTGGCTACGCCCCTGCAACGTCGGTATGATCATCCATTCGTTGGTATGACTATCCACCCGTCGGTATGCACATGATGAGGTGCCAATTGTCCATTGGGCGTATATCCACGGGCTACCCGAAGGGTCTTCAAGGAGTGGAGTGCCAGACCGTCGAGACTTCAAAGGGATCAAATGGGGACTTTATCCCAACAGGTCCTTGGTTGGTGGGTCCATTGGAGGAGGCATTTATCCTAATGGATCAAAGATAAGGTATTTCACCCTAACAGGTCAAAGTGCGCAAAAAAAAATTTTTTTGACGAAGATACCTCTATCACATGCCACCAAAAACCACCAAAATCAAACCGCTGACACCAACTCCACGACCCAACCCGATTGAGGCAATCCTCGCAATTGAGATGACACCACGACCCTCGATTGGCCATCCAATGCCAATGATCCACAGCCTTCGTCCAATGCCGACGAGAGAGGAAAGAGAGTGGTAGTCTAGCAAAGAGTGAATAAAAAAATCAGCTTAGCTATAGTGGATGTGTATATTTAGACATCCATTGTAGCATTTGCAAATTTTTTAACAATGATAAATGACCGGGTGTGTGAACCTTTTTTTTTTTTTTTTTTTTATGGTTATGATATTGGCTAATTTTGCTCAAAAATTGTGGTATCCCACTAAATGAGAATGCTCTAATATCTATAAGGAGACGGAATGTATCCAATGTTTAAGTCTGTTACTTTTCATTAGCTTAACTTGATTGATTGCGGGCGGAAGTCCAGGCCATGTACAATGAGATCAAGTTTCCCCCCTTTTTTTCTATATTTTAGAGAATGCTCAACTTGCTTATTCATCAGGGCTTAAACGTAGTTCCAAGCTTTCTTTTGCTAATAAACAATATCTAAAGCATATTTTGCTAATAAATAGTCTGGTCTATTACCATGCCTGCGGGTATGAGAGAATTTGACCCAACGGAAATCCCTACAAGCATTCCCGAGACCACAGCAGCTCTACAGAGGAAGGGTGAGGGGAGTTTTCAGTTAAAGCATGGTTCACCAATAGAGAGTCACCTTCAATGATAAATCAGAAATTAACTTAATATTAACACTATTTTGAACTAACACTAAGTTCATTACTAACTTAATATTTCATTTACTAATTTAAATCAGAAATTCAAGTCTCAAATATACTTCTTGTTATATTGGATTATTGCAAGTGAAATATAAACATCTTAATTCATTGTTTGTTGGATAGAATTTTCCTCTGGAGGAAAGTTCTTATAGGCCATGCTATGGCAGTTCAAATAATTATTTATGTGTATCTCTAATTTCATGACAGATTAAATAGTCATACGATTTGTTTTTAAATAATTTAGTGAGTCATGTAATAAAAATACATGTGAATGATCTCCAATTAAAACATAATTGGTTGGAGGATTTGTCCAACCACTTTATAGAAAATCATTGTATTTGTTTTTATTTTTGGAAAAATTTACCTCCAAATTAGTTTGGAATAAAAAATTTCTAACTCACTATGTGACGATTGATAAAACTATCGACATACATCTTTAGTTATATAACATATTTAATGAATTATATAACTTGTTTAAATAATGCATGTACATTCTTCTCAATAATAATAATAATGCATATGCATGGTTTAAATAGTCATTACCTAATAAATTGGAGAGGATTCCTTCAAACAGGTATGGTGGATAATTTTGTCCTTCATTTTGTTTACTAAATGTGCAATTTGTTTCTAAATGGGTAAAATGAACATTTATTTGGCCTGGATTGACGGTTTTCCAACAAAACTACAAAGTTGTTCTTTTATAATTTTGTCTACCTTCTTTTGATTTTTCCCACTACTTTAGCCACTGCAAGATGTCCCTTCCCCACTCCCCCCCCCCCCCCCCTTCCCTTCCCTTCCCTCTCTGCTCTAGTGAATTTCTTGAGTTTTCATTCTTTAGAAAAGTTTTCTAAAGGCTCATTTATATAAGTATGAAGTCTACATTTGCCGAGCCTGATCGGTGACTTCCTACCTTTACTCAATCTTAACTTGTAAATTAGTTAAACCAATCATGTTTTTTTTCCCTTTTTGTAATAAATAACTTATAAAAAGACTCCCTTTTGTTTTGAATTCAGGTTCATCAAAAGCATCCAAAATCTAAATTAATAGACAATACGAATGGGAAATGTCAAGCCTCCCCACAAATCTTTTTTTATTTTTTATTTTTTATTTTTTTGACAATTCTATAGATAGAGTAAGAGACTTGAATTATGGATATTATCATTGAAAACACCACGAGGTGTCAATCATTAAACTACATTTTTGTGTAAGCTAAATTCAAGTTCCGAATCTCCTATTCAACAACAAAAATTTTTCCATTCAAACTAAATGAAACCGACCCAACAAATTTAAACCATGTAACTAGATTAGTTTTCCATTACAATATAGTTTTCATCCTTATTATTAGTAACAAGATTCAAACTTATACTTAAGTCTAGCTCTTACTTGTCCTCCATCACCAAAATTAAAACCTAAGTGTTTTTTTTTTTTTTTTATCAGTATTCTCAAACACCGTAGATAAGTCAAGACTAGAACCTTTTAAAAGGTAGGGCTGTAAACGAGCCAAGTTTTATCGAATAGTGAATGTTCATGCTCAGCTCAATAGCAAAAGTAGAATGTTCGAGCTTAACTTGAGCTTGATATGAGCCTAAAAATAGTGCTCAAGCTTGAACTCGTTATAAAGTATAAAAGCTTGAACTCGGCTTGGCTTGGCTTAACTTAATTCATTAGTCAAGCCAAGCTCAAGCTCAATATCAAACTCAAACTCAAGTTCAATATCATGTTTTTGAGCTTGAGATCCAACACAAGTATAATATCAAGCCTATATCAAGTTTATTATCTAGCCTATTTGGTTTGAATGAATGATCTCAACTTAAAATTAATTAAATTCTTAAAAGAAAATGAGTTTACTTGTCAAACTCATATCAATTTTATTACCAAACTCATAAATAAGCTTTAGCTCAACTTGTTGTGTTACTTTTATATTGAGTTTTGGTGTTCACGAACTTGTTCATGAACAATACTTTTTACTTGGATTCGGCTCGTTTATTAAACAAGCCTAAAACTAAAATTTAAACTTGACTTGTTTATAATCAAATAAATATGAACAAGCTTTTTATCGAGTCAAACCCAAACTGTTTATGAACGACTTGATTCATTTATAACCCTAGTGAAAGGTAAATCAACTTATTGACACTTGGCGGTAAGAGCATTCATAGCAGTGGAGCTAAAAATTTAGCTATTTAGCACCACAAAAAGTTACTTTATTTATTTTATCTACATACATGCTGTAATAGTGGATCTATTTTAACTTTCAATACAATAAAATAATATAAATATCACAATAAAATAAAATATCTATTACAATAAAATAATATATTTATTATAAATATAGTGTGAATATAAATAAAATAATTTTTTTTACTTTTAAACTATAATGCACATCTATCTTTAAATGGGATAGGTAAACGTTATAACATCAAAGCTTAAAAAAAAAAAAAAAATAGATAGAACTCTACTGTTACCAATAATCAGCTTAAAAAAAAAAAAAAAAAGATAGAACTCTACTGTTACCAATAATCTAACTATGATAAAATGTGAGCGCAGTTACGTTAAAAAAATAGCGCGTGGAAAGTAGGGTAAACTCAAAAAATTTTAAAAAAAAAAATTAAAAGGGTTATGGGCAGCATTAAAGTCACACGGTCCCCATGGAATCCAGTGGAGATAGACAAAGTCTGCGACGAATCAGCCACGTAGGGACCATGACAAAATGACATGTGTCATTTCATGAGCAGAGACAGAGAACACTGATTGGGCTCGTACCTTACTCATTGATTAATGAGTAGTGTGTGGTCACAAATAATCACGAGGGATTTTGAAAAACAAAGGGGAGAGAGAGAGGAGAGGAAATAATAGCCACAAGCTCACCGTACAAGGCATGTGGGGCCCAGTGGTTTCAAGGAATCATGGATGTACCGAAACGTCCAGCATTTGAGGCCATCGCAGTTGACGTTGAACAGCAACGGCGACGCGACGCCTTTGTCACTTTGACATTGACACTGACACTGGTCGTCTGCCGCTACTCCGTTCTACTGCCTCGTCACCTACATGATAGAATGGACCGACCTCAATAAATTTTCTCTTTTTCTCTTTGTTTTTTTTTTTTTTTTTTTTTTTTTTAAGGTGTGTCAACTTTTGGGGTCGGTTGTTGGTAATTATTTATATCAAAATAAGATACTAATTAACAGTCCTATAAAAAAAACACATTTTTATCACAAAAAAAAAAAACACATTAATTAAAAATTTTTATCAATTAAACTAATTGAAATTTTTTTTTTGTATCTCTTCAATTTTTATTATGTAAAAAAAAAAATTGAGTTTGTTAATGGTCTATTTGAATACTGTTTATTTTACTAAAATTGAAAATTTATTACTGAAAGTACTATAAATAAAAGTTAACTATAATAGTACAGCAGAATCCATAAATAGTACTAAACAATATCGTAAGCTCTATAATGAAATAATTTTCATTTTTTATTAGTATCTAAACAGAGGCTATAGGTACATATTAGTGAATTATTTTTTAAAAAAATTATGAAAAAATAGCTAACTTTTTAAACAAATTTTTAAATTTTTTATATAAAATTTTTGAAAATAAATAAATAATTTTTGCCAAAAGGTATATATTAAGTGTACTCAAGTTTTTTTTTTACTGCTATGTTCAAAATAATATTCCATTCTCGTCGCTCAGAAGTATGGTGGAGAAAGGATGTCTTTGTCCTTATAATTGTAATTCTGACAGAATGCTGGCTATTGTCAACAAATACTAAAATTGTTCCAACAATCTTAATGGGCAGTGGCCCACTATAATAAATATCTCATAAAACAGGCAAAATTTACCAAACATTATGATACTAAGAAGATTTTAGGTGGATGACATCAGTTTAAAGTTTATTAGTTAGTTGGACTATTTTTTAGAAATTGAGTAAGCAAAATCGACTTCCAGCCAAAATCAAAGCCAAAATCGAGTGTACTATACTCGACTTCCTCTTTTTTCCACCTCAGAGCTAATTTTCGGTAGGAAGTCGAGTATATTAAACTCGATTTTGGCTGGAAGTCGATTTTGCTATACTCGATTTCTAGAAAAGAGTCCAACTAACTAATAAACTTTAAATGCATGCCATTGGCCTAAAATTTTTTCAGAATTATACTGTTTAGCAAATTTTGCCCATAGAACAAATCAAAGTTGAATTCTTGACTTCAATTTGGTTATCAATTATTTAATTCAAAACTATCATGTATGAATGCCAAAAATTTTATAACTCAATCGGTATTTAATATATATTATCAAAAGTGATAAACACGAAAAGTGTGTAGTCAGTATGTTCCTCGTCGATCTGATGGACGACCGAGATATTCTAATAAGAGAAAACAAGTGATAATAAAAGACATCAGGTTAGTGCCTGCCAAGGACCCTCTAATACTTAAATTAGTTCATCTCTTTTGGGAAATCTCTAATATGTATTGTAGCTTCAATTGTGTGTCTACTTACTTGCTCTTTATGGCTTTATATAGCCAACTCAGGAGTAATTGCGAAGTCCCTTGGCTTCTCTTAATGTTGTGCCTGAGCTGAGAGACTAATGGCTTAATAATGGCCATTAAACAACTCATAAAGGTATTTGTGCCGTGAAACGACTCATAAAAGACACCTATAATAGCTTTGTAATTGTTGCTCATAACCAGCTTAAATGAAGGATTTATGTCTAACTTAAATGTGCTTACGGTCGTCCATGTAATGGACGACCATTTAATCACTACTCGTTAGTTGCCCCCTTTATTCCTTCGTCGTCCGAGTCTTGGATGAGCATAGGAAAATGAACGGCCATGGCAGTTTGGACCTCTCTACGTTTCTTGAGATTCTTTCCCATCATAATAAATGCGAAGCAACCTCTTTTGGGAAATCTCTAATATGTATTGTAGCTTCAATTGTGTGTCTACTTACTTGCTCTTTATGGCTTTATATAGCCAACTCAGGAGTAATTGCGAAGTCCCTTGGCTTCTCTTAATGTTGTGCCTGAGCTGAGAGACTAATGGCTTAATAATGGCCATTAAACAACTCATAAAGGTATTTGTGCCGTGAAACGACTCATAAAAGACACCTATAATAGCTTTGTAATTGTTTCTCATAACCAGCTTAAATGAAGGATTTATGTCTAACTTAAATGTGCTTACGGTCGTCCATGTAATGGACGACCATTTAATCACTACTCGTTAGTTGCCCCCTTTATTCCTTCGTCGTCCGAGTCTTGGATGAGCATAGGAAAATGAACGGCCATGGCAGTTTGGACCTCTCTACGTTTCTTGAGATTCTTTCCCATCATAATAAATGCGAAGCAACCTCTTTTGGGAAATCTCTAATATGTATTGTAGCTTCAATTGTGTGTCTACTTACTTGCTCTTTATGGCTTTATATAGCCAACTCAGGAGTAATTGCGAAGTCCCTTGGCTTCTCTTAATGTTATGCCTGAGCTGAGAGACTAATGGCTTAATAATGGCCATTAAACAACTCATAAAGGTATTTGTGCCGTGAAACGACTCATAAAAGACACCTATAATAGCTTTGTAATTGTTGCTCATAACCAGCTTAAATGAAGGATTTATGTCTAACTTAAATGTGCTTACGGTCGTCCATGTAATGGACGACCATTTAATCACTACTCGTTAGTTGCCCCCTTTATTCCTTCGTCGTCCGAGTCTTGGATGAGCATAGGAAAATGAACGGCCATGGCAGTTTGGACCTCTCTACGTTTCTTGAGATTCTTTCCCATCATAATAAATGCAAAGCAACCTCTTTTGGGAAATCTCTAATATGTATTGTAGCTTCAATTGTGTGTCTACTTACTTGCTCTTTATGGCTTTATATAGCCAACTCAGGAGTAATTGCGAAGTCCCTTGGCTTCTCTTAATGTTGTGCCTGAGCTGAGAGACTAATGGCTTAATAATGGCCATTAAACAACTCATAAAGGTATTTGTGCCGTGAAACGACTCATAAAAGACACCTATAATAGCTTTGTAATTGTTGTTCATAACCAGCTTAAATGAAGGATTTATGTCAAACTTAAATGTGCTTACGGTCATCCATGTAATGGACGACCATTTAATCACTACTCGTTAGTTGCCCCCTTTATTCCTTCGTTGTCCGAGTCTTGGATGAGCATAGGAAAATGAACGGCCATGGCAGTTTGGACCTCTCTACGTTTCTTGAGATTCTTTCCCATCATAATAAATGCGAAGCAACCTCTTTGTCTGACTACGAACACGTGTCCTTGTCTTATAGGTGTGGTGTGTGAATGTTTCCTTGATTTTCCCGCCCTTTGATTTTTGCATTTCCTTTTTAAAAAAACAATTCTCCTTCCTTTTCTTCTTCATTGTCCCTGCGCCTAAAGTTTGAAAATTTTCAAATTTCAAAAACTTCCTCCGGGTAAGACTTCTTCACTTTAAAGCTCCATTAATTGTTGATTTTGCTTTCATTAAACTAGAATTTCCCTCTATATCTTTCTTCTTTGCTAGATTAGGGGCTTTTCTTTGGTATTCTTCTGGTCGACGTCCTCAAGCCGGTCAGTTCATATCCCGTTTTACTTCTTTTAGATCTGTTCTTCTTACTCTTTATCCTTTGATTTGCCAATCTTTAATACAATATCACTTAGAGATGGCCACTATAGAGGATAGAGATGTTGAAATTAGGTCAAGTGAACTTGAAATGGGTCTGTCATCAAATGCTAAGTCCATAAGTAAGGAAGTTGGTACTGCTATGTCGAACCCTCTTCGTCTATCCCCCTTCATACCCTCTTTGAAAAGGAAACAACTAAAGACTTTTAGGAAAAGGTTCCAATTTTCGAGTGGCACCATTGTTCGTTTGCCTCGTCCTAGTGAAAAGCCTTGTGCTTTTGCTCACGGCAAAGTGTGTTTTAACGAAGTGATAATAAAAGACACCAGGTTGGTGCCTGCCAAGGACCCTCCGATACTTAAATTAGTTAATCTCTTTGGGGAAATCTCTAATATGTATGTAGCTTCAATTGTGTGTCTACTTACTTGCCCTTTATGGCTTTATATAGCCAACTTAGGAGTAAATGTGAAGTCTGTTGGCTTCTCCTGGCGTTATGCCTGAGCTGAGAGATTAATGGCTTAGTAATGGCCATTAAATAGCTCATAAAGGTATTTGTAATGGTCGTGAAACGACTCATAAAAGACGCATGTAATAGATTTGTATTTGTTACTTATAACCGGCTTAAATGAAGGATTTATGTCTAACTTAAATGTGCTTACAATCGTCCATCTAATGGACGACCCTTTGATCACTACTTGTCAGTTGCCTCCTTTATTCCTTTGTATTCCGAGTCTTGGACGAGCGTAGGAATATGAACTATCCTTGTCTCATAGGTAGGGCGTGTGAATGTTTCCTTGATTCTCCCGCGCCTTATTTTTTGCCTTTCCTTTTTAGAAAAACCTTTCCCCTTCCTTTTCTTCTTCATTGTCCCTGCGCCTAAAGTCTAAAGCTTTTCAAATTTCAAAAACTTCCTCCTGGTAAGACTTCTTCACTTTAAAGCTCCATTAATGGTTGATTTTGCTTTTGTTAGATAAAATTTTCCCCCTATATCTTTCTTCTTTGCTAGATTAGGGGTTTTTCTTAAGTATTCTTCTAGTTGACATCCTCAGGCCTGTCTGTTCATATCTCATTTTACTACTTTTAGACCTGTTCTTCTCTGTATCCTTTGATTTGCCAATCTTTAATACAATATCACTTAGAGATGGCCACCGTAGAGGATAGAGATGTTGAAATTAGGTCAAGTGAACTTGAAATGGGTCTATCATCAAATGCTGAGTCCATAGGTAAGGAAGTTGATACTGCAGTGTCGAAACCCTCTTCATCCTCTTTGTCTATCCCCCTTCATGCCCTCTCTGAATCTTACTCTTTGAAAGGGAAATTACTAAAGACTTTTAGGAAAAGGTTCCAATTTCCAAGTGGCACCGTTGTTTGTTTCCTCTTCCTATTGAAAAAGCTTGTGCTTTTGCTCATGGTGAAGTGTGTTTCTACAAAACCTCCTTTCTATGTGGTCTTCACTTCCCCGTCCATCCGTTCATAATGGAGCTTCTCTCCAATTTCGAAATAGCTCTTAGGCAACTTGTTCCAAACGCTTGGAGGACGATCATAAGTTGCATGTCGATTTGGGTGTCCGTCCATAAAGGAAACATGGTAACTCTGAATGAATTTTTGTATTTATATCATCTAAAACCTTCCACCCATTATGGGTATTTTGAGCTTTTACCATGGGATAGAAAGTCTAGGATCGTCATTGGAAATCATGATACTTTTTTGTTTCTGGAACTAGCTGGGAAACTATGTCTGACAACCTCTGGGCGAAGTCCCATGGTTACTACGAAAATGGGAAATTTTGTCGCTTGGTGCGTTCTTCCAAACCTTTTCTTCGTTAAATTTATTGTCACATTACTTGTGTAATTTATTCATTCATCCTTTGTCTTGCAGTTTCTCAACGCCCTGAATTAGATAGTCGACATCTAGATCGAATTCAGGCCGCTTTGGAATTTGCTCAAGAAATTGAGGATTTTGACGAGCTTGTGGATCCTTGTCATTTATATGATCATTGCCTTGGGCCTGAACCCACTGAATACGTGTTGAAAATCCTTCGAGAAGAGAAAAGTATGCAAAAAATTTTGGAAAGATTCCTTATATTGCTCTCCATCTTAAAAACTTACTCCTTCAATTTTCTATTTGCAAAAATGTCCACCAGGTACAACGAGGATAAGTATGCCCGCATAAAGGGAATGAAGAACGAACCTCTTTCTCAACTCGCTGCCAATCCAAAGAGGCAAAAATTGAATGAGGAAAAAGGTGAGGCAATTGTTTCTTCGTTCGTTTAGCCCATCTCATCTTCTCCAACTCCTTCTCTCGAGATGATGACTGTCACTCTTTCAACCACTCGTTCTAGAGGAAAAAGCAAAATTGGTAAGAGTGTTTGGGAGAACCCTACAACTGCCCCCGGACAAGCTCATAATGTAATTACAAATGAGGAGCTTAAGGGTTTGGCTTCCATCCCTTCTCACGAATTAGTCAGTCGTCATATACACAAATTGGTGCAAGTATCCCACTCAGACCTTATTTCAAAATTGTTACTGTGTCCATAAATTTGATCCCGAATTCTTTATCAAGTTCTTGGTGAATCCCTACGCTTAACCATTGATTACCTGAGTAACGAGGAGAGAGTTGCGATAGATAACCCTAAGGTTGAATCCATCAAAGCGGAAAACTTAAAGTTGAGAAAATACTTGATTAAAGCTATGAATGAAGCCAATAATCCAAGGAGAAAGTTAAGGAACTCAGTGAAGAACTGAAGGTGGAGAAGATGCTCGTCACTCAAAAGGACGAGGAGATCTATACTGCTCTCTTGAAGACTAATTCTGAGCGTGAGAAAATTATTCAAAAGTTTATGATATCTGAACATTTTTCTAACCAGTTTATTTAGTACTACAAGGGTTTTGAGATTGTGGAGGTTGCAAAGGTTATTAAGAAGGAGTGTGAAGACTATCAAAGGATTAGGAGTCAGGATAACAAAAGGCCTAAATCTGAAGGGTTTCATAAAGGAAATGAACAAAATAAGCCATTTAAGAAGAAGGGTGTGTTTGGATACTACTTATTTTATTGAAAACTAAAAACTTATTGTTGAAAACAATAAAAAAAAAAATTTGGGTTACTGTTCACATAAGAAAACACTATTCAGCACTATTCATTTTCCTTAATGCACTGTTCATGTCTCATGAACAGTGCAAGAGGCGCTGGTCAAAAAAAAAAAGGGAAAAATGCCAGACGTGGATGCGCTAGATGTGATCCAAATGGGTACAAAGACTACAATAGAACCAGAGACTAAAATGGTATAGCAAGTAATAGAGATTTGTCAGAAGTGTGGTAAAAGGCATAAGGGTGTTTGCTATCGTGAAAGCAGGGCTTTTTTTAAGTGTGGACAAATGGGTCATCGTATCAAAGATTGTCTAGCCTTGAAGAGTGAGTTGATGGCTAAGCCTACTGATGTGAAGCAAAGGCCAAAAGTCCAAGGACACATGTTTGCCATTACTAAGTAAGATGCTAAGGCATCCAAGTCAGTGGTGACGGGTACCATTCCCATATTTTCTCATACTGCACAAGTTCTTATTGATCCTGGTTCTACCCATTCCTTTGTATCTTATACTTATATGAAATATGCTGATTGTGTGCCTAAATTGTTGGACTTTGAACTTATTGTTTCTACTCCTTTAGGTGAAACAATGGTTGTCGAGTCCATATGTAAGTCTTGTGTGATTAAGATTGGAGGAAATGAGTTGTTGGCTAATTTGATTCTCTTGGAAATTCAAGAATTTGATGTAATATTAAGCATAAATCGGCTGGCACTTAACAACTTACCATGCTAATGTTGACTATTACAAGAAGGAAGTGGTGTTTTGTATTCCGGGTCAACCCAAATTTGTGTTTCATGGGTCAAGAAAGAGTCTCCTGCCTAATGTTATTTTCGCCATTCATGTTAATAAGTTACTTAGAAAATGTTGTAAAAGTTATCTTGATTATGTGATGGATAACGAGAATGAAGAGTTAAAGATTGACAACATTCTTATTGTGAGGGACTTTGTTGATATATTTCCTAAGAATCTCCCTGGGCTACCATTTGATAGGGAGATAGAATTTGCCATTGACTTGGTGTCATAAACTGCACTTATTTCTATGGCACCATATCGTATGACATCTGTAGAGTTTAAGGAGCTTAAATTGTAATTGCAAGAGCTTTTAGAAAAGGAATTTATTCGACCTAGCGTATCTCCTTGGGGTGCTCCTATTCTTTTTGTAAAGAAAAATAATGGGTTTATGAGATTATGCATTGATTATAAGCAGTTGAATAAGGTCACTGTGAGGAACAAATATCTTTTACCTAAGATTGATGATTTGTTTGATCAATTGCAAATTTTTTCTCTCCTACTGTTTTATAGTTAACAAATATGAAGTGGACCTTTTATACCGTTGGCCCCCAATAAAATGTCGAACAAATGAGTCGCTCAACTGCTCAAAGTTTTTGAATGACAATGCAGGTAATTTGCTAAACCATACCCTTGTAGCTCCTCTAAGGGTGGCTGGGAAAGACCTATAGTTCACCTCGTCTAGAGTTTTTTAGAGGTTTAGTGTTGTCTTGACCGCCCTTATGTGATCAAGGGGATCTTTGGTACCATCATAGATCTCCAGTTGTGGGAGACGAAACTTAGGAGGCAGATGACACTCCATAACACTGGTGGTGAAGGGTGAGTCCGTCCTTTTAATCATGCCATTGAGGTTTCATGGTTGTCTTCTTTTTCATGGCATGCTTAACTTCATCTAGCTCTCCCCTCATATTCCTCATCAACTGGTCATTGTTGTGTGTTGACTGTTCAATGCACTTTGAAATGTCTCTTTCTTTACTATTTTATGGGTTATTAGCTTCGTCATCGTTTTGGCCACAGTTATGTTATGCAAGGGATGTATTACTTCCCATTGGACGTATATGCCACCCCAAGTCTTCATTCTACTTCAACCTGATGGACGATTGAAATATCCTATTAAGAGGGAAAAAAAAGTGATAATAAAAGACACTGGGTTAGTGCTTGCCAAGGACCCTCCGATACTTAAATTAATTAATCTCTTTGCGGAAATCTCTAATATGTATTGTAACTTCAATTGTGTTACTTGCTCTTTATGGCTTTATATAGCCAACTCAGGAGTAAATGCAAAGTGTGTTGGCTTCTCCTGGCATTGTGCTTGAGCTGAGAGATTAATGGCTTAGTAATAGCCATTAAACAACTCATAAAGGTATTTGTAGTGGTCGTAAAATGGCTTATAAAAGACGCCTGTAATGACTTTATAATTGTTGCTCATAACCAACTTAAATGAAAGATTTATGTTTGACTTAAATGTGCTTACGACGACCATTTACATGGACGACCATTTGATCACTACTCGTCAAAAAGGAAACAAAATATTATATTTATATATATATATATATGCACATTTTAGATTCAAGGGGAAATTTTAAATAAAATAAAATAAGTTTTGCTCATTTAATGAAGCCTACATATACCAATGTTTATCAATTAATTCCTATTTTCTATAGTTTTATCTAATAAGAGCATTACCATTAAACTCAATAAATCACATTTTTAGTAAAAAAATATATGGGTAAACTCACTTACAATCCATGTGAATTAGGCTTAAATCAATAATTTATCTACCATTATTCATCTCAATTCACTTTTTAAGACATTATTCATCAATACATCAACAACTTTTTTTTTAATTGTAAAAATCCTCTCTCCCGTCCATCATGGGAAGATCAAAGTACATGTTGTATGTAGCTAATGCCCTAATAGATTAACACAACCAGGTTTTGCTTCATTCATTAGTCTAACCAAGGGATGAAAATTTTTCCATGCACCACCCTACTTTTCCATGCGTAGGATATCCCCGCCCCACAAAGGTTATTTCCCTGGATCGAGAAATTATCATGATTTTCTCCTACTACTTTCAGTTGGATGTGATAGGCCCAAGCCTATACCAACAGCCTAGGCATTCTTCCTGATTGGTTAGGAGCCCTATTAAGGGATAAGCCACATCGCATTTAATGCTAAGAGGATGATATGAATAGGATTGGTGGAGCAATTATTGCGGTCCTAATTGATGTGGCCTTCAACACAACTTTTGGAACAATAGAGTCTGATCACAATATAGGGGTGTTGTTCTGATGACCAGAAAGTCTTCAAGTACCGGTCTAACTAGACAAAGTTACAAAAATTCCCTTGCTTAATTGCTACCCGCTCACATTACCCTTACCATCAGAATAATGACATGATTTGCTAGTGTGGCTAAGAAAAAGTCCCAAAATAATGTTTTTCCCACACATTTTCTTCTTATACTCATAATGCTTACAAAATGTCAAAGATGATCTAAGATCACTAGCTATCTCATTTTATAAAAAATTTTAATTTCAAGTTCATGTTTATTAAATTATATGTAAAAGATGAGCTTATGAATATTCAAATAATAAAACACATCTGATTTGCACGATATTTGACAAATGTGTTAAAACATAGAACACATTTTACTTAATAGTGAAAATTTAAAAATATTAATTCAATATATAAAATATTACAATAGAGTTTTAAAAAAAAACATTTATAATAGTAATGCTAAAACAGTTTATCAATATTAATCAATATAAAAATATTGTATTCTTCTAATCAAACTGAAACGATCGTTCAATATTGTACCAACAAATTTGATTTGGGGGATTTTGGAAGAGATTATGTAAGGTAACTTCTTACTACACGGGAGTGTGGTTTGGTAATAGAAGTCCTTATCCCAGCACCCAGAGAGGAGCGGTTTGAGCGATAGTCTCAGTAAAACCCTTGTGGTACACGTGATATTATCCATTACCATTTCATAGCATGGGGTCAATGAGTCCACACAAGTGACCCCTTTCTTTTTCATTAAGCAAAAAAAAAAATGTAGGGTAACTACCTTTTGTCTGTCCAATATTGCAATTCAAATTTAAACAATCCAATATGTTTACGTTGATCCTATTAGATCCGATTATCCATATACAAAAATTATGGGGAGCCTGTACAACTGAGGCCCCACCGTACCTAGATTTTACATGGCCTGCACTTTATTCTAATTACACAAATTTGAGCCTTTTAATTGGGATTAAAAAAATTTTAACCCTCAACTTTTTACCATTTCATTTTTACACTTTATTTTTTCACCTCTTTCTCACACCTTATGATTAACTGTATGGTGCAAGCAAATGCTATTGCACCGGATCTCATTCCTTTCAGTTACCTGGTGTATTGGGCCCACATGTATCAATTGTAGAAATCCTGATAGCAAGCTCGACGCTAGGCCCGACAGTATCAAAAATCTATTTAAAAAGCCCATTTGTTTTATTAGGCAAAATTTTCAACATGCATGAAAACTGGTTTCAGCTATACCTATCTCAATCCGCCATAAATAATAGGCTAATTAGTAAATAGTTTTAGAAGTAACATGGGCTGGGCCACATTACGGGGTTTTGTCCATAAAACTCACCACGGCTCAACTGATATAGAAATTTGATATCTTTTTTTTTCTTTTTCTTTTTTTTTTTTATACAATGTCAAGAAATTTACCTACCTTTTTTTTTTTTTTGTTGACAAACAAGAAATTTACCTACCTAATTATGTGTTTTGGACGAACTTATTTTTATTGTTTTTTTTTAATATATGTTTGTTTGTTTGCTACTTTGAATGAGACATGTGATGCACTGCTATGATAGGTGTATGCTAGGGTTTGGAATGAAATGTTATGTTATATGTTTAGATGTATACTAGTGTGTGTGTGAGTATAGAATACAATATTGAACTTGTCATTAATGAAATTAAGACGTAAAACACAATGAGTGGAAGCCGACTCACAAGTCGGGCGGTTTTAGGTGCTTAACACTTTTCCAAGCCGTACCTAAACTTCAAATCCATATTCTAGTAGTAAGATTAGTCCTTCCACGAAATGGCGCTATATATATGGTTCTTAGACCTAAACTAGGTGACAACTCCATATCTTTTCTCCACCTCGGTTTACTCGGCCGAGGCATACTCCCCTCTCCGTTACACCCACACATGTGGCACAAAATTTAGAATTTAATTAAAAATCTAATTGGATTTTTTCTGTGTTTTGGTTATATATATAGCCTTGCAATAGCCCTTGCTATTGCACCATGCAATAGGAAATTAATAATTGAGATTAAAAATTGCAAAAGTCACCTTTAATCTCAACCCTTGAATAAATTATTTTTTAATCCTCAACTTTTTACCATTTCACTTTTACACTTTATTTTTTCACCTCTCTCTCACATCTTTTGGTTAATTGCACTAGATCTCAATTCTTTTAGTTGCCATTGGGCCCACATGTATCAATTGTAGAAATCCCATAGTATCAAAAACCTATTTTAAATGCCCAATTTTTTAGTAGGAAAAATTTTCAACATGCATGAAAATTGGTTTCTGCTATAGCCATTCAGGGCTGACTGAACAATAGATGCAATTAATGAAATCGCTTAAGACCCCCAAATAAAAAAAGGCCCCATTTGTAAAAAATAAAAAATTCTATATATATAAAATATATATATCTATATATTTTAATTACAAAAAAATTTTAAGTACTTTTATTAATAAATAAAATGCATTAAAAAGACCACATTGTATCATAAAATGCATAATATTGCACAATAACCGTGCACAATGCAAAATACTGCATACAACTTTATAGGACAAGACTGCACATATTATGTGCACTGTGCAGTCTCGTCCACAAGGCCCTACACATCACAAGGGCTATTAACATAAGCTAAGCTGGCCCCCACCGGCCCCACACTAATAAATAAGTTATCACATCTTTTTTCTTTTTTTAATAAAAACTTTTACGTTATCAATTATTATAAATTATCACACCAATTAATTATTTAATATATATTATATCAACTCATTTGTATTATAATGATACTAATTTATTGAATCATGTAATAAATTAATTTTTATTTATACAGTTTTAGACTTTAAAGTTTTAAAAAAATCTATTTAAAATTTTAGGCCTCTAATTATTGAGCCGGCCCTGTACCCATCTCAATCCACCATAAATAATAAGGATTTGGGTAAACAGTTTTAGAAGTAGCATGGGCTGGGCCACATTACGGATTTTTGTCCATAAAACTCATCACTGCTCAACTGATGTTGAAATTTGATATATTTTTTTTGATACAATGTCAAGAAATTTACCTACCTAATATGTGTTTTGGACGAACTTATTTTTACAAAATTTTTATTGTTTTTTTAAACTTTTGTTTAAAATTTAATATGTGCAAAAATACGCCACCTCAAACTTATATTCTAAAAAGTCATGTTAAATAAAAATGATATCCTTTTGACTTGTCTTCAATGTTGTCCTTTGGTGACTGCACTGTTATACTTATGTTTACCAAAATTACTTCATTTTGGAAAATGGGAAAATGTTTTAATTAATGGCAAGATTAGATTGAAGTAGACAAAAATACTAATTGAAAAATGATTAAAGTTGAAGGAGAAAAAAATAATTTATTAAAGTTAGAGGATTGAAATAGGAATTTTTTAAAAATGCACTAAAAAGAACAAAACTAAATTGAAAACATGTCAGAGTGAGAGGATATAATTTCTATTTTAACCAAATATATACAGTAAGTTGGTAACCATGAAAATAAATTGGGATTTAAAAAATTAAAACAAAAAACCTATATTAAAAGGACTATAGAAGGTAAATAATGAGGCGGTGTAATGAGATTTCTCTTTTTCACAATATGTGAAACTCATATGTATAGTCTCACACATGTTATGAGAAAGATGTCTACGAAACTGTCTCATAATATAATTTTCCATACCGTTTTTGGGGTCGTGATCCGTAATTATATCTCAAAAATGCTAAAAGCATCTTAATAATCAAAGGAGCAATGTCAATGTGATTATGTGAAGCCCATTTCTCAATGAACATACCGAACTTACCCATAAAGGGGCTAACTGGCTAAGGCCAATCTTTATGTGGCCTAACCATTGGATATGGCATGAAGAAACTTTACCATAAAAATGTTAATTAGCACCTTCATCCCTATTTATATCTGAAAAGTGGATTGCAAATAGGGTTGTCAATGCTCGACCCAACCCACGAATACGACACGAACCCGACACGGGTTTTTTCGGGTTAGGGTTGGGCCTTAATGGGTTTGGGTCATAAATGAGTCGACCCGAAAGTGACACGATAAAATACATGTCATAAGTGGGTCAACCCGCATAACCCGTAATAGACACGTTTGACACGCTAATTTATTTGTGTCAACTCAAAATGACTCATTTAACACAACCTGTTTAATTTGTATAACAAATAAATATTTATTTTATTTTAGATTTGTCGAATACCTCTTATATCCAACATATATTTTAAATTTATAAAGAAAAGTGAGTAATTACCAAAACTTACAAGGAAAATAATTCGAAATTGAAACTTTACAAACCCTAAATCTCTAAACCCTAAAAACCCTAAATCTCTAAACCTTCTTATAAATATCTAATTTTTTTTTTTTTAAATTTCAGTCATACTACTCACTCTACTATCTTATAGTTTCACGCCCAATTCTCAAACTCAAAATCTCAAACCGGTTATTGCTTTCTCTCTTTCTAATGTGTTTATTTTTTCTGCATAATGTTTTTTTTTTTTCTATAAACTTTGAACCCATGTACCGTTATTATTATATAAGATATATTAATTGTTGATTAAGACCACGGTTGTAGCTTTTGTCTTGTGCCGTGTGTGTGTTTTTTTTTTTTTTTTTTTTGTGTTTGTATTAGTGTTGGACACCGTTTGCATATCTAGCAAGTGAGTTTATTGAGATAGTTTATAAACTAGATCTAGCAAGTGAGTTTATTAAGATAGTTTATAAACTAGATCTGATGGATATTGCTTTTAAAGATTACAAGAATATGGGATAAAAACTTGAAGTGTATGCATTGCTTTTGGGATGTAAAAAAATTATTTGTAGATGGATTTTATATTTAATATTATGTAGGTTGAAATGGGTTGTGTTATATTTGTGTCAACCCAACACGACTCATTTATTAAGTGTGTTAAATGGGTTGGGTCAGGTCAACCCGCCTTATTAACAGGTCGGGTTAGGTTTGAAGGATCATGACACGATTATTAAATGATTCGGGTTAGGGTTGAGCTATTTAGTCGAATACCCCTACTTCGACACGACACAAACTTGACACGCTAACCCGAATTGACACCCTTAATTGCAAATAAACAATAAAAAAAAGCAATAGGGACGCAGCCCATTTCACAATGAGAATCCCAGGCTTTTAACCCTTGACCCAGAACAGTATATGGGCTAGCCTGAAACTCAAGCCCATCTTAGTCCCTTGTTCCCAATTCAATTTCCCTCTTTTTCAGGAGCAGACTTCCAATCTAAAGTCAAAATATTCAGCACCAACCGAAATCAAGCGGCAATCAATGATGTTTGGAATGTCAGTAATATATGTTCTTCTTTTTTATATCATACTATTCTTCCGGTGATTACGCGACCCAACAAGAATTCCTTCAAGATTACTGAAAATTAAATCAAAGAGTAATCACATCTTAAAGTAATTATATATAGGCGTAAATTGATTGGCCTCTGTCTTTTCATTTTTATATTTGAGATTTTCCTAATTTTATTGATTCTACCTGGGCCACAGAAACCTCCTGCCGCCCATTAAGTTGATTTTTTTTTTTTTTCATACGTAAATTGAAATCTGATTTTCTTCAAAAGAAAACCAAAAAATTAATTTGTTTGAAATTTTAAACATTTCAAGCATATATAAAAGGAGGAGATTCAATGGAAGGTAAGAAAAGGATACATATCATTTTACATCGGGATCAATATTTTTTGTCATGCATATTTAGGAGTAGTCTTAGCCTTCGCCTTAGTGGTAGTGTAGTAATTACTCTAAACTCTGTAATTGATTATTATATAATAATTATTTTTTTCCATATTAGAGTGGTCCTGTGACTACCCTGGCTTCAATGTGGAGCCACCCTTGAGGGCACAAACAATTTGTTCATCATACCTTGCTCAAAATGTGCATATTTGTAATACCAGAATATCTTAGTTAAACTGCAAGACTTTTAGCTATAAATATCATATTTATTATTTATTTATTTTTACATGTTTTATCACCATCCCAAAGCACATTTCTTTATCCCAAATTCGAACTTGCCCCGCACCTCTGTTTAAGGAATTTTGCAATGGACCACATAAATTTAAAAAAAAAAGAACATTCAAACTCCAAATTAAAGGCAGGGAGTCGGAATGGGATTAATCAACCCCACTCTTGACAGTTAAAGGGAGTACCGAAGTATCTTAAATCAAACCAAATTAAAGGTAAACACATTCAAACTTCAAAGCTTTTCCTCATTACTTTGAAAAAAGGGAAAAAGTAAAAGAATCTGCAAAAATGCTTGCAATAGAAGTAGGGTCCTAGGATGCACGGACGCGGCGACGCGCGGGGGACGCCGCTGCCCGCGCGTCGGTGCCGAGTCGGGCCGCGTCGGCCATGTGGTTTTTTTTTTTTCGCGCCGACTCGCGCCGCCACGGCTGAGACTCGGGCCGATTCGCCCGGAATTGGGCTGAATCGCGCCAACTCGGGCCGTATCGGCCATATCGGGCTATATCGGCGAACCGCCGAAATGGCCGATTCCGGCCGAAACGGCCAATTCAGGCCGAAATTCAGGCCGATTCGGGCCGAAATTCAACCCTCTCACTCAAGCATTCTCTCTCACACCCTACACTTCCCTCTCAATTCATACATTTATTTATATTTTTAATATATTATCTAGTATTGCTCTTAAATTTAGTATATGTTTATATAATGTGAAAAAATATGCTTAGCAATATCTTAAAAATATAAATAAAAATATTTTTAATAATTTTTTAATCACCGAGTCCCGCCGCACCCGCACCCGAGTCCCAAAACGCACCCGTCCTTCATAGGTAACATGCCTACACCAAAGTAATTATGTAGTACTACTGTGGCCTCCCAGCTTTCTTTGGTTAATTGAATAACTTCCTTATTTACTTCTTCCTTTTATAGTTTTTGTTTTTAATTTGTCTTTTTTTCTGGTTGGTGCCTAACTAACTCAACTGCTAAATGCTAGTAATTAGCACAGGGGCATGGCATGGCCGAATGGGTCCCCTCCTTAATTTCAGACACAAAAAAGGTGTCTGTTTTCACATCAAGAAAAGAAAATTGCCACCCTTTTGACTTAGACTCCAATACTAATGTGTTCTTGTAGAAAAGATTAATAGGTGCCTCCCTTGTTAGACATTGTCATGAAATGCACATGCAGTGTGCACTATATGCCATCATTTTCCATTTTTCCTACCCCACAGTCCTTGCCTTTCCTCAATCCACGCATAATTACCCGGGTCATTAAATGTGAGGGACGAGAGTTTATAAAAGGGATCACTTGATAACATGAGAATTTCAGTACTGACAGAACTGTTTTCTCTATTTTTATTCTTCTAATGGCTTCCTTGGCAAATCACCTTTCTTTTTTCTTCCTCCTAGTTCTCTTCTCACTGCAAATTCAAGCTAGAGAGAGCAGGTTCTTTAGCAAGTTCACCCATGACAATGCTAACAACAATATGCCAGATCTCAAAGTCTCCCTTACAGCTGAAGCTCCTACACCAACACCAGCACCAGCACCAGCAACAGAACCAGTAACAGTACAAACACCAGAAGTAACACCAGCACCAACTTACTCTGAAAGTGAAAAAGGCTATGGCTATGGCCTTTATGGTCATGGCTCCAACCAATTCCCTCCCACAAAGGAGACACCCACTACTACTACCACCAATTTTGAAGATGAAAATCTAACTGAAGAACTCACAGGTGAAAGGTATAAGACAGGGTATCCGAAAACAAACTTGTACAATTACAATGGCAACCCCAACAACTACAACAACAATGGCAACCCCAACAATTACAACAATGGCTTCAGCAGCAGCTACAGCAACAATAATGGTTATACAACCAACTATAATAGCAATGGCTATGCAAACAACTACAATACCAATGGCTACTACAACAGCAATGGCTACCAGAGTGAAAGACAAGGGATGAGTGACACGAGGTTCATGGAGAATGGTAAGTACTATTTTGAAGTTCAAAATGAGAAAACCAATCTTAATGGGTATGAGTCAGGGAGGGGAACCGCCAAAAATGAAGGTTACTATGGAAATAATATGTACCCAAATGAATTCAACACTATGGAACAGTACGAGAAGCAGGAGGAGAGCCAAGAAGAGTTTGTGCCATAAAGTATTGGTCCACGATCAACATAGAGAGAGAGAGAGAGAGAGAGAGAGAGAGATCTAGTTTAATTTAAGGATGAAAACAAAATTATGGTGAATTTTTATGTGTACTCTTATTTTTCTGTCTGCACAGATTTTATGCCTTGCAGAATCATGAAGATCATATTGTGTAATTTTGTATTTCTCGGTGTTTTCCCTTTTGATGAAGACCGAATTAATCCATTTGGATTTTACCCGGGTGTGTACCATTGCTAAAAAATTTTAGCAATTGTGAACAGTAAGTTTGTATCTATAGCAACTATTGTAACAAGTTTGTGTTTATTTTTTATTCATTTTTAACTTCTTTCTCCTCCCTGGCACTCTCATTCAATCTCTCTCTACTATTTTATTATTATGTTATATGTAAGAGTAAGAAATTAAATGTTGGGTGTATTGTTAATGAGTCAGTAAAATAAATAAAGTAACTTTTTGAAATATAAAATAAATATTTTTTAAGCCGAGTAAAGCTTTACATGGTGCATGAGACTTCCATACCTTTTTCCTTCACAAACAAAGACAACTCTCCAGATCGAAGACCAAACTTAGGTGGGTTGGTTTTAGACCCTCTGCCGTGAAAGGAGTTAGTGAGAGGACAATAAGCAGCAATTATGGCAACATTGCCGTTTATCTTCACAAACTCTAGGGTTATAGAAAATGATTAATGTTGTTGGTAGAATTGAGATATGGTACAATAGTTAGGGCAATAGTATTATTTTTTTTTTTTTTTTTTTACCAACAATAGTTTTTTGGTACAATAGTTTTTTTTGTTTTTTTTTTTTTTACCTTGGACCAAAATGTTTAACTTTTAACTTTTTTACCATTTTACTTTCTCTAATTATTGCACTTAGTTTATGTTTGGGAAGCACGGTTAGCGCGTTTCCCAGTGGCTACGTTTTTTTAGTGGGTCCCGTGCAATGTTCACGAGACCCACAAGTACTTTTTTCAATAAATAACAACTTTAAAACAAAGTTCTATAGCACTATTTACACATTTAAAAATTATTTTGCTACAATATTTTCAGTTTTCAATTTTCAGCAATAAAAGGTATCCAAACAGACACTTTGTTCACTGATAGACGCCGGATGCAATTGAAAAAATAGTTTTAGCTGTATCCAAACGTTCACTTAATGTTCCTTGATTTTAGTCCAATTAAGAGATTCTTAAAAGTCAAAATTAGTTCTTATATATACCGAACTTAGGGTTCACAGTAAAAAATAAGTAAATAAATCGTAACTGTAAGATTTAAGGGCCAGTTTGGTCATCGATTTCAAAATTGTTTAAAATGATGTGAAAACTGTAGTTTAAAATGAGTTGTTGAAATACGTGTTTTAAGTGTTTAAAAAATAAAAAAATGTGTTCAGTATCATGGTTTAAATAACATGTTTGTGTGATCAAAAATTAAAAATATGTGTTTGGTATGTGTGTGTTTAATTAAAAAAAAGCTGACACCTTTGACCCAAATAGCATTTTTTTTCATTCAAGAGCGAGAATACGTTTATATTCTCGTTGCTCCTCTGAGATTGTTCTTTCTTTTCCCCTTGCATCCCTAAGAGCAAAAAACCAAACCCACGCACTAAACTCATCCACTGTGAGCACGCCAAGACCCAGCCACTTACAGGGCTTTGGTCGCCGCCGACCCATCAGTCGAAGATCCAAGTTTGATTCTCCACTTTCACCTTCCAAGCAACTTACAGGGCTTTGGTCGCCGCCGACCCATCACTCAAAGATCCAGGTTCGAGTCTCCACTGTCACCTTCCTTCTTCACTCACAGATTTCAAAAGCTGTGGCCGTTGAAGCGAGAGGGGTTTTTTTAATTTATTTATGTTTTTGTTTTTGTTTTCGATTTTAAATGTGGTGAGCGAGAGAGAGAGTTTTTGTGACTATGTTTTAATATTACCTGGGTTTCTTCTGGATTTGTTTTTTTTTTTTTTTTTTTTTGGGAATTTCTGACTATTTTAACTCATGATTTTGGTGTGCGTAAGCAAGGAATAGTTGGTTTCCTCTGTTCTTGTTCTGTGAATGATGGTTTTATAATTCAAAATGCAATTACTTTGTATTAATCTTGCACTGGAAAGGGAAACAGCTATAGGAAATTGCATACCCTTCTCTGCAAGGATATGTTGCTATAGTTTTTGTTGCACGAATTGATAGCATATTCAAATGGTTGTTTAATAGTGTTTGTTCAAACGCACAAAAAAGGGAAAAACAATCATTTGTAATATTCATTGGCTTTTGAACCATTTCTCATTTTTTCAGAAGAATTTTGTCAATATTGATTAAAACTGTCCAGTTGTAGAGCATCTTTATATATGATTCAAATAAAAATTGCTGACTGACTTCGTTGTATCATTCTAAATCCCCATCATGTCAATATGCCCATAACCATCTCGACTGCAATTATTTGTTGTAAGACAGCTTTATAAATTGCTGTATGCAAAATGGAAGGGACTCTATGAATTGCACATATGTTGAGATATTTGTGCCTTCTTCCTGCAGATGTCGGACGCAATACATGAGGATATTGACGATGGCTTTCAGTTCCAAAATTCGAACTGTTTCTATGGCTTGAGAGCAAGCGTGAGGGTTTCGGATAAGCGAAATGAGAACCGATACAGCTTTTCCAATGTTGCCCAAAGGACGTATGTCGGTTTTTTCAGTGGTGTATTCCCTTGAAAATGCCATTGTCATATGCGGAGGAATTCCAGCAACTACAAGAAGAGCTGTGTGTGTTGCAAGAGGAATTGAGGGTTATGCATGACAAGGTCCACCCCATTGTTGAGACAAAAAAAAAAAAAAAAAAAAAGGTAAAGATTATGTTCATTGGATGGTGTCTGTTATGCACCGTGCTTGCATTACTGCTAACTGTGACAATGGTGTAAACGAAATTGTTATGATGGCCACTTCGTCCTTGCTGTGTAACCATATTAATTTAAATGTACGACGGACTCCTCTTGAACTTGATGCGTTATGTACTATTTTTTTGGACAATTGTCAGTCTTGAATTTTGCTAGTGCTAGGTATATGTATGGGGCTGACTCTTGACTATTACAATAGTATTTTATTGGATTAATAGTTTGTAAATTACTCCATCAATGCTCCAATTCTGTTTCAATCTTGTGTGCTTATTCTTCCTCTCTTTGGAACTCAAGAAATCAGACCTGTGATCATCAAAACTTGACAACCCTTTGAACTTCAATTGTTACACTTATTTGTATATGATAGAACTTCTTGAGTATTTTTATTTGTAATTTCTACATGCAGATTAGGAATTTTAAGAGGGTGTATATTGCAAAAACAGAGGAAGATATTGGCTACTATGCTGGTTATGTGGGTGACAATAGTTTCATTACTTAATCTTCATTTGTAGTACATTAAAATCTTGATATTCTATTGCCTCAAGAAGTAGTCCTAACAAACTGCAATTAACTGTTCAGGAGAGTAAGAAACAAACATGGTGGGATTTTTTGCTTTTGGATCCCTACGAAAATTACTTGATTGTACTTTGCTTTCCTTTAAATGATAGTCAAAATCTGACCATTTATTCCTAAAAGTATGGTGTAGTTGCACAAAAAGTGACAAAATCTCAAAAATCTAATATTTAAGTGTGTGGTGGTGCTCTTTAAGTGGTTTTCTTTTTAAGTGTTAGCATGCAATATAGTCCCAGCAAAAGATACAACATGCCCACTGAACCATAGTTTCTCATTTGAGATATATATAATAAGACTAAAATATATACAAGCCTCCTCCAATCACCCTTTCCAAATTTCTTCAGTGTAGTTACAAATAACCTGTTATGATACAAAAGGAAAATCAACAACCACAAAATAACATTGAACCATACATACCATATACAGTCTGGCACTTTTAGATCACCCCTGCCATTACCATAGCATCTCATACACAACAAAATACTAATAATTCCTTAATAATCATAGGAAAGGCCACATGAGCACAAAATAGTAAAACAACAAGAGCAACAATGTCAACAACAGTTTGTTCCATGTTATCCACAAATACAGTTTTCCAAAAAGCTCCATTTTAAGTGTTGGCTGTGTAATCTGCCCACATAGCAGCAGTTATTGTATCACGGTACTCCGACATTGCTCATTGTGCCCGAGCATTAAAAGCTTCTTCAATGCCGCCACTGCCTATGCGTGTAGCTCCCGCTATCCCCGTGTCGTTATTACACACAAATGATCCTTCCCACATGGAACATTTCATTTTATACATGCGGATAAAGTTGTGTAGTGCACAGCAAGCAATCACAATCAGCCGTTGTCTAGAGATGGAGAAGGAGTGCATTGCAGTCAGGATCTGGAAACTCGCCTTCAACACACCAAAGCATCGTTCAATCACCATCCGCAATGACGAATGCCTATAATTAAACAACTTTTGTGGGGTAGTAGACTGCCGGTTCGCACCCCGAAACTCTTGGGCATGGTAGCGTGCGGACTTGTGTGGGGGGAGCAATGCATTGCCTATGGCGTAGCCCGAGTCCATGAGATAGTACGATCCTGAAATAAGAGTAATAACCATTGGCAATATCCCCGCGTCGTTATTACACACAAATGATCCTTCCCACACATGGAACATTTCATTTTATACATGCGGATAAAGTTGTGTAGTGCACAGCAAGCAATCACAATCAGCCGTTGTCTAGAGATGGAGAAGGAGTGCATTGCAGTCAGGATCTGGAACCTCGCCTTCAACACACCAAAGCATCGTTCAATCACCATCCGCAATGACGAATGCCTATAATTAAACAACTTTTGTGGGGTAGTAGACTGCCGGTTCGCACCCCGAAACTCTTGGGCATGGTAGCGTGCGGACTTGTGTGGGGGGAGCAATGCATTGCCTATGGCGTAGCCCGAGTCCATGAGATAGTACGATCCTGAAATAAGAGTAATAACCATTGGCAATATTCTGCTAAACTCATCATTCGATAGTTCTTAATGATCTTTACTAAGTCCATTGAACTAGTTAAGATTCTATGATCCATCTTATTACACAAGTGCCTAAAAATGATCCAACTTACTAAGTTCTTAATGTGTGTGTGTTTTTTTTTTTTTTTTTGGGTGCGCTGTCCTAGAAATAGACGCAACCAATAAAGCATGAAGTACAAACCCGTACGTCCTTTTGCTATTACAACAACAATTAGAATACAGAATTGACGAAAGTTTTACCTCTAGGCAGCCAAGGGAACTCATACTCAGCATGTCCAAGTGCGTCCTGCATGACTTGTGAATCATTCGCACTCCCTTCCCATCCAGAATGCACATACGTAAATCGCATGTCGAAGTTGCATGCACACATCACGTTTTGGGTGATGTCACTCCGTCTATCTCTGAATGCGGTGGTCCTACCAGATGGGGCAAAAGCACTTATGTGCGTCCCATCGATGACCCCCACACATTTCTGTTAAAAAAATATGTAGCACTTATGTCTGTCACTAGTTTCTTGCTTTCTCCTTATTTTTACTAGACTGTATAGAATTTATTGAAGACATAGTGAACATAGAAGGTAGATGAAATGTGAAAAAGAAAGCAGATGTAAATAGTTGGTTGATCAACTGCATAGATCCATTAATTAAATCTGAATCTTCTCGTACATGAGCATGCATATAGAGACTCGATTCATTGTCCTACTAGCATTGAACCTCTATGTTGACTAGTAAACTAAAAGCCTAATAAAACCCATTATATGACTCTTAATTCTACTAGAAATTCTATACCATTCTATACCAAACATAATTCAGAAAACAACAATAAAAACATAATTACATGTAGGGATAAATTTCTCCTGTGGTGACAGTTAGTGGTTCAATCAATTGAATAAATTTCTCCTATAACTTTTCCAATTGTATAGTTCTAATCCCAACCAACCCTACATGCTAACTGCTAAAGATTTTCATCTCTTGCTTGATGCTATCTCCAAACAAGCCTAGATGCCAACCTATCCTTATTTTAGTACTGCATTGTTGTGGTTTTTGTTGGATCCGAAACCAAACCTTGCCTTTCTCCCCCTTAAAATTTTACCATGCAAACCAACAGTACATACATTTTTTACATCTTCATGTTTATTAAGAATAAAAAGTATCCTGGAAGATGGGTAATGCCCAGATTTTCCCTTCCCCCCCACCCACTCCGCCCAACAAAAAAAAGATAATGCCCTGAATAGCACTTTTTAAGATGATATAAAAAAAAAAGTAATAAATTTCAATAATTTTAACAAGAGCTGTCAAGATGACCTTAAGCAGCCAAAAAAGCCATCCTTCAAGCTACAACACATTTCAAATAAATGATCAGAACAAAATCATGATATGGATAAAGGCAAATGAGATAGAATTTTGATCTAATTTGTTTTCTATACAGAATAGCTTCTTGAGGTAGATGCTACAGCACATTATCAGTCATTGATTGCTGGTAACTGGCCAAAAACAAAAGTCTAAATAGATGAAATCAGAGCAAGTCAGAAAAAAACATGAATTAAATCCAAGAATGTTTATTTGGCAAGATCCATTGCAGATTTGCAAGTTAGAATTTGATAATGTGACCATTAAAAGCCTATATGATTACAGTAATTTGTATCATTAAATGAATAAAGTAAATGTCATTTTTACCATGACAAATCCACTAATTCAAGACCATGGTTCAGATGTCCATGTGTTTGTTTCCCAAAGATAAAATGTCCCGTCACTACAAAGAAGCAGGCTATCAACTTACTTCATGTTCAATCAAGAATAAGATCAGTTAGATCAAGGAGCAATATTTAAGTTAATGACCATACAACTTTGCAGCAAAAAAGTAATCACCAGTAGTTCATCATTGAAATACCCCCCAGAACAATGCCAAAACTATAAACATGGTTGTTTGGTCGTCCCCTTTTAAACATTACTGTTCAGTGTTTAAACACAGGATAGAGTTTTGATCATGAACCAATGGAGATGATAATTACAAGATAGAGTTTTGATTATGAACCAATGGAGATGATGATTACATTTACAGTATTCAGCTAGCAATTTAATAAGGGAAATTAGATAGTCATTTAGCTGTGGAACTTTATATTGTTTTCTTCCTATCTCTATTACAAAGCTTTCACATTTTAATGAATCAAAGTGATAATTATCTAAGAACTAAAAAAAGCAAAAGCAAAGCATACCTCAAACCATGGACAATATTTCTCATTCCCTCGAAGTGAATAAGGAAGCTCAACTGCATCAACGTCGGGCCGGATGATGAGACATCCCAGAGCATGGACAGCATGCAAGGCACGCCGGAACCGCCTTTGAATGGTCTCGAGAGAATGTTGGAAGCGGTTGGCAGTTACCTGAAAGTCAGCGTTGTGTCCGACGATAAATAACAATACCCCAACGGCCTCCTTCACTGAAACAATACCAGTGTCCTCCTCTAATAGCTGCAGCCACTTCAACTCATTACACAAGTGCCTAAAAATGATCTTGTCCATGCGGAAGATGTCGTAACACATTTGGGGATTTCCTTCTAGCACTTCATGGATGTACGAATTCCCACTCAGAATACTAGTGCACATAGGTCGCTTCATGTAGTACTTTTGCACATACTCTATACAAAACTGAACATAGGCTATGGCAATCTTGAGTTCGACATCACTATCGTACTCATCTGAATCGGGGTATGCCATGACTAAATCCTGATCTGAATTGGCATCGGCCATAACTAAATCACACCTGTGGGTAGCCAATGAGTTCACATGAACCACTATAAAGAAGTACATAAGAATATATATATATATATATGTTGCTGTAGATATATATACTCACTTATTGCTGTATGTATATATGTAAGTGAGTATATATTGCTGTTTGTATATATAATTCTACATAAGAAAGTATATACTGCTGTATGTATATGTAAGGGAGTATATCTTGCTGTATGCATATAAATACACAGTATACACATTTCTCCATAAGTGAGTATATATGTTGCTGGGAGTACTAATATATATATATATATATATATATATATATATATGCTACTGTGTACCAAAGAAATTCTGTAAAGAACACATCAAATTTTCTAAAATATATACATCACCAAACAAAGCAATTCATAAAAGTACTAATTAACATAACATATTTCATACATCAGTAACATAACATAGTTCATAATACAGGAAGGCAGCACGCAAACATTGTCCAAAATATTAACATAATACAGACTTTTCCTATTGACATTAAAGCAAAATAAAAGTACTAATTAACTCCCTAGGCTATCTAAACGGCGCACACCATCAACCACCCCCACCACAACTGCAGTCCACCCTTAATAAACTCAATCCAACCCCTTCTTCTATCAACCGCCATAACAAAAAAAGCGGCTCTACTCTTGGGGTTATGAAGCTCCTGCACGACCTTGTAATATGTGACATGATCCACATTGATGTGCTAGTTGAGCAGTGTTACAGCTTGCGTAATTGACTCAGTGTCACCCCCCACACCAGACTCTCCAGTGTTAGTGGACTTTTTCCCCCTCCGGTTCCTCATCTCAATAAACCACCAAATTGCCTCAGTCATGGTTTCAAGGGAGTTCCTTTTCTTCCTTTTTCCACTTGAATTTAACGGTTTAACTGGCCGCTTTTCAGCTCTCCTCTGGCTTTGCCCTTCACTCGCTGTGGGCAGCTCCTCCACGTCGTCCACACTATCGGCATCGAGAGTGATATGTACCCCCGATGATAGGAAGGCTGCATCCAGCTCTCTCTCTTTGTCACTGTTTGGAGCTGGTTGGGCAAATGATATTTGGAGGAAACCCGTGGCTGTGTTCAAATTGAAAAGCCTGCCCAACAGCTCATAGTGTTGCAGCCTTTTTTTCCTGAACTCCTTGACTTTATGATTGGCCTATGAACACAAGGTAGATTTTACCGTCATTTTAATTACAACCATAAACCATGCATGTAGCTAATTGTAATAAATTTTGTTTGGAGTATGTGTTTTAATATTACTGTAATTGCAGCAGCTCATGCGTCGTCACTTCCCGTCATCGTATTTGCAATGGGATCCCATCCCATTCCCGTACGTCCAATAAGTTGGGAGACTGTACGGTGTCGACCTTTCATTCGTTGATATTTTTGTGTAAGTTGTGTCTCGTTGTAATTTTTATTCGTGCATTTGTTAAACTCATTCATAACGGCTGTACAAGCTCTAGTCTTGAGCTGGCCTTGAGCTGGCCTTGGGGCATATTCCCTTTAGCTTCCTCTTCTAACAATACATCAATGAAATGCTTCTCAACTGCGGAAGGCCACAACTTCTCATCGTCCGCATCAGTTGTGGCATTTTCCATCTAAAAGAATTTTGGTATACTTACATAGACTCGTCATTTGAAATTGTATAATACGAATTATAAAACATTAACTTCCTACTCACTAAAACTACCAAGCAGCCGGCATATAAGAAAAACTAAGGTCACCATTTATCATTTTAAGATAGATTTTTTGAATTTTAATATAAGCAAGGACAAGGACCATAAATGATCATATATGATATGAGAACCGACTAATGTCAGTGGCTACAAGGTTGCTAAGCGAGAGGATTAACAAGAATTTGCACATTTGAAGAACATATAAAAAGTCTAGTAAAATCCCATTCCGTAGTACAGACATAAGTTACATATAAACAACAATCATTTCTTAGTAATTCATATCAACAACAATCATACCATTTGAAATACACACATGTCGGTTTTTTAAAATGGAATATCTCAGTAACTCATATCAACAACAATTTCTTCTCAGTAACTCATATCAACAACACTCATTTCTCAGTAACTCATATGAACACAACAACAATCATTTCTAGTGAAATACATTTGAAATAAGTACCATTAATTTTTAAAATATTGTATTCCATATATATATATATATATATATATTCTTTATTCGATGACAAAAAAACTTTATGCTTTTCAATAAATTGAAATCATAGACAATATTTTGTAATCAAGACAAAGTGAAACTATACCGACTTTTTAGTTGGTTATTGAAATGAAACAACCCTTGTTATCTTTATTATTCTTGTTCTTTTTCTTCTATGTATTATTTAATTTGACATAACTTACTTTTTAAGATTCTTATATCAAATTAATGGAGGATATGGTCATGAATTATATTTCGCTTGTTGTTGTTGTTGTGTGAATGAAAAGTAGTTAAAAAAAAATAAAAAAATCGACAATGATATTGAAAGGTATCCAAAGTAATTTTTTTTTTGAAACCATCCTTAATATATTAATGTTAAATCTAAATACTAAAATTAATAGTCTAAATAACTAGTAGAATCCTTCTTTAAAAAAATAAACAGTAGAATGAATACTAATAATAAGAGATTAATCTAATAGTTTAGAAAGCTACATGAGATCGTGTGTTAAAGAAAGCTTAGCAGTAGAATGAATACTAATAATAAGAGATTAATCTATTCGTTTGACGCAGTGGGTAAGGGAGAATGACCCGAGACCGAACTTTATGCCCTTCATTCTTTTTAACTCACAAATACATGTTTACAGTTTACAGTTACACCTACTGATCTCAAGGATTTAAAGGCAACAACAGAAGCCACAAAATGAAGACAAAATGCACGACCTAGGTACGAAATTAGAACAGAACAAGCAAACAAATAATTCACACTACCTAACAGTTTACATATAGGCAGACCTACCAGTAAAGGAACACTGTGAGAGGAGGAAGCAGAGGAGGGCACTAATGCTCTATATAGCACGAGAGAGGTGGACGAGGATGAGGATGAAACTTCCATCTGAATGAAGCTGTGGAACTAAATAAGTCCTAAGCTAGATTAATGTGGGCTAATCTGAGTTAGATTGGGATGTGAAAGAAAACTGCAACAAGAAATTAAGACAATTTCAAATATTTACCTGAGCAAGCCCTTCGCACTGTGTGAGTTAGCACCTTGAGAGTTTCGGTGAGTGTGGGATCTCTACAAAGATTAGGGGCAGTTGGGGATAATTTTATGAGTCTGAGCAAGGGGTTAATGTGAGACATGCAGTGTAAGCTGAGTATGTAGTAACGTGTCTTGTTGGATGGGTCGGTGAGGATTAATGGCGCTGGGTGAGAGAAAGACTTTGACAGATGGGTCGGTGAAAGGAGTTATGGTGGTGGGTAAGATAAATGAAGTTGGGAGCATGCTTGGGCATCCGGTTTAAGGAAGTGAAGAGATGGAGAGGAAGAGAGGAGACAACACACAGAAGCATCTCTGACCAGGTGGGCCATACAGTGTTCAATATATTTACGCAATTGCTACCGAGTTTAGTGTTTGTTATTTAAAAAACGGCTGGAGGTGATTTCAAAACCAGCATTTTAAAAATGGATTTTTGAGTCATATTTTCCAAGCAACCCCTGAACAAGGATGGCTGACCAAACACGTTTTTTGGGTTTTGGACACTAGTGTTTAGTGTTTAAACACTGAACACTAATGTTTAAACTGGGCGACCAAACACCCTCTTAGTTGTTTGGACTTTGAGGTTTTTCACTTTTGATTTTTCTTTTATAAATATATATATATGTGTGTGTGTGTATCTTCTTTTTAAAATTTTAAATTTTTAATGAGTTTCTTTCAAATATAAATCTCCCATATATACCTAACACTCTTCTTGGCCAAGCATGTTTGAAGAGAAGCGTAACAAGTCCAAAAGCAACACTGACCAAGAGCGGTGAAGATAACGCACGTAGACGCTGTTTTTCTATGCAACCAAGTTCTTTTATTTGAATCGCTGGTTGCTTTATTTACATTTTTGCTTTAGTTAGGGTGGGAGAATAGTGGCCATAAAATATATATATAATTGGGTGGGAGATAACATGAACACACCTATCTTCACACCAAATTTCATAAGTTGCTAACTTGTGTATCTATGAGAGATCAGTCAAAAGTGGTAGGTCTATATAAATAGGGGTGGACAAAAAGTTTCTACGACTTAGAGTCGCACACATCAGCAAATTCGTGTGAGACTAAGTGTATTCCTAGAATTATTCATAATCACTTGCCAGTTTGACAGTTAATGCAATCTTTCACTATCTTCCTGTTGGGGTTTATGCCCTAAAATCCAATTTATTGGCATGTTATAAATAATTAAATTGTTTAATTATATGAAACTATCTATAAAAGAACTAATGGGACATTATCTTAGTCCATAAGATGCATCGAATGTGATTTATGTGATTTAGTTACAAAAGATATAAATCACAAGTTCTTTGTAAACTCAGAATTTTAGTTCGTAGTCGAAGATGAAATTGGGCATTTCATTTGCGAAGACTATAACATATCAATTAAGAAGATTTGTCTTAATTATGAAAGTGGAGACTTCTAGTCAGTATGTTGATATGTTTTAAGAGTTAAGACATATTGAACTGGACCGCTATGAGATTTATTCTTCTTCTAATGACTGTCAAATGAATATTAAATCTCACGACTTCTATTTACATCAACTCTAAATCCTGAGAGAATAATGGACCTGATCATGAAGTGTAGGTTATTTTAATATATTAGGAGTGAGATCTATAAGTCACGATCAAAACCTCAGTATGTTAGGCAGCCGCATTTAGTATTAATGGAACATATATTCTTAAGATGAAATTCATAATCTCTTAACGGAGATATAAAATATTCCCTTGAGATAAGTTTAATGGGTTTGGTTATTCAAAGTGTTGGACCCAACCGCTTTAGTAAGAAGTTACTAAAGTATATATTTATGGAATTGGATTTCATAAATATATGATGAATAATATAAAGGATTAAACTGGGTACTCAAGGATTAAGATGTAGTAATCTTTAAAGTGGCAATCTACATTCATGACTTTGTATTACTACAAATATTTTAATAAAAGGAGTTGCATGTATAATAAAGTCTTGAGATATAATTTATTAATAAGACCTAGAGTGCAATTATATTCATATAGTAGTATTGAATATAATTAATGGTAATTTTGAACTTATCAAGAGTTAACAGAAAAGCCTAAGGCCCATTGGAGCTAGAGTCTTATTTGTTCCCTTTTGGTCCCACTCTAAGTCACACATTAGAAACCAATTGGAATAGCCCAAAAAGCTAGCCCAATTAGATAATCAATTATATTTAAGGAGAGAAACATACAGAATTTCAGAAGTGCTTTTTTGACATGAGAGAGTTTTCTAAGTGGTTTTCATTATGATCACATGAGAACATGAAATAGTTTGTATGTGAGTGTTGGACACTCTCTTATTCTCTCCTTGTAAACTGATTGAGAGACCACACTTCTTAGGCATTAAGTGAAATTGGAGTGAAGATTAAAAGTGTTCTCAAGTACTTCTAATCTTTTGGTTTTGAATTTCACCGCACAAAGGTACGCTTTCTTGTTTCTAAATTTTGAAACTTACATAGTACATGTTATCAATTGAGAATGAAATAGATCCGTTAATTTTTCACTGTGTATGATTTGTATGTGATACAAACATGTATTTTCCCAACACTTCCCTCTTTTTTTCCCCCACAAAAGCCACTTCCCTCGTAAAGTTACTTTCTTTCCTTGTTTTATTATTATTTTTTTTTTTTTTGAGAAACAAACACACAAACTCTCATATGCACGCAATTCAATTCGATCTTCTAAATGCCAAATTACACGGTACCTTTTTTTTCCTCTTATTCAGTAATCAGTTTGCTAAATTAGCCTTAAATTTGATTTTTATTTAACCTCTCCTCACTCTTCTCAATAACATTGCACCTGCAAGAAAGTGACAACAAAGCTAAAGAATGATTAATGATTGGTTATAATGATAAAAACCTCAATTCTATGTAATTAGCATAGTTCAATTGTTGTGAAAATTATTAGTACAACTTAAGTTGCCAACTCAATTGCTGCAAAAATTATTTTGTATGCAGCATTGCTCATATCAACAACGTTGTTTCATATCTCCCATGTTAGCACTAGAAAATCAATATTTTTAGAACAACTAAAACAAATGAAGAGTGAAGCTAAGGTTAAAATTAACTTCAACAAGTGTAGGGAACCTGAGGTAACAATAACTTGTGATATCTAAACTCCACTCAATCTTTTACTTTTTTGATGAGTAAAGGAAAATTTTATTAGAGAACCCTCACTGAGTCTTTCTTGATTCAATAAATAAATTACCAGCACAAAGTCTTTCTTGATTCAATAAATAAATTACCAGCACTAAATTTTAATCTTTTTGAGTATTTAAAAAGAATATAGGCGGAAATAACATTTTCGTCCCTACATTTTCAGGCGATTCTCACTTTGGTCCCTAGATTTTATTTTTACCGCTTTTAGTCTCTATCCTGAAAAACACTTCCCTGTTTTGGTCCTTGTCGTTACATCAGAGATGGAAAATACACACGTGGCAAACGATAAAATTAAAAAATATTAAAATAATGTCCACGTGTCACTGCAAGCTCCACGTGGTTTTCCCTCCCTTAGTTAGTCACGTGGCCCTCATAATTTAGTGACCTTCTTCTTTCTTTCCTTTTCTCCTTCGCTTTTGGTTACCTTTATAGATCCAATGACAGAGAACAAAAACAAAAACAAAAACAAATCACTCTCTCTCCACTACTAACCCAAAATCATGCAATTGAGATTTTGAGAGTGATAGAAGAACCGCTCACTGTTGTCGTCGTGGTGCATTTCTTTCCTCACATTCACACACACACACACACACACACACACACACACACACAAATTCCAAAACAAACAGTCACAGACTTACAGTTCGTCACTCTCTCACATACTCACAAATACAAAATCTATTTAAAATCAATTCTCCACCATACACACGAAAACAATTTCATCTCCTTCTTCAAATCTAAATCCCTCTTTTTTTTTTATTGTAGTATTTAGAAAAAAAAAAAATCTCTCTCCTCTCTCTTTTTTCAAACGGACATTCAATTCCACACTTCCTTTCACTTCTGTTTCTTTCCTTTCTCTCTCTCAATGCCAACACTTCTCAGTCTCACCTCCACTTTCCCGCACTTTCCCTCACTTTCCTTCCTCCCAAACACTCACCTCATTTCCTCTCCGACTCCACGACTCGCTCGCCTTTCTCTCCGAGCCAAAATCGCAAAGACCGACAAAGGAGAACTAAGTAACGGAGCTGCTTCGTCCTCCTCGTTGATCCTGTGGTTCAAGCACAACCTCCGCGTCGACGACCCTAATCTGGAGAATAAAAGGACAGAAGCAAAAGAGGTGGAGTACCAATCTGGGTTCGGAAACCACTTGGCTTTGAAGGCAATCCCAGGAGCTCTTCCCAAAGGTTAAAACAGCCCTCTTATCTGCCCTTTCGCCTCATTTCCTCTCCGGCTCCACGACTTGCTCGCCTTTCTCTCCGAGCCAAAATCGCAAAGATCAACAAAGGAGAACTAAGCGAAGGAGAAAAGGAAAGAAAGAAGAAGGTCACCGAATTATTAGGGCCACATGACTAACTATGGGCGGGAAAGCCACATGGAGCTTGTAATGACACGTGGCATTATTTTAATATTTTTTAATTATGTCGTTTGCCACATGTGTATTTTCCGTCTTTAATGTAACGATAGGGACCAAAACGGGAAGCATTTTTCAGGATAGGAACTAAAAGCGGTAAAAATAAAATCTAGGGACCAAAGTGAGAATTTCTTGAAAATGTAGGAACGAAAATGTGATTTCCGCCAAGAATATATACATTAAGAAGTTCATTGTGCTGGAGTGGGTTGTGTTTCAACCACTTACCCTTTGATTTTGTGTCTGACATTGGTGAGAGATCGGTTCACTTAAGTGCTTATAAGCTATGAGTTAAGGACAACTTGAGTTAGTGGGCGAGGTGTTGGACTTAGGCTTAGGTTTGTTCCTATCTCTCTTGGGCTTTATATTTTTCCCTTTCTTTCTTTCTAGCCCAATTTTGGTTGCCCATTGGGGCATTTATTGAGTGCACAATGACCGTTTCTTTTAGCTCGTTGGAGACCATTTTGTTTCTAATTCTTTGGCTTATATAAAAGCCCTAACAGCCCTTTTCTTTTTCTTTTTCTTTTTTAAACTCCAGCCACACCACTCTCCATTTTTTGCTCTCGTTTTTTATCTTCTTCTCCCACAAATTTCAGCTCATATATATTGGTTTTAAGGAAAGGCAAATAAGATTGTTCTTTATTCTTCTTGTTTAGGTGTGCGTCCAACTTAAAGATTAGTGCTATAGTCTAATCTTAGAGGGTTGTTTAATCAATAGAGTCAATCTAATGTCGCGAAAGCCTGAAGAAAGCACACACAATACTCTCTTTGATAAAACAGAAACTAAACTATTAATTTATGATAGTAAACCTCAAATCGACCAAGGGTTCCTTAAATCCACAAAGTAATAGGTCTGAAATCCACCAAAGAAAAATAATAGACAAAGTATGAATTTTTATTAACCTACAAACTGAATTGCCTTTGAAAGCTACAGTGCCTTTAAATAGTAAAAAAAAAAAAACCTAAAGCAACTAGGAAAACACACAAAACTCGACTAAACAACATTAAAAGCACCTAAAAACAAGAAAATAAATATCCTAAACCTAAAAAAACGTAAATTACATAAAATACCAAAATTAATGAATTACAAATATTAAACTGTAGATTTTGTCCTACATTACATTCGCACTGAGTTCTACTCCAAGTGGCACGAATCGACCTTTAAAGACAATACTATTTGCATGATTCTATAGTTTGTGAGATCTTTCTAATTGTCTATATTTATTTTATGTTATTGCTAATTTTTTAGGGGTTACTTTGTTGAATCAAAACATGTTTATCTAGCTATATTTTCCAATACAATGTCAATAGATAGAACAGAGACAATATATGATATCTTGAAATTCAAGCACATTAATTATTCTTTTGCAAGCCCCTTGCACAAGATAAAATTAGAGTGCAAAGATATTGAACTACCCTCTGGCTCTATGCCAAAGCCAAACAAAACATGGAAGGGAAATAGATGCAAATGAATGTCACTCATCATCATTTAATAAAGCCACGATAGATCAGACATTTGAAGCACTAAGTCAATGAGACAATAATCAAAATTATTGGTTGCACAATGCACATAATTTTTAATCTTGGCATGGAGCAGCCCAAATTAGTTGTAGAACAACATTAATGAATTTCAAGTAATATAATTTATTCAACAATCTAACAACTCTGATTAGCTAAGTTTCATTATACTTTTAGCAATATATAAAAGTATAATCTTATCATTCAACTCAGTAATGATACATCAGAGAGCATCTTATCATTCATCTGTAATATAGATCAGAGAACATCTTAGCAATCTACAAAAAAATATAATGTAGAAAAGCTCAATAATATAATTCAATCAGCATTCTAACAAATTTGATGAAACATTGCAAACCAAACCCACACAGCCGGCCTCCCGCTAGTACATGGTAGACACACACCTAGAAATAGTGCAATCTGAAGTGCATTTGGATACTCTTCAAATTCAAAATAAATTTGGTAGGAAATTTCTTGGACAAACAAGTTGAGAGAGAGAGAGAGAGAGAGAGAGGGGGGGGGGGGGAGGAGATCAACAAAACAACCCAATGGTTGTCATTTGTTGAGCATGCATGACAGATGAGTACAATTGCAATATTCTTTAGTAAACAATTTTATGAGGCCTAGGTTCGATGGATTCAAGTCCAGGAATCATCCTCTCAAAAAAGTTGTCTACCAATCACCTCTCTCACACCCGAAAAGCAAGAGTTTTGTGAACTAGGTACAACTTTTTCTTTAATAGTGTTCCAAGTGCTTGAACAAGAACATGCTCATATCAGATGTCAACTTTTTTGGTAGTTAGAAGTATCCTTTCGGAGCTCACCCAGAAAATAAGCAACAAATTACCTAAGCAGAATTGACAATAAAGCCCATTCTTTTTCTTTTTTATTGGTAAGCAACACACTCACCCAATGAGAATAATGATCACACCCCACCCCCACCCCCACCCCCACCCATGCTATTAGGGGAAGGAAATACTATTAATTCTTCTGTTTTTTAATTTGAGGTTTTAAAGTATTAAATAATAAATCCATTGAATAACATTCTCCAGAATTATGGTATAATCCCACTTACCTTGCTCAACTAGCCAGATAAAACATGTCCTTTTGAAATTTGTACTGTCAACATGCTTAATTATAAGATCAAGGTTTTCAACCTTGCATTAGTCAGATATTACATATCTCAATGCTGGCCAAACTCTCAAAAATTAAAGGAGAAGAAGCACACAAAAAAAAAAAAAGGAGTGGTAAGACACAACAAAGAAGATCAATAAGCAAATAATTCTTGGTACCTCCATTAAAAGATCAACAGCTTCGGTTTAGCATTGTGCTGCAGTGCAATAAAAATTGATTAGAAACAAACCAATTTAAAAATAAAATAATAATAATAATAATAATAATAACAACAACAATAGTAATAAAACCCTATCAAATGTCACCTCTTTTTTGGGTAGAAAGGGGAATTCTATTAATTTACTCGTAATAGAAGCAAAAGAATAGATCGTTCATACAACAAACCAAAAGCGTCTAAATTAAGCAAAAGAAGAACATCCACAGGAGGATCTAGGAAAATAACAAAATCTTGGTAGAGATTTACTCCACGTCTAGCAAGAGCATCTGCACACATGTTAGCTTCTCTATAGCAATGTTGGATTTTAACTAAAGTAATGTGTTTCAGCCTCTCTCTACAGTCTGCCAAGATAGCATCATTGTCACTAGAAGGGTCATTAGCCTGACTCAGGAGATCAACCACAAGTTTAGCATCAAACTCGAATTCCACTACTAAAAGATTCAGAGAGATACAAAGTCTAATACCATCTCTCAAGGCCCAAAGCTCAGCAGCAACACTCGAGGTAGTCCCAGTAGCTCTAGCATACCCTTTGACCCAAAGCCCGTTAAGAGTCCCTAATCAAACCACCACCACCGGCACGACCTGAATTGCCCAAGGAAGATCCGTCGAAGTTTAACTTGAACCAATTTTGGGAGGCTGGGACCTCAAATGTCACCTAAAGTCATATTGTAACACGCTATTGAATCATACCTTCATGTGAAATGCAACTAATTCTTCAACAAGCTCCATAAGATCATCAATTTTTTTATCGTCACTCTGTTATGGTAAATGCAAAGAAATCAAATATAACTAAGATTTAGAATAAGTTCTTAAGAATCGGATATGGGACACCAAAGAACATAAAAATCTTGAAAAAATTCTTTATTGATAGAACAACAAAGATTAAAAGAATAAGTTCCTAACTAACAGATATAGAACACTAAAGGACAAATTCTTGAGAAAAATCTTCATACATGTATGTTCCACTACTTTTTTTCTTAAGGATGTTCCGCTACTAACACATGCATGTATGTATGTATGTATGTATGTATGTATGTAATACATTAATACTAGTACAAAATCATGCCCCATAATTACCATTTCATGGAAGTATGCATATTGTAGTATACGATATTATAATAGAAAGTTTCACTTTAATACGTTCTTCAAGACATATGCGAAATCAAATTTTAATGCTTGAAGATGTAACTGCAAATGAATAGAGAGCCTTTGTTCACTAATTCAAATAGAAGATTTATGACTTTCATAGCATTCATAAGATTGATTTCTAACCATTCGCTCAACATACTCTTGTGGAATATCTCCAGCTAAGTTCCTGATTACAAACAAAACATTCACTAGCAAGGATAATATTCATTTTTACAGACTGAACTTATATCACTACTAACAAAAAAGAAAAATCTAGAACCTAAAAGATGCAAAAAAAAAAAAAAAATTGACAAGATCTAAATATATTCCAACAAAAACCCAATGTTGACCAATTTTAATCAGACGAATGCTCACCTCACATATTCATGACCCCATGAGACAATATCACCTTTTGAACCCAGTAATTTATATTTTGAACTCTCCTAAAAGAATTGACACAAAAAAAAAAAAAAAGTTAGAAAAAAGGACATAGAAGGAAGGAAACACCAAAGAGAATATACTAAAACTAACCCCTAAGATAACCATTCATGCCCTTGAACCCTCTGATGACATGGTGAGAACCAGAACCGATAGTACATCAGCGAGGCGCTTCTGCATTGGTAGGAAAAGTTAACTAGATAAGCCAGAATGCTACTATAATGGACAATGTCCAACCAAATAAACTATACCCTGGTTGAGAACTGCATGCTTTCATAACATGCTTTTAATGTTCCACAGTGTGGACGCAGAAATTTCAATGGCTTTTGAGACCGAAGTTATGGAACTCGGTAGGGATTCGAATTTTGTCCCTACCACATCAAAATTTTACATGTTGTCAACTTAATACACTCTATAGACATGACATATTTTCAAAATTAACCTGAAATCCCCAAAAAAAAATTATTCAACACAGTCCCTAACATTAAACCCTAACCCTAAATAAGCTTATGAATATCTGATTGTAAATTAGTGAAATAGTGAAGTGAATAGGGATATTAGTTATGGTTACCCCAAGCTCTGAAGCGCATTCTCTGTACCACAGGGTTAGAATTCTGAAAATTTTCCACATACAACTGCAATTGATGCTTCAATGCCAAATTCACCTCAGACTGCAATGCAAATACACAATCAGAATCACTACTTTGTGATCCATTTACATAATCATATAGTACTATTCATTTGCAACGAGTATGATTACAAAACATAGAACAACAACAACAACAACAACAACAACAAATTCCTTTCAGCAACAAACTCTGAATGAAGCATTACTTCATGGCTTAGCTAAGGTAACTAAGCTGAAATTCGTTGCTAGGGTTTGAAAATCCTGCGTATGCTTCTCTAGAATTGAGTGCTCTTTGTCCATATTCATATAACTCTAGAGAAGCAAACACGATATTTCGAAACCCACCATTTCTTCCTCACTCTTCTTTCGTATCGATTGTCATGGACATTATTAAATTTTACAACGTTCTCTCTTTCTTTCACAGATAGCAATCCAATCAGATAGACTGAGAGACAATTATTTTTTCTTGGTTTCTTTTTCAGTTATGACTTATGACTTTATGAGCAACCCATTCAGTTACAGAGTTACTTGTACTTAATATGACCTTTTAGGAAACTATTAATTCGAAGGGTTGGGCATAATCTTACATCCAAGCCCATCTAATGACAACTTTCAACATGGATACGCTTGGGCCCAAACCTGAGGCCCATATACTGTTTTTTCCCTCTTCTTCTTCTTCCTCATTATTATTATTTTTTTTTTTTTTTTTTGGGGTAAGAATCCTTTTAGGTCTAAACTTATCCTAGATAAGGAAATGAGAAAAGATCCTCAAGTATTATTACTTTTTTTTTTTTTTAAATAATTTCAACCTATGATGTCTACTTCTAATAATAATTTTTTATCATCAAATCAAAATATCAATCGATTTTGACATAGACAGAGATTAAATCTCAAATATTATTACTTTGTGACAAACAAAATATGCACTTCTTGGCTAATAAATAATAACGAAAGTCCCAACTATCTATCTAAAAAAATCCCCAGCTTGACATAAAGGAGCAATTGGAGTAGATGTCTAGTCTACTACCAGATTATCAATCTCCCAATTAACTGCCTCCAGATATTTTGGGATTGTCCTGATTGTGCTATTAGAATCACATTCAAAAACAACATACTGTAGGCCTAAGTTTTAAAGGTTTAAAGATTGCCATGTAGGCAGCAGCTTTGTTGAGGACAATATCTACTCTCTCTCGCGTATCATACATTATCCAATGTTCTAACTTTCAGAAGTAAATCTGTTGTAACATTGCCTATGTCAATTCCCATTTTAATTTTTTTTAAACGACTAAATTACATATTGCTTCTTCTAATTTTGCACAAAATTCAATCGATTAATTTTTATTTAACTTTGACATTTATTTAATGTAGTCTTTCACTAATTTAGTCACACTGTGTCATTAGGTGGCCTAAAAACAATATCATTTTGGTATTTTAAGAAATTCAAAAATATCAAAACAGTGTTGTTTCAAGACACTTGAAATTGAATAAAAAAAATTATAAGATGGAAGTGAACGGAATAATCTCATTAAAAAAAATGGAAATTACAAGATTGAAATAATAAATTAGAAGTTGCAAGACATAATTGAATATTGGAAGAAGTTACAGGGTGTAATTTGTAATTTTTTTTTTTTTTTTTTGAAAAGTTCTTTTTTTAACATAAAAAAGTCTCAACCTTTGGCCAATCTATTTCACTCCATGTGTATGAGACATCTAAGAAACCTCATGAACCAATAGTGTGGTAAATTGAACTCAAGACTTTCGGGTTTACGTCACATTCCAAACCAATAAGTCCACCACTAGGGTATGGGGGTTTTACATTTTTTTTTTCAAAGCATTCCCATTAACTCGTGCAAAAATTCATGTCTATTTTAGAACATTAGCATCGGTGGATATAAAACCCCTCTAGTTGCTATTTTAGCAACCCACCCACTCAAATTGAGCCTCACCCAGGTGTTGGTTGCTAGATTTTTTTAACAATCATAAATAGTAAGGTTGTATATATACAACTTACGAGTACTAGCAACGGGGGATGTAAAAAAAATATCTATTTTACATCCTTAAACACTACTTTATCTATTTTACCAACCCATCCAACAATACAACTAACATCCCAATTTTTATTCAATTCTCTCTCTTCTTTTATTATTTTATATTTTATCTTTCTCTCTTTTCTCTTTCTTCAAACACCTCTCTCTCTCTCTCTCTCTCTCTCTCTCTCTCTCTCTCTCTTGCTTTGTTGCTTTGGCCGAACCACCTGCTCCTTCCTTCTCTTTCTTTTTTCTTCTTCATTTTTTTTCTCTCTTCAATCTTTTTCTTTTTTTCTTTGGCCAAACCACCCTGTAAAAGCTTCCTCATCTTTGTCTTCCTTTGATTTTCTCTCTTTGAGATTAAATTTTGGTAGGGGTTAATTTTGAGTGTGGGTCTTGTGGATTGGTGGTTCTAGTGGTGGTGGTGGTTGATTTTGAGTGTGGGTCTTGTGGATTGATGGTTCTAGTCGTGGTGGTAGTTGATTTTAGGTGTGGGTCTTGTGGATTGGTGATTGTAGTGGTGGTGTTGGTTGATTTTGGGTGTGATTGTTATGGTGGCTAATGAGTGTGGTTTGCTAGTTGTGACTGTTGTTTATTGTGTTGATATGTTATTTTATTATGTTATTTATATTATTTTAATGTGTTGTATGTTAAAATAGAAGTTTTGATATTGAGTGTATTTAAAACTAAGTTGCCAAAATAGATAAAATGGTTTTTTGAGTTGTTAATAACTATATTTTTTGATGTCTTTATTGTGAATGCTCTTACTATTCATGGTTGCTAAAAAAATTTAGTAACCCATGCTTGGGTGAAGCTCAATTTGAGTGGGTGAGTTGCTGAAATAGCAATTGGGGGGGTTTTACACCCCCCAGTGCTAATCTATTCATGGTTGCTAAACATAAAAGTAACTATAAAAGTACATTAAAGTACAAAAAAGATGAAAGAGAGAGATGGGAGAGAAGAGAGAAAATGAGTTAATAGGGTAGTTTATATTATTTTATTGAATTGTATGTAAAATTAAAAACTGGGATGTTAAGTGTATTGTTGTAAACTCCATGGCTATCCTCTTGGTTACAAACCCAAGGGCAAGAATGCAAAGGCTAATCAAGTTGCAGGACCTGATTTAGCTGCAAACTTTGGTGTTATGGAGTCAGATTCTGTTCCTGTGCAACAATCCTTTCCTTCTCAAGCTTTCCCATTTACTGCAGAACAGTGTCAAAGGATTTTGGCTATGATTGGGGGTTCAAGCAGTAGCCAAGGTAATATGGCAGCACCTGAAGTTGTTCCCACTGCAATGGCCAACAGTGTCACAGCCATAACTCCACTTGCAGGTACTTCCTTCAACTTAAAGCATTTTGTTTTTGCTGCCAACGTAGTGAATAGAAATGCTTTTAGTTGCAACACTTGGGTTTTAGATACAGGTGCCATTGATCATATAATCTGTGCAATTAGCCTATTAACCTCTGTCACCACCTTAACCCAGTGTGTTGCTGAGTTGCCTAATGGTGAAAGTGCTCAAGTGACTCACATTGGCACAGTCAAGCTTTCTGCAACCTTAATTCTTGATCATATTCTATTTGTCCCTTCCTTTTCTTTCAATTTGTTGTCTATTAGCAAACTGACTCAAAAATTGCCATAATGTCTTGTTTTTCTCTCTTAATTTTGCTTTATCCAAGACCTTTCATCTTGGAAGACGATTGGAATAGGTGGAGTGCATAATGGCCTCTACTTGTTGCAAAGATCAGATTGCATCAGTTCATCTTCCTTGGCAGATCATCTTCTCAAGCACAAGTTTGGGCATTCTTTTTCTTCTGTCAATTCTGTAAATAGCATGTCTAGAGTATGGCATTTTAGGTTAAGTCACCCTTCCATGAATAAGCTGCTATCTTTGCAAGATAGCTTATTTATTTCCTTTGATTCTTGTAATGATGTTTGTAACATCTGTCCTAAGGTAAAACAGAAAAGGTTACCATTTCTGTAATAATAACTTTTCTGCTTCTGCATTTGATCTTGTTCATGAAGGATTTAAATATTTCTTGTCCATTATTGATGATGCTACTAGATGTAGTTGGATTTATCTTTTAAAAGCTAAATCTGAGGTTAAAGGGTACCTTATTTCTTTCTATAAATTGATTCAAACCCAATTTGGTACCAACATTAAATCTATTAGATCTGATAATGGACAAGAGTTTTTTCTTACTAATTTTTACTCTGCTCATGGCATAATACACCAAAAGAGTTGTGTTTACACTCCTCAACAGAATTCTGTTGTGGAGAGAAAGCATCAGCATCTTTTGTCAGTTGCTAGAGCACTTAGAATTCAGTCAAATGTCCCTTTATGCTATTGGGGAGACTGTATTCTCACTGCAGTTCATATTATTAACAGATTACCCTCTCCCATACTCCAAAACAAATCTCCTTTTGAACTTCTTTTTCATATTAAACCTTCACATGACCATTTGAGAGTGTTTGGTTGCTTATGCTACTTTTCCACTATTTTTGCTCATAGAGACAAGTTTCAACCTAGATCACAAGCTTGCGTTCTATTAGGTTACCCTCCTGCCACAAAGGGTTATAAGCTCCTTAATCTCACTTCTAGAAAGATTTTCATTTCTAGGGATGTGATCTTCCATGAGCCCATTTTCCCATTTATTTCCTTAGATTCTGTTTATTCCACTCCTTCTGCCACTTCCCTTCCTCCTGTGTCAGATTCTACTCTTACCACTTTACCTTTCGATTCTACTTCCTCACCTGTGTTTCATGATTCATATATTAATGATTAGCACTTTGCATCTAATGTTGATTCAGATTCTAATATTGATGATGATGCTCCTAGCTCTTCACCATCTGATTCACTTCAAGGTGCACATCTTGCTAATCCTATCTCTTTAGCTCCTTCATCTCCTATTCATGCTGCCACTTCATCCAATGACTCACACATTCCATCCTCAATTCCTCAGACCACTCTGCCAGCTAACTCTCAACCTGCTGCATTACCTACTGCTTCCTCTCCTGTACACTCCTCTATTTCTCAACCTGTTCCTTCAGATAAGCCACCATTGGTTGTCCAACCCCAAATTCCAGACCAAGGTCTTAGAAGGTCTACCAGAGTGTCCCACAAACCATCATATTTGCAGTCTTATCATTGCAACAAGGTGAGTGCTTCACCCTTCTTTCCAACTCTTCCTAAGAAAGGTACTTCTCATCCACTTCAAAACTTTCTTTCTTATTCTAAACTTTCTGCCACCCATAGACATTTTTGCAATTTTATCTCTTCTATTGTGGAACCTACTACCTATGCCCAGGCTATTCAGGATCCTGAGTGGAGAAAGGCTATGGCTGTTAAGATTGCTGCCTTGGAAGCTAATAATACTTGGTCATTGACTTCTTTGCCTACTCATAAGTAGTCTATAAGCTCTAAATGGGTATATAAAATCAAGCATAAGGCAAATGGGAGTATAGAAAGGTACAAAGCTAGACTTGTTGCCAAGGGATTCACTTAAAGGGAGGGTCTGGACTACTTAGAAACTTTTTCCTAAAATGGTTTCAGTTAAGACTTTGCTTGTTGTGGCTGCTGTGAAAGGGTGGTTTTTGTCTTAACTTGATGTTAATAATGCTTTCCTACATTGAGAGCTTGAAGAAGAGGTTTATATGGTTTTGGCCCCAGGCTTTCATAGGAAAGGAGAGGCTCTTTGTAAGCTGAATAAGGCTATTTTGTAAGTTGAATAATTCTTTATATGGTCTCAAGTAAGCATCCAGGCAATGGTTCTCTAAGTTTTCTCATGCCTTGGTTCAGCTAGGTTTTCAACAGTCTAAAGCAGATTACTCCCTTTTCACAAGAAGTAATTCTAGTAGCTTTATTGCATTATTGGTGCATGTGGATGATGTTCTTATTGCTAGTGATAATGTGAAGGCAGTAGATGAACTTAAGGTGTTGCTGGATAGACTGTTCAAGCTTAAGGACTTAGGTGACTTAAAGCTCTTTTTGGGCTTGGAGGTAGCAAGATCCAAAAAAGGCATACACTTGTGTCAAAGGAAGTATGCCTTAGAGCTTCTGGAGGATGCAAGCTTGTTGGGTTGTAAGCCAGCAAAGACACCTATGGAGTAGAATTTGAAATTGAGTAAGTTTGAAGGGAAGGAGTTGAAGGATCCTAGCATGTATAGAAGATTAATTGGAAGGTTGCTTTACTTAACTATCACAAGACTTGATATCACATTTGCAGTCCATAGGCTAAGTCAGTTTATGGCTAAGCCTAGATTGCCACACCTTCAAGCTGCACATAGAGTTCTGCACTATATCAAAGGAACACCTGGATAGGGTTTATTGTTTTCTAGTCAATCTGAGTTGCATATCAAGACATTTGCAGATGCAGATTAGGCTGCATGTCCTAATACCCGAAGATCAAGTACAAGCTATTGTGTCTTTATTGGAGATTCTCTTGTTTCTTGGAAATCTAAGAAGCAACAAACTATCTCAACATCATCCGCAGAATCAGAATATAGAGCAATGGCTGTTGCTGTTTGTGAAATTGTGTGGTTGATTAGTTTTCTTAAAGACATTAAGGTTTCACATGCTAAGGCAGCTTTGCGCTTCAGTGACAGTCAGACTGCTTTACACATTGGGGCAAATCCTGTGTTCCATGAGAGGACGAAACACATTGAAATAAATTGCCACATTGTCAGGGATAAAGTATTAGCCAAGGTGATAAGGTTGCTGCATGTTAGAACTAAGTCTCAAGTTGCAGACTTATTGACAAAAGTTCTAAATTCACAACAGTTCCCTCATTTGTTGTCCAAGATGAACATGATGAATATACATTCCCCTGTTCCTCTTGAAAGGGAGTATCAGATCAACTTCAAGCTTCAAGCTACAAGCTGCAACCTAAGCAGGATAAGCACAAAGAACCAGTTATTGGTCCTATATAAACGACCTGTAGTTCTGTTCTTTAATTTCTTACGCTACTGGTAGTCTAGTGTTTCTTGTTAATAGTAGTGATATTTATAAACACGTGTAAGTAGTTGATAGGTGTATTTCATATTGTTAGTTTTGGAGGGAATGGATCCGTATAATTTGGGGTTAGTTAGGAAGTCAGTTACACTTCAAGCTTGTATAAATATCTTTGCTTGTACAGTTTTTCATTTGGTTAATACAATACAATCTTCATCAAATTTTCACAGTGGGCAGGTGTATGTGAGTGTTAGCAGAGGTGGAAGCCTCAGAAGGAGTATCCATTAATTGGCTGTAGTTAGGGTTTGCAGTATCTAATAGTTCTTCTTTGTCCTCTACCAGGTTTGAAAATCTATTCTACAAAGAGGTATGATTGCTCTGTCTAAGTTCTGCGCTCTTGGTTAGCAATTAGTTCTCATGAGGGGTGGGTTGAGATGACGGCCCATGTGCAAGTTTAGGCGATAGTGGGTTCACGATGGAGTGTTTAGTATTACGTGTAATGGAGGATTCATTACGAGTAATCCAGTTTAGTTTTCCCTTGGTGTCAGCCCGTGGTTTTGTTGGTTTACGTGTAACCATCATCCATGGGCCAAATTCTGTGGATTGGACAGTGTCAATTATGGTAGTGGATTGGCTTAATGGTTTAGTTGTTTCCTTTATGCCTTTCTCTGGATTTGGTGAAGTGCTAGTGCCTTTCTTTAAGGAATGGCCTATTTTTCCACATGTGTAAGTTTCTAACAAGGGTAGGAAGGTTCTCATATTGGATATGTTGAGTGAAGTTACCTATGATTACATGATTCCAAATTGGTTTGTCCATGTCTAGTTGAACACAGAGAGGTGCAAAGCGACCCCTAGCTATGTGTGTAGTGATGTTATCTATGCGTATGAATTTTCCAATTTTATTCCCAATACAACGAAGGATATCCAGATGGAAAAATTCAATTGGTAGCTTTGGATATCTGATCCAAACTGCCAAGGATGATACTTTAGCTTTTGCAACTAGGAATTCAGGTTCCCATTTCCGAATAGAAAGATAATTATCACCTACAAACCATGATCCTTTTTTTTAGAGCTTTCTGATAGTCACTAGTTTGTGAGAATTTAATAAGGAAAAATTCATAACCCAAATCAATCATAGAAATGTTACCTTTTGGTTTCCAGATACCTGTTAGGCGGGCATGTAGTGATCTGTAACCCAAATCAATCATAGATTGTTTCGCGCCCATGAGCAGGTAGAATGTAAGGTTGAAATTTATCAACCATTTTATTGGCTTTATTCCGTGCCAATATGCTTGTAATTCAGCACTTAGAAACCCTGTATTTAGGCAGGAATCATGTAAGGGTAGTGTGTGAGAGAGTGTGAAGAAATGCTCAAGACTGTGCAGTGAAGCAGGGACTCGAGACTGGATCTCGCGGGTGGCTCGCGACTGGCAAGCCAATAAAGGATGCACACGAGTGAAGCATGCAAAGAAGCTGAACAGTCATTCCAACTAGAGCACTACAGGACAAAAAATCCAGTCTGGCCATTCAGTTAGCTCGTGGCTTAAAGTCGCAACTCAGTTAAGTCGCGAGGCCAAGTCGCCAGCCAGCTCTGTTTTGAAAAAACTGACTCTTTGCATTCCATTCTCACTCTAGTATAAATACCCCTTATACCCACGAAATGTAGAAAGCTTCCAAAGAGAATTTTGAGAGAGAAACCCTAGAGAAAACAAGATTGACTCATCCACAATCTTTACATAGTGACTCTTCAAATTCCTCTACTCTCACCATCTCCATTGTTAAATCCTTGAGAAGTACATTACCCAAATCCTTTTCTCACCTTACCCATATCAGTGAGAAGGCTATTTGGTGCTTGGAAAGCAATTAGGAAGGGACCAATTGATATTGGTTGATGCTATGGGCTATAGCGGAATCCGGTAAGTTAAAGAAAATAAAGGTTCGGCGCAACCTCGTTGGAGCAAGAAGCCTAGAGGGCTTAGGTACACTGGGTAGATTAGGCTTGAAGGGTCTTCTGCTGTTCATGTATCCCAACTTCATTCTTTAATGGATTATTGACCGTAGGAGGGCGGCGGAGAGGTTTTACACCGAGGGCTTTGGTTTCCTCTTCAATAACACATCGTTGTGTTGTCCCTGTGTTTGCATCTCTCTTCCCTTAATCTTTGCCATTTAATTTCTGCTGTGGATGTGATTTTATTTTGTTTAGATTGTCTATCAATTCTGCTATAAGCTTATGTTCATTTTCCGCACATACATTGTTTGATATTAAGCTTGAATTGGTAATTTGTAATTTGGGGGTCTAAACGTTCATAGTATTTTATACGCTATTTGAACATTCATAGAGGAATGGCTTGCTGTGATGAATTAGCGTTAATAGAGTCATTATTTGACATTTCCACATCTTCATTTGAGTCTGAGTATGGGAGCGCAAGGTCCACTACCATGTCTTGGAAGAGAGCTTCTTTAAAGGATATAGGGATTTTCCTTTGACTTGTAGAGTTGTAGGTGGCGGGCTTGAATCAACAATAGTTGATTGGCTTCCTATGGATGCATTTACGTTGATCTCTAAAGTGGGGTCTCTTGGATCAGATATGGGTTGGTCTGAAGGTGGAACAAGTTCCTCCTCTTTTTTGTGAAATTCTGCAGAAATTTGGATTCTAGGAATGGTGGAGGTGAGAGGGTTTCAGTCATGAGAGGGAATTTGGTATTGCTAGCAGAAGGACCTTTTTTATAACTTACAAAGTTACAATTACATAACCATGAGTAGGGGTGGCAAATAGGTGGGTTGAGTCATAAATGGGTTGGGTGTGTAATTACTCATTTATCCATTTATGACTCGTTTATATATAAATTAATTACCCATTACCAACCCAACCCATTTAATTAGTAACCCACCCATTTAACCCAATATGACCCAAATACCTCTAAAACAACTTGAATACCTATTGACCTCCAAAATTACCAAAATACCCTGAAATACAAAAAATGATGCAAATATCCCTACACTTTTAAAATTACCAATATACCCTTGGACATCCAAAATTATCCCCAAAATCTCTAAAATAAGTAAAATACCCATGAAACCTCCAAAATAACCAAAATACCCCCGATATCACTAAAATCACCAAATATGCTTTAAAACCACTAAAATGACCAAAATACCTCCAAAATCTCTAAAATGACCAAAATACCCCCGAAACCTAAAAATTACCAAAATACCCTCAAAACCTAAAAAATAACCAAAATATCCCCAAAACATAAAAATAACCAAAATACACCCGAAACTCAAAAAATGACCAAAATACCCCCAAAATCCAAAAAATGACCAAAATATCCCTGAAACCTAAAAATAACCAAAATACATCCCAAACCCAAAAAATGACTACAGTACCCCCAAAAACTGACCAAAATACCCCCCTAAAACACAAAAAATGACCAAAATACCCCCGAAACCTAAAAATTACCAAAATACCCCCAAAACCCAAAAAAAGACCAAAATACCTCTAAAACTAAAAAAATGACCAAAATACCCCCAAAACCTAACAAAATAACCAAAATACTCCTGAAACCCAAAAAATGACCAAATACCCCTGAAACCTAAAAATGACCAAAATACTTCCAAAACCCAAAAAATGACTAAAGTACTCCTAAAACCCAAAAAATGACAAAAATACCCCCCCAAAACCTAAAAATGACCAAAATACCCTCGAAACCTAAAAATGACCAAAATACTCCTGAAACTCAAAAAATGACCAAATTACCCCTGAAACTCAAAAATTCCAAAATACCCTTGAAACCCAAAAAATGACCAAAATACCCTTGAAACCTAAAAATGACCAAAATACACTCGAAACCTAAAAAATTATCGAAATACCCCAAAACCTAAAATTTACCAAAATACTTCTAAAGCCTAGAAATTTACCGAAATAACCAAAAAAATATAATAATTATTGAAATAACCCTAAAACTAAAAGATGAAAGAAATGCCATCGTAACCTAAAAAATGACTAAAATACCCTTAGAATCTAAAAGACGATCAAAATACTCTCGAAACCTAAAACATTACCGAAATTCCCACGATACCTAAAAAATTACCAAAATTCCCACGAAACCTGTAAAATGACTAAAAGACACTTAGAACCTTTAATTTGTCAAAAATATCCTCGAAACATCCAAAATATCCTAAACCTCTATTTCGGTAATTTTAGATGTTTCAGGTGTATTTTGGTCATCTTACATGTTTAGGGGTATTTTGGTCATAATTTGGGTTTCAGGGGTTTTTATCAATATTTTTTTTAGGTTTTAGGGTTATTTTGGTCATTTTTTAGATTTTGGGGGTATTTCGATAATTTTTTAGGTTTCAGGATATTTTGCTAATTTTTTTAGGTTTTGGGGGGTATTTTAGTTATTTTTTTACGTTTTGAAGGTATTTCGGTCATTTTTTAGGTTTAGGGAGTATTTTGGTAATGTAGGGACACAATTTCGTGGTAACGGCCCAAAGGTGGTTGGATTTACCCAAAAGGGACCCTAAACAATGAATTTGTAGAGGGTAGGTTGAGAAGGACTGGGCTAGGGAATGATTTAGATTAACAACTGGTTGAGACTAGATCATCCACCATGATAAAGTTCTGGTTCTTGACTTAGAGTGTTATTTTTGTTCTACGTCCGAGGATGACTCTCTTTTTTCTTTGTTTCTTTCTCTCTTTTCCTGCCCCCAAAAATCCCCTTTTTCTTCCTTCTTCCTCCCCTTTTATACTTCCTTTCATCCTTTCTTGGCCATCCACGTGTGGATTTTCTCCTTTGTCTTTGGACACCTGTCCCCCCAACTTTTTCCAGAACCTGCGTTGTAGAAACGATGGGACTATTTACCACTGTTCAGATGTCCCCTCCACATCAATGCGGCCAGGGGATTAGTTGTGGGACATTCAATGCGGTGTTGGCAGCCTTCCTTGATATTTTGTTGGGGGCTTTCTTCTAGTGTACGTCTCCACAGAATCGTTCCCACCCAGTGGTGTTCCCCAGGAGGTTCTCCTGATTGGCAGAGCTTCGAGCATCACCTCGACAATAATATTCCGAGGTGAACCATCCTCGGACGTTCCCCAGTTCTCGGGTTGGGCCAGTAGGCGTGCTGCGCGAGTGGGTAGGAACCTCTGAGCCCATTATCCTTGTTGGCCCAACACCTGTTTCGGTCCATCTTTGCTAGCAGCCCATCGTCCCCACAATAGCCCCTCGAGATACTTCTTTCTGGGTCCTCGGACAGAAAGGAGGATTTCGATGCCCTTGTGGTTGACATAGTCCACTTCGGACTTGTCTTGTCCGCCAGGGGGTCTTTTTGACTTCCTAGAGTGCACTCCTGATAACGTAACCCTCGAGACGCGCGTTTGTTTAATTCTGACGGCTTTTTGCCCTCTCACGTTCTACGGTGAGATGGATATCGTACGGCTGGGCATTTTTTGCGGATATGGGCGGGGCTTTTCCCGCTTCCTTATGGTTCTTCCATATAAATTCCCTCTTTGCTTAATCATTTTCTTTACCTTAACCTGCATTGTGTTATAGCGCGCCTTCATTGAACCTGCCAACTATCCCTTCACCTACTTCCTTACAAATCCTAGAAGCCAGTCCGAGGAGACCTATTTCATTCGTGTAAGTCATTTGAGTCTTTAAATTTCTTCTTTTGTTATATGGTCTTTTGTTCTTCACACTTCTTTCCTCCTCAGCTCTGTTCCTTTCCCCCAGTTCTTTGAGATTCTTGTGAGGTTTCCTTAGAAATGGGTAGATTTAAGTATTTGGTAGAATCCAGGGAGGCTATAGAAAATTTCAAGGTTCAGTATAGGATTCCAACGGGAGTTGAGATTAGATACTGCGAAGAGGGCGAGTGGCATGAGAATAGGCATGAGGGGGAAGTGGTAATCCCAATGATTGCCTTTGTAGAGGGGGGAATGAGGATTCCCATGAGGCCGGTCACTAGGGACTACCTCACCGCCCATAGGTTAGCGCCTACCCAATGCGCTCCTAACATGTTCAGGATCCTTGGTTGTGTGGATGCCCTGAACGAGAAGTTAGGGCTAGGATTGACCCATCACGACGTGAACTGGGTCTACAACCTCCACCATCTTAGAGGTCAAGGTTATTACCTTAAGTCTAGGTACAACGAGGTCCGACTCATCCAGTACCTTCCCGATTCCAATAAACGGTTGAACAAGGATTTCCTGATCATATCAGGTGACTAGCATGACGGCCTCCATTGCCCAACGAGAGAGGGGAAGCCAGGTGGGGTTACCGAATCTAGGCCTATGAATCTCACCTGTTTGTGAAATGGCTTCTTTCACAGTTTGATGTTTGCATTATGTTTATTTGTTACTACTGCCGCTACCTTATTTTCTTTGTTACTAACGAGTCTCCTGTGCCAAATGAACAGATAAACATTCAAACGTTCCCAACCTCGGCTTAGTTAACCAAAAGAGCCTAGACAAAATATTAAGGTCCGAGGTATTCGTGCACTCGGACGGCCAGTTGAGAGCGGCGCATCTCATCCTACAGTACACTCCCATCTCTACTGCGTTCCAGGCGCCGAAGTGCGTCATTAAGGCCCGAGACCCTCGTCTTCGGCAAATCAGCGTAGCAGCGCCCGGATTTCTGCTTCCCGGCCCAATCCCAGGAGAGACTCTCGCAACCACAGCCATTCTTGACGGCATTCCAAAGAAGCCAGAGGCGTCCCCAGCGTTCCATCCTTCAGCCGCCGAAGATAGTTCAGAATCTGAGGACGAGTTTGAAGCCTTTGGCCAGGATTTGTCTGCAGAGGATCCGACCCCTGACCCAATTCCCCAACCAGCTGAGGTGAACGACGAGATGGGCATCCAGAGGAAGCCAAGGTCCAGTCTTCTGGATTTAATTGAATCCCAGCCCGGGCGGGCTGAGCCACCTAAGGCACCACAAGTGAAGCCCCCTTCCTTGCCACCTATCGTTCCTACTCCAACCCAGACCCTCGGATTGCATCCCGCCGATCTGAAGAGGAAAAGGGAGGCTAAGGGTAAGGAGCCCATGGATGCTGGAAGGGCTTTGCCTGCCCAAGAAGACGAGTCTCAAAGAGTGGGCAAGCACCCCCGGACGGGCACAGGGAAATGGAGAGGAGGAGCAGCCCTTCAACAGCCCCTGAGGCGTGGTTGCCGACGCCTATGCTAGATGGCGCCCCTCTTCCGGCCACCGCCTCCATACGCGACTACCAAGGGAGCAAAGGAGGGTATGTGGCCGACGCGGTGGAGCAAGCTTTGCTGCTCCCCAAGGACATGGCCGAGCTTCGAAATCTGAGGAGACAAGAGGTCTACCTCAGTCTGAAGAGGTATCTGGGCATGGTAAGTTTTGTTCTTCTTTTTCCCTTCTTTCTCTTTTTTGAGTGTTTCATCTAAGTCCTTTGATCGTGTTTTTGTCTCTTTTTTTTTGTCAGGCCGTCCAAGCTTCCTTCCGAGCCGAGGAGATGGTCAACTACTGCCATCGCCAAATGAAGGAGGAGGAAGCGAAGCGGAACGGTGCCGAGGATGACCTGAAGGCAGCTGAGAAGAATCTACAAGAAATAAAAAAGAAACTTGTAGAGGAGGAGCAGGGAAGGAAAAGTGCAGCGGCCGCGCTTGACAATGCGGAGAAGCAGGCAGAAAGCCAGAGGGTACTTCTATGCCGCGCCGAGGACGATCTGGCTGCCTCCAAAGCGCAAGTGTTGGCGCTGCAGAAAAAGCTGGCTGAGTCCGAGGCTGCCAGAGAAGAGGCTGAGAAAGCACGGGATCAAGCCGAGCAGGAAGGCTACGACGTCGGTGTAGCTGAGACCGAGGAAGCCCTTAGGGCCGAGGTTTCCGGGGTATGCCGCACTTATTGCCGGCAAGTGTGGTTAGAGGCTCTCAACCAGGCCGGGGTTGAGGCTTCATCTACACTGCGGAGGGCAGAGAGCGTGTACTACCCCGCAGCAATCCGGCCTTCGCTCCCTTCTCTTCCTCGGCTTGATCCTGTTCCTGTAAAGGCCGAGCCAGGCGAGGTAAGGGCAACCAAGGCCCCTGCATCTTTCAAGGTGGGGTCCGAGACAGAGGGACAAACCGAGCCGGTACCAAGTATGAAGGCCTCGGACCCTCCGATCGTGATTCCGGACGACACCACTGAGAAGGACGCAGGCAAGGGGCTGGAAATAGTTTTGGTTAGCCATCCTCTGCCTGCCCCAACTGATCAAGTCGGCAAGGGACAAGGTACCTCGGACGCTGCAGTGGCTCAGGTCGACCCTCCTCCTCCGAAGGAAAAGATAATCATTAAGAAGAAGTAAATTTTAGTGTAGTTTATTATTGCCTTTTAATTTAGTCTTTCGCAGTTGTTGTAATGCTGTTATTTTAGAGTTGGCTCCTTTTGTACTTAACAGACCTTCTTAAAAGGCACATTATAAATGAAAGATTTGCAAGAGTTCAATTTTATTATTGTGATCATGTACAAGTAATCATGGTGTTTATTTTTGTCTATGCTTGAAATAACGTTCTACAGTTAATTTCCATAAAAAAGATCTGTTTGCCTAGGGCAAGATAAGGCCCGTATTAAGAATCGCATAATATTAACCTCACTAAGACAGACGGTCCGAGGAACCGTGCATTGATTGGACTCGTTTAATATCGAAAACATGATGAATCGTACTAACTTTATTTCAAGGCGGGTGGTCCGAGGGACCAAGCTTAGCTTGAATATGCTTAATACTTAGAAAAAAAAAATGAATCGTATTAATTTTTCCAAGGCAGATGGTCCGAGGAACCAGGCATAGCTTGGATCAGTTTAATACTTAGAAAACATGACAAACAGCATTAATTTCTTCAAGGCAGGTGGTCCGAGGAACCAAGCGTAGCTTGAATCAGTTTAATACTCTTAGAAAAAAGTGACAAACAGTATTAATTTCTTCAAGGCAGGTGGTCCGAGGAACCAGGCGTAACTTGAATCAGTTTAATACTTAGCAAAAAAGTGACAAACAGTATTAATTTCTTCAAGGCAGGTGGTCCGAGGAACCAGGCGTAGCTTGAATCAGTTTAATACTTAGCAAAAAAGTGACAAACAGTATTAACTTCTTCAAGGCAGGTGGTCCGAGGAACCAGGCGTAACTTGAATCAGTTTAATACTTTTAGAAAAAAGTGACAAACAGTATTAATTTCTTCAAGACAGGTGGTCCGAGGAACCAGGCGTAGCTTGAATCAGTTTAATACTTTTAGAAAAAAGTGACAAACAGTATTAATTTCTTCAAGGCAGGTGGTCCGAGGAACCAGGCGTAGCTTGAATCAGTTTAATACTTAGCAAAAAAGTGACAAACAGTATTAACTTCTTCAAGGCAGGTGGTCCGAGGAACCAGGCGTAGCTTGAATCAGTTTAATACTTTTAGAAAAAAGTGACAAACAGTATTAATTTCTTCAAGGCAGGTGGTCCGAGGAACCAGGCGTAGCTTGAATCAGTTTAATACTTTTAAAAAAAAGTGACAAACAGTATTAATTTCTTCAAGGTAGGTGGTCCGAGGAACCAGGCGTAGCTTGAATCAATTTAATACTTAGACACATGATAAGTATAACCGAGAATCATACATGATATAATTGGGTGAGAAAAAGATAAAGGGTCCTTTTATTAATAATAGTACCTTTTCAGGTTGTTTACATTCCAGGGATGCAACACTGTTCTATTTTCTAAATCCTGTAGGTAATACGCCCCTATCCCGGCTACGGACGTGATCTGGTACGGCCCCTCCCAGTTTGGTCCCAGTTTTCCCCAAGAGGGGTTCTTTGCGGAGCCGACAACTTTCCTCAACACCAGATCCCCAGGCGCTAAAGGCCTTGACTTTGCATTTGCATCATACCCTCGCTTGAGCTTATGCTGGTAAGAGGCCAACCGGACCATGGCACATTCTCTTCTCTCCTCGATCAGGTCTAGACTTTTCTCAAGTAGGTTATCGTTGCCATCCAGTGTGAAAGAGCTAGTCCTTAGTGTAGGGAAGCCCGTCTCCAATGGAATAACTGCCTCGGCTCCATAGGTCAACGAAAAAGGGGTTTCGCCTGTAGACTTCCGAGGAGTGGTCCTGTAGGTCCACAGTACGTGTGGTAATTCTTCAACCCATTTGGCCTTGGAGTCGTCCAGCCTTTTCTTAAGTCCACTTACAATAACTTTATTTGTGGCCTCGGCTTGTCCATTCCCTTGAGGGTAAGCTGGGGTGGAGTACCGATTTGTTATTCCTAGTTTGCAGCAGCATCTTCGGAAAGACTTGCTGTCAAACTGAAGTCCGTTGTCGGAGATGAGTGTGTGCGGAACCCCGAACCGAGTGATGATATTCTTCCAAATGAACCTCTTTATGTCGGCATCTCGGATATTGGCCAACGGCTCTGCCTCGACCCACTTAGTAAAGTAATCTGTGCCGACCATTAGGTATTTTTTATTCCCCGCTGCCTTCGAAAAGGGTCCAACAATATCCAAGCCCCATTGGGCAAAGGGCCATGGACTGGATAAGGGATTAAGCTCTCCTCCCGGCTGATGTATGCTCGGGGCGAACCTCTGGCATTGGTCGCATTTCCTCGTATATTCCTGAGCTTCCCTATGCATGTTGGGCCACCAATACCCCTGCGTGAGGGCTCGATGAGAGAGAGATCTACCCCCCGTGTGGCTCCCACAGATTCCCTCATGAAGTTCCTCCAGGAGAACCTCAACGGCCTCGGGATGTACGCACAATAAGTACGGTCCAGAAAAGGACCTTTTGTAGAGTTTCAGATCCTCGGACAGCCAGAACCGAGGTGCCTTTCTCCGTATTTTATCAGCCTCCAACTTCGTTTTAGGTAATAAGTCGTCCTTGAGAAAATGCACGATGGGGTCCATCCAACTGGGAGCCGCTTCTGCCTGGTGAATGGCTGATACCTCTTTCCCCAACCGACGAGGTTGTAAGAGATCCTCAACAAGAATCACCCTCGGCAAACTTTGCGCCGAGGATGTTGCTAAAGTCGCAAGGGAATCAGCATGTGCATTTCTTCTTCTGGGGATCTGCGTCAAGTTGAAAGACACGAAACCAGATTGTAGGTGTTTAACCTGGCTAAGGTACTCTTGCATTCTTGGATCCCTGGCTTCTAGCTCTCCTCGGACTTGGCCTACCACCAATCTAGAGTCCGAGAATATGTTTACGTCTTTTCCTCCCATCCGTTGGATCATGGCCATCCCGACTAACAGGGCCTCATACTCTGTCTCATTGTTCGTGGCGGAGAACCCAAGTCTTAGCGACTTTTCAATCGTGATATTCTCGGGCGAGATTAGAACTAGCCCCACTCCGGACCCTTTGAGGTTCGACGCGCCGTCAACATAGAGCTTCCATGGTGATACCCGTTTTATGGAGGTCACTCCAACTAAATTTTCATCCATGTGATGATTATTTTCATCCTCTTCCGACGGGGTCTCAGCAAACTCAGCTAGAAGGTCCGCGATGACCTGGCCCTTTACGGAGGTGCGGGGCATGTATTTGATGTCGTAGGCCCCCAACTTAGTCCCCCACTTCGCAATTCTCCCCGTATAATCAGTGCTTCGAAGCAAGGCCTTGAGCGGTAGTTGGGTTAAGATAACAACCGTATGCGCCTGAAAGTAATGCGGCAGTTTGCGGGTGGCGTGCACCACAGCCAGGACGGCCTTTTCCAACAGCAAGTATCTGACCTCGGCCTCGTGGAGAGACTTGCTAATATAATACACGGGTCTCTGTACCCCATTGTCAACCCTTAATAACACCAAGCTGACCGCATAAGCGGCAACCGCGATATAAGCAAATAGGACCTCGTCCACTTCAGGTCTAGACATTATTGGCGGCCGAGAAAGATAGTCTTTCAATTGCTGGAAGGCTGAAGCACATTCCTTGGTCCACTCAAAATCCTTCCACCTATTCAACAGAAGATAAAAGGGCCTGCACCTGTCTGCGGACCGGGCTATAAAGCGATTGAGAGCAGCGATCATTCCTGTCAGCCTCTGTACCTCTTTGGGGTTCCTAGGTGGTTGTAATCTATTAATAGCCTGGATCTGGTTTGGGTTCACTTCAATTCCGCGGTGTGTGACCATGTAGCCGAGGAACTTCCCTAAGCCAACCCCGAAAGAACATTTAGAGGCGTTAAGCTGTAATCTGTGCCCCCTCAGGATTTCAAAAATGCTTTCGAGGTCGGCAATGTGGTCGGACTCCTGCCTGCTCTTGACCACCATGTCATCGATGTAGATTTCTATATTCTTGCCCAGCCGAGGCTCAAACATTCTGGTCATCATCCTCTGATACGTGGACCCCGCATTTTTAAGCCCAAATGGCATCACCTTGTAGTGGTAATTGCCAACTGGAGTGACAAAAGCCGTCTTCTCCTGATCTTCCACGGCTAGAGGTATCTGATGATAGCCTTGGAAAGCATCCAAGAAACTCATCCGAGGATGTCCCACGGTTGCATCCACCAGTTGATCAATTCGAGGCATGGGGAAAGGATCCTTTGGACAGGCTTTATTCAGATCCAAATAATCCACGCACACACGCCATTTGCCGCTCTTTTTCTTCACCACCACGGTGTTAGCTAGCCAGTCGGGGTAGAACACCTCTTTGATAGCCCCAGCCTGCTTAAGTTTATCCACCTCTTCTCTAACAGCATCGGAATGTTCCCTCGAGGAGCGTCGAGGAGGCTGTTTCTTTGGAAGAGCAGACGGACTTACGTTCAAACGGTGGCAGATGAAAGTTGGATCCACCCCTGGGGCCTCATAGGCATTCCAAGCAAATACATCGATATTGTGCCGTAGGAAATGCAATAGCTCTTCTCTCTCTTGAATAGGCAGTTGGGCGCCGACTTGAAAAAATTTCTTCGAGTCCCCATCGATAAGTATTTTCACCAGATCCTCACACTTCGCCTCCTCGGCCTCAACCTCGGACATTGGGGCCGTTGACTTTAATTGCTAGGGGTCCTCGCTGGCGAGGGCCGAGGATCCTGATTCTGGTTGGTGCATGATGGCCGCCACTAGACACTGCCTGGCCACGGCCTGACTTCCAAGCAACTCCTCAACTTGGTCCCCGGATGGGTATTTGACCTTGAGGTGAAGGGTGGATGAAACTGCCCCAAGGGCGTGAAGCCAAGGTCGCGCCATGATGGCTGTATATGGGGAGAAGGTGTCCACCACGATAAAGTCTACCTCCACTACCTCCGAGCCAGCCTGAACTGGCAATCTGATCTGGCCCCTTGGAACAACTACTCTCCCATCAAAACCGACCAAAGGTGATTCATAGCTGGTCAGATCCTCCTGCTTGAGATTGAGGCCCCTATACAGGTCTGGGTACATAATTTCAGCCCCACTTCCCTGATCAACCAGTACCCTTCTCACATCATAGCCCCCTATCCTAAGAGTTATCATTAGTGCATCATCGTGGGGTTGTATGGTCCCGGCCTTGTCCTCGTCCGAGAAGCTTAGCATTGGATGGGGACTCAATCTGGGCCTCTTTGGCTCTTGCCCGGGGTCCCTAGTAGAAGCCCCAGCCACCGTCATTACCCTGGAGGGACACGACCCTGTCCTGCCCGGTGCGGCGAGGATGACATTGATTGTTCCTAGGGGAGGTCTCGAGGAATTGTTGCCTGGAACCCCTGCGCCGGTCTGGCTTCCCTGTCCGTTAGGCTGAAATAGGAATTGTTTCAACCTGCCTTTTCGGATCAGTTGCTGCAAATGGCTCCATAGAGTCCTGCAATCCTCGGTCGTATGTCCGGGCTCTCTATGATACTGACAATGCAGGCTCTGGTTACGCTTCGAGGAGTCTCCGCTCATCTTGTTCGGCCGTCTGAAGTATGGCTCGTTCTTAATCTTCTCCAAGACCTGGTGCACTGGCTCTCGGAACACAGTGTTAACAATTTGGGTGGCTCTAGACCCAGCTTCCCCTCCAAATTCTCGCCGAGGTCGGTTATTGCCATAACGATCCGACCTGAAATCCCTTCTCTCCTGAGGGATAACCTTACCCTTCCCTTTCTCCTGCAACTGATCTTCCTCAACCCTCTTATACTTGTCAATGCGGTCCATAAGCTGACGGACACTGACGACTGGCTTTCCTGTCAGGGATCTCCATAAACCGTGGTCGGCAGGCAGGCCGACCTTGAAGGTTCTGACGGCCACATCATCGAAATCACCCTCGATCTCGTTGAACATCTCCCAATACCGGTCCGAATAGGTCTTCAGGGTTTCCCCCTCTCTCATGGATAAAGACAGCAAGGAATCCAAAGGCCGACGAACCCTGCTGTTCGTGATGAAGCGGGATCCAAAAGCTTGAGAAAGCTCCTGGAAAGAGTTGATGGAACCCGTTCTGAGGCTGTCAAACCATCTCATCGCCACAGGTCCCAGACTGGAGGGGAACACCTTGCACATCAAGGTCTCGTTATGAGAGTATACCGCCATTTTCTAATTAAAATAGCTGACATGCTCAACCGGGTCGGTACGGCCGTTGTAAAGGGTGAACGTCGGTTGGGTGAACCGCTTGGGAAGTCGCCCTGCATCAATCCGGCGTGTAAAGGGAGATTTGGATATCCGATTGAGTGCCTTGCTCATGGCGTCGTTTCCCAATCCCCTAGAAGACGCGCCTCCTCCCCTGCGTTCTCGGCGACTGTCTTCCTTATACGAGAAGGTCTCGCTTGGGGGCGTACGTGACCTCTGTCTGTAGTTGTCGTCTCCCTCGCCCTCGGAGGAAGGATCAGAACCTGAAGAACTCCTCTTCCTTCGCTCCCGTCGTAACTTCCTCTTCAAGTGGTCAATCTCCTTCTGCATGGCCTTAGCACGATTGTCCTGCGAGACATGGCTATCGCCCCTAGATTGACCTTCGCCAGAACAGGTGGTATGCATGCTTCCTTCTTGGCCTTCTTGGAAGTGCTCTTCCCTTTGAGATCCCAGAGATTCAGGGTGGTGTGGACCTGAGCCAGCCATGTTAAAGAATCTAACTATTCTAGTCGATTAGCCCTCCCCACAGACGGCACCAATTGTAGGGACACAATTTCGTGGTAACGGCCCAAAGGTGGTTGGATTTACCCAAAAGGGGCCCTAAACAATGAATTTGTAGAGGGTAGGTTGAGAAGGACTGGGCTAGGGAATGATTTAGATTAACAACTGGTTGGGACTAGATCATCCACCATGATAAAGTTCTGGTTCTTGACTTAGAGTGTTATTTTTGTTCTACGTCCGAGGATGACTCTCTTTTTTCTTTGTTTCTTTCTCTCTTTTCCTGCCCCCAAAAATCCCCTTTTTCTTCCTTCTTCCTCCCCTTTTATACTTCCTTTCATCCTTTCTTGGCCATCCACGTGTGGATTTTCTCCTTTGTCTTTGGACACCTGTCCCCCCAACTTTTTCCAGAACCTGCGTTGTAGAAACGATGGGACTATTTACCACTGTTCAGATGTCCCCTCCACATCAATGCGGCCAGGGGATTAGTTGTGGGACATTCAATGCGGTGTTGGCAGCCTTCCTTGATATTTTGTTGGGGGCTTTCTTCTAGTGTACGTCTCCACAGAATCGTTCCCACCCAGTGGTGTTCCCCGGGAGATTCTCCTGATTGGCAGAGCTTCGAGCATCACCTCGGCAATAATATTCCGAGGTGAACCATCCTCGGACGTTCCCCAGTTCTCGGGTTGGGCCAGTAGGCGTGCTGCGCGAGTGGGTAGGAACCTCTGAGCCCATTATCCTTGTTGGCCCAACACCTGTTTCGGTCCATCTTTGCTAGCAGCCCATCGTCCCCACAGGTAACTTTTTAGGTTTAGGGAGTATTTATGTAATTGTTAGGTTTTGAGGGTATTTCGGTCATTGTTTTAGGTTTTTGGGTTATTTTAGTACTTTTTTAAGTCTTGGGGTATTTCGATCATTTTTTGGGTTTTAAGGTATTTTGGTAATTTTTTAGGTTTCAGGGGTATTGCAGTCATTTTTTAGGTTTATGGGGTATTTTGGTAATTTTTTAGGTTTAGGGTGCATTTTGGTAATTCTTAGGTTTCGAGGGTATTTCGGTCATTTTTTAAGTTTGGGGGGTATTTTGGTCATTTTTTAGATTTCGGGGGGAATATTTTAGTCCTTTTTTTTTTTAGGTTTCAGGGTATTTTGATCATTTTTTAAGTTTAGGGGATATTTTGGTAATTTTATGGTTTCGGAGGTATTTCAGTCATATTTTAGGTTATGGGGTAATTTGGTAATTTTTTCAGGTTTCGAAGGTATTTTAGAAATTTTATAGGTTTTGGAGGTATTTTGGTCATTTTTTAGATTTCGGGAGTATTTTTGGTAATTTTAAGGTTTTAGAGTTACTTCGATTATTTTTAAGGTTTATGGGATATTTCAGTCATTTTTTAGGTTTAGGAAGCATTTTTGTCATTTTTTGGGTTTTGGAGGTATTTTGGTCATTTTTTGGGTTTCAGGGGTATTTTGGTCTTTACCTTGTATGGTCTCAACCAAATGGGTCTTTACCCATTTAACCCAAATATTCAAATGGGTTGGGTTAAGACTTATCTAAATAAGGTGAGTAATGGGTGGGTTCATAGATATGGATAAAAATTGCCACCCCTTCCATGACTTGATTCTTATGTTATGTACATGTTTATCTTCATTAGCATTAGGCTTATCCTTTCTTTTCTAACAAGTGGGTGTTGTCTGTCATTTACTATTGATTGTGTTAGGCCATCTGCTTTTTCCCCGTTGATCTTAATGATAATGAGCTTTCTGGCGATATTCCTGTGGGAATTCAAGGTTGGAAGAAGCTCACTGAGCTTAATTTGGCAAACAATAGGTTCTCTGGTGAGATCCCAGATGAAATTGGGAGCCTGCTGGTGCTTAATTATCTCGATCTTTCAGGAAATAATTTTTCCGGGGAAATCCCACCTGAAATGCAAAATTTGAAGCTCAATTTTCTGAATTTATCGAATAATAGGTTGTCCGGCGACCTCCCTCCTCTCTATGCAAATAGGAATTATAGGAATTGCTTTGTCGGCAATCCGGGCTTGTGTGGTAACTTTCCTGATCTTTGTCCTAGGGTAGGTGGAAGTAATAAACAGGGGAATTTTTGGATTCTTCTAGCGATCTTTGTGCCTGCGGGCATTGGTCTTATTGTTGGGATTGTATTGTTTTGTTGGAAGTACCGAGCTGTAAAGAAGAACAAGAAAGAAATTGCTAGAGAAATTGCTATGTCGCCATGGAAGGAGTTCCATAATCTTCTTTTTAATGTGCTTGAAATTATGGATTGTCTTGATGAAAATAATGTGATCGGTAGTGGAGGTTCCGGAGAAGTTTATAAGGTTGTGCTTAGTAAAGGTGAGACGGTGGCTGTAAAGAAACTATACAGAGGTGGCGGTGAAATTTCAGATAAGTATGGGTTTAAAGCTGAAGTTGAAACATTGGGAAAGATTCGGCACAAGAATATTGTGAGGTTATGGTGTTGCTATGACACTGGATTGCAAACTTCTGGTTTATGAATACATGCCTAATGGGAGCTTGGGAGATTTGTTGCATGGTGGCAAGGGAGGATTGTTGGATTGGCCGAAAAGGTATCAGATTGCCTTGGATGCAGCTCTTGGGCTTTCTTATCTGCATCATGATTGTGTTCCACCTATTTTTCACAGGGATGTGAAATCAAACAATATATTGATAGATGGAGAGTTTAGGGCTCGAGTTGGAGATTTTGGAGTTGCTAAAGTTGTTGCAGTAGCTGGCCCAGGGGGAGTATCTATGTCTGCAATTGCGGGCACCCCAGGGTACATTGCTCCAGGTTTGTTACATTATTACATGATCACTCACTGATTTAAGTTGCTATGCTGAATTGAGCACTCACTACCATCATTTATTAGTTTCTACATTCTTGGTTTCATATTGTGAAATAACTCATATTTCATTTGATCATGTAGCCCGTTCATACATACCATAAGCTATGTAGTTTGTTTGACTAGACTAGTGATTGCGAAAATTATTGGTATAGTCTCTGCAGTGTGCAATTTGCCTCTACTTATATGGTTCTCAGCCACTTTAAAATCACTGTCTTCAATAGGATTCAATAAATTCTAAGCTGCTGACTTGTTTCTAATTTATTCTGCTTTGATTTGAACCTGATGCAGAATATGCTTATACACTTCGGGTGAATGAAAAGACCGATATCTATAGCTTTGGGGTGGTCATATTGGAGTTGGTCACAGGTAGACGCCCAAATGATCCTGACTTTGGGGAGAAAGACTTGGTGAAATGGGTGTCCACCACCATAGATCAGAAAGGAATCGACCATGTAATTGAAGATACACTTGAATCTAAGTACAAAGAAGAGATCAGAAAAATTCTTAAAATCGGCCTTCGTTGCACTGCCGCACTTCCTATTAACCGCCCCCCAATGGAAGAAGTGGTTAAATTGCTGCAAGGAGTAAGCGCAGATAAAAGTCCAACAGAGTTTACAGGGATGGGACGGGCTCCCCTTAATTATTACCAGGGAGAGGCGTCTGATCAAGCAGGAAAGTTCTCCCCTGATTACCAGGGAGGGGAGAGGCCTCTGGTGAAGCAGTGTTGATCTCCCGCCACACCTTTTGAGAGGAGAAAAATACATAACAACAAAAAAAAGAGGGAGCATATAACCTAAAAGTGATTTCGGAATTGTTATATTTTAATGGAATAATGTAAATAAAATGACTTTTGTATTGGTCTTTAGAATTTCACGGTCAATTGAGTTCATAACTCAGGTTCCTTCTTTTTGCATTTCAATCATTTGATAAATTGTCCCAACAAATAAACTTTGATTCCTATAGAATCTGTGGATAGACCCGTAAAACATAACTGAGCATTAGGAATACAAAATACTCTTAGAGGAAACTGTCACAACAACATGGACAGGGTTGCTTAAAAAATGAGGACATTCCCTGCTATATATTCTGGCAACAATGCAGATCATGCAAAATAGTTTGTTTCATAAAGAATACAAAATGCTCTTAAAGGAGAAATTCATCTAGATAAACAAGTCCATGACCAATGTAAACTATAAGAATATCAAAACTATGTAAATTCAGGATACATGTCAACAAAGGATGTAACAGAATTGCTTCTTCCTTAGCAGATCATCACAAGATCTATTTTCATCACATACTGCCAACAAATACTTTGAGCTATAAGAACTATATCATAAGAAATTTTATGGATCAATTCACATATTTTGACCAGTATCTAATAAGATTTGCTAATATTGTGTAGCACCATAGCTGCGAAATTCTTCATTCAAAAAGAAACACAATTTGCCATGCTGCTCTTCACTAAGTACAGGCACACCAGCATGCAAACACACACTGTTCACAATTTTATAGTAAAGAAAGGACTGGCTATAAAAACAATATTTGAATTCTTCAAAAATTACAAACCAGGATATGTCTTTACAAATTACAAACCAGCATCATATCCGGAAATAGTGTTAATCTGAAAGCAAATTTGGACAAGAGGACAAAGATTGTCATTTATTGAGCATATATGACAGATAAGTAAAATTGTAAATTCTTTAGTAAACAATTTTATGGGGCCTTAGTTCGATGGCAAGTGTCTTCTACCAAAACTAGTAGGTCGTGGATTTAGGTTCGAGAATCAGCCTTTCCAAAACAAAATTGGGGGTAAGGTTTCCTATCAATCACTTGTCCCAGACCCCGTAAAATTGGGAGTTTTGTATGTTCATTGGGTATGACCTTTTTTAGAAGTTGGACCTTGGTGCAAGAGCCTTACACCCAAATCCAGAAATCAACCTCTTCAAAAAAAAAAAGGGTGTGTGAGTGTGTGTGTGTGTGTGTGTGTGTGTGTGGGGGGGGGGGGGGGGGGGGGGGGGGGGGGGGGGTGGGGGGGGTTGGGTTGGGATAACATCTACCAATCACCTCTCACACCTAAAAAGTGGGAGCTTTGTACACTAAGTGCAACCTTATATATGTATGTCAACTTTTTAGGTAGTTAAAAGTATCCTTTTGGGACACAGCCAGAAAACAAGTAACAAATTACCTAAGCAGAACTGACAATGAAGCATGTTCTTTTTCTTTTTTATTGGTAAGCAGCACACTCACCCAATGAGTCTAACAATGAACACACCCCACCCCCACCGCATGCTAACAGGGGAAGGAAATACTATTAATTCTTCTTCTTTTTAATTTGGGGTTCTAAAGTATCAAATAATGTATCAAATAATAAATCCATTGAATAACAATCTCCAGAATTATGGTATAATCTCACTTAACTTTCTGGACTAGTATGATAGAGACATGTCCTTTCAAAATTTGTACTGTCAACATGATCGATTATAAGATTGAGGTTTTCAGCCTTGCATTAGTCAGATGTTACATATCTAAATGTTGGCCAAACACCCAAAAAGGAGTGGGTAGACACAAAAAAGAAGATCTATGAGCAAAAACTTCTCATTACCTACATTAAGAGATCAACAGCTTCATGTTCAGTATTGTGCTGCAGTGCAATAAAAATTGATTAGAAACAAACTGATTTAAAAATTAAATATAATAATAACAATAATAATAAAACCCTATCACCTATAGTCATATTGTAACATGTTACTGAATTATACCTTTATGTGAAAAGCAACTACTTGTTCAACAAGCTTCATAAGATCATCAATTTCTTCGTTTTCACTCTGTTATGGTAAATGCAAAGAAAACAAATATAACTAAAATTTAGAATCAGATATGGGACACCAAAGAACAACAAAATCTTGACAAAATCTTTTATTGATGGAACAACAAAGATTAAAAGAATAAGTTCCAAACTAACAGATATGGAACACCAAAGGACACAGATTCTGGGAAAATCTTTATCCATGCATGGTCCACTGCTTTTTTCTGAAGGAGCATATTCCACTACTAATATATTGTACACATGTATGCATGTATATAATACATTAACACTGCTACAAAACCATGCCCCATAATTACCATCAAATTCATGGAAGTACGCATATTGTAGTATACGATATCATAATACAAAGCTTCACTTTAATATGTTCTTCAAGACATGCGAAATCAAATTTTAATGCTTTAAGACGTAAATGCAAATGCATAGAGAGCCTTTGTTCACTAATTCAAATAGAAGACTTATGAATTTTATTTTTTTGATAGATAGAAGACTTATGAATTTTATAGCATTAATAAGATTGATTTCTAACCATTCGCTCAACACACTCGTGGAATTTCTCCAGCTAAGTTCCTGATTACAAACAACACATTCACTAGTGATGATAACATTCATTTATACAGACTGAACTTAAATCACTACTAACAAAAAAATTTTAAAACCTAACCATACAAAAAAATTGACAATATCTAACTATATTTCAACTAAAACCCCAATGCTGACCACATTTTTTTAATCAGATGATGCTCATCTCACATACCCATGAACCAATATCATCTTTTGAACCCAGCAATTTATATTATGAACTCTCCTAAAAGAATTGACCCGAAAAACAAAATAATTGTCAGAAAAAAGGACATCGAAGGAAGGAAACGCCAAAGAGAATATACTAAAACTAAAATATCAAAGTTTTAGTGGATGAGTGAAGTAAATAACAAAATTTACTTTGACTCATTTGATATGAGTTCGAATTTCGTGCCTACAATAACAAAATTTTACATGTTTTCAAAGTTAATCTAAAATCCCCAAAAAGTTTTCATTCAACACAGTCCCTAACTTTAAACCCTAACCCAAAATAAGCTCATGACTATCTGATTGCAAATTAGTGAATGAGTGAAGTAAATAGGAATATTAGTTATGGTTACCCCAGGCTCTGAAGCGCATTCCTCTGTACCACAGGGCAATAATTCTGAATTCTTTCCACATACAACTCCAATTGATGCTTCAATGCCGAATCCTCAGACTGCAATGCAAGTACACAATCAAAATGACTACTTTGATTCATTTGCTATGAGTATGAGTACAAAACAAAGAACAACAACAGCAACAACAAACTCTGAATGAAGCATTAGTGCATGGCTTAGCTAAGGTAACCAAAGCTAAAATTCCTTCAGAGGGTTTGAAAATACTGTGTTTGCTTCTCTAGAATTGAGTATTCTTTTTTCTATATTTCCAAAACTCTAGAAGCAAACACGATACTTTGAAACCCACCATCGATTGCCATGGATTCAAAATTCTTTAGATTTTACAGATAGGAACCAAACCCATGATAACTCGCAACATTGATACGCGTGGGTCCAAACCTAAGGCCCAGATACTGTTTCGCTCTTTTTCTTTGCTACAGGGACAAAATTCAGGCCCTCACTCACTTGGTTATTTTTTTGGAAATTTGCACAAAATTCAATTTAGTAATTTTTTTTAGAGAAATGATATGTCCACAACATTTTTCACAACATTTTTACAACAAATCCTAAGTAGCAGGTTGTTACTGGTTGTTTTTGCTAGGGCAAAAAAGTTATCTTAGTGTTAGATTTAAACTTAAACTAATAACAACTAACCACCTATAATTTGTTGTGAAAAATGCTGTGGACGTAGCACCTCTCATTTTTTTTATTTAACTTTCACTTTTATTTCATGCAGTCTTTTTGTCTAATTCTGCGACTTTTCTATTTTTATTTTATACAAAAATAGAATTATACTCTAGAATAATTTAAATATATATGTGTGTGAAACTTTCTTTTGGAGACTTGAACCCTAGCTCTTGCCCCCACACCTCACAAGTACTTATACTTATGAAATGACTATTACGTCAAAGGTGCGCGGTAGTTCTAATTCTACCACTTTAATTTAGTATATTTTATAATTTAACTTTGGCTTTTATTCAATATGGTCTTCTAGACAAATTTTAGACTTTAATATAGAGTCATTTTGGTTTTTTTTTTTTTAAGATATTGAAAAATGCTAAAACAATTTCCTATTGGGACACTTAACAAAAACATCTCTATCAAAAGTGGATGGAATTAGGGGTGTGCATAGTTCAGTTGGCTCAATTCTTTCCTAAATTTATCACTAAACCAATAAGAGTCGATTTTCTCATAATTAAAATTGATGCATACCTCTTAGGGCCGGTTTCCCGACCTATAGCGATGCGGTTTCTTGCAATCGGTTTAATTAGTTTCGTCGGTTTGAAATATTAAAAATTCTGTTTATTTTTTATTTTTAAGTAAAAAAATTGGGCTTTCAAGCTCAATACACAATAAGATTTCAAGCAAAATGCTTATTTGACAAAGTATTTACAGTTCACACAAACCTATTCAATACATCAACTTGTTCACAAAAAAATAAAAAATAAACTCTCCAAATTTCATAAACTTCATAAATCCATTCAAATTTCACACATAAACTTCATAAGTCTGTTCAAATTTCACACATAATCTGTTCAAATTTCAGATACAATCTGTTCAAATATCACATATAAACTTCATAAAAAAAATCTATTCAACATATTCACACATAAAATCTATTCAATCTCTTCAAAAAACAACAACAAAATCTGTTCAAATTTCACACATAAAATTCATAAAAAAATAAAAAAAAATCTGTTCAACTTGTACACACATAAAATCTATTCAAAAATTTGTTTAATATATTCAAAAATCTGTTCAACTTATTCAAATCTGTTTACATATAAACAATTTGTCCAAATTTCATCATTTCATTCACACATAAACAATTTGTCCAAAATTTCATCATTTCATTCACACATAAACAATCTATCCAGATTTCATCATTTCATTATAAACTTGTGCAACCTATTCACACATAAACAATCTATCCAAATTTCTCATTTCATTCACCATGCAAAAATGTTTTGAAATTACCTTAATAAGAGTTCAACTCCCAAAACACTATCATGTAGCATATAATATCATCAGTGTCACTGTGTGTGTCAATATCAATAACAATAAGTGTTAATGTATCAACTTAATAACGTATTACAAAACCATTTGTCGTTGTCCACAAATGCCAAAATTAAAATATACAAATTAAATTATCATTTAGGCAAAAGAATGCCAATTGCTTGTATCCCTAGTGATTATCCTACCCATGAGTAACTAAATAACTACCATTAGTGAAAAGTCCACTACCAATAACATGTACAAATATAATTAGCATATAGGCAAAATAATGCTAATTCCAGTAAGTCCATTTCTCAAATAAATTTGTGCACTATGCATTATTCTAAAACTCCTACAAAATAATAAACAAAACAAAATAAACATGTGTTAATAACAATAAAAAGTTTATAAACAATAAAATATTTATAATTAGCACAAACGAATGATAATAGCAAGTATAATTACATAATACTAACTACTAACTAACTCCAAGGAAAGAGTAGCACATCACTCATCATCCAATACAACGGTGCTTGGATCCTCCTCCATAGGCATTGGGCAAACTGATGCAATTTCTACAATCTCATTCAAAACAGAATGATTCTAAAGTATTGAGCAAATAAATAAATAATTGATGCATACAACAAACAAGATGGACATATATATTTTTATTGGTGTCAATCTCAAAACCCTCCATATCCTTCACATTATCCATGCACTCCCGAAGCTTTATTGGTCTTTTTTTCTTCGCATCCTTCAACCATTTTTGGGTACAAATAAGGGCTTCAACTGTATTAGGAGATAATGAACTACATAACGAATCCAAAACTCACTCCCCCGTACTAAAAGCAAACTCAAATGCATCTGTAGAGACAGAAATAGCCATCACATCACGACCAATTTCTGAAAGGACTCGATGTCTAGAAGAACTCATTTTCCATCACATCAAAATGTCAAAATCTTCCACATCATGGTCCTCAGAAGATTCCAACAAATATCTATCCAACTTAGATTTGCATTCCACACTGTCCTCATTTGCCAAGTTTTACATAAACCCAGTATTATAGCTTTTAATGCGATCAGACAATGAAGCATTACCAACACTTGGCCGGGAGTCCCTAAGCAATGAAGCACTACTACCACTACCACTACCACTAGAACTCAAGGCTCCATTTTGATCCACTCTCTCCATATACAACTTCGTCAACGCATCCCAAACTTTAGAGCTCATTGCATCCCCCTTATCCTTCCCATACAATTCCCTAAACCAAAACTTGACATGCTTCAATCTATACCTTGGGTTAAGAACAATGGCAACAAAAAGCATCAAATTGATATTATCTATACTTCCCCAATACATATCATATTATTTTTTTCATCTTTCCCGCCATACTCCTCAAAGGAGGATCCATATCAACACTACACAACTGCTGTAATTGATCTTCAATGCTAATTAGCTCGTGGAAGTATGTATTAGAAGTAACGAACAAGGACCCAGAAAATCTAAATTTCGCCTCATAAAATATGTCAAGATATTTCACAAAGGTCTTGACATTTTTCCAATCAAGATAGTTAGAAGAACCAATGGGTTTTTTCCCATTTCCATCAGCTTCATAAAAATAAAGTTAGCAATGCCCATCTTCTTTTTCAACCTATCAAATGCTCTCACAAATTTCAAAGCACAATCTAACATAAGATAAGTCAAATTCCACATTGTTGGCACATCAAGAGACAACAAACATTTTGCTATAATGTTCTCCTTTTCAACACATTCTTGAAACTTCTCAAACCTTGCGGGAGAGGCTCTTACATATCGCACCGCATTCCAAACCTTGGCAATTGATTCATGAATGGACTTCAACCCACTTTGCACTATCAAATTCAGGATATGCACACAACAACACATATGCATGAACTCACCATCTAATATGGTACTATCTCTTTCTTTTGTTTTCTTCTTCACATAATCAATTGCCATACCATTAGAACTAGCATTGTCCGTAGTAATTGTAAACATCCAGTCTATACTTTAACAAACATGACTCAACCGCCCTACCAATGGTGTTTCCTTTGTGATTAGCTGTAGGGCAAAAGTTCAAGATTTTCTATTGGTAAATCCAATCCCCATCGATGAAGTGTGTGGTGACTACCATATAATACAACTCCAGATATTATGGCTAATCTTCTTGGTATAGATAGATTCAGCTAAGGGAATTAGTTTGTAGTCTGCTTTGTTTGTAGTCTATCTTGTTACTCTTCCTTGCAGTTTTCTGTCTTTCCTGAGCTTTGTATTGGTTGTATTGCCTATCTTTGAATGAAATGAATAATCAATTTCAAAAAAAAGCTAGTCACGCGAAGGCTCATTGAAAATAACGCAAAATAAAGCAAATGGAGTTGAAACTCAAAGAAAAGCATTTTGTATATACCACGTCACCTATATCAAAACCCAATAAATGAGAGATATATGTATAAAAATAACTATCCGCTAACACTTAGTGGGGTAGTTATTTTTAGCAAATAGTTATTTTTTACTGACATGTTTCACATTTATTGAACTTTGATACAGTTGACATAGTATCATTTGATACCAAATATCTACTCAAACTTGAAAAGGCCAAGTCAGACAACACAAAAAAATAAAAAGACGAGCAAGAAATGCATGCAATGGGAGAAGAAGAAGACGAAAGATGGAGAAGGCGACTAGCTGTGATGGGTGGGTACCTTCAATGACCGCCTAATCTGCGTGATGGTGCTGTGATGGTGACTGCTACGATCGAATCCATTGATTTAGGCCAAGCGTCCAACCGTTCAAATTGAAAAAAGTAAAAGATTAAGATAAGGAAATTTTTCAGCCAGAATTCCACCAACCGGGTATATTTTTGTCCTTAAGATAAGGGGTTTTTTTTTTTTTTTTTCCCAAAATGCGAAACTCACCCTTTAAGTTTCACCATTTTTCATTTCAGCCCTCTAAGTTTACGTTTCGTCATTTCAATCCTTTAAGTTTCAGTTCTCCTCAATTCAATCTTCCGTTAAAATTCTATCCATTCCTACCGTTAATTTAATATATAATATTTATTTTATTATTATTATTTTCTTTTCTTTTTTTATAACAAAAACCATAAATTAAAATACAAATTACGTTGTCGTCATCCCTCAACACCTGAAGAACACAAATAGAAAGTAGAAAATCACCATTTGAAAGTAGACAACAAAGAGTGCTAATGGGTGTTTGGATTCATCCCAAATTAAACCATTTGAAAATGTTGGACAGTTGGACCTCTCATAGGTTTAGCCTGTGCAAAGAGTCACAGGTGTAGACACCGCATTTTACACCCCTTATGACTCGAGCCTCCATTCTCTAATGATACTTGAACTCTAAGGCCCAAGGTTAGTTTGGAGCTTAATCAGATATTAAATTGACTTGAGGAGTGTTAAAATGTAGAATATAACCTTTTAATTGTGCAAAAATCTATTTTTGAAAATAAAATAACCAAAGTGGCCCTTGGCTTGCATACACGGGCCAAAGCATACGTACGCAGGCACATTCCTACATATGCAACTAGAGTTTCAGAAGCATAAGAAAGGAAAATTTTCTACAATAATGGCTGAGATTTGTAATGAATCTCACATTGTTTGAGAGCCATTCCAAACCCTATTTTTTCAACTATAAAAAACCTTAAATGGTACATTTTCAAAACACACAAAAATCCTACGGGGAAAACCTAAGATTTACTAGAAAATTGTGAATCAAAAAGGAGTTTTTCACAAAACACCCTCAAGTCAATTTTATTTTATTGGGACCTTTTCTGGCCCCAATTCTTTTAATTTAACGTTGCTAATCACTTTCTTATTGGTTTGTAAATGAACTTGACTGAGGGAAACGGTCAAAATTAAGCTTGGAAAGCTTTTGTTTAAGGTATCGGGTCTAACCCTTTCTCTTTATTTCTTCTTCTTTTATGCTTTTCTTTCTGCGTTTTAATTTCGTTTTTGCGTAGTTCATGTCTGTGTATGTCTGTTTAAGTTAGTTTTTTAGTTCTTCTCATATTTCGTGCACGTTAGGTTGTTAGATTTTCGTTTTAAAGTTCTACTCTGTTTTTGCGTTTTTAGGTTTTCTGGGCAAGGATTTGTGTACGCATAATCTTGCCTACGTACGCAAGCTTGATTATGCACTCGCAGACCTATTCTAACGTGCGTAAAACCGTTGCCCAAAAACCCTAATTTTTTTACCTATTTGTTTTGTCTCTGCCTTCACATGTTTGTTCTGTCTAGCCTTCTTTTTATATGTTTTAGGCTTTATAGGTTCGGGTTTACCTCCTTCACATGCTCGTTTGCTGTCACATGCTTAGATTAGGGTTTTTATGTTGTTTCTTGCTTTGATACCATGGCATTCATTCACATGCCCATGCATTGATGTCATAGGTGTTGTGTTGCTACAAGGTAAGTAAAAGGTAAGTCATGCATTGAAAATGTTCATGCATTTCTGATATGATCTTGTTTTGGTGTTAGAGATGAATGTGAATGCTTGGATGAATCATATGCTACTTGGATCTTTCCTTATGCTTATGCTTTTATCTTGATTTGATTATTTATGTTGTTGCCTTGAATATGCTTTGGTGCCATGTTAGATGAATGTTAAAGTTTTATATATTTAGACTGGTTTCTTATGCTTTATGGATGGACATGTATGTGTTTTGGGATGAAAGATGTCATGTTGTATGTTAAATGCATGTTAATGTATATGTATGAGTATAGGACATAAGTGTTGAGTTAGTTTTTAATAGGGTTAAGGTATAAGACATAATGATGGGAGGCTAACCTTAGGGTTGGACGATCTTGGGTGTCTAACACCTTCCCAAGAGCGTACCTAAACTCCGAACCCATATCATTGGTAGTAAGATCAAATAGTCCTTCCTCGAATGGATACTATATATGTGGTTCCTAAATCATTGCAAAAACTAGGTGGCGACTCCAAAGACCCTTTGCGTCCACAACATGGTCTTGCATTGCTTCAAAGGAGATTGGGCAAATGAACACAGATTGAACCTCATATAAGTCCACCTCTTCAAACATCTTCTTCAAATCCAATTTGTCTACACTAGCTCCAACAACCCCACCACTAACCCCACCCAAAACCATATTTGATAGCAATGTCTAGATCTAGAACATGCCCATCTCCATCACTACCACCTTCATACCTAACAACCTTAGATGGCGATCTTGGGTGTCTAACACCTTCCCAATAGCGTACCTAAACTCCGAACCCATATCATTGGTAGTAAGATCAAATAGTCTTTCCTCGAAGGGACACTATATATATGGTTCCTAAATCATTGCAAAAACTAGGTGGCGACTCCAAAGACCCTTTGCGTCCACAACATGGTCTTGCATTGCTTCAAAGGAAATTGGGCAAATAAACACAGATTGAACCTCATATAAGTCCACCTCTTCAAACATCTTCTTCAAATCCAATTTGTCTACACTAGCTCCAACAACCCCACCACTAACCCCACCCAAAACCATATTTGATAGCAATGTCTAGATCTAGAACATGCCCATCTTCATCGCTACCACCTTCATACCTAACAACCCTATCTTTCTCTTTGTCGATCTATCTCTCCTCTCCCTATTGGTCTCTCGATCTCTCTTTCTCCCTCTTAGTCTCAGCTATCAATGGGTTAGGCTGGGGTGAGTGGGTTTCTATTCGTGTTCTTTAGATGGAGAGGACAACCACATGGTTTGCTATTTTAATCTTTGAGTTTTTTTAATTAACAATTTTTAAAATTAAGATATAAATAATAAAATAAATATTATATATTAAATTAACGGCAAGAATGGATGGAATTTTAACATAGGATTGAAATGAGGTGGATTGAAATTTAGAGGATTGACATGACTAAATTCAAATTTAAAAAATTGAAATGAAAAGTGGTGAAACAAAATGTGAGTTTTGCATTTTGCATTTTGGTTTTTTTTTTTTTATGGTTAAGATAAGGAGTGTTTTTAGTAAAAAAAGAAAAATAAAAAGATAAAGATAAAGATAAAGAGTATTGAATCCCATAGGGCTACATTTTGTATGCTTCAATAATCCCATTGAGAAACATATGCTTCAATAATCTAAGAAATAATAAAGTCGTGAATTTAATATAAGACCCCACCCAAACATTATTTAGGCTGTGAAGCCCAAATAAGAGATAGAGTTGGGTATTTCTGCCTTCAATCTAAATAAACCCGGCCCAATATGTAGGGTTTTAGGTCCATCTCTTCCCTGTTAACAAAACAACAGTCTCTCTCTTTCAGGGTTTTGCCTCAGCAGACTGATTCATTCTCTCTCTCTCTCTCTCTCTCTCTCTCTCTCTGCCTCTGATACACAATATGAAGGTCAAAACAATATCACGCTCCACAGATGAATTTACTCGAGAACGAAGCAACGATCTCCAAGTAACACCACCAACTCTCTCTCTCTCTCTCTCTCTCTCTCTAAAATTTTCATTCTCCCTTTCTCTTAAAGTTTATTCCTTTATTTGTTTGTATGATTCAATATGATTTAGAGAGTGTTCCGGAACTATGACCCGAACCTCCGGCCTCAAGAAAAGGCGGTTGAGTATGTGCGAGCTCTTAACGCCGCCAAATTAGAAAAGGTGGTTTCAAATTCACCTTCAAATTGTTTCGGTTTTTGAAGATAAATTGACTAAAATATTGTTTATTTTTGGGGTTTAGATTTTTGGTAGGCCATTTGTTGGAGCAATGGAGCATAACGAAGCGATTTCGTGTATGGCAAAGAACCCTAATCATTTGAAAGGAATTTTTGCTGGTTCAGAGGATGGAGGTACTGATTCTTCAACATTTTTGTGAATTTCAATATTTATATGCTAAATTTAGATTTTTTTTTTTGTGGGTTTGGTTCATGCTATAATTCCTAACATTGTCAACATATAAATTATTCTCTGTTTGAAAAATTCAGCAAAGGTAGCATTTTGTTTAGTTTATTTTGCACTGCAGTTCTTGAATTGGTGTGTTCTAGTCATGGGGTCTAAAACAAAATTCATAGAGAGTTCTGTTTCTTGGCATGAATTTTGACGCTATTATCTACGCTGTGTATATTGAACTTTTGCCCGTAAAATGTAGTGCTCTAGCTTTGTATAAACTTTCTAACTTTGTTTTTACGATTGTTTTGTAGATATTCGTCTATGGGATATTACCTCCAGGTATCTCACAAAACATTGAGCTGGAATTTTCTAAACTTTATAGATTACTAAAGATTTAAAACTCGCACATTTGTATGCTTGCATGCATGGATTAGCTTATGTATTTAAATTTATTGGGCGAGTTTACCATATGTATTCTGGTACAGTCTCCTTATTTTGGTCCCTTAGTACCCTTCTTAAGAAATTTGAGAAACTCAACTCTTGTTCTTGTTATTTTAAATGCATATAATATGCATGCAATAGATGTTTAATTTTTTTGATAGCTAGATATTGGGAGAGGGGGAGGTGCCTAGGTGGGGTTTGAAACACAGACTTAGGCACCAGAAATAATACCATTACTGCTAGGTTATCAGTTGAACCCCATATGTTAGAATATAGAATGATACTCTGTATTTTAATACACAGTAATAAATTTGGTATGGTTTGGCCAGGCTCGGCCAGTCAGGCCACATATGCATCTAATCCTGAAGAATTTGAACCCCCATATCAAGCCATTTCTTCTTTTTCTACACATGTATGAGGGATGGCAATGGGGGTGGGGTAGGGCCGAAGGATGGGGCCTTCGTCCCCGCCCCACATGGTTTTGCCTTGCCCCATCCCCGCCCCGCCCCGCCCCGCCCTGCATGACGGGGAAAACTTTCTCACTCCATCCCCGCCCCTTGGAGCCCCAAGAAGCCCCGCCCCATCCTGTAAAATTCTACTTTTTGTTAATTTGCCCTGCAACTAGTACAAATTTTTTAGTGAAACCTATTTCATTAATAAAAATATACTTAAAATTACAACTAAATTTATCCCATCAAATCAAATCAATTTTTAGAAAAAATTGAATAATATATCTAAGTGTTTAACAAGACAATTATAATAAAAATAAATAAAAAATCTCCTAGTATAACGCATAACAAAATAAAGGCAGAGAACCACATTGGGTAGAATAAAATAAGCTAATATTGATATATTTGTTTAAATAATAGGATTTTAGGGTATGAAAAATTTACAATTATAACCCTTAGCAATGCGATGCGGGGCGGGGCTGGGTGGGGCGGGTCTAAAAAGTTTAAACCCATCCCCGCCCCGCCCCGCCCCGTGGTGCGGGGTTAAAATCTTGCCCCATCCCCGCCCCATCATCTTTGCAGGGCGGGGAAAACCCACGCGAGGCGAAGCGGGGAGGGGCGGGTTAAGCGGAGCGGGGAAAAATTGCCATCTCTATGTATGTTGCACTTATTTTTTTATTTTATTATTATTTTTTTTTTTTGAGAATCTCCTGTCACACTAATTAATGTCAAGCTTAAATAGACCAGAGGGTCAATTAAAATAATTATTTTTTATTTCTTTTTTAGTAGACGTTTTCAGTTATATGTTTCTTTATTGATGCATCAATCCATGCAATTGTGACATAAAACTTTGAAATTTGAATGCAAAGGCGAACAGTTAGGAAGTTTCCTGGTCATCGAGGTGCTGTACGAGGTCTGACAGCAACTACAGATGGAAGTCGACTTGTATCATGTGGAGCGGATTGCATGTAAGCTGCAATTAGCTGGATGTAATTTCAGTTTTTGAAAATAGAGCATTAGTTGATGAATACATATAATCTCACTTAGTGAAATTGGGCATTGTTATTCAGTATCAGGCGATGGACTGTTCCTGTAGAGGACTCATCTGAAGATTCTGTCAAGGTAGTGGTTTCTAGATTTATACTAATTTTTTAAAATTCAGTGAGTTTTCTGTTCTATTCCTACCATCTTGAACAAATTATGAATGGGTTTTTCCCCCCCTTTTTTCAGCCAGAAGATTTTCATATTTCGAAGAATGCATATTGGTAAGATTTCCATGGTGACTTATCAAGGATATGTCATGAATTTTCATTTTCAAATAATTATAATGTGATAATTTTTTGGATTTATTATTATTATTATTATTATTATTATTATTTTCTCCTGAGGCCTACTATGTAATTTTCAGGGGTGTTGATCACCAGTGGAAGGGTGATCAATTTGCCACAGTTGGTGCTCAAGTAGATATATGGAATCACACTAGGTTGACTTCTCAACATGTTTTTAATTTTTTTATCTAGTGTGCAATTTATTCCAATTATGTGTTGATAATGTTTGTTCATGAAATTAGCAATGCCCCTGTACGGAGCTTTCAATGGGGAACGGACACTGTAATATCAGTTAGATTCAATCCTGGACATCCAGACCTATTGGCAACGTCAGCGAGGTATGCATGCTTACTACAAGATTAACAATTTGTGCTTGATGATATGTATGTAAGATAAAGATCTTAATATTTATGGCATAGATATATTTTGTGAACAGTGAACTACCAAAAAAACACCATAGATCTGTTTTTTTCCCCTCCAAATTTGACTCCTTCCTTTTATTCCTAGGGGATTGAAGATGTTTTTATTGAGAATCTTCAGATAGAAACTGACTTGATAAAGTCTCCCAGAATAGTACTAGGTGTTTCTGTTCTTCAACTAATGGTAATATATGAAACAAATAATGGTTAAAAAAGTTTAACCTTTTTAAAAGCAGTAGATATGACATAGGAATTTTTTTTTCATAAATTTTTCTAATGTTCCTGAGGGTCTTTTTATTCCATGTTTTATGACCTTGTAGAGAGTATGTAACTTGTAAAGGCTAGGGATCTTTTGAAGGTAAGGAGTAGGGATGCAACTTAGAAACTAACTTGATAAAGTCTCCCTGAATAGTACTAGGTGTTTCCGTTCTTCAACTAATGGTAATATATGAAACAAATAATGGTTAAAAAAGTTTAACCTTTTTAAAAGCAGTAGATATGACATAGGAATTTTTTTTTCATAAATTTTTCTAATGTTCCTGAGGGTCTTTTTATTCCATGTTTTATGACCTTGTAGAGAGTATGTAACTTGTAAAGGCTAGGGATGCAACTTAGGCTTGGATAATCAAAGAATCAAGCCAACATGGTCAACTTGGGTTTAGTTTGGGCTTTTAGTCTTTTGCTTTATTTCTCTTTTTTGTATTTGGCAAACCTGACTAGGATGGATCTGTTCTATCCTTTAGGTAGTAAGCCACCTGGCATCCAATATAATTTCATTTATATAAGACATATAAAAAATTAAATTGTTACACGGTTGCATTTGACATGAGGTGCTTCTTTAGAAAGAAAAACTTCTTACAACTATGTTTGTTTGTATGTTTGAACCCAACGAGTCTCAACCTAGCCATGACCCAACTTGGACTTCTATACAATTCTAATTGACTGGATAACCTTTCAACAGACCTGAACTCATCTTGTTTAGTTGCTGTAAAGAGTGGAGAAATTATCATCTAGCTTTAGGATGTCAAAGCTCACTTTCAAGTTAGCATTGAAGGGTTCACAATCTCTCTTCAAGTTCAGGTTGTTTAGATCCCTTGGTTGCCTTTGACTTATTTTATAGACATCAAAAACATACATGGACAAAAGTCACAAAACCGTGACAAGTATGACAATTTATTCAAAAAATAGAACTACTACTTTCTTGTGATGAAGAAGTATTGGAATGAACATTCTTGTTTGGAGCATTAGAACTACCTTGAGACTTATCAACATACTTCTCCCAATTTGCATCTAAAATTGTTCTCTCACTTCTAATATTGTTTCCTACCGGAGCTCTCATTAAGGCTTTTTGTTTAGACTCTTCTAATCTTCTTCCACTTGGTATGCAACTTGAATTTCATCGCCATGGTATAAAGTCTACTTGCAGACAGACCTGAAGACATGTTACGGTTCAATCTTCGGCAACGCATAGAAATTATTACATCTTCATTCCTTGGAAATTCAATCACATAGCCAAGCCCTAAAACTTGTTGGTGTACTCTTCAGTAGAATAACTCCCTTGCACCAACTATTTGTGAATAGTCGGTGAGCTCGTTGCTTGTAATTAGGTGGTACAAAGCAATTTTTCATAGCAATCCATATGTCCCCTGAAAGATTTAATGGCTTATGGCTACATAATGTGTTTTTTGATACATTTCCTCCCAAATTCTAGCCAAACTTTGAGTTTATCCTTAATGAAAAGGAATTTTTTCTGTTTCCTTATACTATCTAAAATAGCTTTCCAAGATATGCAACCAATCAAAGAACCCCTCTGGATTGCTCTCCTTGTAAAAATTAGTAACTTCAAGTTTAACGCCTCCATCTACATCAACCTATCTAGGATTTCCTTGAGATTGGACTAATGGTGGATGTTAAGGTTGATCTCATTCGATAAAGCTAACACCTTTGTGTGTGAATCCAATATTGGATTTTGTTTGATGTGGGGGTGCTTGGCTAATTTTTAGCCCCTAGGAACTTATGGAAAATAATGGTATTGAGCTTGAGGGAAACATAAGGGCTGAACGTGGACCTGGTTTAAGGATTTGGAGTCTTGATCAATGGTTGTTTTAGCAGAAATTTTTCCATGAACTTTGGCTGACAACCTATCCAAAGATTTTTTAATACCTGATAATGTTTAAAGCTTCACTTCACCTTCTCTTTTAACTTATTCAAAGTCTTCTTTATTCCTTTGTAGTCTTGAGAAACAGACTTAACTTGGAATCTAATTCTGCTTTAGTCCTCATTATCTTGGATAAGAAATTCTTTTGAGCAGTTCTGTGAAAGAAATCAGCAAAGAACTTGTGGTAGGATTTCAGCTCTGATATTTATGTAGGAGAAATTGGAAAATTTGTCTATGTGTGCTTGTGGTGTGTTAAAGTTTAGGAGGATCTATGGACTTGAGGCTTATAACTTTTTAAAAGAAAAGTTTTGTGAGGGAGAGAAAAGAATTGATATATGGTTGAAAAGAGGTAAGAAGAAACGTAAATTGAATTTCTCCAAAATCTGTGAATATTTTGTGAACAGTGCCACATGGTTGGTGCACATGAACAGTATTGTGAACAGTATCTGTGAATAGTGACAAAATATCAAAGAGAAGGAAAATGGAGAAAAAAAAAGAAGAAAGAACAATAAGGCCAACACGCCTCACTATTCAAAAACAATCAATATTTTATTGATTAACTCCTCCTTGTTTGAGTACAACCATTCACTTATATAGACCCTAAATCTTTTTCTATTTTTTGATAAGTAAATATATTGACCCTAAATCTTAACCTCTCTCAATACAATTAAGACTAGGGGGTCCATGAGTTGAGTCAGATTGGGTTTGGGGTGCACCCACCACTCGACCCGACAACTTGGGATGTTGAATCGCGTCACCTACTGCCAACCATGGGTACATGGGTTTCCAACTGCCATGGCTTCGATATTCTAGCAATCGGATGGGCCAAAGCCAACGGATCTGGTCGAGATTGGGTTGTCATGTTGGAGCTATTATGTCTGTTGAAGACTTGCTGGATCTCACCAGATTTGGTTGAGATATCTCCGAAATCTCAATAAATCCACAAATATTAGCAGAACACAGTGAAGAACTACAGAGATCGGTGAAGGTAGAAGGGATTTGTCAGTCAGATCAGGCTTGTCATATTTTGAGGAGGAAACCAGCCACCATCAGATTTTGAAGGAGGAAAACCGCTATTGACCGCCGCATTAATCTGATCTGTCAGTTTCCGGTTTGGGTGCAGTCGAGTTCATCAGGTTTGTCAGGTCCTGGTTCAGATTGGACAGCCCTAATTAAGAGTCCTACTTTTTAGTAAACAAAACCCTGATGAAAATCAAACCAAAGCTTACATATTAAAATAAATAAATAAATAAAACCAAAGCCCACATGTCAAGACCTATAAATTAAACCTAGGGCCCATAACCAACAATTGCAAAATTACTAAAATACCTTTGACTCTAGAATAACCAAATAAAATAGACATGGACGCTTATTCTTGAACTTTGGGCTTTCAAAGAGGATATTGTTTCTCTAACCATGCAATGATCATCTTTTATTTGTTCATAAAGAAATTGGTTTTGTAATCAGCTTCACTTAGTATTTAGTGGTGGAAGCTTAAAACATTATGATTTGTGTATGCTTTTTGGTGTTTGATGTTCTTTGTAATTCATATATAACTTTCCAGTAATTGTTTGCATACTCTTTTTGGGTACAGTGACCGCAGCATAACATTATACGACGTAAAGACGACTATCCCAATAAAGAAACTGATCATGCAGGTATTGTTAGCACATCCTCATGAGTTATCATGTAATATAGTTCTTAGACTTTTTATTTCTTTAATGTTATTCCATAAACTTTTATAATGTCGTGAATTAACTAATTTAATGACTTATTAATAGCTGTTAAGTTTTAAAAAATGTTTCTAAATATGAGGGTCTTACCAAATTTCACTTTTTCTTGCTCCTTGATTGTTCACTCGGGTTTTATTGTAATCATCATAAAAGGCACCACACATGATCCCTGAATGACTGCAGAGGGATTTTTAGATCCTTTGAATTTTTCTATTGTAAAGTAGCTTAATACATTTATGATGCAGATAATGAAGAGTGTAAGGCAAAACAAGATCAAATAAAGATTCAATATTTGTGGTCTTGTTTTGATGTGGGGCTTTCTTGACACCTTTCATAGGTTTCTTTAATTACTATTGAGTCTTAGTACCAACTCTTTTAGGTTAGAAATTTTCTGGGTTAGTTTTAATAAAATAGGGGGTAGTTTGGTAATGTCCAGATTTTCTGGAATGAGCTGTAAATTGTAATGGGTTGCCTTAGAGGTCCATGAGTGTTACTTTAGGAAAAACTTTGGAGGTATCTTCCTCCAACCCACGCACTGGCAATTGAAGAGACCATCCATGTGTAGTTTTAGTCACATGAATTTTTTAATGAGTCATGTGACTTATTTAAATAATGCACATGGATAGTCTTCTAAGTCACCATGAATCATGTTGGAGGAGATTCTTTCAAATTGGTTTGGAGTTAAACTTTGTGCATTATTTTATGTTTAGAGTCCTTTTCCTATTTGGTTTAGAAGTTATTAAGTTATTTTTGTTTGTTATTTGTAATCCTAGTCATTCTAGCAACAGGTTTTTTTAAAGTCGCAATCCTTCTAAGAAAGGATTTAACAATAAGCCCCTATAAGGCTTTTTTTTAAGTCTATGAAATTGATAGTGAATTGATTTTTGCAAAAAATTCAGCAGCTTATTTTAAGCTTTGAGGGTGTGATTTTTTTCTCCTACCTATGTGTGATTGCTTGGTAAAACACCCATGTGTGATTGACTACTGTTTTTTTTTTATAAGTAAAAAGATATATATTAAGAAAACCACCTCATGCAGAAAACATAAGGCAGAGATAAATACATAAAAGTGCAAAAACAGAAAGAAAAGAAACTAAGTACAAAGAAGGGAGCTAAGGAACATAGGGAGAGAGTCACTAGAGGTGAGTCCCCAAGCCCTAGACCAATCAAAGAGGGAGCCACTGAAAGAGGCCAATAACTGGTCATCAGAACTTTCCATGTCCTCAAACGTCCTCCAATTTCGCTCCCTCCACACACTCCACATTAAGCACAAAGGAGCCAAATTCCATATGCTAGAACAATGCTTTCCAAGCCAATTCCACCAGCCAAGGAGAGTATCTGCAACTGATCTTGGCAAGACCCAAGGAATCCCAAAAGATCTAAACACCAAACTCCACAAACGGTAAGCCTTAACACAATGAAGAAGCAAATGATCCACTGTCTCCCCATTACAACGACACATTATACACCGATCAACAAAGTCCAACCCTCTGCCCCTCAAGTTGTCACCTGTAAGGATTTTATCCCAAACAGCAGTCCACACAAAGAAGGAAACACGACGAGGGGCCTTGACCTTCCAAACACCTTTTCAAGGAAAAATTATGGGCAAGGGGCCTCTTAACTTATTATAAAACGATCTGACATCAAAATCCCCTTTCTTTGACAACTTCCAACGCATACGATCTCTATTCTCAGTTGGAGGCAAATTAGAGCCCAGAGTATGGAGAAATGCATCCACATCACCCATTTCCCAATCATTTGGTCTCCGAATGAAGCGAACATCCCAGCTTCTTTGAACCTCTGTCCCCAACCGTTAAAGAGAAGAAGCCACTAAAGCCCCTTTATTAGAGGCAACCCCATACACAACCGGAAAGGTCAAATGAAGTGGAGAGTCCCCGCACCATTGATCCGTCCAAAGCTTCACTCTATCCCCCATCCCTACCTCAAAACGAATATTTTTACTGAAAACTTCCCAGCCCATCTGGATACTTCTCCATAAACCACACCCATGAACCCCTCTATCGAGCTTGGAAGTCCAACCCCCCCATCCTTCCCCAAACTTTAGGGCTACAACCCTTCTCCAAAGCCTTGTCTCTTCAATCCTAAACCGCCATAACCATTTTCCTAGTAAGGCTTTATTAAAAGTAGTTAATTTCTTTACTCCTAACCCACCATTTTCCAGAGGAGCACACACCTTATCCCAACCCACTAGATGAGTTTTGGAGTCCCCCCACAAAAAATTCCTTTGCAACCTCTCAATTTTATTGGCGACAAGCGTAGGGATTGTAAAAAGAGATAAGAAGTAGGTCGGAAGACTAGATAACGTACTCTTAAGTAACGTCAGTCTTCCACCTTTTGACAAATACATCTTCTTCCAACCAACCAACTTACGCTCAATTTTCTCCAAAATAGGATTCCAAATAGTGGGAGACTTGTAGGACGCCCCCAGTGGCATACCAAGATAGGTCATGGGCAAAGAGCCCACCCGGCAGCCCAAAATCTCTGCCAAGACAGAAATATTAGGAACCTCCCCAATGGGAACCACCTCACTCTTCAAAGCATTAACCTTTAATCCTGTCACCGCCTGGAAACAAAGAAGGAGCATCCGAACATGCAAAATCTGCTCCTCATCTGCATCACAGAAGAGGATCGTATCATCTGCAAACAAAAGGTGTGAGACACCTACCCCTTCACCTCTTCTACCATCAGCCCTGAAAACTCGAAGTAAACCCGCACCTTCAACTCTTTTCATCATCTTACTGAAAACCTCCATCATAACCAGAAACAACATTGGGGATAGCGGGTCCCCTTGTCTCAATCCCCTCGAACTCCCAAAAAAATCAGCTGGAGAACCATTAACCAAAACAGAGAATTGGACAGTAGATATGCATGTACGGATCCACTTGCACCACCTCTCCCTAAAACCCATTCTCTTTAACAAAACTAGAAGTGTCTCCCAATTCACATGATCATAGGCTTTCTCAATGTCCAACTTACAAATAACCCCAGGAATTTTACTCTTTACCTTACTGTCCACACACTCATTAGCTATAAGAATTGAATCTAGAATCTGTCTGCCACCCACAAAACTGTTTTGAGACTCAGAAATCAACTGATCCAAAACCTCTTTCAAGCGATTTGCCAACACCTTAGCTAAGATCTTATAAACACTCCCCACCAAGCTAATAGGTCTAAAATCGCGAATATTGGAGGCACTATTCTTCTTAGGGATTAGGGCTATGAAAGTTGCATTGAGAGACTTTTCAAACTTACTGTTTTGATAAAACTCCTCGAACACAGCTAAAACATCTCTTTCCACAACTCTCCAACAATGGTGATAGAAGGCCATAGAAAAACCATCTGGACCTAGAGCTTTATCACCTTTCAACTCTTTAACAACACGAAGAATCTCCTCCTTTTCAAACCTCCGATCAAGCCAGTCCCTCTCTAACCCTGCAATCTGATCAAACTCCAGACCTTCCACAGAAGGCCTCCATTCCTCCGTCTCCTTGTATAAGTTTTTATAAAATTGAACTACTTGGTCCGCCATCTCTGATTCATCCTCATAAATAACCCCATCCACCTCCAACATACTAATGTGATTATACCTTCTTCGGGAGTTAGCCACCTTATGGAAGAATTTAGTATTGTTGTCTCCTTCCTTAATGCAAAGCATCCTCGATTTCTGTCTCCACGACACTTCTTCCAAAGAAAGAAGGTTTTGTAGTTGAGATCTCAACATAGCCCTCTCATCAATCTCCAATCCCGAAAGGCCAAAATCCCCTTCCTTAGCATCCAATAGGTTCAAGGCCTCCAACAACTCTTTCTTCTGACGACCTAAGTTTCCAAACTCATTGCGGTTCCATTGAATAATGTCTCCTTTTAGAGCCTTTAGCTTCTTAGCAAGCACAAAACTAGGAGTACCAGAGAAGGAGTATTGATTCCACCACAAACCGACCCTATCTGTGAATCCCTCTGACTTTAACCACATATTCTCGAACCTGAAAGGACTCTTTCCCCTTACTATCCTTCCAGCCTCCACTAATATGGGGAAGTGGTCTGAGATAGGACGAGGTAAGACCCGCTGGATCACATCCGGATAGTGATCCTCCCAATCGTGAGAAACCAAAACCCTATCTATCCTGGACAATGAAGGCTGATCCGAGCCTCTCGACCAAGTATAACTCCCTCCTTCCAAAGGCAAATCTATCAAACTAAGCTCCTCAATGAACTCAGAAAAATTCTCTATAGCCGGAGTAAGGCGCAATCCCCCCAACCGTTCACTCGGGAAGCGGACCGTATTGAAGTCCCCTATGTAACACCAAGGAACATCCCAAAGGTGCTGAATTCCACTCAGCTCGTCCCACATCTGCCTCCTTAAGATATTATCATTTGGGCCATAAACCCCAGAGCAAGCCCAAATAAAACCATCCCCCACACCTTGCCACCGAACCGATACGGAAAAGTAACCCACCAATACCTCCAACTTTTCTAAAGCCCTCCTATCCCACATCAACAAAACCCCGCCAGCTGTCTGATCCACGTCTAGAGCCACCCAGTCAACATAAGGACAACTCCACAAACTGCAAACCAAATTTCTATCCAAACTAGCAAGCTTAGTTTCTTGAAGGCAAACTACATCGCAATTCCAATCTCGAAGTAAATTTCTAACCACCAAACGTTTCCGAGAGTCATTCAATCCTCGGACATTCCAAGACACCATTTTCAATGTCATAAAAAACTGTTAACTCCCTACTCCAAACTTAGTATTTCCAGCAAAGGAGGCTATCTACCGTCATAGTTAACCAAGGAAATCAAATTCCTCAGCTCCCTCTTCCCTTTGTCCTTAGACACAGCTTTCTGGTGGGTTGCATCTTTTCTATGTAGCAGATTGGCAGCTTCAAACTCCTTCTCAAGCCTTTGTAAAAGCAAAATACACATCCCTTCATGTCGACCCAAAGAAAGCCCCATCAATTTACTAAAACCATTGATTCTATGTTTCACCCAATTAGAAATATCCAGAGTATTTTCAAGCCCCAGAGCCTCATTACCACTGTTCGACTCAACTGACACATCCAGTCCCAAAGGAGTGATAGTCATCAGAGGGGAGGGATTTTCCACATTACCCAAACCCAGGTCTGCATTACCCGCTTCTCCCCCCATCGATACTCTTGCATCAGTATGACCACAATCTGCTGTTACCACTAACTGGTTACCCTGATGAGGGTTATCTATCCCCTGTGTATCACTTGCAAAATCAACCCAACCACTTCTATCTCCATCCTGGACACCCAAATCTGCTATCCCAGCTCTCCATAAACTCAGAAACAAGTTGGACAAAAAAAGGCCCATAGATTCCTTAAAACTCTCTGTCTCTGCCTTACCCAATGTCATCGGAGGCTCATCGGCGCAAAACCCCTCAGGAAAAGTGCTGTCGACCACCATTGATGAGTTCGCCGGTCGACCCATTGCCTCGGTCTGAGGAGCAGAGTGAGTAATCACAGTATCGGCCTGACCCGGTGTCGTCGGTGGCTCCTCGGCGTGAAACCCACCGGAAACTGAGCTGTCGACCTCCCACGAGGACTCCGCAGGTCGACCCAACTCCTTAGTCTGAGCAAAAGAAGTATCGTGACCTGTTTTGAAGCTTGCCACCATCACCGACTCGTGGGCTTCGTTTGTTAACAGTCTTGGGTCAGCCAAAACAGAGCTCTCACCAACTTCAAACCTGATTGGGCCTACAGGCTCTGGGTTCATTAAAAGTGGAAGGCCCACAGGTGTATCACCACATGGGTCGAGGCCCACAATAGGCTTTACATGACCCCTTGATTCATAATTAAAATCCTCTGATCCTTCCTTATTGTGATCCCATTCCACAGCCCGTGAAACCCATCTGAGCCTCTGAACTCCTTTCTTTCTGTCCCAGGAAACCCGCCTCCTCTCTGTCACATCAACCTCCACGACAAGACCTCTTCCTGACCAGCTCCTCACAGCACTCTTCTTCCCCTTTCCAACAGTTTTTGAATTCAAACTGGAGCTTGGGAAATGCATCCTAATCTCTGCCAGATTTTGCTCACCTACCTCTGCCTCCTCATTAATGCTTTGCTCCATTCTATCCCCTCCTCCCACCTCCCTCTTATCAGGCTTGCCCACCGGAGGAGCCCCCACCTTGGCACCTATGAGTCGCTGGTTCTTCCCCATCTTCTCCTCTCCTAGCTGGATCAGCTTCCCTTTAGCTTTGGTACTTAGCTGCTTTAGCTGTTTTCCATCCTCTACTCTTCCGTTAAAGCCTTGCACAGCCTCAGCAAAGGTTCTAGAGCTTTGAATCCCCAAGTTATGCCTAAGTACCAGAGGAATAAATTTTGGATGACCAACTCCACCCACCGCATACTGAGAGGGATTCAGCATCTTTCTAAGTTCAAGGCCAAAGGCCCTCCAACCATATTTCTCTTTACCTTCAGGGATAATAACAGACCTCCTAGACCCGCCAGCTTTGAGTTCAGTCAAACAGTAAGAACTGACCAAAAGAGTTGGTGCTTCTTTGGAGGGTAAAGGCAGTGTCACCATCTCTGAAAGTGAAGAACAGCCTGGAGCTTTCCCCAACAATAATGTGATCAATATGCTTCATCAACCATTATGCTGCATTCTTGCTCATGAAGACTGATCTCATAAAGAATTTGCCCCTCTCAAAAATCCGTAACAAGAAATAACAACCCCCTTCCTCCACAACTAATTGAAAAAACTTAGACTCAATGAAAAAACTACGAACTCCCCCCATAGATTACTCTTCCCTCAAAGTACCAAGATTTCAAACAACAATCACCAGCAAAAATATTAAACTACTTCTCAATGATCTTGAAACATTACATTTGTTGATAAGATGAATGATTAACAAATAAACATATTCAGGATACCCATCAACATATTCAGGATTCAATCTTTCCTTAACCTAACCCTTAAACATCAATCCTTGTTCAAGAATCCTTCAAGATCTCATCAAGAAATCCAATTTAGTGTTTAATTCTTAAAGACCTAATGTCAAAATTAGTATCAGAGCCCATTCAAGCGTCCAAATACATCAACTTACTTTGTATTTTTCTCCTTATATCAATAAAATATCCTTGGCAAACCAGAGATTAAAAAAAATACAACTGCCTTTGTATTGTTCTGCTGCTTGCCTCTTAATATGTAGTTTGGACTTGGGATGCCAACCCTGCTCATTTGGAACAGAATTTATCACTTCTTCTCTTTACCTTCTCTCCCCCCTTCCCCCTTTTTTCTCTCTCTTTAATTGAAAGGATAGTGGGGGTTCCAGTTATCACTTGATGGAACTCTTTAAATTCAGACTTCATGTCTAAGTTCATCATTGGTTGAAAGTAGTTTATCAAGGTTTGAATATGAACAAATTTTTAGATATTGATCCATCAAAGGTTGGAATTTGGACCTTTTTTTTTAACATGTAAGAGGTAAAAATGAGGTTATTTTGGTAAAATGATATTAAACTTGAGGGATAAAAGTCAAGTTTTTAAAAGATGGTGAAATTCACTCCAGGCTCCAGCAGGAAAATTTCTCCTCCTTTTCTTTCTTTCTTTTTATTTTATTTTATTTTATTTTTTCTAGGTAATTATTATCTATTAGCTGCCCAATCTTTTATATGGCTTATAAGTGATATTCAATTCATCACTTGAGAAGTTCTGAATGTTATTTCCATTAAAAAAAAAAAAAATTTGTTATCTGACAGTCAGCCAATCTGACTTGTATTTTTTTTTTTGTTACAGACAAAGACTAATTCTATTGCTTGGAACCCAATGGAGCCAATGAACTTCACAGCTGTAAGAACTGCCGTTTTTTCTGTACAAGGGTGTGGTTTCAAATTATCTTTCAGAGACTGTGTAGTATCTTGGATGTTTGAGTGCAGCCCAATTTCAGTTTAATAGTGCATTCTACAGTCAGAGCAGGGCATTAGTATTATATAGCCAACTTGTGATGGTTACCAGTCCATTAATTTTACCTATCCCCCTCCCAAACCTGTGATAATTACTGGTCAATAAATCTTATGCATCACCTCCCTTCCAGTGATCTGAACTAGAGAAAGGGTAACTCTTGTTGTTGGTTGTCATAGTGATATGGGTTTTACCCCTTGTTAAAGCATGTAATAAGAAGTCAGACCTTCTAAGGTTTGCGTATCACAAATTAAATTGATCATGTCTGCAAGTTATCAGGTCATGTACCATGATAGGATATGTGAACTTTGTGTACTTCATTTATAGCATCTTCTTTTCCCACTTACTATTCACATTCCATAATGATGCAGGCTAATGAGGATGGCAACTGCTATAGCTATGATATGAGAAAACTTAATGAGGCTACAATGGTACACACAGATCATGCGGCAGCCGTGTACGATGGTTTATGTGTACTTTTAAAATCACTATGTTCTTCATGCCTATATTTTTTTTATCCTTTGTTGACAGTCATTTTGGAAAAGATCTAATTTAACGCCTCAATTTAATTTACCCAGGATGGATATTGATTACTCACCAACTGGTCGTGAATTTGTTACTGGATCTTACGATAGAACAGTGAGTTTTGCCTTGATCTGTGTCATATGATTATATTCTTTACTGAATGGAAGGAGACAGTTGTAGTACTTAATTAAACTCGGTTACTATGCAGGTGAGAATATTCCGGTATAATGGTGGTCACAGCCGCGAAATCTATCACACAAGTAGAATGCAAAGGTTACACTAGTGATAATAGATTGGTTTATTGGATTTCTATTACTTTTGAGGAGGCCCTTGTGGGCTAAACTCTAGCTTTTAAGAATATCTACTTGAAGATTGAAGAAACACACTTTTGAGTGTATAGATTTTTGCTTTCTGACTAAAATTTCTTCTCTGCACAGGGTATTCTGCGTTAAGTTCAGCTGTGATGCAAGTTATGTTATTTCCGGGAGTGATGACTACAACCTTAGGCTTTGGAAAGCTATGGCATCAGAGCAACTGGGAGTAGTAAGAAAGAAATTTCTTTCTGCATATATTGCATTTCTCGTAGAACTAAGAAATGAAAATTTTATTTATACAGAAATTAATTAATACACAGGATGATTTTAGTACATCCTCTGAACAATATTTGCAGTCCTGTTTTAAAACAATATTGACATCAAAAACTTTTACTTAACATCACAGATAAGAATCTTACATCACAGATAGAATTTTTATGTTAAGGCCTAGTTTCTTAGGACAAAGTTTGGCTACAAACTTGGTTTGAGCCTTAGGCTACAACCAACAATAGGAAGATAACATGTGTCCCTGTTATGTGCAATGCACATGACACACTTAAAATGATTGTATACAATGCACGTGTCTCTGTCATCTTCCTATTGTTGGTTGTAGTCTTAAGTCTCTAACCAAGTTTGTTGCCAAACTTTGTTCAGCTTCTTATCTTTTAGACATCCATTGCCTTGTCAGCTAATTTCTGTTGTTTGGATCATTGCATATTATGGTAGTGAGCATCTCTTTATGCTGCAGCTTCTCCCAAGGGAAAAGAAAAGGCACGAGTATGATGAGGCTCTCAAGAATCGTTACAAACACCTCCCTGAGGTCAAGCGTATTTTGAGGTATGTAGGGATACACACACTTTGGCTCTTAAGTAAGCCTGAGTTCTTCGAAGGGTAGAGATGGCATTTAGAATATTTGCTCCCACTAAATGCTAGGACCTTAAGATGAGTTTGCATGAAAGCATTCATGAAGCATTGACGAGTGCTCCTTATGCATTTAGCTTTAGCATATTATCAGTTGTAGGTTTTTGGAGGCATCCCTTCAGAAGCCTACTCTACTTGTTTGCAATTAGCCCACTTATCTAATTTTATACACTTTGGCATGCTTGCCAATACGGAGCATTGCCATGTAGGTCCCACGATAAAATCAAGTTTTGCATTTACAGGTTTGGCTTAGGTACATTATTTTTGGTCTGCATAAAAGTTTATACATACCAGTACGAGTCAAGCTTCAGTCCACTGCTCCTGTGCACTGGACTGGACACTGGGACAACACGTTGCCACACGTGGTGCACCCGTGTCTCCTCTAGTGCACAGGGGCACTGGAGGTAAGCCCTGTCCTACCAGTGCTTAAGGTACTCTAGCTTGTTTATTTGAAACCACAAAACGGATATGGATATATACATACCAATGCTTTTTTGATAGCTCTCTCTCCCCCCCTTTTTCCTTTTACATCCTGGTAGCTCACTTATCCATTTTGGCTTTAAATATGCAACTATGCCTTTCGCTAATCCATGTAATACAAAGAAGCTTTGCAAATTTTTAGGCACACATGGTGACCTTTTCGTTTGGTGGAGGTTCCATGATTGCAATGTGTTGAATTCTAGAAATGTTTTAGACCCTAGGTGTGACTGCTAGTACAATGCTCTGAGGTGATGACAGATGAATACTCTTGAAAGAAATTATCACAGACAAGCTTACTATGTTGGATGATGATTATGCAGGCATAGGCACCTACCATTACCAATATATAAGGCTGCTGCTCTCAGGCGCACCATGACTGAAGCTGCAAGGAAGAAAGAAGAGAAAAGGAAAGCTCACAGCGCCCCTGGAAGCATTTCAACAAAACCATTACGTAAGAGAAGAATTGTCAAAGAAGTTGAGTGAGTTATATATAAAGCAGTGCATGTAGGAAGTGTGCTTGTGCATAAATGGTTTTCTCATATTGGATTCGGCTTGAATTCCCTTGGCAAGTTACTCTTCAGCTCAACACAAGGTTCCATCAGTTTCATAACCTACTAATCAAAATATCACGACTATTGTAGTCCAAAGCAAGAAAAGTATTGAGGTCTTTACATGTAAGTTTTGATGACCAAGTAATTTTATTGTCACTGATGTAATTCTGTTGTACTTGTATCAGAATTAAGTTTTTTTTTTTTTTTGGGTTTTTTTCTTTTTTGGATAGATTTATAAAGTGGGACACCAGTTGAAGCGATAATTATTTTAATTTACAATGAGAAAGAAAAGGTTCAAAGTGCTTTTATGTGAACGCGTAGTTTCGTTTCTTTGTAGACTAGTTGAGTGGATGCTAGCCTGGATTGAGATTTAGTGCAATAGTTAGGGCTATTGCATTATGCAATACCTTCTCAACGGTTCAATTCAAAAGTTAAAAAGTTAACTTTTGATATCAACTATTAGATCAAGGAAATTAAAAAAGTAAAAAAGTTTAAAGTTAAAAAAAAAGTTAATAATTTTGAAAAAGTAAATATGATGTAAAAGGAATTGCATGGTCAACAATGTTATACCGGAACCCAATCCATTCTAGCTTATATGGGTAATTGTCTAAGGTCAACAATGTTGTACCGAAACCTACTTAAGCTGCTGCCTTATCAATGGGTTAGCGAGGATGAGGAAATGTACCTATAAATGGAACTCATAGTCATGGGTACTTTATGCAAATTCTACTAATAAACTATACGTTGGACTAGTTTTATATATATATATATATATATATATGTATATATACAATATAGAAATTCTATTCTAGTCTAATTTAAGTATATATGTATGTGAAGTTTTCTCTTAAAAATTTGAATTTCAGCCTCCTACATCCCACAAGTATTTATACTTACAAAGTGACCATTGCGCCAATTCCAAGGGTGCGCGGTGGTAGCTAATAGTACTAAATGTTATATTTATGCTACTTGTATTGCCACGGTTTTAATTTTGTTTATATATAAATAAAAAATATCCCTAAACCTTATAAATTTGGGATTGATATCACAAGAAACCCATCTTATACAATTTAACAAAAACACAAGAACTCAAAAACTGAACACCAAATCTAGCACAAACATGAGATTTTCCTGTGGCACAGATTAAATCAAATCATTGCTTCTGTAATGATCATTTCAAAGTTATTCTTCATTTCTCTTGAGTGATGAAGACATTCTATATTGGGAAGTCGAATTTATGGAATGAAGAAACTCTGGCTTGGATTTCTTGATGGGGAAGAGAGTTTTGAGGTAATTTCAAGTGTTGATGTATGCAAGTTTGCTCTTTGGATGGGAATATTCTTATATACACCTTTTTATAACACTTAATTTGTTTTGATGGAAAACCTTGTGTAAAGATAGTTTCCCAGTGTTTTGTAGCATAAAAAAAATGAGTCAAAAGAAAACTATCTTTAGTCAACATAAAAAGTATGACTTATGTAAGGACACAATTTGGTTCTTGGCCCACAAGATGAATGGACTTAGGTCCAAAAAGCCCAAAACAATGAATTTATAGAGAGTGAATTGGAAAACTGGGCTCTAATGAGTTAGATAATAAATATAATGGATCCAAATAACCAAAAGAATTAGGATAGAGCGGTTTTATCTAAAGAAAAACGTCCTCAGCTCAATCCGAGGAGACTAATTCTTATATACTGATTCACAAGTTGAGTACAATTTTAGTCCTAGATTGCTACAGTGTTCCTTTCTCTATTTTTCGATCCCTCACTCTTATTGCCTTCTTCTCCTTTTATACTTTCTTCCCCTTTTCTTCTTTACTCTCCACGTACAAATAAGATATTTGGTGTTGATACTTGTCTCATCAGCTCCTTTCTGAAGTCTTCACGTAATAGCTGTAAGGCTGAAAAGCTACTGTTCAAGTATCACCTCCACATTAATGCAGCTGAAGAGTTAACTGCAAAGCATTTAATGCAGTGGTAGCAACTTTCTCTTAAATATTTCTGAGCTTTCATCCCTCCTGTACTTTCATAATTCACGTTCCTGTCAATGGAATTTCTTGGAAGGTCACTTTGAACGATAAGATATATATTCGAGATGTGTTTCGCTTATACGAGGAGGTATTACTCCTCGGACCAACTCTCCTAACCTTTCCACTCACTGCACACTTATGGTACCCTAAGCTTTACACCCTCACTACTGTTTATTCGTTCTCAGACCAACCAACGTCCTCGGCCAAGGCCCAATATTTGATTTTGGGCCCTTATTTTTACAACTTATTATTACAAATTGTTTTCCACTGAATTTTTTTGAAAAACAACTCTAATTTATAGCAAGCTAAATAAGGGAAATTAAGAGATTGTTTTTCAACTTATTTAAGCTTGCTACAAAATATTGGAAAATAAAATAGTTTTTTAGAAAATAATTTTTAAAAAATGTCCCATTTTTAAAAAAATATCATTGCTGAAACAAACAAAGCGTCAGTTACACTCGTGGCTCTGTTGCTTTATTGATTAGCATATTATGCTTTCTCTGTTTGTTTCTTGGTTCTTACGAAAGTGGGTTTTTACATTTTACCTTTACCAGAAAAAATATTTTTGAAAGAGGATCTAAGATGGTATTTCTTTTGCCCAATTGGAGAGCTGAGAAAAAAATATTCTGGCAGATTCAGGATTTTAGTACAGTTGAGTTTTTTTTTTTTTCATAATGCCCCATGGCAGCCCACATAGATAACACAATAATTTTTATTATCAACTATTAAACACATCAGTTTTTACCATCCATTTAAAGGCAGAACAATAATTTTTTAATATCAACTATTAACCCCATCCACTTAAAGGCGGAGCAATAATTTTTTAATATCAACTATTAATAACATCAGTTTTTACCATCCACTTAACAAGAGAAACTATCCTGAGTGACTATCAAAAAGTTAGGAGCTAAACTAATGCATTTGAAACGATAGAGATTATTTTAACAGTGACAAAAATGATAATTAAAGCTAAAAGATTATTGTTCTTTTGATTTTTCTTTTAGAGGGAGCGAATAGAGTTATTTCTTCTCTCTCTTTTTTTTGGTGCAATAGTACATCAAACAGTATTGCTGCTAAGTTCTAACCATGCGCATCTAAAGACATAAAGGAACAAATTGAAGTGAATGTGCTGACGGCTGCATTTTCTTAACGTACCATTTTCATTTCTCCAGTTCATTTTTTACCATGTAGAAAACCACCCTCAAATTCAGAAACTGAACATAGCAGTGAAAATGCTTCAAATAAAAAGCAAAATCTGCTGTTTTCCAGTTGTGGAACTATTACAATGAAACATTACTAAATTCGGAAACATGTTTTCTTATCAAACCACAGAACAGAAATGCCAACAAAAAGTCACTATATAGATCAAAATACAGTAACACGAATGTTACTAGGATCGTCGCTTCCGATCATCTTCCTCATCATCATCAGAGTCACCACTCTCTCGGAATCGGGGATTCTTTTCCTGTCACATCAAAACAATGTGAAATTGATAGAAAATATCAATATTGAAAAAATTACAACAGAAGCACATAGCATCCATGATTCCTGGCCTCTACCAATGCCAACAATTGTGGCTGTTACCACCTTGTCATGGCAGTTATCACTTGTTGACAATTTAAAGAAATGGAAGCACATTATATAAGCTCTGTGGTAAGCTGTTTGCAACAGGTTGGCAATTGCAACCATGTGTTATGTGCACGTACCCATTTGGGAGAGTGGTTTAAAACCGCACCTTATCAAAGAACAGTTTTTTTTAACCCAAATTTTTTAGGAACAGCCTTTTCAAACAGTCCATTTTCAAAAAACTAAAAAATAACCACATGAATTAGGCCAATTCATTAGGAAATTACCGGTCTCGAGTCATGATCAGAACTTCTCCTGGATTCATGATCTGAGATTCTCTTTGAGGTCTCATGCCCATGGCGGTCATCATCTCGGTGTCGCTTCCTATGGTAATCTGTGTCATAAGAGACATCGATTAGAATACAATCTCCAACCATATGAAAGTCTATACAATACATAAACGAACCAAACAATTGTATGGACCTAAAAAAATCAAATACTAAATATTCTTAAAAGCAGTTACCTCTACGATAAGATCCCCCATGACCATGGCTTCCACCATGTCTACCATCTGCAAGACTTAACAGTCAAGTGAGTGTTGAAAAAGTAATTTTTATGCATAATAGATATAATGTCACATTAGGACTACTGTGGTTTTCCAAGAATTTTGTATGTAAGTTTGTTTTGTCAGCAAGAACAAATATATTTAAGAGATAGTAGGTGCAAAGGAACTACCATCAATCTATTAGCACTCTGCAAACAAGCGTGCTTTTACTAACAAAAAATAAACTTCTTAACTGCCCCCCCACAAACCACCACCCCCCCCCCCCCCGGGCACGCGCGCGCGCGCCCCCCTCTCTTCCTTTTTTCTCTAAATAAATAATTAAAAAAATCTAACCAAGAATGAGTTGTGTAATAGGGAGGGAATCATGGTAATCCAGGTGGGCACTTTGAACCAAGGTAAACAATTTGTCAACTGAATAACATTATTTCAAACAATGGTTCTCTAGGTCCAGCCACTTTTCCATGATGCTTAATCCTCCTTTTATAACAGTTGTCTATTTTTCATTGTGTATTTCTCCTCCTTAACAAAAACTGGCAGCACATTTATCCACGCATGTTAACAATTTACCAATACAACCTTACAATTGACTGAATAATCAATTGTCAACCAGGATTCACATGAAAATTAAAATGGACATTTGTGTATTTTGTAACGGACAAAATTTAGTTACAAAATTAGTTGTAACCTAAGACTACAACCTTACTGAATATCTTTTTATTAGTGGTGAATTTTGACAAATCTACCATTAAATTACATCTTAATTTTATATCCTCCATGCTTGCAAAATTTTAAGAAAATTAAAAATCAATAACCATGTCATCAATAAATTGTTTAAATTGCAAGTTTTTGTAGTTTAAAATTATGTATAAAATATAAGCTTATAGATTATATAGTAAATAATATTCAATTGACACAAAATTTTACATGTGTATTAAGAGCATAAAGAACATGCAATTCAATAGTTAGATTTTCAAAATATGTAGTAATATTTATTTTATTGAGAAAGGTTGTAGCTTTAGGCTACAACCAGTTTTATAGCTAAACTTTGTCCTTTTGTAACCTAGAGATCTATATATGAAAAGGCTCGGAATAACTTACACTGAGGTGGCATAACTGGTGGGAAAGAGCCCAAGGAACCAGCACCATAATCTACAAGCTGCCTTTGTGCTTCCAGCTCTCTCTGTACTAACTTTCCATAACCTCCTCTACGTATAACATATTAAGGAAACTAATCGAGCATGTCTAAAGTTTTTACAGCAAATGATTTAGAACGCAAGGGAACAAATGCATGTCAGCAACTTGAGACAACTTTTCTTTGAGAGCACAAGTCAAATGAACTTAATTTGCAAGCATACCATAAATAAATTTGAGGCTAAATTGCACATTTGATTCTCGAATTTTAAACCTTGTTTTTAAAAACGTTCCAATAGTTTTAAGTGTTTCAATTTAGGCCTTATATTTTTAAAATTGTTCCAAAAAGTAATCACCATTCCATTGATTGATGGAAAATGCTAATGTGGCAAACAGAATTCATTTAACTAAGGACACTCAGATGGCATCAAATCTACAAGCCAATAAATCTGAACAAAAAAAAAAGGGCCAAATCAGCAACAAGTGTGATTTGCAAGTGCTACAAACGTGATTAACAGATTGGATATAAATTTGAACTCCCTAAGCTATTCTCTCTCTTTCAAAATCATCTGAACGCCAGAAAATCAGCAAAAGATGATTATGAAACAAGGGTCAAAGTTGGAGGCTCAAACGTGCAATTTAACCAAAATTTGACAAATGGAAAAGAAGCACTAAAGAGGAATGCAATTGTGCTTAGGTTGACAGAACAAACATCCACTGTCATATACATCCCAACAGCTTAGAACCTCAAATGATAATAAAATCTTTCTTCTTCTTTTTGACAAATCCCAAATAGTAATGAACTCAATCCCAGAACAAGTTAGACTTACTTTAAAAATCAGGCATATCCCATTTAGAAGCTCCTAGAGTTGTCATGAATGATCTTTACTTCTTTATATCTGCAACTCTAGCACCCTTCACCTAGGAGGATTCTAGTTCCTACTATACACTCAAGAAAATATTAATGAGTAAAAACATGACTGCTCAGAAAAAAGTAAAGTGGCTTTACAAAGTGAATTAGAAAAAAAAAATAATAATAATAATAATAATAATAAATTTAGAAAAAAACCTAGAGCTGCTTTGGCTACACACAAGGCCAACAATAGTATCTTGGTGAAGTTAAAGAAGACATGGACTAGGAGCATTTGACGGTAGAGGACAAGTGCCACATGAGAGGCTGAAAGGGAGCAAAATTATTCCATATAGTATAATTTGAAGAGTAAACATAATCGTCCTCCAAAATATTTAACCCTTCTTTTACTCCCTCCATCCCAAAATAGATGGGACTTCGCAAATGGCATGCATTTTAGCAAAACAAATTACACTTAACAACCTTACTTAAATGACCTTAGATGGGCTAAGGAAGGTAATATTAAATTTGAAAAAAAGTGGGTTTTTCAAATTAAGTGCAATATCAAAAATTAAATGGCCAAATGTTTCCATTTTTGGACGGCCCAAAAGGGAAGTACCCTATTTATTTTGGGACAGGAGTAACTATTAATGACTTTAGGTCAGAAAGTTGGGATCAAAGCCAAAGTTTAATATCCATCCGATTTATATACAACAGTTTGATATAATTTAATACCATTTCGTGGCCAAAACTATTTATAGGACAGCATAACCTTCAGCAAATTTATCTATCTATATATCTAGCCACCAATTAAAATATGTTCCCATCAACATAGATATTTCATAGTGCTTGTGAGTTTCAATTTCAATGAATCCTCCACTTCTCACATATTTTCAAACATGTGAATCAGAAACCAGACAGTGAAAGAACATTAAGGTAACTGAAGAAAAAATAAGCAAACAAAATTTTTTTGTGACTTTGACTTGTTTAACCAAACTAAAACCAAACAAATTCCTAGCCCATTTTAACCTCCAGGAAAATCAGCACTATCATGACATATAAACCATATTGTAAGACTTTACAGATATGTTAAACTAAAATGCCACTGCCAAAAGGATATCAGGATCATAATCAGTACGATATTCATCACGCACCTGTACAAATAAGACTAAATTAAAGCAAGTAAAAGGGCAATGTTTGGCAATAAATTTCAGGCACAGCAGCTTACCTGCCCACCACTTCGCCCACGGCCCCATTGCCTTCCTTCCTGGAATCCCCAGTCAAAATCAACACGAATAGGGCGATCATCGAGAATTGTGCCGCTTATATATTTGACAGCATCCTCAGCATCTTCTCGAGAGTAGAATCTGATAAGCACAAACTTAATGATCAATAAGGAGATTTAGTTATAATAAATAAGTTGCTGCAAGAAACCTGGCATCCTTCTTCACAACTTATTACCAATTTAAAGCACATAATTCAGGACAAATGGTACCAAGATATGACAATTTCATGAATGGATTACCAAAAATAAACATAACACAAGTAACTTGTCCCATCCAATACTAGACTAAAATTATAAATCTGAGTATCAGCATTATCAAGTTCATAAAATAGATAAAGCGAATTTTATTTTTATTTTTTTGATAAGTAATATAATAAAGTGAATATTAATTATGCAAAATTGCAACTCACGATAACAAATAGTTTATTTATATCAAAGCATGCACAAGAACCAACTTTAGAGAGTAAATAAACAAGCAGGGACACTTTTAGAAAATACCATACATGGTAGGTTTACAAGAGATACACAAAAGGAAAAACTAACTAAAGGAAATTCTAGATTTGATATGCTCAGCAACAAACTATATTTTTTATGATATAATATTAATAAGCAAGCATACCAATAGCTCTAGCTAAAATGGCACCTCCTCCTCTTGTTAAAGCAAGGTAGAGGATGAGGTCATGGGTTCAAGATTCACCAGGTGCTTGTGTAAATTTACCAATAAAAAAATAGATGAGGGATGGATATGTATCATAATCAAATTGAAATGCTATTTCAGTACACGTCAGTTTGACTATAATTGAGATAAATTTGATTTAGATCTATCCATTCAGGTTGCCATCACTTCTTAGAAAGCTTGGCATGAGTGGATTGACATGCAGTAACGACAAAAATTACTTTTAAAAAGTCCAAATGTGACATACAAAATAGGAAGTGATGGAGCATGAAGCAGCATAAACATTTTACAGAAACACATCAGACAGTCCTAGCTTATGAAAGGAATAAAACAGTCAAAGAAATTGCTTAAAAAGTGTTAACCAACCAAAATTAAAATATAAGAGTATTAGAAATGGACTAGCCATTTGGATAGTCCAGTTAAAATTTTGTAAACCAACCCAAAAAAAAGGGGAAGAGTTGGAAGGAAAGTTAGACTATTTATACCATCAAAACTTCTTTCCAATATGTTAACGATTAAGAAGTACAGAGCCTTACAAGACAAAACAAAAGCCACATGGTGTTTTTGTGTTCTTATCCAAGCCCATAATTATCTTCTTAATTTCTCCAGCTCGGGAGAAAAGCTCATAAACTTGTTCTTCTGTTGTATAAAAGGACATATTCCCCACATAGACAGTTATTGATGTCAGGAGTGCATGTTCAAAGTCTTCTTGTGATCCAGTAAACCTTCTATCCCTATATGCTGAAAGCTTTTTTGGATCCTAAAAATAATGTGAAACAAGATGATCAGTTAGTTACATAAATAGCTTAAGAAAAACGACTGAGAACTCCAAGCACACAGCGACTGTTGAATTGTCATCACGGTCTTTTTCATCAAATAGAACAGAATAGTCTGGTAATAAATAAAGTAAAAATACTTTTATTTTTAATACAAGCACTGATTTTTTTTTTTTTTTTTTTTTTGGGAGGGGAGGGAGAATTGAGAGAGCGGTGTTAATGCTAAATTTTACTTCTTGGCAGTTAAGCACTTCAAAATATAAAATAAAACAATATATGCAATTAGAAATTTAAAACCACATATAAAAACTAATCTAAAAAAACATATCGATAAACAAACCTAAAACACATGTACAGAACAATTAGGGCCAGATTTGTTTGTCCTCTAAAAACAATAACAGATAAGTCAAAAAACAAATTCATCCACAAGAATCCCTGATATACTCTTGCTTCAATCTTCTATTATGCTATTTCCCATCCTTGAATTGCCCCCTTCTTAGTTACAATATACTATCATGACAACTGACAAGGTCAAAAATTTCACAGGACAAACACAGACACCCTCCAAAATGCACGTTTTCGAAAGCAAGAACATACTTACCCTTCTTAACACAATTAAATATGAACTTCCAACTTATCCCAGTTCAAATTCACACACTTTATTTCAAATTCCAAAACAAACAAGCCGACTATTTCAAACCCATTTATCTCTTTATTTAAATTAATAAACAAACTTCAAAAAAAAAAAAAAATTAACAATTCTACTTCAAGTTTTGAAAATCTAAAAATTTTCTGTTCTGATATACGAAAACTTAAACACATTTTACAACCATTACTAAAAATAAATAAAAAAGAGGGCAGCGATTTTACCTTGAACAGAGAAGCCATGGCCCTCCGAACTAAGCTTGAAGCTGAAATTCGAGAATTATGCTCCACAAAAAATTATCAATCTGCAAGTTCACAAATCCACTACACTAATATACGATTGCTGCTATAAACAATTACTCGTAACTACATTATCAAATTTCGTGAAAATTTTGTCCACACAAGAAAAACCCTAGGTTCATTCTAAAACCCTATATTTCATGAAACGCACACTCCACACAGAGAGAGAGAGAAAGAGAGAGAGAGAGAGAGAACCTGTTGTTTCGCGCTGATTTGCTTTCCTTTTATCTCTCCTTGACCATTTGATTTGTTAGGTTCGAACTTCGAACTGGCTTGAATTTTGTTTGTGTGTGGGGGGATCAGTGGGTGTTGTGTGTTTTTTTTTTTAATACCTTCCTATTTGTGGATTAATTAAGAATTTTATGAAAATAAAAGACTATAAGCAAATTAAAATAATATAAGCAAATTATGCTAGATTATTAACATAATTAAAAGAAAATTCGTTTTATTTTAATTTTTCAAAAATTTTTAATTAGATAATAGAATTTTACTTAAAATTAAATTTTCGTATCCATTACTAATTACTATTATAAATAGAATTTTAATTGGAGTAAAATTTTCACTTTTAATAATTAAAAATTTTGGTTTTTTTTTTGGTTAATAATTATTTTTTTTTAGAAATAATTATTAAACCTATGATGTTCACTTTTTATTATTAAACAAAGACACTAATTAGCTTTTTATGTCGACGGAAATCAAACCTTATATCTCTTATTCGTCGACAAGAAATTCTATCAATTTTTTTTACCTAATTTAATAATTAATAATTGTGCAACTACTTCTCGCATATAAAAAAAAATAGTCATTTGGCGCAACCTCAATTTATAAAACCCAATTTTTATAATTAAAAATAAAAAGTTATATCATATGATATAGAGTTACAAGCAAATATCATATATGGTTGTATTTGTTTTATAGCATGGAGTATCCTAAAACAAGAATAACACGATATTGAGGTTTGTTTTCTTAGTCACTTCGTTCTCTCGTTGTTTACTCCTTCAATCTTCCAATGATCAATGGTCAAATTGTTCAATTTAAAGAAAAAATATAAAAATGCATAGAATAGCCATGTTAACATTATTTTGATACGACATTAATAACATCTTTTTTTATTAAAAAAAATGTAATTCAATAGTTATGATGTGTAACTTCAACACATCTTATAATAAAAAAGATATTAAGTAGTGTTGTAACTATTGTTCCTTCAACACGAAATCAAATAATTCAACAAAAATATTGTTTGTTTTTGGTGTTATTTATATATATAATTTCATGTAATAACGTTTCACAACTTTTACATTAATTATTTTTCTTTATTTATTCTTAGTGAGTTATTTGATTATTTCTATATAATAAGTTTTTTCTTTCTTTTTCTTACGCTTTTCTCTTAAATCTCAAGTTTATCAAAATTCTTGTTTGAAATTAATAAAACCATATCAATTTTAGATCTTTTACTTGTGATTTTGATTAATAAAATTGTTTTATATTACAGAAAGTCTAGAACCCTATAAAAAATTGTTACGCAAAATTCACTGTGTAGCATGCTGACTTAACCCGGCTAAAATAGGGGATAGATTCACTTTAGAACAAGACCCTGATCTAAAGAGCCAACACCAGGCAGAGCATTAGCTTGACTCAGAAACATTGATACAGTTGATAAACATTATGCACAGCAGGAGCATTTCTGCACATAAATAATAAAAAGGAGAGGGAGAGATGAGGTTCAAATTACAAACACAGCACATCACAAAAGATAACATTATCACCAGGCTATCACTTAAACGCCAGAAAAACAATGTATAACAACATAAGAGAGATCAATTTAAACTACGATGATGAAGAAAAAAAAATAGAATGGACCATTTAGCTGGTCACATTTTTCTGGAACCCACCCTAATGATCTTCTTCTCTATAGTCTGGATTCTCCTTCAAGATTACAAACCCTTCTAATATTGGGGATAGTGGAATATATCTACAACAAAAAAAGAAGTGATGTGAGCAATTCAATAGCACATAAAGGCTATAGGGTGACTTTTTATTTGTGAAAATTGCAAAGACACTGTAGGGAATGCTTACTTCTCAGTGGCCAGTTCTGCTCTATCACCAGCAGCCAAAAGAACCGGTGTTGTGTGTGTCTGAAAACCAGTGATGGTCTTGGGACGACCAGCCTGACCAACAACATCAACAGCTTGACCCACACGAACAGGTACCGAAAGAGGTTTGTTATTCTCATCAACAGTCATCAACATTCTTGGCTGTCACAGCAACAAAAAGGATTGACCATCAGAGGCTAATAAATTAAATTAAATTAAAAATTGACCACCAAATTGAAGAAGAACAAGAGAAAGGGAGAACCCAAACCTGCATGGCCAAAACGAGGAAGTAGAGCATGTAATGATATTTTCCCAATACAACTGTTTTCATATCAAGGCATGCATGTAGCATGATAGTTATTCCAGCAAGTGCAGTCCTGAGAGATAAAAAGAATTTGTTTACACAATATTCAATGGAACAGAAGACGAGAAAATAATGGAGGGGAATCCTCAATGACTTAGGTTAGGGTGGTAAAGATAATATACATTTTAAACAAGTGAAGTGGGGTTACAAAGGTTTCTATGAAAAAAAATTACTTACGGGGAAAGCAAGAACCGTTCAGAATGAAATGGATTAAGAGTTAATAAGCCTTTCCCCATATGTACAAGACCTTGAGCAATTCGCACCTATAAAAAAGGCAAAGGAACTCCATTTTTATATAAAATACAATAAAAACTCTATGAAATACTGTATAGAAAAGTATAAGGAATTCAGTAGAAGCATTACACAGAAAAGAAGGCTGGCATCTTTATAGTAATAACTTGAAAGATTACGAAGCATGCCAGCTATTCGAGCATTGTTGGTGCCCGCACCTATCAAACCTAACGACATTACTGCAGCCTGTAGCATCCAAATACATACTTTTAGCCTTAAAATGGTAACTGAAGAAGAAATAACAATACAAATAGATATAAAAGTTCTAATATTATATTACCATTGCTACGTCTGAATCTGTGTCATGGCTAAGTCTGCTTAATGTGTCCATAACATTGACCTGACCAGAACAACCAATCAACAAATTGATAAGCAAAGCAAAATCACGGAGAAATACTGTTTTTCCTCAGCTTAAAAGAGATTCAAACAGCTTATCTGCACACATCATCATTATATAATTTCCTTAAATTACAAGGGAATGAATACTCAGATTACAAGAAAAATACAGAAAGTAGACTTCCAATACAGGTTTTCCTTGAATTTGGGTGTCAAGTGAATTCAATTTTGTATAGATGAGTTTTGTTAATTTGCTTATCCAATACTTAGGAAGCATTTCAAAAGCCATTTAAAGTCAATCCAGCTGAGACTGATGAGCAGGAATTTCTTCTTTTCTTTCCTTTTAATTTTTTATTTTTTATACTTTGATCGTTGGGGGATGGGGGATTTGAACTAAAGATGTCTCCATTGGAAACACCAAGATGTGCCAGTTGAGCTACAAGACACTTGGCATGAGCAGGCATTTCTAACCCCACCATCTGTGGCTATACCACTCCTTAAAGAAAAGGTACAACCTAATGGTCCGTTTGGATTGAAGGGGAGGGAGGGAGAGTAGAGGGCAGGAGAGTAGAGTTGGCTGGAAATTAACCTAGTTTTTAGCCAAATCTATTCTACTCCCTCTTGCTCCCCCTCCCTCCCCCCTCTATCCAAACAAGTCATAAGATTTATATAAGGACCAAATTGTTCCAACCAAAGAGTAATCAGCAAGGGCTAGAAAGATAAATACCTTAGGGTTTGATATGCAAAGGAGACCAAGAGCCAAAGGAACAGCACGGCGAATATTCTGCTCTCCATACTGCAAAAGATGCTCTAATGAACGAATTGCCATCTCAAGCCCCAAATCTTCAGCCATTGCAACCATAGCAATTCCAAGCACAGCAGGACCCTGGTGAGTTTCACCTTTGTCTAGATGTTGTGAACAATGACCCAGAAGATTTTGAACCTACACAGAGAAAAGTATCAGCTACTATGGACAAGTAAAAGAAAGTAACAAATTATATAATTTACTACCAAAAAAATAAATATTTGTAATTTACACATGCCCAATTATTGTGAACCCACGACCTGAAGCTCCACCCATTTTGAGGAAAAGCCTTTTGAGCCAAAGCTCATTGGCAATGGACTATAAAAATTTACAAATGGTATGATTAAATTGCCTTTAAAAGAATACCTTAAGAACATTCCCTGTTCCAGCATAGGCAAAGGAAAGTAATGTCATATCACAGTATTTTCTGATTTTTTCATTAAAGGTCTTAGAAACTTCAGCCGTTGCCTCCACGCTTTCCTGTCAAACACCAGAGACAAATTGAAAGATAACCAAAGGGTTAGAGTCGTAACCTTCAATAGTCACGTTGTATGGCATCTTTGGCCACATTGATGGTAAACCAAGAAATAAAAATTAACATCAACAGCTCACTTGGGAGGAGGGAAACAGTTGGAAAGGAATTGAATGATCATTCCCATCTTTAGAAGTTTAAGCAGGAGAAAATGATGGCTAAGGAACACCCATTTTTTTTTTTTTTTTTTTTGTGATAAGTAATAATGCTTCATTGAACCAAAAAAGAAAATACCCCTCTTTTTTATTTGCCTCACCTTACCCAATAATACCTCATTATTTTTTATACTCCTAAATTTTTGTAATTGAATCTTGTTGTCTTACATGTAATATAATTTTGATCCCCCTATTCATAAAATAAGCTCTAAGCTATCATCAGAATCAGTTTGTTTTTAGCACTATTATCTTCTTGCTTCTTTTTTTTCCCCCCCTTTTAAAGGACAGTTTTCTCCCAACCAGTTTGAAAGAATCTCATTTAACCAACTACGTGGCAACTCATAACATTATCCAAATGTTTTTTTTTTTTTTTTAAGTCACAACAATCATTAAAAAAGGCATTGACTAAAAAGTACATGTCGATGGTTTATCAATTGCCACATAGTGGGTTTAAGGAATTTTCTTCTAATCCGGTTTGCAGATAATCTTTTTCCTTTTCTAGTAATAATAATTATTATTATTGATACTAATAAATATATGAAAATAATACAATGTTATAACAAATGACCCTTTCTTACATTTTTCTATAAGGAAGGGAATAAATGTAATGCTATTATAAAAGTATTTATCAACATTCCTTTCCATTTCTTTTTCTTTTTTTAATTCAAACAAGATAGTTTAGCTCCATTTCATTTAATTCCATTCCGTTCCTTGCCATTCTTTTTACCCACTCCATTTGTTTCGCTCATTTCAATTCCTTTATAATTTAGTCATTCCATTCCATTCCTTTACTATGAACACTCCCAAAAAATGCCTAAAGAAATTTACATAATGGAACGAAAAAAAACCCATGTTCTCAAATCAACCAGAACAAAAGTAAGAAGGAAAGTAGTAGAGGGTACCTGCTTCCCGAGGTATAGAAGACCAAGCCCAAGAGGTAAAAGACGAGTTAGGGGCTCTGTCAACTCTGCCTCACTTCGGTCCATCAATGCAAATATAATTGCCTGAGCAACCTCTTCGTTGCAAGAACCCACATATATTAAACCCAATGAGATTGCGGTGAAAGCAATCACATCAAGAGGAGCTTTAGCATCATTGAGTATAGGAGCCAATTTACTCCGTAACTGACAAAAAGAGTTATGAGTTAGCTTTCATATGAAAAGACATTACAAGCCCAAATCTTTACAATTTAAAGACTTTTTCAACCAAGTAAAGTAATTTTATATATCAACCTCAGTAACCATTAGTGAAATAAAGCATCACTGCATGGGATCAGTAAATACATGCAGACATGTTACCCTTTGCATAAAGGATAAAGAATGACGTCACAAAACATTCATCAACATAAAGAAAAAAGATACTTCACCTGCTCATTCTGAGCACCAGCATATGCAATCCCAAGGCCCATTATTGCCCCAATCCGAATAAATGGGTCTTCTTTATCTATATACTCTCCTAGAAGTGCCAGTGCCTGAGAAAAAAAGAGTAAGACTAAGATGCAATTCAGGTCATACAATCTTCAGTGCAAAGAAAAATAGTTGATTAAACTCACAGGATCACAATCATTCTTGATACCACAATTTACGATCCCAACTCCTAATAATGCACCAGCATTGACATGGCTGTCACTAGCGTGAAAGTATTTGTCCATTTGGGCAAGTCCGGAGTCAACATCCCACAGTAATATCATACCCTGTTAGGATAGAAGGCAATAAGAATTTGGCATAGAGGATGAATATATAAAAATAGATAAACCATGCAATATAGGGATGCATACAAGACTTGCGGCGGCACTAGTCTTCCCGTGTTCTTTATTTTTGAAAAGCCAGTTAGCAGAAGAACCAGAACTTGAATTGTCAGATGCGACTGTCATTAACTTATCCTGCAGCAAAAATAGACTCAAAATCAAGAGAACTCACACCCGTATGATATCATTCATGCAAATAAAAAACCACGATACCTGACCAAAGCCAGCATTTACAAAAGCATTAACAAAGGTGGCAGCAAGGTTTTGTCTAGCTGAATCAACAGTTGCACCAGCACTAGCCCGGCCATCAAGCAAGTGTGCCTATAAAAACGCAAGAGAAAGCAAATTAGTCAATATGACACAAATTCTACTTTCCTTTTTTTTATTATCTCCATTTCTGGTAATTAATGCACTTAGGATAAAAACTTTAAGTTATAAAATCACAAACATTGTTGACCAAACAATTCAATGATTATGATTTTTACCTAGCCAGTCATATAGGCTACCAGCACGTTGCATAAAACACACACACACATGTAAGTAATGATTTTATTCAAGAAAAAAAGTATATAAGTGATAAAAAGGAAGGAACAAAGAGACTAGCATAACATCAACATATTGGCAGCAAAGTATTCCTAGACTACTCCATAAAAAATTGGAAGCATCATAATTAGAAGTAATAAATCACTAAATGCATAGTAGAACTACTTAATGACATTGTTTTTCATCAAGGTCTCCAAACAAAGAAATAAGAGCAATACCTTTAAATGTCTTAGAAATCAAATCAAATATTCAAGATAGAAGAGCAATACTTTTAAATGTCTTAAAAATTACGGCCCATAAATTATTATCAACCATCACAATATAGAAGTTCTTTATTTGAACTAGCAACCTTTAGTCAATAAAACTCGGCTCAAATGCCACTTCCACTCTCCATAAGAATAGGGTGGAAGGATAAAATCATGGGTTAAAAACCAACTGTGGTAGTGTGACTAACCAATAAAAATAAAACAACAGTATATTGACCTTCTATTATCATATATGAGAAAACTTCTGATAGGACAATAGCACAACTCAAGAGGAACCCGAGAAAAAAATTTCAGCAATCTTTTCCTACTTATTTTTTAAAAAAGGGGGAAAAAAAAGAAAAAAGAACAAAGAAAAAAGAAAAAGAAAGAAAGAAGAAGAGAAGAAAAGAAGAGAGAGAAGAAGAAGAAGAAACAGGTGATGAGAACATTTTGGCAAAAGTATAGACTAAGAACCATAAACAAACAGAGGTATCAAATATGAGGAGTGAAACTTCATGATATCACTAGATGAAATTCCTCCATGAAAAAATGTAATAATAAACAACGCTATGGCAGGTACCTCTAAAATACATAAAACAAACAACTCTTTTTTACTTTTTTTGATAAGTAAAACAACAAACTCTTAAATCTTTAGAAAACCAAATTAAAAACTCTATGGTCATTGAGGGTCAAATCTATCTAGCATTATGAATTATACAGATCAAAAGTTCAAACCTTGTAGATATCTTCAGGAGATTTGGGCTCCATAACCTCAATATCACGAGCGAGTGTTAGATATCCTTCACTTAGCTTGGTGTTGTTTACTATGTCCTGTAATGCTTCTCGGTCATCATCATTTGCAGCCATCTCTTCATCTAGCTCAAATGTAATACCCTGAATGGAAGAACAAACAACCAAATATCAGTTAGCAAACAAAGTACCAATAACAAAAATCCATACATAAGAATAGTTAAATTGATGCCTTTCAAACAAAATGACAACAGTAACTCCCTCACATCCAATTCCAAGCCTCACCCACAAGTTTCTTACCACTTGCACCCTCTCTGTTAATCATCTAGCATAAGTTACCCTTCCCATGTCAAAAAAATAGCAACAAAGTACAAGAAATTATCAAACTCTACAATCCATCCCTAAAAGATAAAATAAAAGAAATACGCTGACCAAGGACAACAGTTATGACTATTTCATCATCCTATAATAATATCCAGCAACAATGATCAGGACAGAGTAACTATATTAGACAGATACTATAACTCAACAATATGGACATGATTGCCTTTAAATACAAAAAGAGGAAATTCCTATATAATCCTAGCAACAGTGCAGGATAATGCCAAATAGTTCAATTCATAAAGAATACAAAATCAAACCCAATCTCTAAAATTCATCCAGATGAACAAGTTAGTCAACAATATAAACTCAAAGGAAATCAAAAGTATGTAGAATTCAAGACTTACATGGCGAGCAAGGATGTAACAGAATTGTTTCTTTCTCAGCTGATCATCACAGGAAGTAAAAACTTGCTTCACATACTGCCAACAAATACTTTGGACTATGAGGACCAAACCAAAATAACATTTTAAGGATTGCATCATAAATTTTAACAAGTATTTAATAAGACTTCCTAGTAATGTGTAGCTGTGAAATTCTTCAATCAATGAAGAAATATAATTCCTCTTGCAGCTCTTCACCAAATACAGGTGAACACAATGCACAATTGAATAGTAAGGGAAGGATGAGTTATAAAAAGTATTTTTCTTAAAGTACAAACCTGCATGTTATCCAGAAATAGGGCAATCTGAAGTGCATTTGGATACTCCTCAAATTTTAAATAAATCATGTACGCAATATCTAGAACCAACATGTCATCAGGTCCAGGGAGGTATCTGCATTATGTTGCAATGTGAAATGTCATCAAGGGGGGGAGAGAGAGAGAGAGGTGAAATAAACAACCCGAGTCAAAAGATTGTAGTTTACCGAGCAATGATAAACTTAGTTTTGATGCAGCATTTCATGCATGACAAAAAACTAATGTTGCAAGTTGCAATACTCTTTAGAAATAAGAACCCAAAGGCAAAAGGTTGTCATTTGCTGAACATATTGGTATAGCATTTCATATAAGGCAGAAAATTTATGTTGCAATGTTCTTTAGTAAAGAATAACCCGTTCATCTCAACCCTTAACAAGCAGCAAAAGTGTTCCAATTATTATATAGTGTTCCAAGAGCAAGCTCATGTCAGATGTCAATCTTTTACGTATTTACATAGTATTCTCAAGGGGATTTAATTTTTGAGCCCAAATGCAGATATCTTTTTATTTTAAGAAATAAATAAACTTTCATGTGACTTGACCAGAAAAAGAGCAATAAATGACCAAAACAGAACTCAAAATTAAACATACTTAAAAATAAAATTAAAAAAAAAAAAAACATAATAATAAGTAACACATGCACCAAATTGGTCTAACCACGAACTCCTACCCCCTATAAAAATCCCATGCTAGCTGGGGAACCATAACTTTTAATTCCTCTCCTGTTTTTTTAATTCGGGCTTCTATAGTAATAATAAGTAACACATGCACCAAATTGGTCTAACCACGAACTCCTACCCCCTATAAAAATCCCATGCTAGCTGGGGAACCATAACTTTTAATTCCTCTCCTGTTTTTTTAATTCGGGCTTCTATAGTCTTAAATGATTAATCTTTTTTTTTTTTTGTGACAAGTAAAATGATTAATCCATTGGATAAAAATCTCCACAAATTTATGGTATAATCCCACTTACCTAGCCGAACTAGTCAGATAGAGACACGTCCTTCGGAAATTCGTGCTGTCGACGTGCTCTATTAAAAGATCAAGGTCTTCAACCTAGCATTAGTCAGATTACACACATCTCATTATTGGCCAAACACCAAAAGGAGAAAATAATTGAGGGCAGGAAAGCACAATAAACAAATCAGATCAAAAGAGAAATACTGCTCAATACCTCCATTAGAAGATCAACAGCTTCAGGCTCGGCATTGTGCTGCATTGCAATTCACATTGATTAGAACAAAACTAAAAATAAAATAAAATAAAATAATCCTATCAAATGTCACCTATAGTCATCATACTGTAACATGTTACTGAATCATACCTTCATGTGAAAAGCAACTATTTGTTGAACAAGCTCCATAAGATCCTCGATTGGAACTTCTTCGCTCTGTTGTGGTAAATTCAAAGAAATTAAATATATTAAAATTAAGACCGAGTTCTTAACAATAAAGTATGTAAGGCCAAAGAAGATAAAATTCTAGAGAAAATCCTCCATTGAAAGAGAATGCACCACTCTGTGAAGCAATGAGCATTATTAAGATGTAATACTACTCCAACACCATACCGCATAATACATATTTTCAAATCCAGGGAAGCAAGGATATTGTAATACATAATAGTATAAAGTTTAAAGCACTTTAATCTGTTTATCAAGATGCATATGGAACCAAATTTTTAATTTTTATTGCTTTGAGCTGTAAATGCATAAGAATGAAAAGTTGTTTTTTTACTGATTTTTAAAAATAAGATTTATAGAATGGTTCTAGTACCTATAACAAGCTTTTTTTTCATAAAGAAAACTAATATAGCATTGATTTCTAACCTGTCGCTTAGCATATTCCTGTGAAATTTCTCCAGCTAAGTTCCTGATTACGCATAAAAAATAATAATAATCAATAGTGAGTGAGGGCAATATTCATTTATATGGATTGAACTTCAAACACTACCATAACCTAAAAACCATACAATGAAATTTGATTTGACCAGATCAAACTACATACCACCACCTAAAAACCCAATAGAGACCACAATGTATTTTAATCAGATGACACTCACCTCACATATTCATGGCCCCATGAGCCAATATCACCTCCTGAACCCTCCAATCTATATTTTAAGCTCTCCTAATAGAATTTTCAGCAATAGAAAAGCAATGAAATATATGTTAGTCCCAAAGAACATGAAAGGAATTTACATTAGCAATTGTAAAAAGAATCAACTAAACAAATCAGCAAAAAAAATACACTAAACTTCAGCCGTACCCTTTCTCCCTCAGCAGACATGGTGAGAGCCAGAACGGATAGTATATCAGCGAGGTAATTCTGCATTGACAAGAAAAGTTAATTAGATAAGCTAGAATGCTACTTCTATAATAAACGATGTCCAAGAAAACAAAATTATACCTTCAATTCCGAGTTCCCCATGGTTTCATAAAATGCCTTTAATGTTCCATAGTGTGGACGCAGAAATTTCAATGGCTTTGGGACCGAAGTCATTGAGCTCGTAGAGGTTCGGATTTCCTGCCTACAATTATCAAAATTTTACATGCTATCATGACATATGTTTCCGTTCTATACAAGGAGCTAATGTTTTCAAAGTTAATCTAAAACCCCAAAACTGTTTTTTATCAATCAAGGAACCAAATTGATGAATTATAACTTATACCCAAAAGGGCTAACAAAGTCCCAAACACTAAACCATAACATTAAGATCAGAATTATATTAAGTGAAAGCAAATATTAAATACTATTACCTCATGCTCTCAAGCGCAACCTTCTGTAAGTTAGGGTCAGCATCCTGAACTCTCTCCACATACAGCTCCAATTGTTGCTTCAGAGCAAGATCCTCTTCAGACTGAAACACAATACACAACACAAAAATTGGTTATGCGAATGACCCAACAACAACGAAAGAAAAAAACAATAGCTACTACTACAACAACGACATCAACTATGTTTTTAAATGAAACCCACCAGATCTTCGTCTCTCTTCTCGTCCTTCTTGTTCTTCTTAGTATCATTTGAATCCTTTGCCATTGTTAGTTTTGATTACAACTGAATGAAACCCAGGCAAAACTCGGTGGTCAAATAACGCCGATGTTAAACCTCGTTGCAGAGAGTAAGAAGGACAAGACAACCTTCTTTTCTTTTTCTTTTTTCCTTTTTCTTTCTAAGAATCGGACAAGACAACTTGTTCGTTAGGAAACCTCTTTTAGGCGGAGCCCAGTTCTGAATAGAACTTTCATACGCAAGCCCATTTTTATAAAATAAACGGGCCTCAATTTTTTTTTTTTTGGTTGTGTGTGTTTGTGTGGAAACAAATAAAAAATAAACGGGCCTCATTTTTTTTTTTGGAAACAATCTTGTTTCAAATATTATTTGATACCTTAGGGTAATTGTTAATAAATCATAATCGGAATGTTTTGACACCATTTTCATGAAAAATATAAAAAAAATTTCAACAACATTTATTATTTTATTATCATTTTTAAAAACAGCTCCTAAACCAATGCCTTAAAAGCATTAATTAACATTTTCCAAAATAATAATAATAACTTATTAGCTTTCTAGGTATTTGGTAGTGAAGCCTATGTTTATGGTTCAAATCCTACCTTTTTGTTACCCCACTATTTATTAATCATAGATTGGTATAATTAATCAAGCCATTTTCCTAATGTAATGTTTTATAATTTCACCTTAAAAACACACTTTTGTCTCTCTCTTTTTTACTCAAGTTTATTGTTAGGACGCATGGACACTTCATTTGGGTGTCATACTCGTATCTTATTTGTGTCATACCCATGTCGTGATAGTGTCCTATCACTATATCATATTATAATTTTTTAAAAATAGTTCGTATTGCTATATTGTACTCGTAATATTATTTGTGTTCGTATTTGTGTATCTTGGATTTATAGGAGTCTTGATGGCTGTGCCAGGTGTAGGTTCAAGTCTTCATATCCCATAGGTGTGGGGTTTGGGCTTTGGTTTCTTAAAAACAAACGAAATGCACTGGGGTAGAGTCCAAGTCGCGGGCTCCATTATGTGCTGGTGGAATCCATAGGCGATGTATCTATGGGGTGTGGTCGGCAGTGATTTCACACATGAGCCACCCTTTTTCCCTTCTCAAAAAAAAAAAAAAACATGTTTCATATGTTAAATGAGATTTTTATGATTAAATACTTTTATTTAAACTAGACCTTGTGTGTTATATACTTTTTTTTATTGAAATCATAAATATATGTATAGAACAAGTTTAATAATTAAGTGTATTTGATAATTATTTTGGTAATATGAAAAAAAAAAGTGAGTTTGACTAATTTTAAGGGTATGCATCCAACCCACCAACTTGACAATATAACTAGATGTTACTCAAATTAGACTAGTACAACATCTTGGGCACCATTGGTAGATGAGAAAAAATGTAGCATAGAAATTCAAATTCCTCATTAATATTCTTTATCAAACAACATTTTGCATTATTTATCACAAGAATCATCTACAAACTCGAAAATTTTCATGCATGCTTAATATAAATTTAAAAAAAAAAAAAAAGTTCATAATCCCAAAACCCTAAACAATAAAGAAAATATCATCTGACCTGAGTACAAGAAACACTAACTAGGGCCTGTTTGGATTGAGAGGGAGAGAGGAGAGTAAAGTAAAGTTAAATGAAAATAGGCTAATTTTAGGTCAACTCTACTCTATTCTCCTTTCCGTCTCCTCAATCCAAACGAATCATAAAAGTCAAAGAAAGATAAAGATAGATACCTTTACAGTTCAAAATCTCCAACATCAAACTCTCTAATTCTAAAACAAGGGCTAAAAAAAAAAATTGTTAAAGCAAAAGATTACACAAAAAAATTATATATAAAAAAAAACAATAAGAACCCAAAAACAGAGAAGCATTAGTTTTTCTTTTTCTTTTTTATTTTATTTCTTAAAAAAAAAAAACCGTAAACTATATAAGTTTCTCATTGTGATAGAAACTTTTGATTGTTTCACTTTTTTTCTTCATATAATTATAGAAGAATTTTTTTTTAGTGTGACCATACAAGAGTTCAAAGGCAAAGAGTCTTGTAGTAGTCTTTCTATAGACCAAAAATGAAATAGTGGGAATTTAATGCATTAATATTGTTGTATAAATAGATATGGGAAGTGCTTGACTAGGTTAAAATGTCTACCATAATTTAAATGAAAATAACTTATATGGTTTTAGCTTTCCATATAGCAATAGCACTCATCAAGTAAACTATAGGAATTAAAACTAATGATGTAGTTTCAACATTTTTTTTTATCTTTTCTGCCGAGTGATTGAATATCATGACTTAAAACAGTAAACGTGAATTTTTGTTTTTTTTAAAATACTAAGTATTTTTAACAAACACACATACGGGAAGAGAGGAGAAAGTCCTAAAGAAACTGACAGTGATGTATATCCAAAAGAGTCTAACTCTTGGATACCCAGCACAGACATTAAATCTCTTTAACTCTATTCGGCAATGGTTTGTTAAATGGTGGGACAAGTTTTCCCACAGTCAAGATGTTATTGATAATGTTACCAAGGAGTTTCCTATCGCTACTCAAAGCACTATTAACACTATTACTCATGTTAAAACTCAAGCTCTAGCTTACCCCCTTGGGCTGGCAACCATGCCTTAACCCACTGCATCTGCTACCACATCTGCTACTAAACCTGCTAAGTCTTCTGCCAAGACCAAAAAGAAAAACTCTGCTTTTGATGGTCTCAGCAGATCTAATATAATTGCATTGTTAAAACAAAAATGGAAGGATGAAAAAGAAGCTACAAATGCTAACTTAGAAGCAGAAGAAGATGGCCAAGAATCCAAGGCATCCTCAGAAGTCTTTTTTGCTAATGATGATCCTTATTACCCTTATAATCATGAATTATTTGGTCATGATGAAGTTTCCACACCAGACTTAGGTGAGGATTAACTCTGTTAGCATAATGGCCAAAATTGCTAAGTCCACAAACAAATAATCTCCTGTTAAAGCTATTGATTTGCATTGATTCCCTGCTAAAGTTACTAAAGCTGCTTTGATTCTCTAATAGAAATATGACTCTTGTTGTGGCTGTTCCCCACGGGGGATGATTCCCTTTAGACAGCACATGCCGACAAATTTGCGAACCTGCTTTAAATAGTAAAAAAGTCAATTTTACTATTCATTATTCACTATTCACTGTTTAAATAGTATTTTATTTTGCCTGTAAATGGGGGATGTCCCTTTCAGATGAAGGCATCACTTAATTTTCCTAGTTTCAAATTCCATATAATTTCTAGACTGCTTCATAAGCTTGTAACCTTTTTCCATTCCAGTTCAAAAGCTTTGTATCGATTATTATCTCCTGTAAGTGTTTAAATCTGTTATTAAAATCTTATTAAAATACCTATTGTTATTATTTAAAGCTTTCTTATGGTCATCATTTATTTTAAGCATTTATAACTGTTAGAAATATAAACTTGCAGTGGAATATAAGTAATCGGTTTTTTTTTTATTATTGAAAGTAATCGGTTTTTCGACATACCTCTTTTGGCCTAAACCGGCGATCACACAGGAGCTTTGAAATTGTTCTACGCTATCTAAAGCCAGACTCCACGCAGACCAGCTATTCAAACACGTTTTGAATTCCAGTTTGTGTAACCCACAGACCAAAAATGTTTCTCCGACGGTGTTGCACACTACTAGAGCGATGCAAACATAACCCACAACCTAAGAGCCTTACAACACTCTGTAAACACTTTGAGAGATGCAGAAATCGTTTTCCATGTTCAATGGGTACCACTCTTGGTGTTTATATACACACCACTCCATTAATATTGAGTAGGATAATGGACTTAGTGGAGTAGAGTAACGGTCCAAACCATTACTCCATAATTCCTAAATGTTACAATCTGACTGAGGCAAACAAAGGGACATGCTCACTTTGGGTGTCTATCCATATTCTTTTCAGTTTCTAACATCTCCCACTCATCCACTGTGAGCATGGCCCTATTATCCATCTCTCAATGTGTTTCTCAGTGCGTTCATACTAGCAAATAGGTTGTGTGACTGCCGAGCACACTTGAAAAAGATATTTGGGAGCACTATACTAAATCTATACTAAGACCAGCATAGCAACATTTCTAAAGTGTCTCGTTATGCCCTAGACATATATTAACATATCGAATCAAGCATCTCTAACCCCTCTTGAGTTTAATATTCAAACTTTATGCTTGATCCATCATAACTATCCAGATGTACTCACGATTATTTCGCTACCATAAGTGCTATAACCTGTCGACAATGAGTACAAATGTAAGGATGTGTTACAAAAATAGTCTTCCCTTTACACTCATGTCCTTTAACTTTGGTCCAATCGCTTTCTCAGCAATGTCCCTTTAGACCGAATCCAACATGGCCATAGGTAACACGCCAAAGTAGCAGACATCAAAACCTCAGCTTCATGACATGGTCAAAAGTAACAAGGGCATAAGTAGGATCTTAATGAAAGATCCATGGAATTCACACGGTGAAGAAGCAGGGATTTATTCTCTCACCTCCGCTTTTGGTCGGGCAAGCACATGTAGTATGAAATACATGCTACGGTGGAGTTCTCTTAAGTAAGAGCTTATGTCTTAACTCAATACACTGTACAAATCTTAGTCTAATCGCTACTCAAGTGCTTAACTTAAGTCCTTTATTCACTTGCCACCTTAGGCATCAAATAAGGTCTCGCATCTGGCTAACCACAGGCTACATGGATCACGGGCTATCCATGTACGGTCTAATTAAGATAAATATATTATAAACCTCATCTTAGTTCCAACTAAGGCGACATCTATTTGTGTCAACCATTTATACATGCTACATAAGCATTGAATGACACAATGTCTCATCTCTGCTCACTACTCAAGCACCAAAGGCAATCGCTCGTGTGAGTGAGTCGACCTAAGCCTGCCGACATACCTTTCATACCACAGAACTCATCATATGGTATATGTGTGTGTAAGCATACATATTATTAACTGAATAACATCATAGCATTTAAAACAAAATATCTCAAAAAAGTACAATAAATGGTAACTAAAAACAACATATCATCATATTCTACGTAACCCTAAACTCCTAACATGAGCCTGAAAGACATTCCTTCCTATAGGCTTTGTTAGTGGATCAGCAATCATAAGGCTTGTAGAAATGTCTTTTAGAACCACTTCACTGTGAGCAACCATGTCTCGAATGTAGTGATATCGTATATCAATATGTTTGGTTCTACCATGATACTTAGAGTCTTTAGCATAGACAAGTGTTGCCATGCTATCACAATGTACTATAACTGGATCTGAGGCATCCTTGACAATCTCAAGATTCTGAAAGAACCTCCTCAACCAAACTGCTTCCTGAACAGCTGCTGAGCATGCTACATACTTTGCTTCCATAATTGACAATGCTATACAAGGTTGTTTCTTGCTACTCCAAGTGATGGCGCCATTATTTAGCAAGAAAGCATATCCAGATGTAGATTTGCGTTCATCTAGGTCACTACCCCAATCAGCATCACTATAGCCAATCATACGCAAATCTGAACCCTGATAACAAAGGATGTAGTCCGCTGTCCCTTTAAGATACCTTAATATCCTCTTGACAACTTTCCAATGAGCAAGTCCTGGATTAGATTGAAATCTGCTGACTAATCCAACATCATAAAATATATTCGAACGAGTACACATCATTGCATACATCAAGCTTCCAACTGCATTAGCATAGGGAACACGAGCCATCTTTTCTTTTTCATCTTTAGTCTTAGGAAACATATTCAGGCTTAAGCTCTCATTTTTGGCAATTGGAGTATCTATGAGTTTGCAGTTATACATTTGGAAACACTCAAGAACTTTCTTAATGTAGGTTTGTTGTGATAAACCTAAAAGTTTCTTTGAGCGATCCCTAAGGATTTTAACCCCCATAATATAATCTGCCTCACCCATGTCCTCATCTCAAAGTTAGAGGACAACCACCCTTTTATGGTGATAATCATCTCCATGTCATTACTGGCCAATAATATGTCATCGACATATAATGACAAAATAATGAAACTTCCTTGGATCGTTTTACATAGACACAGTGATCTTCTTCGATCATCGTAAACCTATTTGATAGAACAGCTCAATGAAATCTCAGATACCACTGTTTAGATGACTGCTTTAAACCATATATAGATCGCTTAAATTTGCACACTTTGTGCTCTTGACCTTTGGTCACAAAGCCAATAGGTTGATCCATATAGATTTCTTCATCTAGTTCTCCATTGAGAAAAGCTGTCTTAACGTCCATTTGGTATAACTTCAAATTCAAGTTTGCAACAATGGCCAGAATGAGTCGAACAGAGGCAAACCTCACAACCGGAGAAAAGGTTTCCTCGTAGTCAACACCTTCCTTTTGAGTGTATCCTTTTGCCACTAATCAAGCTTTATACCTTTCTATTGACCCATCAGCCTTGCGTTTGATTTTAAGAACCCATTTGTTCCCAATTGCTTTTCGCCCTAATGGTAGGTCTACCAGATCCCAAATCTGATTAGTTCTCATAGACTCCATTTCATCATTCATTGCTTTCATCCACTCATCACTAACAGAAGATAAGAGAGCCTCTTGTACAGTTTTTAGCTCATCATCATCCTGTGAAGCAATCATGAAAGCTTCTCCCTCAATCTCAAAACGACGACGAGGAACATTACCACAGTTGCTTCTACGTGGTTGAGGTTGTTATGGATCAACTTTTAGTGGTACGCTCTTACTAGGTTGTGAGTCTCTCCCACTGTCTCTAGGAGCTTCAGGAATTTCTTCCTTGTCCTCTACTAGTCTACTTTGGGCGCCTACCTCTTGATCCATCATTATATAAAGAGTCAAGTTCTTTTCAACCTCACCTATGTTAAGGAATTCACTTTCAATGAAATCAACATCACGTAACTCCAATTCAGTCACACTTCCATCTGGTTGTTCACCTATCAACACATAGCCTTTGGAATGTTCAGAATATCTTATAAAGATACACTTCTTTCCTCTAGGCCCTAACTTCCTATATCTATGAGAAGTATTGTGAACATAACCTATTGAACCCCATGGCCGTAAGTTATTCAAGTTAGGTTTCTTGCCGGTCCATAGTTCATAAGGTGTGGAAGATACTAATTTAGAGGGCATTCGATTAAGTATATAAGCTGCAGTCAAAAGTGCATCCCCCTAATACGAAATCGGTAGGTTTGCTTGCGCCATCATTGACCTAACCATCTCTAGCAGTGTTTGATTTCTTCTTTCCACCACACTATTTTGTTACAGTGTATAAGACATCGTTAACTGCTTTGCAATTCCCTTTTCATCACAAAGCTCCTTAAATTGCTCAGATAGATACTCACGTCCACGATCAGTTCTGAGAGCCTTAATGCTCTTGTCTAATTGATTCTCAACCAATATCATGTATCGTCTAAAGCAATCTAAAGCCTCAGACTTATAAGAAATCAAATAGACATGACCGTAACGTGTATAGTCATCTATAAATGTGATGAAGTAGAAACCTCCATGCCTTGCCCTCACATTCATTGGACCACATATATCAGAGTGGATTAGTTGCAATGGAAAAGATGCCCTCGTGGCTTTTCCAAACGGTTTTCTTTTTGACTTTCCCACAATACAATGTTCACATGTGGGCAAAGTGACCTTAGCGAGATTGCTCATTAGGCCTTCTTTAGCTAACCTAGTCATCCTCTCTTGCCTTATATGGCCAAGCCTAGCATGGCATATAATTGAATTATCAGAAGCATTATCAGATGAAGTGAAAAAAACTGAACTATCATTATTATAATATTCAATATCTAAAATTAAAAATTAAAAAACCATTTGAAATAAAACCACGGCCATAATAAACTGTTCCCAAATGCAATAAAACGTGATTATTCTAAAAAATAAACCAAAAACCAAGTCTTAACAAAGTAACTACGGAAAGTAAGTTCCTCCGGATCTCTGGAGCATACAATACCTCATGGAGTAACAGAGTGCGACCACCTCGCAACTCTAGCTTGTAGGTACCAATTCCAAGTACCTCCACGCTAGCTCCATTTCCCACCTTGATGTCTCTACTCCCAACAGGAATCTGGCGATACTCCACAAATCCCACTCTATTTCTCGCTACATGTTCTATTGCTGTTGAGTCTACAGTCCAAATAGGAGTAGAATTAGCAACAAGGACATGAATAGTTACAAAAACATGGTGAAATGTAGGATTAGGTGTTACCTTTTTTGGCTCAGTGCAATCACGAGCAAAATGTCCTTTCTTTCCGCAATTATAACAAGTCAACTTAAACTTGTCCTTCTTTGCACGCTTTCCTCTAGTATTGCGCTTGACAAACTTAGCCTTCTTAGGCGGTGACCCATTTGGTCTCTCTTGTCCGAGAGCATAATCAGGTTGCTTGTGTTTAGGCCTAGATGCCTTACGCGAGCTAGTCTCAGCCATGTGTAGAGAACTAATTGGCTTGGCTGCTTCAAGGCACTCAGCTTCAAGTTCCAAGTGACGAGCCACATCATCAAATGTTTTGATGTTCACATTATGTGTCAAATTTTGACACATCGTCTCCCATGAACTTGGTAGTGAACGAATCACTGCCTGGACTTGTTGTTCGTCAGTAAGATTGTTTCTAGCTTATTTGAGTTCTTGAATCATGGAGGACATCGCCCTAAGATGCTGCTTCATTGTATTTTCGGAGCGCATCTTATATGAATCAAATTTCATTGTCAAGCCATGCAGTATAGTGGCTGATATCCCTCCATATCTTAGTTTTAGAGCTTTCCACATGTCTTGTGCAGTTGTATATTGCTTAAATTCACCAATCAAGTCATTGTGCATGCTGCTCAGTATTGTAAAGTGCACACACAAATCCTTCTTGCGCCAACTTTCATAGGCAGCAAGATCATGTTGGTGTTGCTCAGTGCTTCCCTCATCGGGTTTACTCAACAAATGAGTTAGAGTCTCTAGGACTTCTTGCTCATTCAGCACATATTGGATTTTGCGGTGCCAAATATTGTAATTTTCACCATCCATTTTCTCTCCTTTATTGAGATCAGTAACTATACCTTTGGAAGCCATTTCACTACAAAATTTCACAAATGGGACATTACACACACACTTCAAAAATTTTGACGTTCGATCTAAAATAAACTTAGATAATCAACACATGTCACAAGATTGAAAATTGGCTAAGCTTCTTAATCATCTCTTACGCCACTGGTGTTTATTACTAAGCTTAATTTTAATCTATTCGTGCAAAATTATGTATGGGAGATAACGCAAATCAACCATACTTCCACTATTCCATATTTCAATTCTAGACATATTTACAAAATATGTATATTGAAAATTGTGGGGACTAGGTTTGAGTTTTGGGCCCAACACAATGTATGAGCTCAAGCCCAGATAGCCCGAATAATAAACTTGTAAAGAGATGGGTTGAAAAGCTGGGTTGCAGTGAGTTGGACGATAAACCAATACTGTTATGTCAATATAAAGGGAAATGTTACAAGAGTTTCTTATAAGAAATGTCCTCGGCACAGTCCGAGGAGATTTATCCTATCTCTATTTTATCTTCAAGACTTCTTCCAGATTTTTTCCCCCCTCCCACTTAGGGGTCCTTTCCATTATATACTCCCTCCCTGAATGATCCTAGGCCTCCACTTATTGGCTATCAAAGTTACCACTTGAGTGCTTGTCCCATCAGCCACCCTACCTAGCTTCCTGCGAGTTATTGTGGCCAAGGCCACACTGTTCAGGGGTCTTCTCCACATAAATGCGGCCAGAAAAGTGGCTGCAGTGCATTAAATGCGAGGGTGGCAGCTTTTCTTTAGTTACCTCCCAACTTTTCTGGTTGCCGTGCTCCAGGTATGCGTATTTGCTGCTGAACCCTTGTTGGGACTCATTTGGGCCCATGGGATCTGGACATGGCCCGTGCCTAGGTTGTCCAAGGAGGCCTTTCTCCTCGGACGGACCCAAGGCCCAACACCGAGTTTGGGCTCTGGCCCCCACAATAGCCCCTCAAAAGCCCAACTCTACTCTCCTGCTCGAGAAGGGATTGGGGTTTTGACTTTTAAAATGAGTGCGCCCCTCACTTCTTTGGTTCGCACGTGTGTAATCCTAGCTTTGCACGCCTTTTGATTGCGGCTGGCGCTTCGTAATCCGCAAATCGTCCTTAATTACCCTGGGCGGCGCACTGTTTCTCGCTCCTATTGGCGGAGCGTTGATCCAACAGTAGGTATTTCCCTGGGGTAACTCCCATATGATCTCGCCTACTATATAGAACGCAAAGAGGAACAGAGAGAACATTTCATTTCCTCTCCTCACGAGCGCTTAAGTCCCCCCGAGATATCAAGTATTCCGACTTGTCACATCTCTCATAGCCTCGAGCTTCCTCTCCCCTCCTTCCCAAAGATCACAAAAAAGTTTTCAGGAGGGTTGGAGGTTTGTTGTGTTAGCGTGATTTTGTAAGTACTGGTTTCTTCAAGTTCCCCTTCTTTTCGGAGAGGTTCCTCGGTCTCTGTTTTCATTAGGAAGCCCCTCCCGTTACATTTTCTTACTCAAATGGGTAGATTTAAGTGCCTGGTGGACTCCTCGGCTGGGATGGAAGGTTTTAGGGCCAAGTACCACATCACGCCAAGAGTAAGCTTGCAGTATTGCCCCCCAGACCAAGTTTGCACTGAGAGGGGGATGGGTGAGGTCGTCATCCTGATGATTGCGTTCATAGAAGGAGGGATGACCCTTCCCATGGGTAGGATAACCAGGGAGTATCTACGCAACCACCGGCTATGCCCCCACCAGTGCGCTCCCAACGTGTTTAGAATTTTCGGAAGTATAGAGGCCCTAAATGAGCACCTACACCTTGGGCTTACATGGCATGATGTTGTGCACATGTATGAGTGCCATTCTCTCTCTGGAGGATACTACCTTAAATCTCGATCCGAGGAGGTGAAGATGATATCTTGCCTTTTCAAGTCCAACAAAGGCTTGAAGGATGATTATCTGGTCGTCTCCGGAGAGTGGCACGATAGTCTTCACTGCCCAGTTAGGGCGGGGACACCAGGTGGGGTACTCCAAGATCAGGCCCAATGGCTGGGGCTTTACTTTGTCAAGTTTTTTTTTTTTTTGAAACTATATTGTCACTCCTCAGATCATAGTCACCTGTCTAACCATGGTTTTTACCCTCGGATGTTTTGCAAACAAGAACCACGTCTCCCCAGAGCTTAGCCTGGTGAACATCCCGGCACTCAACTTCTTACTGAGATCGGAGATTTTCAAGAGTGAGGACAGACAGCTAAGGGCTGCGCACCTGATTCTCGACTACGAGCCCTTGTCGCGCGTATTCCAGGACGTGGCCAAGCAATTCGAGCCGGTAGTTTTAGGCTTGCCTGGATCGACGTCTCCAAACCTGGGTTTCTTGCCCGAAAGGACCTCCTTCCTGTTATATTGCCGCCCTCGCCCGTTCACCAACAATTAGCCGGTCTGAGCGAGGGGTTACCGCCGTCACCTCAGTCATTGGACACCGAGATCGACCAATTCCGATTTGAAGAAGAGGCGGGAGCAGCAGAAAGGCCGATTGAGCTTTCGGACTCGGAGGTCGAGCGCGAGGGGCCTTCCTCAACTTTTCAGGAGTGGCTGCCTGTAGTAAGACCGGATACAAGTTTCGAGGAAGAAGGAATGTATTTGAAACCAAGGACCGGTCTCAGAGGCCTAATGGCCGGTAGGAGCAAAGGGGGGTCTACTTCTGGAGGACCTCCCAAAACCATGGTCGCTCCCAATCTGCCTTGTCCTCCCCTTTAGGCCCCCATTGACCTCGGATTAAAGGCAGACCCCAATTTGAAGAAGAAAATGCCCGTAAAGGTCTTGGAGGAGGGTGAGGTACCGCCCCCAGGGGGGGGAAAGCAGCAGAAAAAGTCCAAGGATCCCCACGACAAGAGAGATCGAACGGTGGAGGTCTCTAAGGAGATTGAAATGCGCCAAGCCCAACGCACTTAGGCTCCTCGGCTGGAGGTGGGTGGCGTCACCATTCCCTGGGACGCAACTATCTGGGAGTCCCAGAGGGAACATGCCGGCATCCTGGCCGAGGCATTGGAGCAGCCCCTTCTCCTCCCCAGGGATATGGAGGGCCTCAGGCGCATCAAACAGTCGGACCTCTTCATGTCGCTGAAGAGGGATCTAGCAATGGTAGGTTTGTGGTTATCCTCTCGCGTTGCATACTTGCATGCTTATTTACATTGCATGACTCCTTTGTTTGCCAATGTGCAGGTTACTCAGTAGATCTTCGTGGCTGAGGAATGCATCAAGAGGGCCCACGAGGACATCAAGGCCTAGGCCCATTCTCGTCAAGAGGCTAAGAGACAGCTCGGAGTCCTGAGGCAAGAGAGAGCCGATCTTTTCGGCAAGTTAAAGGAGGCTGAGAAGGCTCGTCTAAGCGCCCAGGCCGGCCTAAAAATGGCGGAGAGGCAAGCTGAGGACCAGCGCCAGCATGGCCAGGGAAGTCGCCGAGGCCGCGGTGGAGGCGTCCTACAAGCGGGGCGTGCATGACACGGAGAAGCGGCTTGCTGAGGAGGTGGCCATGATGTGCAGGGGCTACTGCACCGAGTCTTGGGGAGTAGCCATGGATCGGGCGGGGGTTCCTGCAGACTCGGAGCTCAAGAAGGCCAAAAGCATTTTCTTCCCGGAGGATATCCGAGAAGTTGCTGACCCTGAGCCCCTCCTTGCCATCGAAGCCCCTGCTACTAGTGACAAGGTTCCCCAGGGGGTAGAGGTGGGCGAGGAGGGCCAACTACCTCTGAAGGCTCAGCCCTCTAAAGATGAGCTCACCATACGCAAGGTAGTCTCCAAGGCCAAGGATGCCGAGGCTGAGCCCAAAACAGACGATATGCCTCCTAGGGCTGCTGATTCCGAGGAGCCTCAGCTGAGGACTTAGCCATAGTAGTTTTGTTTTCGCATTTTTGTAAGGGTGGTTCACCCTTAGAAAAACAGTGTACTCTTTTTTGTATTTAATGGAAATGCTCTATCCTTTAGTTCACTGTTATTCTTTCTTACTCTTCCTTGAGGTTTACAGATGTTTAGCACTGAATATAAATAATCTCACAGAGTGCCAACGTATGTAATAACTTAGCGTTAATTTCATGTAAGCACGTAGTCCAGGGATCCATAATTAATTCAGGTGCTGTTCGAACACTTATATATATAAAAAAAAGAATATAACGTAGTGTTAATTTCTCCCAAGAACGTGGTCCGAGGACCCAGCATTGACTTAGGTTATGTTTGAACACTTATAAAATGTAACTTAGTGTTAATTTCCCCTAAGAACGTGGTCCGAGGACACTGCATTGACTTAGATTCTGTTTGAACACTTATAAAATGTAACTTAGTGTTAATTTCCCCCAAGAACGTGGTCCGAGGACCCAGCATTGACTTAGATTCTGTTTGAACACTTATAAAATGTAACTTAGTGTTAATTTTCCCAAGAACGTGGTCCGAGGATACTGTATTGACTTAGGTTCTGTTTGAACACTTATAAAATGTAACTTAGTGTTAATTTCCTCCAAGAACGTGGTCCGAGGACACTACATTGACTTAGGTTCTGTTTGAACACTTATAAAATGTAACTTAGTGTTAATTTCCCTTAAGAACGTCGTCCGAGGACCCAGCATTGACTTAGGTTCTGTTTGAACACTTATAAAATGTAACTTAGTGTTAATTTCCCCCAAGAACGTGGTCCGAGGACCCAACATTGACTTAGGTTCTGATTGAACACTTATAAAATGTAACTCAGTGTTAATTTCCCCCAAGAATGTGGTCCGAGGACCCAGCATTGACTTAGGTTCTGTTTGAACACTTATAAAATGTAACTCAGTGTTAATTTCTCCTAAGATCGTGGTCCGAGGACACTGCATTGACTTAGGTTCTGTTTGAACACTTATAAAATGTAACTTAGTGTTAATTTCCCCTAAGAACGTGATCTAAGGACACTGCATTGACTTAGGTTCTGTTGTGGATCAGCCGAATGATAGACGGGTAAGGAACAAAAAGAACTTTCATTAATAGTAGTACCTTTTTAGGTTATTTACATTCCACGGGTGTGGTACAATTTTTTCATCCAAGTCTTCAAGGTAGTACGCACCTATGCCTGCCACTGAAGTGATGTGATAAGGACTCTCCCAATTTGGCCCTAGCTTTCCCCAGGCAGGGTTTCTAGTGTTGCCCACGACCTTCCTAAGCACTAGGTCTCCCGTTGCTAGGGGCCTTAACTTTACGTGGGTGTCGTAACTTTGCTTGAGTTTGTTCTGGTAGTACGCTAGTTGAACCTTTGCACTTTCCCTTCGCTCGTCTTTAAGATCTAGACCATTCTCCAACAACTCGTCGTTAGTGCTCGGATTGAAACTGGTATTTCTTAGCGTGGGGAAGCCGGTCTCCAGCGGAATCATGGCCTCGGCCCCATAAGTCAACGAGAAGGGAGTTTCCCTCGTTGACCTCCGTGGTGTAGTCCAGTACGTCCAGAGGACGTGAGGTAGCTCTTCCACCCACTTTCCCTTCGCGTCGTCCAGCCTCTTCTTGAGTCCGTTCAATATGGCCTTGTTTACGGCCTCGGCTTGCCCGTTCCCCTGGGGGTAAGCGGGAGTGAAGTAGCGGTTTTGATCCTAAGGCTGCAGCAGTATCGTCTGAAGGCTTTGCTGTCGAACTAAAGGCCGTTATCCGAGATGAGGGTATGTGGGACCCCAAATCGGGTGACAATGTTCCTCCAAATGAACCTCTTGACGTCTACATCTCCAATGTTTGCCAGTGGTTCTACCTCTACCCACTTGGTGAAGTAGTCTGTGCCAACAAGGAGGAATTTCTTGTTTCCGACGGTTTTGGGGAAAGGGCCTACAATATCCAAGCCCCACTGAGCGAAGGGTCATGGGCTAGATAGGGGATTAAGGATTCCGCCCGGCTGATGTATGTTTGGTGAAAATCTCTAGCATTGATCACATTTCCTCACGTATTCTTGCGCTCCCCCTTTCATATTGGGCCACCAATAGCCTTGCGTAATGGCTTTGTGCGACAAGGATCTCCCTCCGGTATGACTCACGCTAATTCCCTCGTGCATTTCTTCTAGGAGTAACTCTATTGCCTCAGGGTGTACGTATAGCAGGTAGGGCCTGGAGAAAGACTGTCTATATAGCTTCTGGTCTTCCGACAGCCAAAACCGCGAGGCCTTCCTACGAATCTTGTTGGCCTCTCCCTTGTCCTCGGGGAGGATGTCATCTTTCAGGAATAGTGTTACGAGGTCCATCCAACTGGGCCCCACCCTGGCCTGTTGGACGCGGGCTGCATCCTTTTCTATCTTTGTGGGCGCGTGCAAGTCCTGGATGAGTATGATCCGAGGAAGGCTTTGAGCTGTGGACGTGGCTAGCTTGGCTAGTGAGTCAGCATGCATGTTCCCGCTTTTAGGGATGTGCTGCAGGGTGAAGGAGTCGAAGTGGGCCAGTAGGAGTTTGGCTCGGCCGAGATATTCTTACATTCTTTCATCTCTTGCTTCCAACTCTCCATTTATTTGGCCTACGACCAGCCTCGAGTCCGAGTATATGTTCACCCTCTTGCCGCCGAGTTTTTCGACCATGGACATCCCCTTTAGTAGGACCTTATACTCGGCCTCATTATTTGTGGCCGAAAAGCCCAGCCTCAGTGCTTTTTCGATAACGAGCCCTTCGAGAGAAGTCAGGACTAGCCCCACTTCGGAATCCCTTTGGTTTGACGCCCCATCAGTGTACACCTTCCAACACGCGGGCCCTTGGAGGGAGACCATGCTGACTGTCTTTTCGTCGGTGACAGATGCCTCGGCCATCCCTTCTAATGAGGGTTCGGCGAACTCGGCCACCAAATCTGTAAATACTTGGCCTTTGACGGAGGTGCGGGGCATGTACTTGATGTCAAAAGCCCCTAGAATCATTCTCCACTTAGCAATTCTCCCAGTATAGTCAGCACTTCGAAGTACGGACCTGAGTGGGAGCCGCGTCAGAACAATAATTGTATATGCTTGGAAATAATGAGGGAGCTTTCGTGTGTGCTGCACCACCGCTAAAATGGCCTTCCCCAGTGGCAAGTAACGAATCTCGGTCTCATGCAAAGATTTGCTTACATAGTAAACCGGTCGTTGTATCCCGTCGTCCATACATATCAGCACTAGGCTGACCGCATGCGGTGCCACGGCGATGTAGGCGAACAAGACCCCGTCGGCCTCGGGGCTGGACATGATTGATGGCCGAGAGAGGTAATCTTTGAGTAGTCGGAAGGCCGTGTCACATTCCTCGGTCCACTCGTACCCTCTCCACTTGTTCATCAAGAGGAAGAATGGTCTGAATCTATCCACCGACCGAGAAATGAATCGGTTCAGGGCGGCAATCATTCCAGTGAGCCTCTGGACTTCTTTCGGGTTCTAAGGTGGCTGTAGGCTGTTAATAGCTCTGATCTGGTCGGGGTTGACTTCAATTCCCCTATGGGTGACCATGTAGCCCAAGAATTTCCCTGATCCTACTCCAATTGAGCACTTGGAGGTGTTAAGGCGCAGTTTATGCCTTCTCAGGATTTCAAAGACACCTCTGAGGTCTCCTATGTGGTCGGACGCATTCTTGCTCTTTACCACCATGTCGTTTATGTACATCTCTACGTTCCTACCCAATTGAGGTTCGAACATCTTGGTCATCATCTTCTGGTAAGTGGATCCTGCGTTCTTCAACCCGAAAGGCATTACTTTGTAGTGGAAGTTCCTGGTGGGCGTGACGAAAGCGGTCTTTTCTTGGTCTTCTAGAGCTAACGGGATTTGGTGATACCCTTGGAAGGCATCTAAGAAGCTCATCCGAGGATGGCTCGTGGTCGCATCCACCAGCTGGTCTATCCGAAGCATTGGAAAGGGGTCCTTCGGACAAGCTTTATTCAGGTCTGTGAAATCTACACAGACTCGCCATTTTCCACTTTTCTTCTTGACAACAATTGCGTTAGACAGCCATTCGGGATAGAAAACCTCCTTGATGGCCCCTGCTTTCTTGAGCTTTATCACCTCGGCCCTCACAGCGTCGGCGTGCTCCTTGGACGGCCGTCGATGGGGTTGCTTTTTTGGGGTGAGGGAGGGGTTAACATTGAGGTAATGGCATGCGAAACTCGGGTCAACCCCCGGGGCATCGTAAGCGTCCCATGCAAATACGTCCAAATTTTGTCTAAGGAACTTGACCAGTTCCTCCTTCTCCTAAGGAGGCAGCTGAGAGCCGATTTGGAAGAACCTTTCAGGGTCATTGCCGATCACCACATTCTCTAACTCCTCGCACTTTGCCTCCTCGGAGGGCGCACCAGTTAGTGGTCCCATGTCCTTTGATTACTATAAGTCTTTTTGGGCAGAGGCTGAGGGCTCTACTTCAGGCCAGTATGTAATGGCTGCAACTAAGCATTGCCTTGCCGTGGCCTGACACCCGGCGATCTCCATGACCTGCCCCCCGGAGGGAAATTTCACCTTTTGGTGCAGGGTAGAGGCGACGGCCCCTAGCGTATGGAGCTAGGGTCTAGCGACGATGGCTGTGTAGGGCGAGTAAGTGTCCACCACAATGAAGTCTACTTCCACTACCTTCGGACCCGTTTGGACGGGTACTCTAATCTGGCCCTTTGGGACGACCATTTTTCCGTCAAAGCTTACTAGGGGAGAGGCTTAGGGTGTCAGATCCTACGGCTTAAGGCCAAGTCCCTTGTAGAGGTCGGGTACATAATCTCGGCGCCACTACCGTCATCCACCATCACCCTTTTCACGTCATACTCACCAATCCTAAGCGTCACCACCAAGGCGTCATCATGAGGCTGTATGGTTCCGATTTTGTCTTCCTCTGAAAAGCTCAAGATTGGCATGTTGTCCATTTTGGCCCTCTTCTAACTCGAAGTGCCTTCCTCGGCCGAGAGTTGAGCCATGGACATCACCCTTGATGGGCAGGAGCCGGTTCTTTCGGGGGCTGCGAAGATGACATTTATCGTGCCCGCTGGGAGCCTCATGGTCATGTCAGCTCGGGGCTGGTTCTGCATGCCACTAGTATGATACAGGAGGTGTCCTAGTTGTCCTTCTAGGACAAGTTGGTCCAGATGGTTCCATAAGTTCCTGCAATCCTCTATGGTGTGCCCCGGCTCTTGATGGTATCGACAGTACAGGTTCCTATTGCATTTCATGGGATCTCCCGCCATCTTGGGTGGCCACTTGAAGAATGGTTCGTGCTTGATTTTTTCCAGGACTTGGTGCACCGGCTCTCGGAACATGGTGTTGACTACCTGCACGTTAGCATTTCCAAGCTGCCCCGCGGATTCTCTTCTCGGTCGGCTGTCATTGTATCTGTCCAATGAAATCCCTCCGCTCTTGAGGGATAACCTTAGCCTTTCCCTTTCCTTGCAACTGGTCCTCCTCGACTCTTTTGTACTTATCGATGCGGTCCATAAGCTGGCGTACACTGGTAACTGGCTTGCTTGTGAGGGATTTCCTCAACCCGTGCTCGGCTGGCAGGCCGAGCTTGAAGGTGCCGACAGCGACGTCATCGAGTTCCGCGTCTATCTCGTTAAACATTTCCCAGTACCTGTTTGAATAGGCTTTCAGGGTTTCTCCTTCTCGCATGAACGTGGACAATAGCGAGCCTAGGGGCCGGGGGACTCTGCTGCATGTGACGAAACGGGAGCTGAACGCCCTGACTAGCTCTTGGAAGGAGTCTATGGACTCGACCTTCAGGCCATCAAACCACCTCATTGCCATAGGTCCCAGGCTGGATGGGAAAACTTTGCACATTAGGGCCTCGTTCTTGGAGTGGACCGCCATCCTCTGGTTGAAGTGACTGGCGTGCTCCACGGGGTCCGTTCGACCATTATACATGGTGAACGCGGGCTGGTGGAAACGTCGCGGGAGCCTGGCTGCCTCGATCTTACGTGTGAAAGGCGACTTGGAGATCTGGTGCAATGCTTTACTCATGGCATCACTTCCCGAGCCTCCGTGAGACGGGCCCTCGTGCTTATGCCCGCGATGGTACTCTTCTTCATGAGAAAAGGACTCGCTCGGGGGAGTTCTTGACCTTGGCCTGTAGTCATCGTCCCCCTTATCTTCGGAGGAGCTGTTGGAGCTGGATGAGTCTCGCCTTCGCCGGGCGTTATGTAGCTTTCTTTTCAGCTCGTTGATCTGCAGTAGCAGAGCCCTGTTGTCGTTGGGCCTCCGGGAGGAATGGCTTTTCGCTCGAGGACGACTTCTGTCGCCATGCATGGTGCGTGCACTAGCCTTACGGTCTCTTTCACGTTCAAGGTGCAAGAAGCCATCCTGTTGCTGAGACTCTGCTGACTCTGTTTGACGTGGATTTGACCCCACCATGTTTGCCCGTTATACTCACTACTTCGCAAAGCTTCCCTACAGACGGCGCCAATTGTGGGGACTGGGTTTGAGTTTTGGGCCCAACACAATGTATGAGCTCAAGCCCAGATAGCCCGAACAATAAACTTGTAAAGAGATGGGTTGAAAAGCTGGGCTGCAGTGAGTTGGACGATAAACCAATACTATTATGTCAATATAAAGGGAAAGGTTACAAGAGTTTCTTATAAGAAATGTCCTCGACACAGTCCGAGGAGATTTATCCTATCTCTATTTTATCTTCAAGACTTCTTCCAGATTTTTTCCCCCCTCCCACTTAGGGGTCCTTTCCATTATATACTCCCTCCCTGGATGATCTTGGGCCTCCACTTGTTGGCTATCCAAGTTACCACTTGAGTGCTTGTCCCATCAGCCACCCTACCTAGTTTCTTGCGAGTTGTTGTGGCCAAGGCCACACTGTTCAGGGATCTTCTCCACATAAATGCGGCCAGAAAAGTGGCTGCAGTGCATTAAATGTGAGGGTGGCAGCTTTTCTTTAGTTACCTCCCAACTTTTCTGGTTGCCGTGCTTCAGGTGTGCGTATTTGCTGCTAAACCCTTGTTGGGACTCATTTGGGCCCATGGGATCTGGACATGGCCCGTGCCTGGGTTGTCCGAGGAGGCCTTTCTCCTTGGACGGGCCCAAGGCCCAGCACCGAGTTTGGGCTCTGGCCCCTGCAAAAATAATTCGCCAATATTATTAATTAACTATTAAGCCAAACATGCTATCACAATTTAAACTCATAAGAACAAATCATATAGACATGCCATTATTTCACTAAGAAATAATTATTTCTTTGTCACGTTAAAATATTTAACGTTGTGTAAATATCTTTAAACCATATTTCACTAAGAAATAATCAAGGAATTAAACAATTTAGAAATTATATCAATTCCACAGCATTTAAGAATGTCCCAATATCCATTAATATTCATACAAATATTTCTTAAAAATATATCCACAACCAGAATTTGTATCATCATTAGTAAAATGCAGCAGCTCTTTAAATCTAAGAATAATGAATCTTTCATCTTCATGTTATATAAACTAAAAACATTATTCAAAAACATATTCACGTTGTCATGCTTTTAAATGTTATAATTGTTTTTTTTTTTTATTACCTGTTATGTTTGATGCAGTAGGCTTATTAAAAAAAAACAATTCAAAAGAGACAAGGAGCCCAATCAAAATATGGCACATAGGCACTATACATTTACACTACCTTCAAAAGTGTGGTGTGTGTTACTATTACACGTGTATAATTAATTAATAATAATAATTATTTTAAATAAAACAAACATCTATGGGACCCTCTTGTGATCTTTGATTGGCTGTCACTTTAGGCCTTAAGGCAAGTGGAACTGCCACAAGCCTACGTGGTTGTCTTCAACCTCCAGCATCAGTTATCTTTTAGTAAATACCGAGTTTAAGACGGGAACTTCAATGGTTTATATCTTTTTCATTTTAAGTCCATTTTTAATGTACCATATACTGATTTAAAGCTTATAACACATAGATTCATAATATAAAATCATAATTTGCAAATAGAAATCATATAAGAGTAGTTTTGTCCTTAAAGTTTTGGAGTTCTAAGATTTGTTAAACTACATCTCATGGCACACTTAGAGATTTGCTACGAAACTTAAGGTAGATATTAATACATGTAATATAAACAACATATATTAATTTCAAGGCATGAAATGCTCAAAATCAAGACTTGTCATTGAAGGCCATGTGAGGTGCATAGAAATTCATAGCATATCACAGAAGCATAAAACACATTAAGAACTAATCATATATGCCTATGGCGTCGAGAACAACCTATAAACGCTCTGATACCAATGTTAGAAATATAAACTTGCAGTGGAATATAAGTAATCGGTTTTTCGGCATACCTCTCTTGGCCTAAACCGACAATCACACAGGAGCTTTGAGATTGTTCTACGTTATCTAGAGCAAGCCTCCATGCAAACCAGCTATCCAAACATGTTTTGAATTCCAGTTTGTGTAACCCACAGACCAAAAACGTTTCTCCGACGGTGTTGCACACTACTAGAGCAATGCAAACATAACTCACAATCTAAGAGCCTCACAATACTCTGTAAACACTATGAGAAATGCAGAAATCGTTTTCCATGTTCAATGGGTACCACTCTTGGTGTTTATATACACACCACTCCATTAATATTGAGTGGGATAATGGACTTAGTAGGGTAGAGTAACAGTCCAAACCATTATTTCATAATTCCTAAATGTTACAATCTGACTGAGGCAAACAGAGGGACATGCTCACTTTGGGTGTCTGTCCATATTCTTTTCAGTTTCTAACAATAACTACTACTATTGTGCACTTCTGCCCCTCTTATCTATATATCTATATCTATATATATTATTAAAAGTTGAAGCATAGAATTTAATGTTGCTACGCTCACGTTGAACCACGTTAACAGCCATGTCATTTTCATAATCTTTTTTGTATTTTTCCAACAATCTTAAAATAGTTTTTATCAATTTTAAAAAACTAATAAATATAAAATGAATATCAGCCATATTTCCACCATAAAACCCACTTTTTATTTATTTAATTCCATCATAAAGCCCAAACCCAAAGCCTTTTGAACCTAAACCCTTTGTGAAACCCTTTATTTTCACGGTTACAGACTTTCTATTTTTCCTTTCCTTTTGTTGCACGCACTATTTCAAATTCCTTCCCCTTCCCCATGTTTTGTTTCTCATGCAAAACCTTTTGTGAAACCCTTTTTCACGGTTTCAAACTTTCTGTTTTTCGTTTCCTTTTCAAAATTACACAATTCAAATGACTCCTACACTAATGAACATCCCTCACACGCTACTTCAAGGTCTGTCTTCAAGTAGCCATGTGTTTATGGTATTACACAGTATCATAGGGCAAGCTATAACCATCCACATTCCCCATTATCTCTGCTCCATTTGCTCAAAATCAAATACACTAAACATCAGGCATCTTATATGCACTAGCCTTCCTATAATTATTTTCCCTTTATAATTATTTTTTTAGGTGGTTCTTAATTATTTAGTTGAGGCTTCCATCTTTAACTTCAAATAAATGTTTTATTTCTCAAATAGTTTAATAAATCTACAAAAAATCAAAATGACAATTTCCTAATCAATCTAATTTTTACATAACAATCACCAAAGTTAATAACTCTGTCTTCAGTAACTGATGTAGATATTAATGAATTTTCACCTATTTCAAAATTATTAATAAATTATTTATATATCGATACAATTTGTGTTTGGACAACTCTCTTTCTGTTTCTTCTTGCAATATTCAATGCTTGCGCTGTCATCTTGCAGGTGAACTTTTGTTATACTGATTGTTGTTCTCTTTATTCAAGAGCCTATCAAGGTAACACCAGTCAAGAAAATGAATCAACTTGAGGTCATATTTACTTCTCGCCTTCTCTACACTGCCTTAAAGAGCAGAAAAGTAAGGTAAAGCCCAAACCCAAAGCCTTTTCAACCTAAACCCTTTGTGAAACTCTTTGTTTTCATGGTTACAAACTTTCTGTTTTTCCTTTCCTTTTGTTGCACGCACGGTTTCAAATTCCTTCCCCTTCCCCACGTTTTGTTTCTCATGCAAGAAAATCCTTTTTGAAGCCCTTTTTTTACGATTTCAAACTTTCTATTTTTCATTTTCTTTTCAAAATTACACAATTCAAACGACTCCTACTCTAATGAACATCCCTCACACGCTACTTCGAGGTCTGTCTTCAAGTAGTCACGTGTTTATGGTATTACACAGTATCATGGGGCAAGCTATAACTATTCACATTCCCCGTTATCTCTACCACATTTGCTCAAAATTAGATACACCAAACATCAGGCTTCTTATATGCACCGGCCTTCCTATAATTATTTTCCCTTTTTAATTATTTTTTTAGGTGGTTCTTAATTATTCAATTGAGGCTTCCATCTTTAACTTCAAATAAATGTTTTATTTCTCAAGTAGTTTAATAAATCTACAAAAAATCAAAGTGACAATTTCCTTTGAAAATCAATCTAATTTTTACATAACAATCATCAAAGTTAATAACTTTGTTTTCAGTAACTGATGTGGATATTAATGAATTTTCAGCTATTTCAAAATTATTAATAAATTATTTATATATCGATACAACTTATGCATGGTTTGTGTTTGGACGACTCTCTTTCTATTTCTTCTTGCAATATTCAATGCTTGCACTGTTATCTTGTAGGTGAACTTTTGTCATACTGATTGCTGTTCTCTTTATTCAAGAGCCTATCAAGGTAACATCGGCCAAGAAAATGAATCAATTTGGAGTCATATTTACTTCTCGCCAACAAGGTTGTGGCTATATGACACAAGTTTGTCAAGATAAAAGGGACGGCTATTTATTGAATAGGTTATATGTTCAATCTAAAATTTATTGTTCTGTTATGTAAAAGATATAGAACTACTCGGTTGCTTCACAACTAATATTTTACCATTAATGAAAGTAACAAACACATGTTAATTTATTTGCTACTCTCATCATTTGCTGATTATTTAGATACATGGAACATGTGATTGCTAATGAAAACCCATCATATTGATTAAGACATGGCTAGGTTGGTAGATCAAAATTATACAACACAAATCAATTCAAATTAAGACATCTCAATAATGATACACTTTATGGTGGAGACCATTTAAACGTAAGTTACAATTGAAATATTTATATTCAATACAATAAGATTTAAGCTTTATAGTGGAGGGTATATGAAAGGTTTTTATTACAAAAAAAAAAAGGAAAAAGAATTGCTAATAACTTAAACAACCACTTATCCCTAAAACAAGCAAAACACTATAAATTACAATTCTAAACAACTTCAAAAAATACAAACCAAAAATATCATAAAAATACTTTCTACACAAAAACAAAAATGAGTGCACAGCATGAATTACTTACAAAATTATTGCTTGAAATATTTTCCAATGTTGAAAGACGAGGTACACAAATTTAAATTCACAATTGATGTCTGTTACTTTCACATGAACTCTCAACTTTTTTTTTACTAATCAAAATCTTCCACGTCCAAAATTGTCGCACAAAATATTGTAGTCCTATATTTTCTCCTTTTATTAATTTTATACAATGAAGTTGTGCACAGTTTTAGAGTCATTGTTATATTTTTGAAAAAAAAAAAACTTTGACTTCATGGATCCAATATTGCAATTGTGATGATAATAATGTTCACGTGTCATCCTTAGTATAAGATTATTGTCATGTTTTGTCACCAATTGATTTTTTTTTTTAGCACATTCATTTTTTAATATGTGTTTCTGTTTTTAAAAAATAGCTGCAAGCGATTCAATCGGCTAACCAAAAAAACAAAAGTTCTTCAGCACATCAATTTGACCAGACTGCTCCAAAATCCTTTATTCATTCGAAATGATGAATTAAAACTCATTCATCAATGCTCTAGGGTTGGAAACAAACAAACACTATTTTGGGTCGGAGCTCACAAATATTTTGTATAAGATCAAACTAAAGCGAAAAAAGAAATCCTTCTTTAAGCCAACATAGAAGGAGACAAAAATGCAAAATATGGACTCGCAATTGTGCTGTTATGCGAATCAAATGATAAGGGAATACAACTACTATTATTAATTCTAAACCAACCAGATGGAAAACAATTGCTGCAAAACTATCGACAAATTCTTTGACATACAACTTTTGGAACAAACATATTTCACATCCCAAAAAACCAAGCATGCAAGGAAAAATGGAGTGGGTCATTGGGATCGAGAATGCCCTTACCCTTATGGAAACGGAGAATAACATGTTGTTAGGGTCATATTTTATGTAATTAGTTAATCTTTTGACAAAATGCACTTTACTTGTAATTGGGTAAATCTAAAATGAGTTTAATACATCAAGAAATATGTTGTTCAAGCATATTAAGTTTTTGTATTAAAAGACATGAAGATTGGTCTAAGAAACAAGTGAAGAAAAGCTGTTCATTAAGTCTTGACAGATAGCTCGACAAATGCTTGCTATCGAAACTTAATGTGAAGCTTGATAAATAGCTTGACAGTAGCTCGATCTATTGAGAACTACGATTTTCAGTTTTTTAGATCTGAATTTCGGTCCAGGCTTTTGTATTTGATTATGGTTTCTTTTCTCACAAATCTAGACATCTACAAGACTTTTTTTTTTTTTTTAAAGCCGTCAACACATATTCAGAGACCAAGAGATTTATTTTTCTCTGTAAGAAGCTACTGCGTTTGTACGCTATAAAGTTTTGTGACCAAGTGCTTCCAGATCTTCATTGTTGATAAAGCGAAGAACTCTGCAGCCAATAACATCATTCAAGTTGCTGGAGTTAGTCACGTACTAGGATCCGTGCAAAGGGTTAGTCACAGATTGAGGATTTGTGCATCAAGGGAAAGAATGTTACTACAAGATCAAGTCTAATTGGGTATTAGAGCAAAGGTTTAACTGTAGGTTGGTATTTCGAGATAAGCCAGAGTAATTGGTAAGATTTCTTATACTTGCAACTGCTTGATTATTAATTAGTGGATTTTTTGGAGTGGTGACTTTAAAATCACTTGGTGGTTTTTTTGCCTTACGAAAAGTTTTTCCCATTTGTCAACAAATTACCATGTCAATTTGATTTTCGTTGCATTTAGTTTATTTGGTGATTTGTTGATACCTTCACGATTTGCATACGATTGAACCTAATTAATAAACTTGGGTAATTGAATTAATTAATCAGGGTTAAGCTATCTTAACCCAACGCGTGTAACATGCAAAAGGTGCTCAATTGACTTGGAAATGTACAAATTAGCTAATTGAGTATGATAGTAATTATGTTTCATACATACATACATACATATATAATGCAACTTGAGTAGTAATACATAGAAAATATATTAATAATAATAACACTACCATAAAAAAATTTTATCACGCAAACATATATTAATATATTAATAATTATTTATATTTTAAATAATTATTAAATTAATTATAATGTCATTATTGTTCGATCTCGGTTCAATTTCAGTTCGACCTTAAAAACCTTGAACCTCTTTATTTTACTGTTCAATGAACGGTTCGAGTCTGAAAACCATGCACGGGAGTTGTGTTCGTGTCGGAAACATGTATGACACTGGTACATTGGCAATTTCACTGTGTTTGTGCCTTCGAGGATTATGTAAGAATGTTGATCATTTTACAATTCTAATTTATTGCATTTGGATACACTACAAAAAATAATTTCTATTGCAGTGGCCACATAATGTTGCTAAAAGCCCAAAAATACTGCAAAACGTTGCCAAGAGGAAGGAGACATACCAGATGAGACTGAGAGTGAAGAGGAATAAGATGCATTACCAACCATACGAATGATATTTGCAATGATGTTTTGAAGGTCAACTGTGGAAATGGTGATAGTAGATCCAGAAGACTTGGACTTTGTCGAGATGGGAGCCATTGGTTGGATACTCTCAGTGTTAGTAGCAATAGCAGCAGAAATGGAACCAGTTGATTTGTAGCGTTGATGCATCAAAGAATGCATGGGTTGATTATCAATAATAAACTTGTATCATTCAGTTTCTATTCTTGTTATAATCTCCCATTATGGATTTATCCATCTTCCATTCATTACAAATTAGTTGTGACGATTGAATTCTAATTAACTGCTCAGTTAGTTAGTTAGTTAATTAGTTTATGACCTCCACACTATCATTTATTTATATTAATTAATCTATTTAGTGGACAATTAAGACTAATATAGGATTATCCAAATAAATATGAATTTTAATAATAAAACAACTTGGGCATTATCTGTATATAGGGGTGTGCGCGGTTCGGTCGGCTCGGTTTTTTGCCAAATTTATTACCGAACCGACAGAAATCGGTTTTCTCATAATTAGAACCGATGCATACCGCTTAGGGTCGATTTTTCGACATATAGCGGTGCGATTTTTTGCGGTCGGTTTAATCGGTTTGTTCGGTTTGAAACATTTTTTTTTTTGTTTCAGACAACACAAACGCAAAAGTAAAAAATAAAAACATCACAAATAATTTTTCACAACAACCTGTCATACACAAAAACATATTCCAACTCATACTTATACAAATTATGCTCAATTACTCAATACTCATTACTCAATTAGGCAATTAGGTCCACCAATGAAAAAGCCAATACAATAAGAAAACCCCAGATTTAATTTAATAACTAAATAAAATAAATAAATAAACGAAAGCATGAGTAAAAGGTATAGTTCACAAATGTCGAAAATCAAATTGCTGAAAAATGCCAAGAACAAAAAATTTTATATCATACTTCACAGATGGACTTGGACAATTGGACTCAAAGTGAGAGAGAGAATCTTGAAAACGGCAAGGTGAGAGATGGAGAGTGGAGACATGGAGTTACCGGTGGAGCGGCTGATGGTAGTGAGGCGGTCAGCCAGTTACTGGTGAGGCGGTGAGAGAGAGATGTGTCAGACAATGACTTAAGGAGAGCCATCACCCAACAAAACCCAGAGGCGAAAGAGAGACTGAGAGTGTTAAGGAGGAAGATTGAGAAAATAATGAATTTATACCCGAAGTTAAGGTAAGGGTTGCACCAAACGACGCCGTTTTCATGTTTTTTTTTTTTTTTAACTAAGTGAAACGACGCCGGACCGAAATATATATATATATATATATATTAGATTTATCGGTCGGTTCAGTTTTTTGAATCGGTTTCAGACTTGCTTCCGACTTCTGTACCGCACTGGTGTTGGAACTGGGGTTCCCCTCCGTTCACCGGCCTCAGCTCCATCGGTCGGCTCCAGCGGCGGTGCGGTATTGTTGGCGCCGGTTGGTTGGGTCGGCGCCGGTTTGTTTGTGCACACCCCTACTGTATATATTAAGAGGATTCAGAAAGTTAGTTTTTACTTTTTTTTTTCTGTCAAAAATACTCTTAAATTAATTAACCAACAAATTAAAAATGAGGTTAAAATAGTAAATTGACAAAAGGAAATTAGTTATTGCTTTTTTTATTGTCAAAAATATCCCTACCTAAAACTTAAAAATGAGGTTAAAATAGTAAATTGACAAAAATAATAAATTTCTACTTCTACGTTGAAATGCCTTCCTGCTTCTAATAAACTCCTACTTTTAGGTTGATTTAAATTCCTACTTCTACTTACTAACTCCTTACAAAATAGGATCACTGTTTGTTAGTTTAAAAACTCCTCTAATCTACAAAACTTACCCCACGTATTCTTTTTTTTTTTCATCACACTCTTAAGTTTTTTTTTTTTTTTTTTTTTTTTTTGTGATTGGAAAAAGTAAAAATCTCAAATTATAATAAATGCAAGTTATTAATTTTTACCCAAGTTATTAAATTTTATTATTATTATTTTTTATAAAAAAAGTGGGTCAATTAGTGTAATTTGAAACAAATGGACCTGCCTGAGATTGAAAGTGATATTCATTAGAACTGCGGGAATGGGCCTAAAAATATATAAAAAAAACTATTGGGCCACCGAGGTTTCGTAAGGAGGCCGCATTTCTAATCCCTCGCAAGTCACAAATATTCGGATTAATTTAGTAGTAATGTAGTGTAGTGTAGTGGTAGTAGCGTATGAGTATCTGATCTGTATTATTGCGTAGAGACCAACCTGGTTGTTTTACTTCACACACTTTACTCTTACGCAATACGCATCACCGCAACTTTTCTTCTCAGACTCTTCACTCATCAGAGGAGGAGGGTTTCGTTTTGGTCGTTGTAATCTAAACACAAATTCTCAGAATGGCAAAGGAGGATGATAATAATAATAATAATAAGAAGAAGAACAAGAAGGAGGAGAAGAAAGACGAAGATCTGGTGAGTACCCCTTCAATTTCAAATTCAAACTAAAAAAGCTCTTATTTTTGGTTGATCGAAGTAGTACCGATTGATTGCGTAATTACTGTTTTTGCAAAAATTGTAGTCGGAAGAGGATCTGGCACTGAAGCAGCAATTGGAGCTTTACGTGGAGAGAGTTCAAGATGCTGACCCTAATTTACAGAAGGTCGCTCTTGAGAGCATGAGGTAATATTATTATAACTCACTCTTACTCTTCTTACTTACTTTTTAGGGTTAAAAACCAAAAATTTTCATCTTAGGGTTAGGGTTTTAATGTTAGGGATTTTGTTAGCTTTTTGGGCTTTTTAGATTAACTATGTGAACACTAGCTCGTTGTATGGAATAATGTTCAAAAAAAAAAAAATTAAATTTTTTTTTTTGATACTGTAGGCAGGAAATTCGAACCTCTACGAGCTCCATGACTTCGGTCCCAAAGCCGTTGAAATTTCTGCGGCCACACTATGGAACGTTAAAAGCGTATTACGAAACCATGGGGGACTCTGAATTGAAGGTATAGTTTTGTTTGGTTGGACATTGTCCATTATGGAAGTAGTAGCTTTTCGGGCTTATCTAATTAACTTTATTGTCAATGCAGAAGTACCTTGCTGATGTGCTATCCGTTCTGGCTCTCACCATGTCTGCAGAGGGCGAAAGGGTATGAATTTAAGTTTTGTTGATTCCATTAGTTCATTCTCTTTATAAATGTAAATGTAAATTCCTTTCATGTTGTTTGGGACTAACATTTATTTCGTTTCTTGTTTTTTTTTTTTTTTTTTTTTTTTTTTTTTTTGTGACAATTCTTTTAGGATAGCTTAAAATATCGATTGGAGGGTTCAGGAGGCGATATTGGCTCATGGGGCCATGAATATGTGAGGTGAGCACCATCTGATTAAAATAATTGTGGTCAGCATTGAGTTTTTAGGTGGTGTGTAGTTTGTTCTGGTCATATTTTTTGTAAGGTTTATAAGTTCTAGAGTTCTTTTTACTAGTAGTGATTGAAGTTTAATACATATAAATGAATATTACCATCACTCACTATTGATTTTTATTACTATTTTTTGTTTGTAATCAGGAACTTAGCTGGAGAAATTTCACAAGAATATGCCAAGCGACAGGTTAGAAATAAATCTTATTGAATTCTATGATAGTTTTCATTATGAAAAGGCTTGTTATAGGTACTGGGAGCATTCTATAAATTTTCTTTTTTGAATCAGTGATAAAAAAACTTTCTATTCGTGTGCATTTACAGCTAAGATTTAAAATTTAGTTTCATATGCACCTTGAAAAACAGATTAAAGTGCTTTAAATTTCTACTATCATGCACTACAATATTCACGCTTCCCTGAATTTGAAGTTATGTATCGTGCAGTATGTTGTTGGAGTAGTATTACAACGTAATAATGCTCATTGCTCTGATACATGTGCAATATCTGTGATTAGAGTGGAACATTCTTTGATAAATATTTTTCTCTAGAGTTTTCATCTTTTTTGGTGTTCCATGCTTTATCGTTAAGAACTCATTCTTAATTTTAATTATGTTTTTTTTGAATTTACCATAACAGAGCGAAGAAGTTCCAATTGAGGATCTTATGGAGCTTGTTCAACAAATAGTTGCTTTTCACATGAAGGTATAATTCGGTAACATGTGACAGTATGACTATAGGTGACATTTGATAGGATTTTTTTTTTGTTTGGTTTGTTTCTAATCAATGCGAATTGCAATGCAGCACAATGCTGAACCTGAAGCTGTTGATCTTCTAATGGAGGTACCAAGCAGTATTGGTCTTTTGATCTTTTTCCTTTGTTGTGCCTTCCTGCTTGTCATTTTTTTTTTCTCCTTTTGGTGTTTGGCCAACATTGGGATATGTAATATCTGACTAATGCTAGGTTGAAGACCTTGATCTTTTAATTGAGCATGTTGACAGTACGAATTTCCGAAGGACATGTCTCTATCTAACGAGTTCAGCAAGGTAAGTGGGATTATACCATAAATTTTTGGAGATGCTTATCCAATGGATTAATCATTTAACTTATATAAGGATGAATCATTTAACACTCTGATTGCAAGCTAAGTGGGATTATAACTAGCATGGGATTTTTTTTGGGGGTGGGGGAGGGGGTCATGGTTAGACCAATTGGGTGCGTGTGTGTCTTATCATTACAAAATGTATGTTTCATTGTCAGTTCTGTATTGGTCATCTATTGCTTGTTTTCTGGTCAATTCACATGGAAAGTTTATTTAATAAAGAGATATTTGCATTTAGGCTCAAAAAACATAGGCAAGTCTCAAAAGAATACAATGCAACTCCCGAAAAGATTGACATATGACTTGAGCTTGCTCTTGTTCAAGAACTTGGATTACTATACTTTATAATAACTTTGACCTTTTTGCCGCTTGTTAAGGGTTGAGATGAACAGGTTTTTATTTACTAAAGAATATTGCAACATAAATTTTTTACCATGTATGAAATGCTGCATCAATGATCTAATATGTTCAGTAAATGACAACCTTCTGCCTCGGGGGTTATTAATATTATTTTGATAAGTAATAAATTTTATTAAGAGAGAAGATTGCTTTAATTTCATGATGATGAATGAAACGCAAAGAATCTTTAAAAATCATATAATCATACAAAAATCATATAATCATACAATGAGTAAAACTCAACATGTGAGACCAATCAAACAAAGTTTGAATTAGCAAGGCTTGCAGCTGATCAAGAGAGCTCTCAATATCCTTGAAAGTGCGTCTATTACATTCCTTCCACGCTGTTCACTTCAAACATAATGGTGTAAGGATTCAAACATCCAACCAGTGTTTCCCAAACCAATTCGTCCAACTAAAGAATAGGTCTGCTACCATCGATGACAACACTCAATGAGTCCCAAACATCTTAAAGACTACACTCTACAAAATATATGCAACTTCACAATGGAGCAACAAATGATCCATTTTTCTCTTTTTTGATAGGACAAATGATCAATTGTTTCTCCACTGCACTGACACATGCAACACCAGCCAATTATGAAGTATCCCCTCTTGATGAAATTATCATAGGTAAGAATCCTACCCCAAGCTGCTGTCCAAACAAAGGACACTTGCTCAGGGAACTTAGCACACCAAATATTCCTCCAAGGGAATAAAATAGCATTGGTGCCATTGCCATAGCCTTATAATGGGAACAAACGCCAAACTTTCCACTCATTCAAGAACCATCTCATCCTATAAAATCCCTCCCCGCTAGGCACCTGAGAGTAAATATGGATTAGAAAGGTGTTCATGGATTCTAACTTCCAATCTTGAAAGTTTCTGTGAATCGCACATACTGACTCTGAATGCCTTTCATATGGCTGTCTAAAAAATCAGAGACTAAGTGGTGCAGCCATGGAAGATTGATGTAAAATTACTTTGCAAATTCGCCTATTCAAGAATTATTATATGGGCTCCACGTGTAAAGTCCAATTAAAGTAAAAGTCATGTAGTTTTATAGGTCTAGGTTCGAGTCTTTAAAGTTGCAATAGTTTTTTATTTGGGTTTATATTTTATTAGTTATGGTCAATTTATGTTATGGGGAAAATACGTGATTTTAGCAATTTCTGCGAATTAAGGGTATTTTGGTACTTTAGTTGAGTCTAGAATTATTAGGTTTTATTTTCTTTAGGTTCAAGTCAGTATTTTATTAGGTTTTAGTTTACTAGTCAAACCAAGAGTCCTAATACTACTAGGACAAGAGTCTTTGTATATAATTGTGCTCAATGTATTCAAAGGAGATGAGAGTTGATTAATTTAATCATTGAGTGTATTGAGCATTGAGACATGTTGGTATTTGTTGATGTTTTCTCTCTTCTTCTTCTTCTTCTTCCTCAATACCCCAAATCCCCACATACTTTCTTATACCAAATAGCCATCAAATAAATAACACAATAAACCACCTTTTAATATCTAACTCAATCCCATAACCCTTTCTTCAACAACTCTAAATCCTATTTCCACAATTCCTCCTAAACCTTAATCCACCACAACCACATGTATACAAATTTCTCAATTTTTCCTTCGTCACTAAGGCATCTGTCAACTGAGTACGCATATAGGTCAGGGTACAAAGACTTTAGAGTATGATGTCCACTACATTGGTCGTGCCAAAACCTTACACGTGTGCCATCTCTAACCTCAAAGGACATGCTGAGAGAAACTGTCTTAGCCTGCTGTGATACTTTGCCAAAGACTACAACCATGTGTCCCTCTACATGGTCCATCCCTTTCACCCCATACTTCGAAGCAATCACCCAACACCAAAAATGCGTATCTGCATGCCCAAAACACCATAACAATTTTCCTAATCCCCAAACTGCCTACCTCAATTGGTGAACAAACTGTATTCCACTTCACCAAAGGGTATTTGAAATCCACAAGAAGTTTCTCTGAAGTTTCACAAGCCTATTAGTTATGAACATTGAAATAATAAATAAAGAAAGATAAAAAGTTGGTAACCTTGAAAGCATACTCTTCGGCAAGGTTAGCCTCCTTCCTTTGATAGATATTATCTCTTCCAACCAGGTTATCTCTATTCCATCTTCTCTAATATAGGATTCCGCACACAAAGAGCCTTAAAGGATGCCTCCAAAGGCATACTCAAGTAACTAATAGGCAAGCTCCCCCAACTTTGCAATGTAATATATCTGCTAGCTTGAATATGTTACCCACTCTGCCTATTGGGGCTGCTTCACTCTTGCCCAAGTTGACATTCAGGCCTATAAGAGCTTTAAAACAAATCAACACCATTCTTGTATACAAAATTTGTTCAATATTTGGATCACAAAATAAAATGGTTTCATTAGCAAAATAAGAGATGGAGATACTTATTGTCTTAGTTGTAGCAGGCCCTACTCAAAATCCATGAATAACCCCCCCACCCCCCTTCCCTCCACCCCCCTCCTTAGTTTTCTTCAAAATCTGGCTCAACACCTCTATAACCAGAATAAAAGGCAGTGGTGATAAGGGATCCCCCTCCCTTAACCCCTGCGAACTACTGAAAAAGCTGTAGGGGAATTGTTAACCAAAACTGAGAAATGGACTGTAGAAATACAAGCATATATCCACTTCCTTCACTTCTCACAAACCCCATTCTACTCAAGAGTTAAAGTAATGTATCCCAATTTGCATGGTCAAGAGTTAAACCTTTTTATGTTACTTTTATTTATTTTTTATTTTATCTCTGCATCTCTCTCTCTCTCTCTCTATGACATTTCACATTGCTACATAATGCAGATATCTCCCTGGACCCGATGACATGTTGGTCCTAGATATTGCCTACATGATTTATATAAAATTTGAGGAGTATCCAAATGCGCTTCAGATTGCCCTATTTCTGGATAACATGCAGGTTTGTACCTTAAGTAAAGTTATTTTTATAGCCCATCCTTTCCTTACTAGTCAATTGTGAACAGTGTTTGCTTGTATTTGGTGAAGAGCTGCAAGAGGAATTATGTTTCTTCATTGATTGAAGAATTTCATAGCTACACATTACTAGGAAATCTTATTTGATACTTGTCAAAATTTATGATGTGATCCTTAAAATGTTAGTATGGTTTGGTTCTCATAGTCTTTAGTATTTGTTGGCAGTATGTGAAGCAAGTATTTACATCTTGTGATGATCAGCTGAGAAAGAAGCAATTCTGTTACATCCTTGCTCGACATGTAAGTCTTGAATTTTACATACTTTTGATATTCTTTGAGTTTACATTGTTGACTTACTTATTTTTATTTTTTTATAATATATGGATGAATTTCTCTTTTTAGAGATTGAGTTTGATTTTGTATTCTTTATGAAACGTACTATTTAGCAATCCTACACTTGCTAGGATTATATATAATTTCCTCTTTTGTATTTAAAGGCAATCATGTCCATGTTGTTGGGTTAGAGTATCTGTCTAATATAGTTGAACTTTGTCCTGATCATTGTTGCTTGACTATTACTCACTTATCAGAAATAGTCAAGACTGTTGTCCTTGCTCAGCACATTTCTTTTTCTCTTTTTTCGGATGGTTTGTGGAGTTTGGTAATTTCTTATAGTTCGTTGCTATTTTTTGACATGGGGGAAGAGTAAATTATGATAGATGATTAAGAAGAGAGGGTGCAAGTGGTAAGAAACTTGTGAGTGAGGCATGTAATTGGATGTCAGGGAGTTTCTGTTGTCATTTTGTTTGAAAGAGGTCAATTTAAACTATTCTTATATATGAATTTTTGTTACTTGGTACATTGATATCTAACTGATATTTTGTTGTTTGCTGACTGTTGTTCTTCAATGCAGGGTATAACATTTGAGCTAGATGAAGAGATGGCTGCCAATGATGATGACCGAGAGGCATTACAGGACATTATAAACAACACCAAGCTAAGTGAAGGCTATCTAACACTTGCTCGTGATATTGAGGTTATGGAGCCCAAATCTCCTGAAGATATCTATAAGGTTTGAGCTTTTGATCTGTATAATTCATAATGGTGGACTAGATTTGACCCTCAATGACCACAGTTTTTAATCTGGTTTTCTAGAGATTTAAGAGTTGGTTGTTTAACTTAAAAAAAGAGAAGAAAAGAGAAAGAGTTGGTTGTTTTATATATTTTAAGGGTGTATTTGTTTGGAGGTGAAATAGGGTGGATGGAAAACTTTGGAGAGAATATAGGAAGGAAAATTTAGTTGGAGTGTGTTTGGTTGGATGAGGAGGAAGGAAAATAAATGGTGGGGCTCAGGTGTTTTCTCCCCAGGCCCACCAAAAAGTTTTCTCTCCAAAATGGAGAGAAAAATGAGAGAGGAGAGCTCATGAAATGAGCTTCCAAAAATACCCTTGGAATTCACCTCTCTCCAACGTGTTGGCTGCTTCTTTCTTTCTTTCCTCCTCTTCTTCTTCTTCTTCTTCTTCTTTTTTTTTCTTTGATTTTTTCTTTCTGTTACTAACGTGTGTTGGCTTCCTTTTTTTTTTTTTTTTGCTTGCTTGCTTTTGTCTGCACATGTTAGCTTCTTTTCTTCTTCTTTTTTTTTTTTTTTTTGGACATTTAGCTTTCTTCTTTTTTTTTTTTCTCTTTTTTTTTTTTTTGGGTGCTCATATGATTATCTTCTCATTAATTTTGGTTGGTTTTTGTTTTTGTTCTTTTTTTTTTTAAGAAAACAATTTTGGGTTAATTTTTTATGCTTTTTTCTTTTTTTACTGAGTGTCAATCTATACACAATTTTTTAAAGATATAATGTGTTACTTTTTGTTTTATTTAATAAGGACACAATGATAAATTTATACAAACTTTATTTTCAACCAAACAAAAAAGTTTTCCACCCCTCTACTTTTCTACCCTCCCAACATAGCAAAAATGTAGGAAACTAAAATTTTTTCTATTCTCTCACTTTTCCATCTTCTTTTCCTTTTCTATCCGTCCATTTTTCCATCCTTCCAACCAAATAGACCCTAAAGGTATCTGCCCTAGCGTTGTTTATTATTATATTGTTCATGGAGGATTTCCATCAAGTGAGATCATGAAGCTTTACTTTACTCTCTTCTTTTTCATCTCCCCCCCCCCTCTCTCTCTCTCTCTCTCTTTGAAAAGATCGCTGAAAATTCTGTCTTGGGTTCCTCTTTAGTGGTGCTATTGTTCTATTTGGAGTCTTCCCATAAATGATAATAAAAGTTCAATATACCATTTTTAATTTTTTTTTTTATTGGTTAGTCACACTACCACAGGGTCAGTTTTAACCCATGACTTTACCCTTCCAACCTATTCTTATTATGGGGAGAGGAAGTGCCATTTGAGCCAAAGTTTATAGGCTAAAGGTAGCCTTTTCAAATAAAGAACTTTATATTGTGATGACTGATAATAATATATGGGCCTTAATCTTAAGACAATAAAAGTATTGGTCTTATGTCCTGAATCTTTGACTGTAATTTCTAGGAAGCTCCTTGTTTGCTGCTTCCGTTTGCTCTAGTAATATTTTTTCTAATAAAAAGAAAGAAAGTAAAATCATTCTTTTTGAGGGTGGAATGAGTGCTTATACATTTTTGAGACTATTATATATACTATTATATATGTGTGTGTGTGTGTGTTTGAGGAAAGTCAAGTGGGTAGCTACTATGATTTCTTTGTTAGGAGACCTTGATGAGAAAACAATGTTGTTAAATATTTTTATTATTTATGCGGTGATTTATTCCCTCTAATTGCGATGCTTCTAATTCCTTGTGGCATAGTCTAGGAATACTTGCTGCCAATATACTGATGTTATGCCAGTCTTTTTTTTTCTTTATATCACTTATAGACTTTTTTCCCCCATTAAAATCATTACTTGTCTGTGTGTTTATCTGTTTTATGCAACGTGCTGGTAGCCTACATGACTAGATAGGTAGGAATCATAATCATTAATTACCAGAAACCAAGAAAAAAGAGAGGAATTTTCTAGGTTCTCATTATATGTTTGAATGAATTTGTATCATATTGACTTATTTGCTTTCTCGCGTTTTCTTAGGCACACTTGCTTGATGGCCGGGCTAGTGCTGGTGCAACTGTTGATTCAGCTAGACAAAACCTTGCTGCCACCTTTGTTAATGCTTTTGTAAATGCTGGCTTTGGTCAGGTAATGTGTATTTCTATTTGCATGATAGATCTCGTATGGGTGTGAGTTCTCTTGATATTGAGTCTTATTTTTGCTGCAGGATAAGTTAATGACAGTCCCCTCGGATAATTCGAGTGCTGGTTCTTCTGCTAACTGGCTTTTCAAAAATAAAGAACATGGGAAGACTAGTGCTGCTGCAAGTCTTGTAAGCATCCCTTTACTGCCTGGTTTATTATCTCTTCTTATATGTTCAACCTGATTTCGGGATTCTCACTGCCTTCTATCCTAACAGGGTATGATATTATTGTGGGATGTTGACTCTGGACTTGCCCAAATGGACAAGTATTTCCATGCAAGTGACAGCCATGTCAATGCTGGTGCGTTATTAGGAGTGGGGATAGTAAATTGTGGAATAAAGAATGATTGTGATCCGGTGAGTTTCATCAATTTATTATTATTATTTTTTTGCACTGAAGATCGTATGATCCAAATTGCATCTTAATCTCACTCTTCTTTTCTCAGGCACTGGCACTTCTAGGTGAGCATACAGATAAAGAAGACCCATTCATTCGGATTGGGGCAGTAATGGGCCTTGGGATTGCTTATGCTGGTACTCAGAATGAGCAGGTGAAGTATCTTGTTGCTTTATGTGAATAAATCTTTTGGGCCATGACAATCATATTTATGTTGATGGATGTTTTGTGACGTCTTTCTGTATCCTTTATGCAAAGAATAACATCTGTGCATGTATTTACTGATCCTACCCAATGCATGCTCTATTTCGCTACTGGTTACTAAGGTTGACAAATAGTATTACTTTATTCGGTTGAAAATTCTAAATTGTAAAAATTTGGTTTAAAAGTGTTATAATATGTCTTTTCGTATGAAAGCTAACTTTTAACTCTTTTATCAGTTACGGAGTAAATTGGCTCCTATACTAAGTGATACTAAAGCCCCACTTGATGTAATTTCCTTCACTGCGCTCTCTTTGGGTTTAATATATGTGGGTTCCTGCAACGAAGAGGTTGCTCAGGCAATTATATTTGCATTAATGGATCGAAGTGAGTCAGAGTTGGGGGAGCCACTAGCTTGGCTTCTACCTTTAGGCCTTGGTCTTCTGTACCTCGGGAAGCAGGTAACCTTCTTACTTTTGTTCTAGTTTATCTGAGACAATGGATTTATCTTATTCTATCCATTCTGTAAATTCCATTAATGTTGATTTTTATTGCATGGTTGATGTCTAGCATCTTTTACCATCAATGTGGCCTAAAAGATGTCATTCAATGTGACAATATTGAACATTATGGCTTTATCCCTATGATTGTTTTCTGAATAAGTTTCTTGTGTTTGACAGGAAAGTGTGGAGGCCACGGCTGAAGTTTCTAAGACCTTTAATGAAAAAATCAGAAAATATTGTGATATGACGCTACTGTCATGCGCCTATGCTGGAACAGGGAATGTTCTTAAGGTATTCTTTAAAAGGCAATTTAATCAACTGTTTGTAAGTTTTTATAGTTAATGCAAATGAGCTTTGGCTCAAAAGGCACTTTCCTCTTCAAAATGGGTGGAGGGTGAGGTCGTGGGTTTACAACAACTGGGTGTATGTGTAACTTAAGAATTTATTTTTGGTAGTTAATTATATAATTTATGAGTTTCTTTTATTTGCCCAAAGTAGCTGATACTTTTCTCTGTGTAGGTTCAGAATCTTTTGGGTCATTGCTCACAACACCTTGACAAGAGTGAAACTCACCAGGGTCCTGCTGTGCTTGGAATTGCTATGGTTGCAATCGCTGAAGAATTAGGGCTTGAGATGGCAATTCGTTCATTAGAGCATCTTTTGCAGTATGGAGAGCAGAATATCCGTCACGCTGTTCCTTTGGCTCTTGGCCTCCTTTGCATATCAAACCCTAAGGTATTTATCTTTTTAGCTCTGGCTTCCCTTCAGTTGGGTCGATTCAGTCTGCTAAAGCTGATGTTGCACCTTTTTCCTTTTCAAAGGAGTGATATGACCGCAGGTGGTTTGATTAGAAAGCCTGCTCGTCAGTCTCAGCTTGATTGACTATAATAAATGGCTATTCCAATGCTTCCTAAGTGTGTGTTTGGATATCGCTTATTTTGCTGAAAACTGAAAATAATAAAAAAATAATATTTGGTTACTATTCACTTTTTAAATTACTGTTCATGTTTCATGAACAGTGCAAGAGGTGCTGAGCTGAAAAAAAAAAAAAAAAAAAAAAGGCAAAAATGCAAACACAGCAGATGTGAGACGTGATCGAAATGGAGCCTAGTTTTGGATAAGTAAATTAATAAAATTCATCTAGTCAAATTAAAATCACTTTACTCCCAATCCCCAAATTCAAGGATAGCCTTTAATGCAAGTCTTTTCTTCTTTATTACTTTCTGTATTTTGCTTGTAATCTGACTTTTCATCAACTTTAAGGAAACTATATATCTATGATGTGTGCAGATAAGCTGTTTAAACCTGACTCTTCTCTTTTTTTTGAGGTTGGGGGGGTGGGGGGGTGGGGTAATTATAAGCTGTTTGAATCTCTTTTAAGCTGATGACAGTCTCTCTCTCCATGATTTTGCCTTGCTTACCAATTTGTTGATCCATTTTTGGTCAGGTCAATGTTATGGACACGTTAAGCAGACTTAGCCATGACACAGATTCAGAAGTAGCAATGGTAATACAATATTAGAACTTTCATATAAATTTGTATCATTATTTCTTTAATTACCTTTTAAAGGCTAAAAATATATATTTGGATTCAACAGGCTGCGGTAATCTCGTTGGGATTGATAGGTGCGGGTACGAACAATGCTCGAATAGCTGGCATGCTTCGGAATCTTTCAAGTTATTACTACAAGGATGCCAGCCTTCTTTTCTGTGTAATGCTTCTAATGAATTCTTTGATTTACTTTTCTGTACAATATTTCATAGAGTTTAGAAATATTGATTGAGTCCCCTCTTTTACAGGTGCGAATTGCTCAAGGTCTTGTACATATGGGGAAAGGATTATTAACTCTTAATCCGTATCATTCTGAACGGTTCTTGTTATCCCCGTAAGTAATCTTTTTGCATGGAACCTTGCAACCCCACCTCACTTGTTTAAAATATATTTAATCTTTTCCGCCCTAAGTCATTGAGAAGTGTTTTTTCATATATCATGTAAACAATTTCCTTCTAACAGGACTGCACTTGCTGGAATTGTTATCATGCTACATGCATGCCTTGACATGAAAGCAGTGATATTGGGAAAATATCATTACATGCTCTACTTCCTTGTTTTGGCCATGCAGGTTTGGGTTCTCACTCTCTATTCAATTTTTTAATTTCAGTTAATTCATTAGCTATTGATGGTCAATTCTCTTTCCTTGTTGTGACAGCCAAGAATGTTGATGACGGTTGATGAAAATAACAAACCTATATCTGTACCTGTTCGTGTGGGTCAAGCTGTTGATGTTGTTGGCCAGGCGGGTCGTCCCAAGACTATCACTGGTTTTCAGACACACACAACACCGGTGCTTTTGGCTGCTGGTGATAGAGCAGAACTGGCGACTGAGAAGTATGTATTCCCTTCAATGTCTTCATAAAATTAAAAAAAAAAAAAGTTGTGATATTGGGTTGCTTACATTACCTTTTTTCTTTTTTGGTAGATATATTCCACTATCCCCTATTTTGGAAGGGTTCGTTATCCTGAAGGAGAATCCCAATTATAGGGAAGAAGATCACTAAAGTTGGTTCCAGAAATATCTTGCGGCTCTGACCAAACTCTTTTCCAAGTTTTCATAGAGGCTGTAATTTTTTAAAGTTTTGATTTGTTATCAATTTAATAGTTCCATGTAAATCTACTAGACTTTCTTGTTCTGTGTTCCTTGCAAGCAGAAAATACAATGCATACAAAGACCATATAAAGCTATCAAGGATATATTTATTAGGAAAAAACTAGTTTAAAAGAAAAATGTCTGATAACTAATCTAGTGGCCATGATTAGCAAGCAAACTACTATGAAAAGGAATTTGGTCTATCTATAATCATTTGAGTCGTAGAGTCCTGGGCTCAGCGTGAGGCCTGGATTGCAAGAAATGACATTTCCTTTTATTTGTGATAGAAATACCCAAACTACTATAATGAAACATTAGAAGTTATCTCAATTTATTAGTATTACCATCATGTATGTCTGGGCATAATTTCAATAGTCTTTTATATGAGAACATTCAAAAAAATAATGATATATTATAGTAATAATTCTCGGAAACTTGGAACAAATGTCCCTAAAAACGTAGGACCAAAAGTTATGAACTACGGTAATAATTAAAAAAAAAAAACTATCTTAGGTCGTTGAAATGAACTTTTATTATTTCTTTGAAGTATTAGTCCAAAGAGTTTTAGGATAGGGCTACACCCCATAAGCTGCAGCCTTGCAAATGAATAACTACTATACCATAAGAATGTGTCTTCCTATTATTCAGCCCTAGCACCAGCCAATAGTTATACCATATGAATGTCTTCCCATCATCGAGCTTTTTTTGCGGTCTGCGATGACAATTTCTTTCCGCCTTGGGATTAAGACTGCCTATTTTGATCTCTCTTAGATTTCTCAAAAGTGGAGATTGTTGCACTGGATGCGACTTTTAATTAAGAAACTAGTACAAGTTCATCATGGGAGAACCTTTCTATTCTTTTTCGCCCATTACATGTATAAAAGAGATAATAAACTCTACACAATTTAAAAATGAAAATAGACAACAGTGTTTCTCATGATTCACTGCCACCAGGGTGAAAAAAACGTAATTAGCAGTCTTCTCAAAAATTTACATGAAGTTCTTATATATGGATTAGACTAAAGCCAGATAAAGAAGGAACAATAAAGGAAAACAAAAAAAATTAAGAAGTGTCTTATAAACCTCTCATTTAATCCTTCTAACTTATCAGCCTCTTGGAATGCAGGAACTTTGGATAAACTTATCTTGAAACCATTGGACATTCATCATTCATCACTGTTTCAAAAGCTAATTGAATAGTAGATAATTAGTATATTGCTATATTGACCTTATGAACATTTATTAAAATTTCAGAAAAAAGAAAGAATAACTGGATTCATTATCCCGAAAATTATCATAGAAAAATGTACCAACCCTTGTGTTATACCCCTTGCATAATTTGATTGAATTATATTGTATAAATATGTGTGTTGGGGCTCATTTTTTTTAAAAGCCCAGCAAGGGGGGTAAACCTATAACATCAGAAAGAAGTAATCAAAGAATAAATGAAAAAGCCCAACTAAACCTGAGCGGTAGGAATAGGTTCGTAAAGCAAACGAACGGGTCTTGAAGAGGTAAATGGGCCTGAAAAGGCCAGGAAAGATAGAAATAGCAAACCATGGGCTGCGGATATAGAAAAGTGAGTATGGGCCACACCCATTGTGGCAGGCCCAAAGTAAGGCAAGTATGTAGAGCCACGGAAAGGCTATGGGCTCTGAAGGAAATGAAAAATAGTTGGGCCGCGGAAGCCTAGCAAGGTAATAAAGGCACATGGGAAGCACGAAGTTGTAAGGGGCCAATGACGCCCCTAAAGAAGGATGAGTGGGACATGGGAGCCCGCAGACATACATGGCAATGAAAGCCCAGTGGGCTTACTAAGCTATTGAGAAAAAGGGAGAAATTAGTGAACTCAAAGAAGGCCCAATCCTGCTGTATAACCGTCTCATCAAAATGGCACGGCAGGAAACAAATGAAAAGGTCACATATGCGAAGGCCCACAACTAAGGGCGAGCCCAAACCGCAGATAGAGGACCAATAAAGAGATAATCCACGCCACAAAGAAAGTAGATGCCCAAGCCGCGGCAAATGCCTGACTGGCAGACGAAATTTGGACGGACGTGGGCATGCGCAAGGCTCAGGGTTCACCAGCCTGTACCCAGCCAATACAGGTGAAGGTGGGCCACGGGTCAGAGGTAAAGAGGGTGTGGTTTGGCGGAGGGGAGAGGGAGGAACCCATTTCGGGGCTTCCACTCAGGCCACTTTCAGGTGAGTGTCCTGCTGGGATGACATAGCACCCGAAAATGGCAAAGCTGAGTTGGAGCCTTTTGGTGCATGCCATGAGAGAGAGAGAGTGCTCTGCCGTGACAGGTGAGAATGCCACGGCAAGCTAACAAACAAAACATCCTTGTCTTTGTTCGGAGACGCAGTGCGCCGCGGCCAGCACAGGAACGTGGCGCTGGCCGGGTGCCTGACCAACCAGTAATGGTCAGGCGATTACACGCATCAGACAAAGACGGTTACATGGGTATAAAGGTAAAGATAATACATCAGAAAACACTATATAAGAGTGCTCCCTGTGCACGAAAGAAAGGGGAGGCGGACTAAGAAAAATAGAGGGAGAAAGAAAGAAAAAACAGAGTGAGAAAGAAAGAAAACAGAGTAAAAAGGAAGAAGAAAACGGGTATGCACCAAAGTGGGTTGTTGACTCCTCTCTCCCTCTCGAAAAATCACATTCTTTATTTGCCTATATTCGGAACAAGGGTCATCTAGGGCCATTTCTTCAAACCCATTAATTTCCCCTTTGAGAAATTAGTCGCATTGAGGAAGTGTTGTCTTCTTTTTGGCTTAGATTCCCACAACACACTACGGCAGACTGAGAGTCTTACCAGCTTGCCGATACCCTTTACCCGTTTCTTTCTTCATATGCATTCCTTTAGGTTTATTCTATCTTTATGTATTCATCCCGATATCCCTTCATTCAGAGTGTGACAGACGTGTTTTATTCCTTATACTCATAATATACTTGCCTGCGGCGATTGTTTAGAAAGGATTCGCCTGCCACAGTTACACGACATAAGTTGTGTCAGGGTAAGGTATAGCTTGCGCACAAGCCGAGCCAGGGTGAGTTGCAACTGGGCCGGTCTCGACTTCCAATCCAGAACATATTGGGCTTATTGTGGCAGGATGAGATAATCCAGTCCACTACCAACAGAATCAGCCCAAAACACCCCCCTTACAATGTGCAAAGTCCAAAATTTGGAGTTTATTAACAAATTTTGTATATAGATGTCACCACATTTTTCTCAAATCATGACAAATGATATCATAGCCAATCTAGATGACTCATGAATTGATGGACTCTTATTCTTATAGAAGCGGAAATATTATGTACCAATTATAATAGACTACCTTAGCAATTGTGGAAAAAATACAAATAACTTTGTCCCTAATTTTTTTGGCTATTGAGAGAGAGAGAGAGAGAGAGAGAGAGAGAGAGAGAGAGAGAGAGAGAGGTTGCCAAGAAGAAATGGAAGAGAGATAAAGGAAAAAAGAATGAGCAAAAAGATTAACAAATAAAGAGAGATTTTTTTAAATAGAGAATGAGAGTAAAGCGAGAATCTTTTTTTTTTTTTTTGGGATTTTCTTTTGATTTTGGAAAATAAGAATTTTAATATGCATTATGAATAAAAAAAAAGCATTAACAAAAACCAAAAAACTTGCCACACACTATCAAAATTACAATATGTATGATTTCAAATACCATTTAATCACAATTATTATTATTATTATTATTATTATTATTATTTTATTTTTTTTTTTTACAATGGTAAACTAGAAACTAATTCTTGCGAAGGCTCGATGCTTTTCCACTTGAAGAGAGTAAAGGTGAACAATACCAGATCCGAACCGATCTACTACCTTGAATTGCGCAATTGCCATGGGATTCCAACAAAGATAGGCTGATGGTAGGAGCAATGACATATTTTCGACGTCTATCAGCCGAAACATTGATTGTTGATTTAGGAAATTTTCAACACTTGAACCGATAGACATATATATATATATATATAACGATGTCGTATATGGATAATGGTATTTTAATAATATATACATAAACCAAACAACACTATTTTGTACTAGGATTATTGGGTACGACGCGTATGACATAAAAGCTCACTTTGAAATCACAAGATTAGAACTCTCTCACTAACCTCTTTGTGGTTTGCCTTGCCCACTCCAAACCCTAAATCAAGTCGTTGATCCTTTGAGTTGCATCACTAATCTGCAAGGGTAAGTCATTTTCTTGTATTTTTTTTCCCTTTATATTGTCTCACTCTCAGCGTCTTTGGTAAGACCGAATGGTCCGAATCAACCACCCAAACCAAGCATAGAAAATTCGCTCGGCTAAGATTGGAAGACTAACATTTAGCAAGGCTAATTGATACTTGTCTAGGCCTAATCGACTAAAATGGTTCAACTAGAAAAACCCAAAATACTCGAAATTTTGACCAGTAAATGACCTAGGGCAGAGCTAGAGGCACCATCCCAACTAGAGGTAAGATGGTTTAAAATTTTAAATCACAATTAAATTATTTGATAAATTGCATGAAGATTCAATAATAGGACAAGTAACTAAAAATTCATGTGGTATCTGATTGAAAAAAAAAAAAAAAGCTTTTTGGTTTTTTTTTTCATCTAAGTTTTTTTTTTTTTTTTTTTTTTTTTTTTTTTTTTTTTTTAAATTAGCTTAAAAAACAAGTAGCTTTATCTTTTTGTCAACCATTTAACATAAATGCTACCAAAAACTATATTTTTTATTTCATATCTAACAAATAAGCTAGAGAAAATTACGAGATATCAAACAGAGAGTTAATAGTTGGGCCGAGGAAAATCCATTACATTTTTTTATGGGGTAATTACACATAACCCACCTGTGGTTTGGGCGAAAATCAACTTGCCTACCTGTGGTTTAAAAAGTGTCACTTTACCCACCTGAGGTATGTTCCGTTTGTTTTCCGTAACCCACCTCTGTTAAAATCAAGGGTAAATAGGTATTGTTGCTCAAATTTTATGTCTCTCTCCTCCTAAAACAAAAAATAGCACAAAAATGCAAAAGAAACAAGATCAAAAGGGAGGGTTTTGTGAAAATTTATCTCACTCTTTCTTTCCTCTTCTCAGTTAAACTCCCTCTCAATTCTCAAAACTCTTCACCAGAGTGGGTTTACTAGCGTGGGACGTGGGCGTTTGGCAGATCGTGGTGTTGAGATTGGCATGCGTGGGGTGGTGGAGATGTGGTAGATCAGTGCCTCGTGGTGGCGTTGGTTGCTGGGTTTGGTACAGTGGTGGGTTGTGGTTTGGGTATGCGATTTGTGTCATGGTGGTTGCTAGGCTTGGTTCATCTGTTTGCTTTAAGTTTCGGTGATTGCTGAGATTTTTTTCTTGGAATTTTGTTTGAGTTTTGGTTGCTGGGATTGTTTTTGCTAGAGAAAGAATTTAAATAAAAACAAAAATAATTCTGCACAAGATCCAACCCATCTGCAGTAAAGTTGAAAAGGAAATGAAAAGCTAAAAGAAAGAAATGGAAGTGAAAAAGAAGAAGAAAACATAACTCAAAACCCAGATCCAACCCAACGTCATGCTCCTCGTTAAAACCCAGACACAATCCAACACCATGCTCCTCCTCAAAACCCATACCTAACCAACACAGCCAACTCGTGCTCCTCCACAGTCATCACCCAAGCCACCACAACCTAAAGCTGCCGACGATCTGAACTGGTGTTTGAGAGATGAGAGAGACATGGACAAAACAAAGAGAGAGAAGGGCAGAAAGAGCGTGAGGAATGAATTAATGTATAGAAAAGAAAATAAGTTAATGGGTTAAGTAAAATTTTCCTTTTGTGTTATTTTCTTTTGAGTGTGTTACAAAAATATAGTTTGTGATTTATTGGAGTTCTTGAGACAAGTTTCTAAATTCTTACAAATAGCATCTTTTGATCTTATTTTCTCTTGTTTTAGTGTCTTCTTTTTGTTTTGGGAGGAGAGAGACATAAAATTTGAGCAACAATACCTATTTACCCTTGATTTTAACAGAGGCGGGTTACGGAAAACAAACGGAACATACCTCAGGTGGGTAAAGTGACACTTTTTAAACCACGGGTAGGCAAGGTGATTTTCGCCCAAACCACAGGTGGGTTATGTGTAATTACCCATTTTTTTATTGTGGAGAAAGAAAAACTATAAAAAAAAAAACTAAAAGAAAAAAAAAAGTTGTAATTACCATTTTGGTGAGTGAGTGATCTCACACAATCCTCTCAAAAACCCTCTTTGTCGTAACAGTAGGTAAGTAAACACTTCCACTTTACAAACCCAAAGCCCAAAACCCCTAACAAAGAAGCTCACAACATTTCCGAAAATCCTCTGCCATTTTTTGCAATCTCCGATGGCCTCAGCAGCCGCCGCCAGATCCATATTCCGGTCATGCTCCGGCTCCGCTCGCGGCCCTGCGGCTCGTCTCGCCCCCCAAGCTACATCTACAGCTAAAACGGCTCGCTCTCCCTTTCGCATCCCAACCAAAAATTCTCTCTCTAATTCCGCTCTCAGGTACAAACATATATACACATGTCTGAATCCGATTTTTATAGTTTCTCAATTTTCGCATGAAAGTTTACTACATTATTTTGGAACCAAAAGTAAGAACAAAGTCTTTTATTGAAAGTTGAAACTAGTTTGCTTTTTTGTTTTTGTTACTTATAATCAGAGAAGCATTGTACATTTTCTCTAAAACTAAACAGGTTACCTGGGACTGGGTGGCAATAAAAAACCAATCTTTAGATAAATTCAGTAAACACATAAAATGGGTTTTTCGTGAAAATTAACTTTTCATTTTATGTTAATTTCCGAAAGTTTAGATTGTTTTCTTTTCCTACATTTTCTCAGCTTCCAAACAGAGTTACTTTTAAGCTAAATTTAATCATTAATGATAATTATTGGAGAGAGAGAGAGAGAGAGAGAGAGAGAGAGAGAGAGATTTGAAGTAAGGATAATGTGAATAATGATTTTTTTTTTGTTGGTGTTTGTGTGGAAGGTGTCCCGTTCAAACGAGTTTTTGTGTGGAGTCAATGCTGCCATACCATACTGCGACTGCATCGGCTTTGATGACATCAATGCTCTCAATCTCTGGCGGCACTTACGGTTGGCTCCCAGATGGTATAGTCAGCTTACTCTATTCTCAGATATATATTTTTATGGTTAGGTGCTAGAATCCTTTAAGCTTATCTCGAATTGGGTATTAAGCGCCGTGATTTCATTTTATTCCATTTAATTTTCTCTAATTGGTGATTGTTGTGGGTGATCCCTATGGTCATTAGAATTCTAGTGGACAAGTAGTCAATAGCCTTGTAGTTTTACTGGCACACTAATGTTTCCAATGGAGACGTCTATGGTTAAAATCCCCCTCTTCCCCATTGTAACTTTTGAATTGTCAAAGAAAAGAACTCTAGTGGACAAATATGCACATCACAAGGATACATAAGTTGATCGCAGAGCATGGAAATATTTTGTTTCCAACCAAATCGAATTGCATAATCAAATTCTTTTTCCTGCAGTTGCTGTTCTTTTGGTCTCTTCTAAACATAAGTCGATATACCATTCTCTTTTACCCCCCTTTTTTGTAAAAAGTATACTACTTTTCTGTTGTAGGCCGAGACAAGACTAGATGAAGATCAAGAAGCAAAGATGGAATGACTTGGATTTATTTATGTTTTTTTGCTTTTAAAGTTGTAGGGAGTGATATCATCAGTAGATTAAGCAGGATTCCTGTCTTTTCTGAAGTAATGATGAAATGAGATGTGAAGCAACTGATTTATATTGATATTTTTTGAGAGGATCTATCAATTAATATGATGCAGTAGCTTTTTGTGTATCATTTTATTCTGTTAATATTATGTGTTGCTCATGATTATAATTTTCTGCTTCCATAAGAGTCCATCAAATCATTTGAGTCATCCAGTACATCTTCAGGAAGGTTTTTATGAATTGTGGTAGTCTCATGGGTTTGTTCAGTTGGGTGGTAGATAGAAGGATATTTACTGATATAGAAAATGATTCGCTTAACACACACTTTTGGACAAATGGTAGTTAGATGAAGATTTACTGATGAAATAACAAGAAAACTTTGCCTAATACACACTTTGGGAGATAAGCTGAGATTTTCCTAAAAATAAGAGTTTGAATCTTTTAGATTTTCTTCTTAAAGGCTTGAATCGTTAAGTTTTTATGGAATGTTATGGTTGAACAATGAATAATTGATAGAAATGATGGACTAGATGCATTCTTTTCACCTTTCTTATTTTCTTGCTAGATTTTTCCGTTAGGGCATAAAGAGTGCCTCATGATCCAAATTACGCAGGATCTAGACTCTAGATTTCAACCTCTGAAGTCTAGACTTGTCTGTAAAATGATTTGAGTTGTGTTACATAATGTTTACATGTGACTATGGTTGGTGAGCTATTCTGTAGTATTAAGCATGAATAATTGATTCTGAATATTGTTCTGGATTTTAATTAGTTTAGCAATTTAGTCACTGGGATCATTAAGCCAGCGTACTAAATTACTGATCATTTCCATCCAATCAGCTTGCAATGATGATGTGTGATGAATGCCGAGGATTCAAGCAAAGTTTTGTGTACAAAATTCTTCATTATAAGACAGTGACTGCTGATAAGTTAGAAGTTTTGAATGAGCTGCAGAAGATACAAGTTGAATATCCTGAGCTCCAAAACTTAGATGAACTAGTGCACTCCATTAATTTTGTCACTGACATAAAGGCATTAATACTATTTGTCAGATGATTGATGTTTGATATGTAGCTCATAGACTTTAAATGAGAAGATGTATTGCAGAACAATGAATTCAGTTATTTATTCTTTCTTCAGAGATTTTTGCATCAACGTTAATAAGCTCAATGTAACATCGTACTAATATCTCCTATGCAATCAGCTTGCAATGATGATTTGTCATGAATGTCCAATGGGTCCAGAAGAGGTTTTGTCTGAAGTTATTGCATTCTGAGAGGACGCTGATAAGTTAGAAGTATTAAATTAGAGCTCTACTTGACAATTCTGTTCTGAATTTTTTTTTCTTTTTTTTATCCTACTTTATCTGGCTTGAGTCTAAGCCTATGAGAATTTCATGTATAAATTTTGAGATGCTAATTACCTTTTTCACCCTTATGGCATTGAATCATGTCAAACAGATTTCTATTTTTCGTTTTTCACTCGTGCTAGTTTATTATCACATATATATATAGCAGGAGATATAGGTATCTTCTTGATAAATGTGATGAACTTGAAAAAACTTGAAAGGTCCTCCCATGATGAACCTGTTCTAGTACCTCAGTCTAATTCTCCAAATACTACTGATTGTTATTAGGTTGAATACTGGGAAGGAACATTCAACTGGTCAAGTAGTTATACATTTGCAATGCAGTTAGCTTACGGTGGCAGTGCTGTCCTAAAACTCTTAGGACCAAAGATCCAAAGAAGTAAGAAGTCCATATGTATGAATGTCTGTATGTAGATTGATAACTATGACAGAAATTGTCATGATAAATTTTGGTGCTACTCTTTTTAGGTGATCTGTTTTAAATTTTAAGGTTGGAAGGATATTACTATATAAACATTATTATTTATTTGAATGTTCCCCTAAAAGAAAATCCCGAAGTAATGTGTAGAGATACTTGATGGTATACTTATTCATGCGAGATGATTTCTAATAGTAACATTATAGTAGTTTCAGTATATCTGTGTCTCAAATAACTCAAGGATATGTCATCTCTTGCTATCTGGGTTTTGCATTGAGCCCAAGACTCTGCAACTCAACCAATTGATTTTTCTTCTTTCATTTCTGACTCAGTGTTTTGTTTGTTTAGGGCTGTAATATCCTCTATTCATTGGCAATCCAGCCTGGAGAAGGACCATGATCATGATGACCTTTCCTTACTTTTCCCCTTAATTTTGTTGCCATCTCATAGTAGACATTTGCTTGCTAATCATGGCTACTAGATCAGTTATTGGATTTTCTTGTAGTTTTGCCTAATAAATATATCCTTCATGATCTTCAAATGGGTTTTTTTTTTTTTTTTTTTTTTTTTGGTTGTAGACGGATGAATTGTATTTGTGCAGGTTTTAGATACCTTGGGATTTGGTGGCAGCATTATCATTAACTATCAGATGTAATCTGCCAAAATCTTTATTATTTATTTTACTATTCCTTTTCATGTAGAATTGATTTTATGTTCTGTTTCTCTTGATTGTTCTTCATCGCAAACTAGGTCAGGCTTAGTTATAATACATTGATATTCTAGTCAACTAAAATTTGGCATAGTTTCCCGTCCTTTTGATTGCAAGTTTGCAACATAATCCAAGTGATGCGGGAGACACGAGAAGATTATTTTTTTAGTATTATTTATGTTTGCAAGCCAATTGTATTTTTATGTTTTAGGTCTTATTAGTTTATTGAGCTATTAGTATTTTAATTTAGAAGTAAGGGTATTTTTGTAATAAGGCAATTAGGGTTTCCTAGCCAATTAAAACTAGGGTTTAGCAACCCTTTATAAGTAACCTATTGTACTCCTTGAGAGATGGTTGATATTTTGATGAATGAAAACAATGGCCGTTTGGTCTTTCTTTGGTCTGGTGTTGACTCCAGGTCTACCCTAGGTGCTGACTCCTAGTGGTTTCCCCGCTTGGTGCTGACTCCAAGCAAGGCCTAGGTGCTGACTCCTAGGTCATATCCTTTATTTTTCCGTTGTTTCAGTTTTGTTCTAGTTGTCCTGCGTCATATTTGGTATCAGAGCAAACACCGATCTATTTGAAGCATCATCGCAGTCAATCTAGAACAAAAAAAAAAAAAAAAAAAAAAAAAATCAATCCTGTCGGCATCACCCTTCACCTCCACCATCTCACCACTGTCAAAATCCCTTGTTCTGCATCCCATCAATCCACAGTAAACCAGACACCATAAACAACCACCGCAAGTGACAACTTTATCACCACCAGAGTCCAAAAAAAAAAAAAAAAAAAAAAAAATCCTTTGCCGTCATTATTTTCCACCCATCTGAACACTACCACACCATGCTACAGTAACCCAGATTTCAAGCCAAACATAGAATCTACCAAATTCCCAGACCCATCATGAATCACCAAACCTTCTTTCCTTAAGCTTTATCACCACCATTAACATACACAACCTAGCCACTCCAAGACCCTAACCCCACTGCCAAATCCACATTCCACACTCAAATCACCAACCCTTTGGAACCACGAAGACAAAGCAGAAGTCCTATTACCGCCGACCCGGATCGTCAATTCTTCCCTTCCTCGCAACGGTGATCCACCTCCATCGGTTCCTGCTTGCCACCGTGACTACCACTATGCACACTCGCCAGCCCCAGTTGCAGCGACTCACCATGAGCACCTTCCATCCCGGCCTTGCGCCGCCATGACCTTTGCTTGCCCATAGCCGTTTCGCCGTAAGTACCCCGTCAACCCGATCTCAAAGGTAACCCAGTACAGCCCCTCTGCGTTACCCACTTTCTTTTGCCAAAAAAAAAAAAAAAAAAAAAAAAAAATTCTAACTAAACCATTTTAGAACCAAACCCTTGCCCGACCCATTTGCTAACAAGCCCAAAGCCCACATTTTACAATACCAGTTTTCTTTAAATTAAAAAAAAAAAAAATATGCAGCCCATGAAATCCAAATCTGTCAACCAGCCCGGTCCCAACAACTATTTAAGAGATCTTAGAAGCCTATTCCAACGATCTGTCCAGAAAAAATCACAGCAACTATTTGTTGAAGCACTATTTTAGGGAATCATGGCAATATTAGAAGCACTTTATTTTGATGGTTATGAAACTTATCCACGAGATTTTGTCAATTGGATAAATGGGATGGAGCAATTCTTTGAGCAAGCAAATTTTGCAGACAACAAAAAGCTTAGATATGCCAAGTTGAAGTTAAGAGGTAAAGCACAAAGGTTTTGGGAGAAACTTGAATATTTCCGCTATATGAATTATGAACCTGCCATTAGTGTGTGGGAAGATATGAAAGAAAAGCTTTGTGATGAGTATTTGTCACCATACTATCGAGCTAAGTATCTACTCCAATCTCAGTGTGGTACTTTTCAAGTTGAAGCAAATACGATGAATCCTCATCCTCATCCCATTTCATGTCCTCGGTGCATTTTTGAACAATCTACCAAGGAATTAAAGGAATTATCTAAACAGCTCATGAAAAATGTTCAAGACATGATTGCTCAGATGAAGCAAATGAAGATAATTGATCACAATGAACTTATTGCTGCCCCTATAGAAGACAACATTGATGATGATATCTTGGTTGTGGAGAATCCTCACGCAACACCAAAGCCTAATGTTGACATAGACGTACATGCATCGGCAAGTGCTACTTTAACATGCGTGCAAGGAAATGAACCTATTGAAGAGTTGCAAGGTGAAGAGATGGTTTATACAGAGAGTATTATGTTAGAGAGTGCACATGATGTGATATTGGAAGCTAATGAATCTGCTTTTGATCAGCCTTCCATGGTGCATGAAGACAAACAGTTTGCTAAAGTGGAGAAAGTGGATAATATAGTGCTCCCACTAGTTCAAGATAAAATTATGTTGATTCCACACATTGATTTTGTTATTCCAGAAGAGTTTGACATGGTGGAATTCAAGGTTTTTCTTTTCTCTATGCTCCCTAAGGTGATTTCAGACTTGAAGCAAGTGTTACTTGTCAGTATCCTAATCCTTCAACGCTTTAGAACTCGAGGTCGAGTTTTCTCCAACCAGAGGAGAATGATGCGGGAGACACGAGAAGATTATTTTTTTAGTATTATTTATGTTTGCAAGCCAATTGTATTTTTATGTTTTAGGTCTTATTAGTTTATTGAGCTATTAGTATTTTAATTTAGAAGTAAGGGTATTTTTGTAATAAGGCAATTAGGGTTTCCTAGCCAATTAGAACTAGGGTTTAGCAACCCTTTATAAGTAACCTATTGTACTCCTTGAGAGATGGTTGATATTTTGATGAATGAAAACAATGGCCGTTTGGTCTTTCTTTGGTCTGGTGCTGACTCCAGGTCTACCCTAGGTGCTGACTCCTAGTGGTTTCCCCGCTTGGTGGTGACTCCAAGCAAGGCCTAGGTGCTGACTCCTAGGTCATATCCTTTATTTTTCCGTTGTTTCAGTTTTGTTCTGGTTGTCCTGCATTACCAAGACCAGGTGCTTTCTCGTCAAATTCGCTATAACTGTTAGTAAAAAAATGTTCTGTGGTAAGCTTCTTGGGGGTTGTGTTTAGTATCTGTTTCATGTCCTTAAATGATCTCTTCTTCTTATCAAAAAAAAAAAAAAAAAAAAAATGATCTCTTCTTGATAGATGTTAGGGTTCAAATTCTTACTGCATTTTCTACTCGGTCCTTCGACTTGTCAGTTAGGACACTCATGGCTAATATCTCATTAATAAAATTAGAACAATAAAATTAAGGTGTTCGCAGAAATCCTTCTAGTATCTGTGAGCATCTAGGCGGTATTGACCATGTAGTGCTACTGAATTTGAGTTAAACTGGTCTTCCTCCGTGGTCAACACTGCAAGTGAAAAAGACTTGCTTGGTCATCGCAGCAGTGTGTACTTTGTTAGCGCTAAAATTTGTGATTGTTTTTCTGTGAGAGAATATGTGATATGTCAATGCTGAAATTTGTGATTTTTGTGGGTTCTTTGTTTCTGCACCTTTTTGTTCATTGTGCGTGTGTTTTTATTTTTATTTTTGATGAATATGACCATATTTATATGGAATAGAGAAAGAATAGATAGTCTAATATTGGTGTACTTGAATAATGGGTTAGCTGAAGTAGATAAAGGTGGAGAAATTGGGTAGAACTTTTTTTTTTGGGTGGGTAAAAGGGTGCATTAATTAAAATAATCAAATGCAGAAAACAATTGGCTTATTACAAGCACCATTTCTTTGCTGGCAAGTCCGCACAATGATTTCTTTCTGTTACTGTAGACCCAGTTGCATGAGCTGACTTATTTTCAACAAACGTTTCCTAACCTGAAGAAAGCTACGAGTATTAAGTCTGTCATAAGTCTCGACAAATATGAAATAACAATGCATGGTAGCCATAAAAAAGGATTGAATCCTTGGTGAAGCGTTTTCAAGTGCCATAGCCATTTCTAATTATGATGAATCCTGAAGCGGGCTTTTCCTCTTTTCTAATAACCTAACCGAACCCTTTTTTCTCACAAATCCCACGCTTAGGATAAGAGTTTGCTATATTTGTTTTGGGCAGGTATTTCACTTTTAGAATTTGAGTCCATGGCCTTAAGTCCTCATTGAGAAGTCGCCGGTTTTGTTTGGCTAGGAGAGACGTTCTTTTTATGTTCAGCTGACCTGGCTAGTAGAGATGTTCATTTTTATGTTCAGATGACCCCATATAAAGTTACTGCAATTTTTTTACAACAATTTACAGGGAGTTCGAACACATTGCATCACACAGTGTTCACTTGCCTATTTCTTCTACCTTCTCTTTTTAACACCCAAATGAACAGTTAAGCTACTTTGACAATCTCTTTGCCCCATTCATTTCAGAGATTCAGCCACAAACAATGAGAATATATTTTTCTACCGCCATTTATTTAACCACCCAATGAACTGTTAAGCTACTTTTGAGTCTTTGACAATGTCTTGCACCATCCAGAGATTCAGCCATAAATGTTGACAATCGTAGAGCAACAAATGATCCGAGGAAATATTGAAACCTTCAATGCAGAAAAGTGAGCAAGAAGTCTGAATTGTTCTCAGAAGCCACAACCTCACCTACCAGTACAAAGTTTGGATCGAGAATAAATCACAAGCTGTTTCTTTCTATACAGGGAAAGTAGGTTAAAAAGTTATCAATAGTTCCCTCATATTATGACCATAAGTCCCATATAAAGCCAAATAAGAAACACAAAATCACATTTGTAGTGAGACTGCAGCTTGATACCTCAGCAAAATAAAAATGGTAATCCAGAATTCTATGCAAAAATGTACAAGCAACCAAGTAAACACAAAATGAGCAGAAATGTATTGTTGACAACATGAAATTTCTATTCTGACCTGCATTGAAAATGTAAGATTTACTTTTCCAAGTACAGCTATGTAGAACATAAAGCTTCTGCATTGACCAACCTTTCCAAATCCATCATATTCCCAAATTCACAATTACTTGGTGTTTACCACAAAATATATTAGGGGCAAAAACAACTTCAGCAAGACTCGTGTACCACATATATAAAAATTGCAACCCATATAACAGTTCATTGCAAGGAAACAGAAATCAAACCCCTAATGCCAAAACATTGACTTCCATAGGACACACTCATTCTTCAACGACATTAACTAATTCATACTCAACTAGAGAAAGATTGTTATCCTCCTTAACTTCAAAAGTAGCAGGTTCAGTGACTTCAACGCGTCCCCATTTATCAACTGCTAGTCTCATAGACCCTTTAAACATGTCAATCCTTGCATTCCGCAGAATCACAGTGGCACCTGGCGTCATCATATCAACTGCACATACATAAAGCCCTCATTCAATAACAGGTTATAATACATGAGAGCAATATTCTCAAAACCTTGCCAACAAACATCCATCACACAGCATTATATGGTGCTACTGCAACAAGAAAAGCTAAAGCCAATGTAAGTGGCTGTCACATAAACACTTATAGTGGATCCAGGACATACATTGAGTCAAATTAACGAAGTATGACTGTATGAGTGACTGGAAAAGTAAGATACTCACTCAATTAATGAGTAAAATAAACGATACTAAACCAATTGAAAACTTTGAAGATTAACAGTCAACCCATTAAGTTGCACTAAGTGCTGTTAATTAAAGGATTTTATCATTATCATGCCAAAACAGACAGAGAGGCTGAAACTCAAATCTCAAAACCCTTTCTCTTCCTGCAATTTCTCAGCAAAAAACAGAACACAATGACCAATATACATACACATAACTACACCTGTACATACATCAAACGTAGATGAATACATGCATGGTTTCAATCCAACAAAATCCCATAGTTGCATCAATGTCAGACCCCCAAAAGAATTATAGACCCAGTTCCAGCCTGGTAATAGCTTTCCCAAATTTTCCCAGCCAAACACACTACAAAAGCATACACAAATGCATTATATGTAGTTTCTACACAGCAATACACAGTTACTTTAAATTCCAGTTTACAGCTAGAGTTGCACCAATCCCAAAACATGAATTCCTTCCCTTTCTCCAACCTACCATAGCAACCAAAGACACCACAAACACCACCAAAACAACAGAAGAACACTTTCACAAACATACACATACACATACACATACACATACATAACCAAACCCCAATAGTCATTCAATAGAACCCCCAAGATCCAATACCCAAAAACTACCAATATCTTCCCATTTCCCAAAACCCATCAACACCCAAAAAAAAACCCAGAATCAATTTTCCCAAACAAAGCAAACCCCATCACCCAAAACACCAAATTCATAAAAAATTTCACACAAACTCCCTCAATCATCCAAGCACAAAGACCCATTAATTCAGAAACAGTAAACTATAGAAAATGATCAATAGACCTTGGTCGTTGCGAGCAGTGAAGACAATGGTGGCAGTCTCATCGCCGACGAGGCACTCAGCAATACGAGTGGGGTGGAGAGGGCGAGAGAGGAGCATGGTAGATCTGCCAGGCTTGTTGTTGTTGGTCGCCTTGACGGTCTTGGAGCTGACCACCTTCACAGTGAGCGTGTGACCTGAAGTACCAGGCTTCAACTGGTCAACCTTGATGAACACGGGCTTCCTCTTCGCTACAGCAGTATTATTAGTATTGTTGGTATTCCCTGTTGCCACTGTCGCCATTACTATGGTGGTATGGTCCAAGAAGAAGCTCAAAAATGAAAAACCCTAGGCAAAGTGAGAGAGTCTCTGAATGAATAGGCAAAGGCAAAAACAAAAGCAAAAGCAAAAGCAAAAGCAAAAATTGAAGAAGTGGTGAAGAAGTTAAACCCTACGGTCCCCACTTAAAGCTTTTTTGAGGGAATATTGGGATTTAATTCCGGGTTTGGGCTAGAATCTAGAGAAAGCCCTGTTTGAAACTAGGCCCTATAACCTTTTTCTTAACCAAAATATTTTTACAAAGAAAAAAGGAAGACAATTTAATAGCATTGGGAATTTGGGATAAATTTTTTATACTATTGGGATAATTTATATTACTTGTCCTCCCATTTAGGAGTATTATCACAAAATTTTTTTAACTTCTAGCGTTCACTTTTGATAATTATTTTTTATTATCAGACTAGGATAGCAAATCACCGATTAGCTTTTTGTGTAGGCAAAAATTGAATTCTAAATTTTTTATTCAACTATAAGAGAATTTATTAATTGGGCAAATTGAAACCCAAAAAAAGAGTTAGGGATTTCTTTTTAGAAATCATGATTTTTCTTCTTTTAAGTCACTATTATCATAAGCTAAATTGTAGAGTTTTACTTTATATAAGGTTTAAACAAATTGATTGAGATCAAGTGTACTTGCTCTCAATGACCAGATTGAGAGCGCAACATTCAATTTCAAACATAAAAAAAAAAAAAAAAAAGGTAAGAAAGTAAAGTAAATTTTTTTTTGTCCGACTAGTTGCGCATAGTGCTAGGGTATTGCACCGGATCTTGTCCTAAATGAATACTCAGATTGAACAGATAAGATTTGATCATTTGATTTTTATGCCAATGTTCCTATTTTTCACCAGAGAAGTGTTTTGTCTATAATTTTTTTACAACAAATCTTTGGTAGTAAATTGATATTGGTTCTAATTTGAACCTACCACTAAAATTACTTTTTTGTCTACTGTGACAACCTGTCACTTATTATTTGTTGTGAAAATAGAAAATATGAAATATTTCATATAAATCACATGGGATAAGTTTTGCCATGGCCCCTTCTCATGTTTGCAGTGTTCTCTTTCTAACAAAGTTCATTTTCTTCCTTTAAATTGTCAAAATAGAAGTTGTTTTTCTTCTACTTAAAGATTCATGTTATTCGCTTATTTGCACATCATGAGCAGCACCCAACAAAAGTAGGACTCAAGCTACAAGGCTGTTGGCATTATTATGAACATTGTTTTTACACTAACACTAAAATAATGTTTTGTTAGCTAGGTTCAATTACTCAGCAAACTTTGTGCATAAGGACACTCTCAAAGCATATGATTGCTTCTGTTAATCTGGCACACAATCCTGGTGTAAAAAACCTACTTTCAAAGACTTCAATTAATAGCTCATTAATGAATATACATCTGTTAGTAATCCATCAAAGGCTGTACCAAGAACTCAGTTCAAAGAAAATCCTCTTGAGTAGTTAATCAAAATTTGTGCTGTATCACTTGAACAATACATCTGGCCTGTTAAAACAAGAGATTCTCCACAAAAAAAAAAAAAAAAAAAAAAGGCTTGTTAAACCAAGTGATCGCCAGATATTTATTACCATAATTTATTTGTAACATTTTTTTATTAAGTGAATGATAGATAATATAGATTCATAGGGATAATTACAGTAAACCCACCTGTGGTATAGCCCGTTTTCACTTTGCCTACCCGTAGTTTAAAACTTTACACTTTGCTCACCTAAGGTTAGTTCTGTTAGCCTTCCGTAACCCACCTCTCTGTTTGCCGTTAGAAAAACATATTTTTAGACAAAAACAAATATAACAAGAATAAAAAAGCTAGGGTTTTCAATTGCTCATGAACTTCAACAGGAACAAAGTGGAGGAACATCACACCAATCAAATGGCTCAATAAAATTATTTTTAATCTATAACAATATTAACAATTTCACATCAACTCAAAAATATGAACCAAATTTTACCAGTAGACCAACATCTCAAAACAACCAACAACGGTATCAATAAAGAGAGAGTGAGATAGAGATCAGCCAACAACTGAAGTGTAAAGAATAGAAACATCCAGCCGTGGGTTTGGATCATGGTAGATTAGCCATGGGTTTGGTGTCGTGGTGGTAGCTTCTAGGTGCTAGATCGGAATGTAAGACAGGATGAGAAATCCAGCAACACGACGGCGAGGAATACGAAGACTCATCGTCGTCGATGTTGATGGAGGACTCGGTTTTGTCATACGGTGTTGGATCCAGAGCGAGTTTGAGCGGTTCACAGGAGAACAACGAGTTGAGGAGCAAGATTGGGCTGACAGAGCGTTTGACAGATATTCTTGTGGACGAAGAGGACGGAGATCTGTTGCTTCAGCATAGCGATCGAGAGGACCATGTTCTTCAATGGCTACAGGCTCTGGATTTGCAAGTGATGGGAGCTTGTCGCAACGATGAGAGGTTGAAGCCGTTGTTGGAGATGGACGCTTCGAATGGTGTCGCCGAAGATCGCCTGCTGGCTTATTTGAGTCAGGTATGTTGTATAAATGGGAAGCGCTAGAAGTTAAAACTGGAAAAAAAAAGAAGAAGAAGAAGAAGAAGAAGAAGAAGAAGACACCGAAGCGAGTAAAGCTTGCCAAAAATCGTTACTCTCTCAAAGAAGGTTGTGTTGAAGAGGGGGATAGAGATTTGAAAGCAAGTGTACTATAGAAGTTCAGATATGAAAACTCAGGCTCAGTTTTTAAAATTTCTAACTTTTGATTCTTGTTATATTTGTTTTTATCTAAAAATGTGTTTTTCTAACGGCAAACGGAGAGATGAGTTACGGAAGGCTAACAGAGCTAACTTTAGGTGGGCAAAGTGTAAAGTTTTAAATCACGGGTAGGCAAAGTGAAAATGAGCTATACCACAGGTGGGTTTACTGTAATTATCCCAGATTCATATGAATACCAAACCAAACAAAAAGACAGATTTCTAGTACACCATGAAAAAAATGGGAACACCATATTGTCACTTCTATATATTTAGTTAAGGTACTCACAATTACAAGCAGGAGCCTATCCTGTGGATTACAAATTTGCTAGAAATCATTTCAAAAACTTTAATTTAAAATTTGTAGCAAATGAAAATGGAGAAGGATTAAAACCACTGCTCCCAATTCACAAGCTTTTTTCGAGAACAGATTTCAGGTCAAAATCGACCTACAAAAAAAAAAAAAAAGAAGAATTCACATCAAAACCCAAAAGTTATTTTTACAAATCAAGAAAAGGAGAATAGATATGAGAAAATACCTGATGGTCCAAATTCCATTTGCTGATGCTAAATCATTAATTAAACTCTTGTACAGATGAATTACTTGCTCATGGTTGAAGACAAACAGAAGTTCCAGAATATTGAGCCCAAGCACATGAAAGCCACACGGGCTTGAAGAGGCACTACCCTGTAAAGATGCCATATATTTAGCCAAGGCATGTTAAGCTTGATGCTCCAATAAAAAAAGTACCAAGTAATCGTAATGAGGGTAATAGAAGAAGTCAGTGCTAGAGGACTATGTTCTCTGAAAAAATGATTCATCAAATGAACCAATGCAAATATATGAATATATCCAGAGCATTTCAAATCATTGTACTTAGTTTTGAGTTTCAATTTCCACTTAAGTCACTTCAGAAGTTGTCCCGACTAGTGAAGCATCCAGCAAGCAATTAACTCCCCAAGTTAGGATAAAGAGTTTTTGAAATCTTTGATTCTTTTCTCTCCAAGCTGAACCTTGGAAACCTAGGAAATGAACAAAAAAAAAAAAAAAGGGAAAAGAAAAAGAAAAAGAAAAATGAACCTAGAAATAGAAAGAAATACAACATTGTTGTTCCCAATACTGGCTCCAAAACCACCAGTTGATAAGTGAGAGCTGTTTGCTTTTCATGACATTTCAAGTAAGAATTTATGCACACTCTTTGAACAAGAAAAGATTTGCTTGCAGGATGTCAATTCAAATGCCTTTTTTTGTCTTTCTATTCTCCCAAAACCTTTTTCAGAGAATGCAAAGAAGTAATTCCATTTTCAAATCCCAGGGCATTTCACAATCATAAGTACTTATTAGGAGGGGGAAACACAAAAAGAAAAGATGTAAAAGCGTACCCAAAATTCAATGCACTGACAGGGATCCAGAATCTAAATCCTGCATAGAAATCAAAAAAGAAAATCAATTTACATTATTATTGGTAATTACACATGCTCGGGTCTTGCACCCTTGGTCTCACCCTCTACCTCGTTTTTATAAGGAGGAGATGCCATTTGAGCTAGAGACCATCAGTGAAATCTGGACCACATTATTAAGCCAATGGAAACATTATGTCAAAGATCGTTTTTTTACCAAAAAGTAATGTAGGAAGAGCATCTTTCTGGTATTTTTCTGGAAGCTGTGAGAGCTTCCCTTGCCATAAGTTGTTCCATGCAAAAACAACAGCAATCACAGTTGGACCAAGCACAATTTGGTTTAATACAATCTACAATTAAATAAAAGTTAGTTACACTATTTGAAATGTTGAATATGAAAAGTGAAAATTCAAAGGTAGTACACCTTCAGTATTAGGTTCTCCACTGTTTGCTTTGGCAAAGCATAATCAAGATACTGGTACCATGCATAAGAACCAGGGCCATAGAAAAGAAACCCATAGGAAGTCATCCGCAGAGCACGGATCCAGTCATGGTCTGAAAGGAGGGTCCACATTACATCCTAAAGGAAAGCGTTTGGTTAAAGATGAAACTCTGAACAGCCATATGCACCACTTAGATCCAAAGAGAACATAGCAAGAAACTATCTTAACATGTCATAGATTATATGCTTCCAACTAGATAAAACTATACTTAGCAAACCAGAAATGGAGAATGTGTCATGGATGGAAACTTTTCCAACATATGTACCTACTATGTTTGGGGTACAGGATTGATTGATTTAAGTGTTTAACTACAAAATCAAGACCACAGAGGTATCAATCACAGTGGAAGTGTCAAATTGCATTGTCCTCACAACCACTTTCCCAATCTATACTATCTTCTAACTGGGTTCATTCTATAAAGGTCTTATTCTAGCATTTGTGATGATGATATTTACTAATGCGAAGGAATGGCGCAGGGTGGAAGCGTGAATGGGCTCTGATATCAATTTTGATGTAAAATCTTTATGAACACAGCCCTGAATTAGATTTCTTGATGAGATCTTGAAAGGTTCTTGAATAAAGATTGATGTTTAAGGGTTAAGGTAAACAAAAGATTGAATGCTGAATATGTTAAAACAGGGAATAGAACAAGAAATAAGATAGCTACAACACTAGCAAACATACCTAGGTTTTCCAAAGCAATCACACTTAGGTAGGATAAGGCAATCACACCCTCAAAGTTTAAAATAAGCTGCTAAAATTAGATTAAAATCAATCTCTCTATCAATATTATTGACTACAATAAAGCCTTAGGCTATTGTTAAATCCTTTCCTCAAAGGAGTACAACTCTAAATAACCTATTCCTAGAATGACTAGGTTTACTAATAACAAACAAAAGGATTTAAGAACTTCTAAATAAAATAGGAAAAGGGCTCAAAACATAAAATAAGATTCATGGGCCTTTGGTACAACCAAGAGATCCCATTCCAGAAATTATTCTAGTAAACTTAATTAAAACTGATCCAACAACTTTCTAACATAAAAAACTCAACATTGAAAACTCAATAATACCTAAGTAAACTTTGAAAGGTGTCAAGAAAGCCACACATCAAAACTAGACCACAAAAATATTGAATTTGATATTCAATAATGTTTTTCCTCAAACTCTTTGCTTTCCGCATCAGGGATGTTCTCAATTAAATATACTTGGTTTAATATAGAGACAAATCTTCACAGAGTTCCATGAATTCTCTGGTTTGGAGAGATCATTTCACAACTAGACATAGTTTCATTCTGTGGTTGGCTACAAAGGGAATATAGAGCAAATCCAGGTGTGTTCTCTGTAAGCAGTAACAAAAAGAATACAGAACTCCTCTCTTTTGAATGCAACTACTCTGAAAGAATGCAATTTTGGAGTTATGCTCTATTAGAAGAAATATTTTGGTTGGGAGCAGGAACTATTTTGGATGCAGCAGAGATTCAGAGGAAGTGGTTTGATTAATACGATAAGAACTGCTTTTGCTGCTGTGGTCTATCACTTTTGCATGTAGAGAAATAAAAGGATTAGGATTTTCAGAACAAAATATTTAACTGAGCAATCATTAACATGGCTTAATATATATTTTCCACGCATCATGGGTTTAAAGAATGTAAAAGGTATGGCTCAAAATAGTGTTTACTTTTTAGAAAAACTTGGATCTTACTAAAACCTTCTAAAAAAACACAGAAATGTCATGCTGCTTGATTTAGATGCTAAATAGTAAATATTAATGGCACCCTTAACGGATGTGAGTTTGGAGTTATTATATGGGATCATGAGGGAAGAGTGCTTTACCGCTTTGTTTTTATAGAATTGCTGAAGACCCAAAAACTGGTTTTGTGTCATGAATAGATTGGATTAACCATATCAGAGGAGAAGCGACTAAGGTGACTTTTAATAGCTACAGACTCTCAAGCGGCTGCAAGCATCCTAGCCGTGGTCCTTAGCATTTGCAACTGTCAATTAGAAAAATTATGCTTTTGTTCTCTAGCTTTAATACATCATCTAAATTTTTTATATTTCAATTGTTACATCAAGAAATACCACTGAGCTACTCTTGGCACATCATGTATATTATAGACAAGAAATATGTTTTGCTATTTTTTGCCAGTTTTAGTAATGAGATACAAAAAGTTGAAATTTTGTTAATATAATTCAATAGTAACAACAGTAAGGGAGGGGGATATGAACCTTAGACATCTCTGTTGGAAACACTAAGGGGTGCTAGTTGAGCTATATGGCTCTTGGTAATTACCCCATTACATTCTTATTGAAGTTATGGGCTTGATGTTGCCATTAGTAAGTTACACATGCAGCCAGTGGGTATTGACTGCAAGGCAAGGTGCTGCCACAGTTGAGCAAGAGCAAATTGGCTTGAGGTTATGGGCTTGATTGGTAAGGATTTTAAGGCTCAAATTTTATTTTTTCAGAGCAACCAAACAGAGCACACAGTAGCCATTTTCTGGTTCATCTGACAGATTCAAAAGCTTTATTAAACAAAAATTCCAACAGAGAACCAAAAGGGCAAAGAGAACTCCAAACAAACAAAAATTAAATACATCAAAATTCAGAAAATTGTTAATTATTTCTACTTTCAGATAAACACTTCCATTGGCACCCAAAGCAGCATCACAACAAACACATAACTCTCAAAAGTTTCAAACTTCACACTTCTTTTTCCCCTCATTTTCTCAGCAACCAAACACAGCATAACCAAAAAAAAAAAAAAAGGGAGAACAAAGAAAAAGGAGAAAAGGAGCAGCTTTGAGTTTCCACTGACCTTGGTGAGAGCATTGGATTCAAAGTTCAAAGGCTCTCGCTTAGTCCACCGCTCCCTGAGCTGAGCGATGGTGTCTCCGGCGAGAGCGAGCGAGCCAGCCGTGACGGCTGGCTTCAATGGAAACCGGTAACCGGCTCTGCCAGTTGCCGCTGCGGAATCGGAGGATTTGGATTTGGAATCGGGTTTTTTGGGTCTTTTTCTGAAGGGATGGTTTGAGTTCCAGAGCCCGCCAAGGCCTCCACCCAAAGCCTCCATTTCTGAAACCACCAAAAATAACAAAAACAACAATCTTTTCAAAAACAAAGTGCACTAATTTATCCTACATCTTTAGTTTGACTCCTCAAAATCGAAAGTGTTTTTGCTGATTTTTATACATTAAACGATTTGTAGTACAACTCTTTTTTTAAATGGGCTGTTGTGCAGTACATGCAGTTTTCACCGACTAGTTAATTAATGTTTAACGACTTGTAGTATAGAATTTTGGCGAAACTATAATATCGGTCCTTCAAGTTTATTTTGTTTGCGCAATTGATCTTTCAAGTTTGAAGCGCGCACAATTAGTCCCTCAAATTTTCAAAATGAGCAATATAAATCCTTTTACTAGCTGTCATTAATGGTGTTACTTATGTGGCTAATGAAACAATGACTTGACATTTTGTTTTAATGATGTGGCATATTTTTAATTAAAAATTTTAAAACTAAAATTACACATGAGAAACATTATTTACCAAATTAAAAAAAAAAATTTCTACCAATTGTAAACACCATGCTACAACTTAAAAAAAAAAAAACACCCAGCCACAAGACTTTATAGTTTAGAAACTTGGACCGGATCGGACGGTCCGACCTGGAAAACCGAAAACCGGTGGGAATTTCGGTTTTTTAAGACCCCAGAATCGGGTATTAGTGATTTGTGAGGGAACCGGGGTTGAACTGGGAAAATCGGCCGAACCATAGACCGAAAACCGGTGGGAATTTCGGTTTTTTAAGACCCCAGAATCGGGTATTAGTGATTTGTAAGGGAACCGGACGAACCGGGGTTGAACTGGGAAAATCGGCCGGTATTAGTGATTTGTGAGGGAACCGGACGAACCGGGGTTGAACTGGGAAAATTGGCCGAACCGTAGACCGGTTCAACCGGTCATGGAATAGAGAAAAATCAAGAAAAATGCGGCTGCCAGGGGTTGAACTTGAACTCTCACACCTTGAAAGTAAGACTGAAGCCTTGACCAACAGACCAAGTGCTCCCTTTGGGAGCTAATATGCAATATTATTAAATTTATATTAAATTTACATGATTTATAGTTTCTAAACTTCTATGTCATCTTTCTCAACATATTAAATACTACTTGTCAGTTCATTTAGACCCCTTAAACCCAACAGATTAACCTAGTGAATTAGCCAAGTGATTAACTTAGGTAATTTAATTAAATCTAGGTTAACACAAAATAAACAAAAACAACAAAGCAGCGGAAATTAAATAACACAAAGATATGATGACCCAGGAAACCACACCGGTAAAAACCTGGGGAGGATTTGACCTAGCTATCTTCAAGGTAAACTGAATCCACTATAAAAGAATCGAAGTTTACACAATAAGATTTGGACCACTAACATCTTATTGCTACCTAAGTGTAGGAAACTTACTACCACGACCCCATGATAGCTCCGAGATCCACGGACTTCTTCTTTCTTGAATTCTTCAGCAAATCCACAAGCGCACCTGCTTGTATATCTTTATACTCTTTTGATTCTGCAACTGTATTGATTTACACAACTCTTGACATGAATCTCAAGTTTGTAAACTCTAAGTGTATGTGAAGGCAAACACCTCTAGATCTCACAATGAGATTCACAAACACAGCATTCAGAACTCAAAAAACGTGGCTAGAGTTTTCCCTTATATACTTAGGGCAAAACATAAAACCCTATACATTAAATGGACTAGGGCTGAGTTGGAAAATTCTGCAGGAAAACGATCTGCCCGATTTTCGATCGATCGAGCCTAATTTTCGATCGATCGAGTCTGACAGAAAGTTAACAGTAATTCTGCAAAACAACTCGATTCCAACTTTACATTAAGACCCATACTTTGAGCAAGTCTAACATAAGACTAAACATTGTTTTGATCATGGTTTACCAACATACAAATTGAAGTTCTAATACATTAGTTCCTAATTCTTAGAACCTAACAAACTCCCCCTTTGGCAATCCATGACAAAACACAGACTTAACAAAAACTCAAAGTTTACACATTGAAATAGCCCATCACAAAATAAATAGCCACTTAGACAATTCAACCTAAACTACTATCTAACAGTTGCAAAGTAGACAGCAGCTCGACTGAAAACAACCTACATATTCTTGTAACACTTAACAAACACATAAACACATGTGTGGAAGAAAAAAAACAAGGAATATAAAAAAACTTCTTGATTTCACATAACATAAAATAAAGACATATATCATGAATAACATCATAAATATAAATCAATAAGCAATGAAGTATAGTGAAATAAGAAACATATCAGTAACCAATGTATCACAAAACATATATCTCCTAATCAAGAGCCAAAAAATGTAAATACAAAGTGAAGCGCCTAGATACAATCTAATAACTCCACAAGTTCTAAGGTATCACAAAAACTACAAAAGCTAAAAAAAAAAAACTCCCCCTAAAACAGAAATCTCATCTACAAAAATCTCCAAGATATACAATATGCACTCCCCCTTTTTGTGACGAATTGCCAAAGGGCACTCACTCATCATCAAAAGGAGGTGGAGGAGAACGATGAGAGCTCGCCAGATCAGCTCGCAAGGCATGTAGCTCATCAAGGATGTCCACCAATAACTGACCATGAGCCGCCTGAACGGTCACGACAGTATCCAGAGTTCGACGAAGGTCAGAAACCTCATCAAACAGTGGAGGAACATCAGCAGCAGCAGCAGCAGCAGGATCAGCAGATGGCTCAGCTGCAGGAACATCTGTAGAAGAAGAAGGGGGTGGAGTGACACCGGAAGATTCTACCCTAGGACGCTTAGAGCTAGCTCGAAGTTGAGCAGCCCTTTACTTCAAAAAGGTAGCACCTATAGGACAATAATATGAACAGGCTCAGAAACAGGAAAATCATCTAGACCAAGATGAAGGAGAATCCTATGAATGAAGATAGGAAAGAATAGCGCATGAGCCGTAGAGCTAGACTGATGAACCTCGTTCAAAGAACGAAGGAACAAATGAGGAAAACTGATAGGAGCATCAGTAACTAGCGCATACAAAAAGACACATCGCTCAAGAGGGATGGTGTGGACATGAGAAATAGGCCACAAAGAATGACACGCTATCCTAAAGAAAAGATAGTGCAGCTCGGAAAGCTCAGCTGAAGTGATCCGAGGATCAGAACCCCACTAGATAGAAGACCCAGTGATGTATGACAAGACATCATCCAGAGGAGGAGACTCCTCATAGGGAAAAACAGGATGATCAACAACGGGCACCCCAAGAGCATCAGACACTACCCGAGGGGTAATGCGATACTCCACACCACGTAACCACACCTTTACTAAGGTGTCGTTATCGTAGACATGGATAGAGAGATTCGAATAGAACTCTCTAATCAAAGAAGCAGGAGGAGGATGCTCAAAATCAAGTAGAGATAACCAACCCCGACGCTCAAAGTTCCGTCTCACCTCAGGATCAACCTCATCTAAGATAACCCTACGCTCACCCCAAATTTGACGCCTAAGATTAAGGGTCTCATAGGTCTCTTGGTTCTGGACACTAGGAAACCGATCACTATCGAAAGAAGGTGAAGGGTCAGAAGTCCTACGGGCTCTAGTTTTCCTAGGCATGGTGCTAAGGAATAAGGAGAGACACAGAAAAAGAAGAGCAAAAACCAAAAACCAAGAGCAGACTGCAAGTTAGCACAGCATAAAATATAGAAAAATAGCAAATCTATATGATGCATGAGCATGAACACCAAATGATGCATGTACTAATGCAGTAACAAGTTTAAGTATGATCCAAATTAACAAAATTGGCTTGAGCATACAATTTAATAAAAAAATACCCAATTTGAAAAACCCAAGTTTTCAAAACACAACAAAATGATAAATTGATCAACACCATGGTCAATTGACACAATATAATGAACGAATTTATCAATCCAACAAGCCAATTTCATCAATTTCAATCAAATTGAACAAAACCCCCAATTTTTATCAATTCCAAGCCCTAGAATTTCAAATTTTCCACAAACCACAAAAATAATCAAATTAAACCACTTGTAGTGCTTGTGTGTAGTGTCCCCACAAAAACCCATGAAAAATTTGAGAAAGAAACACTCGAAATCAATTCCAAATTTCCCAAAATAAAAATGCCGAAAATACCAAAAAATGCATGAAAATAATGCATGAAACATGAAAATAAATGCAAAGGGAGGGGCAAAAAGGACTTATCGGCCTTGGGAGAGAGAGATTAGGCAAAAGAATCGGAAGAAAACGACAAAATCTCCAAGAAAAGTGCTTGACCGGTTGGTAGGGAGACAAAAACTTTTGAAAAAGTTTTGAAAGGTAAAGAATCACGTGAAAAAATGACCTTTTTAAAACCAGTCATCTCGATTTTCGATTGATCGCAAATTACATTTGATCGATCGAAAATACCTTCGATTGATCCAAATTCAACTTGGAGCGATCGAATCAACCAGAAACTTTTATACTGATTTTGAAACATTTTCGATCGGTCGAAAATCAGTTTCGATCGATCGAAATTCTGGAGAAATTAATTTTTTGAAAAACACACCAATTTCAGGACAATCACTTCTCAAAGCATCAGATTTTATGAGAAAAATGCATGAGTATGAGATGAGATGTTTTCCAAAAACATATGAATTCAACCCAGATTTCTCAAAGCAAAATTTTCTTTCAATTCCCAAAAAAAAAACTCAAACAAGCAAACATGTTCTGCATCAATTTCCAGAAATTCTCAAACTCGGTTGGTCAGGCCAAAGAACACACAATAACATGTACACAGTTTAGCAAAGAATAACTTGTGTAGTGTGTGCAACTAGCATAAGCTTGAGAAACATGTGAGGTGATATGCACGTATTGATCAATCACAATTTCTACAAAATCCATCACATGAATTTGAAAGAAATTATTACTTAAAGAGTTACATCCTATAACTCCCACATCTCCTAGAATAAAAGCTTGCAATCATGTAAGTTTCTTGATTTGCCTCATTATTCAATTTAATTGATTAGAAATTTAATAAAAGTCGGGATAATGTACACACCAATTTTATTTGAATTTGTGAGATTATTATAGCTCAATAATGTACATACCAATTTTAATAGAGGCTACACCTTATGTTCTTTTTGTGTATGTGCTACACTTTCTCGAGCACAAAATCTTACGATATGCACTAAGGTGTTCATGATTGGCTAATAAACAGTGGTGAGATGGTTATTTATGCCTTTCTCAATAAGTTCAAGTCTAACAATCAAAGACATAAGACTTCAAGATCAAGATCATGTGATCAACAAATATAGCATCTTCCCACACAACATGCACAACAAGACTTTAGCTAGTAAAGTGCAATAGAAATAAGTGTATCAAAGCTAAACAAGGTACACAAGCATGTTATGCAAAATTTGATTGACCAACCTTGTCTTCAAATTTAAGAAAAAATAGCAAACACAATTTGCAAAAAATTTTTTTTTTATATATTATATCAAAGAAACAAACAACCTAGAATGAAATGCATGAATGTAATGCAATGCAAATCCTAGAAACAGAGGTCACATAAGATAGAGTAATGAAGCACAAGGACCATGTCAGACAGACTCAATTAGATTGAGCCTTTTGCATCCAAAACTTTTTAGATGCAACTCTTGCATTGGAGTTATGATTCACTTTAGAATTCGGAGCAACTCCAGGATTGGAATAAAGGTTTAATGCCTTTACCAATTCACCAATAAGTACCATAGGATCGTGTGCTTGAGGCACAGGTACTCTAGTTTTATTTGCTCGCTTCACAGCTTGCAATTTAAAACAATTTGGACGAATGTGTTCAGGTTTTCCACAAAAATGACAAACCCATGCAGGCTTATCATGCAATTTGCCCTTAGTAGAAGTAGAAGCTCTAGAATGAGAAGCTTGAAGATCAACCCTAATCTTTCTAGGTGGAGTAACATCTATAGGCTTGACAGGTTCACTCACCAAGGGTTTGACAATCTCACTCTTAGGAGGTTCAGAAGAGGGAACAAATTTAGTGGAAGAAGATTCAGGCACAGAAATACTTTCCTCAAAACCTAAACCAGTTTTATCAGAAGGAGACTTTTGAATGCTCAGCATGTGATCAAGTTTAGAGCTTGCAGACCTATTAGTTTGTTCTCTAGGAACAGATAAATCAAGTTCCAAACATTTAACTTTATCAAGTAAAAGCATGTTTTCAGTTTTCAGTTTTCATATTATTCAAAAGCTCATTTGCATCAAACAATTTCACAAGTAAAATTTTCTTTTCAAGTTCAAGAGATGCAATTTTTTTCAAGCCTAACTCAACATTCATGGCATCCTCAACTTTGCAAAGTTTATTGTAGGCTTCCTGTAAATCTGCATCCTCAAAGAGTTCCCCATCAGAAGGGTTCTCTTCAACAGACATGCTTTCATTAACTACAGTAGTAGCAGTGAAAGCAATGAAGTTTTCATCTTCATCACTAGTGGATTCATTGTCGGAAACTTCATCATCACTAAGGGTTACAGCCATAACTTTACCCTTAGACCTCAAGTATGTGGGACATTCAGATTTTAAATGACCATACCCTTGACAATCATAACATTGTTGTCCCAAAGAATTATTAGAAGATTGACCTACTTTCTCCTTAGGTTTTTCAGTGTTATTGACCTTAGTGGGATCATTCTTCCTAAAATTTCTAGGTTCAACAGTGTTCTTGCCTCTTGCCCTTCTGTTATTGTTCCTAAGAAAGTTTCTAAAGTTCTTGGCAAGATAGGCAATATCTGTAGTAGAGAGTTCATCATCAAATCCACCATCCTCAACATCATCAACAGACTTAAGAGCCATTGATTTGGATTTGTTAGTCTTAGGGAGGTCTAACTCATAGGACTGAAGAGATCCTACAAGTTCTTCAACAGGGATGGAGTCCACATCCTTGCTCTCAGTGATGACAGTCACTTTGGGTCTAAAATCTTCAGTCAAAGATCTAAGAATCTTCCTAACAATTTTAGGTTGATCATAGATTTCACCCAAATTATAAGCAGAATTAACAATATCATTCAATTTAGCATAGAATTCATCAAAAGATTCATCATCATTCATTCTAATGCTTTCAAATCTAGTAGTTAATTGCTGCAATTTATTTATCTTAACTGCCTTTGTGCCTTCATGCACAGTCTGGAGGATATTCTAAGCAGTATGAGCAACCTCAACATTAGAGATTCTCTTAAATTCTTTCATGGAAACAGCATTAAAAATAGCATTCATAACTTTGCTATTAAAAGCGGTTGCCTCCTTTTGAGAAGTTTGCCACTCACTCATAGGAGTAGTGGGCTTCTCCCATCCGTACTCAACGGAATTCCAAACTCTCTCATCAATGGATTTCAGGAATGCTTTCATCCTTACTTTCCAATAAGCATAGTTGTTTCCATTAAAGTGAGGTGGAACAACAAGAGAGTGTCCGTGTTCCATGACAACAGGGGTCAAGGATCAGCTAAAAGATCAAAGGATCAAAAACAAAAGCTACCCGCTCTGATACCACTTGTCAGTTCGTTTAGACCCCTTAAACCCAACAGATTAACCTAGTGAATTAGCCAAGTGATTAACTTAGGTAATTTAATTAAATCTAGGTTAATACAAAATAAACAAAAACAACAAAGCAGCGGAAATTAAATAACACAAAGATATGATGACCCAGGAAACCACACCGGTAAAAACCTGGGGAGGATTTGACCTAGCTATCCTCAAGGTAAACTGAATCCACTATGAAAGAATCGAAGTTTACACAATAAGACTTAGACCACTAACATCTTATTGCTACCCAAGTGTAGGAAACTTACTACCACGACCCCATGATAGCTTCGAGATCCACAGACTTCTTCTTTCTTGAATTCTTCAGCAAATCCACAAGCGCACCTGCTTGTATATCTTTATGCTCTTTTGATTCTGCAACTGTATTGATTTACACAACTCTTGACATGAATCTCAAGTCTGTAAACCCTAAGTGTATGTGAAGGCAAACACCTCTAGATCTCACAATGAGATTCACAAACACAGTATTTAGAACTCAAAAAACGTGGCTAGGGTTTCCCTTATATACTTAGGGCAAAACATAAAACCCTATACATTAAATGGACTAGGGCTGAGTTGGAAAATTCTGCAGAAAAACGACCTGCCCGATTTTCGATCGATCGATCGAGTCTGACAGAAAGTTAACAGTAATTCTGCAAAACAACTCGATTCCAACTTTACATTAAGACCCATACTTTGAGCAAGTCTAACACAAGACTAAACATTGTTTTGATCATGGTTTGCCAACATACAAATTGAAGTTCTAATACATTAGTTCCTAATTCTTAGAACCTAACACTACTAAATTAACTTTTTATTTAAGAATAATACCTATGCAATTTATGAATTTATTTTAAAAGTCATTTTTAGTTAATTGAAATGATTTCTCTTAAAAGATTATTATAAAAATTTATTTTTATGCTTATTTATGTTTTACTATTTTTTATTAACCTTATAATGTACTATTTTATGTATTTTGTTTCAATTTTAAAGATATTTTTAGTAAATTTTGCTAATATTTACAAATTTAATATATTTATTTATATTTAAATAATTATTAAATTAATTATGACGTCATCACGGTTCAACCCCGGTTCGACCTCGATTGGACCTCAAAAACCTTGAACCTCTCCCTTTTACGGTTCAATGAATGGTCCGGGTCTAAAAACCTGAAAAAAGGGGAGAGAGGGAAGAACAAGCCCTAGCAGCCGTAATGATAGATTAGTTTTTTCCAGTTATGCAGGTGATAGTGCAGTAAATAGCCCTAGGATATTGGAATTGGATCTCTAGCAACCCCAAAAGCAACCACTACGGAGTCGTAGCCTTTAAAACCACAAATGTCCCCAAAGCCTGCTAGGATCAAATGGTTTTCTTGCTTTTCTTGTTTCCCATGTTGTTGTAGATAGAGAATTTTCTATATAATTGTTCTATAATGATCACTATGTGACTTTCCCACTTCATCAAAATGCCTACCTAACTAGACACTTGCTTAATCCGGATCTCAAGATGGGCCTCCTCTCCACTAGACATGATTTAAATCATTGCGTGTATGGAAGTGTTGCAGTTTTGGAAAGGGTGACATAATAGCATTGCAGTATGGTAGCATTGTGGTGGCTAGGCTTGTTGTTCCCGCTCTCCCCATCTTTGTCTCGTGGCTGGTTTTTTATTTTTTATTTATTTTTTATTTTTAAGCCATGGCTGGGTGTTTACAATTGGTAGAAAATAGTTTTTTAATTTCGTAAACAATGTTTCTCATGTTTAATTTTAGTTTGTAATTTTTTAATTAAAAATATGCCACATTATTAAAATAAAATGTCAAGTTATTGTTTTGTTAGTCACATAAGTAGCACCGTAATGACAGCTAGTAAAAGGACTTGTATTGCTCATTTTGAAAACTTGAAAGACCACACACTTCAAACTTGAGGGACCACTTGCACACACATGGTAAACTTGAGGGACCAATATTATAGTTTCGCCAATAATTTTTTTTTAAATAATAATAAATAATGCCATTTAAAAATTATTTGATAAAGAAACGTTGTTGTAGACTTTTTCTTATGGTGAACCTTTCCCTCACAAAACTTGGATGAATTCAAAGTATCCAAAAGACAAAAATTTTATGCAAGTTGTAGACATTGTATTTTGTACCTCTTACGACTCGAACTTCTATTTTCCAATGATATTGAAATTCTAAAACCCTACACAAGTCTCTAAGTCCCAAGTCTCAAAATATTTTGTAAGGGTGGAGACTAGAGAGCTCATCAAGAATGGGAGATGGGCCTTTTAAAATAAAATAATAATAATAATACCATTTAAAAATTATTTGATAAAATCATAATAGCATTTTAAACTTAATTTGTAAAATAATATTTTTCTTAAACTCGTTTTTTTGAAGAGACGAGTTCCATCTGGTTATGCTGAAGAGGCAAGTTTATTACTTTAATTTGTCTCATGGGGAGACGAGTCAAGAAAAATCTTATTTTGCAAAAAAATCTTACAACAATACTATTTTAATAAGTAATTTTAAAAATATAATCTTATTATTTAACAAAAATGGCCTTGGTAGTTGGGAAAGAGTGGACCCTTTCCTTATTAAAAAACTTCATTCCATAACCTCGGAAGTAATCATTATCTTGTGAATCATATATATGCATCCTACCTTTCATGATATGTGAACCCCACATGCTATGAGATGGTGATGGATATATTGGATCAGGCAGCCGAATAATTGGATTTGGCCATTGGTAAATGATCAAGAGTAGTGTATATTACACACAAACTAGTCTCATTCAGTGAATCAAAAAACCAGAATTGCACAAACCAGTCCCCCGCAATCAAAATGGAAGTTTCTACGAAAACTGAAAACCAATGAGGGACTTAAATTGTTTCTCTGGATATAGGCTTGGACAGTCTACCAACTACCCACTGAGTTCTCAAAGAGTTAAATTTGCTTCTCTGAGAATAGCCTCGTACAGACTACCAACTTGTAAGTTCAGGAAAAGCTTAAATTGCTTCTTTGGAAATAACCTGTGAGCACAAAAATGCAGATAGAGGATGAGTCCTATTGCTTATTTGCTTATGTGCATATCTTAGACTATAGAGCATCTTTTCTTCAAATGTGGCACGTTAAAAAACCAAATGGTGTAAATAAAATCTTTAAAATTTTCCAGAGATGGAATTGTACCTTTATAATTTGAGTGATGAATATATAACTTAAAGCAAATTTTGAGAACAAAAATTTTAGCCTCGTTGTTCTTAGGTTGCATTTGGTATTGGCTTAAAAAGCTTTTTTTTTACTATTTAACTTATTTTTGGTATTATTCATAGATCCTATTGCATTTTTTTGTACTATTCATGGGTCTCACTATACTATTTCAGCTATTTTTCAGTTTTATCTACAATATTTTGAATAAAAAGTTTTCAGTTTTAGTTAAATAAGATGTTCCCAAACGGACCTTTTAGTGTTTGTTTGGCTAGCTTATTTTTTGCCAACTTATTAAACTATTCAACTTATTTTGTTACTATTAATGGGTCTCACTGGACTATTTCAACTAACATTTACCTTTATTTATAGTACTTTCAGCAAAAAAATTTTTGTTTTAGCAAAATAAGTGAATCCCAATTCTAAAAATTCTTCCTATGCTTATTCATAGCTTTTCCTTTTCTTCACTACGCTGGCTGTATGTAACAACTTGGTGAGAATCTTAGACTGCGCATTGGATTAGTCTAACCAAAGGAATTTTTTTTTTTTACAAGTATAAAATATGTTTATCCTCAGGGTTTTGGCCTCAAATCACACTCACTTTCTCAGTTCATCTTCGTTTGCATTAGCCAAATCAAGTTATAGGTACACAAGTACATGTGATTTGTTGGGCGTGGACGGATATTGCCTGATAAACAAATTCACACTCATTAGACTATTAGTTTAGTCCTTTATTTGATTTACCTAACGATTCATCATGCACTATCCCCAAAAAGCTTGATGTGCTTCATTCACTTTATCCTTTGTTTATACAAATCCAATTGGAATATAGAGAGCAAGCTGTTGAAATGATGGGAGAACAATTACAAGTTCTTTTTTTTAATGAATTACAAGTACTTCAAGTGCAATTTAATCCTACTCTTCTCGGACATCATCAGCAGACGGAATGAGAGATTTTTTATTTATACATTTTGAACAAGGATGAGTCACATTTTACAAAATGCCTCATCTGTCCATGCAGTAAATGAACAGAAATATTGGTGTTTTTTGTTTTTGTTTTTATTTTTGGGTTGGAGGCGTCATATGACTCCAAGTACTACTTTTGGCAACCAGCCACCACCATTGCCTGCTGTTGTTGCTGCTGCTCTTGTTCCCCTTCTTCTGCTTCTCCTTCTTCCAATTTTGTCACTAGATGCTGTCGGCAATATCGGAGTATAACCAGAGATATAAACGCTGCAAAGGAAATCAAGTATAAATGTTAGTAAATTTTTGGGTCTTTTCTATCGGATAGCAACTTCATGCCAAAAAACTGTGCTATTGGTAATTCAGACGTGTGACTATGTGACATTTTTTCTCGCTATTGGTAATTCTGACATCCCAACGCTAAGTTAAATTTAACTGTTTGACAGTCAGTTTTTGTTCCCCTTCCAATAAGTCAGGTGGGGGATTTGAATTTAGGTCTTCCCATAGAGAGAACTAAGTAATGTCATTAAGTTCAAAGATTCTTGGCAACGAGGTTTGGTTCTTGCCCTACTCTGTCTGATGAATCCGTTAGGCATCTGGATTCTGGAATGGTAAGAAAAGTTATTTGCTAGCCATATGTTATATAATAAAAGCCAAGTCTTAGAAGTCAATGCATTAAATTGTTATTTTCTTTTTAAGTGGTTTTACTCTCCTTATTGCACAAGAATTGTCCAAGACAATGTAAAAAGAGAACCAAATAAAAAATTGCAATACAAAGAGAACATGACAAGTTTTGATGATTGTTTGTTTGGGGTTTTTTTTCTTTTCCTATTCTTTTTTAAGAGAGAGAAAAACAAGAAGACACAGTTTTGGAACTAATAAAAAGGGATTGGAATTTGGAACTAATATAAAATGATTGGAACCAATACAATTTTGCCATGTAATGCAGGATATTGAAATTTCAAACAGAAGCTTAATCAAATGGTCAGAAAATTACCTGTAAAAATACGGGTTTTTATAGTAGATAGATTCCAAAAGGCAGTGACAGCTGATGCAGCCACTATCTTCTTGTGAGAACAAGCACCCCATGCTTCCAACACCCACCATTTTAAACACTCAACTGCATTGGCAAATGGCACTTAGCTTTAGTGACTCAAGGATATTAAAACAAACTTAATAAATGTATTATGTACTTTGGTATTGGAATTACCTTTTTGGTTTATCTGAATGGAGTAGCATGAGTACAGTTTTGGGATAGTGAAGCTCATAAAAAATCCTGCTCACCCAAACAATAACCAAATATATTTTAACATAAATAAATAATATATCACACAAACAATAACCATTATTCACATGATCAACAACCAAAATACCCACTTTAAGAATTGGAAAAAAAAAAAAAAAAAAGAGAGCATAGAAATCTTAAATTTTTTATCTGCTAATTGGGAGATGTGAATGAGTATTGACATACCAATTGCGCAGAGCCGCCATATTGTTATAAGGTGACCATATTCAGCTCCTAAGAGTAGGAATGGAGCAACCTATAACCAGAATTAGGCTGATTGAAGTTATGACTCAAGCTGAAGTATGTTGTCAAAACATGAATAACAAATTCTTTGTAATTATTACTCTGAGGGTCATGGATGGCTCTCCTGAGAAAAGCTCTCTTGTCTTTGAAATTGCAAGATTTGTAGCTGGAAGTATCAACTTGCCAAGACGTAAAATGTCATCTTCTTTAAGCTTAAAGCCACGCTTGTTTTCGATATTATTATTTCTGCAATTTCATCAAATCCTAAAGCTTAGAAAAACAGATAAACATACATTGGAACATAACATGATAAAGGAGTTTAAGCTGTAACCTCTGAGAGATCGAATTTGAGAAGAATGATGCACCCAAAAACAGAAGTCCTAGTTGGGATATTGCTGAGAAAATGCTGAAATTGTGACATTTGACAGGCCTTAGATTCTTGATACTAGAGTTATATTAGATAAGGAGAGAGAGGGCTAAAGAAAAATACACACCTAAAGCTAATTTCTCTAGCAAAACAAGACGACAAGAAGCAAATAGTCCCTAAGCCAAACCAAAGGCTTGACTTTGCAGTATCTCTCCACATAATCAAATCAGTTATCATCTGCCCAATTCGATCAAGATTGTTTCCATCCTCATCTTCTGCTTCTATTTCCACAAAATACCAACCAAAATAAGCACAAATCAATCACTAAATACACCCAAAAAAACCAAAACATAGAAAAAATAATTAAAGAAATAGAGGATAGTAATTTCAACATACTTGGAGATGAACTTGAGGAAGGCATTAGAGGGACCAAACTCAGCTTCTCCTTCTTGGACCGCCCGCTGTGCCGTCTCTTCCTTGGCTTTCCGATCTCCTCCGCCAAGCTTGGTTCTTTCTCTTCCCGAATCTCAATCTCCGACCGCCTTCTTGACCTCCGAGAATTCCTTGGCGAGGCACAGCCCAGTAGACCCATCTGGGCCGCCCTGCTTTTGCACCTCCGGCGAGACCCATTAGGCTCTACGGGCTCCTCGGCCATTTCAAGCCGATCTGTGAGACGGGTCTTGGATTTTCGGTGTGGAGAAGGCGAAAGAAGCAAGAGTTCGTGAATAGGAAGAGAGTTGGAGTTTCTCAGAGACTCTGTGGATGGTGATGGGGTCTTCTTTGTTGTTGGTGATAGGATGAGGTCGAGAGAGAGATGAGGAGATTCTTCTCTCTCGACGTTGAAATCGCCAATACGAGCAAGACGAGAGGCTGATTTTAATCTAGACCGGGGTTCGGATCGATGAGAAGGCGGTGTAGAATCCATTAATGAGTTTGAATTTATGTGATCAGATTGTGAAAGATCTTCTTGAGGGGGTTGGTTTTGAACTTTGATTAATGGTAAAGATGATTTCTTGGTTCTCTGAATGAAGAGAGAGAGAGAGAGAGAGAGATTTGATTAAAGAGAGTATTATTTTGGGTCTTGAATGAATTCGTGGTGTTTGGGAAGGTTTATTGGTTCTCTTGAAAATGGGGTTTGACGCAAAGTATACTAGCCGTTGGGAGGAGAGAGTGGGTTTTATTTTTGAAAATTTTAACGGCGGGGATAGTGGGACCGTGAGATACAACGGTAAAGAGTTATGAGGCCTTTGATTTGTGCCGTTTGTGGTGGTGCTGGTGTCCACGTGATCATGGGCTTGGTGATGGGCTTCCCTTGTTTGGATGGTTTAAGGCGTGGTCCTAACACACATTTCGCATCTTAAACAACCTTACACATATTTTAACACATTTTTTTACCTACACGTATATCAAATGGGCCCTTAGGTTCAAAGCCCAAGATTGCCTAAGTTTTTTTGGTGTATTTTCAGCCGTTCATTTATTTATATTATTCGCTAATGATGGATTATGATCAATTTGTTGTTGCTTTTTGTTTTGATTTTCACCTCATCTTGTATATTTTTTTGGCTAAAATATAATTAATAGTCTTTTTAAGTTTAAGTAAATAATCAATTTTTATCATTTTAGTCCTTATACTTTCTTTTTTTTGGGAGAAACTTTTAGTCCTTATACTTTAACATTCATGTCCATTGTCGTCAATAAAACTGTTGTTAAGTCTAGTAAAGAGTAGCATCACATATGATAATATCATTTTTATAAATCTTACAACCTATTGCTTTTTTTTTTTTTTAATAACAAAAAAAGGGTAATGAATTAAAAGACTAACTTGACAATGCGTGTTAAAATTTAAGGGCAAAATAACAAAAATTAAACTATATGGACAAAAAGACAATACACCCAAACATAAAGGGCGTAATTTGCCTTTTAACCAATAATTTTTATTGGTATATTTATATAATTTTTTTTAAATGTCAATAAAATAAGTTCACTTAAGCAAACTCTTAATTAGTTTTCTCAAAAAAAAAAAAAAAAAAATAAAAAAAGAAAAAAAAAGAAAAAAAGAAGAAGCAAACTCTTAATTAGTATTAAACCATCTAGATTTGGTAAGAAAGAAAGATAAAACTTAAGTGTACTTTGTACTTTAAAATTTTTAATTAATTAGTATTAAACCATCTAGATTTGGTAAGAAAGAAAGATAAAACTTAAGTGTTGTACTTTAAAATTTTTAATTAAATTCATCCATGTGATTTATTGCTCATTGTAATTACATAGTTAAATTCATTAAAACCATTTTGTTGATTTCAATTAGAAAACCTAACATACAAGATACAAAGAACTTTATCTAAGTTTTGGGTAACAAAAAAGGCTTTGGTTTGGAACTGAAGTGGCCTGTCCAGTTGAGAATCCTCATCCTGGCTTTTCCAAGGCCCTTGAACATGTAGGCAGAACAAGCATATAATAGTACTAAGTAGAATGTTTTTATTAGGGCCATTCAAATTTGGAACAGTCATATCATATGGTAGTCCCAACAAGGAATGTATTTTATTAGGACCATTCAAATTTTACTTTGAGATTTTTTTTTTCCTTGCAAGATCACAATTACTTGCCCACCAATATTTTTCAAATTGTGTCCAGATATGATTTTTCTCCTCTGTGACCATAAAGCAATTTCCAAAGTTCAATTTCCATGTAAGGGAAGCACATCAACCGAAATAGTTGTTCTTTTCTCATTAGAGTATTCACCTACTCCTCTGATTCTCCTTAATTATATCGTAAAAAGAAATAGCTGTTCTCAATTGTGTGTGTGTGTGTGTGTGTGAAATAGAAAAAGGATGATGTTTATGAGAAGCTTCTTAGGAAAATGGGATAATGGCACATAAGACCTCTCATAAAAACCCCAATGTAAAATACACCCAACATTCTCTCAATTTACGAAATGAAGGCTTGAAGAAAGAGTGAAGAGCAGGCGCGCCACACCACACACCGCACACAACACCCCCCCCCCCCCCCCCCCCCCTTCCCCAACACACACACACACACACACACACATATATATATATATATATATATATTATTACAAACTTGAGGTGCAAACAGAAAATATGCTTAGATAATCCAGCCAATTCAGTTCCCTCTATAGAGCTTAGAAAATCATTGGCGAATCCCATGAAAAACTTCTAAATGTGTGGATTAGGATTTTTGTTCTCATCTATATCTATATAACATATATTATCTAAAAATCAAAACGTAGCATTTATTGTTGCTGTGCTTTTATTAAGCCATATCAGTGTAATATTTTAGTCAATTCTTCTAATTCGATCTTTTTAGTCTATTTTGGTCAATTTTGATCCTTTCAGCTTATTCAGTCTAATTGGTTCATTTTGGGCCATTCAGTCCACTTTGGTAATACTTTAGGAGGAGAGGTTTCTGTAAAAAGAGGAGTTACTTTATTAACAATTATGTCACATTTTCAGCGGAATGTTAGAAGATTATTGATAGATTTACATTTTTCTTATATGTTATTAAAGTTTTATATTTTTTTTCTAATATAAGTTATGGATTTACTTATATCTATTTCCTTTTTAAGTCATTCAAGATATATAGAGGATGAGTCGAATATAAGTAATACTAGAAACAAATTCCAACTACACATTACTTTATTTACAAAATAGCTCACCTTATATAATAATTGAATGTAAAATGCATTACATTTCCTTGAAATTAAAAAAAAAACAATTACAAATTTAAAAACCATTTCAAATAACAAATATTGGTAACTTAATTTAAAAAATCTAATATATTTTACCAACTATTATTTTATTAAAATAATCACATTATTTTAAGAATAATTTGGGATTAACTCTTTTAAGTTTCATATATTATTTTCATTTTCCACTTAATAAGAAAATAAATCGTGAAATTTTCCGCCTATCATGTGGGTCTGCAACTAATATCACTAAAACGGAGCCAATTCAATTCCCTCATTATTAAGGCAATTTTTTTGTTTAGTTTCCTTACTAATTAAAGGACATGGCATAGGAATTATGTGTCATTTTAATCATAACAAATTAAAATTGTTCTTTACAAATTCCCGAGCAATGACCATGACATAGGAGTTCAGCCATTCTGTTTCATTTTCTGGTCAGGACAGTGTTCTCAATTTACTTTGACTCATAACTATTTAATCTATGCGGTTGTACGTAACACTCAACCGCATGCATGATGCATCAACTCGGTTGTGTTACTTTAACTACATATGCTTAAAAAATTCTACCCCTTTTTTTCTTTTAGTCCCTTCTAATTCTGATGGGGATAAATTATTCTCCTGTTAGATCTGATCTATAATATCCACGAATTCAATTTGTGGTGACTGGTGACTAAGGGTCCGTTTGTATACCGCTAAAACTGAAAACTGAAAATTGAAAAATACTGTAGCAGAATAATTTTTTAATGCGTAAATAGTGTAGTGGGACCCATTTTTAATGAAAAAGTTGCTGAAAAGTGGTATTTGTGGGTTCATGAACAGTAAAAAAAAGGGTTGAAAAGTCAAAAGTTGCGGCTACTGTTTATGAACAGTAGCCACACAGTACCACACAGTAGCATTTGGGGGGGGGGGGGGGGTGAAACGCGCTTCAGGGGGCGAGAAAAAAAAAAAAAAAAAAAAGAGAAAGACGCTAGACGCTGGACGCAACGTGCTATCCAAACCCAGCCTAAGTATATTTGACAAATTATTTTGTTTAAAGCGACAATAGTACATACATTTAACTATATTATTGCACTTTCATCACAATGGTATAATCCAATGTCTTTTCATACATCCAACTTTTAATGGCACAATGTCATCACCGCATAAGATAAATATAGCAATTAAGCCCAAACGACTGAAAATGGTAACAGAGCCCCTTGAGGCTTTAACCAAAGTTTAGACAATGAGCAAATGGATTTATTACCCTAAAAAATGGAGTATGAGATACAACGTGAAGTTGTAGATCACCATCCTTCAATTTTATTGCTGCACACACAATTGAACCTATTTATTTCTTCTTGGCATGCCTGTGGTAGAAGGCTTTCATTCTTCCAAGTCCATCTTCAAGCGCAGAATGCTCAACGGCAAATGTAATTCGAAGACAATTCTTAAGTCCAACAGTAACCCCTGGAAGCATAATACTGAGCAGCTAAGCAATCCTTTTTTAAAAAATAAATAAATAAAAAGAAGAAATTCTCTCTCACCGAGCATGCATACTGATACTACATGAGAACGCAAACACCATGGTTATAAATTTAAGTGTGGCATTAGTTTTGGAGCAAGTTGAGAAATTAGAAAAGGCCTCTATTTGCTGCAAAGAAAATGTCAAAAATATGCTGGAGAAACATAAAGGTGCACACACACATACACAACAACGACAACAATATATGTGTGTATATATATATATAACAAAATATATGTGTGTGTGTATATATATATATATATATATATATGATAGTTGGGGAAGAGGAATTTGAATGTGGACGTTTTCGTTGGAAATACTAAGAGGTGTCAGTTAAACTGCAATGCTCAACATCAGCATTTACAAGGAAAGCAATCAAACAATCTTATGTATAAAAGTATTCTTAGTTACCAAAAAAAAAAAAAAAAAACTTATGAAAGTATTAGAAGTCCAAATTGTTAAATTCTTACCTGGCAGAACAATCACGGATTCCTCCTTGGCCAACTTCATACAGAAGTCCACATCATCGATAATGCCTTCAAGTAGTGGTAGATTTAGCTTCACCTGTTAACAAAAAGGGGAAAAAATACTCTTCAAATGTTTATAATGAAGCACGAGTCTCATAGTTTGTATATACGTCCTTACCATTGCAACCATGGACCCTTCTGGTTTATGTGGACAGGTCAGACAAGGGATTTCTTGAATTCTATCATATAAAATGTCTGCAGCTTCTCTAATTATGGTTAGAATCTTTGAATAGAAATCCTCTTTTGTGTGCTTCAGGATTTGGGTAAGTGCCCCCTGAAAACGTAGAACATTTGTAAATTTTTTGACAAGATAAGGCAAGGAAATTAAAGAATAAAAGTTGTTGGACTATATCCTAAATTTCCATTATAACAAAATCCATGAGAAAAACATATGCATGTCTCTAGGAGATGCCAAGAGAATATAAAATTTATGGATTATAGAAATTAGATCAGCAACTTCAATAAGCCATCTTTCACCATCTTTTATTAAATTGCATTCCCATTATTTGGATTTTCAGCAACCATATGATTTATGTGGTTAAAAAAAAAAAAAAAATCCATGAGAAAAACATATGCATGTCTCTAGGAGATGCCAAGAGAATATAAGATTTATGGATTAGAGAAATTAGATCAGCAACTTCAATAAGCCATATCTCACCATCTTTTATTAAAGTGATTTCCCATTATTTAGATTTTTAGCAACCATATGATTTATGTGGTTAAAAAGAAACAAAACTTATTACAATACCTTAGGTGCTATTCTTTAAGTTCTCCTTTTAATATTCTATTATGTGGTTACTTAACTAAAAAAATATATTTCCATACCATGAGAAAAAAGCTATACGGCAGAATCTTAAGAGAGTAACTCAAGGAACAGTACCTAAATACTATACCTAAATCTTGCTCTAAAAAAAAAAAAAAACCATGTTTGGGATGTATTGCTTGGTTTATGTTAGAAATTAGGATGTTATTGCTAATCGAGTAATTTTTAGGTACTCCCAAAGTATGGTGAATGGTGATTCCTAAAGAGAATAATTTAAGAGAATAACTTAAGGAACAGTACCTAAATATTCTACCTAAATCTTGCTCTAAAAAAAAAAAAAAAACAATGTTTGAGATGTATTGCTTGGTTTATGTTAGAAATTAGGATGTTATTGCTAATCGAGTAATTTTTAGGTACTCCTAAAATATGGTGAATGGTGCTTCCTTTTCTCTCATTAATTGTGCGGTCTACTCATTAAATTCATCGTGGGGTTAATCATGAATATGAGAGGAGGAAGCACCATTTTACTATACTCCGAGAACACTTAAGTATTTCCCTTACAAATTAGCTAATGCATTAATTACATTATTCTATCATCAGATTTTCTATTTAAAGCATGCATTAATTCATACAATTTGTTTGTATAGTCTAGTAAGTTATACAAAATTAAAAGTTAGAAAAGGTATTGCATTCTTTTTCAAAATTTCTTTTTATTTAAAATATATTAGAAAAAAGAAGTTAAAATTAGGTACCTGCATGTTTGTTGGGGGGTCGGTGGTGATGTCCAGAAAATTCTTCATGCACTCCACAAACTGGATAAAAGAAAACACAGTCTCTAGTTATGTAAAATACTTCTTGTTAATTAATGAATTAATCTCATTGCACAAGGAAAATACATTGCGAAAGTAAACAGGTATAAATCTTCAAATTCAGTTAATAATATAATCTATGATCAAAGATGATACATCTTTGATCATCAATCAAACCAACATTTGAGATCCAGGATTCTTGTTGTCATTAGTCCAATCACTATTCATGTCTTTTCTTTTTTTTTTTTTTTTTCTTTTTTAGATATTTATTAATGAAGCGATTTCTTTACTTGTATGACTTAGATGTTTCACGTTTCTTGAAAATAATTTGATTGATGGAAAATTGTATGATACTTCTGAGTCTTCATTCAAACAAAAGGGTAACTTCATCTCCAAGATACAAGACCAACTAAGGGTGGCTTGATGCATTTGGGGGCCTAAAACGAAAATTGATTATCTTGTTTTAGATACAAAATTACTACTAATTAACATGAAATATGTAGAATTTTTTTTTTAAAATTTTATAAATAGAAAAAATTTGACAAAATTTTTCATATTTGTTGATGTGACAGATTAATAGTGGTAAGTAAAAGAGTAGTGTTAATGGTAGACTTTGATGAGAACTAGTAAAAGTTTGCTAACTAAACTCTTATTATTATTATTTTTTAGAAGTGCAACATTTACAATATTTTTTTTACAACAAATCCTAGGTTTTAATTTACTTTTTGTTTTCTATTTGAAAATATCACTATAATTATTTATTTTTCCAACAATAACAGGTTGTAACAACCTATTACTTAGCATTAGTTGTAAAAGTGTTGTGAAAAATATTGTAGACGTTACATTTTTCTTTATTTTTTATTTTCTTTTCATTTGATAAAAAAATAATATTTTATTTATTGATTATAAATAACACTATTGGTTAAGCCTTTTTTTTTTATTTGGGGCTTTAGACGACCGCATCTCTTGCTTCACCATTCAGCCCTCCCTGAGACCAACACAAGGAACTCATCTTCTGTTTTTGTCTATAAGCAAGCACCGTTACCATAACTTGATAAGAGAACATTATCATTTACACTACATACACTGGTTGAAGTATAGGCAACACTACTACAAACTTACAAATGCAAGATTCTATTCCAGGAAAACATAAAATTATTCTTACTATAAATACTATATGTCAAATATGGAAATTGTGATATAATGTAATCGAAAAGATGAAGCACCAACCCCTGATTGATGGAAGATGCCATTGGGGTCACTTGTCACAATCCACCCAAGTCGCCAACCAGGAACAATCCATCTCTTTGCTATGGATCCAAGTGTAAGAACAGGTACAGTTGATCCAAACACTCCCATGGGAACAAATGGATTACTTCCAAAAGCTAGATGGCCATAAACTTCATCAGAAATCACAAAAATCCCAAGCCTGCTAGCAGTCTCTGCAATCTAAGTAAACAAAAAGGCAACAATTCAAACTTTTAGTTAAATAGAAGAACCAGTAACCTTCAAAATTTAGAGTACATATTGAACCACCTCTTTCAAATGTTGGTACGTGAAGACATTTCCACAAGGATTGCTGGGATTGATGATAACCATAGCAACTGTGTTCTCATCCGCAAGAGCTTCAACAGAATCAAGATCAACCTCCCAACCCTTTTCGGGTATAAGATCAAAGTGGCGAGCTTCAAGCTTACTACAACTCGCACGAGCTTCATACTGTGGATAACCTGGTCTTGGAAACAGAATGTTGGCATTTGGACGCGCAAGGACAGATACTACGATTTCTATTGCTTGGGTGCAACCAGCTGTGAGATACACATCATCTGGCGATAACTGGTATGGAATATCTTTTGAAAGATATTCTGCAACAGCCCTGTAATGAAAATTAAGTTGGAAGTATAATTATCAAATTGAAAGGATACCACCACGCCCTTGAGTGCAATGGTCACTCCATAAGTACTTGTGAAGTGTCGGGGGAAGGGGGGAAAATGGTTGGCTTTAAGTTTTTTGGAGAAAACTTTATACACATATACACTTAGATTAGGCTAGAGTAAAATTTCTATTTTGTATTAAAAAAAAAAAAAAATCAAATTGAAAGGATTGGTTTGAAAGTTTGCCAATCTGAGAACTCATTTTCAGAAGTTCAATAAACATCTACATTTTTATTCTAGTCGCATAATTATCACATTGAAAGGTTTGGTTTGAAAGTTTGATATAATAAGAACTCATTTCAGTAGTTTAATAAACATCCACATTTTTATTCTAGTCACTCACTTCAATATCAATTAACCAGGACAGTTCTTATGTTGCACGTTTCTGATTCTATTTAGCACGCAAATTAAAACTAGATTTCAAAATCCTGTTGCTCATCTTTCTTAAAAAAAAAAAAAAAAAATCCTATTGCTCATGATATGTTGGCCTGCGATTTGCCATGAGATGTGCCGCAGTTGTTCAAGTTTTCGTGTGGTCCTAGATAAGTCACTTGTGATTCAGTATACGTTTATATACTGCTTATTTTACTGAAAACTGAAAAGAATAAAAAAAAATATTTTTTATTTACTATTACTGTGTAGCACTGTTTATTAGCATATTTTCATTATTTATGGTCAATGAACAGTGCCAAAAGCGCTGAGCTAAAAAAGAAAAGAAAATAAAAAGAAAAGTGGAAAATGCAAACTTTGCTCTTCCCCAAAAAAATTCAAAAAGAAATAATTTAAAATTATATCTATGCAGCTATGCCTTAAATTTTCTAAGGTTTTTTATTTTAGGCGAGAAAGATATGTGCAATAATCAAATGTGTGGTCGGTTGAAATTCTCTTTAAAAAAAAATAAAAAGAAAAAAAAGGGTGTGGTCCTAAGCAAAGCATATGGGAGGAACTAAAAAAAAAAAAAAAAAAAAAAAAAAAAAAATTCAGTCCCAAGCTACTTAAAAGAAGAATTTTATAATTTTTGAGGAAACTCTTAACCCAATTGAGCACGTGTGTGCTCATCCTGTACTTTGATTAACGAGTATCACAGTCTTTTTATCAAAAAAAGAAAAGAAGAAATGTATAATTTTTAGCTTAATAAAAAGTTATTTTATTTTGATTTATTTGATGATAACTTTCAAAATTTTACCAGTTGAGTTAGCTAGAATACACGCTCATTCATTAAAAGTTAAAACTATTGAGAAGCTAACAAAAATACAAAATATATTCCTTTGGCAAATCTTCAAACGACGCCTTTGAAGAAATCTGATGGATCAAAGTCGTTTTAAAACATCATAACCGTTATAGACATTTGCTAGTAGAACAAAATTGAATGGTGATGGAATCATTGAGAATAAAATATTGCAAATCCTCGCAAAATTGAAAAGGTAGCAAAGCAAACCTTGTCACTAGTGTCGGCGCTACCTACAAAGCCACTTTGTTTGTGCTTGCCACAATTGATTATAATTTTTTTTTAGAAGAACAATTGACTATAATTTATTATAATCTCTTTGTACTTCACCTAATAGTCACATATGACCCTTCATAATTGACTATACAATGACAAAAAATCCCATCATTTCAAGGCTTGAAAAGTTGAGAACCTTGAGATTCGGTCCTGTAATTTTAACGTCAGCGTACGTGAGATTCGACAAAATCCAACCAAATGTAATTTTTATTCTAATGGACAATAGATTTTTTTTTTTTGAGGAAAATTGACAATAGAATTTGATTAGTACTAAGCGCAGAATTCTCAAAACAACATTAAACTTATTGCCTTGATTTTAATTACACTAATTTTGTATTTTTTTCATTGTGTAAAAAATCAGTTATAAAAAAAAACACACACATTTTAATAAGGTGTACAAATAAAATGCAAAATTAGCTCTTCCAAACTAAAATATATATTATTTGATGTTAGAAATATGAAATTAAATAATTAAATTTACTATAGTGTAAAAGGTTAAAATTTTGGAACATTCATTAATTTGATAAGGTATCAAAACGTGATAATCTAACTTTTATTTATAACAGCGATATTAATAAATAAAACACAAGAAAAGAGTAATCATGAAACAAGATTTGGAGAAAGAAAATTGCAAACCTCATAGACCAATTAAAAAAAGAAATGGAAATTGTTATAGGGGATTAAAATTAAATGCTAATCATTTATTGGAAAACCCAGTTGCATCCATGTCAGCTCCCACCTATCAGGTACGGTGCAGATGCAGTTACAAACCTTTTTTTTTTTTTTTTTTAGAAATAATTATAACATGCTATTAACTCTAAAGCTCGAATCTTTTTTCTCTTAAATCTCCAATTCGGCTGTCTTTGGCAACTTCTATATACAATAATTAGACACTAATGGAGATTAGACACTAATGGAGAGATTTTTAAGTTTTGACAGTACGAGTGGTGATAATTTCTCATTGCGTATAGATATTAAAATCGTGTTTTTTTAGTTAAAATTGTCAAAACTAGATTAAGTTGGAAAATACGACTTCAGTTTGAGTGTGTATTCAGCGTATGCAACAATAATTAGTGCAATATATATCAACGTACCTCCTTGCCTCGGCAATACCGGCGGTGGGAGGGTAACAGTTGAAGTTATAGGAGCAGGTAGCATCAGCAACAGCATCTGGGGCAACAGGGGTAGTTCGATAGCTCGGAAACTCAGTTGGGTCAGCACGGCCGAGAGGAATGGTGGGTCGCTTATCGTCCTTGTTACGATTTGCCATCAACTTGGTGAGAACACCACGGACGGAGATGGAGGAAGCGTTTAACTCTGGGTTCCCTTGGAAACCCCATTTCTTGTGTCCGTTAATAACCTCCATAGCTAGCTTTCGGTGGAAGTGACAAAGTTGGGTTTGGGAATGTGGCGAACTAAAAGCTATAGTGGTCAGCTCAGCTATGATTGAAGTGAAGCAGTTGTTGAAAGATACACTCATACGTACGCATATTACATATATGGGTTATATTAGCCGCGCATTAGTAAACTATTTTAATAAATTTTTTATAAAAAAATGAAAAACTGTTTTGATAATTTTTTTAATTTTTTAAAAATAGATGATTAATGTATGCTATAAATAGAGATGACTTTAAAATTTTTGTCTAGAGAGTCAATAAGACATATTATCAATCATACAAGCTATATATTTTTCAATGTACACAATCATTTATCCACTTATTTCCATTCGATTGTGCAGTTTATTCTTGATACATACAATTTTTTAATTTATAAATTTATAATTGTTTAATTTAAAATATATCTTTTATAATTTTATTGTCCTTTAGTGTTAATATACCAACCCACTCACATAGCCAACAACCACTCCCACTCACAAGTCACAAATTCGGTCAAATAATCAAATTGCGAAAAACAAACTCATAACTCAAAACTTTATATCAAAACAATGCAAACACTATTACAGAATAGTAAAGAGTAAAAACACATGACAAAAGGTCAATTTGTCAAAGACTCAAAACTCAAAAAAGAAATCAAAAGACTTCATTAGTTATATATGCATGTTAATAACTGAAAATTATTAAAAATCAAAAGACTTCAAAACTCAAAACTCAATTTTATTTTTATTGTAAAATTAATTTTTATATTTGCTACAGTTTTGGATTATTTGTCGTCTTGAAGACTTCATTAGTTTCATTGTGATTTTTTTTATTACTTTTATAGACAAATTGGTAATTTATACTGAACATGAAAATTTTAAGATTTTTACACTAGATATATATGCATGTTAATAACTGAAAATTATTCTAAGAAATGTTGTTATCAAGCATAACTTTTATAAGAGAATTTTTTTTTTCTCTTTTCTGTAAATGTCTAATATCAAATTAGGCAACTTTTGTATACTGATTAAAGTTTTAAAAATTAATAAATTATATATATATATATATATGTGTGTGTGTGTATGTACATGCGCACAAGAGCATATGAGATTTGTTTTTATTAATATAGCAATAACATAGCTTGGCTCTCCGAAACATAAATTTTTGGTTTTGCGCCTAAGTAGAGTTCAAGGGGAGCTACCTTTTTTTTTTTTTTTTTTTTTTTTTTTTTTCTTTTCTTTTATAAAAAAAAGAAAAAAAAAAAAGGACTATTACACTAAATCAAGACAACTATATGTCTTGGGCCTTGGACTCTCTGGCCTTAGATTAATTACAGTTGGCCCCACTGTAATCTAAAAATTTTAAAGGCCTTTAACAACCATTATGTTTAGAAGTTAGAATATAAAAATTCTTTAGGGTTTTGTTTTGTTTGTTTGTTTTTTTAGATCAGAATTCAACAATCACTAATTAGTTAAAATTATTGGTGGGCCTGAACTTAGTTCTTTCATTATTAAATTCAAAAGGTTTGTTGATTAGTTTTTTTCTGTTTCCTTTGAAATTATGTGTAGGAGAGGTAACTTGTTTTATTGTTGGCAAATGCATTTTCTATTGGATAAAAAATGAGAGTTGGAATTTGTTTAAAAGAACGTGCTTGAGAAGAGTGCATCTTGCAAAATATTTTAGTTTAACAGGGAGCAGAATTTGTTATTTCATTTTCATTTTTTTCTTATTCATTAGAACTTTCTTACTATAATTGAACTTGCCTTGTGAAGTTTTTTTTTTTGGATAAATCAAAATGACGCTCCTAAGGTATGGTGGATTACTTCAAAAAATGACATTTCTATGTATGGAAGGGTTTTATAGATGGTTAAAGTTTAGTTATAAAATTGATTGTAGCCTAAAACTACAACCTTACTTAATAAAATAGACATTATTACATATTTTGAAAATCTAACCGTTAAATTACATGTTTTTTACGCTTTTAATACACATGTCAAATTTTGTATCAATCGGATATTATTTACTATATGATCTATAAACTTATATTTTGTGCATAATTTTAAACTACAAAAACTTGCAATTTAAACAATTTATTGATAACATAGCTATTGATATTTAGTTTTTTAGAAATTTTGCAAGTATGAAAAATATAAGAACAAGATGTAATCCAATGGTGGATTTATTAAAATTCACATTCAATAAAAAGATATTGAGCTTACAACCAATTTTGTAGCCTTAGATAACAACCAATTTTGTACTTAAATTTTGCCCTTTATAGATTGGATTGAGAATTGTAAGATCATAATTTTGTTTGATAAATAAAAGCAAAATAATAAATGATGATAATGATTTTCTTATATATAATCATAATGATGGAGATAATTAAATATACATTTATGCAAAAAAAAATTTTGTTCTCACCCTTTTTATAAAAAACTTTATCCTACTTTCTTACTTCTTTACAAATTAAATAACTATATGTATATATATATATATATATATATATATATATATTCCTTACCAAATTTATTCTCTTGTTAACTAAACCGCAGTCTTAATGGGACAATAATACAAATAATCTTAAGAAGTAAGCAATCTTAAGTTGAGTTGTTAGCCCATGAGATAAAATATTATAAGTTTAGGTCTTTACTTGCACTAATTGCAACCCTCCTCCAAGGGGAAATTATTGAATACTCTGGGTGTATCATAAATGTGTACTCCCTCATCTCACATGAATTGTGGATCTCACCATAAATTAATTGGTAGGATCCACAATTCATGTGTGATGAGGGAGTACGCATTTATGGTACTCCGGGAACACTCAATAATTACCCTCCTTGAAGGACACCTATTTGATAAATTTTTGGGTTTAATGGACTTGAATAATGTATCATAGATTTGAAGGTTTTAAGTCTTTTCTACCACACTACTGATCCATTGGTAGTGGAGGCTCTAGGAATTTTTTTTCTAGGGTAGCCATTAAGAAACTTAAACTATACAAAATATAATTTTACACACAAATTTCGTAAGAGTTAGATTACACGGTCACAAAATAGTGTAACAAATGATCAATTTATATTGATTTGCATGTAAGTAGGTACAATTCTATGTTTGACTTTTTACAGTAAAGAATACAATGAACTCCTCTATTCAATCTCCAATAAACTTTACAATTTGAAGGGTTATAAAGCTTGATCATGAATTGTGTCTTGACATCTCCAAGTTAAATGAGAAATTGAATGCATTTTTTATATGATGTGGGGGCTGTTGGCTTAATCTTGAACCAAATCAATGGACTTAAAGGAAAATCCCAACTTTTATTTGAAGAAGTAGGAATTGGCCTTGGTTTTGAATGAGCAATAGAATTTTTTGGACTTAGAGATGACTCTTTATTTTGGCAGAGAGTTAGAAAGGTTTTCTCTCTAAATTTTTCCCTTTTCTCATATGAGGAAAATTTTTTCAGCATTTATTGAGAGTTAATTATGAATTATGAATTTTAAATTCAAATTTGAATTTAATCTGGTCTTCCATTTAATAAAAACCTTTCACGTGAGTTTTTACTTTTGATGTTGCCACATGGCTCTCTTCATTTAATGCCGCACATGGCTTTACATGACTTGTGACAAGTCATTTATGTGAATTGTGATAACTCAAATATTTGATGTGTGAATTGATTTTATTTATTGATTGTCCATTGTTGACACAACATCAATTGGAAATGAATTTGATTACAATTATTTGATCATGATCAATTTGATAGCTGTGAATACATCATGGAAATTTTGATGTCTACACTTGTAAAAAGTGAACTTGAATATATTGACATCACAATAAAACATGTAAATACATAAAATTTTACAATTTCTTTTTGCTAATACAATGAAAAAGTAAAAAGGGGATTGTTGAGAGATAAAGTGAGAACTTAAAATTGTAAGATGTGAGAGAGAGAGAGAGAGAGAGAGAGAGAGAGAGAGAGCAACAAATGATACTTGCCGCAATTGCAAATGCGAGATGAGTAAAGTTGTTAGCATTGTAGAGGAGAACTCATGGCTACAATATCTCTCTCTAACTCTCTTGGTACAGTTTTTTTTTTTTGGAAAATGAAATTATAAATTTTTTTTTTTTATATTTTATAGAATGGGTTTATGAATTACAAATATAAATGATTAGGGGTTTTTATTTTTTATTTCTCCTTTTGAATGGACTTTTTGTTATTTTTTGTTCATTTGTTATTTTTGGTCTAGTCTTGTTGTTATTTTGGTTATTTTTTATTGTTGTTATTTTGGCTCTTATTTTTATTTTTTGTTTAAGGGTTAAGGATTATGTTTGTGGGGTCAAGATTATTTTTGTTGAACCCAAAATTAAACAGTGAATTAAAAAATGTTGTAGGGATATTGGGCCCACGAGCTCAGTACTTATGTGTATATTGGGCCTGGGGCTCTATCTGAGGATGTGAAGTCGACTGAGGAGAAGTAAACATTGCCAAAAGCGTCCATGTTAGTAAATGGAAAATTTAGTTGTGGTCATAAGGGCTCAGGCAGGTGAGCTGAGGATGAAGGACTCCTCGGCCAGCCAAATCCGAGGTCCGATGAGGTAGCCTGCCGTCTAGGGAAATGTTCCAGGAAATTCCATTAGTATGGATAAGCATTACAGAAACATAGGACAGGGAAAAATCCTAAAAGATCTGAGGAGAAAGCTACTACCACCGCATTGAATGCTCTACAGCTAACCCTCTGGCTGCATTAATGTGGAGGTGATATTTGAACAGTGGTTTTCAGCCTCACAGCTACTACACAAAGACTTCAAGAAGGTGCTGATGGGACAAGTATTAGCACCAACCATCTAGCTTACACGTGGAGGGCAAAGATGAGAGTGGAAGAGAGTATAAAATGGAGGAGATACTCAGAGAGAAAAAGGGAGAAAAAGACTGTGGCCATTAAGAACAGGTTTTGTAACCAAACTTGAAAGAAATATATAAGACTTGATTTCCTCGGACTATGTCGAGGATGATTTAAGCTAGCTTAGATCAGTTTATTTTCCTTCCCTTGTCACCTGAATCTATTTTTCTTGTTGTTCAACTCATTAAAACCCAGTTTTCCGACCCATTCTCTACAAATTCATTGTATTGGGCTTTTTGAGCCCACATTCATTCATCATTTGGGCTGGGAACCCAAATTGTGACTTTAAATATATATGTGAGAGAGAGAGAGAGAGAGAGAGAGAGAGAGAGAGAGAGATTTAGCCTTAAATTGATGGAGAAAGTTTATTGACATAAAAAAAAAAAAAAAAATTGATAAAAGGATGATGTTTATGAGAAGCTTCTTAGGAAAATAGGATAATGGCACATAAGACCTCTCATAAAACCCTAATGTAAAATACACCCAGCATTCTCTCTCACAATTTATGAAGTGAGGGTTTGAAGAAAGAGCAAAGAGTAAGCCATACATGTGTGCGCGTGCACACACATATATACACTATTACAAAGTTAAGGTGCAAACGAAAAATATGCTTAGATAATCTAGCCAATTCAGTTCCCTCTATAGAGCTTAGAAAATTATTGGCCAATCCCATGAAAACTAAATGTGTGGATTAGGATTTTTGTTCTCATATATATATATATATATAAATTATTATCTAATAACCAGAACATAGCATTTATTATTGTTGCGCTCCTGTTAAACCATATCAGTGTAATATTTCAGTCTATTTTAGTCCAATTCGATCTTTTGAGTCCAGTTTGGTCCTTTCGGTCCATTTGGTCTATTTTGGTTTATTCAGTTCATTTTGGTCTATTCAGTTCAATTGGTCCATTTCGGGCCATTCAGTCCATTTGGTCTATTTTAGTCTATTCGGTCCACTTTGTTGATACTTTAGGAGGAGAGGTTTCTGCAGAAAGAAGAGTTGCTTTTTTGACAATTATGTCACATTCTTAGCGAAATGTTAGTAGATTATTGATAAATTTACAATTTTCTAAATGTTAGTAGATTATTAAAGTTTATATATATATATATATATATATATATTTTCTAATATAAGTTATAGATTTACTTATATATGTTTCCTCTTTAATTCATTCAAGACATATAGAGGATGAATCGAATATAAGTAGTACTAGAAACAAATTCCAACTACACATTATATTATTTACAAAATATCTTGCCTTATATAATAATTGAATGTAAAATGCATTACGTTTCCTTGAAAAAAAAACACTTACAAAATTAAAAACAATTTCAAATAACAAGTATTGATAACTTAATTTAAAAAATTTAATTTATTGTACCAACTATTATTTTATTTAAATAATCACATTATTTTAAGAATAATTTGAGATTAACTCTTATAAGTCTCATCTATTATTTTCAATTTCCACTTAATAAGAAAACAAATCGTGAAAATTTTTGCATATCAAGTGGGTCTGCGACTAATATCACTAAGAAGGAGCCAATTCAATTCCCTCATTATTAAGGCAAATTTTTTGTATAGTTTCCTTACTAATTAAAGGACGTGGCATAGGATTTATGTGTCATTTTGATCATAGCAAATTAAAATTGTTCTTGACAAATTCCCGAGCAATGAACATGACATAGAAGTTCAGCCATTCTGTTTCATTTTCTGGTCAGGACAGTGTTCTCAATTTACTTTGAGTCATAACTAATTAATCTATGCGGCTGTCGGTAACACTCATAACTGCATGCATGATGCATCAACTCGGTTGTGTTACTTTAACTAGATATACTAAAAAAATTCTATCCCTTTTTTACTTTTAGTCCCTTCTGATTCTGATGGGGACAAAATATTTTCCTGTTAGATCTGATCTATAATATTCATAAGTTCAAGTCCGTGGACTAAGTATATTTGACAAATTCTTTTGTTCAAAGCGGCAGTAGTACATACTTTCATCATGATGGTATAATCCAATGTCTTTTCATACATCCAACTTTTAATAGCACAATGGCATCACTGCAGAAGATAAAAAGCAATTAAGCCCAAGCGACTGAAAATGGTAACAAAGGCCCCATTGGGCTTTAACCAAAGTTTGGACATTGAGCAAATGGGTTTATTACCCTAAAAAATAAAGTATGAGATCCAACGTGAAGTTGTAGATCACCATCCTTCAATTTTATTGCTAGCTGCACACAATTGAACCTATTTATTTCATCTTGGCATGCCTGTGGTAGAAGGCTTTTATTCTTCCAAGTCCATCTTCAAGCGCAGAATGCTCAACGGCAAATGTAATTCGAAGACAATTCTTAAGTCCAACAGTAACCCCTGGAAGCATAATACTGAGCAGCTAAGCAATCCTTTTTTAAAAAGTAAATAAATAAAAAGAAGAAATTCTCTCTCACCGAGCATGCATACTACATGAGAACGCAAACACCATGGTTATAAATTTAAGTGTGGCATTAGTTTTGGAGCAAGTTGAGAAATTAGAAAAGGCCTCTATTTGCTGCAAAGAAAATGTCAAAACTATGCTGGAGAAACATAAAGGTGCACGCACACATACACAACAACGACAACAATAACAAAATATATGTGTGTGTGTATATATATATTTATATTTGATAGTTGGGGAAGGGGAATTTGAATGTGGACGTTTTCGTTGGAAATACTAAGAGGTGTCAGTTAAATTGCAATGCTCAACATCAATATTTACAAGGAAAGCAATCAAACAATCTTATGTATAAAAGTATTCTTAGTTACCAAAAAAAAAAAAAAAACTTATGAAAGTATTAGAAGTCCAAATTGTTAAATTCTTACCTGGCAGAACAATCACGGATTCCTCCTTGGCCAACTTCATACAGAAGTCCACATCATCGATAATGCCTTCAAGTAGTGGTAGATTTAGCTTCACCTGTTACCAAAAAGGGGAAAAAAATACTCTTCAAATGTTTATATTGAAGCACAAGTCTCATAGTTTGTATATACGTCCTTACCATTGCAACCATGGACCCTTCTGGTTTATGTGGACAGGTCAGACAAGGGATTTCTTGAATTCTATCATATAAAATGTCTGCAGCTTCTCTAATTATGGTTAGAATCTTTGAATAGAAATCCTCTTTTGTGTGCTTCAGGATTTGGGTAAGTGCCCCCTGAAAACGTAGAACATTTGTAAATTTTTTGACAAGATAAGGCAAGGAAATTAAAGAATAAAAGATGTTGGACTATATCCTAAATTTCTATTATAACAAAATCCATGAGAAAAACATATGCATGTCTCTAGGAGATGCCAAGAGAATATAAGATTTATGGATTATAGAAATTAGATCAGCAACTTCAATAAGCCATCTCTCACCATCTTTTATTAAATTGCATTCCCATTATTTGGATTTTCAGCAACCATATGATTTATGTGGTTAAAAAAAAAAAAAAAAATCCATGAGAAAAACATATGCATGTCTCTAGGAGATGCCAAGAGAATATAAGATTTATGGAATAGAGAAATTAGATCAGCAACTTCAATAAGCCATCTCTCACCATCTTTTATTAAATTGTTTTCCCATTATTTGGATTTTCAGCAACCATATGATTTATGTGGTTAAAAAGAAGGACAAAACTTATTACAGTAACTTAGGTGCTATTCTTTAGGTTCTCCTTTTAATATTTTTGTAAGGACACAGGTTGTCGGACCAGCCCAAACTGGATGGGACGGCCTAAATGGTTCCTAAACAATGAATTTGTAGAGGATGGGATGCGAAAGCTGGGCTAGAATGATTTAAACAGCCAGTACAATAAGTTAGGGTTTCCAGAAAGAAAAGATAAGAAGCCCAAGTTTGAAGAACTTCTCACAACGAGAGCCCGAGAAGGTCAATTCTTATATTTCAACTCTTTCTTTCTCTTTCTCAAAAAACCACCCTCTTCTAGAGGAGGATTCCTTCACATTATATAGCTCTCTCAATACTATCTCCACCTTACACTTGTCAGCCATCTGATTCTTCACCTGAGTGCATGTCCCATCACGCATCCTTTTTGGCCTTCTGTGAGTCGCGGTAGCCGAAGTTGCAATGTTCAGGGGTCTTCTCCACATAAATACGGTCAGAAGAGTAGGTGCAGCACAATTAATGCGGTGGTGACAGCCTTTCCTTAGGTTTTTTTTTTGGGATTCCCATTTCCCTAAAGCTGGGGTCACTCCTCGGATTGCTTCTCTTACCCCAAACGTAATAAATCGCAATCTGGGATTCTGCATGTCTATTTCCCTCTCCTTGGACTCTACCACGTCCTCGGATATAGCTGGAGACTCAATACACGGTTATGGGCCTTTAACCCTACAAGGCCCACTATATGATCTTGGGGTTTTTAGCCTATTCATGGCCTGATACGTAGTCTTGGGCCCCTGTCCCCACAATTCTATTATGTGGCTACTTAACTAAAAAAATACATTTCCATACCATGAGAAAAAAGCTATACGGCAGAATTTTAAGAGAATAACTTAAAGAACAGTACATAAATACTGTACCTAAATCTTACTCTAAAAAAAAAAAAAAAACCATGTTTGGGATGTATTGCTTGGTTTATGTTAGAAATTAGGATGTTATTGCTAATCGAGTAATTTTTAGGTACTCCCAAAGTATGGTGAATGGTGATTCCTAAAGAGAATAACTTAAGGAACAGTACCTAAATATTGTACCTAAATCTTGCTTTAAAAAAAAAAATGATGTTTGAGATGTATTGCTTGGTTTATGTTAGAAATTAGGATGTTATTGCTACTCGAGTAATTTTTAGGTACTCCTAAAGTATGGTGAATGGTGCTTCCTTTTCTCTCATTAATTGTGCGGTCTACTCATTAAATTCATCCTGGGGTTAATCATGAATGTGAGAGGAGGAAGCACCATTTTACTATACTCCGAGAGTACCTAAGTATTTCCCTTACTAATCAGCTAATGCATTAATTACATTATTCTATCATCAGATTTTCTATTTAAAGCATGCATTAATTCATACAATTTGTATGTATAGTCTAGTAAGTTATACAAAATTAAAAGTTAGAAAAGGTATTGCATTCTTTTTCAAAATTTCTTTTTATTTAAAATATATTAGAAAAAAGAAGTTAAAATTAGGTACCTGCATGTTTGTTGGGGGGTCGGTGGTGATGTCCAGAAAATTCTTCATGCACTCCACAAACTGGATAAAAGAAAACATAGTTTCTAGTTATGTAAAATACTTCTTGTTAATTAATGAATTAATCTCATTGCACAAGGAAAATACATTGTGAAAGTAAACAGGTATAAATCTTCAAATTCAGTTAATAATATAATCTATGATCAAAGATGATACATCTTTGATCATCAATCAAACCAACATTTGAGATCCAGGATTCTTGTTGTCATTAGTCCAATCACTATTCATGTCTTTTCTTTTTTTCTTTTTTATATATTTATTAATGAAGCGATTTCTTTACTTGTATGACTTAGATGTTTCACGTTTCTTGAAAAATAATTTGATTGATGGAAAATTGTATGCTACTTGATGAAGTGCGGATTCGTCAGTTGTTGTATGTGCGTCCGGGCGGAATTGTTCTTCTTTCCTTGGGACTCCTACAAAGGAAGAATATCTATCCTTCAAGTGGTCAACGGTGTGGTGCCTGCCACCACAACTCCGATGCCAAAGTTAGTCAAGAATTTCTGAGAAAGATGAAAATGAATACGAATAAATAGTACGTTGTTTTTTTAAGATGTATCTTTTTTGTGTACCTTCCTATTTGTGTGGTGGAGGCTATATATATTCCTCTGCAGCTCCTAGCTGTTGTAGCTTTTAATGTCCTTCTTGGTAACGCCTGATGCTCAGTAATGTAGACCTTAAAGAGGCCATTAACGGTCCGCATAGCTGGCCTTTTAATGACACGAGTGTGATGAAGAGTACCGTTCTTTTTTCTTGTTACTCAACTTCGTCATGCCAATCTCTTCGTCTTTGAGAATGGCCTCGTCTGTCCCGATGACCTCGTTTAAGAGGGTTTTGTTCGTCAGTCCTGTCAGTTGCCCCCGGATTCTGGGGTCGTCAATATGTGTCCGGACGATCTCAGAATTTGAAAGGTCTATGAGCTGTACATGCTTCTTGGGACCTTGACCGCATTAAATGCTTAACGGCGGCGCCATACGCATTGTGGTCACGTGGCCTGTTGTGATTCAATGCTCTAACTATGTGACCCTTGGATTTCCCGCTGAATTTCAGTTTTTTTTTTGAGCCTGTTGGTTTTTCTTTCTTTTAAAACTTTTTCTCTTCTCACTTTTTTCTAAACCTCCAATCATTGTTCTGAGTTCTATCTTCTCCATCTTCCTTCTTCCTCCGCAACGTGGTGGTGCTGCTTCTTAGATTTGCTCCCTTTCTTTTCGAGGTATGTTTCTTTTCTTTATTCCTGCTTCTTTTTGCTGTTATCGATTTCTGATTTTTCCTTCCTTTTTCCGTTTTGGTTTTGGACCCCTTTTTTTTTTGGGATTGTAGTGTCTATTTTTCATGTTTGAGAGTTCTGTGGTTAGGGAGGTGTGTCCTTCGGTCTCTTTTGTGTTTGCTCGCTTAGAGGCTTCTTTGGATACTTCTAGTGTTTTTCCTCCATTGCTTGGGAATTTTGTTTTTGAGGGTTGTAGTTTACGGGTTGTAGTGGGTGAGTTATTTCCGGTGCTTAGCTAATCGATTAATTGGTTTGGGGGTTTGGTAGAGGAGGGTAGAAAGATGTCGGAGGTGCGATCTAGTGACCTCGAGACTGGGCTGTCGTCTAGCGATGGCCCAGTGGAAGAAGACACAGCTGCCTCTTCCCCTGGAGAAATTAGGGCTTTCCACGCCCAGGACGAGGTGTGTGGGTTGGACGCGGATACATTGGGCTGTTTTAAGGATAGGTTCCAGTTCCTAGAGCGAGTGAGGGTTCGTTTGCCTAGTGAAGGGGATCGAGCTTGTACCTTCTTTCCTGGGGAGGTATGCTTTTACAAGGCTGCCTTCGTCTGTGGGCTGAGGTTCCCCGTTTATCCGTTTCTTATGGAGTTGCTGGATCAGTTTGGCATTGCTCCAGGGCAACTTATGCCCAATTCTTGGAGGATCGTGGTCAGCTGTATGGGAATATGGCTGGCCGTGACTGACGGTGGTACGCTTAAAGTAGATGAGTTTGTTTATTTGTATCGATTGAAAGAGTCTAAGGAGCATGGGTACTATGAGTTGGTGCCTTGGGAGAGGAGGACCAGGATCGTTCGGGGGTTGCCTTCGTCCTTCAGATATTAGAAATCCAGATTTTCTTTGTGTCCGGGGATGATTTTGAGACTCCCTCTGGTGAGGTGTGGGGTGATCTCCCGAGGTTGCGTCGTTAGTGGGGGACCCCCCCTTAGGTGCATCAATATCTTTCCTCGTCATTGAGTTTTTAGTGTTTGTTTCCCATGTGTTGCTGACCTCTTTGTCCCGTGAATTGTTCAGTTAAGAGACGACCCAAGCTCAAGGGCAGGTACAGAGATCGGGTAGAGAAGGTAATTGAGTATGCGAAGACGATCGAGGATTGGCATGACTTGGTGGACCCGAGGACTCTCTCGTTCTACTGTTTAGGCCCCGAGCCTTCCGCTTTTGTCTTACGCATTATTGGTATTAAGGGAAAAAAGAGTAAGTGTTTAAACTCGTCTGTTGTCTGTATTCATCGTCGTTTTTTTTTTTTTTTACTTGTCTTTTTCTTTGCAGAGATGATGACCAAATTCAACAAGGACATGTACGCGAAGATGAGGTCAAAGAAGGATGAGCCGTTGTCGAGCCTAAGAAAGAGGACGGTTCGGATTACTGGCAGAGGCCCGCCCGTCACTCCTTCCACATTTGCTACTCCCATCGTTTCTGGCACTGAGACTACGCGAACAGCCTCTCCAACTACGTCGATCGAAGAGATTCCTACTCCTGCATCCAAGAGGGCGCGCTTGTCGGACAAGGAGAAGGATAAGACTGATTCCCGTCAGTCTACCATCTGGGGTGACGAGAGGCTATCTTGGGATAGGGCGCAAGAGGCCGAGACTGCTGAGGACTTGAAGGTCCTTCTTGATAAGCCCTTTAACATGACTGCTGCCCATCATGTCCATAAGTTGGTTCAGGTGAACGGTCTTTGTATTACTTAAAGTCACCTCCCTTCTTTTTTATTATTTTTTATTTTACCATAGTGTTGACGATCTTGTCTTTCCTTTCCAGCTGCTGGGGGAAAGTCTCCACATTACTTCTGGGTACGCCACTCAAGAGGCCAAGGTGGTGTCTCTGACATCTCGGACGAGCGCTCTGGAGGCGGAGATTTCAACGCTAAAGGACCTTATCGACTCCATAAGCGAGGCAAATGCTTTGAAGGAGAAAGTTAAGTCTTTAAATGACGACCTCCGGGCAGAGCGTCAGTTGTGCATGGAGAAGGATGATCAGCTTCTGGGCGCTAAGGAGAAGCTCAAAACTATTGCCGCGAAAGCTATTAAAGGCTTCCAGCAGATGGACGAATACAACACCGTCCTCTTCAGCTGGTATTTCAAAGGTTTTGAGCTCCTGAGAAGGTACCTTGCCAAGCATTCCTCTGGAGTCGACCTAGAAAGCTTAGACCTGGAAGATGTGGACAAGGAAATGGCTGCTGACGAATCTGCCCCATCTTCGGCCCCAGAAGGTGACATTCAAGAAACTGCCAATCCTGGAGACGATGCTGCTGGTGCTGTTTGAAGCTGTTGCTTACAAGGAGTTCTTTTTTTTTTTTTTAGATGCCCATTGGGTTTTGGGCTGCAAGATCTAATTTCAAAACGATTTTATTTTGCAAGTAGTGTTTATTGGTCTAATGTTGACCTTGCTTTAGCTGCAGAAACAATGATAATTACCCTTCATTTGTAGGTTTAAATTGGGTTGACGATTTCATACTTACTTGCTTGTGATTTCAATTGTCTTTCCTTTCTTTATGGCACACCTAGTTTGTCAGTTAGCCAGTTTTTGGCTCGCGTAGTGACACACTTTGCTTTTTGGTAATTCGCATTCTTACTTCCGTCAATAAGTTACTTAACCAATATTCTTGCATATTCTAGTAACTTACATCCGTCGAGGCGGAATTTTGTTACTTAGTCAAAATTCGTTGGCCGTTTCCCTCTTTTAAGGGGTCGTCAATAACTTACATCCGTCGAGGCGGAATTTTGTTACTTAGCCAAAATTTTTTGGCTTTTTCCCTTTTTTAGGGGTTCGTCAGTAACTTACATCTGTTAAGGCGGAATTTTGTTATTTAGCCAAAATTCGTTGGCTTTTTCCCTCATTGAGGGTTCGTCAGTAACTTACATCCGTGGAGGCGGAATTTTGTTACTTAGCCAAAATTTGTTGGCTTTTTTCCCTCTTTTAAGGGTTCATCAGTAACTTACATCCGTTGAGGCGGAATTTTGTTACTTAACCAAAATTCGTTGGCTTTTTTATTATTATCGTCAAGTACTAACCGAACAGTATCTTTATTACTTTTGAAAATAGTGAATACAATGTCTTGTCATATTTTGGGATGGTATTTCTTCAGGTGCTCGATGTTCCAAGGTCGGGGAAGCTTCTGTCCATCAAGCATTTCCAGATGGTAATTGCCTTGTCTGGAGTAGTGCACTACCCTATAGGGGCCCTCCCAAGTGGGGCTGAGCTTTCCCTAGGCAGGATCCTTGGTTGCCAGGGAGACTCTTCGTAGGACGAGATCTCCGATGCTGAGTCGTCTGAGCTTTACCCTGTTGTTGTAGTATTCAGCCACCTTCTACTGGTACCTCGTCATCTTGCTCAAAGCCCTATCTTTGACTTCGTTGATACAATCCAAGTTGACTCTCAATTCATCGTCTTTCCTTTCTTCTTGAAACATTTCTCGTCTGGTGCTCGTCATTCCCACCTCGACCGGGATTACTGCTTCGGAGCCATAAGTGAGCCGGAATGGGGTTTCTCCCGTTGGGGTTCTTGCCGTAGTCCTGTAAGCCCACAAGACACTGGGCAACTCTTCGGGCCATGCCCCCTTAGCCTCGTCTAGCTTAGCCTTGATGATCCTTAACAGCGCCCGGTTGGTTACCTCCGTCTGTCCATTCGCTTGTGGCTGTCCCGGGGATGAGAATCGGTTCTTAATTCCCAGTACTGAGCAGAAGTTTCTGAAATTCTGACTGTTGAACTGACGTCCATTGTCTGATATGATCGTCTGTGGGATCCCGAATCGGCAGACTATGTTCTTCCACATGAAGCTTTGGATTTTTGTCTCGGTGATGGTTGCCAGTGCTTCTGCCTCGACCTATTTAGTGAAGTAATCGATGGCGACGAGCAAGAACTTTACCTATCCTTTCCCTTAGGGCAGTGGTCCGACGATGTCGATCCTCCATTGCGCAAAGGGCCATGGCGAGGTTATTGCTGTCAACCTCTCGGCTGGAAGGCGTTACATGTTCTCGAACCTTTGGCATTTGTCGCACCTTTTAACGAGTTCTTGTGCGTCCACCTGCATGGTAGGCCAAAAGTAACCAGTTCTGATAATTTTACTTACCAAGGATCTAGGGCCCGCGTGGTCTCCACACACTCCGTCATGGACTTCTCTTAGGATGTAGAGTGCTTCTTCTTCGTCAACGCATTTCAAATAAGGCATGGAGAAGCCTCTTTTGTACAGGGTGACGTTCAGGATCATGAATTTGGCCGCTCTTTTCTTTATCTTTTTGGCCTTTTTGACGTCCAATGGAAGGTGCTCGTCTTGAAGGTAAGATATTATTGGCGTCATCCAGCCATGAGTGCTTTGGATCATGAACATGGGAACTTCTTCTATGCTGGGGTGTGTCTGGATCTCCATGTATGCGTCAGTGCTTACGGGCTTTTCTTGTGAAGAGGCCCGTTTCGCGATCTCGTCTGCCCTCGCGTTCTGGTTTCTTAGGACTTGTTCAAATTCCACTCTGTTGAACCCTTACGCCAGACACTTCGTCTGTCTGAGATACTTTTGCATCCTTTCCTCCTTTGCTTCATATTCTCCCTTTATCTGTCTTACTACCAGCTTTGAATCGCTCTGGAGAAGTAGGCTCTTAGCCCCCAGAGCTCTCACGATTCTTAACCCCCAGAGCTCTCACGATTCTTAACCCCGTGAGTATCCCTTCATACTCAGCTTCATTATTGGTAGCTGAAAATTTTAACTGGACTCCATACCTCAGGGTTTCTCCTTCAGGGCTGATGATAATGACCCCTACTCCTCCTTTCTTCTGAGATGACGACCCGTCAGTCTGTACCGTCCACCGTTCTAAATCATCAATGTTGTTGGATTCGTCATTACTGGTGAACTCGGCGATGAAGTCTGCTAGGGCTTGCGCTTTAATAGCGGTCCTTGGACGGTACTCAATATCCAACTGGCTCAGCTCGATTGCCCATTGAACCATTCTCCCAGCTGCTTCTGGTTTGTTCATAGATTTTTTGATGGGCTGATCCGTCATCACCAGGATGGGGTTTGCTTCAAAGTATGGTCGTAGCTTACGCGAGGCTACTATAAGTGCGAATGCAATTTTTTCGATCCTGGGATACTTGGCTTCAGCTCCTTGAAAAGCCTGACTGACATAATAGATAGGAAGTTGTTTTTTATCCTCTTCGCGAACCAGTGCTGCACTGACGGCCGTATCTGATGCGGCTAGATACAAATACAAATTTTCCCCTTCTTTGGACGGACTCAGTAAAGGGGGCTTGCTGAGGTAGTGCTTGAGTTCTCGAAACGCTGCCTCGCATTCGTCAGTTCAGACAAAAGCTTGCTTCAGCGTTTTGAAGAAAGGCAAACATCAGTCCGTCGCTCTGGAGACGAACCTGTTGAGTGCAGCAATTCTCCCTGTGAGCTTCTGGACTTCTTTGACAGTTTTAGGTGATGCCGTGTTGAGTATAGCCTGCACCTTCTCCGGGTTCGCTTCTATTCCTCTTTGGGAGACCATGAACCCCAGAAACTTCCCAAAAGCTACACCGAATGCGCATTTACTAGGGTTTAATTTCATCTAATATTCTCTGAGGGTAGCGAATGTCTCCTTTAGGTCGTCCAGATGGGAGAGCTCTTCTTTACTCTTAACGAGCATATCATTTACATACACCTCCATGTTCCTACCAATTTGCTTGCTGAACATCTTGTTGACTAACCTCTGGTAGGTTGCCCCTGTGTTCTTCAGCCCGAAAGGCATTACCTTACAGCAATACAGCCCTTGGCTTGTGACAAAGGCGGTTTTCTCTTGGTCCTCCTCGACCATCTTTTTCTGGTTATACCCCGAAAAGGCATCCATGAACGTCAACGGCCTATGCCCGGCTGTGGAATCCACCAATTGGTCTATTTGTGGTAAGGGTCTTTCGGGCAGGCTCTGTTTAGATCTGTGAAGTCCACGCACATTCTCCACTTTTCACTGGCTTTCTTCACTAAGACGACGTTAGCAAGCCACTCTGGATAGTAAACCTCCCAGATGAAATCTGCGGATAGCAACTTGCTGACCTCATCCGTGACTGCTTGGTTTCGTTTAAGGGCGAATACCCGTCGTTTTTGCTGGACGGGCTTTACCTTTTGATCTACATTGAGTGTGTGCTGAATGATTTCTTGCGATATGCCAGACATGTCGTCGTGGCTCCATGCGAAAACGTCTAAGTTCTCTTTGAGGAGCTGGACGAGTTTAATTTTCATCTCATTATTCAGCGTCATCCCTATCCTGGTCGTTAATGCAGTTTCGCCATCAACCAATTCAATCGTCTCTAGGGGTTCCACCTTTTCCTCCTTCTCCTAAATCATCCAGGTGTGGTTTTCTTTGGTGGCTAGCACGGCTTGGTAGCTTTCTCTGGCTAATACTTGATCCCCTTTTACTTCGCCTACGCCATCTTCAGTTAGGAATTTCACTTTTAAGCAATAGGTGGACGTGGCTGCTTTCCAACGATTAAGCGTGGGCCTTCCAATGATCATATTGTAGGACGAAGGGCAATCTACCACCAAGAAGTCCATCTGACGGGTCAACTGTCTGGGATGAGCCCCGACTGTAACTGTTAATGTCGCTATGCCTTTAGGATATACCCTGTCCCCGCTAAAGCTGATGAGCGGAGAGTTAAACTGTCGCAACCTCTTTGGATCCAGGTTCAGCTATTGGAAAGCTGAGAGGTAGATGATATTTGCCGAGCTGCCATTATCTACAAGGACTCTCCTAGTGTTGAATCCTTCAATCACAAGCATTATTACCAATGGATCATCATGGGGTTGTTTCACTCCCCTGGCGTCTTCTTCTGAAAAATACACATCCTGATCCGTTCGTCTTTGCTTGAATGGAGGCACCATATGAACGCTATTAACCTGTCTCTGATGCGCTTTCTTAAGGGATTTGAACAACCCACCTGTGGACGGACCACCCGCGATAGTTTTTATCTCTCCTACAATGCTCGGCGGATGCTGTGAGGTGTTACCCTCGTCCCTAGATGCAATCCCGCGCTGGTTCCTGTTGTCGCCCTCGGTCCTGCTGGGCTCTCCCTTCCTGACAAACTTCTGCAGCTTCCCTTTCCTAATGAGTTCTTCTATCTGCTCTTTTAGGTCCCTACACTCTTCTGTGTAATGGCCGTGATCCTTGTGGAATTGACAGTACTTCTTTTTGTCTCGGACATTAGGCGACGAATGTAATGACCTCGGCCACTTAAGGTAATGCTCGTCTTTAATCTTTGCTAAGATCCTGTCAACAGGCATAATTAGGGGGGTGAATTTTACCGTACGTTGGATTTTATCGTCCTTCCTTCTGATCCCGTCAGTACCTCGATGATCGGGTTGATCCCTCTTTCTCCCCCTACGATCATCCTCCTTTTTTCCCATGTCCTCTGCTTTTTCCGTGTCACGTATGTTGGTCAGTGCATCCTCTGCGTTCATATACTTCTGTGCTTTCAGGAGCATCTTCGCCATCGTCTTAGGAGGGTTTTTTGCGAGTGAAACCACGAATTCTCTGGACTTCAAACCCGCTTTAAAGGTCGTCAGCTGTACTTTATCGTCTGCTTCGTCTACCTCCAAGGTTTCCTGGGTGAAGCGTTTCACATATGATCTCAGTGTCTCTTTCTCCCCCTACCTGATGGTAAGCAGGTAATTTGCTGGTCTTTTTGGGCGCTGTCCCCCAACAAAATGGCGCAGAAAGGCGTTATTCAGCTGTCCGAAGTCATCAATTGACGATATTGGTAACTTCGTAAACCACTCCCTCGCAGCTCCCTTGAGGGTGGTTGGGAAAGAACGACATAGTATCTCGTCCGGAGGCTGCTGTAAGCCAAGCGTCGTCTTGAAGGTGTTGAGGTGATCTTGTGGATCTTTAAGCTCGTCGAAGGGTTCCAGCTGGGGCAACCGAAATTTCGACGGAACCGGGCATCCCAGGACCGCCGCAGTAAACGGCGAGTCCGTTGCTCTGATCATTCTGTCCAAGTTTTGGTTTGTTCTGCCCCTAATTGCGTTTCTGAACTCGTCCATCTCCTTCCTCATTTCTCAGAGGAGATCGGAGTTCTGTCCATTTGAAGTAACCGGCTCTCTGCGGTCGCTCCTCCCGTTGCTGTTTTCCTCACCCTCCTGATTGGCTCCAGTCCGATGCTCCTCCTGTTGGAGCCGTTGCCTTATTTCCTGATTCTGTCTGGTAAGTTCTTCAACGGTAGTCGTCAGGGCCTGGACTTGTTGGGCTAGGGTTATTGAATCCTGGTTAGGTTCCATCCGGATGCAAAGGTTGATGGAAGATCAAGATAGATCATCCCCACAGACGGCGCCAAACTGATGAAGTGCGGATTCGTCAATTGTTGTATGTGCGTCCGGGCAGAATTGTTCTTCTTTCCTTGGGACTCCTACAAAGGAAGAATATCTATCCTTCAAGTGGTCATCGGTGTGGTGCCTGCCACCACAACTCCGATGCCAAAGTCAGTCAAGAATTTCTGAGAAAGACAAAAAAAGATACATCTTAAAAAAACAACGTACTATTTATTCGTATTCATTTTCATCTTTCCCAGAAATTCTTGACTGACTTTGGTATCGGAGTTGTGGTAGCAGGCACCACACCGGTGACCACTTGAAGGATAGATATTCTTCCTTTGTAGGGGTCCCAAGGAAAGAAGAACGATTCCGCCCGGACGCACATACAACAACTGACGAATCCGCACTTCATCAATAGTTATGAGTTTTCATTCAAACAAAAGGTTAACTTCATCTCCAAGATACAAGACCAACTAAGGGTGGCTTGATGCATTTTGGGAGCCTAAGGCGAAAATTGATTATTTTGTTTCAGATACAAAATTACTAATAATTAACATGAAATATGTAGAATTTTTTTAAAAAAATTTTATAGACAGAAAAAATTTGACAAAATTTTTCATATTTGTTGATGTGGCAGATTAATAGTGGTAAGTAAAAGAGTAGTGTTAATGGTAGACTTTGATGAGAACTAGTAAAAGTTTGCTAACTAAACACTTCTTATTATTTTTTTTTAGAAGTGTAATATTCACAATATTTTTTTACAACAAATCTTAGGTTTTAATTTGCTTTTTGTTTTCTATTTGAAAATATCACTATAATTATTTATTTTTTCAAAAATAACAGGTTGTAACAACCTATTACTTAGCATTAGTTGTAAAAGTGTTGTGAAAAATATTGTAGACGTTACATTTTTCTTTATTTTTTTATTTGCTTTTCATTTGATAAAAAAATAATATTTTATTTATTGATTATAAATAACACTATTGGTTAAGCCTTTTTTTTTTACTTGGGGCCTTAGACGACCGCATCTCTTGCTTCACCATTCAGCCCTCCCTGAGACCGACACAAGGAACTCATCTTCTGTTTTTGTCTATAAGCAAGCACCGTTACCATAACTTGATAAGAGAACATTATCATTTACACTACATACGCTGGTTGAAGTATAGGCAACACAACTACAAACTTACAAATGCAAGATTCTATTCCAGGAAAACATAAAATTATTCTTACTATAAATACTATATGTCAAATATGGAAATTGTGATATAATGTAATCGAAAAGATGAAGCACCAACCCCTGATTGATGGAAGATGCCATTGGGGTCACTTGTCACAATCCACCCAAGTCGCCAACCAGGAACAATCCATCTCTTTGCTATGGATCCAAGTGTTAGAACAGGTACAGTTGATCCAAACACTCCCATGGGAACAAATGGATTACTTCCAAAAGCTAGATGGCCATAAACTTCATCAGAAATCACAAAAATCCCAAGCCTGCTAGCAGTCTCTGCAATCTAAGTAAACAAAACGGCAACAATTCATACTTTTAGTTAAATAGCAGAACCAGTAACCTTCAAAATTTAGATTACATATTGAACCACCTCTTTCAAATGTTGGTACGTGAAGACATTTCCACAAGGATTGCTGGGATTGATGATAACCATAGCAACTGTGTTCTCATCCGCAAGAGCTTCAACAGAATCAAGATCAACCTGCCAACCCTTTTCGGGTATAAGATCAAAGTGGCGAGCTTCAAGCTTACTACAACTCGCACGAGCTTCATACTGTGGATAACCTGGTCTTGGAAACAGAATGTTGGCATTTGGACGCGCAAGGACAGATACTGCGATTTCTATTGCTTGGGTGCAACCAGCTGTGAGATACACATCATCTGGCGATAACTGGTATGGAAAATCTTTTGAAAGATATTCTGCAACAGCCCTGTAATGAAAATTAAGTTGGAAGTATAATTATCAAATTGAAAGGATACCACCACGCCCTTGAGTGCATTGGTCATTCCACAAGTACTTGTGAAGTGTCGGGAGAAGGGGGGAAAATGGTCGGCTTTAAGTTTTTTGGAGAGAACTTCATACACATATACACTTAGATTTGGCTAGAGTAAAATTTCTATCTTGTATTAAAAAAAAAAAAAATCAAATTGAAAGGATTGGTTTGAAAGTTTGCCAATCTAAGAACTCATTTTCAGAAGTTCAATAAACATCTACATTTTTATTCTAGTCGCATAATTATCAAATTGAAAGGTTTGGTTTGAAAGTTTGATATAATAAGAACTCATTTCAGTAGTTTAATAAACATCCACATTTTTATTCTAGTCACTTACTTCAATATCATTTAACCAGGACAGTTCTTATGTTGCACGTTTCTGATTCTATTTAGCACGCAAATTAAAACTAGATTTCAAAATCCTATTGCTCATCTTTCTAAAAAAAAAAAAAAAAATCCTATTGCCCATGATATGTTGGCCTGCGATTTGCCATGAAATGTGCCGCAGTTGTTCAAGTTTTCATGTGGTCCTAGCTAAGTCACTTGTGACTCAGTATACGTTTATATACCGCTTATTTTACTGAAAACTGAAAAGAATAAAAAAAATATTTTTTACTTACTATTACTGTGTAGCACTTTTTATTAGCTTATTTTCATTGTTTATGGTCAATGAACAGTATCAAAAGCGCTGAGCTAAAAAGGAAAAGAAAAAAAAAAAGAAAAAGAAAAGCAAAAAATGCAAACTTTGCGCTTCCCAAAAAAAATTCAGAAAGATATAATTTAAAATTATATCTATGCAGCTATGCCGCTTTTTGAGGGAATAATTTAAAATTTTCTAAGGTTTTTTATTTTAAGCGAGAAAGATATGTGCAATAATCAAATGTGTGGTCGGTCGAAATTCTCTCTAGAAAAAAAGAAAAAGAAAAAAAAGGGTGTTGTCCTAAGCTAAGCATATGGGAGGAGCTAAAAAAAAGAAAAAAAGAAAATTCAGTCCCAAGCTACTTAAAAGAAGAATTTTATAATTTTTGAGGAAACTCCTAACCTAGTTGAGCACGTGTGTGCTCATCCTGTACTTTGATTGACGAGTATCATAGTCTTTTAATCCAAAAAAGAAAAGAAGAAATGTATAATTTTTAGCTTAATAAAAAGTTATTTTACTTTGATTTGCTTGATGATAACTTTTTATCATCTAACGAAGATATCAATCAATTTTTGGTGTAGGTAAGAGTTGAACTTTAAATTTTTTATTTTACTGTTCAAAATTTTACCAATTGAGTTAGCTAGAACACACACTCATTCCTTAAAAGTTAAAACTATTGAGAAGCTAACAAAAATACAAAATATATTCCTTTGGCAAATCTTCAAACGACTCCTTTGAAGAAATCTGATGGATCAAAGTCGTTTTAAAACATCATAACCATTATATACATTTGCTAGTAGAACAAAATTGAATGGTGATGGAATCATTGAGAATAATATATTGCAAATCCTCGCAAAATTGAAAAGTTAGCAAAGCAAACCTTGTCACTAGTGTCGGTGCTACCTACAAAGCCACTTTGTTTGTGCTTGCCACAATTGATTAAAATTTTTTCTTAGAAGAACAATTGAGCAGTGGTGGCGCCACTCATAGTTTAAGGTGTTCTTAGGAACACCTTGACTTGAATTTTTTTTTTTTATATATAATAATTTAATTTTTTTTATTTGTTTAGCCTTAAAAAAAAAAAAAATAGGAACACTCTCAAGCAATATCAGGAACACCCTCAAAATTTTTATGCCAAACAAATTTTGAACTAAAATCTAATACATAGTGGGGTGTGTGCTAGTGTGTGCTAATGCACAGTGAGGTATGTGCTAGACTGCTAGTAGTTAGTAAAAAAAATTAATGAAGCAACTAAACATCAATAATTAATAATTTAATTAACTAATACATTATAAAAGACAAACAAATCAAATTATGTTAGGCTAAACAACAATTAATAATTTAATAATTAATGAAATAATAATACAACAAATTATAGTTTATAAAAGACAAAAAAATTTATGAAACAACTAAACAACAATAATTACTAATTTTATTAATATTTCAAATGAATTTATAATTTATTATACAGGTACCTTTGTTCATTTCTTTTCTTTTCATTTTTTTTCCTTTTGAGGTTTTTTGGTGTACTAAATGCAAATTTGTTTTGGTTTTAAGAATATATATATTTTTTTAAAGCACAAACTTCATGCTGGCCAAATCTAGAATTTCGGCCGGTATTTACCAAAACATCCCCAAACAGACTGAAATGATCCAAAATTTTTTCAAAGTGGAATAGGAACACCATAGACAAAATTTCTAAAGCCGCCACTGCAATTGACTATAATTTATTATAATCTCTTTGTACTTCACCTAATAGTCACATATGACCCTTCATAATTGACTATACAATGACAAAAAATCCCATCGTTTCAAGGCTTGAAAAGTTGAGAACCTTGAGATTCAGTCCTGTCATTTTAACGTCAGCGTACGTGAGATTCGACAAAACCCAACCAAATGTAATTTTTATTCTAATGGACAATAGATTTTTTTTTTTTTAGGAAAATTGACAATAGAATTAAATTAGTACTAAGCGCAGAATTCTCAAAACAACATTAAACTTATTGCCTTGATTTTAATTACACTAATTTTGTATTGTTTTTTATTGTGTAAAAATCAGTTATAAAAAAGGGATAATTACAGTAAACCCACCTGTGCTATGACCCGTTTTCACTTTGCCTACCCGTGGTTTAAAACTTTACACTTTGCCCACCTGAGGTGCCTTCCGTTAGGGATCTGTTACCCACCTCTCCCTTTGCCATTAGAAAAACACATTTTTACGAAAAAACAAACATAACAAAGATCAAAAAGTTAAAATTTTTTATTGCTTAAGAACTTCGTTGAGAACAAAACACAAATCAACAGTATTGCTATTCTCTTGTTCAATGGGTTATTCAAATATGTATTGGTTAATCTTTACTCTGAGGTGTTTCTTTGCCTAAAAAGCTTGAGGACGATGGCGAGCACGACCAGGATTTGAATTTGAATTTCAATTTGAGCTTGAAGCTCACTCAGTAGCGGGAGGAGTGCGAGGAAGGTGAAGGAGAAGGTGGAGATTCGGTTGCTGATGGTGCTGGCAGCAGTAGATCGAGTTACCGATCTACTAGTAGTATCCGCGAGATCGATTTGGTGCCGTCGGATGCGATCTACGATCTGAGGAGCATCGCGGAGAGGATGATCGCAGCCGGTTATTTGCGGGAGTGTATTCAAGTGTGCGGCAGCGTTCGGAAATCGGCGGTGGGCGCGAGTTTCCGGCGGCTGGGGATCGAGAAGCTGAGCATCAGCGATGTGCAGAGGCTGGAGTGGGATCAGCTCGAAGCGAAGATCCGACGGTGGATTCGAGCCGCGAAGGTTTGCGTTAGGGTTTTGTTAGCGAGAGAGAAGAAGCTCTGCGAGCAAATTTTCGAGAATTTGGGAACCGATATCGACGATGCGTGCTTCGTCGAGACCGTGAAAGGTCTGGCGATTCAGCTGTTCAATCTCTTCGAAGCGATCAGTATCAGCCGTCGATCGCCGGAGAAGCTGTTCAAGATTCTGGACCTACACGATGCTTTGATGGTTTTGATTCCAGACATCGATATCATTTTCAAAGCGAAAACTGCCCCGTTGACCGGAACCCGATACGGGAGTGATCCGACGACTCCAGGTATGGAGTTTGCTGATGAGTTGGAAGGGAAGACTCCTTTGGCATTGGATTTGATTTGGGTGATTGTGATTTTGCAATTCAATTTAGAGGGAAAGTCTAAGCATTACAAAGATACTTCATTGGCACATTTGTTTATGATGAACAATGTGCACTACATTGTGCAAAAGGTGAAAGGGTCACCTGAGTTGAGAGAAATGATTGGGGATGATTTGTGTTTTGTTCTCAAAGAAGTTCTTAAGCAATAAAAAATTTTAACTTTTTGATCTTTGTTATGTTTGTTTTTTTGTAAAAATGTGTTTTTCTAATGGCAAAGGGAGAGGTGGGTAACAGATCCCTAACGGAAGGCACCTCAGGTGGGCAAAGTGTAAAGTTTTAAATCACGGGTAGGTAAAGTGAAAATGGGCCATAGCACAGGTGGGTTTACTGTAATTATCCCTATAAAAAAAACACACACACATTTTAATAAGTTCTACAAATAAAATGCAAAATTAGCTCTTCTAAACTAAAATATATATTATTTGATGTTAGAAATATGAAATTAAATAATTAAATTTACTATATTTTAAAAGGTTAAAATTTTGGAGCAGTTATTAATTTGATAAGGTATCAAAACGTGATAATCTAACTTTTATTTATAACAGCGATATTAATAAATAAAACACAAGAAAAGAGTAATCATGAAACAAGATCTGGAGAAAGAAAATTGCAAACCTCATAGACCAATTAAAAAAAGAAAAAAGAAATGGAAATTGTTATAGGGGATTAAAATTAAATGCTAATCATTTATTGGAAAACCCAGTGGCATCCATGTCAGCTCCCACCTATCAGGAACGGTGCAGATGCAGTTACAAACTTTTTTTTTTTTTTTTGTTTTTTTATAGAAATAATTACAAATATTATCTTTGGAGCTCGAATCCTTTTTCTCCTAGACGTTCAATTTGGCTCTAAGGTCTTTGGCAACTTCTATGTACAGTAATTAGACAATAATGGAGAGATTTTTAAGTTTTGACAGTACGAGTGGTGATAATTTCTCATTGCGTATAGATATTAAAATCTTGTTTTTTTAGTTAAAATTGTCAAAACTAGATTAAGTTGGAAAATACGACTTCAGTTCGAGCGTGTAACTCAGCGTATTCAACAATAATTAACACAATATATATCAACGCAATATATATCAACGTACCTCCTTGCCTCGGCAATACCGACGGCGGGAGGGTAACAGTTGAAGTTATAGGAGTAGGTAGCATCAGCAACAGCATCTGGGGCAACAGGGGTAGTTCGATAGCTCGGAAACTCAGTTGGGTCAGGATGGCCGAGAGGAATGGTGGGTCGCTTATCGTCCTTGTTACGATTTGCCATCAGCTTGGTGAGAACACCACGGACGGAGATGGAGGAAGCGTTTAACTCTGGGTTCCCTTGGAAACCCCATTTCTTGTGTCCGTTAATAACCTCCATAGCTAGCTTTCGGTGGAAGTGACAAAGTTGGGTTTGGGAATATGGCGAACTAAAAGCTATAGCGGTCAGCTCAGCTATGATTGAAGTGAAGCAGTTGTTGAAAGATACACTCACACGTACGCATATTACATATATGGGTTATATTAACCGCGCATTAGTAAACTATTTTAATAAATTTTTTATGAAAAAATGAAAAACTGTTTTGATAATTTTTTTAATTTTTTAAAAATAAATGATTAATGTATACTATAAATAGATGTGACTTTAGAATTTTTGTCTAGAGAGTCAATAAAAAATATTATCAATCATACGAGTTATATCTTTTTTAATGTACACAATCTTTCATCCACTTATCCTCATTCGATTGTGCAATTTATTTTTGATACATACAATTCTTTAATTTATAAATTTATAATTCTTTAATTTATAATATATTTTTTATAATTTTATTGTCCTTTAGTGTTAATGTACCAACCCACTCACATAGCCAACAACCACTCCCACTCACAAGCCACAAATTCGGTCAAATAATCAAATTGCAAAAAACAAACTCATAACTCAAAACTTTATATCAAAACAATGCAAACACTATTGCAGTAATAGTAAAGAGTAAAAGCACATGAAAAAAGGTCAATTTGTCAAAGACTAAAAACTCAAAAAAGAAATCAAAAGACTTCATTAGTTATATATGCATGTTAATAACTAAAAATTATTAGAAATCAAAAGACTTCAAAACTCAAAACTCAATTTTATTTTTATTGTAAAATTAATTTTTATATTTGCTAAAGTTTTGGATTATTTGTCGTTTTGAAGACTTCATTAGTTTCATTGTGATTTTTTTTATTACTTTTATAGACAAATTGGTAATTTATACTGAACATCAAAATTTTAAGGTTTTTACACTAGATATATATGCATGTTAATAACTGAAAATTATTCTAAGAAATGTTGTTATCAAGCATAACTTTTATAAGAGATTTTTTTTCTCTTTTGTGTAAATGTCTAATATCAAATTAGGCAACTTTTGTATACTGATTAAAGTTTTAAAAATTAATAAATTATATATATGTGTGTGTGTACATGCGCACAAGAGCATATGAGATTTGTTTTTATTAATATAGCAATAACATAACTTAGCTCTCCGAAACATAAATTTTTGGTTTTGCGCCTAAGTAGAGTTCAAGGGGAGCTCCCTTTTTTTTTTTTTTTTTTTTTTTAAGAAAAAAAAGGACTATTACACTAAATCAAGACAACTATATGCCTTGGGCCTTGGACTCTCTGGCCTTAGATTAATTACAGTTGGCCCCACTGTAATCTAAAAATTTTAAAGGCCTCTAACAACCATTATATTTAGAAGTTAGAATATAAAAATTCTTCAGGGTTTTGATTTGTTTGTTTGTTTTTTTAGGTCAGAATTCAACACTCACTAATTAGTTAAAATTATTGGTGGGCCTGAACTTAGTTCTTTCATTATTAAATTCAAAAGGTTTGTTGATTAGTTTTTTTCTGTTTCCTTTGAAATTATGTGTAGGAGAGGTAACTTGTTTTATGGTTGGCTAATGCATTTTCCATTGGATAAAAAATGAGAGTTAGAATTTGTTTAAAAGAACGTGCTTGAGAAGAGTGCATCTTGCAAAATATTTTAGTTTAACAGGGAGTGGAATTTATTATTTCATTTTCATTTTTTTCTTATTCATTAGAACTTTCTTACTATAATTGAACTTGCCTTGTGAAGTTTTTTTTTTTTGGATAAATCAATATGACGCTCCTAAGGTATGGTGGATTACTTCAAAAAATGACATTTCTATGTATGGAAGGGTTTTATAGATGGTCAAAGTTTAGTTATAAAATTGATTGTAGCCTAAAACTACGACCTTACTTAATAAAATAGACATTATTACATATTTTGAAAATCTAACAGTTAAATTGCATGTTGTTTACGCTTTTAATACACATGTCAAATTTTGTATCAATCGGATATTATTTACTATATGATCTATAAGCTTATATTTTGTGCATAATTTTAAACTACAAAAACTTGCAATTTAAACAATTTATTGATAACATAGCTATTGATATTTAGTTTTTTAGAAATTTTGCAAGCATGAAGAATATAAGAACAAGATGTAATCCAATGGTGGATTTATTAAAATTCACCTTCAATAAAAAGATATTGAGCTTACAACCAATTTTGTAGCCTTAGATAACAACCAATTTTGTACTTAAATTTTGTCCTTTATAGATTGGATTGAGAATTGTAAGATCATAATTTTGTTTGATAAATAAAAGCAAAATAATAAATGATGATAATGATTTTTTTTATCTAAACATAATGATGGTGATAATTAAATATACATTTATGCAAAAAAAAATTTTGTTCTCACCCTTTTTATAAAAAACTTTATCCTACTTTCTTACTTCTTTACAAATTAAATAACTATATAACTATATATATATATATATATATATATATATATTCCTTACCAAATTTATTCTCTTGTTAACTAAACCGCAGTCTTAATGGGACAATAATACAAATAATCTTAAGAAGTAAGCAATAAGTGGAGTTGTTAGCCCATGAGATAAAATATTATAAGTTTAGGTCTTTACTTGCACTAATTGCAACCCTCCTCCAAGGGGAAAATTATTGAATACTCTGGAAGTATCATAAATGTGTACTTCTTCATCTCACATGAATTGTGGGTCTCACCATAAATTAATTGGTTGGACCCACAATTTATGTAAGATAAATGTGTACTTCTTCATCTCACATGAATTGTGGGTCTCACCATAAATTAATTGGTTGGACCCACAATTTATGTAAGATGAGGGAGTACGCATTTATGATACTCCGGGAGCACTCAATAATTACCTCCCTTGAAGGACACCTATTTGATGAATTTATGGGTTTAATGGACTTGAATAATGTATCATAGATTTGAAGGTTTTTAGTCTTTTCTACCACACTACTGATCCATTGGTAGTGGAGGCTCTAGGAATTTTTTTTTCTAGGGTAGCCATTAAGAAACTTAAATTATACAAAATATAATTTTACACACAAATTTTGTAAGAGTTAGATTACACGGTCACAAAATAGTGTAACAAATGATCAATTTATATTGATTTGTATGTAAGTAGGTACAATTCTATGTTTGACTTTTTACAGTAAAGAATACAATGAACTACTCTATTCAATCTCCAATAAACTTTACAGTTTGAAGGGTTATAAAGCTTGATCATGAATTGTGTCTTGATATCTCCAAGTTAAATGAGAAATTGAATGCATTTTTTATATGATGTTAGGGGCCATTGGCTTAATTTTGAACCAAATCAATGGACTTAAAGGAAAATTCCTACTTTTATTTGAAGAAGTAGGAATTGGCCTTGGCTTTGAATGAGTAATAGAATTTTTTGGACTTAGAGATGACTCTTTATTTTGGCAGAGTGTTAGAAAGGTTTTTCTCTCTAAATTTTTCCCTTTTCTCATATGAGGAAATTTTTCTCAGCATTTATTGAGAGTTAATTATTGTTCGGGGGCCTTTTTCGGTTGCCCAGCCACGTATGGTCCTTTAGAGGGGTGACCTTATTAGGCCCGGGTTCTTTTTGGGGAGTTGCATCCGGAACTCAACATTGGGCCACGTGGTCTAATGGCTACCGGCGTACTTTTAAGCCTACCAAGCCATTAAAACCAAAGTCTAAGAATTACGATAATGATCGGATAAATATGTAATATGAGTTTGATATAATAACTTTGATTAATAGTTGTAATAACAGTTGAAATAAAGTAGTATTTATTTAGAGGTAATTAGTCATGTACTTAATGAAGTAAATTTAAGGATGTGGGAACAAAGTTACTTATCTTTGTATGGTTTATAGCTCCAGCTGTGTAGTATCAGTAAGCTGATAGGATTTTAGCAGAATGCCAGCGGTAGAGGCTGGTTAAATTTGTTCCTTTTATCATGCATTTAAATGAGTTTAAACTTTGGTTAATAATTATAATAGTTGTAATAGTAGTTGGAATGAAGTAATATGTATTTAAATGTGAAGTAATCATGTATTTAATGAAGTAAATTTAAAGATATAGAAGCAGAAAAACTTATCTTTGATGGTTTGCAGTCCCAGCGGTACAGCTTCTGTGAGTTGATAATATTCCAGCAGAGTGACCCCAGCGATAGAGGGGCAGTTTGCCATGATAACTTCAAGATTAAGGAGGAAAAATAGGTGCAACTGGAGGGAGAGAGAGTATGCCCAGCTGTGTGTAGGGGCTGGTTAAGCTTGCCCCTCTTATCATACACTTAAATGAGTTTCCCCTTGACAATGCTCTTTTAGTTGTTGTGAAGTTATGAATAGTGTTGCCTTCCATAAGAAGGGCTTTTGTATGGAGTATTTGTGCTTTTCAAGAGAAGGGCTTTATGCAAGAAGTAGTTGTGCCTTCTAGGAGAAGGACTTTTGTAAGAAGTAGTTGTGTCTTCTAAGAAAAGAGCTTTAATATGAGATTTTGGTGCCTTCTAAGAGAAGGGCTTTAACATTAGAAGTTTATGCCTTCCATGAGAAGGGCTTTTAGTATGAATGTTTGACATCTCTTGAGAAATGTGGAGATAGTGAAAGATATAGATGTTTTGTGGGATATAGTGTTTGTAGTATGTATGATATATGATAGTATGTGAGATATGGAGGTTAAAGATAGTAAAGATATGAGATTATAACTGCTAGAGAAGTTGTATAGATTGCTTTCCAAGAGGAAAGATTTTGTAAGATAAGAGCATGGAGATGTATTTAGGTATTTGGAGATAAGGGCAGTAAGATAGGTGTATTTTCTGAATATAGAGAGTAAGAGAATGAGTATAAGAAAGGTAATAATGCTGTAGTGTGTTTAGTAGTATTGCTGGAATTTACTGCTGGGATTTTCTGCTGGAGGAGTAATAGAGATTACTTTCCAAGAGGAAAGATTTTGTAAGAAAAAAGTATAGAGATGTGTTTTGGGGCAGCAATACAGTAGAATTTCAGAGTGAAAGAGTATGAAAGCGGAGCTTAGAAGAGTTGTGGTGTGCTATATGTAATGGCGTAGTAAGTGTGTATGAGATTGTGTAAGAGAAGTGAAGAAAGAGATGTTTAGTTTCTCATTTTGAAGCTGAAAATCCAGAAGCTCAGAGCTTCCTTTAGAGCTTAGAGGAAGAGAGAATAGATAAGTTGATGAGAGAGTTGTTCCTCCCTTGGTTTTCTATTGTTGTCTCTTTTTTTAAGGTGTTCATGAAGGGTCCCTTTAAAGCTGAGTTTTAGGGGGTATTTTAGCAAAGAATCTCAGCCAAAATCTGTCCCAAATAGCAATAAATCTTCAGAGAATCCATCTTAAGATTTGCCCCAAAAATGGTATGTTTAGCTTTAATGTATTCTTGCTATTTTAGGTAAGAGCTGTTGGGGAAAAAGTAGCAAAAAATGAAAGTATTTTAGCAAGGGAAAGGTAGTTTCTTTAGTTGGCTTTGGTTTTAGCCAAATGAGGAAAAAAATGTAATGCTTAGGCTCCTGGGTCAGCTATCCCAGCTGTGACAGAAAAACTGTGACAGAAAAAGCTGTGACAGAAAGCTGTCCCAGTTGTCAGGAGGGGCTGTGACAGCTATCACAAGAAAGCTGTTTGCTTTGGGCAGAAGCAAATGAGGTCAGCTCGGTGATTTCTGACTGCTGGGGAGGTCATTCAGCATTTATTTCCTGGATTTGGCTGAAAAATGGTAAGATCTCTTTGAAGGGTATCTTGCTATTTTTGGTATAGTAGCTGGCTGTTGGGATTTTAGCATTAAATGACTAATGATATCACTTCCAGCCAGGTGTCAAGTGCTGAATGCACTGTTGGGATTTAGCTGGAAATGTTTTCTTTCTTGGGTGTTTGTGTTTTGGTTCAAGATTCCATTACAACACATTTCTAGCAAGTAATAGAAGGATTGGTTGAAGGTTAATAAAGCTTTAGAGATTTAGTCAAGGTCTCATTGTGTTGTGACATAGTCTTGGTGGGCAAAAAGAGCATTTGATGCTCTGTTCTGGCAGCTGGCAGAGAAATATATGTTCAGATTGTGGCAGACAGCAGTTGGGTATCAAAGATATCATGAATATTTTGTATATAGAGAGAGATAAAAGATAGCCAATCAGATTAGGCCATGTGTTTGAGTTGAATTTTAGCTGAAAGTAGTAATGAGATTTAGGTAGAATAATATAATGAAGTTTCTAAATTTGTATAGCAATAGCTGGGGATTGAATGAACAGTTATTTTCCCAGTAGATAGATGGCTGGGGATATTGAGCATTTATCACATGATGAATATTAAGCTTTAGAAAAAGAGTAATGGGGAATTATATCATTTTAAGTGCTATGTGATAAGAGATGCTTACTATATGTTACCCACTACACACGGGCTTGCCAGAGTTCAAGGAGTTGGAGAAAACACGCCAAGCAACATGTTTCTTTTATCAACTTTGAACTGTTGGAGCTTTACTGAACATACCTCTTAGCCCTCTAAACCACAACTCCCAAATTTTCCCCAAAGAGACTTATGAGCTTGGATTATAAGCCGGAGATGAGATGACAAACCTCGGGTTTTGTTGTCATTTTGTGTAAATATGGGCTCTTGTTGAAGAAACCACTTGCCATGAGTGTAAGAAAGGTAATATGGGCCATGATCTTTGATTCATTGCTTAAGCCCAATCCATATGTTGACGTTGATGATGTCGTGGGGTTATGATCCCAATTGATGAAGAGGAAATGTGGACCATGAATCCGCTTCTTGAAGTAAGGATCTCACGGGCTGTGTGAGCCTAATCCATGTAGTTGAATGAAATATGAGCTTATTTTAGGCTTTAAATAGATTTACCCAAAAAGTCAATAATATGTTGATGTGGCATGGGTTGCCATTGAAATAGTGCCATGTGGGCCGAAAAAAGAGTCCTCAACAATTATGAATTTTAAATTTAATCTGGTCTTCCATTTAATAAAAACCTTTCACGTGAGTTTTTCCTTTTGATGTTGCCACATGGCTCTCTTCATTTAATGCCGCACATGGCTTTACATGACTTGTGACAAGTCATTTTTATGTGAATCGTGATAACTCAAATATTTGATGTGTGAATTGATTTTATTTATTGATTGTCCATTGTTGACACAACATCAATTGGAAATGAATTTGATTACAATTATTTGATCATGATCAATTGGATAGCTGTGAATACATCATGGAAATTTTGATGTCTACACTTGTAAAAAGTGAACTCGAATATATTGACATCACAATAAAACATGTAAATACATAAAATTTTACAATTTCTTTTTGCTAATACAATGAAAAAGTAAAAAGGGGATTGTTGAGAGATAAAGTGAGAACTTAAAATTGTAAGATGAGAGAGAGAGAGAGAGAGAGAGAGAGAGAGAGAGAGAGAGAGAGAGAGAGAGAGAGAGAGAGAGAGAGAGAGAGAGAGCAACAAATGATACTTGCCGCAATTGCAAATGCGAGAGGAGTAAAGTTGTCGGCATTGTAGAGGAGAACTCATGGCTACAATATCTCTCTCTAACTCTCTTGGTACAATTTTTTTTTTTGGAAAATGAAATTAGAAATTTTTTTTTTATATTTTAAAGAATGGGTTTATGAATTACAAATATAAATGATTAGGGGTTTTTATTTTTTATTTCTCCTTTTGAATGGACTTTTTGTTATTTTTTGTTCATTTGTTATTTTTGGTCTAGTCTTGTTGTTATTTTGGTTATTTTTTATTGTTGTTATTTTGGCTCTTATTTTTATTTTTTTGTTTAAGGGTTAAGGATTATGTTTGTGGGGTCAAGATTATTTTTGTTGAACCCAAAATTAAACAGTGAATTAAAAAATATTGTAAGGATATTGGGCACACGAGCTCAGTACTTATGTGTATATTGGGTTTGGAGCCCTATCCAAGGATGTGAGGTCCACTGAGGAGAAGTAAACGTTGCCAAAAGCGTCCATGTTAGTAAATGGAAAATTTAGTTGTGGTCATAAGGGCTTAGGCAGGTGAGTTGAGGATGAAGGACTCCTCGGCCAGCCAAATCCGAGGTCCGATGAGGTAGCCTGCCGTCCAGGGAAATGTTCCAAGAAGTTCTGTTAATATGGATAAGCATTACAAAAACATAGGACAGGGAAAAATCCGAAAAGATCTGAGGAGAAAGCTACTACCACCACATTGAATGCTCTACAGCTAACCCTTTGGCCGCATTAATATGGAGGTGATATCTGAACAGTGGTTTTCAGCCTTACAGCTACTACACAAAGACTTCAAGAAGGTGCTGATGGGACAAGTATCAGCACCAACCATCTAGCTTACATGTGGAGGGCAAAGATGAGAGTGGAAGAGAGTATAAAATGGAGGAGATACTCAGAGAGAAAAAGGGAGAAAAAACTGTAGCCATTAAGAACAGGTTTTGTAACCAAACTTGAAAGAAATATATAAGACCTGATTTCCTCGGACTACGTCGAGGATGATTTAAGCTAGCTTAGATCAGTTTATTTTCCTTCCTTTGTCTCTTGAATCTATTTTTCTTGTTGTTCAACTCATTAAAACCCAGTTTTTCGACCCATTCTCTACAAATTCATTGTATTGGGCTTTTTGGGCCCACATTCATTCATCATTTGGGCTGGGAACCCAAATTGTGACTTTAAATATATATGTGTGTGTGTGTGTGTGTGTGAGAGAGAGAGAGAGAGAGAGAGAGAGAGAGAGAGAGAGAGAGAGAGAGAGAGAGAGAGAGAGAGAGAGAGAGAGAGAGATTCGGCCTTAAATTGATGGAGAAAGTTTATTGACATAAAAAAAAAAAATTGATAAAAGCATGATGTTTATGAGAAGCTTCTTAGGAAAATAGGATAATGGCACATAAGACCTCTCATAAAACCCTAATGTAAAATACACCCAGCATTCTCTCTCACAATTTATGAAGTGAGGGTTTGAAGAAAGGGCAAAGAGTAAGCCACACACGTGTGTGCGTGCACACACACATATATACACTATTACAAAGTTAAGGTGCAAACAAAAAATATGCTTAGAAAATCTAGCCAATTTAGTTCCCTCTATAGAGCTTAGAAAATTATTGGCCAATCCCATGAAAACTAAATGTGTGGATTAGGATTTTTGTTCTCATATATATATATATATATATATATATATAAATTATTATCTAATAACCAAAACATAACATTTATTGTTGTTGCGCTCTTGTTGAACTATATCAGTGTAATATTTCAGTCTATTTTAGTCCAATTCGATCTTTTAAGTCCAGTTTGGTCCTTTCGGTCCATTTGGTCTATTTTGGTTTATTCAGTTCATTTTGGTCTATTCAGTTCAATTGGTCCATTTCGGGCCATTTAGTCCATTTGGTCTATTTCAATCTATTCGGTCCACTTTGTTGATACTTTAGGAGGAGAGGTTTCTGCAGAAAGAGGAGTTGCTTTATTGAAAATTATGTCACATTCTTAACGAAATGTTAGTAGATTATTGATAAATTTACAATTTTCTAAATGTTAGTAGATTATTAAAGTTTTATATATATATATATATATATATATATTTTTTTTTTTTCTAATATAAGTTATAGATTTACTTATATATGTTTCCTCTTTAAGTCATTCAAGAAATATAGAGGATGAATCAAATATAAGTAGTACTAGAAACAAATTCCAACTACACATTATATTATTTACAAAATATCTTGCCTTATATAATAATTGAATGTAAAATGCATTACATTTCCTTGAAAAAAAAAACACTTACAAAATTAAAAACAATTTCAAATAACAAATATTGATAACTTAATTTAAAAAATTTAATTTATTGTACCAACTGATGATGTCAAGAATTAGCTCAGTAAACTACAGGGTCTTCGCGCGCTCCGAATGAACCTGCACAAGTAAAGAGAACCTCAAAGGGGAGTACCGGCGTGGTACCGGCCAACGACCCTCCGATGGTTAAGTTAGTATTGCTCACAGCTCTAGAGTGCCAGAATTGGGTGGAATCATGCGTACCTCGAGTTTGGGAGGTCTTGGAAGTATTTATAGTAACAGGAGGCCTTAGCCAAGGCGTGCTAGGGAAGATACCACTTTACCGGAATTACCCCTAATTAGCGTAGAGCGCAAGATACTTCTTGCTCAACAAGTGTGTTGAGCAAGACACTCCTTTGGGAGTAATTGTACTGCGCAAGACATCTGTCCAAGTATTAGCGTACGCGACAAGATTCATTTTCTCATGGAAGCATACGTGGCAAGATATGCATTTGTGCCCCCAGCCTCACTCCGTCGTCCACTACACCCGTTGGCTTTCTTAAGCCCCATCTCGTCAAGGTGACGTGTCCGTCGTTGTCGTCCGTCGGACTTCATCTCACTGTCAGCCAACGCAGGCTGCTGGTGTTTAGAAGGAGTTCTATCCCTATCACCAACTATTATTTTATTAAAATAATCACATTATTTTAAGAATAATTTGAGATTAACTCTTATAAGTCTCATCTATTATTTTCAATTTCCACTTAATAAGAAAACAAATCGTGAAAATTTTCGCATATCAAGTGGGTCTGCAACTAATATCACTAAGAAGGAGCCAATTCAATTCCCTCGTTATTAAGGAAAATTTTTTGTATAGTTTCCTTACTAATTAAAGGACGTGGCATTGGATTTATGTGTAATTTTGATCATAACAAATTAAAATTGTTCTTGGCAAATTCCCGAGCAATGAACATGGCATAGAAGTTCAGCCATTCTGTTTCATTTTCTGGTCAGGACAGTGTTCTCAATTTACTTTTGAGTCATAACTAATTAATCTATGCGGCTGTAGGTAACACTCATAACTGCATGCATGATGCATCAACTCGGTTGTGTTACTTTAACTAGATATACTAAAAAAATTCTATCCCTTTTTTACTTTTAGTCCCTTCTGATTCTGATGGGAACAAAATATTTTCCTGTTAGATCTGATCTATAATATTCATAAGTTCAAGTCCGTGGTGACTAAGTATATTTGACAAATTCTTTTGTTCAAAGCGGCAGTAGTACATACTTTCATCATGATGGTATAATCCAATGTCTTTTCATACATCCAACTTTTAATAGCACAATGGCATCACTGCAGAAGATAAATATAGCAATTAAGCCCAAGCGACTGAAAATGGTAACAAAGCCCCCATTAGGCTTTAACCAAAGTTTTGACAATGAGCAAATGGGTTTATTACCCTAAAAAATAAAGTGTGAGATCCAACGTGAAGTTGTAGATCACCATCCTTCAATTTTATTGCTAGCTGCACACAATTGAACCTATTTATTTCTTCTTGGCATGCCTGTGGTAGAAGGCTTTTATTCTTCCAAGTCCATCTTCAAGCGCAGAATGCTCAACGGCAAATGTAATTCGAAGACAATTCTTAAGTCCAACAGTAACCCCTGGAAGCATAATACTAAGCAGCTAAGCAATCCTTTTTAAATAAATAAATAAATAAAAAGAAGAAATTCTCTCTAACCGAGCATGCATGCTACATGAGAACGCAAACACCATGGTTATATATTTGAGTGTGGCATTAGTTTTGGAGCAAGTTGAGAAATTAGAAAAGGCCTCTATTTGCTGCTAAGAAAATGTCAAAAATATGCTGGAGAAACATAAAGGTGCACACACGTACACATACACAACAACGACAACAATAACAACATATATGTGTATATATATAAATATATATATATATATATATATATTTGATAGTTGGAGAAGGGGGATTTGAACGTGGACGTCTTTGTTAAAAATACTAGGAGGTGCCAGTTAAGCTACAAGGCTCAATATTCTTAGTCACAAAAAAAAAAAAAAAAAAAAAAAAAAAAAAAAAAAAAAAAACTTATGAATGTATTAGAAGAAGTCCAAATTGTTAAATTCTTACCTGGCAGAACAATCACGGATTCCTCCTTGGCCAACTTCATGCAGAAGTCCACATCATCAATAATGCCTTCAAGTAGTGGTAGATTTAGCTTCACCTGTTACCAAAAAGGGGAAAAAAAACTCTTCAAATGTTTATGTTGAAGCACAAGTCTCATAGTTTGTATATACGTCCTACCATTCCAACCATGGACCCTTCTGGTTTATGTGGACCAGTGGCAGCTTCAGAAATTTTGTCCATGGTGTTCCTATTCCACTTTGAAAAAATTTTGAGTCATTTCAGTCTGTTTGGGGACGTTTTGGTAAATACCGGCTGAAATTCAAGAATTGACCAGCATGAAATTTGTGCTTAAAAAAAAAAAATATTCTTAAAACCAAAACAAATTTGCATTTAGTACACCAAAAAACCTCAAAAGGAAAAAAAAAAAGAAGAAAAGAAATGAACAAAGGTACTTGTATAATAAATTATAAGTTCATTTGAAATATTAATAAAATTATTAATTATTGTTGTTTAGTTGTTTCATAAATTTGTTTGTCTTTTATAAACTATAATTTGTTGTATTATTATTTCATTAATTATTAAATTATTAATTGTTGTTTAGCCTAACATAATTTGATTTGTTTGTCTTTTATAATGTATTAGTTAATTAAATTATTAATTATTGATGTTTAGTTGCTTCATTATTTTTTTTTACTAACTACTAGCAGTCTAGCACATACCCCACTGTGCATTAGCACACACTAGCACACACCCCACTATGTATTAGATTTTAGTTCAAAATTTGTTTGGCATAAAAATTTTGAGGGTGTTCCTGATATTGCTTGAGAGTGTTCTTATTTTTTTTTAAGGCTAAACAAATAAAAAAATAAATAAATTATTATATATAAAAAAAAAAATTAAAGTCAGGGTGTTCCTAAGAACACCCTGAACTATGAGTGGCGCCGCCACTGATGTGGACAGGTTAGACAAGGGATTTCTTGAATTCTATCATATAAAATGTCTGCAGCTTCTCTAATTGTGGTTAGAATCTTTGAATAGAAATCCTAATTTGTGTGCTTCAGGATTTGGGTAAGTGCCCCCTGAAAACGAAGAACATTTGTAAATTTTTTGACAAGATAAGGCAAGGAAATTAAAGAATAAGAGATGTTGGATTATATCCTAAATTTCTATTATAACAAAATCCATGAGAAAAACATATGCATGTCTCTAGGAGATGCCAAGAGAATATAAGATTTGTGGATTAGAGAAATTAGATCAGCAACTTCAATAAGCCATCTCTCACCATCTTTTATTAAATTGTATTCCTATTATTTGGATTTTCAGCAATCATATAATTGATGTGGTTAAAAAAAAGTACAAAACTCATTACAGCACCTTAGGTGCTATTCTTAGGTTCTTCTCTTAAAATTTTGTTATGTGGCTACTTAATTAAAAAATATACTTCCATGCTATGAGAAAAAAGCTATATGGCAGAATCTTAAGAGGAGAACTTAAGGAACAACACCTAAGTACTGTACCTAAGTTTTGCTTTAAAAAAAAACCATGTTTGAGATGTATTGCCTGGTTTATGTTAGAAATTAGGATGTTATTGCTAATCGAGTAATTTTTAGGTACTCTCAAAGTACGATAAATTGTGTTTTATTTTCCCTCATTCATTGTAGAGTTTACTCATTAAATTTATGGTGGGGTCAATCATGAATGTGAGAGGAGAGAGCACCATTTTACTATACTCCAAGAGTATCTAAGTATTTTCCTTACTAATCAGCTAATGCATTAATTACATTATTCTATCATCTGATTTTCTATTTAAAGCATGCATTAATTCATACAATTTGTATGTATACTCTAGTAAGTTATATAAAATTAAAGGTTAGAAAAGGTATTGCACTCTTTTTCAAAATTTCTTTTTATTTAAAATATATTTGAAAAAAGCAGTTAAAATTAGGTACCTGCATGTTTGTTGGGGGGTCGGTGGTGATGTCCAGAAAATTCCTCATGCACTCCACAAACTGGATAAAAGAAAACACAGTCTCTTGGTATGTAAAATACTTCTTGTTAATTAATGAATTAATCTCATTGCACAAGGAAAATACATTGTGAAAGTAAACAGGTATAAATCTTCAAATTCAGTTAATAATATAATCTATGACCGAAGATGATACATCTTTGATCATCAATCGAACCAACATTTGAGATCCAGGATGCTTGTTATCATTAGTCCAATCACTATTCATGTCTTTTTTTTTATTATTTTTTTATTTTATTATTATTAATGAAGCGATTTCTTTACTTGTATGACTGGGATGTTTCACGTTTCTTGAAAAATGATTGGATTGATGAAAAATTGTATGATACTTATGTGTCTTTATTCAAACAAAAGCGTAACTTCATCCCCAAGGTACAAGACCAACACTAGGAACTCATCTTCTATTTTTGTCTATAAGCAAGCATCCATAACTTGATAAGAGAACGTTATCATTACACTACATACGCTGGTTGAAGTATAGGCAACACAACTACAAACTTACAAATGCAAGATTCTATCCCAGGAAAACATAAAATTATTGTATCTATAAATACTATGTCAAATATGGAAATTGTGATGTAATGTAATGGAAAAGATGAAGCACCAACCCCTGATTGATGGAAGATGCCATTGGGGTCACTTGTCACAATCCACCCAAGTCGCCAACCAGGAACAATCCATCTCTTTGATATGGATCCAAGTGTTAGAACAGGTACTGTTGACCCAAACATTCCCATGGGAACAAATGGATTACTTCCAAAAGCTAGATGGCCATAAACTTCATCAGAAATCACAAAAATCCCAAGTTTGCTAGCAGTCTCTGCAATCTAAGTAAACAAAAAGGCAACAATTCAAACTTTTAGTTAAATAGAAGAACCAGTATCCTTCAAAATTTAGATTACATATTGAACCACCTCTTTCAAATGTTGGTACGTGAAGACATTTCCACAAGGATTGGTGGGATTGATGATAACCATAGCAAGTGTGTTCTCATCCGCAAGAGCTTCAACAGAATCAAGATCAACCTCCCAACCCTTTTCGGGTATAAGATCATAGTGGCGAGCTTCAAGCTTACTACAACTCGCACGAGCTTCATACTGTGGATAACCTGGTCTTGGAAACAGAATGTTGGCATTTGGACGCGCAAGGACAGATACTACGATTTCTATTGCTTTGGTGCAACCAGCTGTGAGATACACATCATCTGGCGATAACTGGTATGGAATATCTTTTGAAAGATATTCTGCAACAGCCCTGTAATGAAAATTACGTTGAAAGTCTAATTATCAAATTGAAAGGATACAACCACGCTTTAGTGGATTGATTTCGTGGATTGATTTCGATTTGGAGGTTTTTCACCGAGTTCTTCGGTTTCCTCTTCGATAATACGTCTCGGTGTTATCTTGTGTTTGCATCTCTCTTCCCTACTCTTTAAGCTTTCATTTTATTGTTAATGATGGATGAATATAATTTAGGATAGTGTTATCGGTTCATTGTTCTTATTTACTCTTGTTCTGCACTTAGTTTATGTAGAGTAAAAGCAATCTAACAGTAATTTTATTTGGGGATCTGAACAAGCTCTTGTGCTTTTGCACAAATTCGAGCTTTCATACTTAAAAGAAGAAATTTATAATTTTTGAAGAAACTCTTAACCCAATTGAGCACGTGTGTGCTCATCATGAACTCTATTAATCTTTTCTTGATTAATGAGTATCGATGAAAGGCTATTAATCTTTTCTTGATTAATGAGCATTGTAGTCTTTTCATAAAAAAAGAAAAGGAGAAACATATAATTTTTAGCTTAATAAAAAGTTATTTTACTTTGATTTGCTGTTAATTTTTTATTTATTTATAATTCGATAATCGAGGAGGAAGAATATTACTTTAATTTTTTGTTAACTTAAAGCATGGTCCCTATATAGCTTGGGAGATTGAAAAAGCCTAAGGTTTTGGATTTTTAGAGAATTTAGTTTAGGGTCTATATTTCTCTACCTCCAAACTAGTAATTTTTCTGATACCAGCCATTTCCTTGAAAGTTTTTGATATAAGCAGGAATTAAATTCTAAATCTTTTATTCAACTATTAGAGACTTACCCGATAAGTTAATTAGAACCCAAACACTTTCCTTAAAAGTTAAAACTATTGAGAAACTAACAAAAATACAAAATATATTCCTTGGCAAATCTTCAAACCACTCCTTTGAAGAAATATGATGGTTACGATCAAAGTCGTTTTAAAACTTCATAACCATTATAGGCATTTGCTAGTAAAACAAAATTGAATGGTGGTGGAATCTTTGAAAATAATATATTGCAAATCCTCGAAAATTGAAAAGGTAGCAAAGCAAACCTTGTCTCTAGTGTCCGCGCAACACACAAAGCCAATTTCTTTGCGCTTGCCACAATTGATTATAAATTTTTTTTTTTTGAGAAGAACAATTGACTATAATTTGTAACTTATTTGTGCTTCACCTAAAAGTCACATATGACCCTTCAAAATTGACTATACAATGACAAATAATCTCATCGTTTCAAGGCTTGAAAAGTTGAGAACCTTGAGATTCAGTCCAGTCATTTTAACTTCAGCGTACATGAGATTCGACAATACCCAATCAAATGTAATTTTTATACTAATTGACAATGATTTTTTTTTTTTGGAGGAAAATCGACAATAGAATTTGATTAGTATGCGCAGAATTCTCAAAACAACATTAAACTTATTGTCTTGATTTTAATTATACTAATTTTGTAGTTTTTTTTATTGCGTAAAAAATCAATTATAAAAAAACTCACACACACATTTTAATAAGGTGTACAAAAAAAAAAAAAAAGCAAAATTAGCTCTTCCAAGATAAAATAAATATTATTTGGTAATAAAAATATATAATTAAATAATTAAATTTATTATATTTTAATAAGTTAAACAGAACAATCTTTAATTTAATATGGTATCAAAACATAGTAATTTAACCTTTATTTATAACAGTGATATTAATAAATAAAACACAAGAAAAGAGGAATCATGAAACAAGATTTGGAGAAAGAAAATTGCAAACCTCATAGAGACCAATTAAAAAATAAAAAAATGAAATGGAAATTGTTATAGGGGATTAAAATTAAATGCTAATCATTTATTGGAAAACCCAGTCGCATCCATGTCAGCTCCCACCTATCAGGTACGGTGCAGATGCAGCTACAACTTTATATACAGTAATTAGAAACTAATGGAGAGATTTTTAAGTTTTGACGGTACGAGTGGTGATAATTTCTCATGTGTATGGATGTTAAAATCGTTTTTTTTAAGTTAAAATTGTCAAAACTAGATTAAGTTGAAAGTACGACTTCAATTTGAGTGCGTTCGACTGTGTAACTCACGTATGCAATATATATATATATATATATATATATATATATATCAACGTACCTCCTTGCCTCAGCAACACCAACGGTGGGAGGGTAACAGTTGAAGTTATAGGAGTAGGTAGCATCAGCAACAGCATCTGGGGCAACAGGGGTAGTTCGGTAGCTCGGAAACTCAGTTGGGTCAGCACGGCCGAGAGGAATGGTGGGTCGCTTATCGTCCTTGTTACGATTTGCCATCAGCTTGGTGAGAACACCACTGACGGAGATGGTGGAAGCGTTTAACTCTGGGTTCCCTTGGAAACCCCATTTCTTGTGTCCGTTAATAACCTCCATAGCTAGCTTTTGGTGGAAGTGACAAAGTTGGGTTTGGGTATGTGGCGAACTAAAAGCTATCGCGGTCAGCTCAGCTATGATTGAAGTGAAGCAGTTGTTTTTTTTTTTTTTTGGGCCAAACAAGTGTGCTAGCAGTAGCTAAAAGATACACTGACACACACATATACATCTATGGATGTTATTAACTTGTAACTTAAAACACACATTTGTAAATTATTTTAGTAATTTTTTTATGAAAAAATAAAGAAGCGGTTAACTGATGGTTAATATATGCTCTTCCATTATACGTTAACCGGTCTCTCTCTCTCTCTCTCTCTCTCTCTCTCTCTCTCTATATATATATATATATATAGGTATAACCAGAGCAAGTGTTAAAATAAAGTGAAAAAGTCATCGATAATCATGACTTTTACGTAGCATAAAAAATAGTGAAAATACAATGGCGTTTTCGAAGAGTCCATAAAAATAATGTATGGATAAAATACAATATAATCTATATTTCTCATTTATATTTATATATAGCAAATGTTAACCAGCACTTGCATGTTAAGGTTAAATTATGTGCGTCATACTTAATAAAAAAATTGTATAGGTAGGAAAAATTGTATAAAGCTAACCTTAAGCCTATAAAGCTGACAAAATCTAACAAAATACTAACATAAAGACAAAAAATTCTGACACAAAATTTGGTTTTAACAGGCATCATCGTATAGTCCCTCGTTGTTCACGAGTGATCAACGGTGGAACCACTTGTGTCATCCCCAGGGAAAAAGAAAAAAAGTATGTACTTAATTATCAAATATTTGGAACATCTGGCTTACAAAAATAGGACCTGGCCCCTCCCCCTAAAAAATATCATATGATTTTTCTTAAAATAAGAATTAAGTAATAGGCGTAGTGGTTATAGAGATGTAAAAAAATTCTCAAGGTCTTCTATAAAATAATTTAGCAATAAGTTTAGTTATTAGTGATTATATATATAGACAAGTTATTTTTTTTTGTTTTCTCAATTTAATTTTTATTGTAAAATTAATTTTTATATTTGCTATAGTTTTGGATTATTTGTCGTTTTGAAGACTTCATTAGTTTCATTGTGATTCTTTAATTTTTATTTTTATTACTTTTATAGACAAATTGGTAATTTATACTGAACATGACAATTTTAAGATTTTTACACTAGATAATATATATATATATATATATATATATGTGTGTGTGTGTGTGTGTGTGTGTGTGTGTGATGCTAGATGTAAAAATCTAGCATCAAGCGCAGAATGCTCAACGGCAAATGTAATTCGAAGACAATTCTTAAGTCCAACAGTAACCCCTGGAAGCATAATACTGAGCAGCTAAGCAACCTTTTTAAAAAAATAAATAAATAAAAAAGTAGAAATTCTCTCTAACCGAGCGTGCATACTACATGAGAACGCAGACACCATGGTTATAAATTTAAGTGTGGCATTACTTTTGGAGCAAGTTGAGAAATTAGAAAAGGCCTCTATTTGCTGCTAAGAAAATGTCAAAAATATGCTGGAGAAACATAAAGGTGCACACACGTACACGTACACGTGCACAACAACAACAATAACAAAATATATGTATGTATATATATTGTAGAGAGGGAAAATTCCCGACCTATCACAAGCTGACACGTCATGCTATCAAGTCCACAAAATACAGTTAATTATAAAGTATCACGCATGGCAACTAGGTTTTGTTATCAATACTCAGAAACCAATAGAAATTTGCCAAGTGTTATTGAAGTCATTGAAGTAAACCAATCACACATCAGCACATGTAAGCGATGACATAAGCAGTCCAGCACGTGTAAGCGATGACATAAGCAGTCCAGCACGTGTAAGCAATGACACAAGCAGACCAATCAGGCTGCGACATGTGTCACCAATCAGACTCCGCCACGTGTCGCTCACCTACCTCTAAACTCCTATAAATAGAAGCCTTCCTAAGGCATTAAGGAGGAAGACATCTTAAGAGGAAGAGGAAGCCCTTTAGAGCACAAGCAGCATCAAAGAAGATTCAGAAATATTGAAGCTCTGCTAGAATCAAGCCTTGAAGCCTCTAGGAACTTCAAGAGTTTCAAACTCAAATGCAAGGAACATTCAAAGCAGAATCATCCAAATCATATTCCTAGATCTTCAAATTCACTGGACTCAAGCTCAAAAGCCTCCAGAAACCTCAACAAACCATAAATCAACGAAGCTCTACGGATTCAAGCCTCTAAAGCACCGAAGACCTTCCACCACAAACCTTCGAAGACGAAGAACACACGAAGAACACGAAGAACACGAAGAACATGAAGAACAAAGGATTTCTAACAAGCTCATAGCCAGAGATTCCTTGTAATTCTGTTTCAAAGATCTTCGATCCATGCTTCAGTCAAATCAAAGTATATTTGGTGTTCGAATCAAAATCACATTACCACAATTCCAATCAACAAATCTTTCAAGGAGATCGAATCAGAGGATCACTCTTTTGTAATCACAGAGAATTGTATCACACATTCATCAATACAAATTCACATTTGTGAAACTATTTTACTTGTTTGATTTATTTCGAACTAGAAATTTAGGCCTTGTTTGGTTTAAAAAAAATGGTCACTCATCACTCATCACTCAATTTTCATCACTCATCACCCATCACTCATCACTCATCACTCATCACTTAAAATACCCAACTCCCTACACCCACTTTGTTTGGCACCATCACTCACTTATCATCACTCAATATTTTTCACCTATTTGTGGGACCCACACACTGACCCAATGTCAGTTAACTTTTTTCTTTTTCTTTTTTTTTTCCCCTGCCTCTCCCCTTCGTTTTCCCCTGTTTTTCTTTGCTTTTCTCTTCATCTATGTTAACATCAACCCGCTACAATCCACAGTGAAAAGGAAAAAAAAGGAATGTAAATCCAGTGAAAAGGAAAAAAAAAAAAAAAAAAAAAAAACCCAAGCCCCATAAGCCAACGTGAAAAGAAAAGAAAAGAAGAAAAAAAAAAAAAAAACCAAACCCAGAAAGTGAAAAGAAAAGAAAAGAAGAAGGAAAAAAAAAAAAAAAACCAAGCCCAGAAGCCAACGTGAAAAGAAAAGAAAAGAAGAAAAAAAAAAAAAAAAAAAAACCAAACCCAGAAAGTGAAAAGAAAAGAAAAGAAGAAGAAAAAAAAAAAAAGAGAAGAACCCAAGCCCAGAAGCTAACGTGAAAAGAAAAGAAAAGAAGAAAAAAAAAAAAAAAAAAAAAAAAAAAGAACCCAAACCCAGATGCCAGCGTGAAAAGAAAAGAAAAGAAGAAAAATAGAAGAAGAAGAAGAAGAAGAAGAAGAAGAAGAGAAGAAGAAGACCCAGCTCCAACGGTCATAACCACTGAGATAGACATGACAAGTCACTGGCGAAGGCCCACAAGCTCAGCTAATTACAGGTTTGCCACTGAGTGACTGGTTTTGAAGAGTGAAAACAGCGTAAAAGTGTTTTCATTTTCGGTCACTCATACTCATTTTTTTGAGTAACTGAATCATGAAAACAGAGATGCAAAATTTATCCAAACAAGCTAAGAGCCGTGGGACCCACATAAATTGGATGATGAAAACTGAAAACTGAGTGATATCACTCAGTTTTCACTACATCCAAACAAGCTCTTAGGTGATGTTTGGTTTGACTGTTTTCGTGACTCAATACTCAGTTTTCATCACTCAATACTCAGTTTTCATCACTCAGTTGTAAAATGTTTTGTTTGGATGAGTTTTGAGTTATAGTTTTCATCACTCAGTTCTCTGATTTTTGAGTGATGAGTTATGAAAACTGAAAACACATTTTATCTGTTTTCAGTTTTCATAACTCATAACTCAATGGCATTTTTGTAATTAAACATAAAACTTTATACTGTGCAAACCATCATTGTTGACTTTTGGGATTTTTTTTTTTTTTTCTTCTTCTTTGTTCGGTGATTGATTTCTTTTTTTTCTTTTTTTTTCTTTTTCTTTTCTTCTTCGGCGTGTGATCTGGTTCCTTTTTTTTTTTTTTTTTCCTTTTTCTTTTCTTCTTCTTCGTGTGATCTGGTTTCTTTTCTTTTTTTTTTTTTTTTTCACCCAGTTCGTCTTCTTCCTTTTTTTTTTTTTTTTTTTTTTTTTTTTCCACTAGTTCGGGTGATCTGGGTATTGGGTAAAAAAAAAAAAAAAATGTAAACTAAACTGTACCAATGACAGATATGAGACCCACAAATAGTGTGAAAATTTTGAGTGATGGTAACTGAGTGATGATGTTGTTTGGATGTGATATTTTAGAGTGATGAGTAATGAGTAATGAGTAATGAGTGATGAGTGATGGATGATGAGTGATGAAAATTGAGTGATGAGTGATGAGTGACCATTTTTTTAAACCAAACAAGGCCTTAGTCGTCTACATATATATATATATATATATATATATATATATATATATATATATATTGATAGTTGAGGATAGGGGATTTGAACGCAGACGTCTTTGTTAAAAATATTAGGAGGTGCCAGTTGAGCTACAAGGCTTAACATCAGTATTTACAAGGAAAGCAATCAAACAATCTTATGTATAAAATTATTCTTAGTCACCAAAAAAAAAAAAAAAAAAAAAAAACTTACGAAAGTATTAGAAGAAGTCCAAATTGTTAAATTCTTACCTGGCAAAACAATCACTGATTCCTCCTTGGCCAACTTCATACAGAAATCCACATCATCAATCATGCCTTCAAGTAGTGGTAGATTTAGCTTCACCTGTTACCAAAAAGGGGAAAAAAAAACTCTTCAAATGTTTATGTTGAAGCACAAGTCTCATAGTTTGTATATACGTCCTACCATTCCAACCATGGACCCTTCTGGTTTATGTGGACAGGTCAGACAAGGGATTTCTTGAATTCTATCATATAAAATGTCTGCAGCTTCTCTAATTGTGGTTAGAATCTTTGAATAGAAATCCTCATTTGTGTGCTTCAGGATTTGGGTAACTGCCCCCTGAAAACGAAGTACATTTTTTGACAAGATAAGGCAAGGAAATTAAAGAATAAAAGATGTTGGATTATATCCTAAATTTCTATTATAACAAAATCCATGAGAAAAACATATGCATGTCTCTAGGAGATGCCAAGAAAATATAAGATTTGTGGATTAGAGAAATTAGATCAGCAACTTCAATAAGCCATCTCTCACCATCTTTTATTAAATTGTATTCCTACTATTTGGATTTTCAGCAACCATATAATTGATGTGGTTAAAAAAAAAGGACAAAACTCATTACAACACTATAGGTGCTATTCTTAGGTTCTCCTCTTAAGATTTTGTTATGTGGCTACTTAATTAAAAAATATATTTCCATGCTATGAGAAAAAAACTATATGGCAGAATCTTAAGAGGGGAACTTAAGAAACAACACCTAAGTACTGTACCTAAGTCTTGCTTAAAAAAAAAAAAAAAACCATGTTTGAGATGTATTGCTTGGTTTATGTTAGAAATTAAGATGTTATTGTTAATTGAGTAATTTTTAGGTACTCCCAAAGTACGATAAATGGTGTTTTATCTTACCTCATTCATTGTGGATTCCACTTATTAAACTTATGGTGGGGTCAATCATGAATGTGACAGGAGGGAGCACCATTTTACTATACTCCGAGAGTATCTAAGTATTTTCCTTACTAATCAACTAATGCATTAATTACATTATTCTATCATCTGATTTTCTATTTAAAGCATGCATTAATTCATACAATTTGTATGTATACTCTAGTAAGTTATACAAAATTAAAAGTTAGAAAAGGTATTGCACTCTTTTTCAAAATTTCTTTTTATTTAAAATATATTTGAAAAAAGAAGTTAAAATTAGGTACCTGCATGTTTGTTGGGGGGTCGGTGGTGATGTCCAGAAAATTCCTCATGCACTCCACAAACTGGATAAAAGAAAACACAGTCTCTAGGTATGTAAAATACTTCTTGTTAATTAATGAATTAATCTCATTGCACAAGGAAAATACATTGTGAAAGTAAACAGGTTTAAATCTTCAAATTCAGTTAATAATATAATCTATGATCGAAGATGATACATCTTTGATCATCAATCGAACCAACATTTGAGATCCAGGATTCTTGTTATCATTAGTCCAATCACCATTCATGTCTTTTTATTTTATTTTTTATTTTGTTATTATTAATGAAGCGATTTCTTTACTTGTATGACTGGGATGTTTCACGTTTCTTGAAAAATGATTGGATTGATGAAAAATTGTATGATACTTATGTGTCTTCATTCAAACAAAAGGGTAACTTCATCCCCAAGGTACAAGACCAACACTCTAGGAACTCATCTTCTATTTTTGTCTATAAGCAAGCATCCATAACTTGATAAGAGAACGTTATCATTACACTACATACACTGGTTGAAGTATAGGCAACACAACTACAAACTTACAAATGCAAGATTGATTCTATCCCAGGAAAACATAAAATTATTGAATCTGTTAGAAATACTGAATGCAATAATATTGTATTTCTCTCTATTAAAAGAATATACATGAGTATGCCTTTATATAGGAGGCATATGAGTGTAGTACAAGTAGGAGTGTAGTACAAGACGTGTGCTGTACAAGTAAACTAGTTGGGCCTAAAGCCCACAACACTATACACGTTAACAGCCCCCCTCAAACTCAATGTGGATGTGAGACCAGCTTCAGGTTTTCAACTAAATCTCGAAGGCGTCCTTTAGGATGTGACTTGGTGAAGATATCTGCAAGTTGATCTTTGGAGGAGACGGAGAAGAGCTGGAGAGCACCATGGACAAGATGAAAACGGATAAAATGACAATCAATCTCGATATGTTTAGTCCGTTCATGGAAGACATCATTGTGAGCAATATGAATAGCACTCTGGTTGTCACAATAAATAGGAGTAGCAGAGGATGTTGACACACCTAAGTCCTTAAGAAGCCATCGTAGCCAAAGGAGCTCGGATGTGGTATCAGCAAGGGCACGATATTCTGCTTCAGTATTGGAGCGGGCCACATGAGTTTGTTTCTTGCTTCGCCAAGAAATCAGAGAAGAACCAAGAAGAAAGCAATAACTAGTGGTGGACCTGCGATCAGTGGGATCTCCTGCCCAATCAGCATCAGAAAATGCACGGAGAATAAGAGGAGACTGAGCAGAGTAGAAAAGACCATGGAAGAGAGTGCCCTTTAAGTCCCGAAGAATGCGCAGAACAGCAGCATAGTGAGTCGATCGAGGAGCAGACAGATACTGGCTCACCTGGTGAACAGCATAGGAGATGTCTGGACGAGTGACAGTGAGATAAACTAGGCTGCCAACCAAGCGTCTGTAATGAGAGGGATTAGACAATGGTTTCCCTCCTGAGGGAGTCAGATGCGCATTAAGCTCAACTGGAGTGTCAATAGTCTTGCTATCAGTGAGTCCAGCTCGAGACAAGAGTTCAGAGACATACTTGGCTTGAGTAATGTAAAGTTCATCTGTAGAATGAGTGATTTCAAGACCCAAGAAGTAGCTGAGATGTCCAAGATCTTTCATCTCAAATTGCTGACTGAGAAAATCCTTGAGTTCTTGAATGCCACTAAGGTCATCACCAGTTATGATCATATCATTCACATACAGGAGAAGTAGAATGGTGCCTTTGTCAGTGCGACGAAGAAATAAAGCAGAATCATAATGACTGGCCATGTAACCCAAACGAGAGATGGTAGAGCTGAATTTGGCAAACCAAGCTCGTGGAGCTTGTTTAAGGCCATAAAGTGCACGTCGAAGATGACAAACCTTGTTTGATTCAACAGAGAGACCAGGAGGAGGCTGCATATAAACTTCTTCACTTAAATCCCCATTAAGGAATGCATTTTTAACATCCATTTGGAAAAGGTTCCATTTACTGGCAGCAGTAACAGCTAAGAGGGCACTAACAGATGAGATACGTGCAATCGGAGTAAAGGTCTCTTCATAATCAATCCCATACTCCTGTGTAACGCCTTTTGCAACAAGATGAGCTTTGTAGCGCTCAATAGACCCATCAGAGCGAGTCTTAATCTTGTAGATCCACTTACAACCAACCACAGATTTCCTAGGGGGGAGAGTTACCAAATCCCAAGTATGGTTTTTAGATAATGCATCAAGTTCCTCTTTCATTGCAATCTGCCATAAAGGGTCAGTGGAAGCCTCACGATAGGTGTGAGGCTTGTGCAGTGTAGCAAGGGCAGTGTAACAATGATAGTCAAGTAAGTGTGCAGGAATGGATCTTACCCGAGTTGAATGACGAGGTGGAATATCTTGTGCAAGATCTTCAGGCGGAGCAGGGCAGGGGACCCAAGCTCAAGGTTGGGGTTGAGTTGCTCGTCTTCTACTTGTTCATCTTCCACCTATTCATTAAAGGGTGAACTAGGAAAGAGATCAATGATATCTGGTGGTTGGACAGAGAAGTCTACATGAGAATCAGGAGCAACTACAGGAGGATTAGGAGCAGCTACAGAAGGAATATGTGTCTTATCTGGAAAAAGATCTAAGACAGAGGAGGAAGAAAGAGAGGCACGAAAGTGAGAGAGCTCGACAAAGAGGCGATGTTCCCAAAAGACAACATTGCGGGAGACACGAAGACGATGAGAAACAGGATCATAACACTGATACCCCTTTTGAGTTTCACCATAGCCAAGAAAACAACAAAGTCTTGACCGAGGTTCAAGTTTGTTATGCTTATGTGGCTGAAGAAGAACGAAACAGGCAGAACCGAAGGAGTGAAGGTGATGATAATCTGGAGATGACCCAAAAAGGCGCTCATATGGAGTTTGATTTTGGATGACAGGACTGGGAATGCGATTAATAGCATGAACAGCATGGAGTGCAGCTTCGCCCCAAAAAGGATCAGGAACTTTGGCAGAGAGAAGGAGAGCACGAACAGTGTCAAGAATATGACGAAATTTTCGTTCGGCTCTACCATTTTGCTGAGAGGTACCTGGACAAGTTAGTTGATGAACAGTGCCATAGGAATGCAAAACAGCCTGGAAAGCATATTGAGTGTACTTAAGAGCATTATCGGATCGAAAAATTTTGATACATTTGGAAAATTGAGTTTCAACCATTTTTGCAAAATTAGAATATACTTGCAATAATTCAGAACGATGTTTCATATGAAAAATCCAGCTATAACGGGAATAATCATCAACAAAGACAACAAAATATCGAGATCCACCAATACTAGAGATAGAGGAAGGTCCCCAAACATCAGAATGAATTAGGTTAAAGATATCAATGGACACTGATTCACTAGTATTGAAAGGCAAAGCTGGTTGTTTTCCTAATTGACATGAAACACAATCAAAATTTTCTGTAGACACTGAGCCTAACAAACCTCTAGAAGCCAACTGTTGTACCCGAGAGGAAGATGCGTGACCAAGTCGGGCATGCCAAAGTGCAAGGGAAGGAATAGAAGAAACTGCAGCAGCTGCAGCAACAAAAATAGGAGCAACAAGTGGAAGACGAAGGTTGTCCACGGGAAACATACGTCCAACTCTAGGACCGTTCCCAAGCTCCTGTCCCGTCCTCGGATCCTGCACAATACACCCAGAATAATCAAAGATAATGTGATAACCCAATTCAGCTAATTGGCCCACAGAAAATAAATTGTAAGAAAGGTCAGGAACATTAAAGACCCTAGGAACTGAGAGGTTGGAGGTCGAAACAGAACCTATATTATGACTAGATATTGTGGAACCATTTGCTGTGCGAATATTAAGAGGGTGTGGTGCAAGTTGAAGTTCAAAAAATAAGGACGAGTGAGGTGTCATGTGATTGCAACAAGCAGAATCCATAAGCCAAGAGGAAGGAGACATACCAGATAAAGCTGAGAGAGAAGAGGAATAAGATGCATTACCAAGCATACGAATGACATTAGCGATGATGTTTATAAGGTCATCTTTGGAAATGGTGAAAGTGGATCTAGAAGATTGAGACTGTGCAGTGACGGGAGCCATTGGTTGGACACTCTCAGAAGTGGCAACAGTAGCAGCAGAAAATGAAACAGCTGATTTGTTGCGTTGATAATAAGTCTCAATATTATGGCCAAAACGTTTGTAAAAATTGCAAAAACGTTTGTTGGATTTTTGGCGATGATTGTTGCAAAAGGAAGAAAACTTTCCCTTATTCTTCATTTAGAAGCAAAATATGCAAAAATAGACTGCAAAAATGAAATCTTCGAGAAAAACTGGGTAAGGAGCACCTGGACTGCAAAAAATCAACTCTGGCCAAAAGTCAACGGTCAAACCTGGTCAAGTCAAAGTCAAAGTCAACGGTCAACAGACAGGTCAAAGGATGACGTCAGCAGACGATGTGGGGTTGACGTAAGCAGGTGACGTCAGTCAGCTAGGGCTGACGTGGCAGTGATGACGTCAGAGATGACGTCAGCAAATATCCCAGTGGCGCGTGGGGCGCGTGAGGCGTGTGGATGAACTTCGCCGATTCTTTGGGCTGCGCGTGAGGGCGCGTTCGCTATCTATTGAAGCCAATTCTTTCACGAAGATGTAGATCGGTGGTAGACGATTCTGATGGTGGCGACGGCAACAAGATCGGAGCAACCCTAGTGGCGCGTGCAGCGCGTGGAAGTTTTCACCGAAACTTTGACTGGCGCGTGGCGGCGCGTGGATGGTCAGATCTGGGTGTTTCTGGCGGATATGCGTAGAGCGAATGAAGAGCTACACGGTGATATGTCTTATGTCCTAATCAGAGGTCAATGGTGACAGATCTGATGATGGTAGTGGTTTTGGCGGCGGAGGAGGAGCTTCTAGCGGTGAAAATTCAACCCTAAGGGTTTACTGACCACAGAAGTTGAGGCAGCGGAAAATACCGACAAAACAAGACTGCAGGACACAAGAAAATTAGAGCAATGGCTCTGATACCATGTTAGAAATACTGAATGCAATAATATTGTATTTCTCTCTATTAAAAGAATATATATGAGTATGCCTTTATATAGGAGGCATATGAGTGTAGTACAAGTGGGAGTGTAGTACAAGACGTGTGCTGTACAAGTAAACTAGTTGGGCCTAAAGCCCACAACACTATACACGTTAACAGTATTTATAAATACTATGTCAAATATGGAAATTGTGATGTAATGTTATGGAAAAGATGAAGCACCAACCCCTGATTGATGGAAGATGCCATTGGGGTCACTTGTCACAATCCACCTAAGTCGCCAACCAGGAACAATCCATCTCTTTGATATGGATCCAAGTGTTAGAACAGGTACAGTTGACCCAAACACTCCCATGGGAACAAATGGATTACTTCCAAAAGCTAGATGGCTATAAACTTCATCAGAAATCACAAAAATCCCAAGTTTGCTAGCAGTCTCTGCAATCTAAGTAAACAAAAAGGCAACAATTCAAACTTTTAGTTAAATAGAAGAACCAGTATCCTTCAAAATTTAGATTACATATTGAACCACCTCTTTCAAATGTTGGTACGTGAAGACATTTCCACAAGGGTTGCTGGGATTGATGATAACCATAGCAACTGTGTTCTCATCCGCAAGAGCTTCAACAGAATCAAGATCAACCTCCCAACCCTTTTCGGGTAAAAGATCATAGTGGCGAGCTTCAAGCTTACAACAACTCGCACGAGCTTTATACTGTGGATAACCTGGTCTTGGAAACAGAATGTTAGCATTTGGACGCGCAAGGACAGATACTACGATTTCTATTGCTTGGGTGCAACCGGCTGTGAGATACACATCATCTGGCGAATAACTGGTATGGAAAATCTTTTGAAAGATATTCTGCAACAGCCCTGTAATGAAAACTATGTTGAAAGTCTAATTATCAAATTGAAAGGATACAACCGCGCTCTGGTGTAATGGTCATTTCACAAATATAAATACTTGAAAGTTTTCCAATTTAAGAACTCATTTGCAGAAGTTTAATAAACATCCACATTTTTATTCTAGTCGCATAATTATCAAATTGAAAGGTTTGGTTTGAAAGTTTGATAACTCATTTCAGAAGTTTAGTAAACATCCACATTTTTATTCTAGTCACTCACTGATATCATTTAACCTGGTTAGTTCTTATGTTGCACATTTCTGATTCTATTTAGCACGTTGATTAGAACTAGATTTCAAAATCCTATTGCTCATGATTTGTTGGCCTGCGATTTGCCATGAGATTTGTCTAACTTTGTACAAGTTTTCATGTGGTCCTAGCTAGGTATCTTGTGACTCATTATATACCAAATTTTGCCACGAGTCAATGCAGCCTTCTGGGAAATTAGAATTTAAAATCTTCTAAGGTTTTTTATTTTAGGTGAGAAAGATGTGCACAATAATCAAATGTGTGGTCCTAGGCATATGGGAAGGAACTTAAAAAAGAAAAATCGGTCTCAAACTACTTTGTAAAGTTGTGATTTCCAACTATATTGTGTTGGCTTTTATTCCGTGCCAAATTTGATTATAAATTTTTTCAATCATTTTTCCTGTATGTATGTGGGTTTAATTGTAAGGGATGAGTGTGAGAGATCAGTGAAGAATCAAGCTTCAAAAGTTGAGCAAGTAAATTTCGCGACTGGCTCTCGAGGAGCTCACGAGAAGCAACCCGAGAAAAAGCCACGTGTAGAGCACATGACTATAAGATGAAGAGTTGTACCAGACTATTATTTTCACGAGTGTCTTACGGGAAGGGCCAACCCACAAAGGACCCGCGAAAGTCTCTGTTTGGCAAAAAGTTGTGTTTTGTTTTACCAAGTTTTTACCCACACTATATATAACTCATTACCTACAAATTAGAAGGAGTGATTTTCAGAGAAAAAACCTTAGAAAATTCATTTGGAAGTTAGAGATTGTTATACTCACAATCATCTACACATTTTCTTGTGGTTTTCCTCAACTCCTATCTCACTATCTCTTGACCTTTGAGAAGTTGTTAGCCTAAACACTTATCACACCCATTCTGAGTGGAAAGTGAGATTTTGGTGTTGCTGGGAAGCATTGGAAGGAGTCATTCATTAGCGGATGCAATCAGGCTGAATTGCGGGATCCGGAAAGTTAGAGAAGACAAGGCTTCGAGAAGTCAATTGGTAGCAGGAGCTTGGAGTACATGGGGTAGACTAGGCTTGGAGGGTCTTTTGTTATTCGTGTACTCTAACTTTTTTCTCTAGTGGATTGAGTTCGATTTGGAGGGTTGCGGAGAGGTTTTTCGCCTAGTTTTTCAGTTTCCTCTCCGATAACATGTCTCAGTGTTATCTTGTGTTTGCATCTCTCTTCCCTACTCTTTAAGCTTTCATTTTATTGTTAATGAAGGATGAATATGATTTAGGGTAGTGTTATCGGTTCATTGTTCTTATTTACTCTTGTTCTGCATTTAGTTTAAGTAGAGTAAAAGCAATCTAGCCGTAATTTTTATTTGGGGATCTGAACAAGCTCTTGTGCTTTTGCACAAATTCGAGCTTTCATACTTAAAAGAAGAAATTTATAATTTTTAAGGAAACTCTTAACTCAATTGAGCACGTGTGTGCTCATCATGAACTCTATTAATCTTTTCTTGATTAATGAGTATCGATGAAAGGCTATTAATCTTTTCTTGATTAATGAGCATCGTAGTCTTTTCATAAAAAAAAAAAGGAGAAATGTATAATTTTTAGCTTAATTAAAAGTTATTTTACTTTGATTTGCTGTTAATTATTTATTTATTTATAATTCAATAATCAAGGAGGAAGAATATTACTTTAATTTTTTGTTAGCTTAAAGCATGGTCCCTATATAGCTTGGGAGATTGAAAAAGCCTAAAGTTTTGGATTTTTAGAGAATTTAGTTTAGGGTCTATATTTCTCTACCTCCAAACTAGTAATTTTTCTGATACCAGCCATTTCCTTAAAATTTTTTGATATAGGCAAGAATTAAATTCTAAATCTTTTATTCAACTATTAGAGACTTACCCGATAAGTTAATTAGAACCCACACACTTTCCTTAAAAGTTAAAACTATTGAGAAACTAACAAAAATACAAAATATATTCCTTCGCAAATCTTCAAACTACTCCTTTGAAGAAATATGATGGTTACTGATGATGCCAACGATCAACTCAGTGAGCTGCAAGGCCTTCACGTGCTTCGAGCAAACCTGCACAAGTAGAAAGAACCTCGAGGGGAGGCACCGGCGTGGTACCGGCCAACGACCCTCCGATGGTTAAGTTAGTATTGCTCACAACTCTAGAGTGCCAGAGTCGGGGTAGAAGCATGCGTACCTCAATTTTGGAGGGTGTGGAAGTATTTATAGTAGTAGTAGAGGCCCTTGGCCAAGGCGTGCTGGAGAAGATACCACTTTTACCGGAATTGCTTTTGAGTAGCGTGGGGCGTAAGTTACTTCTTGGGAAACTATGTGTGTTGGGCAAGCCATCCCTCTGGGAGCGATCGTGCCACGCACGACACCTGTCCAAATAGTGGCGTACGCGACAAGACTCATATTCTTGGGGAAGCGTGCTTGGCAAGATAGGCCCTGGGTGCCCCAAGCCTTCAAGGTCGACGGTCTCTCCCGTCACCCCATTTAAGGGTTGTGTCGTTAGGGCCTAGTGTCCGTCATCATCCCTCGCACTGTCACCCCGCGCAAGGTGCCGACGTCTAGTGGGAGTTTTATCCCTATCAGGTGCCCCCTCAGCCCATCAGTCCGTGAAAGCAAAGGCGACGGACTAATGGGATGACGGTGCTCACACAATGAAAGAGATGAATAGATAGGCTGTCATTCAGTAATTAATGCTGGACATTTATTGTAGGGCACGTGTCGTCGACTTAATGTCTGTATGCGAAGAACGAGGCGTCTCCTCGCCTTCCGTGCTACCCTTCATATATAAACTTCCCTTCTTTTCCTTCATTCGTCACTTTTTATCGAAACCAAGAGATCAGAGCGCGTCCGTTCACCCAGCAAGAAGAGAACTTAATCCGTCGACCTTTTCGTCCGTCACGTCCTCGCAACTGTCTGTAACATCCTTCAACAACGAAAACAACCGGTAAGTATTTATCATTGTCTCGCTCACTTTTACTACCGTCAGGTATCTCTAGGACAGTTGAACTTAGGGTTTTCCGTCATATGTAGGTATTAAATGTCTAGCGCGTCCAGTAATCAATCGTTTGTCCGCGAGGGAGCGGGCTACGATGAAGTTAACCCGTCGGGTCCAAAGGATCCTACAACTTCAAGTGGAGAAAGCTCGTCTGCCTCCTCCTCTTCTTTGAGTAGTGGTAGGACAGAGAGTAATCTTAATGACGAGCTAAGGGAAGATGAACAACAAATCTAATCCGTCATAGGCACAGACGGGATGAGGAAGTTCGTCATGCTCTCGCTATGGACGGTAAATGATTTTACGTCCACCATAAAGGAGTCACACTTTAAAACCCTTAGGAGTAAGTACCAGATACCCGTCAACATACCCATCCGTCTACCCCGCCCAGGAGAGAAGTGTTATTACCACGGGGTTAAGGGTGTCGGGATCTACGAGCAAATGCTCAAGGCGGGGTTGAGATTTCCTTTGACTCAGTTGCACCGTCACCTCCTTCACTACTTAGGGTTATCTGTCAACCAGGTTTCTATAAATGCCTGGAGGGTTTTCCTTGGGGTGGAGGTATTGTACGGGTCAATGTCCAAGGGGAAGAAAAGGTTAACAGTGGAGGAGTTCTTCCACTGCTACCGTCCGGTAGAGATTGTAAAATCACGAGGGATGTACAACTTTGTTGCTAGGAGTCCGTTGCTGAGGTTAGTTAGTGATACTCCAGATTCCAATAGGGACTGGAAGTCTAGGTACTTTTTTATGGACGGGAATGAGTGGATGTGTCATCTAGGTGAGACTGAATTTATGCCTGTCGACACAACATGGGGTGTTCTACCTTCGTCTGGTAGGCTTCCGTTCATATTCCTTCTCCCCTTATTTATTATTATTTTTTTTGTAAGCACCGTCGATTTCTAATCATCCACTTTTGCAGCCCAAGACTGTCCACAAGTTTCTCTCGAACAGTGGAGTTTTTTGGAGAAGATTTTCCAAAAAAGTGAGTTGTCAGAGAGATCTTAGGCCTCGTTGGTGACGTTGAAAACAATTTGTTGGCATTGTGACGGGCTTGAACCGTCCGAGGAGGCACTTAAGTACGAGACACAAGTCCGAGCATGTAAGTCCGTTCTCTTGAATTTCAAGTTTCTTTTTTTGTCGTCACCTCACGTACCGTCTACCCTTGCAGAAATGGACGAGGCAAAGAGGAGAGCCTTCATTAGGCAGCAAGCAGCCGCGAAAAAGAAAGAAGGCCAGGCAGCTAGGACGGACGCGCCCAAACCGTCCGTCACAAAGAGAAAGACTGACCAAGAGGGGGACCGTCACCCTAAGAAGCTGAAGGCGACGGCCGAGACAGTGGTTGGCCTAGAGGCGGAGGCGAAGAAGGCCCCTGTCAAGCACGGCAAGGGAAAGGGCCTCATGACGGGTGGCCGAGTGCCCGCCGTCGAGAAGCCACCCGCCCTCCTTTGCGAGGATTCCAAGTACGCCATCGAGAAGCTGTCTTCAATATTGACGGCAGAAGACTACGAAGATCTTGGGAATCACTCCACGGAGGCGATGGGAGAGACGGGCCTTTTCAACCTTGCCTAGGTAAACAACTTTCCGTCGTCACCAATCACTTAGGATATGTATGTTTCCACCCGTCATGCTGACTTGATATTTTACTTTCCAGGCCGTCGTCATGATGAAGGGCCTAATGGACCGTTGTGTCCATGAGGAGATGGCTTTGAGCCATCTGCGGGCTAAAGCGACTGCGACGGAGGAGGAATTAGCTCAATTCAAGGCTTGGAGGGTGCGCATCGAGAAGAAGTTGGCCCTGTCTGAGCAGGAGAGAGGAGAGCTTGAAAAGCAGATGGAGGTATTGCAAAATGTCCTTGGCGACAAGGAAAAGGAAATCCTCTCTATCAGGGGCCATCTTCGTCAAGTAAGGGAGGATGCTATCAGGGAATACTGGGACTCCGAGGCCTACTTGACGGAGCTGGGTAGCACCTTTGCCGACGGCTTCGACGATGCCATCCGTCAGGTGAGGGCCTCCTACCCCGAGCTTGATCTATCTCGGGTGAACATCGACGGGGCTCAAGCTCAGACCTCCGTCCTTCCTGCGGATTCGGGCAGCACAGACCATGAAGGTCAAGATGCTAAAGGTGCCGGAAGCCGGGATGACGAGGCGAAGACAGTCGGTCAGAGTCATGCCGAGGACAAAGTTGAAGTACAAACTATTGATTCCCCCGTCGATTGAACTTGTAAAAATTGTCTTGTAGGAATATCAATTCTTTATTCGTCGTGAACAGTTGCCTTTAATGGCGTTTTAATGTATATTAAGTTTTTTACCGTTGTGAACAATGTTGCCGTTTAAGGCTTTTTATTAATGCACTTCTTATTTCATGCTTGTTCCTGCTTTTACTTTAAGCTTTATGAATGATTTCCTTTGTATGCCTTTTGAGCTTCTTGTGAAACCGTCAACTTTATAAGCCGTCGGGATTCAAGCGTATTAACTTTTAGGGCCGTCATCATTTTGGCTTAGTCCTCCTGACATGTCCTTCGGACAATGTGGTGGATTTTGGGCCCATCGCCCTTAGAATACCGTTGCCTTTTAGACTGTCTTTGGCAATTGCCTTTTAGGCAGTTTGGCTCGTCGGCTCTAGAATACCGTCGTCTTTTGTAGGCCGTTGTCATTTAGACTTAGGCTTTTTGAACTTCCTTTTTAGGAAAATGTGGTGACTTTTAAGCCATCAGCTTTGGTGCTTGACGCTTTTATGCCGTCGTCTGTTGTAGGCCGTTGTCATTTAGACTTAGGCTTTTTGAACTTTCCTTTTTAGGAAAATGTGGTGGCTTTTAAGCCGTCAGTTTTGGTGCTTGACGCTTTTATGCCGTCGTCTGTTTTAGGCCGTCGTCATTTAGACTTTCAGGCCGTTGACTTCTAGGACATTGTTGTGGCTTTTAGGCCGTCGTCCTTTGAAACGTCAGCTTTTAAGCTTGACCAGTTTTATACTTTGTAGATTCTTTTTAGATTGTTGGCTTCTAAGTCGTCGGCTTTTATGTCTGACGCTTTTATGCCTCGTAGATTCTTAATGGCTTCTAAGTCGTCAGCTTTTATGCTCGACACTTTTATGCTTGTAGAATGGAGCCGTCAGCTTTGACACCGACAGCTTTTATGCTTGACCGGATTTTATTGCTAAGGCTTTTTATATCATTGGCTTCTAAGCCGTCAGCTTCTATGCTTGACGCTTTTAAGCCTTGTAGGATGGAGCCGTCAGCTTTGACACCGTCAGCTTTTGTGCTTGAACGGATTTTATGCTTAGACTTTTTACATCGTTGGCTTCTAAGCCGTCAGCTCCTATGCTTGACGTTTTTAAGCCTTGTAGGATGGAGCCGTCAGCTTTGACACCGTCAGCTTTTGTGCTTGAACGGATTTTATGCTTAGATTTTTTACATCGTTCGCTTCTAAGCTGTCAGCTTCTATGCTTGACATTTTTAAGCCTTGTAGGATGGAGCCGTCAGCTTTGACACCATCAGCTTTTGTGCTTGAACGGATTTTATGCTTAGACTTTTTATATCGTTGGCTTCTAAGCCGTCAGCTTTGACACCGTCAGCTTTTGTGCTTGAACGGATTTTATGCTTAGGCTTTTTATATCATCGGTCTGGGGTCGTCGGTCTTTGTACCGTCGACCTTGGTACCTCGTAAGTTCTGACGTTCAACACTTAACAATATATAGAAGAGACTTTGAATAAACCTGTGTCTTGTATAATTTTTTGAGAAGGGAAAAACATGCCCTTTGAGTTCCAAAAATTCATCAAACCAGATTACAGGTAGTGGGTTGCCATTTTTTCTTACTGGTAGTACTTTCGTAGGTGCTTGGCATTCCACAGATGGTGTAGCTTCTGCCTTTCCAGTGTTTCCAAATGGTAGGTGCCCTTCCTTTGCCATGCTGTGATCCGGTAGGGCCCTTCCCAGTTGGGGCCGAGCTTTCCTTGGGTGGGGTCTCTGGCGACGCCCATGATCTTTCTTAGAACGAGGTCTCCGACCTGGAATTCCCTGTGTCTGACTTGGGAGTTGTAGTGTTTAGCCATGCGATCTTGATACTGGGCTAGCCTTTGCTCTGCTGCTGCTCTGTCTTCGTCGATCAAGTCGAGCTGTAGGCGCAAGGCCTCGTTGTTCCTGCCTTCATCATGGGTGTTCACCCTATAGCTTGTGAGTCCTACTTTGGCAGGGATGACTGCCTCGCTGCCATAGGTTAGCCGGAATGGTGTTTCTCCTGTAGGGGTCCTTGCTGTCGTCCTGTATGCCTATAATACGCTTGGCAGTTCTTCAGGCCATATCCCCTTTGCCCCCTCGAGCTGAGTCTTGATAATCTTAAGCAAGGATCGGTTCATCACTTCTACTTGACCGTTGGCTTAGGGGTGGGCGGGGGAAGAGTAATGATTTTTTATTCCCAGTTGCGTGCAGAACTCTCGGAAGGGACCGTTATCAAATTGTTTCCCATTGTCGGAGACTAGTACTCTGGGTATTCCGAACTTGCATATGATGGACTTCCAGACGAAGCTCCGTATGTTCTTCTCTGTGATAGTGGCCAATGCTTCAGCTTCCACCCATTTTGTGAAGTAGTCTATGCCTACCACCAGGAACTTTAGCTATCGCATAGCTGTTGGGAATGAGCCCATGATATCTAGTCCCCACTGTGCGAACGGCCATGGGGCCATCATGGGGGTCAGCTCTTCGGGGGGCTGTCTGATGATGTTGTTGAACCTCTGGCACTTGTTGCAAGCTTTGACATAAGCCTGCGTGTCTTTTCGCATAGTCAGCCAGTAGTATCCTGCCCGGATCAGCTTATGCGTCAATGACCGCGACCCCGAATGATTTCCGCATATTCCTTCGTGTACTTCCCTCATGACATAGTTTGCTTCTTCGGTGCCCAAACACCTTAGGTATGGGCGAGAGAAGCCCCTTTTGTATAAGACGTCCTTCATCAATACGAACCTTGCCGCTCGGACCTTCAGCTTTCGGGCGGCTTCTCTTCCGTCGGGTAGGACGCCATCTTTTAGGTAGGCAATTAAGGGCGCGGTCCAATCACTTTCGGAGCCTATGTCCTGCACACCGATAGAGTCAATTAGCGAAGAAACCTGCACAAAAGAGAGTACACCATCAGTGGCGGCCCCATGTTCCGATGAGGCGGCTTTGGCAAGGCGGTCAGCCTGCTCATTGTCTTCTCTGGGGATCTGGACTATCTCTGCCTTCATCTCGTCCACCCTTCTCCTTGCTTGATAGAGATATTTTTTCATTTTGTCGCCTCTGCACTCGTAGTCTCCATTTACTTGGTTGATGACGACCTGGGAGTCGCAGGAGACTATCACCCGGGCTGCTCCTATCGCTTTGGTGAGGTCTAACCCAGTTATTAAAGCTTCATACTCTGCCTCGTTGTTGGTGGTGGGGAAGTCCAGGCAGATCATACATTCGATTTGATCTCCCTTAGGGGACTGAAGTACGACACCTACTCCACCGACCTGTCTAGTTGACGACCCATCTGTGTGTATACTCCATGGAGGGTAGTCGCTTGCCCCCTGGTCGGCTTCACTGGTGAATTCGGCTATGAAGTCTGCCACTGCCTGCCCCTTGATGGCGGTGCGTGGGCTGTATCTGATGTCGAACTCGGTCAACTCTATCGCCCATAAGGCAAGGCGGCCAGCAGCCTCGGGATTGTGCATCGCCCGCCGTAGTGGCTTGTCGGTCCGAACGACTATCGTATGGGCTTGAAAGTACGGCTTAAGCTTTTGTGCCGCAGTGACCTAGGCGAAGGCGAGTTTCTCCATGGGCGGATACCTTCCTTCCGCTCCTTGAAATGCTCGGCTGGCGTAGTACACAGGCTTCTGGACCTCGTCTTCTTCTCAGATCAAGGCCGCGCTGACGGCCGCTGGTGAGACAACTAAGTAGAGGAAGAGTTCCTCCCCTGGCTGTGAAGGGCTCAGCAATGGAGGAGAGGAGAGGTAGGACTTCAGTTCTTGGAACGCCTTTTGGCATTCATCCGTCCACTCGAAAGCTTTCTTCAGCGTGCGGAAGAACGGGAGGCACTTGTCCGTTGCTCTTGACACGAACCTGTTCAGGGCGGCCACTTTTCCGTTTAAGCTTTGTACCTCTTTTGTGTTCTTCGGTGGGGCCATCTCCATTATAGCTCGGATCTTATCCGGGTTGGCCTCGATGCCTCTCTGGGACACCATGATGCCGAGGAATTTTCTTGCAGTCACTCCAAACGCACATTTAGACGGGTTGAGTTTCATGCCATAGGAGCAGAGGGTGCCGAATGTTTCTTCGATATCCTTCAAATGGTCCTCCTTCTGTCTGCTTTTCACTAGCATGTCGTCAACGTACACTTGAACATTTCTTCCTATCTGATCGGCGAACATCTTGTTCATAAGTCTTTGATAAGTGGCTCCCGCGTTCTTCAGTCCGAACAGCATTACCTTGTAGCAGAAAAGTCCCTGGCTGGTGACGAATGAGGTCTTTTCTTGATCGGCCCCGTCCATCCGGATCTGGTTGTACCCTGAGAAGGCGTCCATAAAGCTTAGAAGCTGGTGCCGGGCCGTAGAGTCTACCAGAGTGTCGACTCGAGGGAGGGGGTAGCTGTCTTTAGGGCATGCCTTATTCAGGTCCGTGAAATCTACACACATCCGCCACTTCCCGCTGGTTTTTTTGACCATCACCACATTGGCCAACCAGTCGGGGTAGTATACTTCTCGGATGAAGCCTGCTTCTCTCAACTTGCCGACTTCTTCGGCTACCGCTCGATCTCGCTCAAGGGCGAACACCCTCTTCTTTTGTGGTATGGGCCGGTAGGTGGGCGATACGTTCAGCTTGTGCACCATAATTGACGGGTCGATTCCTGGCATGTCCTCATGACTCCAGGCAAATACATCTTGGTTTTCCCTAAGGAAAGCCACGAGCGCCTGGCGAGCCGCAGGGCTGTTGAGGGCACCGATCCTGGTGGTTTTGTCAGGCCTGGCCTCGTCGAGTATTATTTCTTTGAGCTCCTCCACAGGTTCTGCTCCCGCTCTTTGTTCTATGTTCATTGTCTGTAGTTGGCTATTCATTTCTACCATCGCGACGTAGCATTCTCGCGCAGCCACCTGGTCTCCCTATAACTCCCCCACTCCGTGCTCTGTAGGGAATTTGACCTTTAAGGCATAGGTGGAGGTTGCAGCCTTCCAGGCGTTGAGGGTGGGTCGTCTAATGATTGCGTTGTAGGCAGAGGAGCAATCAACGACGAGGAAGGTAACATCCCTAGTGACCTGCCGAGGGTACTCCCCGACGGTGACAGGCAATGTAATCGAGCCGAGGGGGTATACTTTCGTCCCCTCGAATCCGGTGAGCGGGGCCTTGGTAGGGACCAAGCGTTCTTTGTCAATCCGCATCTGTTGGAACACGGGATAATAAAGGATATCTGCGGAGCTTCCGTTGTCGATTAAGACCCGGTAGGTTTTATAGTCTCCTACCCGGATGTTGACGACAAGGGCGTCGTCGTGCGGATGATGGGGGTGTTGGGAGTTTTCTTCTGTGAACTCCATAGTGGGGCTGTTGATTCGTGGCTTCTTCTGGACGGAGCTCGCAGCCTGAACATTCTGAATTGCTCTGAGGTAGAATTTCAGAGCCTTCTTTGTTGAACCAACGGCTGGTGTACTCCCCACGATCATCCTTATGTCCCCTATAGGTGGTTTAGGACGCTCATTGTCCCTGCGGGGAACCTGTTCCTGTCGAGGTGCTTCTGTTCTTTCGCGGCTGACGAACCTCTGTAACTTCCCTTGCCTAATCAGGGTTTAATCTGCTGCTTCAAATCGTAACAATCGGCGGTGTCGTGGCCGTGGTATTGATGGAAGTGACAATATTTGTCTTTGGAACGTCTGTCTGGGTTCCCTTTCAGCTTTCCCGGGAACGTCAAGGACCCGTCGTCCTTGATTTGCATCAGGACCTGATCAACCGGAGCCGTCAATGGGGTGAAGCTTGTGAATTTCTCGGTAGGGGGCTTCGGGCGCTTATTGTCTCGGCCTTCTCCTGTTCGGGGCGCCTTTCGTCCCTTATCTTGTCGTGCGTCCTCCTGTCTCTCCCTTTTCCTGGGAGGCTTCTCTTCTTGGGTCAGTAATGCATCTTCCGCATTCATGTACTTTGTTGCCCTGTAAAATACATCCGACATAGTCTTCGGGTCATTTTTGTATAATGAAAACAAGAATTTACCCTTCCGCAACCCGTTTGTGAATGCGGCGACTTGTATCCTATCGTCCGCATCATCGATCGAACGCGTCTCTTTGTTGAAACGGGCTATATAGGATCTCAGCGTCTCATCCTCCCGCTGCTTAATGTTCATCAGGCACGCGATGGATTTTTTGTGCCTGTGTCCCCCGATGAACTGCGATGCAAACTGAGCGCTCAGCTCTCTGAAGGTGCCGATAGAGCCCAGCGCCAGCCTGCCGAACCAGGTCCTTGCGGAGCCTTTTAGCGTCGCTGGGAAGGCCCGGCACATGATTTCCTCTGGTGCGCCGTGTAAGTGCATCAGCGTCTTGAAGGACTCCAGATGGTCCAGTGGATCCTTGGACCCATTGTAGCTTTCCACTTGCGGCATGCGAAATTATGGCGGCCTAGGGAACAAGATGACAGGTGTGGTAAAGGGAGAGTCCATACGGTGGACGAGGTCGTCGAGGTCGCTGGACACTCGCCCCTTGAGGGAATTCATCATAAAGTCCATACGTTCTCTCATCAAACGCATCTTCTCGGCAACGCTGGGCGGAAAGTTGTCAGCGGTCGACGGACGGCTCGTCCCTTGCCCTTCGGGTCGGCTCAAGGCGTTGCTTTCCTCTAGGCCTCCGTGATCCCTCTCCTCGGCGCTGTTTTCCTCTTGATTTTCTCCCTGGTTGTCAACCGTCGCATTTCTCCGCAGCAACTGTTCTTCCAAATCGTTGTTACGTTTTGTGAGGCATTCCACCGCAGTCGCCAGAGTCTGGACCTGTCTCTCAAGGGCTGTGGTGCGTTGTTCGTTGCCTTGATCGTTCATGGTGGTAGCCCTTGAACGCGTGAGTACCATGCAACTCTTTGTCCGGAAAGCACAGAGCACACTTTACGTACGTGTTCCCACAGACGGCGCCAACTGATGATGCCAACGATCAACTCAGTGAGCTGCAAGGTCTTCACGTGCTTCGGGCAAACCTGCACAAGTAGAAAGAACCTCGAGGGGAGGCACTGGCGTGGTACCGGCCAATGACCCTCCGATGGTTAAGTTAGTATTGCTCACAACTTTAGAGTGCCAGAGTCGGGGTAGAAGCATGCGTACCTTAATTTTGGAGGGTGTGGAAGTATTTATAGTAGTAGTAGAGGCCCTTGGCCAAGGCGTGCTGGAGAAGATACCACTTTTACCGGAATTGCCTTTGAGTAGCGTGGGGCGTAAGTTACTTCTTGGGCAACCAAGTGTGTTGGGCAAGCCATCCCTCTGGGAGCGATCGTGCCGCGCACGACACCTGTCCAAATAGTGGCGTATGCGACAAGACTCATATTCTTGGGGAAGCGTGCTTGGCAAGATAGGCCCTGGGTGCCCCAAGCCTTCAAGGTCGACGGTCTCTCCCGTCACCCCATTCAAGGGTTGTGTCGTTAGGGCCTAATGTCCGTCATCATCCCTCGCACCGTCACCCCGCGCAGGGTGCCGACGTCTAGTGGGAGTTTTATTCCTATCAGTTACGATCAAAGTCGTTTTAAAACTTCATAACCATTATAGGCATTTGCTAGTAAAACAAAATTGAATGGTGATGGAATCTTTGAAAATAATATATTGCAAATCCTCGAAAATTGAAAAGGTAGCAAAGCAAACCTTGTCTCTAGTGTCCGCGCAACCCACAAAGCCAATTTCTTTGTGCTTGCCACAATTGATTATAATTTTTTTTTTTAGAAGAACAATTGACCATAATTTGTAACTGATTTGTGCTTCACCTAAAAGTCACATATGACCCTTCAAAATTGACTATACGATGACAAATAATCTCATCGTTTCAAGGCTTGAAAAGTTGAGGACCTTGAGATTCAGTCCGACCATTTTAACTTCAGCGTACGTGAGATTCGACAATACCCAACCAAATGTAATTTTTATACTAATTGACAATGATTTTTTTTTTGGAGGAAAATTGAATATAGAAATTGATTAGTACGCGCAGAAAACAACATTAAACTTATTGTCTTGATTTTAATTATACTAATTTTGTAGTTTTTTTTATTGCGTAAAAAATCAATTATAAAAAAACACACTCTCATTTTAATAAGGTGTACAAAAAAAAAAAAAAAACGCAAAATTAGCTCTTCCAGGGTAAAATAAATATTATTTGGTAATAAAAATATATAATTAAATAATTAAATATATTATATTTTAATAGATTAAACAAAACGATCTTTAATTTAATATGGTATCAAAATATAATAATTTAACCTTTATTTATAACAGTGATATTAATAAATAAAACAAAAGAAAAGAGGAATCATGAAACAAGATTTGGAAAAAGAAAATTACAAAACTCATAGAGACCAATTAAAAAAAAATGAAATGGAAATTGTTATAGGGGATTAAGATTAAATGCTAATCATTTATTGGAAAACCCAGTTGCATCCATGTCAGCTCCCACCTATCAGGTACGGTGCAGATGCAGCTACAAACTTCTATAGACAGTAATTAGAAACTAATGGAGAGATTTTTAAATTTTGACGGTACGAGTGGTGATAATTTCTCATCTGTATGGATGCTAAAATAGTGTTTTTTTTAGTTAAAATTGTCAAAACTAGATTAAGTTGAAAATACGACTTCAGTTTGAGTGCGTTCGACTGTGTAACTCACGTATGCAACAATAATTAGCGCAATATATATATCAACGTACCTCCTTGCCTCGGCAACACCAACGGTGGGAGGGTAACAGTTGAAGTTATAGGAGTAGGTAGCATCAGCAACAGCATCTGGGGCAACAGGGGTAGTTCGATAGCTCGGAAACTCAGTTGGGTCAGCACGGCCGAGAGGAATGGTGGGTCGCTTATCGTCCTTGTTACGATTTGCCATCAGCTTGGTGAGAACACCACTGACGGAGATGGAGGAAGCGTTTAACTCTGGGTTCCCTTGGAAACCCCATTTCTTGTGTCCGTTAATAACCTCCATAGCTAGCTTTTGGTGGAAGTGACAAAGTTGGGTTTGGGTATGTGTTGAACAAAAAGCAATAGCGGTCAGCTCAGCTCTGATTGAAGTGAAGCAGTTGTTTTTTTTTTTTTTTTTTTTTTTGGCCAAACAGGTGTGCTAGCAGTAGTCAAAAGATACACTGACACACACATATGCATCTATGGATGTTATTAAATATTAACTTGTAACTTAAAACACACATTTGTAAATTATTTTAGTAATTTTTTTATGAAAAAATAAAATAGTGGTTAATGTTTGGAAAGTTTTTTCAATCTTTTATAAAAATATTTCAAGATGGATGGTTAATGTAAGGACATAAATCATCGGCTGGGCCTACAAGCAGAAAAAACTGAAGTTCATGACGTAAACAGTACCCTTGAAATGAATTTGTAGAGAGAGTGGGCTGAGAAAACTTGATTGAAAGCGAGTAGGTTGATGACCCAAGTATGGTTATGACCAAACTAACATAAATGAAGTATTGAGATAGTACAGGGTTCTTCTCGGGTTGGTCCGAGGAGTGAACTTAGACATCTATTCTGAGTATTTGTATCTTTCTCTTTCTTGTTCTCTTCTTCAATGACTTCCCTTTTTCTCCTGATTGTTCGATGCCCTCTCTCTATGCTTCCTGCTCTATTTATAGGCCAATTTGCCTCACGTGTCAGTTGGGTGATTCTCTTTTGATACTTATCCCATCAACCTTCACTGGAAGTTTCTACACGGCAGATGTAAAAGGTGAAGGTTACTGTTCAGATGTCTTTTCCCCATTAATGCGGTCAAGAGGTTAGCTGCAGGATTATAAATGCGGTGGCAGTAGCCTTTCACATTATATCTTTTTGCTGCCACCTGTCCTTTTTGCCTACATAAATCAGGAGGTTCTCCAACAATGATAGGATCAATGCTGGGGCATTCATCTGGATCGTCCTTCTGATCATCCGACCAGGCAGTGCTCCTTGGACCACTCTTTTTCTCCTTCATACAAGTTATATTCTAGAGATGAGTTAAACCAGGTACTTTCCTCATAACTTATTGTCCTCGGACGGACAGGTCCGCTCGGACAGGCTTATGGCCCACTACCTGGAATTGGGCCCTTTACCCCTACAATAGCCCCTCAAAATTCCATTTTTCTCTCTTATCCGAGGAGAAGGGCGGGATTTTGACTTCTCTAAGGGTCAAATTTTTAAACTTTTTTAACTTACCCACGTGGAGGCGCCCCTCCGCGTGTCTCGCAAACCTTACCGACGCTTCGGAAATTGCAACGCATTATTTATTGCTCTAGGTGGCGCTTTGTCTCCCTTATCAGCGGTGAGATGCAGATCCTATGGCTGAGATTTCTTTATGAAATTTCGAGCGAGATAACTCCCACTCACTTTCATTCCCCGTATAAAAGGTTGTGAGGGAGTTATCTCTCCCACTTTACATCTGCTTAAGTTGTCTCAAGACCTTTAGTGCTCCAACTTTCAAGATCTCCCTTAACTTAACAATCCCTAGAGCCCTTTTTCAGTGAAAATTTCAGATTTCTACGAAGATACTGAGACAGTAACCCCGGCCGTTCTTGTAAGTTCTTGGTTTCTTAACTATTTCCTCCTCGGCTGAGCTTCTCGGCCTACTTGTCTGTCTTTCCTCACCTTAGGGCACCCTCTTAGTATTCTTTTGCACATCTAAATGAGTAGGTTTAAGGATTTAGTTGATTCGCCTGTTGCCATAGAGCTTTTTAAGGCAAAATACCATATATCCGAGGGGGTTAGTCTCCGATATTGCCCACTGGAAAATAATTTGACCGATAGGAAGACCGGCGAAGTGGTCATTCCTGCAATCGCCTTTCTAGAGGGGGGAATGACCATTCTTATGGGCACCATTACTTGGGATTACCTTAGGAACCATAGGTTATGCCCGCACCAATGCGCTCCCAACCTATTTAAGGTCTTGGGTTGCGTAGACGCCCTCAACCAAATGATGGGCCTACGCCTCACTTGGCATGACAACGTACATATGTACGAATGTCACTCTTAGGCCGAAGGGGGGTATTACCTAAAATCTAGGTCCTCAGTAGTAAAAATGTTGTCATGTCTTCCCAAGTCCAACAAGGGCATGAAGGACGACTTCGTCATCATCTTTGGGGTGTGGTATGTCGGCCAACACTGCCCAACCAAGGAGGGGGAGCCACGTGTGGTGCTCTAGGACTAGGTCGAGATGACATAGGATTTGCACTTTAGATTTCATCTTACTTTGTTGTTCACTCATTCGATTTTGAGATAGTATAACTAATTCCTTATTTCTTGACTGTGATTGCAGATAGAAAATTTGTTGCTCCAAAACTTAGCCTCGTGAACGTGCCCGGCCTGAATAAGCTACTGCGATCCGAGGTATTTGTGCATTCAGACGGCCAGTTGCGCGTTGTCCATTTGATATTGGACTTCGTTCCATTGTCGAACAAATTCCAGGAAGTTGGGAATGCCATCCGGGCCGGAGACAAGAGAATCCACAGGATTGACGTCTCTCGGCCAAGATTTTTGTCCAAGAAAGATCTTCCTCCCGTTGAGTGGCCGATTCCATAAGCCCTACCTCAACCGGCTACTTAGAGGGAAGAGTCTGCTTCCTCTCGGCTGTCTTTGGAGACGGAGATAGATCAATTTCGCTTTGAGGGAGAAGAAGAGGTTCAAACTCAGCCTCAAAGCACACCAAATCTTGAGAGCTCCGAAGAGGAGGACGAGGAGATGTCACTGATACCGAGGGCGGGATTGAGAGATCTCTTGGCAGGGAGGAGTAAGGGTGCATCTTTTAAGGATGCACCTAAGGCAAAAGCTGTTAACAACCTTCCTCCACCTCCGCCTCTTCCTGCGTCCGAGACCGGTCTTCTTCCGATTCCAGATTTAAAGAAGAAGAGGAAAGTGGTGGATCTAGATACTGAAGAGGGTGAAGTGCCCCAGCACCAACAAAGGGGGCCAAAGCAGCAGAAGGATAGGAGGGACGGCCGAAGGGTCTCTCCGTCCGAGAACAGGACCGAAACAAATACCCGGGACATCCCCCAGTCGCCAACCTGGGCCCCACGGTTGGACTTGGATGGCGCTCCAATCCCTACAACTGCCTCTATAAGGGAATTCCAGAAGGGCCACTCGGCATACATTGCCGAGGCGTTGGAGCGTCCTTTGTTGCTGCCACGGGACATGGAGGAAGTGAAGTCCTGGAGGCAGGCAGGCAGATTTATTCATGTCTCTAAAGAGAGACTTAGCGATGGTAAGCTCTTAAACTTAAATTGGTTTCCTAAAGCTTGTGTCTCCATGCTAACGCACTTCTCTCATTTTTCTCATGTAGGTGACCCAGCAGATCTATGTGGCAGAGGACTGGGTTAAGGACGCCTGTAGCCAGGCTAGGGTTGAGGCTCAGTCTCGGGCTAACACCGAGAAGGACCTAGGGGCCGTCAAACGTGAGAAGCAAGAGCCGGCCAAGAAGTTGGCTGTCGAGGAGAGAGAAAGGAGGAGTGCCGAGGCGGGCTTGAAGAATGCCCAGGACCAAGCTGAGGACCAGCGCAAGAAGCTTTACACTACTGGAATAGAGCTAGTAACTCAGAGACAGCTGGTCCTGGGGCTCAAGTCTAGCCTTGAGAGGGCTGAGAAGGAAGCTTGGGAGGCACCGGGAGCATCCGAGGCCGCGAAGAATACTGAGTACATCCGTGGCATAGAGGAAACAGAGATCAGGTTCGCAGAGAAAGTCTCCGAGGTGTGCAGGGACTACTGCAAGTTCACTTGGGAGGAGGCCCTGAACTTGGCAAGAGTCCCAACCGACTTAGACCTTAGGCAGTCGGGAAGGATATATTTCCACCCATACATCAGCTTGGTCCCGGCTGACCCTGTGCCCATATCATCCCAAGCTCCGGAGCCAGCAGGTCAGACGCCTGTTCCTCTCGAAGCCGAACATGAGGTTCGGGAGGAACAAGTAGCTCCACAGGAACAAGTGGCTCCAGAGACTTCTTCTGAGGCCGCGGATGCTGCCAAGGCCAAGGAGGCAGCCCCCCCGGAGACTAAAGCTGGATCCTCCGAGGCCGAGCCGAGTGAACCGGATAGCCTTCCTCCTCCAACTAAACGGACTTAGGATTAGGGTTTTTAGCTTTTTTTTTTTTTTTTTTTTGTTTTTGTTTTTGTTTTACTCTTGTATCGACATTTTGTACGTTGGGCTGATGTACTTCAACTTTCTTAACTAATGAGAATATCGGCATTCGCCTTCAATTAGTCTTAATTCTATTTATTCATTTCTTATGTTTTGTAACCTTTACACCCGTAAGAATTTAAAGTTCCCGATGGGCAGAAAAAGAGAACTAAAGTAATGATGGAAGTAAACCTCTGTTCAAATGGAATAATGTAGATAGCATGAACGTGATAATAGTAACCCAGGTACAAGCCTTCCATTTATTTCGCAGTAACTCAATTAATTCATCTTGTTTTAACAAATGGGTGTAAATTTGTACAAACACAATTGAGTCTTTCACTGCTGGAAACACTAAAATTGAATGACAGTGCAAGTTCGTCCAAAGTATGCGGTCTGAGAAAATATGCAAAGCTAAGTTTCTGCTGAGTACTTAGCGATATGTATGAGGTGATGAAATTGCTCGGAACGTACAATTCGAGGGGTTAGGTATGATGGAGGTTGCATTTAGCACTTAATAAAATGGAAAGCTAATTTACCCAAGGTAGGTGGTCCGAGGGACAAGGCATGACCAAGGTTCTGTTTAACACTTAGTAAAATGAACTAGAGTGGTAATTTACCCAAGGTATGTGGTCCGAGGGACCAGGCATAACCAAGGTTCTGTTTAACACTTTATAAAATGAACTAGAGTGGTAATTTACCCAAGGTATGTGGTCCGAAGGACCAGGCATGACCAAGGTTCTGTTTAAGACTTTGTAAAATGAGCGATATGATAAACCTTAATGCAAGAATAGACACTTTGCCTAATAATAATAATACCTCTTTAGGTTATTTACATTCCAGGAATGTGTTACAGCTCTTTCTTCCAAATCCTCTAAGTAAAACGCTCCTATTCTAGCTACGAATAGGATACGGTAAGGACCGTCCCAATTGGGCCCTAACTTTCCCCAGGCTGGGTTCTTCGCAGTACCCACGACTTTTCGCAAAACCAAATCTCCCGGTGCGAGTGGTCTGAGCTTGACATTAGCGTCATACCTCTGCTTGAGCTTATGCTGATAGCAGGCTAGCTAAACCGCAGTATTTTCCCTTCGCTCGGCGACCAGATCCAAATTATCCTTTAGTAGCTTGTCATTGTCAGCAAAGGTAAAAGAACTCGTTCTAAGTGTGGGGAATCCAGTTTCTATGGGAATAACAGTTTCAGCACCGTACGTTATTGTAAAGGGGGTCTCTCCCATAGATCTCTGAGGAGTTGTTCTGTAGGTCCAAAGAACATGTGGTAGCTCTTCCACCCACTTCCCTTTAGCATCATCCAGCCTCTTCTTCAGACTGCTCACTATGACTTTGTTAACTGCTTCAGCTTGGCCATTTCCTTGGGGGTACGCAGGGGTGGAGTACCTGTTTGTGATGCCTAGCCCATAAGAAAATCTCCTAAATGCTTTACTATCAAACTGAAGACCGTTATTCGAGATGAGTGTATGTGGTACTCCGAACCGAATGACAATATTCTTCCATATAAACTTCTGGACATCTACATCCCTTTTGTTTGCCAATGGCTCAGCTTCAATCCACTTGGTGAAATAATCTGTGCCAACGATCAAGTCTTTTTTACTCCCAGCTGCTTTAGGGAAGGGGCCTACAATGTCCAAGCCCCATTGAGTGAAAGGCCATGGGCTAGATAGAGGATTCAGAACTCCCCTCGGTTGATGTATATTTGGCGTAAACCTCTGGCATTGATCACACTTTCTCACGTACTCCTGTGATTCCCTTTGCATGTTCGGCCACCAATATCCCTAAGTTAGGGCTCTGTGAGCTAGAGACCTGCCTCCTGTGTGGCTGCCACAAATTCCTTCGTGCAGCTCTTCAAGGAGCAACTCTGTGGCCTCAGGGTGTACACACAATAAGTAGGGCCCGGAGAAAGAGCGTTTGTATAGCTTATTGTCTCTTGAGAGCCAGAACCGAGGAGCTTTCCTTCGCACCTTGTCAGCTTCGGCCTTGTCTGGCAGTAGGACATCATCCCTGAGATAGGTCACCATAGGGTCCATCCAGCTTGGTCCCATTCTAACTTGGCAGATGCTAGGCCCTTCCTCCTCCTCAGCCTCCTCCTCAGCATGCTTGTGTACATCTTCCACCAAGATAAGTCGGGGTAATCCTTGAGCCGAGAAGGTTGCAAGAGTGGGCAAGGAGTCCGCGTGCGTGTTCCCACTCAGAGGAATATATTGTAAACTAAATGATTTGAACTGTGATTGCAGTTGCTTGACATGTCTTAGATACTTCTGTATTCTTTTATCACGCACTTCTAGCTCTCCCCCGACCTGGCCGACGACCAGTGCTGAGTCCGAAAATACCTCCACGGTGTTCCCACCCATTCTTCTGACCATGGCCATTTCAACTAACAGCGCTTCGTACTCAGCTTCATTGTTAGTAGCCGAGAAGTTTAGTCTGAGGAATTTTTCGATAACAAAATTCTTAGGAGATATCAAAACTAACCCCACTCCTGAGCCTCTCTGATTGGCCGCACCGTCTGCATATAATTTCTAGGGTGGGGATCCTTGCACGGACACTAGGCCAACTGAATTTTCATCCATGTGCATCTTCTCAGCACTTTCTTCTAACACAGGCTCAGTGAACTCGGCCACTTGGTCAGCCAGTATTTGTCCCTTAACTGAGGTGCATGGCATGTACTTTATATCGAAGGCCCCTAGGACTGTGCCCCACTTTGCAATCTTTCTCGCATAATCTACACTCCATAGCAGTGACCTGAGTGGGAGTTGGGTAAGGACCACAACTGTATATGGCTGGAAGTAGTAAGAAAGTTTGCGAGTGGCATGGACAATTGCAAAGATGGCCTTCTCCAGTGGCAAGCAACAGATTTCGGCCTCATGCAGAGATTTACTCACGTAGTAAACATGTTTTTGAACACCGTTGTCGATCCGAATTAGTACCAGACTTACTACATGGGTGGCTATAGCGATATAGGCGAACATGATCTCATTCGTCATGGGGCTGGACATGATGGGGGGTCGAGATAAATATTCTTTTAGCTGCTGGAAAGCCAGAGCACACTCTTCAGTCCATTCAAACCCTTTCCACTTGTTTAACAGCTAGAAGAAAGGCCGACACCTTTCTGTCGACTTGGAGATGAATCAGTTGAGAGCAGCTGTCATCCCTGTCAACCTCTGAACCTCTTTAGGATTCCGAAGAGGCTGCAGATTGTTGATCACCTTTATCTGGTCGGGGTTAACCTTAATTCCATAATGGGTGACCATATAACCCAGAAACTTTCCTGATCCAACGCCGAAAGAGCATTTTGAAGCATTGAGCTTCAACCTGTGTTTCATTAAGATTTCAAAGATGCTCCCAAGGTCCCTGACATGCTCGGATTCTAGCTTTCTCTTGACCACCATGACATCGATGTAGTTCTCAAAGCATTGCCCCAGCTGTGGTTCGAACATTTTTGTCATCATTCTCTGATAGGTTGAGCCTGCATTCTTCAGACTAAATGGCATCACCTTGTAGTGGTAGTTCCTAATAGGGGTGACGAAGGCCATCTTTTCTTGATCATCCAGAGATCAAGGGAATCTGATGGTACCCTTGAAAGGCGTCCAAGAAACTCATTCGCGGATGCCCCACAGTTGCATCCACTAACTGATCAATCTGAGGCATGGGGAAGGGATCCTTCGGACAGGCTTTGTTCAAGTCTGTGAAATCCACACATACACGCCATTTCCCGTTCTTCTTCTTCACCACCATTGTATTGGCCAGCCATTCAGGATAGAACACCTCCTTAATAGCCCTTACCTGCTTGAGCTTGTTCACCTCCTCCCTTACGATGGTAGAATGCTCTTTTGATGAGCGCCGAGTTGGCTGCTTCTTGGGTAGAGCAGCTGGGCTTACGTTTTGGTGATGGCAGATAAACTTCGAATCTACCCTCGGGGCCTCGTAAGAGTTCCAAGCAAACACGTCGATGTTTCTTTTAAGGAATGCCATCAGCTCTTCATTATCCTGAGGGGGTAACTGAGCCCCCGACCTGGAAGAACCTCTCTGGGTCTCTGTCGATGACAACTTTCTCCAACCTCTCACACTTCTCCTCATCCAATTCCACGACGTTAAGCGGAATCGGAATTTCTGATTGCCACGAGTCTCTACTCAAGGTGGTTGTTGGCCCGGCAGCAGACTGACGCGTAATGGCAGCTATGAAGCATTGTCTTACCATAGCTTGGCTTCCTACAATCTCCTCCATTGGTCCCTCAGACGGGAATTTAACCTTTAGGTGTAAGTTTGACGAAATAGCTCCCAGGGCGTGAAGCCACGGTCTGGTTACAATGGCTGTGGAGGGAGAGTATGCATCCACTACAATGAAGTCCACCTCGACTACCTCGGACCCTGCTTGTACAGGTAGCTTGATCTGACCCTTGGGGATGACGGTTTTCCCATCAAAGCTGACCAGAGGCGAGTCATATGCTGTCAGGTCTTCAGGCCGTAAACCCAGTCCTTTGTATAGGTCCGGATACATGATCTCAGCCCCACTTCCTTGATCGACCATCACCCTCTTCACGTCGTACCCCCCCTATTCTAAGAGTGATGACCAGAGCGTCATCATGGGGCTGTATAGTGCCCTGCTTATCCTCGTCCGAGAAGCTCAAGGCTGGTCGGATCTCTACTCTGGCTCGTTTTATCTCTCGATTTGTGTCCTCGGCAGATGTCCTAGAGACAGACATCACTCTAGAGGGGCAAGATCCCGTTCTTCCGGGTGCTGCAAAGATGACGTTAATCGTGCCCAACGGGGGCCTTAATGAGGCGGTCCTAGAAGCCCCTGACCTGCCGAGGTCTCCCTGACCATTGGGGCGGTGTATAGATTGCTGTAGCTTTCCTTCCCTCACAAGTTGTTCTAAGTGACTTCTCAAAGTCCGGCAATCCTCTGTGGTATGCCCTCGTTCATGATGGTATTGGCAGTGAAGGCTCTGATTGCGCATCGTGGGGTCTCCCCCCATCTTGTTCGGCCATCTGAAGTATGGCTCGTTTTGAATTTTCTCCAAAATTTGGTGGATTGGCTATCGGAACACGGCATGGACTGCTTGCGATGCAACAGATCTGGACTGCACGCTATAGTCCTTCCGCGGCTTGCTGTTGCTGTACTGGTCCGACCTGAAATCCCTCCCCTCCTGAGGGATAATCTTGGGTTTTCCCTTTCCAAGCAGTTGATCCTCCTCCACCCGCTTATACTCATCGATGCGGTCCATTAATTGGCGCACGCTTCTCACGGGCTTCTTGGTTAGTGACTTCCTCAGATCATGCTCGGCTGGCAAGCCGACCTTGAAAGTTCTCATAGCCACATCGTCGAAACTCCCTTCAATCTGGTTAAACATTTTCCAATATATTTCCGAGTACGTTTTCAGCGTCCCCCCTTCTCGCATAGACATGGACCGTAAGGAATCTAATGGCCGAGGGACCCTAGTGTTCGTAACGAATTGAGAGCAAAAGGCCTTGGTGAGCGCTCGAAAGGATCCAATAGAATTGGTAGCAAGGGCATCGAACCATCTCATGGCTACGGGTCCCAAACTGGAGGGGAACACCTTGCACATAAGAGTCTCGTTCCGGGAGTGGACAACCATCTTCTGGTTGAAATGGCTCACGTGTTCCACAGGATTGGACCGTCCATTATATGCAGTGAAAATGGGCTGAGTAAAATGCCGAGGAAGGCTTCCTCCTTCAATTCTACGTGTGAAGGGCGACTTAGAAATCTGGTTAAGTGCCCTATTCATTGCATCATTCCCTACACCTCTTGAGGACGTGTTTCTACCCCTGTGGCTGCGGTAATGCTCTTCCTCATGAAAGTAGAATTCACTAAGGGGCGTACGTGACCGAGGTCTGTAGTCATCATCTTTATCATCCCCAGAAGAATTATCGGTGACGGACAGACTGCTGGATGGACTACGCCTCCTTCGCGCACGGCGTAGCTTCTCTTTCAAATGATCAATCTCACGTTGCATCTTCCTAGTAGTGTCTTGGTAAGATCCACCTTCTTCATTTCAACGTCGACTTCTTCCCGTGTGCACGGTATGCACGCTCCCTTCACGGTCCCTTTCACGCTCAAGGTGCACAAAGTGATCAAAATGCTGAGAGCCATCTGACTCCGCTCTGTTAGGACCTGATCCAACCATGGTTCAAGCCTCAACTCATCGACACAGCAGTTAACTCCCCACAGATGACGCCAATTGTAAGAACACAAATCACCGACTGTGCCTACAAGCAGAAGAAATTGAAGCCCATGACGTAAACAGTACCATTGGAATGAATTTGTAGAGAGAGTGGACCGAGAAAACTTGATTGAAAGCGTGTGGGTTGATGGCCCAAGTATGGTTATGACCAGACTAACATATATGAAGTATTGAGATGGTATAGGGTTCTTCTAGGCTTGGTCTGAGGAGTGAACTTAGACATCTATTCTGAGTACTTGTATCTTTCTCTTTCTTGTTTTCTTCTTCAATGACTTCCCTCTTTCTCCTGATTGTTTGATGCTCTCTCTCTTTGCTTCCTGCTTCATTTATAGGCCAATTGCCTCACGTGTCAGTTGGGTGATTCTCCTTTGATACTTGTCCCATCAACCTTCACTGAAAGTTTCCACACGGCAACTGTAAAGGGTGAAGGTCACTGTTCAGATATCTTTTCCCCATTAATGTGGCTAGGAGGTTAGTTATAGGGTTATAAATGCGGTAGCAGCAGCCTTTCACATAATATCTCTTTGCTGCCACCTGTCCTTTTTGCCTACATAAATCAAGAGGTTCTCCAGTAATGATAGGATCAATGCTAGGGCATTCATCTGGATCGTCCCTCTAATCATCCGACCAGACAGTGCTCCTCGGACCACTCTTCTTCTCCTTCATACAAGTTATATTGCAGAGAGGAGTTAAACCAGGTACTTTCCTTATAACTTATTGTCCTCGGACGGACAGGTCCACTCGAACAGGCTCGCCGCCCACTATCTGGAATTGAGCCTTTTTCCCCTACAGTTAATATATGCTCTTCCATCATGCATTAAGTCTCTCTCTCTCTCTCTCTCTCTCTCTCTCTCTCTCTATATATATATATATATATATAGCCAGAGCAAGTGTTAAAATAAAGTGAAAAAGTCATCAATAATCATGACTTTTACGTAGGATCAAAAATAGTGAAAATACAATGACGTTTTCGAAGAGTCCGTAAAAATAATGTATGGATAAAATATAATATAATCTATATTTCTCCTTTATATTTATATATGGCAAATGTTAACATGCACCTGCATGTTAAGGTTAAAATTACGTGCGCCATGCTAAATAAAAAAATTGAATAGATAGGAAAAATTGTATAAAGCTAACCTTAAGCTGATAAAAGCTGACAAAAGCTAACAAAATACTAACATAAAGACAAAAAATTCTGACACAAAATTTGGTGTTAACAGGCATCATCGAATAGTCCCTCGTTGTTCATGAGTGATCATCGGCGGAACCACTTGTGTCATCCCCAGGAAAAAAGAAAAAAAAAAGTACGTACTATATATAATTAATTATCAAATATTTGGAACATCTGGCTTACAAAAATAGGACCTGGCCCCTCCCCCTAAAAAATATCATATGATTTTTCTTAAAATAAGAATTAAGTAATAGGCGTAGTGGTTATAGAGATGTAAAAAAAATTCTCACGGTCTTCTATAAAATAATTAAGCAAAAGTTTAGTTATTAGTGATTATATAGACAAGTTATTTTTGTTTTCTCAATTTCATTTTTATTTTAAAATTAATTTTTATATTTGCTAAAGTTTTGGATTATTTGTCGTTTTGAAGACTTCATTAGTTTCATTGTGATTCTTTTTATTACTTTTATAGACAAATTGGTAATTTATACTGAACATGAAAATTTTAAGATTTTTACCCTAGATAATATATATATATATATATATATATATATGATGTCAGAAATCGTCGGTAAGATACACGGTCCTCACGTGCTAGAGACAACACCTGCGAAACCAAAACAAAGAAGACCTTATAAAGAGTACCGGTGTGATATTAGTCAAATACTCTCCGAAAGACAAGTTAGAGAACTTTCACAACTCTAGAGTAACAGAGCTGGGGGAAGTTAAATGTACCTTGGTTTGTGAGGGTTTTAGAGGTTTTTATAGTGGCATAGGATTGACATTTGTTCCTTGGTATAGAAGGCCTTTCTTTTTAGAGATGGTCTTCATCAATACGCATATCTTGCGGAATCCTTTCCTTGTAGAAACCCCCACGATTAGGGTTAGTCGTGGGGAACAAGATGTTTCCTTATATACTCACGCGTGGAGGCCAAGTAAGGTCATGTCAGACTAGTCAGGAGTGCCTTTGCCCTCGTTAATTTCCTTCTATCAATTTCCTATGTCTGGGCGTCTGGTCGTCTCACTTAAAGCTGTCGGCTTAGGGACGGAGTCTGCACAATAAAACCGACGGGTTCTTTGAGTCTGACGGTTTTATCTTATGTGAACGAGACTAATACTTTTTCAATATTACCTTTATCAATATATATATATATATATATATATATATTTATATGCATGTTAATAACTGAAAATTATTCTAAGAAATATTTTTATTAAGCATAGCTTTTATAAGAGATTTTTTTTTTCTCTTTTGTTTAAATGTCTAATATCAAATTTGGCAACTTTTGTATACTGAATAAAGTTTTAAAAATTAATAAATGATATGTGTGTGTGTGTGTGTGTGTGTGTGTGTGTGTGTGTGTGTGTGTGTTTGTGTGCGCATGCGAGCTAGCGCATATGAGATTTGTCTTTATTAATACATCAATAACATAGTCCGACCCTCCTAAACATAAAATTTTGGTTTTGCGCCTAAGTAGTGTGCAAGGGGAGCTCCCTCTTTTTTTCTTTCATAAAAAAAAAAGGAAAAAAAAAAAAAACTATTACACTAAATCAAGACAACTATATGCCTTGGGCCTTAGACTCTTGGGCCTTAGATTAACTACAGTTGGCCTTACTGTAATCTAAGAATTTTCAAGGCCTCTCACAACCTTTATGTTTAGAAGTTAGAATATAAAAATTCTTTAGGGTTTTGTTTTGTTTGTTTGTTTCTTTAGGTCAGAATTCAACAATCACTAATTAGTTAAAATTATTGGTGGGCCTGAACTTAGTTCTTTCATTATTAAATTTGTAAGGTTGTTTAGACCCCTTAAACCCAAACAAATTAACCTAGTTATTTAGCCAAGTGATTTACTTAGGTAAATTATTTAGATCTAGGTTAACACAAATATAATCATATCATGCAAAGGTGCGCAATAATAAAGAACACATGATATGATGACTGAGGAAAACCAAACCGGTAAAAAACCTGGGGAGGATTTAACCTAGCTATCCTCAAGGTAAAACGAATTTACTATGAAAGAATCGAAGTTTACACAATAGAGACTTAGACCACTAACATCCTATTGCTACCTGCCTGAAGGAAACTTACTACTACGACCACGTGACAGCTCCGAGACCACGGACTCCTTCTTTCCTTAAATTCTCAGCAAAGCACAAGCAACACCTGCTTGTATATCTTGAAACTCTTTTTTTCTGCAACTTTATGATTTACCAATCTCTTGACATGAATCTTGAGTTTGGAAACCCTAAGTGTATGTGAAGGTAAACACCTCTAGATCTAACAATTAGATTCACAAACACCGCATTCAAAACTCTAAAAACGTGGCTAGAGTTTTCCCTTATATACTTAGGGCAAAACATAAAACCCTACACATTAAATGGGCTAGGGCTGAGTTGGAAAATTCTACAGAAAAACATTCTGCACGACTTTCGATCGGTCGAGTCTAATTCTCGATCGATCGAGTCAGGCAGAAGTGCACAGTAAATTCTGCAGTTAACTCAATTCCAACTTTACATAAAAAGTCATACTTTGAGCAAGTCTAACACAAGACTAAAGATTGTTTTGATTATGGTTTGCCAACATTACAAATTGAAGTTCTAATACATTAGTACCTTATTCCTTAGAACCTAACAAAATTCAAAAGGTTTGTTGATTAGTTTTTTGCTGTTTCCTTTGAAATTATGTGTAGGAGAGATAACTTGTTTTATTGTTGGCAAATACATTTTCTATTGGATAAAAAAATGAGAGTTGGAATTTGTTTAAAAGAACGTGCTTGAGAAGAGTGCATCTTGCAAAATATTTTAGTTTAACAGGGAGTGGAATTTGTTATTTCATTTTCATTCTTTTTCTTATTCATTAGAACTTTCTTATTCATGAAGTTTTTTTTTTTTTGGATGAATCAAAACGACGCTCCTAAGGTATGGTTGATTACTGGATTTTCAAAAAATGACACTCCTATGTATGGAAGGGTTATATAGATGGACAAAGTTTAGGCTACAACTTTACTTAATAAAATAAATATTATTATATATTTTGAAAATCTAACCGTTGAATTGCATATTCTTTGTGTTTTTAATACACATGTCAAATTTTGTGTCAATCGGATATTATTTACTATATGATCTATAGTTTATATTTATGTGCATAATTTTAAACTAAAAAAACTTGCAATTTAAACAATTTATTGATAACATAACTATTGATATTTATTTTTCTAGAAATTTTGCAAGCATGAAGAATGTAAGAAGAATATATAATCTAATGGTGGATTTATCAAAATTCATCTTTAATAAAAAGATATTGAGTTTACAACCAATTTTGTAGCTAAACTTTGTCCTTTATAGATTGGATTGAGAATTGTAAGATCATACTTTTATTTGATAAATAAAAGCAAAATAATAAATGATGATGATGATGATGATGTTTTTTTTTAATAAACATAATGATGGTGATAATTAATTATACATTTATGCAAAAAAAAAAAAAAAAATAGTTCTCACCCTTTTTTATAAAGAACCTTATCCTACTTTCTTACTTCTTTACAAATTAAATAACTATATATATATATATGTTAGAATTTTAGACCCCTGTAAACTAGATTGTTCAACCTAATTAATTAACCAAGTGAATACTTAGGTTTATTATTCAGATCTAGGTTAAAACAATAACAATCATATCATGTAAAGCAGCGGAAAAATAAATAACACAACGATATGATGACCCAGGAAAACCAAACTTGTAAAAAACCTGGGGAGGATTTAACCTACCTATCCTTAAGGTAAAATAGCAAATCCACTAGAAAGAATTGAAGTTTACACAATAGCGACTTAGACCACTAACATCCTATTGCTACCTGCTTGTAGAAAACTTACTACCACAACCTCATGATAGCTCTGAGTCCACGGATTACTTTTTTCCTTGGAATTTGCAAACACAAACACCCACGCTTGTGACTTTGAGATCCCACTCAAAGGTTTAGCAACACAAACTGTCCTGTTTGTGACTCTAAGACCACCCTTGAAGGTTTAGATCATCAGCACCTTTGATGACTAGAGAAGGCGGCAACTTCAACACTACCAGATCTTGAGATTCTTCAAGGAACAAGACCGGTAGAAGTTATAAAAGAGGTTTTAGGAAGAAAACCCTAAATACAAAAGAGGCACACTCTTTTCTCTCTAAAAAGCCTTTTTAAAAAACGTGCTTAGGGTTTCCTTTATATAGTGGGAGAAGTAGATCTGAAACCTTAATCCTTAATGGGCTAGAACTGTTGTTTGGGCTAACTTAAAATTCTGCAGATATGACTTTCGATCGATCGAGCCTGTTTTTCGATCGGTCGAATCAGGCAAATTTTGAAATCTTCTTTCTGCAGCTTGTATGTTCTTGTGTGCTCATGATTTGCCAATTGTTCTAAGCTCTTAGAACCTAACAATCTCTCCCTTTGGCAATTCGTGACAAAACTTTTATACAAAATGAAATGTTAAAATACAAGAACAACCCAATACAATAAAATGCCCAATTACATCACAAATCCCAATTTAAGACTCATAACCTAAAAGTTGCCAAAAAGAGGTAGAAGGTCTTGATCAGAATGTGCCTGTCTTTCCTGACACACTTAACAAATACATCACCGCATGTGTGGAAAGAAAGACATATAAACAATAATATGAAACAGAATATAAAAACAAAAATAAAATTCTAACTCTCCCCCTAAGTTAGATACATCAAAAAGTTTTTATATTCTTTCCCTAAACAAGACAAATAGAATTCTCACATTTCATCTATATCTCCCCCTTTTTGTCACGTATTGACAAAGATAACTCAAACAAAGAGTAGAATAACAGTAAACATGAGAGAAAAAAGAGAACCAAGGGAATATAAAATAGTTTAGCTCTATAGAAAATAGAGGCAACTCCCCCTATGAAGAGCAACAACTCCCCCTATGAACAACAAAGGTTAAAAAAAAACTTTTCTCTCCCTATAAAAATATGAAAAACCAAACAAGTTTTAGGAAAAACAGTTTTAGGGAAAATTTAGGAGGTGTGGATAAATAAAAACACACAAATCTAAAAAAAATTGAGTTGAGGATACACATGAAGAAAAATATTCTCTCTTTCAATAAATGCAAACTTGACACTATGTGACCCATAAACAGTTGCATGAGTAGATAAAATATTTGCACATTGATTATCTATCATATCTCTTAAGGAAAATATTTTCTGCTGTTCATACATCAAGAAAAATAGCATATACTAAAATGTACAAATGACTCAAAAATTAATCAATCAAGTTGAGTACCCAATTTAGCAAAGTGTATGCATGTTATGTGTGAAAACAATGAGAGTTATAACTGCAAAACTGCAAGATGGATACAGAAAAACAATGCAACTCATGTGAATCCTAACCATAAATGATGCATAAAAAAATTTGGTCAAAAACTTAGAAACTGAAAATTTTTCAGTTTCGATCGGTTGAGCATCAATCGAATACCAATCGAGCCAGGCAGAATCAAACCAAAAATTTTAATCGCAATTTCGATCGGTTGAAAGATAGATTCGATCGGTCGAAATTCTGAAAAATTCAAATTTTTGAAAAATAGAGCAATTTAATGCAGTAACTCCTCAGAACACAGTAATTCATGAATGAAATGCATGAGTATAAGACTAAAAGTTTTTCAAAAACACATAAATACAACCCAGATCTCTCAAGAACAAGTTTATCAACCAATTTGTCCTTAAAACTCAAATTTTGCATCAAAATCAAGGAATTTTAATCTTGGATGGCCATAACAAAATCACACACAATAACATGTACAAAGTTTAGTAAAGAGTAACATGTGTAGTGTGTACAACTAGCAAAAACTTAAGAAACATGTGAGGTGATATGTGAATAGTAATCAATCACAAAGTCTACAAAATTCTTCACATAAATTTGAAAGAGACTATCACCTAAAGAGTTACATCATATAACTCTCACATCTCCTTGATTAAAAGCTTGCAATCATGTAAGTTTCTTGATTTGCCTCATAATGTACACACTAATTTTAATTAATTTGAATTCATTATAGCCCAGTAATGTACACACCAATTTTAGCATTTAAACCGAGGCTATACCTTATGTTCTTTTTGTGCATGTGCTACACTTTCTCGAGTACAAAATCTTACGATATGCACTAAAGTGTTCATGATTGGCTAGTAAACAGTGGTGAGATGGTTATTTATGCCTTTCTCAATAAGTTCAAGTCCAACAATCAAAGGCATGTGACTTCAAGATCAAGATCATGTGATCAAAAACTACAAACATTTTCCCACACAACATGCACTACAAAGACTTCAGCCAGTAAAGTGCAATAAATAAGCTCATCCAAGCTAAACAAGGTACATAAACATGTTATGTAAAGATAATATGGCCAACCTTGATTATAAATCCAAGATATATAATACAAAATACATAAAAATCTTTTTGGTTTTAAAAAAAATTTATGACCTAAAACAAAAAGCACAGATTATGCTAAATGAATAAAGATGCAAATGCAATGTATGACAGTGCTTAACTAAGCTATAGAGGGTACATAAACAAGAAATATCAATTTCTTAATTAACCCTTGAGTATATGTACAAACTAGTACATACTCACACAAAATAAAAAATAGCTTAGCACTTATATAACATATATTATTCAAGTTTCTCCACAATGTCAAGCATGTTCTAAATCAAGAGAGATATTATAATTCATGTAATCCTCAAGAAAAATAAAACTAGACACAAAATAAAATATTTTTGTCTTTTTGAAAATTTTCAATGTTTTTGGATTTTTTTTTAATAAAAAATAAAAAAAAACAGAAACAAAACATGTCCACAAATAATTGAAAGAATTAAATTAGAGACAAGTCAGTAACACTTACCTTAGAGAATCTTTTCTCACCCATATAGCACGAGTCTTCGGCTTTGTAGGTGAAAATCCATGTGAAGCAGAGTGTATTTGAGGAATTACACCAATCTTCTGAGAAAGACTGAAATCCTGCAATTTCCTTTCACAAGCCAACAAGCTTAAATTTTTCAAGAGAATATGAAACAATTTATTTGGACTTATGGCAGGAGAAATATCATCACATGTCCTAGACTGAAACACAGAATGCTTAAATTTCAATTTATGACAATTAGGACGAATGTGACTGGAGACACCACAAAAGTGACAAACAGGAACAAACTTAGGAACATCAGTATTCTTAACAGCAAATCTAGTCTTAGATTTTGGTTTTTGCCTCAACAAAGAACAATTTGGTCTAATATAACCAACAACACCACAAAGGTGACAGGTAAGCACAAAAACAGATTTCTTATGCACACTAGCAGTAGGTTTAGACATAGGTTTAGAAATTTCAGCATCAATATCAGAACTTTTACCTTTGTATAACCTAGCAAAATAAACATTTTCTTTATTATTCCTCTTGAAAAGAGGGATATAAACTTTTTCAGTTTTAGGCTTAAGAGAAATAGAAACACTTCTGTTATCAACAATAGGCTTGGTACTAGTTAAATTTTCAATTTTAGCTTTAGATTCAGCTAATTCTTGTTCCAAACTTTTCATCTTCTCATCTTTAGAGGAAATTTGATTTCTCAAAAATTCATTCTTCTTATTAGATTCATCTAATCTCATTATCAATTACTCTTTTTCAAGATAAGCCAATTTTAACTCTTCCTTGAATTTCTTAGCAATTCTCATAGTTTTCAATAATTCTTTACGAAGAGTTTCACAGACATCAAGAAAAGCAACAGAAACAACAGTATCCTTTTTATTCAAATCATCACAAATATGAGCAGAAAGACACTTCAAATTATCCTTGATAACAGGGATCAATGATCAACTTTTAGATCAAAAGATCTAACACAAAAGAGTTACCCGCTCTGATACCACTTGTTAGGTTGTTTAGACCCCTGTAAACTAGATTGTTCAACCTAATTAATTAACCAAATGAATACTTAGGTTTATTATTCAGATCTAAGTTAAAACAATAACAATCATATCATGTAAAGCAGCGGAAAAATAAATAACACAATGATATGATGACCCAGGAAAACCAAATCGGTAAAAACCCTGGGGAGGATTTAACTTAGCTATCCTTAAGGTAAAATAGCAAATCCACTAGAAAGAATTGAAGTTTACACAATAGCGACTTAGACCACTAATATCTTATTGCTACCTGCTTGTAGAAAACTTACTACCACGACCCCATGATAGCTCCGAGTCTACGGACTACTTCTTTCCTTGGCCTTTGCAAACACAAACACCCACGCTCGTGACTTTGAGATCCCACTCAAAGGTTTAGCAACACAAACTCTCCTGTTTGTGACTCCAAGACCACCCTTGAAGGTTTAGATCATTAGCACCTTTGATGACTAGAGAAGGCGGCAACTTCAACATTACCGGATCTTGAGATTCTTCAAGGAACAACACCGGTAGAAATTATAAGAGAGGTTTTAGGAACAAAACCCTAAATACAAAAGAGGCACACTCTTTTCTTTCTAAAAAGCTTTTTTAAAAAACGTGCTTAGGCTTTCCTTTATATAGTGGGAGAAGTAGATCTGAAACCCTAATCTTTAATGGGCTAGAACTACTGTTTGGGCTAACTTAAAATTCTGCAGATATGACTTTCGATCGATCAAACCTGTTTTTCGATTGGTCGAATCAGGCAAATTCTGAAATTTTCTTTCTGCAGCTTGTATGTTCTTGTGTGCTCACGATTTGCCAATTGTTCTAAGCTCTTAGAACCTAACAATATATATATATATATATATATATATATATTCCTTACCAAATTTATTCTCTTGTTGACTAAACGGCAATCTTAATGGGACAACAATACAAATAATCTTAAGAAGTAAGCACTATTAAGTGGAGTTGTTAGTGTTGGAAAATTTGGTTTTGCATCTCATACAAAACACACAACAGAAGTAACAAACACGAATTTACTTCATTCATGAGAGATAACATGTAACCTTGAATTTTAGAACAAAGAATAGAAAGCGTACCTTTGTGTAGTGAAATTCAAAAACAAGACTTGAGGATACCTTTAATCTTCGTCTCAATTCCACATGGTACCCAAGAAGTGTGGTCTCTCAATCAGTCTTTATGTACGTTGATTCTCAAAGAATGTCTTTCTTTTTCTCCTTGTAGAGAAAAAACTGTTTTCTTTTCTTTTCATCATACGTACATTCTAACTACCCCTTGGTAGTTACTTTATTTAATAACTCTTATTAAATAAAAACTGATTATCTAATTGGGTTAGCCTTTTGGGCCTGCCCAAGTGGACTTTATTTTGTGGCTTGAGATGGGACCAAAGGGAACAAATAAGACCTAGCTTCAATGGGCCTTGGGTTTTTTTGTCAACTCTTGATAAGTCTAGAATTACCATTAATTATATTTAATACCACTATATAAATATAATTGCACTCTAGGCCTTATTAATAAATTCTATCCCAAAACTCTAATGATATCATTTGACTCCTCCATGAAATATCCATAGTGAACAAAGTCATAAGGAACTGTCACTTTGTTAACAACTATTTTATCCTTGAATAACCAGTTTAATCTTTAAGTTATTCAAATTTACTAAAATCCAATTTCAATAAATATAAGTTTAGTAACTCCTTACTAAAGTGGGCACTCTAAATAACCATTTCACATTAAAATTATCTCAAGGAGATATTTCATGTCTCTACAAAAGAGATTATGGATTCTATCTTAAGAATATGTGTTCCCTCAACACTACGTGTGGTTACCCGACATACAGAAGTTTTGACCGTGAATATTAGATCTCACTCCTGATATATCAAAGTAACCTACACTTCATGATTGAGTTCACTACTCTCATATGATTGAGAGTCTATGAAATTAAAGTTGTGAGATTAATTATTCAGGTGACAGTTGTTAATTGAATAATTAATCTTACATCGGTCCAGTTCAATATGTCTTAACTCTTAAGACACATCAAAACATCAATTAGAAGTCTTCACTTCCATGATCAAGACAAATCTTCTTAGTTGATGTGTTATAGTTTTCGCATATGAAACACCCAATTTCATCACTGATTACGAATTACATTTTGAGTTTACAAAAAATTTGTGATTTATATCTTCTGTGACTAAATCACATAAATCACATACAATGCATCTCATGGACTATGATAATGTTCTATTAGTTCACTTATAAATAGTCTCATACAATTAAACAATTTAATTATTTATGACATGCCAATAAATTGAATTTTTAGGGCATAACCCAAACAGTTAGCCCATGAGATAAAGGATTACAAGTTTAGGTCTTTACTTGCCCTAATTGTAACCCTTCTCCAAGGACACCTATGTGATGGGTTTATGGATTTAATGGACTTGAAAAATGTATCATAGATTTGAAGGTTTTAAGTTTTTTCCACCATGCTATTGATCCAATAGTAGTGGCAGTTCTAGGAATTTTTTTTCCTAGGGTAGCCATTAAGAAACTTAAACTATACAAAATTTAATTTTACACAATTTTGTAAGAGTTGGATTACACGGTTGCGAAATAGTGTAACAAATGATCAATTTATATTGATTTGTATGTAAGTAGGTACAATTCTATGTTTGATTTTTTACAATAAAAAATACAATGAACTCCTCTATTCAATCTCCAATAAACTTTACAATCTAAAGTGTTATAAAGCTCGATCTTGAATTGTGTCTTGATATCTCCAAGTTAAATGAGTAATTGAATGTATTTTTTATATGATGTTGAGGGCCATTGGCTTAATCTTGAACCTAATCAGTGGACTTGAAGGAAAATCCCTACTTTGATTGGAAGAAGTAGGAATTGGCCTTGGTTTTGAATGAGCAATAGAATTTTTTTGGACTAAGAGATGACTCTCTATTTTATCAGAGTTTTAGAAAGGTTTTATTTTTTCATTTTCTCCTATAAGGAACCTCTATTTATAGACTGCTCAATGGTCTTTGATTTGGAAAATTTTCTCAGCATTTATTGAGAGTTAATTATGAATTATGAATTTTAAATTCAAATTTGAATTTAATCTGGTCTTCCATTTAATAAAAACCTTTCATGTGAGTTTTTTCTTCTGATGTTACCACATGGCTCTCTTCATTAAATACCGCAAATGGCTTTACGTGACTTGTGACATGTGTCATTTTTATGTGAGTCGTGATAACTCAAATATTTGATGTGTGAATTGATTTTATTTACTGATTGTTCAGTACTGTTGACACAGCATTAATTGGAAATGAATTTGATCACAAATATTTGATCATGATCAATTGGATAGCTATGAATAAATCATGAAAATTTTGATGTCTACACTTGCAAAAAGAGAACTTGAATATATTGACATCACAATAAAACATGTAAATACATAAAATTTTACAATTTCTTTAATTTCTACTAATACAATGAAAAAGTAAAAAGGGGATTGTTGAGAGATAAAGTGGGAACTTAAAATTGTAAGAGAGAGAGAGAGAGAGAGAGAGAGAGAGAGAGAGAGAGAGAGAGCAACAAATGATACTTGCTGCAATTGGAAAGGCGAGAGGAGTAAAGATGCCGGCATTGTGGAGGAGAACTCATGTTACAATATCTCTCTCTAACTCTCTTGGTACCCTTTTTTTTTTTTTGAAATTGAATTTAAATTTTTTTATTTATTTTATAGAATGGGTTGTATGAATTACAAATATAAATGATTAGGGGTTTTTATTTTTTATTTCTCCTTTTGAATGGACTTTTTGTTGAATTTTTTGTTCATTTGTTGTTTTTTGGTCTAATCTTGTTATTACTTTGGTTATTTTTTATTAATGTTATTTTGGCTCTTATTTTTATTTTTTGTTTAAGGGTTAAGGATTATGTGTTTAAGGGGTCAAGATTATTTTTGTTGAGCCCAAATTTTTTGGGATGCTCAAGTCATATGTTCAATATATTTTTTTAAGTAGATAAACCATGATATATATTTTTTAAAGTAGACAAACAAAACATGTTAGTTTAAAAATAATTATATATATATATATATATCTCATATCATATCATATATTATATAATAAAAGTTGGGCTTATAGAAGTCGTGGTTGCCCTAAGTGACAACTCGCACTAATTAGTAAATAAATTATATATTTTTGTTAAGATATATTTCCTCAATTAAGGGATAATATTTACAAACTATTTACAAAAATTTTATCATTTAAATTTCAACAAATTTAAATTCAATTCAAATTAAAAGTTTATTATAAAAATTTCTAAACATAAATCTCATACAACAACCCACGTTTTCTTTCTAAAAAAACAAAAAAACCATAAACACTTATAAAGACTAAACTCTGAACAATCAGATATGATTGTTTAAAGTAATTTTTTTATTAAATTTTTTTATTTATTTTAGACTTCAATTATTATTATTTATATAATAATTTAGTTTTAATTATTTTAAAATTTTTGCGCTTGCATATTTATTTATTTAAAACTAGTATATATATATATATATTTTTTTTTTTGTGCAAATATAATTTTTTTCGAATGTTCACACCTGTGCTCAGCTTAATGTTGTCCCTGCTCATGGGATTTCATTATATATATATATATATATATATATATATATATATGTATATATAAAAGCAATTATGGTATTGGCAAAGTCTTTGATGGTTGTATAAAAGATTTAGAGTTCAATTTTCACCTACACAAAACGCTAATCGGTAAAACTCCCCCGCATGCTTGTTTTGTATTCTCTCCGGTCTCAATAGTAACACTTATTGAAATTTGTCTTAATGTTACATCGGGGGAAAATTGGTCTTATTACCAATCAATCATTTAATTTATTTTTTATTTGATAAAAAAATCATGAAATTTATTTTTGGAAATTAACAATATAAGAACAGATTTGAAGTCCTGTATAGCCTCAAAATATCCTATTCACTACCGGGTACACCCAGCTATTTTGGTGTAACCTGAGGCGGAACTAAAAAATTTTGCTTGATGGGGCCAACTCCTATTTTTATAGGTTATGTCTTTTAAGTGTTTAATAGTTATAGTTCTGCCCGTGTGTAATCTTACCTCTTACTTGTTTCTGTAAATGTCCCAACTTTGTTATAATAAAAATAATAATAATAATATATAGACAAAGTTTAGCTACAACTTTAATCAATATCTTTTTATTAGAAGTAATTTTAACAAATCCATCATTAAATTACATATTTTTCTTATATTCTCCTTACTTGTAAAATTTCTAGAAAACTAAAGATTAATAATGTCATCAATAAATTGTTTAAATTGCAAATTTTTGTAGTTTAAAATTATGTATAAAATATAAGTTTATAGACCATATAGTAAATAATATTTGATTCATATAAAATTTGACATGTGTTATAAGAGTGTAAAGAATATGCAATTCAACTGTTAGATTTTTAAAATATGTAATAATGATTATTTTATTAAATAAAGTTGTAACCTTAAGTTATAATAAATATTGTAGTTAAACTTTGTTCATAATTTATTTCTGCAAGCCGATTTCTTTTAACTGTTACGTAATTCCTATATGCAACTTTTTTGTTTTGTTTTTTATGAAATGTATTACTAGTTTTATACGAAGGTTTAAGTTAAAAGATTAATAGTTTTATATGTATTTCTCATATAATATTTGTTGGAGTATTTTAATATTATAAAATTAAAATTGATTTATATTACAACAGAAATGTAAAGATGTGGGACTTAATATGGAAGATGAGGAGTTAGTGAAAATGTTTAATTCTACATTGAAAATAAGAAAGACTATTTTATTCTTTTTAATTGTGGTGATTAGTGGACTAATATGAATTAACTCAAATATTGGGCTAGATATATACGTATGTAGGGGGGAGGTGAAGGTATTATTGTGTTTGCACCAACAATATTAATAGTTTTTTTTTTTTTTGTCTGATAGGTTGTGATGGATTGCCTTTCACGCATATGCAAATCTACTATTTTTTTTTCTCTACTGCTCATAACCAAATTCAGCTCAAACAATTGTTAAAATAGATGTGAAATTAGTTTTACTATTAAAAATTTTCATTTTTTTTATACCAAACCAAACCATACCAGTTCCAGTTGTTGCTTATTCTATTAGTTGAATATTATTGAGGAACAAATTTTCGAATCCTAATTTCATTAGCCCACTCATTAAAAAATACCCACATAAATATCTCCCACATATTACCCAAATATTCTCCATATTATTACCCAACTTGGGCTCCTACAAAATATTTCCTATATAAGCCCCATAAATTACCTTGGCCCTCTTACAAATGTTACCCATTATATCTTACATATTATCTAACTTGAGTATTCCGCAAAAATACTTATCACATTACTACCAAATTGGGCCGCAAAATTATACTATCTCCACAAAAAATGCCCAAAATCATTTAACTTGTGGGCAAAACCCAAAAGTCCAATAAAACTCTCTTATAAAGCCTGTTGCTACACAACACTTCTAAAAACTTGTTGCTACACGGCATCTTAAATCCCGTTGCTACATGGCACCTCTAAAGCCTGTTGCTACGTGGCACCTCTAAAAGCCTGTTGCTATATAACACCCTAAAGCCCGTTGTTACACAGCACTCTAAAAATCCATTGCTACACGGCACCTTAAAGTTTGTTGCTATACGGCACTCTAAAAGTCTGTTATTACACGGCACCTCTAAAAAGCCCGTTGCTACACGGCACCCTAAAGCCTGTTGCTACATGGAACCTCTAAAAAAGTCCGTTGCTACACGGCATTCTTACTAAGTCCGTTGCAACACGGCAATATTTTACGAAATCCTACAAGCCCAAATATTATTTTGGCACTATTTTACAAAACTCAAATACTATTTTGGCACCTATTTCACTAAACTCAAATATTATTTTGGCACTATTTTACAAAACCCAAATCTATTTTGACAACAATTTATAAATGCCCAAAATACTATTTTGGCAAAAACAATTACATTATGCTCAAAGCTCAAATACTAATTTGGCACCTATTTTACAAAGTCCAAAATACTATTTTAACACCCATTTTACAAAGCCCAATATTATTTTGGCATCTATTTTACATACACTAAAGTCCCTAACTCATGGGAAATATAAATTACTCATCTCTCCAAAAATACTTTTTTTACAAAATTTATGGGAGCTATGCTCATTTTTTCCATAATCAACTAACTACAAAAGCCCATGTATATCACCCATGGCAAAACTATTCATTTTTGTAGGGATGACCAAGCCCCAAAGAAAATCAACTACAAAGCCTAGCTGAGTCAGCCTAGCTCACATACAAATCCTAGTAGCTGAAGCTCACGTGAGCTGTCCAATCAAGCTTCAGCACAACCTGGCAGCTGGAGCCCATTGCCATTCGGTCAAGGACCAAGGGCAGCCATGGCCAGGCCATGAAAGCTTCTGGAACAACTTGAAATCAGTTCATAATCATGCCAAAAACGTGTACTTTCTGGTTCATGGACCAAGCACATGAACCCAAATGGGAAAACTAAGGGAAATGTGGTTTGGAGGGCACTAAAGAGATCTTCAGCAGAGTTACTAACAAAGGGCTCCAAGATTGATACCTAGCTTGGGGTGATGCAATCTGCCCTAAGGAGCTCTGATTCTAGCAGTAGCAAAACCAAAATCATTAACCCAATACATGCCTTAATCCCATTAGCTGAGGACAATCAGCATTTAATACCAATTCAGAATCCTAGCTGTTATTACCCAAAACAGCAAGAACTTTCTAAAGGCTGAGCTTACCACTCTTGGTCAAAATCTTAGGAACGACTCTCTAAGAATTTTCTGAAGATTGAGGTTGATTTAGCAGAGATTATTTGCTAATCACCCCCTAAAACTCAATTATAAATAGAAGCTCTCCACCAACACTCCAACACACACTAATGGAGAAGAGCTCTTCCTTAACTTCTTTGTTTAGCCTTCTCTAAGCTCTAGCAAAGTTCTGAGTCACTGAGTTCTTAGTTTCAAGCTTAGAAACTAAGTTCTCCAACTCTTAGCTCATAAATACCTCTCATACCTCTACTTATAAACAGTCATCTATCCCTAGCACAAAGCCCCGGTAGCTTTACTGAATACTCTCTCTCACTACTCACACCACCCACAAATGGCCCTCACTACTCATTACATATACTATATCCATGAGCATGCCCTAGCATTATAATGTTCTTGCTGCGCTAACTGGAATCTCTCTCTCCCTTCATCTTACATTAAATTTTCCACATTACTTGCTATGATGTAACCTATAAAATATGTTTATTCATTTACTATTGAAGGTTATGACGTGACTATTACTATAGAACTTTTTCCTTATATTATTCTATTAGAAGACTCTTCTCTAGAGCCAATGGATGATGAGTTTAAAGATGTAAATACTTTCCTTAATCTCTAAAATAGCTAAGGGCTGGAGGTTTATTCTATTCTGTTTCATTTTACCGCTGGAATACTTTACCTTTGGGATACTTTACTGCTGAAATATTTTATTGTTGGGTTATTTCTTTATTGCAGTATGCTTTTTATTGTGTTGACTTGTCTACTGTAGGAAGTGTTTTTGGGTCATCTCATAACTCTTGTCAGTCCCATCCTAGGCCCAAGGTATAAAAAGAGGGTGAACTCTTCAAAAACTTCACCAATAGTCTTTGGGCTATGCTTCAGGCCTATTGTCAAGTTTCGATTTAGATCCCTAACCTAACACAAATCTCATTTGTGTGAAGGAGAACTTTTCCAACCCCGACAAATATTAATTTTTTTTTCTGAATAATATTATTTTTGCTAAACTTTTTCTGAATAATATTAATTATTATTGATACGTCACACTATAATTTATATATCCCACCAACCATAGTTTATGTGGTGAGTACAAGAGAGAGGCAGAGAATGAAAGAGAGAGCTTGAAAATAAAAGCTGATGCGAATATAATAAGTCTATTACTAATAGCATATATGTTATATACTATAGCACCAATGGAGTTCATCAAAAAACTATAGCACCAATATTCCCCCAATAAGGTATCCAACAAGTGATGCTTAGGTGTGCTTAGGTATCGAACAAGTGATGCTTAGGTATCCAACAAGTAAAACAAAGATCACCACAACACATAACAAAGTAACAGTCACAGGTAGACCCATCTGAGTTGAAGCTAGTAGTAGCTAGAAATGGAGGAGAACGGAGAAAAAAGATGGAACTTTTGGGGGATGGGAAAGCTGAATCCACAGTCGAAAACATCAGTTCGAGGGCTTTTTATGAAGATATGGGGTAGTGTTAACAAAGATGATCCAAGGCCACTTTTGCCTCTAGGACATGGCGACCCTTCTCCTTTCCCATGTTTTCGAACCACTCCCTTAGCCGAAGATGCCGTCGTCGACGCTCTCCGCTCTGCCAAGTTCAATTCTTATCCACCCACCTCCGGACTACAGCCGGCCAGAAGGTAAATATTATCAAAAATGTTATTTCCTCGGCAAGTCTTATTCAGTAGCAGATTCAAATGAGAACGCGAAACAATTTACTATTTAAGATTTGCTGTAAATATATTTTATATGTATAACGGTATATAATCACTGTCTCATATCTATATATTATGGTCTTGATTTTGTTTTTCTTTTATGGCTTCTGATTAGACTATAGTTCACTTATTTTCTCTTGACTATTTCGAGTATTGTAGGCTTTTGCCGGTTCTCTTGTAAATGGGTTGTTCTCACGGTCCTGTTAATTGCGGCCTATTGAATTATTTATTTATTTCTTTTTGTAGTTTTATTGCAGCTTTATGTCATATAATTGTAATTTTTAGATTGTGGAGCGAGCTTTATAGAAAAAAAAAAAAAAAAATTATGGGTTCAGTACTCAATTTTTTTATTAAATAAGGCTTACATTAGTGTAATCTTAACAATTACCGATACTTGTTAACATTTATTTAAATTTATTGCTGATATCATCTTATTTTATTATTTATTATTAACACTTTGCTACATTGTAGTAAATATTTTGTTGCAAAATTATTGTTTTTTTTTTTTTTGAGAATGTTGAAGAAGTATTGTTCATAATGAATTATGGTAGAGTCCAGAGGTCACACAAATCAACTTATGTTTGGATTACATCCCTAACATACAGGACTACTATTAGTGCTTGATAAAAAATAATTTATTTATTATTTGACATATAAACAAATTGTGACAAAATATGTGTTATCAAAAAAATGGTATACATTAACATTACTTCTTAAGTTTCATTTTTTTTATTCAATAATTAAGATTGACAATTATTATTATTTTTTCAATTCTCAATTTCTACGATTAAAATCTATTACATTATGTGAAATACTATATCATTATATATCTTTGTTATATACTTACGTATTGTTGTCTTTTCACAAACTTTGTTTTGTCCATTTGCACTGTCGGCAACAGGTAGGTTACAAAAGCGTGAAAGCAAAGGTGGTTTGCATTTTTTTTTTAATATAATAAAAATTCAATATTAAATAAGGAAAAGAATTAAAGAAACAAAAAGGCTAGCTGGAGTTATCCTCCTATTATTAATTATTGGCTGCTATCACTCTTTTAGAATAAAGTGGACCAAATCAGTCCTTCGTTGTTACAAAAAAGTGAAAAACCCATCTGACAACTATACTCCACACATAGTCTCACCTGTGCAAATTGTCTTAAAAAAAAAGTCTCACCCTCACCTTTGCAAAAGTAGTGCAGGTGACAGTAAAAAAAGGTCATATATATATATATATATATATATATACACACACACACATTAAGATGTTGGACCAAATCAGTCCTACGTTGTTACAAAAAAGTGAAAAACCCATCTGACAACTATACTCCACACAGTCTCACCTGTGCAAATTGTCTTAAAAAAAAAGTCTCTCTCTCACCTTTGCAAAAGTAGTGCAGGTGACAGTAAAAAAAGGTCATATATATATATATATATATATATATATATATATATATATATACACACACACACATTAAGATGTTGGAATTTTATGAGAGTGAAGTGTCCCTTTAGGCATTTCTCTTTATGTAAAATTTTCCCCCTAAAACCAAATGAAATATTATTAACAAAACGAAAGATTAATTGCATGCATCCTCCTCTTAAAAGCCCGTGTACATAGTTGGAATTTTATGAGAGTGAAGTGTCCCTTAAGGCATTTCTCTTTATGTAAAATTTTCCCCCTAAAACCAAATGAAATATTATTAATAAGGAAAATGTTAACAAGTACCGTGTGGTGCTTGTTAACGTTTCTTTTTTTGTGTTTTACTTAAAAAAAAAAGAAAAAAATTGTCAAAAAAATTACTGAAAGAGATAAAAAATAATTACCAAAAATTGAAAAATTTTCAAAAACTAAAAAAGTTACCAAAGAGTGTATTATTAACGGCTACCTTACGGTGCCCGTTAACACAACCCTATTAACAAAATGAAAGATTAATTGCATGCATCCTCCTCTTAAAAGCCCGTTTACATAGTTCAGGATGAGCAACATTGTTAAAAGTTCTTTATATCAATCACTGTGCATGATTTCAACATTATTGATTGGTTCTTACCAAAAAAAAAAAAAAAAAAAAAAAAACATTATTGATTGGTTTTCCCATTGTACGTAGAAAATAGTCCTACGGTCTATATCTCATTAAATTGCTTCGTTTACATATTTTCAACGCTATTGACTAATTCACTGTTCATTACCCCACAGAAAAGGTCGTTGGGAAAGTTGATGTTTTTTATGATCCTTGTATATATAGGAGTTTTATTAGCTTTGAAATATTAACATTTGCCCTCTTGTGGTTTGATCTTAGCATTTTTTTTTGGACAATCTGATTTGATCTTAGCTTTGGAAAAAATTCTATTAAAAAAAATTTACTTATACATTTTTTAAAACATACTTAAAATGCTCTTAAAGTTAATGATATATATAAAATTATAAGAAGAAAGAGATTAATGCTTTCAATGAGAAATTAGTGTTTGTACATTTTTTTTTTATTTTTATTTTTTATAAATATGAAAGGGGTCATTATGATAAGTTGCACCTACCTAAAGTTTTGTTAATTAATAAAATAAAGGGGGAGGAGGAGGATCTTGAAAAATCCAGGGGGCCATGGCCCCTCCTCTGCCCTCCTCCCTCTGCCATTGATCGCTTTGCAAAAATGTTTACAATGTATATTCTTATTCTTAGAAAGTATTCTCTCTCTCTTCTTCTTCTTTTTTTTTTTTTTTTTTTTTGGACAAAACGTGATGGTTAGCTTCTTTTGTACTAACAAGATGATCAAGTTCACTTATCTCGAATAAAAAATTATTGAAATTTTCCCAAGTTTCATATTGATTCTATGAGTCTATTGAAAAATAGATAATGTACATTTGCATGTTGTCATATATTCAACGTTAATCTAATTTATTAAGTTAATGCTTGAATTGTAACAGTGCTATAGCAGATTATTTGTCTCGTGATCTTCCTTACACATTATCGCCAGACGATGTTTTTCTCACTATAGGATGCATCCAAGCAATTGAAGTAACTCTAAGAGCCCTTGCTCGCCCGGGTGCCAACATTCTGCTTCCAAGACCATGCTTCCCATTCTATGACTCTTATGCTTCATCTATCAATCTTGAAGTCCGTTATTTTGATCTTAATCCAGAAAAGGGTTGGGAGGTTGATATTGAAAGTGTCGAAGTTCTGACTGATGAGAATACCGTTGCCATGGTCATCATAAACCCTGGCAATCCTTGTGGAAGTGTCTATACACGCCAACATTTGAAAGAGGTAGGTACCGTAGGTTAAACCTTCTTTTTTATAGATACATGAAATTAATTTATATTATATGAGTAGCAAAGATTAAACTTTAACGTCTACTCTAATCCTAATTCACAAATTTACCTCCTTATTAGCTCTAGCCAGGTTGTTTTCAGAAGATGTGAGTGAAGTATTGACCCTTAATATATATTTACTCTACTCTTGCCTCGTCGTGTAATTATTTGAGTCAATGTCTTTTCGGAAGTAGAATCAACTTTGTTTTAAGAATATGCATGTAAGAATATGAGAATGTCTAAAAGTTCATAAGAGGAATGACTTATGAAGTTTTTAATGGTGCAACAATAATTAAATTTTAGTATATGCTGCTACACTCTCACATGATTTTAGCTTGGAACTCATGCTTCGTACGTTTTTGTAATAATAGCATGAGTTCTCATAAGTAAAAATTATTTTTTATTAAAGCGTTAATGACAATATTATTGGTGGTTGATTTTATGAATATTAGATTGCAGAGACGGCGAGAAAGCTGGGCATTCTAGTGGTTACAGATGAGGTTTATCACCATCTCACTTTTGGACCTAATCCATTTGTGCCAATGGGAGTATTTGGATCAATAGTGCCTGTTATCACACTAGGGTCTATATCAAAGAGATGGCTTGTGCCAGGCTGGCGACTAGGTTGGCTTGTGATAAGTGATCCTAATGGTATCCTTCGAAAATCCGGGGTCATCTCTCTCTCTCTCTCTCTCTCTCTCTCTCTCTCTCTCTCTCTGTTAAGCTTGCACAGCCACAAATACATATAGAATAATAATTATAATGAAGGTTCTGCATTATATTTCAATTTATTGGATGAGTAATAACAAGACATATGCAGTATTCTCAAATCCTTTTCTTTTCCTCTCAGATTGTAGAATGCATTACAGACTGTCTCAATATGACACCTGATCCACCAACGTTCATTCAGGTTTGTAAATTGCTATGTTTATGTCTAAATATGGAAGCATGCTACATTTTTTCCTCTTTGAAGCACTTTCAAAACTTATTATGTATTTTTATCCTTAATTCTTGTTGGAGAAAATTCACCTGAAAGACATTAGAACAATTTCTTTTAATAGAAGACTACAGAAATAACAAGAAAAAAGGCCCACTTTCTCTAGACCTAACTTTGACTTCATTATATCCTTAGTGGTTAGGCTGAACAGCTCTTCGATCTAAGTAAAGGTGAATCCTACTTCTAACTATGTGGAAACTCCCAAGACTTTTTTTCTAGTAGTTATCTGGTGCTTGTGGGAAGTGAAAAATCTGACTCTATTGGCCTTTACTCCCAAATCTCTAACATACTAACATGAGATGACTCTATTGTCCCTTAAGATACTGGTGAGTGATGTCCAACTTCTTGGTGTATAATGAAAATTAAGATGGTTATTCATTCATTCATCCATTTAGTTATATCGCTATTTCAAAATTTTGCTCATTATTTTAATAATACTTTACTGTACTTTATTTGATTCATGGTAGAATGACATTTTGCATTTTTTTTTTATGTAGATTATTTTCATTTGCATCTGACATATAATTTTCCCATTCTCTCTCAATTGTTTCTTTCAAACTTTTAACATAGTGATACTGAAATATTATGATTATCCATGTATTTTTGTCTTCCTTCTCTTGAAAATATAACAGTGTGGTTTATGTATTAGGGTGCAGTTCCCCAAATCCTTGAAAAAACAGGGGAGGATTTCTTTTCAAAAACTATTGACATCCTAAGGGAGGTTGCACACATATGTTATGAAAGAATTCAGGAGATCCCTTGCATTACTTGCCCAAATAAACCTGAAGGATCCATGTTTGTGATGGTAAGGACATCAAAATTTTTAATTATTTGTGCCTAAAAAGGTAATTAATATCTTATTGATTAGGAATTTGGTCACAGGCTAAGCTAAACCTGCCATTATTGGAAGACATAAATGATGATTTGGACTTCTGTCTCAAGCTGGCTAAAGAGGAGTCTGTTGTTGTTTTACCAGGTATGTAACAAGGTCTTTTCCCATTAAAAAAAAGGTCTTTAAGATTTCTTGAGCCAGACAAATACATTCACAGATCCAGATTTGTAATGCATTAAGGCGGTGTTTTTTCATTTTACCCCCAAAAAGAGTGGCCTTAGTATTTGTTTGGCTGCTTTGTAAATCTTTATATATCTTCTGGACTAGAGTTCTTGTACACTAGTTGAGAAAATCTGGGTAATAGCTAGGCTGCTGGAGTAATTTCTTTGTCCCTAATACGGTGCATTTAAAGATAACTAGGCTTAAATATTATGGCCTGATGAGCTAAAAAATGATGAGAAGGGACATAATAAAAATAAAAAATAGGAGAGCTAGTAAATCATAGATTCTTGATTGTTTAGGAACAGCTTATTTAGCTTTTTATTGAAAACTTTTTGTTGAAAGTTTACTAAAGTATATTTGTACCTTGAAAAAAATTTGAAAAAGTGAGAAAATGCGGGAAAAAAGTGATTTTATAAAAAGTTGTACATAAAATTAAAAGTTAAAAGCTAGAAGCTGAATTTGATGCCAAACAGGCTGTATAGTATTAAGGAAGTTGCTCTCGCAGGAGACCCTTCTATGTTTCCCCCATTGACTGCTAATTACATAATCATGGAAAGATATCTAAAACACAAATATTTGCCTTCCAATATTTTGATGTATGTCACTCCCAAGTGTATGCCCTTTTTTTTCGGTGTAATATTAATAATCGATCTCAAAAAGTTCTACAATTTGGAAAAAAAATTTCTCTTGAAAGATAAACCTACAAATCCACATTCAACTTCAAAAACGTTTTCTGCAATGCTTGCTTGCTTTCTTAATGGCGGCATTGGGGATATTTCTTTTAAGGAAATAGTGATCATCTCTTGAAATCTCTAGATGTCACATTTACAAGCCTTAAAAAAAAATGACAATGGGTTGAGGACAACAGTATGCATGTAGGATATGTCACTTTCTTGCCCTACGGTTAGCATATTATTGGAGTGGATTTATGTTGCTTTTCATATTGATTTTTTTTGCTGTTGTTGTTTTAAAACTTTCCCTTCTGTCATTTGATGGATGAAAAATGCTGACATGACAAACGGAATTTATACCATGACATAGGATCCACTTTATTAAAGTAACCTAAGTTTCATAAATTCTGTTTGCTATGTCCGCATTTTCTTTCCATAAATGATGGTAAAGACTTTTTTTAAAACATTTTTAAGTATAAGGAGGATTTTAAAACAAATTTCAAGGGTTGAGTACGATATATTCAATTTAACCCAAAAAGAAATCTCTTAGACAAATGAGCACAGAGTCATGGCTTTTCAAAATTTTGATTGCCAAGTACATGACCCTAGCTGAAAGCAAAATCTCGACCATGAAACATGTATTACAAGATTAAAATATTAGTTTTAATAAATAAACATGTTTATTAGGATGGTAATGGTGTAGGGGAACGAGTGTCTCTGTCATCATTCCTGCCCCTGCAACTTTAAGTCTCTCCCCTTATACATCATATACCTTAACATTTTAAAAACTAAACAGAGAGAGATGGCTATTGTAGTGCAATTAGCATAGATGATTGAGAAGAAAGGACAGTAAGATTACTAGTCTTTTTTAGCATTCAAAAGATTTTCATATCCTAATTAAAGGGTTCGATCGCGACTACTTTGGTTGAGTAATATTTGTGGAGAATAATTTCGCTGCTAATTGAGGTTAATAGTACTCAATCCTTTTGTTTTCAGGGGCGGCAGTGGGGATGAAGAATTGGTTGCGCATAACTTTTGCAGCTGAGCCTTCAGCTCTTGAAGATGGCTTTGGGAGAATGAAAGCCTTCTGTGAAAGGCATGCCAAGAAACAATAAGAATTCTCTTAAGTTACAAAATGGAGCAGTAGTGATCAATAACTACGCGTTGGATCTTAAGCTCAAGCTGGTTTCTCATGGGTGGTTTTCATGAATGTTATGAATTGTAATTGTTCAAGTATTTGAAAATAAAGTCCCCTCTTCAATGTCTTGCTACTCAAGCAAGACACCATGAAGAAGAGTGGTGATGACTTGTGATCTGCAACTTCCTGTTGCACGATCACACGATGTCAGTATTGGTGATAGGTGATCTGCAACATCCCGTTGCATGATCTCATATATGTTGTTACTGCTTGCACCAATAATTTCATTAAACCTTAAATAAAGTAGTTCTCAGAGGCTTGAATGTGTCCAGTTCTGTTTGATTATTGAACCAGAAAATATTGTTCAATTGGAGAACTTCTAAAGCAAGAATTTATTACAGATCATTTCTTAAGAGCTTGACAAGTACTGCCTAACTTGAAATAATCAAAACAGGAAAATAATGATTAAATTGCACTTTACATTCTTACAATTTGGAGTGATTTTGATTTTGTCCCACTAAGTTTCAAATTTGGATTCGCACTATCGTTTGTATTTAAGGCTTTCAGCTTAAAACAATATGGTTTAAATGTTTTGTCACATCATGGAAAAAAATAAATTTTTTGAGCTTGTTGTGAGTAGTTTGTCATGTCATCATCAAAAAGTACATTTTCAAGGAAGAGAAAATGGATTGAGATTTTGTGCAATAACCCCATTACACCATATAATTATCACACACACTTATTTATATATATATATATATATATATATATATATATGAGATGTAAAAGTTAGTAGCGTTAAAAAATATATACATATATCTATAAAAAAAATTACTTATTAACCGTTAAATCTTACATGGATATAGTAATTGCACGGTGACTAGATTCAAATATAAAGAACAAAGAAAACAAGTCCCGACCCGTATTTCCGAATCATGCTTTGATTACCTTTTTTTTTTAAAAGACAAAAGCACTGTAAACTATCTTGTAAATGCAAATTTTTATTGCAAACTATTATTGTAAGCTTTTGTATACTTGAATCAAAGTCTCCTGCAAATTTATTTTTTAATGATTTTAGATTTATCGGAGATTTTCAAAGTGTCTTTGTTTGCAGGCGTTCTTTCTCCTACATTTCACTACAAAAAACGCAGTTTTAAGCTCATATACTTCCACCATGTTATATAAAAAGGAAAAAGTTGAAAATTATAATCTTTTTTCCATTCTTTACCAAACATTAAAGAGAAAAGTAAAAGGGTCATGCTAACGGGTGTCCTTAGGGCAATGGTTAACAATCTATTTTATGAAAGTTTTGACATTATTTTTATGGAAAATAGAAAAAGCTGTCAAAATATTAATTGTTGTTTTAAATTTTTTTTAAATGGGTTATTAACCATTATCCTAAGAGACTTTGTTTTACCTATTCAAGAAACAGTTGAGAGTCGCCTAAAACTGCTCTAACTACCAATTAAAGGAGAGATGGTAGATCTAATAGCAATTTTGGATTATTAGAGGGGAATATTTTAGCTAATAAATTTTGATTTTGAAGTTTTTTTTGGAGAGAGAGAGAGAGAGAGAGAGAGAGAGAGAGAGAGAGAGAGAGAGAGAGAGAGAGAGAGAGAGAGAGAGAGAGAGATTATTCTATATTTATAGTGTATGTAGTAAAAAATTAGAGTATAAAACTTATACGCATGAAAGAATTTGAACCGTCTCAAAGATGGTCAATCAAAAGGGTCAAACGAAGTGCACACTTACTAAAATAGAGATTTTCATTTATTGACTAAATTTTGGGCTTAGTTAATACTCTTACAAGATAATAAATAACTCAAAATTTTCTTCTATTTTTGTTAGATTAAAAAAAAAACATTATTACCATGTAATATTCAGCATTTCTTTTAAAGATTTTATTGACTGATATTTGAGGCTTTCTTCCATTTGGGGCTTTAGGCCATGGCCTAAGTGGCTAAGTGGATGATTGGCCTAATTATTCCCACTGTTTTAAAAACTGGATTAGACTAGCCAGTTTAACTGGTTAAACTGAGAATTGAACCTAGAACATGTCCGGTAAAAATCAGAATAACCGGTCAAGAAATGGGAAAAACGGAAACCGGGCCATTTTTTGGTTCTTTGACTGTTCTAGTTTTTAAAACCATGGTTGTTTCCCATGTATCGATCTATGTTGTCTCGGTTGATAATCCACTCCCTACTAAGAAGAATTCCCTTCTCGATAATGAGAAGATGGAAGCAAGTACATATACTAGCAAGAAAACAAATTCATTTCATCTAAGGCATCAATTCATATGGCAACACAAACTTCTCCCTATAGTCCACATTCCCAAATATCATGATCTCCAATAAATTCAAGACACTTGACTTTGAGAAGTACAATGACACTAGTAACCCAATGGTCCACTCGCAGATATACTATCACAAGATGGCCTAGTAAGGCTAGTATACAAAGAATGATCCTCTTGTGAATCAAACCTTCCAGATTAAACTTAATAGGATCTGAAACAGTCTGGTATCTTAAGCAATAAAAATTGAGTTGTTGGAAACACTTGATGAATGCCTTTTTGTCTCAGTACGGATTCATAAATGTTGATTTTGATCGGAAAAAGAGAGTGAAGAAACTTTTTGAGAATATGCCCAGAGATCACTACAAAAAAAAATGCCTATTAGCGACCAAAAATTTTTGACGGACCCAAAAAGCCCTCTCAAAAAATCTTATTTGTGATGGCAAAATAAAGCCCTCACAAATACTTCGTAAAATGTGAAATATTTGTGACCAATAAAAAAAGCTATCACAATTATGTGTTATAGCCGTTATAAATACTAATATTTTGGAGGAAAATTTTTCTTCCATATTATTTCCGAGGAACAATTAAAAATCTCTCGCAGAAAATGTATTATTTGTGACGGTTAAAAAAATGCCGTCACTAATACTAAATTATTTGCGAGGGCTAAGATTGACCTTCACAAATAATCATTAAAATGTAAAAAAATTTGGAGGAAAATGTTCCTACCAAATTATTTTCAAGGGACAATAAAAATTCCTTGCAAAAGTTTAATTTTTGTGTGAGTTAAAGATATACCCTCACTAATACTTAATTATTTGCGAGGGCCACAATTGGCCTTCACAAATAATCATGAAAATATTAATTTTCTTTGGAGATAAAAGTCATTCTAAAATTCAAAGAATATAATGATTGGTGAAACATAGAGTGATAGGAAATTTTTATTCAAAATTATGCCTATTGAAATTCATAATATCTTGTTTTTCATCTCTGGTTTTCAATTAGGCCACCAACTTATAGATGGTTTGCTCAAATTCTTTGAAACCTTCGGACTCAGCTTGACTTTAAGCTTCATAATTCTAATTTATCCATCATTTTCTATCTATGTAATTAACCACTACAAGAACTACATGATCACTTCTTTGGAAAGTTGCATGAACTAGACTAAAGTAAAAATGTTATTTACATATTCATAACACATATAGCAATTGGTGATTACCAATCACTCATAGTACTGGGAAATAAGATGAACAAAAAAAAAAAAAAAAAAAGCTTAGTTTTAAAATCAGTGCAAGGCATTTAAGTGGTGAGAATTGGAGGCAGTAATTTAGACTTGGATCCAAGAACTTTAAAACTAGTACAAGCCGTCTCTTTGATATGGACCCTAGTGTGAGAACAGGCAGTATTGATCCAAATACTCCTATTGGCACAAATGGATTAGTTCCAAAAGTGAGATGGTGATAAACTTCATCTGCAACCACCAGAATGCCCAGCTTTCTTACTGCCCCTGCAATCTAAAATTCAGAAAATCAACCACCGCTAACATTAACACCCTAATTACAAACCAAAAAAAAAAAAGTTTTACTTACGAAAACTCACGCTTATTGCAAAAATGTTTCTAAACCATTAAATCCACCATTGTTTTACATGTAAGTAACAAGATCATATGAGAGTCTAGCAAAATAAACTAAAATTTAATCCTTGTTTCACCACTAAAAGCTTTAAGTCATTCTTATTATGAACTTAAAGTCGTTTTGATATTCTCAAAACAAATTCGACTCTACTTCCAAATAGACATTGGCTTAAATGATAAAGAAATCAGGTAAGGAGGTAAATTTTTAATGATATTTTTTGAGTCGATTGTAATTGATATATTAAAGGTCAATGCCCTCGCTAATAACCTCCATGTATCCAAGAATTTTGATCAAGCTCAAATATGCGGTTTAAATTGTGTCCATGACTCAATTGTCCCTGCCTCCCTAGTCTAAAGTGCATGTCTGAAACAAAATATATGTATAAGCATGAAGGGAACACATTCATAAAGCCAACAATAGTATCTCTTTCCAAAAAAAGAAAAAAAAAAAAGAAAAAAAAAGCAACCTCAAGCTCAAACATGTCAGTTCGTTTAAACCCCTTAAACCTAACAGATTAACCTAGTGAATTAGCCAAGTGATTAACTTAGGTAATTTAATTAAAACTAGGTTAACACAAATAAGCAAAAACAACAAAGCAGCGAAAAATAAATAACACAAAGATATGATGACCCAGGAAAACCAAACCGGTAAAAACCTGGGGAGGATTTAACCTAGCTATCCTCAAGGTAAACTGAATCCACTATGAAAGAATCGAAGTTTACACAACAAGACTTAGACCACTAACATCTTATTGCTACCCAAGTGTAGGAAACTTACTACCATGACCCCATGATAGCTCCGAGATCCACGGACTCTTTCTTTCTTGAATTCTTCAGCAAATCCATAAGCGCACCTGCTTGTATATCTTTGTGCTTTTTTGATTCTGCAACTGTATTGATCTACACAACTCTTGACATGAATCTCAAGTTTGTAAACCCTAAGTGTATGTGAAGGTAAACACCTCTAGATCTCACAAAGAGATTCACAAACACAGCATTCAGAACTCTAAAAACGTGGCTAGGGTTTTCCCTTATATACTTAGGGCAAAACATAAAACCCTATACATTAAATGGACTTGGGCTGAGTTGGAATTTTCTGCAGAAAAATGATCTGCCCGATTTTTGATCGATCGAGTCTAATTTTCGATCGATCGAGTCTGACAGAAAATTAATAGTAATTCTGCATAAAAACTCGATTCCAACTTTACATTAAATCCCATACTTTGAGCAAGTCTAACACACGACTAAACATTGTTTTGATCATGGTTTGCCAACATACAAATTGAAGTTCTAAATACATTAGATCCTAATCCTTAGAACCTAACAAAACAGAATCAAAATAGATAGTATAATCACATATTAAACTCAATGGGGTCAATGAGAGCATTCTATACTTTTCGAGTAATAACCTTAGAGAATTAAGAAAGATAGCAAGAAAGATAACTGCCTGTACCTTGCCTGTAACTAAATTTCTTTTTCAATAAGCATTCTTAGTATTATGCACACGGATGACTAGTCTAGATGAAGCCTAATACGGTGATGGAGTGGAGGCCGTAAGCCTTTCATGTCACTCGATTATCATATTCTCAACATCCTTCCTACTCCAATCTATATCATCATCCTCATTTTCTTCTTGCAGCACATTTGCATTACAGTGTAAATTTTCTTCTTCTTGGTATGGCTCTTCTTCATCTAATGGCATTTCATAAAGGTTTTGTGGTTTGGTTTCAATCACAACATTCCATGTGGGATCTTTTATTCTATTAACATAGTAAACTTGAGTTGCTTGACATGCTAATACAAATGGCTCTACGGTTTTCAACTTTCGTGATGTATTAACAATAGTGGTTCCGTGCCGATCTCTCTTATAACTAATTCCTTCACGAGATACATCATACCAATCACATTTAAACAACACAACTTTGTTCCCTTCAGTATATTGAGTTCAACAATGTCTGTTAGTTGTCCATAATAAGGCACATTGCAACTTTGATCCTCCCTTCTCACCATAAATCCATTATTTTGTGTTCTTTTACTTTCATCACATTGATTTGTATGAAATCTGAACCCATTAACATTGTAACCTTGATAAAAAATAGCCCTTTTCTCAGGGCCCCGAGCTAATGAAAGCATATGCCCATCAACTTGCCTTGTATTATATAAGTTGGTGATCTACAATAAAATCTAAATAAAGTTAAACTCAAGTTGTAGTAGTTAAAATATAAACAAACATACATTTTCAAAATAAATTACTATCTTACTCTTTTTTCAAACCACGCAATAAATTCTTGTCTATGCACCCTGTCAATGTCGAGAACACCTGCATTTGTAAGGATGTTCTTATGTTCTCTGCACACAGTTAAATATCCTAATCAGTTTTAATATCATATCATGAGAATATCAAAGAAGTAATTTTTGTGAAGATCATCTTACTCAACAAATCGATCAACGTCAACACAATTTTGAAGGACATAAAATGTTGCTGCATTATGAAGATCATCATTCAAGTCACACCTTATTGCTTTCCCTAAATGTTGTCCAGGTGTTGAGAATATGGACAATTGAGAGGTATTTGCACATGCGGAAGTACCTCCATCATAATTTCGCTCTACCCGATTAAATTTGGTTTCTATTCCATGTAAATAGCGAGAACAAAATGTTAGACATTCATCTGCTAAATACTTTTCTGCAATAGACCCTTCTGCGTGTGCCTTATTACGGACATAATTCTTAAGCTTGTGCAAATACCTATATTTGAAGGCATAATATGAAATTTTATCAAAAATAAAATACTAGTGTGCAATTGTAATTTAGATTATAATGAAATTTTGTAAACTTTACGTCTCAACTGGATACATCCATCTGTATTGCACTGGACCTGCAACTTTAGCTTCCCAAGATAGGTGAATGGCCAAGTGAACCATTATATCAAAGAAAGAAGGTGGAAAAATTTGTTCTAATTTACAGAGAGTTATTGCAATTTGGGTTTCAAGACGATCCAAATCATCCACTCGTAACACTTTGGAACACAATTCTTTGAAAAAGTTACTTAACTCAGTCAAAGTATCAGATACTTTTTTAGGTAAAAAGTCACGCACTGCAAGTGGGAATAATCTTTCTAGGAAAACATGACAATCATGAGTCTTCATACCATAAATTTTTCTCTGCTCAATATTCACACATCGAGATAAATTTGCAGAGTAGCCATCCGAAAATTTAAGATTTTTTACCCATAAGCATATGGCCCTTTTCTCATCATTTGACAGTGTATAGCAAGCTGGGGGTAGCTCTATCTTCCCATTAACCTCTATGGGATGGAGCGTATGTCGCATGCCCATTTCTTTTAGATCAAGACGAGTGCTTAAAGAATCCTTCGTTTTATCTTTAATATTCATAATTGTCCCAATCACACTGTCAAATATATTTTTTTCAACATGCTTCACATCCAAATTGTGACGTAACAAAAGTGTTCTCCAATATGGCAATTCAAAAAAAATACTATGCTTCTTCCAATTATGAAACTGTCCGTGCCCTTCTAAAAATTGCTTTTTCTGGCCTTTCCCAAATATTATTGGCTTTAATGGAAGAATTTGTTTTAACACATCATCACCAGATAACCGTTTGGGTGCTGTCTTCCTTTCTTTTTTACCATTAAATTGTGACTTCTTATTACGCCATTCGTGGTCTAAGGCCAAAAAACGACGATGTCCCATATAGCACATCTTATATCCATTTCGTAACCTGCAATGAGTAGTCTCACTATGACAACAAGGACACGCCAAATTTCCCTTTGTACTCCAACTAGAAATAACAGCATATGCAGGAAAATCATGGATAGTCCACAACACTACTGCTCTCATCTGAAAATTCTCCTTTGTTGAAGCATCATATGTACACACCCCATCTTCCCACAATTCTTTCAATTCATCAATCAACGGCCTCAAGAATACATTAATGTCATTCCTAGGACCCTTTGGGCCTGGTATAAGTAATGACATCAATGAGTAAGGCTCTTTCATGCACATCCAAGGGGGAAGATTATATGGAAATAAGATAATAGGCCAAATACTGTATTTAATATTCATATTTCCAAATGGGTTAAACCCATCTGTAGCTAGTCCAAGCCTAAGACAAATGATTATCAGATCTTTCGTGGCAAAACGAAGGTATTGCGGCATTACTAGCCTCCACCGCAGCTATTCCTTGTCGATTCTCATTACACATACTGGGTTGTGCCTGCAAGGTCTGTCTCATTCTCACTTCTCTATTTTTCTTATCTGGGATTTTTTTTAATTTCTTTAATTTCTTTACTTTTCAGTGTTATTAGACTATTTGCTGTGTCTTCAAGATATTCTGGATCGTTTCAAATGGTCAAGAAAACAAAACCCATTACTTCAAATAGAGCAAAATGTGAAAAAGATTGCTACTTTTTTTCTTTCTTTTGGGTTTAAATTTATTTCCTTTTGTTAGGGTTGCTGAGAAAATGTGCACAAGTCCTGTAAAGAAAGTTTAGATCTTTTTGTTTTTTACCTTGCTTCCTTTTTGATTTTATAGAAAAGAATGTAAGAAGTAGTTGTATTAGGTTCACTGCAGTATGTCTTTTGCTAGAATCAAACTTTCTGCACAGATATAAAAAATGGAATTTCTCCTATTTTCGGTTTTGAGGTCTTCAGATTGTTTATTCCTTTTCTATTTAAGAGTTGCAGTCTAGTAGTAGTGGAGATGCTCTTAATATTTTTTTTTTCAATATCTAATTTATGGTTTATATTTTATTTTTAATGGGTTTTGTATATGGTTATAGGATCTTTGAATAAGCTTTCAGATATTTCCTAAAACAATTCTTACTTTGATTTTTATTTTTCTCTTTGCCGCGACTTTGATTTTTATTTTTAATTAATGGGTTTCCTAAAATATTTCACTTTATTTTTTCACTATTTGCCGCCAATTTCTGCCAAAATTTCCCGCACAAATCCTACTATTTATTTGTTGGTTTTTCTCCAGTTCATCACAGAGAGGCTAGTGAACGAAACCAAAGATAAGGGTGCCAGGTACTGATTTATCCCCTCCAGTTTTATTCTTTGCGCCTCTAATTTATCTCTCTCTTCCTAATTTCATATTTCTGTTTTCTATTAGCAGATTTGCTCAATTTTTTTACAGCTTTTGGTGATCCATCAGTCAAAGGTAAACATCTAAAATAATATTTTACTATCTATATAAATAAGACCTACTTTAACTTTGAATAAACTAATGTTATAACTAGCTTTACAGAATCAATCCTAAGGATTGATGTGATAGAATAGTACGTTTGGTTTATTTTATAGGTATGTAAATTTTTTTGATGAAATTTTATAGGTATATAATAGTGTTAGCACATTTGGTTTTTTTTATAGGCACATAATACTGTCCTCGTTTATAGGATTCCAGTTTTATAGGTATATAATAGTGCAATTGTGAGATTTAACATGTGTAATTTCACATTAATACCCATAACTGCTAGTTTTCTTTATTTTTTGTGATGGCATTAACATATTTATATTCTACTTTCATTGTGTTGTTTACGAATGTTAGTTTTTCTAATAGTAGGTTGGCATGGCAAGGAAAGTTAAGAGGAAAGGTAAAGGCATTAGTGAGTCTCAAGACTCTCAACTATAAGAAACTCAGTCAACTAGGCCTTCCTTTGATCATAATGAAGTTTGTGAACAGGAGCTCTCACAATTTCTACGTCCATCATCTGAGTCTCAAACTGATGAAATAGCACCGCAGACCTCTAATTCCATTATAATAGGCAGTATTTACATTATTTACCTTTATTTTTTTTGCAATTACTTATATTCATAATTTAAGTTGTGATTTGGTTGCACCTTCATTATTGCACTTCCACCAAGGATCTGCATCATGCATAACAGTTCCAAATCCATCATATTACTATAGCATCATTGCAAGTGGCTGGTTGAGAATATTGTGATGATCTTACATGTTTCTTTGTTAGAAGTTTGAATTTCATAATAGACAAGCTTGATACTATCTTCAGTTGCCCTTTCTGCAATCATGGAACTAGTGTCGAATGCTATATGTTAGTATTTTTTTTTAATTTCATTTCCCTCTGGTACATGATGTTCTAAAGATAGTTTCCATCTTATTGAGTTTTTGTCTCTCTTGTTATGCACCTTTTGCTGAGATTGTTCATGACACATGCAAATTTTAAGTTGTATTTCCTGTGTACTTGGGTTGTGCTTTGCCCTTACTGAATGGCTCATTTACCTTTAATTTACTAAATGTTAGCTGGAATCAAAACTTTAAGCATGAATTTTTTTTTGGTTAATTTCTTTTGCTGTTAAAATAATATTCGTGTGCTTGAATATGTGAGAGATCAAGAACAGATTCTAAAAAAAAGAGGGGTTGAGGAAAGGCTAAAGGCATCAATGCCGGAGATGGTGAAATAGAGGTTGAGATTTATGACGGCAAGTGAGTGACTTATTGCTATGTTGGTTTATTGAAATTAATTATGGTACCATAGCTATATGATATTGTTAACATGTTTGATTCCAATTTTCAGAATTATTACACCAAAAGCCACTCGAGAGATTATCATTCTTTTTCACCAAAAACTTAATGGAGCTTGGACAACTTTTATAGAATACCCAAATTCTGAGCTAGGGACTTTATATGCTCGATATAGAGCTCAACGCTTTAAGCATAAACAACCAGATGAGGAAGTCAAGAAAGCGTTTATAGAATCAGTCAAACACCGCTATTTTGATTGGATGTTTCGCATAAGAAATCCTATTTTTTAGAAGTACGAAAAGAAAGAAGATCGTTACAAGAATGGTCCTTCTTTCATTCCTACCCCTTTTTGGAAAGAGATGGTGGATAAGTGGATGGCGGGAGATTGGGGGGGGGGGGGGTGAGCGTAATGTCATAAATTCTCTCACTCTCTCTCTAACCATTATTTGTTAATATTTTCATAGAAACTAATGTTTTAGTGTATGAATTTTGCATGCAGGAGACAAGTTTGACAAATAAGAACAATAGAAATAAGTCTAAAATTTTCTCCACTACAAGTTCTGTACCAATGGCCAAGTACAGATATGAAATGGTATATTATATTATCATCAAATAGTTTTACATTTTATTGTGTATTTACGTAGTTTAATAACTTTACCAATGTTTTTTTCTTTTTCTTTTAAATATTGTAGTATCTTGAGACGGGCTCTGAACCTAGCCCCATTGATTGCTTTAAGAAATTTCACACAAAGAAGGATGGCAAAGAATGAGCAACTGATCATGCTAAGACATTATATGTATGCAACTTATACCAAAATTTTAATTTTGTTATCAACCTTAGTTTTTGTTTGTTGTTTTGATTATCCATGTGGTTTTTATTTGTGTAGGAAAGAATGGATGCCATAAAGGACAAAGCTGTTTCTGAAGGTACTAAGACAAATGATTATCAGATCTTTCATGAAGTGGTTGGTGAACCAAGTCATGGTCGTGTTCTTGGCATGGGAATAGGTATTAAGGCTAAGGATGTGTACGGCTTAACTTCATCTGGTAAAGGTTGTAGCAAACGTTGTAGAGAAGATTTTACAAAAGAAAAAGAAGATTTGGAGGCACGTCTTAGAGAGGAAATGGATTCTAAACTTGCAAAAGTTGTGGAGAAGCTCGAGGAGAAGTTTGCACAAAAGTTACAATCAATGGGCATACCACAACAATCTGACATAGATGCAGCTACCACGGTACGTTCTCAAACTTATGCTTTTGCCTCTTGGATCTTCTACAACTTTCTATTGGTTTGTTGGTTTATAGCTTACACCTATTATAATTTTTTTTATTTTATATTTAGTTTTGATAAATGATAATAGAACTATGACAATATCTACTGTTTTGACAGCTATGTATAAGTTTTGTATTTAATTTTGTATAGCATTTGTGTTTTGTGGTTTACTTTTACATAATTGTTATATTATTTTAATTTATATTTAATTTTGATAGTGGTTTAAGTAATCAAATTAAGTTATTGTTATTGTTAAATTAAAAAAAAAAGTTACCCTTGTTGGTTTTGGGATACCGGAACTGATAACTGCTCTTGTGGTCGCTTTATGCTTTCATAAGTAAGTTGCAATACAGCTTTCCTTGCATATAGCTTATCTGAGACCGTAAGGAATTTACTATTGTTTATGATATATTATTATATGATTAGATTTAATGTGGTATATGTGTACTTATTTATTGAGGCATTGATACAAATACAAATTCACTTTAATTGTTTCATTTTAACTTATGTTTAATGTTTTTTTATTCAATTTTTAGGATGGTACTAGCAGAGATGAAGAGGACAACTCAAACAATAACATAGAGGTTGAAAACAACTTAGAGAGTGACTCAGAGGAAGACTAATATAAATCTTGTCGTAGAATAGTTTAAGTTTAACACAAGTTTTAATTTCAGGATTTCTTTGTATATTTTATATTTTAAAGTTTGAACTTATTTGAATTTTTATCTTTTGATGGATTAATTTTTAGTAGTTATTGGACTATTGTATCAATTTTTAGTAATTATTGTACTATTGTAACATGATAATTAAACAAAAATGATAATAATAAATTAAAAATAAATAAAAAATAAAATATTTCAAAAATTATATAAAATATTACCACCGATATAAAAATTTGGTCATAAATAACTATATAGTGATGATAGTCCCTCGCAATTAATTGAATAGTGACGTCATTATTGTTTGTACAAATAGTTATTAACGACAATTGCTTTTCTCGCTAAAAGTAAGTCGCGAGAGGTTAAAAGCCCTCACAAATAAATTTTAGTGATGCCCTTATTGCGAGGGTATAAATGTTCTCGCAAATAGTTATTAATGACGACTGCTTCCTTCTCTAAAAATAAGCTGCGATGGTTAAAAACCCTCACAATTAAATTTTAGCGATGTAATTATTGCGAGGGTATAAATGTTCTCACAAACAATTATTAACGACTACTAACTTCCCCTCGCTAAAATTAAGTTGTGAGGGGTTAAAAGCCTTCACAAATAAATTTTAGCGAAGCCATTATTGCGAGGGTGTAAATGTCCTCACAAATAGTTATCAATGACGACTGCTTTCCCTTGCTAAAAATAAGTTGTGAAGGGTTAAAAGCCCTCACAAATAAATTTTAGCGATGCCATTATTGCGAGGGTATAAATGTCTTCACAAATAGTTATTAACGACGATTGCTTCCCCTCGCTAAAAATAAGTTGCGAGGGGCCAAAAGCCCTCAAAAATTAATTTTAGCGACGCCATTGTTTGTCACTAAAAAGTATGTCGTCAATTTGGAATTCGCAAATAACTAATTGTGAGGGTATAAAGATCCTCACAAATAGTTGTTAACAACGACTGTTTTCCCTCGCTAAAAATAAGTCGTTGACTTTTTTCGTCGTTTGGTAATATATTTGTGAGGCCGAATTTGTTCAGTTGCGACGGTGGATTGCCCTCGTAAATTAGTTATTTGCGAAGGTACGGTCGCAAAATCTCTTTTAGCAATAAGAGCAAATACGACGGCCTTCGAGGGCCATATGCCTCGCTAATAACCTTTTGCGATGATATATGAATTTTTGCGAGGGCATATGGCCCTCGCTAGTAGACTCTTTTCTTGTAGTGGATGGAAGGTCTAAGCCCTGATCTTTGTTGGGTTAGTAGGAAAGAAAATAACCCTATGACTGGGTCATTGGGGCCTGTCATCTTTAAAGTTGTTTATTGCTAAACTTAACCATGTGCTGAATGTACTTGTGTGTGGTTTGGGGAATCTAATTTGCTTCCAGCATCTAGAGTCTTCAGAATATGACACTGAGAATGTCATAAGTATGCCCATATTTGGTTTGGTTTGGTTTGGTTTGATTAGAAATCTGATATGATTCTTAGGAATATGGCATCCTCATGCTTGGTTTATTCATAGGAGGGTGGTAGGAATTAATATTTCTTTCAAACTATCCTCAAATATATAAATACAATGTCAAGATTATTACCCATCATTTCTATGTGACTTCCTACAAATAAATAACAAGAAAAATAATATAAACCCCAAATTAGCCAAAATATTGATCATGCTTTGCTAATCAAAATTATTTGTTTTCTTAAAAGACAAACAATTCCAGAGATATATATATATATATATATATATATATATATTATATAAAAGCTGAAGCATAGCATTTATTATTACTACACTCCAGTTGAACCACATCAGCGTCCACGTCATTATTTTTTTTCTTTCTAATTTTTCTATAATTTTTTTAACATTTATTTTTTTAATATTTACACTTCTCCAACCTTTTTCCCTTCCTTACCTTTTCATTTCCCCACTACTTCTCGAATCTTTCTCCCTTCCTAACCTTTTCATCTTTCCACTATCCTTTACATTATTATCATTCTTCCTCTTTTCCTTTATCTTCCTCTATTTTTGTCTCTTCTTATTCACACCCTCTTTCGATAAATTTGTTACTATCTTTTCCATTTTATGCATAGTTTTCCCTCACAATAAAAATGCTCTCTCTCTCTCTCTCTCTCTCTCTCTCTCTCTCTCTCAATGTTTCGGTGAATTTTTTTATCTTTCTTGCATCTCTGCTTTAGGAAGATAATTTTTTTTATATTCTTTAAAACTCTATTTTAGGTTAATGTGATATAGTTTGTTTTTTAAATTGCTGTTGTTTTTTTTTTTGTTCTCTTTGATTGTTAAATGTTATCCTATTGCGTTATAAAGAATTAAATATAGCATATAAAAATATAATATTATTCTATTACATAACATGATTTGGATAATTTGGTATTTATTCTATTACATAGCATAACTTTTTATAGTGCTCAATTTGGATGTTAAATTATGAGACTTTACTAATTTTTGTTTATTTTTTAATCATTTGTGGAGGACAAAGTACTCTTAATAGTTGTATAAGAAGTATTCTATAATGCCATTTTTTTAGAGAAAAGCAAAAGTTAACCAAACAAAATTAATGGGATGGGTGACAAATTTTAGCTTTTGCAAATTATTATTATATAGCAATGCATATATAGAAATTTAATTATTAGATTTTGCTAATAATTTTTATTTGATAATATGTTTTAGGTGGATGAAATTACAATTTCTGTAAAGAAAATAACTTTAATAGATTATCAACAGTAAATTGTTTTCCTAATTGGTTCAATTAATCATTGTTAAGTTTTATTAATTTTTTTAGTTACGTTTTTTGGTATTTTAGATTATAGGCAGAAAAAATAAGATTTGAGAAAGTTTATTTAAAAATAAAAGAATAATTTCCAAATTTTATATTTTTTTAATGATTCGCAAAATGTTATAAATAAATTTTATTAAAAAATGAATATTTTTGTTAACTTTCCTTTTAAATTTCTAAGAAAATTGTATTGTTTTTATTTTGGTACAACAAAATTTATATTTATAATTTATAATTGTTCCTATAATAAATAAAAATATGATTACGAAATACATTACTCTTTATTAAATTAGTTTAAATTGTAAAAAAAAATTAATAAAACCACCTTAAAAATAATTATCACGCTCAACGCGCGGGTTCGCGACTAGTAACATCTAAAAGCTGAAGCATTGCATTTATTGTTGTTACGCTTTTTTTGAGCCACATCAACCTAGCATTTTGGTTTATTCGGTCCACTACGGTCCATTGGATTCACTTCGGTCCAATTTGGTCCATTACGGTCTAGGTCAGTCCCATTTGGTCCCCTTCGCTCCATACTAAGGGTCTGTTTAGCAAAATAATTTTTAAATGTGTGAATAGTATTGTGGGACCCATTTTTAATGAAAAAGTTGTTGAAAAAAAAAGGTTTATGGGTCTTGTGAATAGTGCACCCTTTGAGGTTCATTCTTCATGTGCAGGACTGCCCGAAGTACGTGAAGACCTCGCAACTTACTGAGCCGATTTCTGGCATCATCAGTTGGCGCCGTCTGTGGGAAGTCGCACACGTAGACTGTGTTTCGTGCTTTCCGGACAAAGAGTTGCATGGTTTTCACACGTTCAAGGGTAACAACCATGAACGATCAAGGAAATAAGCAACGCACCACGGCACTCGAAAGGCAAGTCCAGACTTTGGCGGCCGCGGTGGAACGCCTCACAAAACGCAACAACGACTTGGAAGAACAGTTATAACGGAGGAACGCAACGCTGGACAACCAAGGGGAGAACCAAGAGGAGAGTAGTGCCGAGGACAGGAACCGTGGAGGCCCTGAGGGAAGCAATGCCTTAAGCCGACCCGAAGGACAGAAGACGAACCATCCGTCGGTCGAGGGCAATATCACGTCCCATATTGCCGCAGAGATGCAAGTGATGAAGGAGCGCATGGACTTCATGATGAACGCCCTTAATGGGTGAGTATCCAGCGACCTCGACGACCTCGTCCACCGCACGGATTCCCCATTTACAACACCCGTCATCTTGTTCCCTACGCCTCCGAAATTCCGCATGCCCCAGGTGGAAAGCTACGATGGGTCCAAGGATCCGCTGGACCACTTGGAGTCCTTTAAGACATTGATGCCCCTACACGGCGCACCGGACGAAATCATGTGCCGGGCATTCCCGGCAACGCTAAAAGGCTCCGCGAGGACCTGGTTCGGCTGATTGGCGCCCGGCTCTATCGACACCTTCAGAGAGCTGAGCGCTCAGTTTGCCTCACAGTTCATCGAGGGACATAGGCACAAGAAATCCATAGCATGCCTGATGAACATCAAGCAGCGGGAGGATGAGACCCTGAGGTCCTATATAGCCCGTTTCAATAAGGAGGCGCTGTCGATTGATGGAGCGGACGATAGGATACAAGTTGCCGCATTCACAAACGGGTTGCGGAAGGGTAAATTCTTGTTCTCGCTATACAAAAATGACCCGAAGACGACGTCGAATGTGTTTTACAGGGCAACCAAGTACATGAACGCGGAAGACGCGTTACTGGCACGGGAAGAGAAAATCCCTAGGAAGAGGGAAAGGCAGGAAGACACCCGACAAGATAAGGGGCGGAAGGCGCCTCGGACAGGGGAAGGCCGAGACAACAGACGCCCAAAGCCTAATGCCAAGAAATTCACAAGTTACACCCCATTGACGGCTCTGGTTGATCAGGTCCTGATGCAGATCAAGGATGACGGATCCTTGACGTTTCCGGGAAAGTTGAAATCAAACCCGGACAGACGACCCAAAGACAAATATTGTTGCTTCCATCGAGACCACGAGCACGATACCGCCGACTGCTACGATTTGAAGCAGCAGATTGAAGCCCTGATTAGGCAAGGGAAGTTGCAGAGGTTCGTCAGCAGAGAAAAGGCAGAAACGCCTCGACGGGAACAGGTCCCCCACCGGGATAATGAACGTCCCAGACCACCTATAAGGGACATAAGGATGATCGTAGGTGGTACATCGGCCACCGGCTCAACGAAGAAAGCTCTGAAATCCCACCTCAGAGCAGTTTAGAATGTTTAGGCTGCGAGCTTTGCTCAGAAGAAGCCGCGAATCAACAGCCCCACCATGGAGTTCACCGAAGAGGACGCCCAACACCTCCATCACCCACACGACGATGCCCTTGTCGTCAACATCCGGATAGGGGACTATAATACCTACCGGGTCTTAATCGACAACGGAAGCTCCGCGGATATCCTCTACTACCCCGCGTTCCAGCAAATGCGGATTGACAAAGAACGCTTGGTCCCCACCAAGGCCCCGTTCACCGGATTTGGAGGGACAAAAGTCTACCCCCTCGGCTCGATAACATTGCCCGTCACCATCGGGGAGTACCCTCGGCAGCTGACCAGGGACGTCACCTTCCTAGTCGTTGATTGTTCCTCAGCATACAACGCAATCATAGGACGACCCACCCTCAACGCCTGGAAGGCTGCAACCTGAACCTACGCCCTAAAGGTCAAGTTCCCGACCGAGCACGGGGTAGGGGAGTTATGGGAAGACCAAGTGGCAGCACGAGAATGCTACGTCGCAATGGTGGAGATGAATAGCCAACTACAGACGATGAACATAGAGCAGAGAGCAGGGGCAGAGCCTGTGGAGGAGCTTGAGGAAGTAATTCTCGACGAGTCAAGGCCTGACAGAACCACCCGGATCGGTTCCCTCAACAGCACGGCGGCTCGCCAGGCACTCGTGGCTTTCCTCAAGGAAAACCAAGACGTATTTGCCTGGAGTCATGAAGATATGTCGGGGATCGACCCTTCCGTCATGGTGCACAGGTTGAACGTGTCACCTACTTACAGGCCTGTACGACAGAAGAAGAGGGTGTTCGCCCCAGAGCGCGACCAAGCGGTAGCAGAGGAAGTCGGCAAGTTGCGAGAAGCAGGTTTCATCCGGAAAGTATATTACCCCGACTGGTTGGCCAACGTGGTGATAGTTAAGAAGGCTAATGGGAAGTGGCGTATGTGCGTAGACTTCACGGACCTGAACAAGGCCTGCCCCAAAGACAGTTACCCCCTTCCTCGAGTCGACACACTGGTAGACTCCACGGCCCGACACCAGCTTCTGAGATTCATGGATGCCTTCTCGGGATATAACCAGATCCAGATGGATGAGGCAGATCAGGAAAAAATCTCATTCGTCACCAGCCAAGGACTTTTCTGCTACAAGTTGATGCCATTCGGACTGAAGAATGCAGGTGCCACATACCAGAGGCTAATGAACAAAATGTTCGCCAACCAGATAGGGAGGAATGTTCAAGTGTACGTCGACAATATGCTGGTGAAAAGCCAGAAGAAGGAGGATCATCTGGGCGATCTCGAGGAAACATTTGGAACCCTCCGTTCCTACAATATGAAGCTCAACCCCTCGAAATACACCTTCGGGGTGACCGCAGGAAAATTCCTCGTCTTCATGGTCTCTCAGAGAGGCATCGAGGCTAACCCGGATAAGATCAGGGCAATAATGGAGATGGCCCCCCCGAAGAATGTAAAAGAGGTTCAAAGTTTAAATGGGAAGGTCGCCGCACTGAACAGATTTGTATCGAGGGCAACGGACAAATGCCTTCCCTTCTTCCGCACATTGAAGAAAACGTTCGAGTGGACGGACGAGTGTCAAAAGGCATTCAGAGAATTAAAAGCCTATCTCTCCTCCCCTCCATTGTTGAGTCCTTCTCAGCTAGGGGAAGAACTTTTCCTTTACTTGGCTGTCTCACTAGCGGCCGTTAGCGCGGCCTTGATCAGAGAAGAAGACGGGGTCCAGAAGCCCGTGTACTACGCCAGTCGGGCGTTTCAGGGGGCGGAAGGCAGATACCCGCCCATGGAAAAACTCGCCTTCGCCTTGGTCACGGCAGCGAGAAAGCTCAAACCGTACTTTCAAGCCCACACGATAGTAGTTTTGACCGATAAGCCATTAAGGCAAGCGATGCACAATCCCAAAGCTGCCGGCCGCCTTGCCTTATGGGCAATTGAGTTGACCGAGTTCGACATCAGATACAGCCCCCGCACCGCCAGCAAGGGGCAGGCAGTGGCAGACTTCATTGTCGAGTTCACAAGTGGAGCTGACCAGGGGGCAAGCGACTACCCTCCATGGAGCGTACACACGGATGGGTCATCAACTAGACAGGCCGGTGGAGTAGGTGTCGTCCTTCACTCCCCCGAGGGAGACCAAATAGAATGTATGGTCCGCCTGGACTTCCCCACCACAAACAATGAGGCGGAGTATGAAGCTCTTATAACTGGATTGGACCTCGCCAAAGCGGCTGGAGCGGCCAGGGTGATAGTCTCCTGTGACTCCTAGGTCGTCGTCAACCAAGTAAATGGAGACTATGAGTGCAGAGGAGACAAAATGAAAAAATATCTTTACCAAGCAAGGAGAAGGGTGGATGAGATGAAGGCAGAGATAGTCCAGATCCCCAGAGAAGAAAATGATCAGGCCGACCGCCTTGCCAGAGCCGCATCGTCGGAACATGGGGCCGGCCCCAATGGTGTGCTCTCTTTTGTGCAGGTCTCTCCACTAATTGACTCTGTCGGTGTGCAGGAAGTAGGTTCCGAGAGCGATTGGACCACGCCCTTGATTTCCCACCTGAAAGATGGCGTCCTACCCGACGAGAGAAAAGCCGCTCGAAAGCTAAAGGTCCAAGCGGCAAGGTTCGTATTGATGAAGGACGTCTTGTACAAGAGGGGTTTCTCTCGCCCATACTTAAGGTGTTTGGGTTCCGAAGAAGCAAACTATGTCATGAGGGAAGTGCATGAAGGGATATGCGGAAACCATTCAGGGTCACGGTCATTGACGCATAAGCTGATCCGGGCAGGATACTACTGGCCGACCATGAGAAAAGACACGCAGGCTTATGTCAAGACTTGCGACAAGTGCCAGAGGTTCAGCAACATCGTCAAGCAACCCCCCGAAGAGCTGACCCCCATGATGACCCCATGGCCATTCGCTCAATGGGGACTAGATATCATGGGCCCATTCCCAACAGCGGTGTGACAGCTAAAGTTCCTTGTGGTAGGCATAGAATACTTCACGAAATGGGTGGAAGCTGAAGCATTGGCCACCATCACAGAGAAGAACATACGAGGCTTCGTCTGGAAGTCTATTATATGCAGGTTCGGAATACCCAGGGTATTAGTCTTCGACAACGGCAAACAGTTTGACAACGGTCCCTTCCGAGAGTTCTGTGCGCATCTGGGAATAAAAAATCATTACTCTTCCCCCGCCCACCCCCAAGCCAACGGTCAGGTCGAAGTAATGAACCGATCCTTGCTCAAGATTATCAAGACTCGGCTCGAGGGGGCAAAGGGGATATGGCCCGAAGAGCTGCCAAGCGTATTATGGGCATACAGAATGACAGCAAGGACCCCCACAGGAGAACACCCTTCAGGCTAACCTACGGAAGCGAGGCAGTCATTCCAGTCGAAGTGGGACGCACAACCCACAGGGTGAACACCCATGATGAAGGCAGGAACAATGAGGCCTTGCGCCTGCAGCTTGACTTGATCGACGAAGACAGAGCAGCAATAGAGCAAAGGTTAGCCCGGTATTAGGATCCAATGGCTAGGCACTACAACTCCCGAGTCAGACACAGGGAATTCCAGGTCGGTGACCTCGTCCTAAGAAAAATCATGGGCGCTGCCAGAGACCCAACCCAAGGAAAGCTCGGCCCCAATTGGGAAGGGCCATACCGAATCACAACATGGCAAAGGAAGGGCACCTACCATCTGGAAACACTGGAGGGGCAGAAGCTGCACCACCCGTGGAATGCCGAGTACCTACGTAAGTACTACCAGTAAGAAAGAATGGCAGCCCCCTACTTGTAACTAGTCTGTAATTGATCTACTTTAATGTATTCCTGGAGCTCAAAGGGCATGTTTTCCCCCTTCTAAAAAATTCTGCAAGGCATACAGAGGTTTATTCAAAGTCTCTTCTACTTACTATTAAGTGTTGAACATCAGAAACTCGCAAAGTATTAAAGCCTCAGCATAAAATCTGTTCAAGCATAAAAAGCTGACGGTGTCAAAACTGACAGCTCCATTCTACAGGCATAAAAGCGTCAAGCACCCATGCTGACGGCTTAAAAGCCACCACATTTTCTTAAATGGAAAGCCAAAAAGCCTAAGTCTAAAAGACGACGGCCTACGGTGGACGACGGCATAAAAGCGTCAAGCACCCATGTTGACGGCTTAAAAGCCACCACGTTTTCTTAAATGGAAAGCCCAAAAACCTAAGTCTAAAAGACGACGGCCTACGATGGACGACGGCATAAAAGCGTCAAGCACCCATGCTGACGGCTTAAAAGCCGCCACGTTTTTCTAAATGGAAAGCCCAAAAGCCTAAGTCTAAAAGACGACGGCCTACGATGGATGACGGCATAAAAGCGTCAAGCACCCATGCTGACGGCTTAAAAGCCACCACGTTTTCCTAAATGGAAAGCCCAAAAGCCTAAGTCTAAAAGACGACGGCCTACGATGGACAACGGCATAAAAGCGTCAAGCACCCATGCTGACGGCTTAAAAGCCACCACGTTTTCCTAAATGGAAAGCCCAAAAGCCCAAGTCTAACAGACGACGGCTTACGATGGACGACGGCATAAAAGCGTCAAGCGCCCATGCTGACGGCTTAAAAGCCACCACGTTTTACTAAATGAAAAGCCCAAAAGCCTAAGTCTAAAAGACGACGGCCTACCCTAGACGACGGCACAACAAAGTCGAGCACAAAATGCCGACGGTTTAAAAGCCAACGGTCTAAAGGTAACCTAAAGGGTAATTGCCCCTAAGACGGCCCTAATGCGACGGTGTTCTATGGACGATGGGCCTAAGAATCCACAACGTTGTCCAAATGATACGTCAGGCAGACAATGCCAAATTGATTGCAACATAGTGCTGACGGTTCCACAAAAGCCCAAACGGCGCACAAAGGAAACCATTCATGAAAGCTTAAAGTAAAAAGCAAGAATAAGCATGAAATAGGAAACGCATTGATGAAAAGCCTTAAATGGCAACATTGTTCACAACGGTGAAAATATATACATTGAAAACCATAAAAGGCAACCGTCCATAACGGAGAAACAATTGAAATCTCTACAAAAAAATACACAAGGTCACTGGACGGGAGAATCGACAATTTTCACGGCAACTTTGTCGTCCTGAACTTGAGCATGACTGCCAGCATCTGCCCCGTCATCATCCTTCTCGTCGCCTTTGATGATTGTGTCTTCATCAAAAAGTCGCTCCGTACTCTCAGAGGCGGCGGGGAGGATGGAGGTTTGTGCTTGGGCCTCGTTGATACTGACATGGGAGAGGTCAAGCTCTGGGTATGAGGCCTTCACCTGACGGAGGGCGTCATCGAACCGTCCGCGAATGTACTGCCCAACTCTGTCAGGTAGGCTTAGGAATCACAATACTCTTTGATAGAGTCCTCGCCAGCCTGACGGAGTTGGTCCCTGACGGATGAAATCTCAGCCTCCTTGTACTGAAGAAGCTCGTCCTCCGTCTCCGTTGCCTTCTCCCGTAGGCGGCTCATGGCCGTCTCCTTGTGGACACAACGATCCATTAAGCCCTTCATCATGACGACGGCCTAAAAAACAAAGATACAAAGTCAACATGACGGATGAAGATAAACATGTTTTTAAAGAAATTGATGGTGACGGAAAGTTTCTTACCTGGGCAAGATTGAAAAGGCCCGTCTCACCCATCGCCTCCGTCGAGTGATTGCCAATATCCTCGTAGTCTTCTGCCGTCAGTATTGAGGACAGCTTCTCAATGGCATATTTGGAATCCTCGCGGAGGAGGACGGGTGGCTTCTCAACGGCGGGACCCGGGCCACCCGTCATGAGGCCCTTCCCCCTGCCATGCTTGACAGCGACTTTCTTTGTCTCCGCCTCCTGGCCAACAACTGTCTCGGCCGTTGCCTTTGGTTTCTTGGGGTGACGGTCCCCCTCCTGGTCAGTTTTTCTCCTTGTGACGGACGGTTTGGGCGCGTCCGTCTTAGCTGCCAGGGCTTCTTTCTTTTTCGCAGCTGCCTGCTGCTTGATGAAGGCTCTCCTCCTTGCCTCGTCCATTTCTGCAAAGCAGACGGTACGTTAGTCAATGGCAAAAAGGAAAAACTTGAAATTTAAGTGAACGGACTTACGTGCTCGGACTTGTGTTTCGTACTTCAACGCCTCCTCGGACGGCTCAGGCCCGTCACAATGCCAACAAATTGTCTTTAATGTCACAAGTATGGCCCAAGACCTGTCCGTCAGCTCACTTTTTTGGAAAATCTTCTCCAAAAAGCTCCAATCCTCGATAGAAACTTGTGGACGGTTTTGGGCTGCAAAAGAGGACGGTCAGAAACCAATGGTGTTTGCAACAGAGGTAGAGGGAACGTGCATGAGAACATACCAGACGGGGGTAAAACACCCCATGTGGTGTCGACGGGCATAAACTCGGTCTCATCAGGACTACCCATCCACTCGTCCCCGTCTATAAAGAAATACCTAGACTTCCAGTCCCTATTGGAATCTGGAGTATCACTCACCAACCTCAGCAACGGGCTCCTTGCCACGAAGCTGTACATCCCCCTTGACTTTACTATCTCTACCGGATGGTAGCAATGAAAAAACTCCTCCACTGTTAACCTCTTTTTCCCCTTTGAATATGATCCGTACAGAACCTCCACCCCGAGGAAGATCCTCCAGGCATTCGGAGAAACCTGGTTGACGGATAATCCTAAGTAGTGAAGAAGGTGACGGTGCAGCTGGGTCAAGGGGAATCTCAACCCCGCCTTGAGCATCTGCTCATAAATCCCAACACCCTTGACCCCATGATAATAACATCTCTCTCCTGGGCGGGGTAGACAGATGGGCACGTTGGCGGGTATCTGGTACTTACTCCTAAGTGTTTTAAAGTGTGACTCTCTTATGGTGGACGTAAAGTCGTTCACTGTCCATAGTGAGAGCATGATGAACTTCCTCATCCCATCACTTCCTATGACGGACTGAATTTGTTCATCCTCCCCTACCCCATCACTAAGGTTACTCTCCGTCCTACCATTACTCGACGAAGAGGAGGACGTAGACGAGCTATCTTCTGTTGAAGTTGAAGGATCCTTTGGACTCGACGGATTAGCTTCATCGTCGCCCGCTCCCTCGCAGACAAACGATTGATTACTGGATGCGCTAGACATTTACACCTACATACGACGGAAAACCCTAAGTCCAAACTGCCCTAAAAAGGTGACTGACAGTGGTAAAAATGAGTGAGGCAGTGATGAACACTTACCAGTTGTTCTCGGTGATGAAGGGTGTCCCGGACGGTTGCGATGATGCGACGGACGACTATGTTGACGGATCAAACTCTCTTCTTGACTGGGTGAACGGCTGCGCTCTGGTCTCTTGATTTCGATAAAAAGTAAAAATGAGGGAAAAGAAGAGAGGCTTATATATGAGGAAGAGCACGGAAGGCGAGGGGACGCCTCGTTTTTGGCACACTGACATTGAGCCGACGACACGTGCCCTGCATTAATTACCCTGCATTAATTACTGAATGACAGCCTGAGCTGGAACCGTCACCCCATTAGTCCGTCTCCTTCGTGTTCACGGACTGATGGGCTGAGGGGGCACCTGATGGGGATAAAAACTCCTACTAGACGCCGGCACCCTGCGAGGGATGACGGTGCGGCGTACGATGACGGACACTAGACCCTGACGACGCGACCCTTATCTGTGGTGACGGGAGAGACCGGCGACGGGAAGGACATGGGGGTACCACAGCCTGTCTTGCCGTGTACGCTTCCCCAAGAAAATGAATCTTGCCGCATACGCTACTACTTGGACAGGTGTCTCGCGCAGCGCAACCATTCCCAAAGGGATGGCTTGCCCAACACGCTTGGTTGCCCAACAAGAATCTTACTCTCCACGCTACTCAGGGGCATTTTCGGTAAAAGTGATATCTTCCCCAGCATGCCTGGGTCAAGGGCCCCTGCTATTACTATAAATACTTCCGCACCCTCCAAAATTGAGGTACGCATATCACTACCCCGACTCTGGCACTCTAGAGTTGTGAGCAATATTAACTTAACCATCGGAGGGTTGTCGGCCAGCACCACACCGGTACCACCCTTTGAGGTTCATTCTTCCTGTGCAGGACTGCCCGAAGTACGTGAAGACCTCGCAACTTACTGAGCCGATTTCTGGCATCATCAAGTAGCAAAACATCAAACAGGGGATTTTATTAACGAATCCTACAACAATTATTATTCTTATCATTCATGGAAACCACCATGAGTAACCAGCTTGAGCTTGAGATCTAATGCGTAGCTGTTGATCACTAGTTTACTACTGCTGGATTATGTAATTTAGGAGAAATTTTATTGTTTCTTGGCATGCCTTTGACAGAAGGCTTTAATTCTCCCCAAGCCATCTTCAAGAGCTGAAGGCTCAACTGCGAAAGTTATGCGCAACCAATTCTTCATCCCCAGGGCCACCCCTAAAAAAGAGACTCGAGTACTATTAGCGTCAATTGGCAGCATAATCAATTAGCATATACAACTGTGGATATTGTGTGAACGAGTGTAAATGTAAAATAAGTGAGAGAATATTTACTGAATTCCTAAACCCATCCCTGCATATCATAACAATCTTAGCCATTAATTTGGATTTTGGATATGACTATAAATCATTTAAATACTAAACAAGAGTAGTAAATTCTGGTCATCATTCTGTCTTCTAAATCATCTATTCTCATTGCACTAATAGCCATCACCCCTTCTCTCTTATCTTAGTTTGCCAGGCTTTAGTTAGTAGGTAGCTTATTTTACCATTGAACTTGCTTGGTTTTGTTGGATTAATGGCGCTTGTTGGGGTCTGAGTATTAAAAATTTTAGATTTGATGGAAGTTGGGACTAATATTTTATATTGTTTCAAATATGTGACGAATATGGGGAGACATGAAGTTCCAGGGCTGGAATGATGACGGAGACACCCACTGAACCCTATGCCAATACCATCCTAATAAACCTTTTAAGTACCAAGAAAATCATTTCTTGGCCAAGAACTTTACTTTTGGAATACATGTTTCATGGTGATGATTTGCTTCCAGCTAGGATAATGTGAATTTTGAGAAGCCATGACTATGGGCTCAAGTGTCTACGGGATTTTACTTTTTCAATAAGCTTTTGGAGACGCAATAGAATATAGACTAACTGCAATATGTCCACGCTTTTGCAACAACACTAAAAAAAAAAAAAAAGAAAAAAAAAAAGAAAAAGAAAAATCAATATATAAAGTCACATTGCTAGAAAGTGACCAATCTAACATGCATGCTGTTAGGTTCTAAGAATTAGGAACTAATGTATTAGAACTTCAATTTGTATGTTGGCAAATCATGATCAAAACAATATTTAGTCTTGTGTTAGACTTTGCTCAAAGTATGGCGTTTATGTAAAGTTGGAATTGAGTTTACTGCAGAAGTAACTGTTCACTTTCTGCCTAACTCGATCGATCGAGAATTAGACTCGATCGATCGAAAATCAGGCAGATCGTTTTTCTGCAGAAAATTTCAACTCAGCCCAAGCCCATTTAATGTATAGGGTTTTATGTTTTTCCCTAAGTATAAAAGGGAAAATCCTAGCGATGTTTTTAGAGTTCTGAATGCTGTGTTTGTGAATCTCATTGTGAGATCTAGAGGTGTTTACCTTCACATACATTTAGGGTTTACAAACTTGAGATTCATGTCAAGAGTTGTGTAAATCAATACAGTTGCAGAATTAAAAGAGCATAAAGATATACAAGCAGGTGCGCTTGTGATTTGCTAAAGAATTCAAAGAAAGAAGGAGTCCGTGGATCTCGGAGCTATCATGGGGTCGTGGTAGTAAGTTTCCTACACTTGAGTAGCAATAGGATGTTAGTGGTCTAAGTCTTATTGTGTAAACTTCGATTCTTTCATAGTGGATTCAGTTTACCTTGAGGATAGCTAGGTTAAATCCTCCCCAGGTTTTTTACTGGTTTGATTTTCCTGGGTCATCAGATCTTTGTGTTCTTTAATTTCCGCTGCTTTACTGTTTTTGCTTATTTGTGTTAACCTAGATTTAATTAAATTACCTAAGTTAATCACTTGGCTAATTTTCTAGGTTAATCTGTTGTGTTTAAGGGGTCTAAACGAACTTACACATGCTATTGTCTTGTAATGGCAACACCTAGAGATTTCAAGGGGTAGGCAATCACTGTTACCTTGAAAGAGGTATCCACGATGCCACCATTAAGAATGCATTACATAAACTGTTTTCTAGGTAACATGTTTTCTAGGTTTATCTTTCAAGACGATTTTTTTTTTTTTTTTTTCAAATTTCATGTTACTCTGTGAGATGATCTGTTAGTAAGAGATACAAAGGGAATTAAAAGGAATCCACATACACTTGGGAATGAAATGTCAAAACATTGAAAGGCCATAATTTCCTAAATACCATACTAAGATTTACTTGCTCTCCTTATATTCATTTTTATTTTGTTCCTTCTCATCATTTTAGACTTCTAGTTCACCAGGCCAGGACTTGTAAGCCTAATGATCTTTAAATGCATGATATTAAGTACAGAGACCTTACCCCACCAGCCAACTACCCGGATTTTCTCAACAAATGCAGATGTATAAAAATTTACAAAGCAGCCAAACAGTCTATAAGGTCCTCTTTTTTTTTTTTTTTTCTTTTTTTCTCTGATTTAACCAAGGCAAAAAAAAGACAGGAAATCTGAACTTGTGACTTGGGTTTTGTGCAGATCAAGAAATCTTAAAGACCTTGTAACATACCTGGTAAAACAATAACCGAATCCTCTTTAGCCAGCTTGAGACAGAAGTCCATATCATCAATTATGTCTTCCAATAATGATAGATTTAGCTTAACCTGTGATGAAATTCCTAGTCAGTAAGATATTCAATACTTAATTTTAAGGCACCAATTTGCCTAAGATTTGATATCCTTACCATCACAAACATGGATCCTACAGGTTTGTTTGGGCAAGAAATGCAAGGGATCTCCATAACTCTATCATAACATATATGTGCAGCCTCCCTTAGGATGTCAATAATTTTTGAAAAGAAATCCTTACCTGTCTTTTCAAGGATATGAGGAACCGCACCCTGATACATAAACAACATTATCATATTTTCAAGAGAAGGAACAGGGGAAAAAAGGGACGATTATAGCATTCCAGTATTCATATGTCAAAATATTGAATTAAAGCATCAATAACAAAAGAAAGGAACAGTAATATGTGCATATTTAGATGAACATAAGCAACATATTAAAAAATAAAAAAAAGGAGCAAGATGTCATTCTACAAGGAGTCAAATTAATCAAAGTAGAATTGTTAAAATAATATGTGCTAAAATGTGAAATCTGCAAAAGTGATATAATGTTAATGATTGAATGAATAACGGTCTTAAAATTTGATTATACACCAAGAAATTGGTCACCAATATCTTTAGTAATACCAGAGGGGTCTTATGTTAGTATTTTTAGGGATTTGGAAGTACAAGCCACTAGAACCAGATTTTTGAAATATCTCCTTTAGGTCTAATGAGATTTTAGGGTGACTAATTTACACCCAAGCCAAGTTTCACATCCCACAAGGAGCTGGTAGTTATCAGAATAAATTCTTGGAAGTTTGCACCTAGCTGTAGGATTCCCATCCCGAAGAGCTTTTAAGCCTAAACCACTAAGGACATGACAAAGTCAATGTAGGGTTTAGAGATGTTGCCTTTTCTTGTTATTTCTTTAGTCTTCTATTACAGGAATCAGGAAACTCTGATCTATTGTCTTTCAGGTGAATTTGCTCCAGCAAGAATTCAGGAGAAAAATACACATTAACTTCTGAAATTGCTTGAAAGAGGAAAAACTATAACATTCTTTCACTTTGATTTTTTTTTTTTAAAGAAAAAAAAATACAGAAAGAAAAAAAGAAGAAGAAGAAGCTATTTTACAAACCTGAATGAACGTTGGTGGATGAGATATCAGATTGAGAAGACTGATAATGCAATCTACAACCTGAGAGGAAAGGAAAAGGATTTGAGACTATTACACGTCATGTTATTATTCATTCAAAATGTAATATAATGCAGAACCATTATTATAATTCTATTGAGTCTACGGATGTGGAAGCTTAATTCAGGATACACGCATGAATGTGCGCATGCGCGCACACACACACAAGAGGGAGTTGACCTTGGTTTTTCGAAGGATGCCATTAGGATCGCTAGTCACAAGCCATCCTAGTCGCCAACCTGGTACAAGCCATCTCTTTGATATGGACCCTAGTGTGAGAACAGGCACTATTGATCCAAACACTCCCATTAATATTGGCACAAATGGATTAGTTCCAAAAGTGAGATGGTGATAAACTTCATCCGCAACTACCAGAATGCCCAGCTTTCGTGCTGTCTCTGCAATCTAAAATTCAGAAAATCAATCACCACTAACATTAACTCCCTAATTACAAAAAAAAAAAAAAAAGGTTTTTCTTATGAAAACTCACGCTTATTGCAGAAATGTTTCTAAATCATTAAATCCACCCTTGTGTTTGTTAGAAATACTGAATAAATGTATTGTATATCTCAATGAAAGAATATACATGAGTGCCTTTATATAGGAGGCTTATGAGTGCAGTACAAGTAAAAGTATAGTAGAAGAATGTGTGCTATACAAGTAATCTAGATGGGCCTACAACCCACAACACTATACACGTTAACAGCCCCCCCAAACTCAAGGTGGATGTGAGACCAACTTGAGGTTGTCAACCAAAGTATGAAGGCATCCTTTAGGATGTGACTTGGTGAAGATATTTGCAAGTTGATCATTGTGAGTAATATGAATAGCACTCTGGTTGTCACAATAAAGAGGAGTAGTAGAGGATGTAGACACACCTAAGTCTTTGAGAAGTCATTGTAGCCAAAGGAGCTCAGATGTGTTATCAGCAAGGGCACGGTATTCTGCTTCAGTGCTGGAGCAGGTCACATGAGTTTGTTTCTTGCTTTGCTAAGAAATCAGAGAAGAACTAAGAAGAAAGCAATAACCAGTGGTTGACCTGCGACCAGTGGGATCTCCTGCCTAATTAGTATCAGAAAATGCACGAAAAATAAGAGGAGACTGAGCATAGTAGAATATCCATGGAAGAGAGTGCCCTTTAGGTATTGAAAAATGCGTAAAACATCAGCATAGTGAGTCGATCGTGGTGCAAACAGATATTGGCTCACATGGTGAACAACATAGGAAATGTTTGGACGAGTGACAGTGAGATAAACTAGGCTGCCAACCAAGCGTTTGTAAAGAGAGGGATTAGACAATGGTTTCTCCCCTGAGGGAGTCAGATGCACATTAAGCTCAACTGGAGTGTCAAAAGTCTTGCTATCAGTGAGTCCTGCTCAAGACAAGAGTTCAGAGGTATACTTGGCTTGAGTAATATAAATTCTATCTGTAGAATGAGTCAAGACCCAAGAAGTAGCTGAGATGTCCAAGATCTTTTATCTCAAACTACTGACTGAGAAAATCCTTGAGTTTTTGAATGCCATTGAGGTTATCACTAGTTATGATCATATCATCCACATTCTGGAGAAGTAAAATAGTGCCTTTGTCACTACGACGAAGAAATAAGACAGAATTATAATGACTGGCCATATAACCCAAGCAAGAGATGGTAGAGTTGAATTTGGCAAACCAAGCTCGTGGAGTTTGTTTAAGGCCATAAAGTGCACGTCGAATGTGACAAACCTTGTTTGATTCAACAGAGAGACCAGGAGGAGGTTGCATATAAACTTCTTTACTCAAATCCCCATTAAGGAATGCATTTTTGACATCCATCTGGAAAAGGTCTCATTTACTGGCAACAACAACATCTAAGAGGGCACGAACAGATGATATACGAGCAACTGGAGCAAAGGTCTCTTCATAATCAATCCCATGCTCTTGTGTAAAACCTTTTGCAACAAGACAAGCATTGTAGCATCAATGAACCCATTAGAGCGAGTCTTAATCTTGTAGATCCATTTATAACCAACCATAGATTTCCCAGGGGGAGTGTCATCAAAACCCAAGTATGGTTTTTAGATAATGCATCAAGTTTCTCTTTCATTGCAATCTGCCATAAAGGGTCAGTGGAAGCCTCATGATAGGTGTGAGCTCGTGCAGTGTAGCCAGGGCAGTGTAACATGATAGTTAAGTAAATGTGCAAGAATGAATCTTACCCGAGTTGAGTGACGAGGTGGAATGTCTTGTGCAAGATCTTCAGGCGGAGTAGAAGTAGGGGACCAAAGCTTAGGGTTGGGGTTGGGTAACTCGTCTTTGACCTGTTCATCTTATATTTGTTCATTAAAGGTTGAACTAAGAAAGAAATCAATGATATTTGGTGGTTGGACAGAGAAGTCTATAAGAGAACCAGGAGGATCGGGAGCAGTTACAGAAGGAATATGTGCCTCATTTGGAAAAAGATCTAAGACAGAGGAGGAAGATAGGGAGGCACGGAAGTGAGAGAGCTCGACAAAGAGACGATGTTTCCAAATGACAACATTGCGGGAGATACGAAGACAATGAGAAACAGGATCATAACATCGATACCCCTTGCCATAGCCAAGAAAACAACAAAGGGTTGACCGAGTGAAGGTGAACGAAATAGGCTGAAGAAGAACGAAATAGGCAGAATCGAAGGAGTGAAGGTGATGATAATCTGGAGATGAGCCACATGGAGTTTGATTTTGGATGACAGGATTAGGAATGCAATTAATAGCATGAACAACATGAAGTGCAGTTTCACCTTAAAAAGGAGCAGAAACTTTGGCAGAGAGAGGGAAAGTACGAACAGTGTCAAGAATATGACGAAATTTTCATTCGGCTCTACCATTTTGCTGAGAGGTACCTTGACAAGTTAGTTGATGAACAGTGCCATAGGAATGCAAAATAGCTTGGAAAGCATATTGAGTGTATTCAAGAGCATTATTAGATCGAAAATTTTTGATGCGTTTGGAAAACTGAGTTTCAACCATTTTTGCAAAATTACAATATACTTGCAATAATTCAGAACGATGTTTTATATGAAAAATCCACCTACAGCAAGAGTAATCATCAAAAAAGACAACAAAATATCGAGATCCACCAATACTAGAGACAGAGAAAGGCCCCCAAACATCAGAATGAATAAGGTCAAAGATATCAGTGGATATTGATTCACTAGTATTAAAAGGCAAAGTTGATTGTTTTCCTAACTGACATGAAACACAATCAAAATTTTCTGTAGACACTGAACCTAATAAACCTCTAGAAGCCAATTCTTAAATCCAGGAAGAAGATGTGTGACTAAGTCGGGCATGCCAATGTGCAAGGGAAGGAATAGAAGAAACAACAGCAGCTACAGCAACAAAAACAAGAGCAACAAGTAGAAGATGAAGGTTGTCCATGGGAAACATATGCCCAATTTTGGGATTGGTCCTAAGTTCCTGTCCCGTCCTCGGATTATGCATAATCCACCCAGAATAATAAAAAATAATGCGATAACCCAACTTAGCTAATTGTCCCACAGAAAATAAATTGTAAGAAAGGTCAAGAACATTGAAGACCCTAAGAACCGAGAGGTTAGAGGTCGAAACAGAACCTATATTATGACCAGACATTGTGGAATCATATTTTGTGAGAATATTAAGAGGGGGTGGTGCAGGTTTAAGTTCAAAAAATAAGGACGAGTAAGGTGTCATGTGATTGCAACAAGCAGAATCCATAAGCCAAGAGGAAGAAGACATGCCAGATAGAGCTGAGAGAGAAGAGGAATAAGATGCATTACCAACCATACGAATGATATTAGCGATAATGTTGTTTAGGTCATCTGTGGACATGGTGAAAGTGCGTCCTAAAGACTTAGACTGTGCAGAGACAGGAGCCATTGGTTGGACACTTTCAGTGTTAGCAATAGTAGCAGCAGAAATTGAAACAGCTAATTTATTGCGATGATAGCAAGTCTCAATATTGTGGCTAAAACGTTTACAAAAATTGTGAAAATGTTTGCTGGATTTTCAGCGACGATTATTGCAACAAGAAGAAGACCTATCCTGATTCTTCATTTAGAAGCAAAATATGTAACATTGGACTGTAAAAATGAAATTTACGCAAAAAACTAGGTAAGGAGCACCTGGACTGCAAAAAAGTCAACAGTCTAGTTAACGAAAGTCAACGCGGGTCAATGGTCTGGTCAACGATGACATCAGCAGATGAATGGACGGCGCATGATGATGTCAGCAGATGATGTGGTAGTGATGACGTCACCTAGGGTTGACGTCAGCAAGTGCAGATCTAGCACGTGTAAGTGCGTGATGGTGCGTGAAGAAGACTAGCGGCGCGTGGAGCGCATGAGCTTCAGTGCAGAATTTTTGGGTGGCACGTGAGGGCGTGTGCAAGCTCCGATGACCGCGAGATTTCCACGATTGAGTAGATAGGGGTGAGACGATCACTGTGGTACCAAAAAAGTACTTATCAGAGTAAGATGCACGACGAAGACGGTAAGTGTAGTGGTTTATGTGGTGCGGGACTCCTCAACAACAGTAGCTGTAGGTCCGGAACCCAAGGACAACAGTTGGAAGGTGTTGGAGGTTCTACGGTGAAAGGCTGCGGCATCTATTGTGACGGTGGAAGTGATGTTGAGAATGGAGTAACACCAATAAAGACAAGACTGCTAAGAAAAGGTCAGTGCAGTGGCTCTGATACCATGTTAAAAATACTGAATAAGTGTATTGTATATTTCAGTGAAAGAATATACATGAGTGCCTTTATATAGGAGGAATATGAGTGCAGTACAAGTAAAAGTATAGTACAAGAATGTGTGCTATACAAGTAATCTAGATGGGCCTAAAGCTCACAACACTATACACGTTAACAGTGTTAAATGTAAATAACAAGATCATATTAGAGTCTAGCAAAATAAACTAAAATTTAATCATTGTTTCGCCTCTAAAAGCTTTAAGTCATTCTTATTATGAACTTACAGACATTTTGATATTCTCAAAACAAATTTGACTCTACTTCCAAATAGACATTGGCTCAAATGATAAAGAACTCAGGTAAGGAGGTAAATTTTTAATGCTATTTTTTGAGTCGATTGCAGTTGATATATTAATTAAAGGTCAAGATTTTACTCGTCCCCTGAGAACACCTTGGCTAAGGAGGTAAAGTTGTGGATTAGGATTGGAGTTGAAGTTAAGACTTAATGTTGCCTAGTTAAGTACAATAATGGTTTAACCTACCTTCTTTAAATGTTGGTGTGTATAGACACTTCCACAAGGATTGCCAGGGTTTATGATAACCATCGCAACAGTATTCTCATCAGCAAGAGCTTCTATGCTTTCAATGTCAACCTCCCAACCCTTTTCTGGAATCAGATCAAAATAACGGACTTCAAGATTGTTAGATGAGGCATGAGCACCATAGGATGGGAAGCATGGCCTTGGAGGCAGAATGTTGGCACCTAGGCAGGCAAGGACTCTTATTGTAACTTCAATTGCTTGGGCGCATCCCATTGTGAGAAAAACATCGTCTGGTGTCAACCTGTATGGAAGATCATGAGACAGATAATCTGCTATAGCTCTGTTACAATTAGAGCATTAAATAAAATTACAAAACTTGATAGAACATAACATGTATGGACGATCACGAGATAGGTAATACACAAACACATTCTGTTTATGTTTTTTTTTTTTTTTTTTTTTTTTTTTTTAAAATATTGGAAATAAAGTTAATCATCTTGATGATGATGGTACGAAAGCTAGCCTTCGACTTTTGTCTAAATACCATGTATACACTGCAATAGAGAACTTTTATGCATGAATGGTGATTGGATAGACAACATGGATCGAGATATGGAACAAATCACAAAATTTTAAGTGAAATTAGTTTTAGATATATCTTCCAATTGCACTGGTGACTAGACCAATCTTTTTAGCTTCCTCCGTGAGTATGATAAATTGGCCAGAACGTTTTCTCAAAAACACAAATCTGCAAATGGTTATTCGTCTCTTTACCTAGTATTATTTTATAATAAGGAGAACAAGAACAAGAGGAAGTGTATGAGGAAATTGTTTTCTTTATTAGAAGTAATTAAAAATCTTTCTCTGGTTATATATTTTTCATACGAATAAGTCAACACATTTGGAATTGATAATAGGGCAGCGCCATTCCTCTACACTGCAGAATCAATTCAGATATATAAAAGGGATGAGGAATGGCTAAACTTGGACACATTAAATATTTCTTGAATCTGTCCTCAACGAAACAATTACAATAAAAAAAAAAATATATAAAATGATTTACTGGTGGCATATTTTTTTTGGGGGGGCCACATATTATATACATTCCAACTTTCTAGCAAAACTGGAAAACATCATTAAAAGTTAGAGCACTCTGTTACACTATTTTTCTATGGGTTCCTTGTTTTGGATTATGTCTCCAGAACGGAATTAATAACTTTGTTAAATTCATCAAAAAAAAAAAAAAAAAAAAAACTTACTTAAAAATTAAAAGAGGCACGTTTATTCCAAACAAAAAATGCCTAACAAATTTCACAACTTATTAAGATATATAGGAGATTGTAATTAGTGCAACATCATTTTCACTAGGACTAATAATCATTTTTATTGCACACCAATCACAACCTACTATCTTAATATTCAGTTTTGTGGAGCCTAGTTATGTTTGATTCGGATTATGACCTGACTGGAAATAATATTGCTACAGTTTTTAATGGAAGATTTTTTGAGGCTTGTTTTGGTGATTAGGGTTTTGTGTGTTGTTTTTTAGAGAGAAAACCGTACTGCCGCATCTTGTATATATTTATTTATTTATTTTTTTCTGAGAACAGTGAAATCCCTACAACTCTGTGGACGTAGAGAAATTGCCGAATCACGTAAATACTATCTTGTATGATTGTTTTCTTTGACACATTTTTTTTTTCTCTAATTTTTTGCTTTTCACAAATTTGAGAATTTCATATGTATTCCATTCACTTAATTCTTAAGAATTGTGAAAAATATTGTAAAATTTATCATGTTGTTGTATTTATATTGGATTCAAATAATCTTGATGCGATCTTTTTTGTTGTGCATCACACTTTAGCCATTGAGACTGGGATTGAGATTCACTGCAATATTTAGAATATTGCATGGGGTACAACACTAATCAAGGGCTGTGATTCAAGTTAAAAAGTCATCCATAGTTTGAAATTCAAAGTAAAAAGTTTAACTTTTAATTTTTTTAATCTTTTTTGATCAGATGGCTGAGAATCAAAGTTGTTCATTTATTTATTTTTTTATGACTGCTGAGAATCAAAGTTAGTTTTTTAATTTACTTTGAATCTCAAAGCTTGCTTGGTATTGGCATTAATCTTAATCTATTCATGATAGACTATCGAGATTCGCAAAGTCAAAGACTTAAAAAGTACAAACTGCTCGTTTTTCATGTTCTTGTCCTTACCAGTTTCTAGACAGCAAAATTGGCAATACATAACTGAAAAAAGCCAAGAGCATCATAGCTCAACTCACATTTTTTGGTGTTTCTAAATTCTAACAGATACATTTAGGTTTCAAACCTCATAACTCCAACTATCTCTTAGTTTCTAATGCAAAAACTAAAAAGAAAGGAAGTGAACTAAACCACAATGAGGGAAAATGCGAAAGAAAGTTATGTTTTTACATTTACTGTTCAGTGTTCAGTACTCTTTTACATCGTAAACTAAACAAATATTTTAGGTAAACTTTGCATAAACAGTGAATATAAACCTTTCATTGTACATTATGTTTAGTATTAATTACCTCCTTGCAGGCAACAGTCCAAGCATTGTTGGTGGATAAGAATTAAACTTAGCAGAGCGGACAGCATCAACAATGGCATCTTCAGCTAAGACTGTGGTCCGAAAGCATGGAAAAGGCGAGGGGTCGCCGTGGCCTAGAGGCACAGTTGGCCTGCTGGGATCATCTTTATCAAGATTTTCCATTATCTTCTTCAGAACGCCTCGAGCCGTGGTTCCCGACGGTGCCATCATCAGCTTTCTATTCGCCCCAAAATTCCATCTTTCCATTTCTATCAGTGGCTAATTCTCTTTCTCTCTCTCTCTCTCTCTATTATTTGATATTAACATCAGCTTTTGAAGCTCTCTCTTTCGTCTCTCCCACTCCCACGTGCACACACAAGCCAAAAATCAGTAATTAAGGTGGCGGTTTAACCCATGCAATATAGAAAAGCACGAGATTCTGTTTCTAAATTTTTTTTTTTAATATTATGTACCAGTTTTATAATGTAACACCCAACGTATATTATAAATTATACAGTATTATATTATATACAAATTTATTTAAAAACAGCAATCAATGAAGTTAGCACTCAGCAGATCAGCAAGTGACTTAACATTCATCGAGAGTCTGCGAAGGAAAACAAGTAGGTTTTTTTTTTTTTACGGGTAAGAATTTTCAGCAATTCTTAGTTTTGAAATCTTGTAAACGCGGAAGTTTTAATACCAATTTGTTGAGAATAGCAGAAGCATAAATATCTATTTGTTGTGTGTGTATCCAAATAATAGTGGGTTTATGCAAAATAGAAATAGAACGATAAAAGAAACAATCACACAGGAACACAAAGATTTACGTGGTTCGACTTTTGGCCTACATCCATGGGCGGCGTCGAGGAGAAAGTTTCACTAACAAAAGAAGGAGATTACAAAGGTGGTACCAAAATACTCTCACAAAACCCAAACCCCAAATACACCCAAAAGAGCTCTTAATCACCAGAAGCACGTGACTAGAGAAACCTGAAAATCTCTAGAACAAAGTCACGCCTTAGAACTCTATACTATATGCGGCTCTCATACACTCCTCAGAACAATAGCTGCATAACTAGTGTATATATAGAAGAGATGTGGGCTTTTTGTGGTGGAGTATAATACAAACTCCACCTAGGAGTAGAATTGCTTAAGTCAGCAAAACATAGTCCTATTAGTATTAGGACTTGGTTAATTCCTTTGACCAAATTAAAAGCCACGTAACAACAAATCTTCACCTTGGCCTGAATTTGGTCAAGCCCCACAAACAAAATTTCTCCACCGCCAAACCAAAGCCCCTAAGGGCTATCACAAACTGCAAACACAAATCAAGTCCAAGCAATACTTGAACTTGTCCAAAAGAACTAGCTTGGTCATCATATCTGCTGGATTATCCAATGTAGCAACCTTTCTGACTACAACGGTGCCTTGAGATATAATCTCACTAATGAAGTGATATCTGACATCAATGCGTTTGGTTATCTCATGATACATATGATTTTTAGTCAAATGTATGGCGCTCTGACTATCACAAAATACAACAATATCATCTTGCTGTAAACCCAGATCACCAACCAAACCCTTCAACCAAATAGTTACTTTCACTGCCTCTGTTGCTGCCATATACTCTGTCTTTGTAGTAGACAAAACAATCGTCGATTGTAGTGTCACCTCCCAACTAATAGCACAACCAAAAGTGAAGACATAACCTGTCAGAAATCTCTTGTTTAAATCACCAATAAAATCAGAATCCACAAATCCAACAATGCTACTACTCTCTGTAGAATCCCTATAATATATCAAGTCAACATTTGCAGTACCTTTCAAATATTGAAGAGACACAATCTCTTCACCCAATGCAACAATCCACAAAGCTTCAATCTTAAGCTCCACCTGCTCACCAACACCGTGGTCTTTGACTATCTCAATACTCTCTTTTGACTGGTCAACAATAGCAGACTTATCAAAATTCATATCTCCGCTGAAAATTAACCATGGGGATCCTGAATCCATACACCACAACCTATAACCTTTTATCCCTAATGCATAGCCTAGGAATATGCACCTATTTGCCCTCCGCTCAAGTTTACCATCATTCACATGAACAAAAATAAGACAACCAAATACTCTCAAAATAGAGTAATCAGCAAGAGTACCAATCCATACCTCAAAAAGAGTCTTAAATTCAATGATAGTTGATGGAGACCTATTTACCAAATAGCAGGCTATATTTATTGCTTCAGCCCAAAAATCCTTAGACAAACCAAATTTTGAGAGCATACGGTGAGCTCTCTCCAAAAGAGTTTTGTTTATACGTTCTACAACCTCAATCTGTTGTGGTTTTCTTCTAACAGTGCGGTGTCTCACTATACCTCCATTCTTGCAGAACTCATCAAATTCACCTAAGCAATAATCCAAACCATTAGCTATCCAGAGACATTTAATCCTTTTACAAATCTGCTTTTCAATAAGCGTCTGATATTGCTTCAAGGTGACAAAAACATCACTCTTGTATTTCAGAAAATACACCAAAAAGTCTATATTGAACTTGACCCTACACTGTTTACCAAAGGCGCAATGTTCACAAAAGTCCAACTTCCCAATTTTCTGACCATGCAACAAACCTTGTTTGCATAATATTGACATGCCAATTTCACTCATATGCCCTAAATGAGTATTATCTGAATCTGGATCTACTGATGATGATATTGTTGCAACACCAACAATTGTGCTTCCTTGTAGCATATAGAGACCATTCACCAATTTTCCCTTAATGAAAACTAAACCACCCTTACTAATTCTCAAAACTCCACCTTCACCGGTGTATTTATACCCTTGAGAATCGAATATACCCAAAGATAGAAGATTTTTCCTCAAATCTGGCACGTGACGAACATTAGACAAAGTCCTAACAACACCATCATACATCTTAATTCTCACGGTTCCTATCCCCAAGACCTTACAGGTCATATTATTTCCCATCAGAACTTCACCATTAATTGACCGATAGGTAGTAAACCAATCTCTTTTAGGAGTCATATGATAGGAGCAAGCTGAATCAAGAACCCAAGCGACGCCGGAGCAACCAGTAGCTACTGATAGAACTATGTCGTTACCCACAGAATTAACCTCCGCAACATTAGCTACATTACTAGTATTTGAAGTACTGTCATTCTCCTTTTTTTCTTTGAGTAGTGTGCATTCTTTTTTCCAATGTCCTTCCTTTTTATAGTAGTGACACTTACTAGATCTAGACTTTGATCTAGATTTTTCTCTATTACTACTAGACCCATTTTCATTGGATCTACTTCTAGCAACAAGACCATCAGCCTGATTATCGTCCCAATTTTCAGAAACCTTCTTTTTCAACTCCTTAGAATTCAATGCATCTTTGACATCATCAATTGAGATAGAATCTCTTCCAGAACCATACAACATGGTGTCGACAAAGTGCTCAAAAGAAGGAGGCAATGAACATAACAAAATTAGAGCTTGTTCCTCATCTTCTACTTTGCATTCAATATTTTTCAAATCAATAACAATCCTATTAAATTCATCAAGATGGTCAAAAATAGGTGTACCTTCTTTCATTCGAATGGTGTATAGCCGCTGCTTCATGTACAAGCGATTTGTAAGAGACTTAGTCATGTACCGACTCTCCAACTTAAGCCACAATCCTGCAGCTGTTTCTTCGTCTACAATCTCCCTCAGAACCTCATCTCCAAGAGACAATAGAATTGCACTATGTGCCCGTTCCAAGAGATCTTCTTTTTCCTCATCTGATAGTGTCGCTGGCAAAGCATTCTTGTCCTTTAGTGCTTTCCACAATCCTTGTTGCACTAACAAAGCACGCATCTTGACACACCATAAACTGAAATCATTCTTTCCGTTGAATTTTTCAATCTCAAATCTTGTTGCCGACAAAGCCTTTGTCGCCATACCAAAAAACCCAGTGAACCAATAACAACACAACCAAATAGATCTGATGAACAATCTCAACTTAAAACAAAGAACCCAAGGCTCTGATACCAGTTTGTTGTAAAAGCGGAAGCTTTAATACCAATTTGTTGAGAATAGCAGAAGCATGAATATCTATTTTTTGTGTGTGTATCCAAATAACAATGGGTTTATGCAAAATAGAAATAGAACGATAAAAGAAACAATCACACGGGAACACAAAGATTTACGTGGTTCGACTTTTGGCCTACATCCACGGGCGGCGTCGAGGAGAAAGTTTCACTAACAAAAGAAGAAGATTACAAAGGTGGTACCAAAATACTCTCACAAAACCCAAACCCCAAATACACCCAAAAGAGCTCTTAATCACCAGAAGCACGTAACTAGAGAAACCTGAAAATCTCTAGAACAAAGTCACGCCTTAGACTTCTATACTATTTGCGGCTCTCATACACTCCTCAGAACAATAGCTGCATAACTAGTGTATATATAGAAAAGATGTGGGCCTTTTGTGGTGGAGTACAATACAAACTCCACCTAGGAGTAGAATTGTTTAAGTCAGCAAAACATAGTCCTATTAGTATTAGGACTTGGTTAATTCCTTTGACCAAATTAAAAGCCATGTAACAACATGAAACTTCTCTATTTTTATTGTGGTCGTATAGTGGCTATCTTTAAAATTTTCTTGAAGCTCTTAGATCAGATCGATTTGGTTGCAGTGCTAGTTCTTGTTATATACAAAGGTGTATTTGTAATATATGTGAACGACATTACTTTAAAAGTAGAAAAATAGATTGTTCTAATAGAAGAATAAAATTCAATTTAAGAAATTTAAAAATTATGCTCAAGCAAGATTGATACTCACTCAAGCGAATGATAGGTGAGGGGCTAGCAAGGGATAAACGAACTTTTAGGCTATCTTTAATGTCACTGACTGAAGCAAACTCTTCAATGACTGATGATGAGCGCAAAGATCGTTAGTTGAATCATTCGTCCACTCTAGAGTTTTTTATGGTCTTCTAGTATCTGCCCATTGGGGTGTGCCTTGGTGGGAGAGCCTCTGATACTTAAATTAGTATTAATCTATGTATTTTGTTTGAAGATAATATTTTTCTCATACTTTAGCAGGTGAGGTGGATTGTCCCTTTTATAGGTGATTTGGGTAGCTGTTGTACTCATTAATGTCTTTCTATATATAATTGGAGGTAATTATTATCCTAAGTGCAACAATCATTGTCTTGATAGGAGTTTAAGGCTTTTGAGTAATAGTTGTCATTGAATAAATTGAATATACTTAAGCGGTTATTTATCTTTCTTTGATAGCATGTTGGTGACTTAAGGTCATCCATTAAGATGGAAGACCTCATTGATTTTTTTGGTACTCATTAGTTTCTACCACTAGGGAATACCTCGATGCTTTCTTTGATCAACTTTATTTCTCTTGCAAATACTAGAAAATTGTCAAAAGCTCCAAATTGGATGAGTGATCCAGCTGATGATCTTTGACATCATTAGTTTGGCACCTTCTGCGGGGAATAATTAGCCATTAAGCTCTTCCTGTGACAAAGGGTTACTCAGTGCAATCCAAATCAAGATTTAGTTGCAATGCTAGTTCTTGTTATATACAAATGTGTATTTATAATATGTGAATGATATATATATATATATATATATATATCTAAAAGCTAAAGTGTAGCATTTATTGTTGCTACGCTCTTCTTGAGCCACATTAGCGGCCACATCATTTACTTGTTTTTAATCATTTCTCTCCACTATTTCAAATCATAATGTCCATTTTACCTTTTCACCTCTCTACTACTCTCAACCTTAATGTCACTCTTATCTATCCCTTCCTTTTGCTTTTATTTTTGTTCTTCTTATTCCCATTCTATTACTATAAATATGTGATTCTTTCTCCCATTTTATACATATTTTTTCACATGAAAAAGATTCTCTCTCTCTCTCTCTCTCTCATGTTTTATTTTTGTGTGAATTTTCATTTTTTGTATCTCTACTTTAGATTGACGAATTTATGTGTTCTTTAGAATTTTACTTTGGGTTGATACAATTTGGTTTTGTGTTTTGAGTTTTTAAGTTATTATCTTTTTTCTTTTCTATGATTGTTAAATGTTATCATATTGCATATAAAGATAGTTTACAAGAATATAATGTTTTTCTATTATATACCGTGACTTTGATAATTTGGTATTTAACTCATAACTATATTTTTTATTTTGACGCTTCTTCTCATTTTATTTTCTATTTATCTCCCAAAAAGGTAATTATTCTCTCTCTCTCTCTCTCTCTCTCTCTCTCTCTCTCTCTCTCTATATATATATATATATATATATATATAATTTATTCTTTTTTGCAACTTTACTTTAGGTTGATGAATTATTGTATTTTTTTATAATACTATACTTGGGTTAATATGATTTGGTAGTGTTTTTTTTTTTTTTTTTAGTTTTCCATCACATGTCTTTTCTTTCCCTCTTATAACTTTTGTTAGATTTTTGTTGACATAATACTTAGTTATTTTGTAAGTGAGATTTTAATTTATATCAAAATACAATCTTGGCTTTTATGCTTCACCACATGCCTTACCATTTGAGCTACATTCCATTTTTTTAAGACCTTCTTTCCTCTTCCCGTATGTGTGTGTTAAAATACTTAGTATTCTAAAAAAAAAAAAAAAAAAAAAAATTGGCTATGAATTTGAATGTGTCTATTAACTATTACAACCGCCAAAGATGAATATGTGTGGGCAATATTTTTGTTTTAATTTTTCATTGATTTATTATTTAGTTATAACATCAAAATTAAAATAGATGAATATGTAAAGTTAAAGCTGCCTAAAATGAATTTGTAAAGGAGGCTGAATAGGAGTGTAGAGATAATAAATGTAATATGAAGGTCCAGTTAAAGGCAATTAAATCTTAATAAGTGAAAGTGTATGTAGTCAATTTTTTTGTTAGATCAAGTTCTCTTTACATTGTTATGGAAATTATTTTCTTTCATTTCAATAGGTGAAGTGTTCAATTTTAGAAATAAAGTCTACTTTTTTTTTCTACATATTATTTTGAATATTAAATTTATAATATGGCATAGTCTTCTAGGAATTTTTGAGAAATATGCATGTTCCATCTCATGTATCTATATTAGTAAACAAAACCCAATCAATAGTTTGAAGTTACTCCTACGATACAAAAAATTATAAATATGATAATCTCTTTTAAGAGAATAAAATTTTTGAATAATATATTTGAAACTTAGAGTTTAGTTGTACAGGAAAAAAATTAAGAAAATATAATGCATAATAACATAATTTAGAAAAATATGCACTGCCTAAAAATAAATAATATCAATTAAACAAATCCAAATAATAATGATATATTTTTGGGGATAGATAAATGAAAAATAGTTTTAGAAATCATTTAATTTTTTGAGAGAACAAATTATTTTCCACAGAATTTAAAGAACATATTATATATTATATCATAACTACAAAATTATTACCAATTCCCACAAATTGCGTGGGTTTGCGACTAGTTACTTTAAAAGTAGAAGGATGAAGATTTTTTTAAGAGAAGAATAAAATTCAATTTAAGAATTTTGTTTGAGCAAGATTGATATCCACTCGAGTGAGTGATAGGTGAGGGACTAGCAAGGATAAATGAACTTTTTGGCTGTCTTTTATGCCACTTGATAGGCAAAAATGTATTGATTCATTTGGGAAATTGATCAATTAATTAGATTCAATTTCACGCAATAAGCATGGTAGCACAAACAAATTACCAACTAAGTTAAATGCAACGGAAAATAAATTTGACACAGATGATTTCTTTACGAATGGGGAAAACCACTGAGGCAAAACCCCACAAGCGGTTACAAGTAAAATGAATGCCAGTACCTGATACCAACCTACAGTTGAATCTTTACCCCAATATCCATTTGGACTTGTAATGTAGTGGCAATCTCTCATTTCAATGTACGGCTCCCAATATGTGACTAAAAAATGATGCACGGATCCCAGTATGTGATTAACACACCAACTTGAGGAAGATGTTGGCTACAAAATTCTTCAGTTCATCTAACAATGAAGATCAAGAATCTCCTTGGTTACAAAACCCTTGGCGCAAAGACACAAAAGCTTCTAGAGAGAATATGATGAACTAGGGCAAATTGTCTCCGGTCATAACATGCATGTATAATCACTTTGCATCAAGTTGCATCATCTTGTGACGGCCCTTAAAATAATCCTCATATATGTCTAGGGTTGTGAGAAAAGAAACCCTATACAAATACACATGGATATGCGTGAAATCAGATCTAAAAATTCTAATTTCGTAATTCTCGACAGATACAGTTGCTGTCGAGCTTCAATATTAAACCTCGATAGATATGATTCTGTCGAAGTTTAATGAGCGGCACTTCTTCACTTGTTTTTTGGACAGATTTGCATTGCTTCAATACTAAAATTGAACTCTTGTTCTTTGAAATACTAAATCCATTCTAGATCTACCCAATTACAAGTAAAGTGTGTTTTATCAAAGGATTAGCCAATTTACATAACATATGTCTTTAAAAATTTTCACATACGTCCTAATACCACTCACTGAAGCATACTCTTCAGTGAATGAGTTGAAAATAAAATAGAAAGTTTGCATGTTCCTTGCCTATCACTTGCCCATATGGGTCATTTCGCTCAAGCAAGCATCAATCTTGCTTGGGCGAGATTCTTAAATCCAGTTTTCTTTTACTTTTAATCTTTCTATATTTTTCTACTTTTTCAAGCCTCTAAGCCTTTTCCACTGATATCCCCTAAATTTCCCAACAAATTTTAGATAATATTTGACTAAATGGATGGAGAAATTGAAGTAGAAACCTCTTGAAAGTGATGGATCAAGATTTCGTGAAGTTGGATCATTTTGATGGTTCGAATTTCACCCATTGAAAAGACAAAATGAAGTTTCTACGTATTACATTGAAAAATTTCTATGTGCTGGATCTGAATTCGCAACTAATTGTTGAACCAAATTTTCAATTAAACTCGGTCATAGGTAGGAGAGTGGGAGATAATGAAATATATAGGGGAGAAAGTTTTGTGTCTCTGTTCAGCATCTTTGGGGAGGCTTACGCATATAGTGTCACCGCGTAGGGTTTTCATAGGGTCAAGAGTGAATACGATAGAATTCTATTTTATTTTATTTTTAATTCTTTTTAAATACGTGAAAAATTGTGAGAGCTGCAAAACTTATGTGACAAAATTTCATGTAGTCAACAACAAAAATCAAACATTTTGGTTTTATAGTAGGTATAAATGAAGAGTTACCCATGAAAATGCAACTTTGAAAAGTCAATTGTGTTGGCACAAATATTTAAAACATTGTTATGAAAATTACTAGCTGTTAGAGACAAAAAAATTCATTTCCCTCATTTTTCTATAAAATTCTGCAAAAATAAACTTTCTCTATGTATTTTTTTTCATAATTATTTTCCTGTTTTGATTTTTTACACACCGTGGGAGCTTGTTCCCTCACTAATTTGCGAAGGCTACGACCTGTCCAAGGGTTCCCAAGCCCTTGACAGTTCCAACTTAAGATCCTCATTGCTCCCGGCAAGGGTGACTCTCCACCCCCGCCGATAAACTAGTTTCAACTTCATCTCCATCTCCAATTTTTCCACGTTTAGATTCCCTAAAATCAGAATGGTCACAAACCTCATCCTCCCTAGTAGAATCAGTACTTCTTTTTCCTCGGATAGGCAGCTGCAAAGCTTTGGACAGACCTCCAAGCCCAAAATCCATTCGGTTAAACCTGGTCCAAGTGGATTTGGGCTTTACAGAGCTAGGCCCAACCATCTCCAACCTCTGATCTAGTCCTCTATCGTCAACCCCAAGCACTTCATTCTTACTTTTACCCGTTGCCACCTCAATTAAATCTACCCCAGCTGGCTTCCCTGTCACTTCTCTCATCTGCTCCACATCAGTACCTACACAACCCGGACCTGATACCAGCCGTAATGAATCCCCTTTCTGCACGTCATCTGTTCCTCCCAACTCCACGTTAACATCTTCCTAGAAAGTAGGTAGTTCCCCTAAACTCTCGGACTCAACCTCAGCTTGTTTACTAGGAATTGTACCTTTCTCGCCTACCACCGGAAAAGTCCCTTACATCGGACTGTCATTTGTAGACTCCCCTGAAAGTATTTCTTGGTAAGGAAGAACGTGGCCGCCCTCCCAAAGCTCTTAAAAACTCCCCATACTGATAATCCACCTCCCTACCATTGCGTTTAGCAGTAAAATATGTTGCACAGTGCTTAACATCATGTCCTAATATACCACAATAATGACAGAACAGAGGTAAGCGTTCATACTTAAACTTTATCCAGCTACAAACTCCATTTGAACCAGCAACGAAACCTCCTCTCCGCAACAGCTTCCCAATCGGCACCGCAACTTTCACTCGCATAAAATAATTCTGCTCATCTTGCCATCGCTACCCTTCAACTTCTTCAACTCTACCAATTCTATTACCAACTTCCCTTGCAACTTGAGGGGAAGCCATATCAAATGGTGCATCCCATATTTGAACCCATAGAGAAGCATACTCCAATCTTATATTCCCTACTGTCATCCCTTTCTGCCATCTTTGAAGCAATAATAACTGATTGTCGAAAGACCAAGGGCCATCTTGTAGAATACGTGCCATATCAAACTCTGTTTGAAACTTGAATTGGAAAAGATTCGGTCCCACCTCAATAATCTGCAAACTATTTTCCAATCCCCATGCCCTTCTCGAAGTAGTTTTTGCAGCACGTTTATTGACACGTTTATTGAAGGGTTTACATGTTAAAAACTTCCCAATAAGACTCAAACTACAACTCTCCAAAGCCTGTGTTCTGCCTTCATCAAAGATTGGAATAATCTCCTCTTCATCAGAGGTCAGCCTCATGTTGCCCAATCCATTCGCCACAGCATCTGCCATACTGCCGAGAACACAAAGGAGTGAACGAAAAGCAAAATAATACAAGTAAAAAGCAATGCCCTTAGACCTAGATCAAGGGAGGGAAATCTCGTGACCACGAGAGAGAGAACTCTACGGCAAGGAGAAACCCTAACCCTAGAGAGAAAGACAGAGGGTTTTCTTATGGAGACATGGTTGGAAACAGAAGGTTTTAACAATCTATATGGTAACTTACCTTTTCAGAACAAAATAATTGTTAAGCATCCGGATGCTGGTGGAGGGTTAGCTTTTTTATGGAAGGATGATATTAGATTAGAAGTGATTAATTATACTGCAAACCATGTTTTAGCTAAGGTAACTGAGGAAGATGGTCTTGTTTGGTTCATGACAGGGTTTTATGGTTGGCCAGAGACACAACAAAAACATAAGTCTTGGAAACTGTTGGAACATTTGAAGACTTTTGTGGAGGGTCCATGGTTATGTTTTGGAGACTTCAACGCTATACTCCATTCTTCAGAAAAACAAAGCATACGACAGCCAGATAATTCCCAAATTAATGATTTTAGGGAGGCCTTGGAGAGTTGTCAATTAGAAGATCTTGGTTACAAAGGATATCCTTTTACTTGGACTAACAAGAGACCGGGTGATGCAAATACTAAATTAAGACTTGATAGAGCTGTGGCAACAAAGGAGTGGGTTGAGAAATTTCAGGTCAGTAATGTGGTGTATCTTCTTCCTCATGCTTCGGACCATCTCCCCATTGCTATCCAGGTTCACAAATTCAGACAGAAACATTGTCGGGTTGATCGGGGTTTTAAGTTTGAAGAAAGTTGGTTGTTGTGGGATGACTGTGAGACACGGGTTCAGCAAGCATGGAATTTGTCAGGTAGTGGGGTTTTGGGTTTAGCAGATGTGCATGAAAAAATTAGGGCCTGTGGTGTTGAATTAAAGGCATGGGGTGACACCAGGACTAGACCTGAGGAGAAAGAAATCAAATCCCTTCAGAATCGGCTTGATCGAATTAATAGAACTGATACTACTGATGAAAGTAAGGTGGAGTATTTGGCAATCAGTAAACAGTTGGATGATCTCTTGTTGAAACAGGAGATTTATTGGGCACAAAGATCTCGGGTTGCTTGGTTGAAATATGGGGATAGAAATACTAAATTTTTCCACTCTAATGCATCACAACGGCGACAACAGAATTATATAAAGGGTATCATGAACTCACAGGAGCAATGGGTGGAGGAGGTGGAGGATATAGCCCGAGTTGCAGTTGATTATTTTAATAACCTTTTTTCTGCAGGATCATGTAATCAAATGGAGGAGTGTTTAAATACAGTTTCGGCCAAAGTAACTACAGACATGCAAGAGATGCTTTCCAGGGATTTTACTGCTGATGAAATCAAGGAAGCTGTTTTTCAGATGGGACCAACAAAGGCACCTGGCCCTGATGGTATGAATGCCTTATTTTATCAAAAATTCTGGCATATTGTAGGGGATGATGTTGTGAATGCTGTGTTAGACTTTTTGAATAATGGAGTTATGTTACCAGATTTAAATCATACTAATATTGTGCTTATCCCTAAAGTGAAGAGTCCTGAGAAAATGGCTGAATTTAGACCTATTAGCCTTTGTAATGTCATTTATAAGGTTATTTCTAAAGTCCTTGCCAATAGATTGAAACAAGTACTTCCTGATATTATTTCTCCCACTTAGAGTGCTTTTGTGCCAGGCAGACTTATTACAGATAATGTTATTGTGGCATATGAGGCATTGCATTCTATGCATGTCAGGAAGAAGGGTAAAACAGGTACTTTGGCCTTGAAGCTGGATGTCAGCAGAGCATATGATCGAGTGGAATGGCTATTTTTACAGAACATTATGCAGAAGTTGGGCTTTCCAGAAAAATGGATTGAGAGAGTGATGACATGTGTTACCACTACTTCATTCTCTATTCTAATTAATGGAAAGCCTTATGGGAATGTGACCCCATCGAGGGGAATCCGCCAGGGAGACCCTCTCTCGCCGTATTTATTCCTTTTATGTGCAGAGGGATTTACATCTTTGTTGGCAAAAGCTGAGTCTGATGGCAAAATTCATGGCGCTTCCATTTGCAGAGGTGCACCGAAAATGTCTAACTTATTGTTTGCAGATGATTCCCTTTTGTTCTGTAGGGCAACGCAAAATGAAGTGGAGGTCGTTTCTGAGATGCTTCAGACATATGCTAATGCATCAGGACAATGCATAAACTTGGAGAAGTCATCGGTCTTTTTTAGCAGCAATACTTCAGCTAGTCACAAGCATGGTATTTTAAGGACTCTGGGAGTGCAAGAAGTGAACCGGTTTGAGTCTTATTTAGGGTTGCCTACCTTGATAGGGAGAAAAAAGTATCACACGTTCTCATACTTGAAGGATAGGATTTGGAAAAAATTGCAGGGGTGGAAAGGGAAGTTGTTGTCTAAGGCCGGTAAGGAAATATTGATCAAAGCAGTTGTTCAGTCTATTCCTACTTATACTATGAGCGTCTTCCAACTCCCTTTCAAACTTTGTGATGAGTTAGATGCTATGTGTGCTAAGTTTTGGTGGGGACAGGTGGGGAATGAAAGAAAAATTCATTGGCAGAGGTGGGAAAAATTGACATTATCTAAAAGGGAGGGAGGAATGGGTTTTAAGGATCTAAGAGCCTTTAATTTAGCAATGTTAGCTAAACAAGGATGGAGGTTGCTGCATGATAATAATTCTTTGGTGTTTCAATGCCTCAAAGCTAGATATTTTCCAAGAACTTCTCTCTTTGATGCGAAGGAGTCACCAAATTGCTTGTTTGTTTGGAGGAGTATTGTGGCTGCTTTTCCTATTTTGAAGTCAGGGTGTTGTTGGAGAGTGGGGAATGGCCACTCAATTCGAATTCTGGGAGATAAATGGATTCCAAATTATCCAACAAATGCACCTCTAAATCTAGTAAATGAGGAAGTTTGTGAGGCGACTGTTGCTGAATTGATTGATCAAGACTTGCATGCATGGAGGGCTGATTTTATTATGAATATGTTCGAACAAGAAGATGCCAAAGCTATTTGTAGAGTACAGCTTAGCCGAAGACATGTGGAGGATTGTATGATCTGGATGCACCAAAGGAAGGGGTTTTTTACTGTCAAGTCTGCTTACAAGTTGGCTAGGGAAGTGTTGAGTGAAGGAAGGGTAGCTGAGAGCTCTCGTGGTTGTGCTAGAAAGGAGATTTGGTCTGCAATTTGGAAGCTCAGAATTCCTAACAAAATAAAGGTGTTTGGGTGGAGAGCTTGTAATGAAATCTTACCAACAAAATTAAATCTGACTAAGAAAAAAATTATTACAGATGCAATGTGCCCAATTTGTTTGAGGTTTCCGGAATCGGTTGTCCATGCGCTTTAGGAATGTGGTGCGGCTAGAGATTTATGGGCTGGTAGCTTAAAAATTTTGCAGAAAGGTGAGTCAGGTATGGTGGATATGCTTCAGTTAATGGAATACTTACTGGAGCGGGTTGAATCTCATGATATGGAGGTTGTGCTTGTTCAAGCATGGCTGATTTGGAATCAAAGAAATCGGGTTGTGCATGGTGGTAAGTTTCACGATCCAAGCTGGTTAAACAATCGAGCAATAGAATTTATTGAAGAGTTTCGGACTGCATCATTACTGCTGGGACCTGCACATGGAGGGCAATCTTTTTGGGACACCTGGCAGCCCCCTCCTCCTTCTCTATTCAAGCTTAATTTTGATGCAGCTCTGTTTTCAGCTCTTAACAGGTCAAGTTTTGGTGCAGTGATCCAGAATGAAAAAGGTGAGGTTATGGCTGCTATGGCTGCAAAGGGTCCTGAGGTATCTTGTAGTGAGGAGGCTGAGTTTCTTGCTTGTCGGAAAGCTATTGAATTTGCCATTGATGCTGGCTTTTCTGAACTTGTTATTGAAGGGGATAATTCTTCTGTCATGAAAGTTGTTTCAGCTATGCAGGAGGACTTTTCTTTGCTTGGGAATGTAATTGGTGATATTCACCACTTGGTTAGGAACTTGCAATGGGTTAGGATCGAATGTACTAGGCGAGGGGGGAATAGAGTTGCTCATGAGTTAGCTCAATTTGCTAAAAACATTAGTCAAGATTTGTTTTGGATGAAGGATGTCCCTCCAATAGTTAGGGTAGCTTTGCTTCAAGATGCTAATTTTTCTGATTAATTAAATGATATGTTTCTGTTTCAAAAAAAAAATTAGGCAATACGTGTCAAGCTCTTAAGAAATGATCCGTAATAAATTCTTGTTATAGAAGTTCTCCAATTGAACAATATTTTCTGGTTCAATAATCAAACATCACAGGACACATGGAGTTCAAACATCTGAGAACTCCTTTAAGGCACTGACAACATGAGATCATGCAACGCAGTGTTGCTGATCAACTGTCACCAATACCAACGGCGTGTGAATGTGCAACAAGAAGTTGCTGATTACAAAGGCATCACAATCCCTTCCTCGTGGAGTCCTTGCTTGATTAGTAAAACATCAAACAGAGGATTTTATTAACGAATCCTGCAACAATTATTATTCTTATCATTCATGGAAACCACAATGAGCAACCAGCTTGAGCTTGAGATCCAATGCAGAGTTGTGGATCACTAGTTTACTACTGCTCGATTTTGTAATTTAGGCGCAGTTTTATTGTTTCTTGGCATGCCTTTGATAGAAGGCTTTAATTCTCCCTAAGCCATCTTCAAGAGCTGAAGGCTCAACTGCGAAAGTTATGCGCAACCAATTCTTCATCCCCAGGGCCAACCCTAAAAAAGAGACTCGAGTACTATTAGCGTCAATTGGCAGCATAATCAATTAGCATATACAACTGTGGATATTTACTGAATTCCTAAACCCATCCCTGCATATTATTACAATCTTCGCCATCATTCTGTCTTCTAAATCATCTATGCTCATTGCACTACAATAGCCATCACCCATTCTCTCTTATCTTAGTTTTGCCAGGCTTTGGTTATAAGTAGATAGCTTATTTTTACTATATATTGAACTTGCTTGGTTTTGTTGGATTAATGGGGCTCGTTGGAGTCTGAGTATTGAAAATTTAGATGGGGTGGAGATTGTGACTAATATTTTTATCGTGTTTCAAATATGTGACGAATACTGGGAGACATGAAGTTCCGTGGCTGGAATGTTAACAGAGACACCCACTTAACCCTATGGCGCCATTACCATCCTATTAAGCATTTTATGTACCAAGTTTCTTGGAATACATGTTTCATGGAGATTTTCTTCCAGCTAGGATAATGTGAATTTTGAAAAGCCATGACTATGGCTCAAGTGTCTAGGAATTTTACTTTTTCAATAAACATTTGCAGACACAATTGAATATAGAGTAACTGCAGTATGTCCACACCAAGACGAAAATTTTAAAGGGACATTTTACATCTAAATATCACTTAAATAATATTTAGTTCATTATTTTTTTAATTTCAAATCTATTATTAATTCATACTTATTAATATAACTAATTCACCCAACGTGAGCTAATGATACTTATTATATAGGTTTTACAAACTAGCATATCACCAATAAAAAAAAAGTTATTTAAACATTCATTTATTATATTGTTTAAGTGATACTGATCATATTACTGTTACATCAGTTTGTATGTTTTTTGTTGTAAAATTTGTATTAGTTTTAGCATTTTTCATTCATTTAATAGAAATTAGGTTGCATTTCTATTAATTCTTTTTTTTTTTTTTTGGTTGAGAAAATGCTAAACTTACTATAAATTTTATTACAAAAAACTTACAAACTGATGTGACAATGAGGTGACACTTCAACAAAAGAATACATGAATATTGAATTATTTCATGAATTAGTGACATGCCAATATATAGGACTTGTGTAATAAAATTTATAATATACTAGCATAATTCTAATATTTTAAAATTGAGAAAAAAAATGAACACCTAACTCATGTTTTTCTTTAATTAAAAAAAAAAAAAAAAAAACCTTACTGCCCCCATATTTGGGGGCCTTAGGGCATGGCGTAAATGGCCTAGGCCTAGGGTCGGCCTTGTGTCCACGCTCCTACAACAATACAATATAAATATAGAAACTAAAAAAATCAATATATACAGACACGGTGCAAGAAAGTGACCAATCCAACATGCATACTATTGTCTTGTAATGGCAACATGTAGAGATTTTAAGAGGTAGGTAATTACTGTTACCTTGAAAGAGGTATCCATGATGCCACCATTAAGAATGCATTACATAAGCTGTTTTCTAGGTCAAATGTGGATTGTGGGTTAATCTTTCAAGGTGATTTTTGTTAACGTGTATAGTGTTGTGGGCTTTAGGCCCAACTAGATTACTTGTATAGCACACATTCTTGTATTACACTTTTACTTATACTGCACTCATGTGCCTCATATATAAAGGCACTCATGTATATCCTTACACAAAGAAATACAATACTATTGAATTCAATATTTCTAATATGGTATCAAAGCATTGCTTTGACCCTTTCTTGGTAGTCTTGTCTTTATTGGTGATACTCTATTCTCAACATCGCTTCTGCCGTCACAGCAGCTGCTGTAGCCTTTCGCCGTTGAACCTTCGACATCTTCCAGCCGTCGTCCTTGGGTTCTGGACCTGCAACCGCTACCGTTGAGGAGTTTCACACCGCGAAGACCACTGCCCTTTTCATCACCGCCACGAATATTGCTCCGATTAATTTTCTACAGGTATCATTGAGATCGTTTTGTGCTAATCTACACAATCGTGGAAACCTCAAAGCCATTGGAGACCGCATGCCCCCCATGTGCTGCTCAAAGGTTCTGCGCCACAACTCATGTGCCACACACGCCTCCACGCGCTGCTGCACATCTGGGTTATACTTCACTCACCGCCATGCGTCGCTTCTTCAGGTCACGCTCCTCCACGCGCCTCAACACTTCTGCTAACGTCATTGCTGACGTCATTTTGTCACGTCAGCTCTAGTTACGTCATCGCTGATGTCACTTGCTTGCATCAGCCACTGACGTCATTGTTTGACTTTTGGAGGTTTGGCCGTTGACTTTTCTGCAGGGTTAACTGTTGACTTTTTGCAGTCCAGGTGCTCCTTACCTAGTTTTTCATATAGATTTCATTTTTGCAGTCCATTTTTGCATATTTTGCTTCTAAATGAAGAATAAGGACAAGTCTTCTTCCTTTTGCAACAATTGTTGCCAACAATCCAACAAACGTTTTTGCAATTTTTGCAAACGTTTTGGTCATAATATTGAGACTTGCTATTAACGCAACAAATTAGCTATTTCCATTTTTGCTGCTATAGTTGCTAACACTGAGAGTGTCCAACCCATGGCTCCCGTCTCTGTACAGTCTCAGTCTTTTGGATCCACTTTTACTATTTCCATAGATGAACTTATAAACATCATTACTAATGTCATTCGTATGGTTGGTAATGCATCTTATTCCTCTTCTCTCTTAGCTTTATTTGGTATGTCTCCTTCCTCTTGGCTTATGGATTTTGCTTGTTGCAATCACATGACACCTCACTTATCCTTATTTTCTGACCTTAAACCTACACCACACCTTCTTAATATTCACACAGCAAATAGTTCCACAATATCTGGTCATAATATAGGTTCTGTTTCGACCTCCAACCTCTCAATTCCTTGGGTGTTTAATGTTCCTGACCTTTCTTACAATTTATTTTCTGTGGGACAATTAGCTGAGTTAGGTTATCGCATTGTATTTGATTATTCTGGATGTATTGTGTTGGATCCGAGGACGGGACAGGAACTTGGGACCGGTCCTAGAGTTGAGCGTATGTTTCCCATGGACAACCTTCGTCTTCTACTTGTTGCTTCTGTTTCTGTTGCTGCAGCTGCTGTTCAGGTTAAGAATTGGCTTCTAGAGGTTTGTTAGGTTTAGTTTCTACAAAAAATTTTGATTGTGTTTCATGTCAATTAGGAAAACAACCAGCTTTGTCTTTCAACACTAGTGAATCAATATCCAATTATACCTTTGACCTTATTCATTCTGATGTTTGGGGGCCTTCTTCTGTCTCTAGTATTGGTAGATCTCGATATTTTGTTATCTTTGTTGATGATTACTCTCGCTATAGCTGGATTTTTCATATGAAACATCGTTCTAAATTGTTGCAAGTATATTGTAATTTTGCAAAAATGGTTGAAACTCAGTTTTCCAAACGCATCAAAATTTTTTGATCTGATAATGCTCTTGAATACACTCAATATGCTTTCCAAGCTATTTTACATTCCTATGGCACTGTTCATCAACTAACTTGTTTAGGTACCTCTCAGTAAAATGGTAGAGCCAAACGAAAACTTCGTCATATTCTTGACACTATTCGTACTCTCCTTCTTTCTGCCAAAGTTTCTGCTCCTTTTTGGGGTGAAGTTGCACTTTATGCTGTTCATATTATTAATTGCATTCCCAGTCTTGTCATCCAAAATTAAACTATATATGAACACCTTTTTGGGTCATTTCCAGATTATCATCATCTTCGCTCCTTCAGTTCTGCCTGTTTCGTTCTTCTTCAGCCACATGAGCATAACAAACTTGAGCCTCGGTCAAGGCTTTGTTGTTTTCTTGGTTATGGCGAAACTCAAAAGGGATATCGGTGTTATGATTTTGTTTCTCTTCGTCTTCGTATCTCCTGCAATGTTGTCTTTTGGGAACATCGCCTCTTTGTTGAGCTCTCTCACTTTCGTGCCTCCCTATCTTCCTCCTCTGTCTTAGATCTTTTTCTAGATAAGGCACATATTCCTTCTGTAGCTACTCCTGATCCTCCTGTAGTTGCTCCTGATTCACCTGTAGACTTCTCTGTCCAACCACCAGATATCATTGATCACTTTCCTAGTTTACCCTTTAATGAACAGGTTAAAGACAAGCTACCCAACCCCAACCTTGAGCTTGAGTCCCCTGCTCCTGCTCCGCCTGAAGATCTTGCACAAGACATTCCACCTCGTCACTTGACTCGGGTAAGATCCATTCCTGCACATTTAACTGACTATCATTGTTACACTGCCTTTGCTACACTACACGAGCCTCACACCTATCATGAGGCTTCCACTAACCCTTTATGGCAGATTGCAATGAAAGAAGAACTTGATGCAGTATCTAAAAATTATACTAGGGATTTGGTGACACTCCACCCAGGAAATTTGTGGTTGGTTGTAAATGGATCTACAAGATTAAGACTCGCTTTGATGGGTCCATTGAGCGTTACAAAGCTCGTCTTGTTGCAAAAGGATTTATACAGGAGTATGGGATTGATTATGAAGAGATCTTTGCTCTGGTTGCTCGTATATTATCTGTTCATGCCCTCTTAGCTGTTGTTGCTGCTAGTAAATGAGACCTTTTTCAGATGGATGTAAAAAATGCATTCCTTAATAGGGATTTAAGTGAAGAAGTTTATATGCAAGCTCCTTCTGGTCTCTCTGTTGAATCAAACAAGATTTGTCACATTCGACGTGCACTTTATGGCCTTAAACAAGCTCCACAAGCTTGGTTTGCCAAATTCAATTCTACCATCTCTCGCTTGGGTTACATGGCCAGTCATTATGATTCTGCCATATTTCTTCGTTGCACTGACAAAGACACTATTTTACTTCTCCTATATATGGATGATATGATCATAACTAGTGATTACCTTAGTGACATTCAAGAACTCAAGGATTTTCTTAGTCAGCAGTTTGAGATGAAAGATCCTGGACATCTCAATTACTTCTTGGGTCTTGAAATTATTTATTCTACAGATGGACTTTATATTACTCAAGCCAAGTATGCCTCTGAACTCTTGTCTCGAGTTGGACTCACTGATAGCAAGACTGTTGACACTCCAGTTGAGCTTAATGCGAATCTGACTCCCTCAGGTGGGAAACCATTGTCTAATCCCTCTCTTTACAGAAGCTTGGTTGGTAGCCTAGTTTATCTTATTGTCACTCGTCTAGACATTTCCTATGTTGTTCACCAGGTGAGCCAGTATTTGTCTGCTCCATAATCGACTTACTATGTTGCTGTTCTACGCATTCTTCGATACCTAAAGGCACGCTCTTTAATGGACTTTTCTACTCTACTCAGCCTCCTTTTATTCTCTATGCATTTTCTGATGCTGATAAGGCAGGAGATCCCGCTGATCGCATGTCTACCACTGGTTATTGCTTTCTTCTTGGTTCTTCTCTAATTTCTTGGCGAAGCAAAAAACAAACTCATGTGGCCCGCTCCAGTATTGAAGGAGAGTATCGTTCCCTTGCTGATACCACATCTGAACTCCTTTGGCTACGATGGCTTCTCAAAGACTTTGGTGTGTCTACATCCTCTGTTACTCCTTTTTATTATGACAACCGGAGTGCCATTCATATTGCTCGCAATAATGTCTTCCATGAAAAGACTAAATACATCGAGATCGATTGTCATTTTATCCGTTATCATCTTGTCTGTGGTGCTCTCAAGCTGATCTCAATTTCCTCTAAAGATCAACTTGCAGATATTTTCACTAAGTCACATCCTATGGGATGCCTTCGTACTTTGGTTGACAATCTCAAGTTGGTCTCACATCCACCTTGAGTTTGAGGGGGGCTGTTAACGTGTATAGTGTTGTGGGCTTTAGGTCCAATTAGATTACTTATATAGTACACATTCTTGTACTACACTCTTACTTGTACTGCACTCATATACCTCATATATAAAGGCACTCATGTATATTCTTACGTAGAGAAATACAATACTATTGAATTCAATATTTCTAACAATTTTTATTTTTATTTTTTATATTTCATATAACTTTGTGAAATGATCTATTAGTAAGATGTTAGGACATATGTGATTCATGTTAGGAACATATGTCAATATTTATGTAATTGGATAATCTTTTGACAAAACGCACTTTACTTGTATTTAGGTAGATCTAAGATGTGTTTGATACTTCAAGAAACCTGTTCTAAGATCAAGTATTAAAGTTATTCAAGTCTGTCAAGGAAACAAGCTGAATAGTGCAAATTCATTAAAGCTCGACAGTTATCTCGACAGCTGCATCTATCGAGCTTAAGAAGCTATTCCAGTCCTGTGTGCTCGACACTTGCTCGACAACTCCTATCTGTCGAGGTTTAAGAATTTCAGAATTCTGATATGATTTTCTTGGGATCTATGAATATGTCTTTGGGCTTTCTTTTCTCCTAACCCTAGACATATAAAAGGATTGTTTTAAGAGCCGTCAAAGTGTTCGCAAGTTGCACAAGCATTGAGTAAAGTCTGTTCAAGCAAATTGTGATCGAAGACAAAGTTTTTCCCTAGTTCATCTCTTGTGAAGAAGTTGCTGTGTATGTGCATCATTGGGTTTGGGACCAAGCATCTTCTGGATCTTCATCGTGTGATGAACTGAAGAACTTTGCAGCCAAAAAACTTCTCTAGTTGGTGATTGAAGTCGCGTACTAGGATCCGCGCAATTGATTAGTCACGTACTTAGGAGCCGTTCATCAAAAGGAGAAATTGTCACTACAGAACAAATCTAATTGTGTATTAGGGTAAGTGTTCAACTGTAGGTTGGTATAAGGTACTAGGATTCCTTTACTTGTAACCGTTTGTTGTGATAATATTGGAATTTCGGGAGTGGTGACTTTAAAATCACCCGGTGGGGGTTTTTGCCGTGTAGATTTTCCCTATTCGTAAACAAATCACCATGTCAATTCATTTTTTCGCTGCATACTGTAGTTATTTGGTGATTTGTTTATGCTACCACGCGCTTTGCATGTTAATTAACTTAATTAATTCACTTGGCTAAATTAATTGGTTAATTCATCACAAGGAGTCAATACGTTTTTGGCCTATCAAGTGGTATCAGAGCAGGCACACTCTAATTAGGTTAATCTTTGTTGTGTTAATCCATTGACCCCTGTTTGTCATGGATAGAGGATAGTCTTTAATTATACCTCCTTCATTTGATGGCATTAATTATGCATACTGGAAAGTACGCATGAGAGCTTTCTTGCAGTCTTTAGATGAGAAGGTGTGGCAAGCTGTAGAGATTGGCTGGACTAAGTCGAAGGAAGCGTCGGCCGATTGGGATGATGCAAAGATTAAGGTGGCAAACTTTAACAGCAAAGCATTGAATGCTATATTTAGTGTGGTCACCAATGAGGAGTTCAAGAAGATATTCTCTACTGAAACTGCTAAGGAAGCAGAGATCATCCTCTAAACAACCTATGAGGGAACAAAGGCTGTCAAGGATTCAAAGTTTCAGAAGCTCACTATAAGCTTTGAAGAAATAAAGATGGAGGAAAATGAGTCATTTGATGAGTTTTATGCTAAGCTTAAGGACATAGTGAACTCAGCTTTTAATCTTGGAGAAATCATTCTTGAACCCAAGATTGTGAGGAAGTTGCTCAGATCTCTACCCGAGAGATTTCATGCTAAGATCACGGCAATAGAGGAATTAAAGGATATTAATAAGATTCCTCTGACAGAGCTGGTTGGAAACCTACAGACCTACGAGCTAAGGTTAACAAGAATTGGCAAGTCGGGTAAGGGTAAACGCATGGCATTGAAGGTCAAGAGCAATGAAACTAATGAGTCTTCAGATGATGAGGATTCTAAGATGAAGTCCTACATTACAAGACAATTCAAGAAGTTCATGAAGAATGCAAATGGTAAGGGCTTCGACAAGGACCGCAGGCAATCTAGTTCTTCTCAGTTCAAGAGCCAAGATAAAGGGAAGAAGAATGCAAAGGATGGTGGTCAATACACTGTTCCCGCAGGACTTAAGTGCTTTGGGTGCCAAGGCTTCGATCACATGAAGCCAGAGTGTCCCACATATCTCAAGAGCATTGGAAAGAGCAAGGTACTTACTGCTACTTTGAGTGATACTGAGCCTAAGGATGATTTCGACAATGAGGACGACGGAATCTTGAATGCCTTCACTGCCACTATTAATCCTACTGAAGGAATTGTTGAAGATGTGGTTGAAGAAGAAGAATTGGTGGAGTCCAAGTTGGAGAAGATGGATGATCAAGATGACATCTACACAGCTTATGAGAAACTGTACAGGCTTTCTGAGAAACACGAGAAACTCTATAGGCTGGCCACCAAGAAGCTCAATGATGTGGAACTTGATCGTGAAGAGCTTTCCACAAAGTTTGATGAAGCAAATCAGATTATTGGAGCTCTGAGGTTTGAGAACAATTTCTTGGCTGAAAAGACCAAGAAGCTTGAAGCAGAGCTGTTTCAAGTTAGACCTTAATTGGAGAGGACTTCAAGTGCAAAGCTTGACGAGATGCTTAGCATTCAAAAATCTGCTTTAGATCAAACAGGTTTGGGGTATGGTTTTTCTTCATCCAATATTGCTTCCACTATTACTACTATTTTTGTTCCTCCTGCTAATAATGTAGAAATTGGAAACAATGTTGTTAAAAATGAATTAGCTAGTGAGAACTTGGACAAGGGTAAATCTATTTTAGGAGCACCCCCTAAACTGGATAAGAAAGATGTTAAAAACCCTAAGGCTAAGAAGGCTATCTCTCTGTTGGGAGCGTTTTTTTGCGCATAGCCACGTGTCTTTAGAGTGACTTTGCTAAGCCCGGATTTGTTTTGGGGAGTCCAACCCGGAACTCGACATTGGGCCGTATAGTCCAATGGCTTCCGGTGTATTTTTAAGCCTACAAAATAGATAAAACCCAAAATCTTAGAATCATGATAATGGTTGAAATAAATAAATAAATAAATAATATGCTAAGCATGATAGCTTTGATTAGATAGTGAGTTGATACGTTATAATTATGTATATTAAGTGATGTCCAATGTTAGAAAATAATTGATTAGGTGTCAAATGTCCAACAATGGGATAAGTCCAATAGTCCATATCAAGTTGCGGTTCATGGTTCATGTTTAACATAATAAGGTATGTCCGATAATGGTCCATGTCTAAGTAATGTATGTCCATCAATGGTCTATGTCTAAATAATATATGTCCAATGGTGGTTCATGTCCAAATAATATGTCCAATGATGGTTCATTTTCAAATAATATGTGTCCAATGGTGATATGGATTCAATTTATTAGTACATATGTTTATTAATGAAGTATTAGTGAGATCATATTTATTAAATGGTGAGATGATATTAAAATGGCTTGCATCCAGCGGTAAAATGATAATGAATAAAATATATTTAATAATATAAATTTGAGGATAAAATGTAATGACTTCATATTTTACAGCTCTAGCCGTTGCATCAGTGGACTTAGCATTTCAGCAACTTTCATGTTCTGCAGCTCCAGCCGTAGCATCAGTGGACTTAACATTTCAGCAACCTTCATGTTCTGCAGCTCCAGCCGTAGCATCAGTGGACTTAACATTTTAGCAACCTTCATATTTGAAAGAGAAAAATGGGTGCAATTGGAGGGAGAGAGAGCATGTCCAGCCGTGTGCATCGGTTGGTTAAGTTTGTCTCCTTAATCATGCACTTAAATGATTTTCCCCATGTAATACTCTTTTAGCTTTTTGTCAAGTTTGAGTGATGTTGCCTTCTATAAAAAGGGCTTTTGATCTTATAAGTTTTTGCCTTTCATAAGAAAGGGCTTTTAGTAATGAGTTCTTGGAAGAGTGTTTGGTATGTTTTAAGATGTGTGGAGATGGTAAGAAATACATACATATATATATATATATATGTTGTGAGATATGGTGTTTGTATTATGTATGAGAATTATATGTAGATATTTTGTTGGACATGGAATTTAAAGATGTATGAGAGGTATGTATGGGTATTTTGTGGGGAATGTGTTTGTGAAATATATGGAAGTGTGAGATAGATGATATGAAGGTTAAATGTGGTAAATACATGAGATTAGGGCTACTGCTGGAGTGGTTTTTTGTGTTATGTCATGAGTTATGTTGCTTTCTAAGAATAAAGATTTTTGTAAGGGAAATAAAGAATGAGATGAAGATGTGTTTTTGGGTAGCCAAAATGATGAAGTTTTAGAATCATGGAGTGTGAGAAAGATGAGTAATGGATAATGGTGTGTTATAATATGTGTGTTGTGTTGTTATTTATGAAGAGAAATTTGGTAAGGGAGATGGGGAAGTAGGAAAATATGTACGTGGTAGCAAAATGAGTGGAGCTTCAAAACCATGGAGTGGGAGAGGAATAGAATGCTCTAGTGTGTAGCTTAGTCCTCTTTATATAGAGCTAAGTGTGTAACTAGATCAAAACTTAGTTAAAAGGAAAATAACAAATAAGGAAAAGTCCTTGGCAAGGTAAGTGGTCTTTTGTTTTTCAACCAAAAGAAGAAATTTTGGGACATCATTGTTGATGACACAATTGGATGATGTCATTTAAATGACATCATTTGCTTGGAGGAGAATACTTGGCATTAAACTCATAGTTAAACTAAAAATGGTAAGATAATCTTTATGGAATCCTCTTGTTTCTTTGGGTATTAATGGGCAAATGATATCATTTTAGGACATGTGTCAATCTGCTGGAGCTTCTGTAACTTAGCTGGAGCTCTTACAGCTTCTGCTAGAGCTGCAGAAGCTGTTGCAGCTTCTGCTGGAGCTGTTTTTTTGGTAGCTTGGTCCTCTTGTTTCTTTGGGTATTAATGTGCAAATGATATCATTTTAAGACATGTGTCAATCTGCTAGAGCTTCCATAACTTAGCTGGAGCTGTTATAGCTTCTGCAGAAGCTGTCTGCAGCTTCCGCTGGAGCTGCAGAAGCTGTTGCAGCTTCCGCTGGAGCTGTTTTTTTTTTTTGTATTTCAGCTAAATTTTCTCTCTTGGAAAAAATTATATGTTTAATCCATATATAATTTTGGTAAGTAATAGACTTGTTGGTTGATATTTGATGAAGTTTTAGAGATGTAATTATCGTCTTTTTGTATTTTAACTAAATCTTGGAGAGTAAATAGAGCATTTAATGCTAAATATGAGATGCTAATATATATATATATATATATTTAGCCATGTGCTTGGAATTGATTTGTATGAAAAATAATAATGTGATATAATTATATTTTAAAACTTATATCATATGATAGACATTAATTTTTATGTAAAGAGCATGAGGAGTTTTATCATTTTAAGTGTTATGTGATATGAGAGGCTTACCAAATGTTACTTATTGTACACTGACCCATCAGAGTTCAGGGAATTGGGGAAGACATGCCAAGCAACATGCTTTCCTTTATCAACTTTGAACCGCTGGAGCTTTACTGAATATACTTCCTGGCCCTCCAAACCACAACTCCCAAAATTCCCCCGATGAGACTCATGAGCTTGGATCATGAGCCAAAAATGAGATGTTATGCCACGAGCTCGAACTATGGGCTTTGACGCCTTTTATGGGCTTTTTGGGCTTTAAAAGAGATTTTTCCAAAATCCATGATAGTGTTGACGTAGTGCGGGTCACCAATGAAATGAAGCCATGTGGCGTGAAAAAATTTGTCCTCAACACTCTCAAAAGCCTAAACAGAAGAAGTAGCATCTTTGTCATCATTGTGGTATTGCCTGTCACACTCGACCAAATTGCTATAAGTGGTTAGCCACTCAACAGAGCAACGGCATGATAGCATCTGGAAGCCAGAATTAGCTTCAATCCTCTCTTGCTCCTCTTGGAGATCTTCTCAAATCCCTTATGTTCCTTTCGAACTTGAATGGTTTCAATTCTTCCCTCTCACTGCCGGTTCCAGGATTTAATAGGAGAAAAGGTTCTTCCAAAGTTTAGAAAGAAAAGGGTTCTAAGTGATTTTACCACCTTCTTCTCTCTCTCTCTTCGTTTTTTTGTTTTTGCATAATTTGTGTGTTTTGCCTTTAAGTTTTGAGTCAGTCTAGTTTTTGTTGCTTTGCTTTGCTTTGCTTAACATGTTTTTGTTTGTTTATTTTTCAGTTTTGCTTTATTATTTTTTTCAAATTTAAAAATAAAAAAAATTGAAAAATTAGAAAAATACAAAAACAGTGTGTGTTTTGTGTACATTAGTACTTGTGTACCTTGGATGGCCATTGAAACAAAGTTTTCTAAACTTTGTGTCATTTGTAGTTTAGATGAGCATCTCCATGCACAACTAAGCAAGTGAGTTCTGTGGCTCGTGTTTGTGATAAGTAAGGTTAAGTGATCTCTTGTACTTCACACTCATATCACACTTTTTGACGGGTAGGACTAGAAAATCCTAAGAGAAAGACATAAATAACCATCTCACCACTGTAACTCGCCAATCATAAAATGACATCTGTATGCTTCGGCATAGCAAAAGTGCAATGTCAATGACATCTGTATGCTTCGGCATGGAAAAAGTGCAATGTCAAAAGTTTAACATCATTGGGTATTTCTTTTCTTTCTTATATATGCCCATGCATGGTTTGCTTAAAAGAAAAATATGCAAAGAAAAATTAAAAAGCAAAAAGATCAAAATGCTTTCATATATGATTGCAAGTGTGTTTTCTAGGAGATGTGGGAGTTATAGGATATACCTCAAAGGTGATAGTCCCCATCAAATAGTTATGATTGTGTGTGAGTTAAAGTGATTTTCTCATATCTCAAATCGTCATAACATGCATACACATTTGCAATCTTGTGATGTTTTTCACACACAACACGTAATATTCTTTGCTACTCTTGATACATGTGCAAGTACAATGTGATTTGGCTATCACAAGTTTTACATGTGCTAATGTATACTCACTAAACTGTCTTGACTTATTTTTGAAATATAAAATTGGTTTGACTTGTGTAGTATGTGTGTGTGTTTTTGAGATCATTGTGCTTAAAATTTTTGTTGAGAGATGATTTTGAGAGCCAAATATGTTGATTGGACTCTTAGTTGAGTTGCATACTTGATTGCATTCATGTCTATATTTTTCTCTTCTCAAAAACTGTTTTTAAGCAATCTCGACAGCTCCTCGACAGATGCTTAACACCTGGCTATCTATCGAGCTATTAAGCTGTTTCTTATCACAATCTCGACACCTGTCTCAACAGCTGGTGGATCGATTGAGAAAGTTTCTGACTTCTTAATAGCTTCTCGATAGCTGGTGGATAGATCAAGCTTCTTTTATCCATTCTTGTATTGTCCCTCGACACATTCTCGACACCTTCATCTGTCGACGACCAACATCTCGATACCTCCCTCGACATATGGCTTGATACCTCTCGAAACCTCAATCTGTCGAGAATTACTAAGATCCTATATATATGTTCTGTGCGATCTGGTTCATCATTTCCCTCGATCTCTCTCTCTCTCGATACCTCTGGTTTTTCACCTCCCTTTATATTTTCTCTCACTCCAAACCTCTACCCAAGTGTTTTTCAAGCTTTCTCAAGAGTCTCTTCACTTGGTAAGCTTCAAATCTCTTTCATTTACATGCATTTCATGTTCTGGGTCATCATATCGTTGTGTTATTTATTTTTCCGCTGCTTTACATGATTTGATTGTTATTATTTTAACCTAGATCTGAATAATAAACCTAAGTATTCACTTGGTTAATTAATTAGGTTAAACAATCTAGTTTACAGGGGTCTAAACGAACTTACAAGTGGTATCAGAGCGAGTAGCTCTTCTGTTGTAGATCCTTTGATCTAAGAGTTGATCCTTGATCCCTGTTATCATGGATAATTTTAAGTGTCTTACTGTTTTTGATTGTGATGATGTGAATAAAAAGGACATTGTTGTTTCTGTTGATCTTTTTGATGCCTGTGAAACTCTTCGTAAGGAATTATTGAAAACTATGAGAATTGCTAAGAAATTCAAGGAAGAGTTAAAATTGGCTAATCTTGAAAAAGAGGAATTGATTGTTAGATTAGATGAATCTAATAAAAAGAATGAATTTTTGAGAAATCAAATTTCCTCTCAAGATGAGAAGATGAAAAGCTTGGAACAAGATTTAGTTGAGTCTAAAGTTAAAATTGAAAATTTGACTAGTACCAAGCTTGCTGTTGATAACAGAAGTGTTTCTGTTTCTCTTAAGCCTAAAACTGAAAAAGTTTATATCCCTCCTTTTAAGAGGAATAATAAAGAAAATGCTTATTTTGCTAGGTTAGACAAAGGTAAAAGTTCTGATGTAGACGCTGAAGTTTCTAAATCTAAGTCTAAACGTATTGTTAGAGAGCATAAGAAATCTGTTTTTGTGCCTACTTGTCACCTTTGTGGTGTTGTTGGTCATATTAGACCAAATTGTTCTTTGTTGAGGCAAAAACCAAAATCTGAGACTAGATTTGCTGTTAGAAATACTGATGTTTCTAAATTTGTTCCTATTTGTCACTTTTGTGGTGTTTCCGGTCACATTCGTCCTAATTGTCATAAATTGAAATTTAAGCATTCTGTGTTTCAATCTAGGACATGTGATGATATTTCTCCTGCCATAAGTCAAAATAAATTGTTTCATATTCTTTTGAAAAATTTGAGCTTGTTGGCTTGTGAAAGGAATTTGCAGGATTTTAGTCTTTCTCAGAAGATTGGTGTAATCCCTCAAACACACTCTGCTTCACATGGATTTTCACCTACAAAGTCGAAGACTCGTGCTATACGGGTGAAAAAAGATTCTCTAAGGTGAGTGTTGTTGACTTGTCCCTAATTTAATTCTTTCAATTATTTGTGGACATGTTTTGTTTCTGTTTTTGGTTATTTTGTTTTTTTTAGGTCGTTTTTTTTTAAATCCAAAAACATTGAAAATTTTCAAAAAGACAAAAATATTTTATTTTGTGTCTAGTTTTATTTTTCTTGAGGATTACATGAATTATGATATCTCTCTCTTGATTTAGAACATGCTTGACATTGTGGAGAAACTTGAATAGCATGTGTTATATAAGTGCTAAGCTTTTTCTGATTTTGTTTGAGTATGTACTAGTTTGTACATGTACTCAAGGGTTAATTAAGAAATTGATATTTCTTGTTTGTGTACCCTTTATAGCTTAGTTAAGTACTATCATGCATTACATTTGCATTTTTGTTCATTTAGCATAATGTGTGTTTCTTTTTTAGTCATAAAATTTCTTTTAAACCAAAAATACTTTTGTGTTTTGCATTAATTTTTCTTGGATTTGAAATCAAGGATTGACCATATTATCTTTACATAACATGTTTATGTACCTTGTTTAGCTTGGATGAGCTTATTTATTGCACTTTACTAGCTGAAGTCTTTGTAGTGCATGTTGTTTGGGAAGATGTTTATAGTTTTTAATCACATGATCTTGATCTTGAAGTCACATGCCTTTGATTGTCAGACTTGGTCTTATTGAGAAAGGCATAAATAATCATCTCACCACTGTTTACTAGCCAATCATGAACACCTTAGTGCATATCGTAAGATTTTGTGCTCGAGAAAGTGTAGCACATGCACAAAAAGAACATAAGGTGTAGCCTCGGATTAAATGTTAAAATTGGTGTGTACATTATTGGGCTATAATTAATTCAAATTAAATAAAATTGATGTGTACAATATGAGGCAAATCAAGAAACTTATATGATTGCAAGCTTTTATTCTAGGAGATGTGAGAGTTATATGATGTATCTCTTTAGGTGATAGTTTCTTTCAAATCATGTGATGAATTTTGTAGACTTTGTGATTGCTTACTATTCACATATCACCTCACATGTTTCTCAAGCTTTTGCTAGTTATACACACTACACAAAGTTACTCTTTGCTAAACTTTGTACATGTTATTGTGTGTGATTTTGTTGTGGCCATCCAAGATTATATGTTCCTTGATTTTGATGCAAAATTTGAGTTTTGAGGAAAAATTGGTTGAAAAACTTGTTTTTTAGAGATCTGGGTTGTATTTTTGTGTTTTTGAAAAACTTTTAGTTTCATACTCATGCATTTCATTCATGAATCACTGTGCTTTGAGGAGTTACTGCATTAAATTGCTCTGTTTTTCAAAAATTTGAGTTTTTTAGAATTTTGACCTATCGAATCTGTCTCTCGACTGATCGAAATTGCTATTAAAATTTTTGGTTTGATTCTGTCTGACTCGATTGGTATTCGATCGATACTCGATCGATCGAAACTAAAAAATTTTCAGTTTTTAGAGTTTTGACCAAATTTTTTTTATGCATCATTTATGTTTAGGATTTACATGAGTTGCATTGTTTTTCTGTATCCATCTTGCAATTTTGCAGCCATATCTCTCATTGTTTTCACACATACCATGCATACACTTTGCTACATTGGGTACTCAACTTGAATTAAAAAATTGATTGATTAATTTTTGAGTTTTTTGTACATTTTAGTACATGCTATTTTTCTTGATTTGTGAATTGCAGAAAATATTTTTCTTAAGAGATATGATGGATAATCAATGTGCAAATATTTTCTCTACTCATGCAACTGTTTATAGGTCACATAGTGTCGAGTTTGCATTTATTGAAAGAGAGAATATTTTTCTTCATGTGTATCCTCAACTCATTTTTTTTGGTTTGTGTGTTTTTATTTTTCCCCACCTCCTAAATTTTCCCCAAAACTGTTTTTCCCAAAACTTGTTTTGTTTTTTCCTTTGTTGTTCATAGGAGGAGTTGTTACTCTTCATAGGGGGAGTTGTCTCTATTTTCTATAGAGTTGATTTGTTTGTGTTCCCTTAATTCTCTATTTCCTCTTGTTCTCTGTTGAGTTGTTACTCTTTGTTTGAGTTATATTTGTCAATACGTGACAAAAAGGGGGAGTTGAATTGTGGAATATGTGTGGAAGAAACAAGATTGTTCTGTTTAGGGGGAGTTGAATTTATTTTGATGTATCTAACTTAGGGGGAGAGTTAGTTTGCATATTTGTTGTTTTACTGTTTTTCCTTTCCACACATGCGTTTATGTGTTTGTTAAGTGTTACAGGAATATACAGGTTGTTTTCAGTCGAGCTGCTGTCTACTTTGCAACTGTTAGATAGTAGTTTAGGTTGAATTGTTTAAGTGGCTATTTATTTTGTAATGGGCTATTTCAATTTGTAAACTTTGAGCTTTTTGTTAAGTCTGTGTTTTGTCACGGATTGCCAAAGGGGGAGTTTGTTAGGTTCTAAGAATTAGGAACTAATGTATTAGAACTTCAATTTGTATGTTGGCAAACCATGATCAAAACAATATTTAGTCTTGTGTTAGACTTTGCTCAAAGTATGAGATTTTATGTAAAGTTGGAATCGAGTTTACTGCAGAAGTAACTATTCACTTTCTGCCTGACTCGATCGATCGAGAATTAGACTCGATCGAATGAAAATCGGGCAGATCGTTTTTCTGCAGAAAAGTCAAACTCAGCCCTAGTCCATTTAATGTATAGGGTTTTATGTTTTGCCCTAAGTATATAAGGGAAAACTCTAGCCACGTTTTTAGAGTTCTGAATGCTGTGTTTGTGAATCTCTTTGTGAGATCTAGAGGTGTTTGCCTTCACATACACTTAGGGTTTACAAACTTGAGATTCATGTCAAGAGTTGTGTAAATCAATACAGTTGCAGAATCAAAAGAGCATAAAGATATACAAGCAGGTGCACTTGTGATTTTCTGAAGAATTCAAGGAAAGAAGGAGTCCGTGGATCTCAGAGCTATCATGGGGTCGTGGTAGTAAGTTTCCTACACTTGGGTAGCAATAGGATGTTAGTGGTCTAAGTCTTATTGTGTAAACTTCGATTCTTTCATAGTTGATTCAGTTTATCTTGAGGATAGCTAGGTTAAATCCTCCCCAGGTTTTTTACCGGTTTGGTTTTCCTGGGTCATCATATCGTTGTGTTATTTATTTTTCCACTGCTTTACATGATATGATTGTTATTGTTTTAACCTAGATCTAAATAATAAACCTAAGTATTCACTTGATTAATTAATTAGGTTAAACAGTCTAGTTTACAGGGGTCTAAACGAACTTACACTGTGTGATGTCCCGGTCACATGTCCATCCGTGCTTATTCAAGAGTTTTACTCCAACATGCATGGATTTGATTTTTCAGTACCTCTCTTTCATACTCACGTTCGAGGTATGCGTATAGTGGTCACACCGGAGTCAGTTTCCAATGTGCTCCATGTCCCGAGGGTAGATCATCCTGACTACCCTAGTTGTAAGCGTCTGAGGACTGTGTCCAAAGACGAGATGATCTCTGTTTTTGTGAGTGCCCTTTTAACTGGGGTTAGCGTCAGTTCACATCATGTAGGCCTTTTGCTAAAGATCCTAGATTCTTAAACATGGTGATGAATTTTGTTTTGCATCCTCTTTCTCACTACAACTCTATCACAGAGCCTCGTGCTCGATTTTTGTTGTCACTTCTAGAGCACCTAACTATAGATTTTCCCTCACATTTTGTTCTTTCCATTTTAGATGTCTATAGGGATACGACTACCCATGATAAGCTTATTTTCCCTTCAGCTATCATGCGGATTTTGAGCCATTTTTCCATTCCTTTTCCTTCGTCCGACCATTTTTCTATTATGTGTGCCATAAATGCCGCTACCGTTAAACGTAGCAAGGCGCAGTTTAGGTCGCGACAGATTGGGTTAGCAGCTCCTCCCTCCCGTTCGGCTCCATCTCGATTTGCTCCATCCACATCCGCTCCCTCCTCCTCTATGGGCAATGTGACTCTAGGAGACATCATGGCACAGCTTCAGCGCATGGATGCTCGCCTTGATACACTCTCCACTGAGTTGTATTAGGTGAACGTTTGTGTCGGTCGTATTTCACGGCGGCAGGCGGTCATAGGTGGCTTTGCCCCTAAGACTTCTCCTCTACCTCCTCTAGTGGCTTCTGAGTCTGAGGCTGAAGATGATGATGATGATGGTGATGACAATGATGCTTATGATGATGATGATGGAGATGCTAGCTCTACCAATGATACTTAACACTCTTACCCTTTGTCACTCGTGACAAAAAGGGGGAGTAGTTTTGTGATGAGAGTAGTCATACTTAGGGGGAGAGTTAGTATAGGACATTTTTGTTAGGAGGAGTGTTGATATCTTGAGGGATGTAGCGAGGTTTTGATGTATCTTTTCTTTTCTTTCTATTTTAGATACATTGCTCTTGTACTTTAGGTCTTGTGACTTTTATTGACATACATTGTACTTATTCTCTTTATATGTTGATGTATGTTGTTCTTTCACCTATCCTTATATGTGTTGTTTCTTTTCTCTCTTTATGCACATGCTTCTTATTACGTGCATGCAATTTATTATTTCTGTTTCACACTAAGATACCTTGATGAGTTTTGTTTAAGTATTTCAGGAAAATACAGGTTGTCAAAGTTTACTTGTCATAAACTCTCTTCTTGCAATGTTTTTCAAGAGTTTGTGTTAGGATAGATTTTATTGTATTCAACAATTGAGTTTGAGTTGAGTGATTTATGACTCTCTCATATGTTTATTTCTTGTTGTGGTTTTGTCACGGATTGCCAAAGGAGGAGATTGTTAGGACATATGTGATTTATGTTAAGAAACATATGTCAATATTTATGTAATTGGCTAATCTTTTGACAAAACGCACTTTACTTGTATTTGGGTAGATCTAGGATGTGTTTGATACTTCAAAAAACCTGTTTCAAGATCAAGTATTAAAGTCATTCTAGTCTGTCCAAGAAATAAGCTGAATAGTGCAAATTCATTAAAGCTCGACAACTGCATCTATCGAGCTTAAGAAGCTGTTCCAGTCCCGTGTGCTCGACACCTGCTCGACAGCTCTTATCTGTCAAGGTTTAAGAATTTCAAAATTCTGATATGATTTTCTTGGGATCTGTGAATATGTCTTTGGACTTTCTTTTCTCCTAACCCTAGACATTTAAAAGGATTGTTTTAAGGGCCATCAAAGTGTTTGCAAGTTGCACAAGCATTGAGCAAACCCTTTTCAAGAAAATTATGACCGGAGACAAAGTTTTTCCCTAGTTTATCTCTTGTGAAGAAGTTGCTGTGTATGTGCACCATAGGGTTTTGTGACCAAGTATCTTTTGGACTTCATCGTGTGATCAACTAAGGAACTTTGCATCCAACAAACTTCTCTAGTTGGTGATTAAAGCCACGTCTGGAATCTGCGCAATTGGTTAGTCACGTACTTGGGAGCCATGCATCTAAAGGAGAAATTGTCACCATAGAATTAGTCCAATTGTGTATTGGGGTAAGGGTTCAACTGTAGGTTGGTATAAGGTACTGAGATTCCTTTACTTGTAACCGCTTGTTGTGATAATAGTGGAATTTCGGGAGTGGTGATTTTAAAATCACCCGGTGGGGTTTTTGCCGTGTACGTTTTCCCTATTCATAAACAAATCACCTTGTCAATTTATTTTCTGCTGCATACTTTAGTTATTTGGTGATTTGTTTGTGCTACCACGCGCTTTGCATGTTAATTAACTTAATTAATTCACTTAGCTAAATTAATTGGTTAATTCATTACAAGGAGTCAATATGTTTTTGGCTTATCATAAGAGATACGGCCGGGGGGGGGGGGGGGGGTAAAGGGATTGATCCACGTACACTTGGTAGCTGGGAAGTATAGGTGCACCTCTAGGGGCAGCACACCACCACCCAACATACATTGCACTGTGCTGCTATCGACACGGTTGCACGTGCATCCATCGCGAAATTTTTTTTTTTTTTTTTCAATTCTAATTTGGCCCAATACAGGCCACTTCGGTCCGAAACGTACCGAAACAGCCCCGAATCGATCCAATTTGGGCCGAAATAAGTGTTTTTATTTTTACTTTTTTAAGTAAAAAAATACAAAAAAAATGCTCCATTTGACTCTAGTTTAGAGGAAAAAAATTAAAAAAAAAAAAAAAACCCTAAAACTACATCTTAAACGGTGCAGTTAAAAAGGATCGATCCACATACACTTGGTAGCTGGGAAGCATGAGTGTGCCTCCAGGGGTGGTGCGCCCGCACTCGACATGCATGGCCGCACCGTGCTACTGTCAACGTGGTTGCACGCGCGTCTATTACGATTTTTTTTTTCCTGATTTTGATTTGGCCCGATACAGGCTAATTCGGTCCAAAACGTGCCGAAATAGCCCTGAATTGATCCAATTTGGGTCAAAACAAGTGCTTTTAAAAAAAATTTTTAAAAATAAAAATATATGGCAAAAAGCATTGTTTGACTCTAGTTTAAAGGGGAAAAAAAAAAAAAAAAACCTAAAACTACAAGTTAAACTCTCTCATTCTCTCCGTCTCCCCTCTCTCTCTTATTTTTGAACTCCATGAAATGGTTATGTATTCAGTATTCACTTTATTATCTACTATTGCTCTTAAATAGGTATATGTTTACCATTATATGAAAAAATATGCTTAGTAATATATAGAAAATAAAAATAAAAATATATTTAGTCATTTATTAATAAACGTATCCTACCACACCCACACCTTACTTTTTTTAAAATTGCTAAGTTGCCACACTGCACCTGAACCCGAATCCGCATCCGAGCTTCCTAGCTTGGTAGTGAAATGTCAAAACATTGAAAGGCCTAAATATCTTAAATACCATATATACTAAGATTTACTTACTCTCCTTTTATTCATTTTATTTTGTTCCTTCTCATTATTTCTAGACTCCTAGTTCACCACGCCATGACTTCTAAGCCTAATAATTTTTGAACGCATGATATTAAGTACAAAGACCTTACCCCACCAGCCTACTACCCATATTTTCTCAACTAATGCAGATGTATAAAAATTTACAAAGCAGCCAAACAGTCTATAAGGTCCTTTTTTTTTTCTTAGTTAACCAATGCAAAAAAATACTGGAAATCTAAACTTGTGACTTGGGTTTTGTCCAGCTCAAGAAATTTTAAAGGCCTTGTTACATACCTGGTAAAACAATAACCAAATCCTCTTTAGCCAGCTTCAGACAGAAGTCCATATCATCAATTATGTCTTCCAATAATGATGGACTTAGCTTAACCTGTGATGAAATTCCTAGTAAATAAGATATTCGATACTTAATTTTAAGGCACCAAATTGTCCAAGATTTGATGTCCTTACCATCACAAACATGGATCCTTCAGGTTTGTTTGGGCAAGTAATGCAAGGGATCTCCATAATTTTATCATAACATATATGTGCAGCCTCCCTTAGGATGACAATAAATTTTGAAAAGAAATTCTCACCTGTTTTTTTAAGGATCTGAAGAACCGCACCCTGATACATAAACAACATTGTTATATTTTCAAGAGAAGACAAAAACAGATGGATGATTATAGTATTTCATTATTATTATGTCAAATGTTTGAATTAAAAAAATGACTGTGAGAGAAAGGAACATTAATATGTGCAGATTTTGAAGAACATAAGCTACATACTAAAAAAGAAGCAAAATGTCATTCTACTAGGACTAAAGTATATAAAGTAGTACGTAAAAATAATAATATATGCAAAAATTTAAAATATGAAAAAGTGATATAACGAAAATGGATTAATGAATAACCATCCTAAGTTTGGTTCTACACCAAGAAGTTGGTCATCAGTATCTTAAGGGACCCCAGAGGGATCACATTTTTAGTCTGTTAAGGATATGGAGTACAAGCCACTAGAGTAAGATTTTTAGTACATGTACTATCGGGCCAATGAGGTGTCAGGGTGACTAATTTACAAGCACACATAGTTTCACATCCCACAAGCACCCGTTAATTATCAGGATAAATTTTTGGTAGCTTCCACATAGATGTAGATTCACTTTTTACTTCAGGCCGAAGAGCTATTCAACCAAACCACCAAGGAAATAATGAAAGCCAAAGTTGGGTTTAGAGAAATTAGGCATTTTCATGTTATTTCTCTAGTCTTCAATTACATAAAAATATTCTATTTTCTTTCAGGTGAATTTGCTTCAGCAAGAATTCAGGATAAAAATACAAATTAAGTTCTGAAAGTGCTTGAGAGAGGGAAAACTGTTGCATCCTTTCACTACGATTTTACAAACCTAAAAATGTTGGTGGACCAAATGTCAAATTGAGACGGCCCATGATGCATTCTACAATCTGAGAGGAAAAGTAACAGATTTGAGAATGCTAAAATATGTCATGTTGTTATTCATCCAATAAAATGTAATATAATGCAAAACCATTATTATAATTCTACTATATGTGCGTGCAGACGTTCAATTTTAACACAAAAGAGAGCGAGAGGGAGAGGTGACCTTAGATTTTTGAAGGATGCCATTAGGATCACTTGCCACAAGCCATCCTAGTCGCCAGCCTGGTACAAGCCATCTCTTTGATATAGACCCTATTGTGATAACAGGCACGATTGATCCAAATACTCCCATCGGCACAAATGGATTAGTTCCAAAAGAGAGATGGTGATAAACTTCATCCGCAACCACCAGAATGCCTAGCTTTCTTGCTGTCTCTGCAATCTAATATTCAGAAAATCAACCACCACTGTGTTGGGCCAAAACTAACATTAACGCTCTAATTACAAAAAGGTTTTACTTATGAAAACTCATGCTAATTACACAAACGTATGAAGCATGAGCTCCAATGTCCAAACAATTAAATCCACCATTGTGTTTTAACATGTAAGGTAACAATATCACATGAGAGTCTAGCAACATATACTAAAATTAATTGTTGTTAAGCCATTAAAAACTTTATGTAATTCCTCTTATGAACTTACAGACATTCTGATATTCTCAAAACAAATTTGACTCTACTTGTGATAAGACATTGGGTCAAATGAAAAATCAGTTAGTTCATATTAGGAGGTAGAGTTGTGGATTATGATTGGAATTGATGTTTAGAGTTAACTTTGCCTGATTAAGTTTATTAATTGAATGTATAAAAAAGGAAGTTTTAACATGCCTTCTTTAAATGTTGTCGTGTATAGACACTTCCGCAAGGATTGCCAGGGTTTATGACAACCATGGCAACCCGGGCAAGCAAGGACCATCAGTGTTACTTCAATAACTTAGATGCAACCAACTGTGAGAAAAACGTCTTCTCGCAATAATGTGTATTGAAGGTCACGAGACAGGTAATCTGCGGAATTAAACTAAATTAGATTAACATTGAATACATGACACAATGCAAATACCCATTCTCTGTTTATCTTGTTTCCATAGACTCATAGCATTAGTATGGAAGCTTGAAAATGACCAAAACATTTTCCATTCGAATTAAATGCATTGAAAATGACCAATACATTTCCCATTTAAACATTTTTTTGAAAAGTAACTTTTGAGCAATGCTCTTGATAATAGCTATTTTTCTTTGTGTAAGCGAAGATTGAAATTTAGATTTTTTATTCAACCATTAGAGACTTTACAAATTGAGTTAATTAAAACTCACACATTTTTAGTTTATAAAAACATAAAATGTGTGTAATAAGTATTATCCCTAGACCTCATAATCTAGACCTATATTAGTGTGTTGAAAGCAAATGTATGGAATTATGGGATGGCAAAAGGTCAAAAACAACCTACCTAAATGACCCACCCATGCTCCACTCCACTCCACACACAGATTTTTCACCGGAAGAGAAGATGGGGGAAGAGACACCATCATCCGACCTCAACTCATCCCATTGCCATTCTTATCAAAATTTAGAATTTTTCCAAATTTAAGACAACTACAACTAGGGCACTAAACTGGCCAAACTTTTTCAAGTATTAAATATTTGAACTCAGCTCAATAACAAAAGTAAATATACGTTCAAACTTCACTTAAACTCAAACCAAGCCTATAAACAATGTTCAAACTCAATTTAAAGCATGATTTCAATTATATCACATTTTACATTGAAATTGTGTTTTGAAAACACAATTCCAATATAAAATTTGAATTTTCAATACTTTTCAAAACACATTTTCAAAAAAGAGACTATCCACCAAAATAATTTCACAATAGCACTATTTTTAATAATTATAAATAAAATAATATTATGTTATTATTCCCATGTTTTTTTAAATAAAATAATAATTATAAAATAACAATCATCTATATTCCCATGTTTTTTTTTAAGTTCCTTTTGGCACTTAAATGTGAAGAGAAAACAATAGTAGAGCAGCAATTGTTGTTGAACATTCCACTTGACAAAATGCAGTTAATCCTAACCACGAAGAATAGATGATTGTTAGGTTCTAAGAATTAGGAACTAATGTATTAGAACTTCAATTTGTAATGTTGGCAAACCATGATTGTTAGGTTCTAAGGATTAGGATCTAATGTATTTAGAACTTCAATTTGTATGTTGGCAAACCATGATCAAAACAATGTTTAGTCGTGTGTTAGACTTGCTCAAAGTATGGGATTTAATGTAAAGTTGGAATCGAGTTTTTATGCAGAATTACTATTAACTTTCTGTCAGACTCGATCGATCGAAAATTAGACTCGATCGATCGAAATTCGGGCAGATCGTTTTTCTGCAGAAAATTCCAACTCAGCCCAAGTCCATTTAATGTATAGGGTTTTATGTTTTGCCCTAAGTATATAAGGGAAAACCCTAGCCACGTTTTTAGTGTTCTGAATGCTGTGTTTGTGAATCTCATTGTGAGATCTAGAGGTGTTTACCTTCACATACACTTAGGGTTTACAAACTTGAGATTCATGTCAAGAGTTGTGTAAATCAATACAGTTGCAGAATCAAAAGAGCACAAAGATATACAAGCAGGTGCGCTTGTGGATTTGCTGAAGAATTCAAGAAAGAAGGAGTCCGTGGATCTCGGAGCTATCATGGGGTCATGGTAGTAAGTTTCCTACACTTGGGTAGAAATAAGATGTTAGTGGTCTAAATCTTGTTGTGTAAATTTCGATTCTTTCATAGTGGATTCAGTTTACCTTGAGGATAGCTAGGTCAAATCCTCCCCAGGTTTTTACCGGTGTGGTTTCCTGGGTCATCATATCTTTGTGTTATTTATTTTTCCGCTGCTTTGTTGTTTTTACTTATTTGTGTTAACCTAGATTTAATTAAATTACCTAAGTTAATCACTTGGCTAATTCACTAGGTTAATCTGTTGGGTTTAAGGGGTCTAAACGAATTGACAAGTGGTATCAGAGCGGGTAGCTTTTGTTTTGATCCTTTGATCTTTTAGCTGATCCTTGACCCCTGTTGTCATGGAACACGGACACTCTCTTGTTGTTCCACCTCACTTTGATGGAAACAACTATGCTTATTGGAAAGTAAGGATGAAAGCTTTCCTGAAATCCATTGATGAGAGAATTTAGAATTCCGTTGAATACGGATGGGAGAAGCCCACTACTCCTGTGAGTGAGTGGCAAACTTCTCAAAAGGAGGCAGCCGCTTTAAATAGCAAAGCTATGAATGCTATTTTTAATGCTGTTTCCATGGAGGAATTTAAGAGAATCTCTAATGTTGAGGTTGCTCATACTGCTTGGAAAATCCTCCAGACTGTGGATGAAGGCACGAAGGCAGTTAAAATTAATAAGTTGCAGCAATTAACCTCTAGATTTGAAAGCATTAGAATGAATGATGATGAATCCTTTGATGAATTCTATACTAAATTAAATGATATTGTTAATTCTGCTTATAATTTGGGTGAAATCTATGATCAACCTAAAATTGTTAGGAAGATTCTTAGATCTTTGACTGAAGACTTTAGACCCAAAGTGACTGCCATCACTGAGAACAAGGATGTGGACTCCATCCCTGTTGAAGAACTTGTAGGATCTCTTTAGTCCTATGAGTTAGACCTCCCTAAGACTAACAAATCCAAATCAATTGCTCTTAAGTCTGTTGATGATGTTGATGATGGTGGATTTGATGATGAACTCTCTGCTACAGAGATTGCCTATCTTGCCAAGAACTTTAGAAACTTTCTTAGGACCAATAACAGAAGGGCAAGAGGTAAGAACACTGTTGAACCTAGAAATTTTAGGAAGAATGATCCCATTAAAGTCAATAACACTGAAAAACCTAAGGAGAAAGTGGGACAGCCTTCTAATAATTCTTTGGGACAACAATGTTATGGTTGTCAAGGGTATGGTGATTTAAAATCTGAATGTCCTACATACTTGAGGTCTAAGGGTAAAGCTATGGCTGTAACCCTTAGTGATGATGAAGTTTCCGACAATGAATCCGCTAGTGATGAGGATGGAAACTTCATTACTTTCACTGCTACTACGGTAGTTAATGAAAGCATATCTGTTGAAGAGAACCATTCTGATGGGGAACTCTCTGAGGATGCAGATTTACAGGAAGCCTACGATAAACTTTGCAAAGTTGCTGCAAAGGATGCCATGAATATTGAGTTAGGCTTGAAGAAAATTGCATCTTTGGAACTTGAAAAGAAAAATTTACTTGTTAAATTGTTTGATGCAAATGAGCTTTTGAATAATGTGAAAACTGAGAACATACTCTTACTTGATAAAGTTAAATGTTTGGAACTTGATTTATCTGTTGCTAGAGAACAAACTAATACGACTGCAAGCTCCAAACTTGATCACATGCTGAGTATTCAAAAGTCTCCTTCTGATAAAACTGGTTTAGGTTACGAGGAAAGTATTTCTGTGCTTGAACCTTCTTCCACTAATTTTTTTCCTTCTTCTGAACCTCCTAAGAGTGAGATTGTCAAACCCTTGGTGAGTGAACCTGTCAAACCTATAAATGTTACTCCACCTAGGAAAATTAGGGTTGATCTTCAAGCTTCTCATTCTAGAGCTTCTACTTCTACTAAGAGCAAATTGCATGATAAGCCTGCATGGGTTTGTCATTTTTGTGGAAAACCTGGACACATTCATCCAAATTGTTTTAAATTGCAAGCTGCGAAGCGAGCAAATAAAACTAAAGTACCTGTGCCCCAAGCACATGACCCTATGGTATTTATTGGTGAATTAGTAAAGGCGTTAAACCTTTATTCCAATCCTAGAGTTGCTCTGAATTCTAATATGAATCATAACTTCAATGCAAGAGTTGCATCTAAAAAATTTTGGATGCAAAAGGCTCAATCTAATTGAGTCTGTCTGACATGGTCCTTGTGCTTCATTGCTCAATCTTTTGTGACCTTTGTTTCTAGGATTTGCATTGCATTACATTCATGCATTTCATTCTAGGATGTTTGTTTCTTTGTTTTATAAAATTTAAAAAAAAAAAAAAAATTTTTGGAAATTGTGTTTTGCTATTTTTTCTTGAATTTGAAGACAAGATTGGTCAATCAAATTTTACATGTCATATGTATGTACCTTGTTTAGCTTTGATGCACTTATATCTATTGCACTTTCCTAGCTAAAGTCTTGTTGTGCATGTTGTGTGGGAAGATGCTATATTTGTTGATCACATGATCTTGATTTTGAAGTCGTATGTCTTTGATTGACGGACTTGAACTTATTGAGAAAGGCATAAATAACCATCTCACCACTGTTTATTAGCCAATCATGAACACCTTAGTGCATATCATAAGATTTTGTGCTCGAGAAAGTGTAGCACATGCACAAAAAGAAAATAAGGTGTAGCCTCTATTAAAACTGGTGTGTACATTATTGGGCTATAATAATCTCACAAATTCAAATAAAATTGGTGTGTACATTATCCCGGCTTTTATTAAGTTTCTAATCATTTAATTTGAATATTAATAATGAGGCAAATCAAGAAACTTACATGATTGCAAGCTTTTATTCTAGGAGATGTGGGAGTTATAGGATGTAACTCTTTAAGTCATAGTCTCTTTCAAATTCATGTGATGGATTTTGTAGAAATTGTGATTGATCTCTATGTGTATATCACCTCACATGTTTCTCAAGCTTATGCTAGTTGCACACACTACACAAGTTATTCTTTGCTAAACTGTGTACATGTTATTGTGTGTTTTTTGGTCTGACCAACCAAGTTTGAGAATTTTGGGAAATTGATGCAGAACATGTTTGCTTGTTTGTTTTTTTTGGGGGTATATTGAAAGAAATTTTCTGCTTTGAGAAATCTGGGTTGAATACATGTGTTTTTGGAAAACATCTCATTTCATACTCATGCATTTTATTTATAAAATCTAATGCTTTGAGGAGTTTTTGATCTAAAATGTTTGGTTTTTCAAAACTGTGATTTTTCCAGAATTTCGATCGATCGAAACTGATTTTCGACCGATCGAAAATGTTTTCAAAATACTCAGAAAACTCTCTGGTTGGCTCGATCGATCTAAGCTGAATTTGGATCAATCGACGGTATTTTCGATCGATCGAATGTAATTTTCGATCAATCGAAAATCGGGACGACTGTTTTAAAAAGGTCCTTTTTCACGTGATCTCTTTAACTTTTCAAAAACTTTTTCAAACTTTTTGTCTCCCTACCAACCGGTCAAGCTATTTTTTGGTGGATTTGTCGTTTTCTTCCAAACTTTTTGCCTAATCTCTCTCTCCCAAGGCCGGTAAGTCCTTTTTGCCCCTCCTTTTGAATTTATTTTCATATTTCATGCATTATTTTCATGCATTTTTTGGTATTTTCGACATTTAGGATTTTTTGTCTTTTTGGGAATGTTTTTGAGTGTTTCTTTCTCAAATTTTTCATGGGTTTTTGTGGGGACACCTTACCTAAGCTCTACATGTGGTTTAATTTGATTATTTTGGTGTTTTGAGGAAAATTTGAAATTCTAGGGCTTGGATTTGAGAAAATTGGGGGTTTTGTTCAATTTAATTGAAATTGATTAAATTGGCTTGTTAGATTGACTAATTTGATCATTATATTGTATTAATTAACTATTGTGTTGATCAATTTATCAATTTGTTGTGTTTTGAAAACTTGGGTTTTTCAAATTGGGTATTTTTGATAAATATTGCTTGCTCAAGCCAATTTTGTTTATTTGGATCACAATTGAACTTGACACTGCATTAGTACATGCATCATTTGGTGTTCATGCTCATGCATCATATAGATTTGCTATTTTTCCTCTATATTTTTATGTTGTGCTAACTTGCAGTCTGCCCTTGGTTTTTGGTTTTTGCTCTTCTCTTTCTGTGTCTATCTCTTTTCCTTAACACTATGCCTAGGAAAACTAGAGCCCATAGGACTTCTGATCCATCTCCTTCTTTTGACACTGAGCGGTTCCCTAGTGAGTCAAACCAAGTCACCTATGAGACTCTGAACCTTAGGCGTCATATTTGGGCTGAGCGTAGGGTCTTATTAGATGAGTTAGATCCTGAGGTGCGACGTAACTTTGAGCGTCAGGGTTGGTTACCTTTGCTCGAGTATGAGCATTCTCCTCCTCCTGCCACCTTGATTAGAGAGTTCTATTCGAACCTCTCTATCCATGTCTACGATAACGACACCTTGGTAAAGGTGTGGTTACGTGGTGTGGAGTATCGCATTACCCCTCGGGTAGTGTCTAATGCTCTTGGGGTGCCCATTGTGGACCATCCCGTTTTTCCTTACGAGGAGTCTCCACCCCTTGATGACGTCCTGTCATACATCACTGGGTCTTCTATCCAGTGGGGTTCGGATCCTCGGATCACTTCGGCTGAGCTTTCCGAGCTTCACTATCTTTTCTTTAGGATAGCGTGTCATTCTTTGTGGCCGATTTCGCATGTCCACACCATCCCTCTTGAGCGATGTGTGTTTTTGTATGCTCTTGTCACTGATGCGCCTATCAGTTTTCCGCATTTGTTCCTTCGTTCTTTGAACGAGGTTCATCGGTCTAGTTCTACGGCTCATGCTTTGTTTTTTCCTGTTTTTATTCATAGGATTCTCCTTTTTCTTGGTTTTGGTGAGTTTCCTGCTTCTGAGCCTGTACATGTTATTGCTCCTATCGGTGCTACCTTTTTGAGGCAAAGGGCTGCTCAACTTCGAGCTAGCTCTAAGCGTCCTAGGGCAGAGCCTTCTGGTGTCACTCCACCCCCTTCTTCTTCTACAGCTACTCATGCAGCTGGGACGTCTTCTGATCCTGCTGTTGCTGCTGCTGCTGCTGATGTTCCTCCACCGTTTGATGAGGTTTTTGACCTTCGTCGGACGCTTGATACTGTCGTGATCGTTCAGGCGGCTCATGGTCAGCTTTTGGTGGACATCCTTGATGAGCTACGTGCGTTACGAGCGGATTTGGTGAGCTCTCGTCATTCTCCTCCGCCTCTTTTTGATGATGAGTGAATGCCCTTTGGCAATTCGTCACAAAAAGGGGGAGTGCATAGTATAGTTTATTTGTATCTAGGAGATTTTGTTGTAGTGATTTACATTTTAGGGGGAGTTTTGTTTACTTGGTAGTGATACTGCGGAGCTTGTGGAGTTATTAGATTGTATCTAGGTGCTTCACTGTGTATTCTCATTTTTAGCTCTTGTTTAGGAGATATTTTTGTTGAGATACATTTTTCTTATTTCACTATACTTCATTGCTTATTGATTTATATTTATGATGTTATTCATGATATATGTCTTTATTTTGTGTTATGTGAAATCAAGAAGTTTTTTATATATTCCTTGTTTCTTTCTTCCACACATGCGTTTATGTGTTTGTTAAGTGTTACAGGAATATACAGGTTGTTTTCAGTCGAGTTGCTGTCTACTTTGCAACTGTTAGATAGTAGTCTAGGTTGAATGGTTAAGTGGCTTTTTATTGAAATGGGCTATTTCAATTTGTAACTTTGAGCTTTTTGTTAAGTCTGTGTTTTGTCACGGATTGCCAAAGGGGGAGTTTGTTAGGTTCTAAGGATTAGGATCTAATGTATTTAGAACTTCAATTTGTATGTTGGCAAACCATGATCAAAACAATGTTTAGTCGTGTGTTAGACTTGCTCAAAGTATGGGATTTAATGTATAGTTGGAATCGAGTTTTTATGCAGAATTACTATTAACTTTCTGTCAGACTCGATCGATCGAAAATTAGACTCGATCGATCGAAATTCGGGCAGATCGTTTTTCTGCAGAAAATTTCAACTCAGCCCAAGTCCATTTAATGTATAAGGTTTTATGTTTTGCCCTAAGTATATAAGGGAAAGCCCTAGCCACGTTTTTAGTGTTCTGAATGCTGTGTTTGTGAATTTCATTGTGAGATCTAGAGGTGTTTACCTTCACATACACTTAGGGTTTACAAACTTGAGACTCATGTCAAGAGTTGTGTAAATCAATACAGTTGCAGAATCAAAAGAGCACAAAGATATACAAGCAGGTGCGCTTGTGGATTTGCTGAAGAATTCAAGAAAGAAGGAGTCCGTGGATCTCGGAGCTATTATGGGGTCATGGTAGTAAGTTTTCTACACTTGGGTAGCAATAAGATGTTAGTGGTCTAAGTCTTGTTGTGTAAACTTCGATTCTTTCATAGTGGATTCAGTTTACCTTGAGGATAGCTAGGTCAAATCCTCCCCAGGTTTTTACCGGTGTGGTTTCCTGGGTCATCATATCTTTGTGTTATTTATTTTTCCGCTGCTTTGTTGTTTTTGCTTATTTGTGTTAACCTAGATTTAATTAAATTACCTAAGTTAATCACTTGGCTAATTCACTAGGTTAATCTGTTGGGTTTAAGGGGTCTAAACAAATTGACAATGATCAAAACATTCTTTAAGTCTTGTGTTAGACTTGCTCAAAGTATGGCTTTTTATGTAAAGTTGGAATCGAGTTGACTGCAGAATTCACTGTTCACTTTCTGCCTGACTCGATCGATCGAGAATTAGACTCGACCGATTGAAAATTGTGCAGAACGTTTTTCTGCAGAAAATTTTCAACTCAGCCCAAGCCCATTTAATGTATAGGGTTTTATGTTTTGCCCTAGGTATATAAGGGAAAACCCTAGCCACGTTTTTAGAGTTCTGAATGCTGTGTTTGTGAATCTATTTGTTAGATCTAGAGGTGTTTACCTTCACATACACTTAGGGTTTCCAAACTCAAGATTCATGTCAAGAGGTTGGTAAATCATACAGTTGCAGAATCAAGAGAACTTAAAGATATACAAGCAGGTGCACTTGTGGATTGCTGAAGAATTCAAAGAAAGAAGGAGTCTGTGGATCTCGGAGCTGTCACGTGGTCGTGGTAGTAAGTTTCCTACATTAGGTAGCAATAGGATGTTAGTGGTCTAAGTCTTATTGTGTAAACTTCGATTCTTTCATAGTGAATTCGGTTTACCTTGAGGATAGCTAGGTTAAATCCTCCCCAGGTTTTTTACCGGTTTGGTTTTCCTAGGTCATCATATCTTTGTGTTCTTTATTTTCCGCTGCTTTATTGTTTTTGATATATTTGTGTTAACCTAGATTTGTTTAAATTACCTAAGTTAATCACTTGGCTAATTCTCTAGGTTAATCTATTGGGTTTAAGGGGTCTAAACGATCTCACAATGATCATTGTCCAAATACATATTATCATTTCTTAAAGTATGAGTTTTTGATGGCTGTAGGTAATATTTTAAATATTATAATCCACCTTTAATCTTATGTAATGAAAATTATCATAAATAGAGGGGTTATATGTCTTTAGTAAACTTTGGTGCTTGGTCTTACTACAGTTTGACAATGTACTACAATTTGAAAGTAGGCATGATATTCTGTTTTTGTTTCATTTTTCCAGTTGTGCTATATTGATCCTGATGTTATTTAGTAAGAGATCTCAAATTTAGTAGTAAGAAGAAGAGTACTAATTTTGAGAAAATTTTAGCATAAAAGAGAAAAATGATGAGGTGTTTGGCTTATCTATTGTGGATGTGAATTACTTGGTCTATTGACAAATGATCCTTAATTTCCAACCTGTTACTTATGATTGCATTAAGAAATCGGTCTTACAATCACCCATCAATGTGTAGTAGTCTCTCTTTTGTTTCGGTTTTGCCCTTGCAACATGTGAATAAAATGCATTTTGGAAAAATCTTGATAGAATTTTGGAGGGTTAAAGTATAATGGAAGTAACTACCACCATGCTATTTCCTTTTTTTTTTTAATATAATAAAATTAAATATTCTGCAAACTAACAGAAAAACATGTCAAATGGTGATGCATAGATTGAACACCACAATGGACATTAATGTTACACAGATTATACCAAGGAGACCACGTGAAGTATAGGATGGAGAACTTGCCTTGCATAATGGAAAATTAATATCTTAAATAAAGGACTTGGAGTGGAACTTAGAGACAAAGGTATCAAAGGTAAACGAGAAAAACTATTTGTAAATTTACAAATGCACACATAATATAAATATACATTATACTAACAACTTTGTAACTGGAACAGGTATAAGATACATGTCCAAGTAGAAAGTAAAACCGATTCAACAACATTCATTTCGTTTGACAAAGTGACTGAAAATTTTGTATTTAAGACAACTTGCAGAGATATAAGTAGAGGTAATTTCAATTAGAAATATCAATTCTATTTCTGTAGCTTTTCCTCTTACATACATTAGCAAAACACCTGCACTTTATTAGCATCATTATCTGAACAATTAACCATCCACCCCCTTCCATATTTTACTATTACATTAAGTGAAATAGACCAACCTTCAAAAACAATTTTGTTCTTCAAAAAACACACAGAATCTCATGCAAAGCATTAATCATGATGTATGAATGTATACTTTGCTAAATTTATGAGCTCTTAGGTTTTCTTCTTTTCCTATTACTAACCAATCATATTGACAATTTATGCCTGATGTGTTAGTGTACAAAATTGTTGATTAAAACCATAATGGTTGTTGAGGTTGTACTACTCTTTGTATTTCTATGGTAGGTAACGTACAAGTAAAAACCATATAGTTTATCTCTACTATATACAATCGGTTCTACCAAAAAAAAAAAAAAAAAAGATTGGTGGGGAGATATTTCTAAGAAAGGGGCTCTGCCTTGCAAATAACAGCTGTGATGGAAGACATTTGAGATTTCCTGGCTTAGTGTAGACATTTATATTTTGTACATAGAAATTTGTTCGCAAAAGAAAAGTCTTTGATGCATTTTTTTGGGACAATAACTGTAGTGCTTAGTAATTTTTCTATCTTCAAGATTTATAGAAAGCTTATAGAAATGTTCAAAGGTCTTAAAAAGGTTTGTAATACCGTATGAAATATATTTGGATCAGTGATGATTTAAATGATAGTCAATTTTTTTGGTTGGCATGTATGTTATGCATTATAAAATGCATATAAGTTTAGACTTCAATATGATTTTTTTTTTTTTTTTTTTTTTGGTTAGTTAGTATGGTTTAGTAGGAGTTGTGAAATTGAATTAACCATCTATTGAATAGATAGACTATGGAGAATATGTGTCTAAAATTAATGAGGTTAAGAAAATTTATGTCCTAAGGTAGCTTAAACAAAACATAGATTATGATCAAACTTTGTGGTTTATATGCTTTTATGATTTTTTTATTTTAAGTTCCTTATCAAGCTTCTAAGATACATTTACTTTGTGCTGTATATAAATGTTAGAGGCACATTAGAATTCAAAAGAAAAAAAAAGTTAGCTAATGTTGAATCAGCATCTTCAAATGCACTTGGTTGGATTGTTTTAGATTAGATATTTGAGTTAGATTTGGTTTTTATTATGGTATTGGGTTTAAAATAAATTTTGTTTTGAGTATTTGAATTAGATCTGGATTAAATTAGTTTTTGGTATCTACCTATGGTGTATGTAATTAGATTTATAAATGGAGATATGTGTTGGGTGTTTAGTATGTGGTAGAACTGTAATACCATATGCAATCATCTCATCTCTTTTATAAACTACTAATCTCTTAGGTGATAAATATCATGGGTATTTTGATTGGATTGGTTTTGTTTTAGGTATTTGCGTTAGATTTATTTATTTTAAATAATCTGAATTTTTTTGTAATTAAGGTACGTATTTAGGTTAGAAGCAGTTTTGTTGTGGGTATTTGTGTAAGATTTGGTTTTGATTTGTAATATATAATTGCTAAACTTCTATTTAGTCATAAGTTAATCTTTGACTTGGGAGGGGAGAATGTTCCACATGGAAGCCTTTCAAAATTGGATATGGAATTTGAGCATATTGGTTTGATGGGCATGATTCATTTTCTTGCAAGTATTGATTTTTAGGCTTTTCAATCTGTGAGTCTTTACATTTTCAATTAGTTAACAGATTTTTTTTTCCCAATTTCCTTTGGGGCTTCTTGAATGCTAAAAAAAATGTTAGAAAGATAGAGAATTACCATTTTCTGTTTGCAAGATTTGGGGCTGTGCAAGCTTGAAAATAATATAATTTAGCTTGAGTTTTTTTTTTTAAATATTTATGTTTGTTTAGCTTTTGAGAAAATTAACTACTATGAAAGAAAATATCATGTTCATCCTCACAGCAATTCTCTATTTTCAACTTAAAAACCTGCTAAAGATAGAAATGAGAAGATGATAGTGTTAGGTTCTAAGAGCTTAGAACAATTAGCAAATCGTGAGCACACAAGAACATATAAGCTGCAGAAAGAAGATTTCAGAATCTGCCTGGTTCGACTGATCGAAAAACAGGCTCGATCGATCAAAAGTCGTATCTACAGAATTTAAATTAAGCCCAAACAGCAGTTCTAGCCCATTAAGGATTAGGGTTTCAGATCTACTTCTCCCACTATATAAAGGAAACCCTAAGCACGTTTTTTACAAGGCTTTTTAGAGAGAGAAAAGTGTGCCTCTTTTGTATTTAAGGTTTTGCTCCTAAAACCTCTCTTATAACTTCTGCCGGTGTTGTTCCTTAAAGAATCTCAAGATCTGGTATTGCTGAAGTTGCTGCCTTCTCTAGTCATCAAAGGTGCTGATGATCTAAACCTTCAAGGGTGGTCTTGGAGTCACAAACAGGAGATTTTGTGTTGCTAAACCTTTGAGTGGGATCTCAAAGTCACAAACGGTGGTGTTTGTGTTTTGCAAAGGTCAAGGAAAGAAGGAGTCCGTGGTCTCGGAGCTATCATGGGGTCGTGATAGTAAGTTTCCTACATTGGGTAGCAATAGGATGTTAGTGGTCTAAGTCGCTATTGTGTAAATTTCAATTCTTTCTAGTGGATTTGCTATTTTACCTTGAGAATAGCTAGGTTAAATCCTCCCCAGGTTTTTTACCGGTTTGGTTTTCCTGGGTCATCATATCGTTGTGTTATTTATTTTTCCGCTGCTTTACTTGATATGATTGTTATTGTTTTAACCTAGATCTGAATAATAAACCTAAGTATTCGCTTGGTTAATTAATTAGGTTAAACAATTTAGTTTACAGGGGTCTAAACGAACTTACAGATAGCATGCTTATTCAAATGCTTCGCAAACGAAACAGTGCTACTAAACAAAATGCATCAAAGAAGAAGAAAATTTGAAGGAAAAATAGCAACTATAGAATTCAATTCAATTTAATTTTTAGTTTTTGTTTTCCCTCCTACCTATTCTACTATTTTTAAAGAGGGATTGAAATTGTGGAACTTTGAAATCTGAAAGTGTAATGTTCTTTATAGAAAGTTGATTATTTCATAGATTTTAGTAAATATTTCATCCTATCTGCATAATTACCAAGTTTAGCTACTTTAAACTTTTATCTTAATGGTAGACAATTGTAGAAAATATATTTTGTTGTTGTAATTTTATGGTTGCTTGTGGGTGAATTTTCGATAATAAAACAATGAATGTGATTGCTATTAAGTTGACAGGTTTTTAGTGGTATCATCTTAATATCTTTTGGTTAATTTTTTTGTTTATAGTTTGTGAATTTTCTATTGCTATTGTAAGAAGTTTAGACCCCTTAAACCCAAACAGATTAACCTAGATATTTAGCCAAGTGATTAACTCAGGTAAATTAAGCAATTCTAGGTTAACACAATATATCATATCATGCAAAGTGCAGAAAATAAAGAACACACGATATGATAACCCAGGAAAACCAAACTGGTAAAAAACCTGGGGAGGATTTAACCTAGCTATCCTCAAGGTAAAACAAAATTCACTATGAAAGAATTGAAGTTTACACAATAGCGACTTAGACCACTAACATCCTATTGCTACCTCGAGTAGGAAACTTACTACCACGATCACGTGACAGCTCCGAGTTCACGGACTACTTCTTTCTTGAATTCACAGCAAAGCACAAGCACTCTTGCTTGTATATCTTGAAGTTCTTGAATCTGCAACTGAATGATCACCAAGCTCTTGTCATCAATCTTAAGTTTGAAAACCCTAAGTGTATGTAAAAGCCAACACCTCTAGATCTCACAAAAATATTCACACACACAGCATTCAGAACTCTAAAAAACGTGGCTAAGGTTTTCCCTTTTATACTTAGGGCAAAACATAAAACCCTACACGTCAAATGGGCTTGGGCTGAGTTGGAAATTCTGCAGAAAAAACAATCTGCACGACTTTCGATCGGTCGAGTCTAATTCTCGATCGATCAAGCCAGGTAGAATTTGCATAGTAACTTCTGCAATAACTCGATTCTAACTTTACATAAAAACCACATACTTTGAGCAAGTCTAAACAAGACTAAAAACATTTTGATTATGGTTTGCTAACCTTACAAAATAAAGTTCTAATACATTAGTTCCTAATTCCTTAGAACCTAACAGCTATGACAGCCTTGCAGCTATTCTTTGATGATAACTTCATATTATCCAACCAACTAATGTGAATGCTCTTAGGGTGTGTATGTGTTGATCATCCTTATGTTTGGTTTATTGTTTTACCATAAAGATGCAATTAAATAATGTGCTAAGAAAAAAGCAAAGTCACCATCAATTGTTGTTCTTATTATCACAATTTGTTTGTTACTGATGAATAATTATTTGAGGATTTACAGACAGTTCAACCAACCTTAACTAACATACATAGATGGTTACAAATTAAAGAATGACAATATATACTTCCTTTTCTAAATTTTTTTTCCTTACATCTTTCCTTTCCCCCTATGTACCAACTTTAGGCCCATACTTTCGGGTGAGAGAAGTTCCGGGGCAATGCAAGATGGGCTCAAGGGACTCCTTGGGGGCTGACACTTAATTGAGATGGCTGGTACAAGTCATATCCCATGAGGAAGTACTCCAATGATATTAACATAGCATGGGGCTGCTCCTCTATCACCATTGATCCACATGCCTAAACCTGTATGTCCCCATATTCATAACAACTTAATGTATATAGTTTTAGGTATTGGACACTATATGCTTAAATGTACTACGTTATAAAAGTTTGAATATATGTAGTAAAAGTATAATAAGTTTATGTTGGATGCAAAGTTCATTAATATGTGAAACAATCTCGCGCATTGTGCGGGTTTAACACTAGTATGTTTAATAACTCAAACTAACGTCAATAGTACCACTACAGTTCATCATTCCCGTGCGTAAGCACAAATTACATACTAGTGGCAATAATGGGAAAAAAACAATTAGTTTTTTTCCTTCTCTTCTTCACTTTATTTTCTCTTGTTGAATATAAATTACCAATTAATTTTTTCAGTCTCTCACTTTTTGCATGTGATTTGAAAGGAGACTGTTAGCCTTTGCAAATACATAGAATTTGATCGCCACCAGCACTAAATCTTATTGTTCTTGGCATGCCTTTGGCAGAAGGCTTTTATCCTTGCAAGGCCATCTTCAAGAGTGGAAAGCTCAATGGCGATAGTTATGCGCAACCAGTTCTTCATCCCCATAGCCATCCCTAAGATAATGCGTATTGTAAATGTCAAATGTGTCACTCAGCTAACACCATTTTAGTGCAACAAAGCCCAATATTTCCCTTCCCTCAAAAAAAGAGTGCTTAAACAAAGGCTCTATCCCTTTGAGATCTATATAAACATAAAACATACTTGTAATGTGCATATATATCTATATATATATATATATATATATATATATATATATATACATAATTGAAGTCATACTCGTTGAGAAGCTGAAATGCATAGATAAAGAAAGATTGAAAGCAAGTATAAGACAATGACCTTTAGGTTAATTGACAATGTTTCCAATGGAGATGAACATGATTCGAACCTTATTCCCTCCACTTAAGATGCATCTATAAAGCATTGAAAGTGTCTTGGCATTTATAAACCATGATGAATTTGATTTACCAACTGAAGACTCTTAGCATGCGTTTGCGAAGCGTTGGGATGAAAAAGTTGTGTGTTTTGCTGAAAAATGGTTGATTCCACGACACTGTTCATGGACCACCAAACTCAGCAAAACACAAATTTTTAGGTAAATTTAGGTCCCACAGCACTATTCACACATTTAATAATTATTTTGCTACAGTATTTTCAGCAATAAGTTTTCAATTTTCAGCAAATAAGCGATATCCAAATAGACCCTTAGACTATTTGTGTCTTACCCGGTAGAACGATGACTGATTCCTCTTGTGCCAGCTTGAGGCAGAACTCCATATCATCACCAATGTCTTCCAGTAGGCACAGGTTGAGCTTGACCTAAAATTGAAAATTGGTAACTAAAAGTGTATTTGATTTTTAACGAAGGTGCACAAAATATGCTAAAATGTGATTCCCTTACCATTGTGTACATGGAACCTTCAGGTTTATATGGGCAAGTAATGCAAGGGATTTCCTTGATTCTCTCATAACACAAATTTGCAGCTTCCCTTATTATGTAGATGATTTTTGAAAAGAAATCCTCCTTTGTATTTTCTAAGATTTGAGGAACTGCCCCCTGAAACATAAATCAAATTAATTATAATTGTACGAGAAAAAGGTAAAGAATACATATGATATGTATGATCATTAGTAGGCTCAATGTCTACAAAGAAAATTTAGAAGCAGCTGGTTGGCTGAATATTTATGCAAATTGAAGTAGATCATTCGATTGAAATTTCTTTTATGATGAAAATTTTGCAAAAAAAAAATGAAAACATTGAATAAATAAATTTTTAAAACATTACTGTGGGAGTATGCTTTTAGTAAGAAAACTCTCAACTAAATGAGATCACATATATGGGCTAGGAAATTCCAAGTTACATATTAAAAAGGGTAACAGCTAAAAATTGAAAATTTTGCCTTACAAACGATGCTACTGTAACTGTTACATAATATTGTTGTAGATCATGTATTTTATTTTTTTTAGGTGGGCTGTTATAAACTCTAGTAGAGCTTGAAAGGATGAAAATATATAGCTAGTAGTCACTCTAGTATGCTCTTCACTAATAGCATCTTAAATTACAAACCTGAATGAAGGTTGCAGGATCAGAAGAGACATCAAGGCAGCCCTTAATGCTGTTAACAATCTGAGGAAGAAAAAAATGACAAAAACTCCATGTAAACAATAATGCTTCCATTAAAATAAGTACAAAGATGATGTATATAGGTTGCAGACTCGTTAATGTCATTGCATATGTATTGCATGAAAAAGTTCTATATAAGGAGATCCGTAGTGTTTAACATTGGAAAAATGTTCTTACCCACTTATTGATATATACTTCATACACACAATGTCCATAATTTGATTAATTTCATGTGGTATATCCACATTTTGTAAGGATGTTCACATACCCCAGTTTTTCGAAGAATGCCATTTGGATCATTTGTAACAAGCCAACCACAACGCCAACCAGGTACAATCCAACTCTTTGAAATAGACCCTAGTGTAATAACAGGTGCAATTGATCCAAAGGTCCCCATAGGGACAAAGGGATTACTTCCAAAAGTGAGATGGTTATAAACCTCATCTGTAATCACCAGAATCCCAAGCTTTCTTGCTGTCTCTGCAATCTGAAATTCAACAAACCAACTTCCACTAATACTGATCAGGAAATTGATAAAAACAATAGTATTAATCAACTAATAATAATAATATGTAAAATACTGATATATTATGTGAGTAAATATTAATTCTAGAAAGGATCTAACCCTCAAACTCGTGTAAGATTAGTACAAGCTTGTAGCTTTTAACATGAAAGTAGTTGAACTCACTTTCTCCAAATGTTGGTGTGAGTAGACATTGCCACAAGGATTTCCAGGGTTGATGATCACCATGGCAACAGTGTTCTGATCTGCAAGAGCTTCAACAGCTTCAAGATTAACCTCCCAACCCTTTTCAGGAAGAAGATCAAAATGGCGAACTTCAAGTTGGCTACAGGCAGCGCGAGCTTCATAGTATGGGAAGCCTGGCCTTGGAAGCAAAATGTTGGCACCCGGGCGAGCAAGGACAGTTAATATGACTTCTATTGCTTGTGTGCATCCAATTGTAAGATAAACATCATCTGCTGACAACTTGTATGGGAGGTCCCGAGAGAGATAATCCGCTATAGACCTTTTGGAGTTTAAGCATCTAATTAATTAAATCAGACTAATCTGAATGGTAAGCCATAAACTAATGAGCACTTTTTTTTTTTACACCATTTTATGTATATATATGATTCTTTGCATTGGCAGCCATAGATAGACAGCATTCCTCTTTCTAACTTTGTCCAAAAATAACCGTGTATATATGGAAGAAAATAAAGGTTCCTCTATTATATCTATAATTTTTTTGGGGTAATGATACTATGATATCCATCCTTGAATTACTACTTTTATGCGACGTGAATTACCAGGCGACAAAGTTACCATCAGTACAGGTGGACTATCCAAAATGACAAAAGTGAAAAATAAATAAATAAATAAATAAGAAGAAAGAAACATCATTTGCCATGTAACATGGAGGAATTGTAGTCAAATTTAAGATAGTGCTGCCTAATGTGACCCCTATGTCACAGTCTAATTTGAAAATATAAAAATACTAGAAAACTATGGTGTTAATATTCAATATCACTAGAGTTATAAGCGAATATAAAAAAAATTTACTGTCATGTGTAACCCTAATATTAACTGTTTAAAGTGATTAAAAAATGAAAATTTAAGGGGTAAAAAAAGGAGCAACAAAGGTTACCACATGACATAACATAAAGTACTATCACATTTAATGGGATAGTCTTCGTACTTTAAATCACCACCCTGATATTCCATGGTTATGTGTAGGTGACTTTAATGAGCTTACTAGACTGGATGAGAAATTGGGAGGGGTGCCTCGAAGCCATAATCAGATGCAATTGTTTAGGAACGTGTTGGATGAATGTGGTTTTTTGGGTCTTGGTTTTGTTGGTCCTTGTTTCACTTGGGTTAGGCATTTTTCGAATGGTCATTCCATTTGGGAAAGACTTGATCGGGGTTTGAAAAATAATAATTGGTTCCTCCGATTTCCAGGGTCGAGAGTTAATTATCTTCATTGTGTTTCCTCTAATCACTCCCCCTTGCTAATTAGCTTATCAAGACTTGATCCTCCCTCGATAAAGAAAGTTTTTGGTTTGAAGAGATGTGGTTGTCAAATGAAGGGTGTGCTGAATTAGTTCAAGCTTTGTAGTCTTCCCATGCCCATGGTACCAGCAATAGCAATACTTTGGGTTGGATTGATAAATGTGGTAAAGATTTATTTCGGTGGAATCATAATATCTTTGGGAATGTCAGACAAAAGTTGGAAAAAAAAGAAGCTCCTGTTAGTCCAAGCCGAGAGGTCAGCTTTAGTCACTGGTTTGAATCATCGTATTAGAGAATTGATGGAAGAGATCAACACGCTGCTGGATAGGGAGGCCCAACTTTGGTGCTAGCAGTCTCGAGTTTTATGGGTTAAAAATGAGGATAATAATACCAAGTAATTTCATAGCCGTGCAACCCAACAACACCGAAAAAATTTGATCAGGGGCATTATGGATGAGTCGAATATATGGAAGACAGATTCGGATGGTATTGCTTTGGTGCTCACAAGGTATTACAGTGAGCTTTTCTCCACTTCAATCATAGAACCTTACACAACCTCTTTGGACCATATTCCTCAAGTGATCACTGCTGAGATGAATATGGCTCTAACGAGCAACTTTACAGAACCTGAGGTTTCCATAGCATTGAAACAAATGGCACCGCTTAAAGCTCCTAGTCCAGATAGCATGCCTCCTTTGTTCTATCAATGTTTTTGGGGTGTAGTTGATCATGATGTAACTAGCTCGATTGTGTCTTAGTTAAACTCAGGTACTCTCCCTCCTCCTGTTAACCATACTTTTATTACTCTCATCCCCCAAAACCAAGAATCCTAAGTATGTCCGTGATAATTGTCCTATTAGCTTGTGTAATGTCCTCTACAAAAATTTTTCAAAAGTATTTGCTAATAGGTTGAAGAAAAAGTCTTCCATCCATCATCATTGAGCACCAATCAGCTTTTGCTAAGGATTGACTTATTACTGATAATAGTCTTGCTACTTTTGAGTCTCTGCATAGCATGAAAAATTACAAAACAAGTGATACTAGGTATATGGCCATTAAATTGGACATGAGTAAAGCTTATGATCATGTGAAATGGTTATACCTAGAAAATCTTATGAGAAAGAGGTTTCAATGAGAATAAATTTCTATTCCTTTTTTGCACAGAAGGTCTTTATGGCCTCGTCCAACAGGCTGCAAGAGCGACTGATATTAAGGGTTTCTCCTTGTGCCATAGAGATCTTGAACTAACTCATTTGTTGTTTGCAGATGATAGTCTTTTATAATTTGTAAGGATACCCCTGAAGAATGCAATTCTGTACTCCATATTTTGAATCATTATAAGAAGGACTCGAGTCAGAAAGTGAACAAAAATAAGACTGCCATCTTTTTTAGTGCTTTCACTCCAGAGACCACAAGACAGGAGATCAAAGCTGCTCTAGGTCTACAGGAGATTACACATTACGAAAAATATCTAGGACTTCCATCTTTTGTGGGGCGAAAGAAAAAAGAGAGCTTTAACTACATCAAAGAGAAGGTTTGGAGGAAACTACAAGGATAGAAAGGTAAACTTTTGTCTCAAGCTAGGAGGGAGGTTTTGATTAAGGCATTTATTCAAGCTATCCCAACTTATACTATGGGATGTTTCAAAATCCCGTTGGGTCTGTGTCATGATATAGAAGCTTTGATTAAAAAGTTTTTGTGGGAACAACGTGGAGATAAGAGAAAAATCTATTAGCTCAAATGGGATGAGTTAACAAAATCAAAATTTGCGAGATTCAGGGACTTGGCCTTGTTCAATGACTCCTTATTAGCTAAACAAGTGTGGCGCTTGCTGCAAAATAAAAATTCCTTGTTCTATAGGGATTTCAAGGCTCATTTCTTTCCTAATTGCTCTATTAAAAAAGCTAGAAACTCAAGGTTAGGTTCGTACGCTTGGACGAGTATCTTATATGGAAGGGATGTTCTTCTTAGAGGTTGCAGGTGGCGCATTGGGGATGGTAAGTCAGTGAGCATTTGGCAGGATTTTTGGCTACCTCGTCTACATCAACCTCAAGTTCTGTCTCCTATGCTTGAATCTTTGGCTGACACTAAGGTGGAAATTTTTATTGACACTCAGACTAGGCAATGGAATCATGGTTTGATTGATGGTATATTTACCTTGGAGGAAGCTGAGCTTGTTAAAAAACGACCACTGTCAAGAAGGGAGGCCGAGGATAGCCTGTTTTGGCCGTTTACTCAGAAGGGTGTCTACACATGTAAGTCTGGGTATCGATTCCTGAAGAATGAAGTAGATCATGCCTTCATTGCACTTTCTCCAAACCTTGATAAGGATTTATGGCTAGGATTTGGTCCTTGCACGTTCCAAATAAGGTTAAAAATTTTCTTTGGAGGCCTTGTTGAGAATCCTTGCCCATAAAGGTGAATTTGGTACGTCGAACTATTATCGATTATCCTCTCTATGACTGGTGCAATCACGAACCAGAGTCATCACTGCATGCTTTGTGGTTATGCCAAGAACTTCATGTCGTTTGGGATGCTGATGATTTGTGGGCGTGTCGAAGGACTACAACGTTCTTCAGTTTCAAAGAGTTGTTATCATGGCTTACTAAAAAATAGCTTCCTCTGGACGTTTTCTCTGTCACGGCGTGGTCTATTTGGAATCAACGGAACCAAATTCGCTTGCATTAGCCTAGCTATAGTCCCCATCAAATTGCTTCTGTGGCGAAAGAGCGACTTGCAGAATTCTTAGCAGTGCAGCCTTCTCCTCTTTCTCATCCCCCTGTGTCTCGATGTCAATGACGTCCTCCTCCGTCTAGCATGGTAAAGGCTAACTTTGATGGGGCAATCTTCACTAAGGAGCATCGATCTGGGATTGGCGTGGTACTCAGAGATGATCATGGTTTAGTTTTGGCCTCATTATCCCAGCAAGTGTCCCCAGTTTATTATCCTCTAGAGATTGAAGCTATGGCGGTGGCAGCTGCTCTCAAGTTTGCTTTAGAGTTGGGTTTTTCACAGGTGGTTCTTGAAGGTAGGACTGAGCACTGGACCTGGCCCACCTGAAAACCCGACCGACCCGACCTAACCCGACCCGAAAGGTTTTGGGCGGGTCTGAGAATATTCGGGTCAGGTTTCGGGTCTTATTTTCGAGTTATTTTTGGGTTTGGGTCAGTATCGGGTCGGCTTCGGGTCATAGATATATACTGTCTGAACCTGATTATTTTTTTTGGTAAAACCCTACTCCAACAAAGGTCTCTCTCTGCCTCCCTCAGCTCTCCGCCTCCCTTAACTACCTCCTAGTCTCAATCTCACAAAACATTACAGCCGCCTCTTTTTTGTTCTATCTCAGAATTGCTCAACCAAGGTTTTCTTTCTTTTTCAATTCTTTTGGGTTCTTAGGTTTCTGGGTTTGTTTTGGTTATATGGGTTTTTTGTTTTTGATGTTATAGAAACAATGGCTGTTCTTAAGTGCTTGAAAACAGAGCAATGTGATGTTATAGAAACAATGGTTTCTTATTTGCGTTTTATTTTCCGGTCGGCCACACATTGTCATATTCATGTCTCTTTCGATGTTAATTCTCTAGCCCAGTGCTGCTTTTAATTTTGCCCACCTCATGTTTGTGAAAATTTCCCTGTCCTTTTTGGCTTCTTTACCTCTGTAGTTCTCTTCTTTTCTTTGGTTTTGGGTACCTAGGTTTTGGTTATTTGCCTTGTCAGTGGCAATGCAAGAGTAAAAATGTGGAAAGAGTGAAGGGTTGAGATCTGGGTCAAGGTTGTTATTAGTATTTTGTAGTGGTTTGGTGGCACTGGTTGTTGGAATTAGAGCGAGGGAAGTGATGTGTTGGTTATTTGAGAAACAGAAGAAGATAAAGTCACACTATCGAGTTACTATTTTCTATTCATGTGTTGCGAATTCTATAATTTGTTTAAGACCCAAGTGCTGAAAACAATGGTTAAAGGATTAGAACTTTTGATTTTATGTTTTTGGTGGGGTGTGCTTTTTAGTGACAATGAAGGTATATTATTGTGAGTATTTGTTTCACCTGAAAACCTGAATATGTTTTTTTTTTTTTTTTTTTTTTTGCATACTATAGAATTCCATGATTTAATTCAGACTGGTAATTGTTTATGAATGCATAATGTGATTGTCCATTGCTAAAGTAGGTAAAGTCATAAGATTTATGCCACTATCAGTTTTGGATATAAGCATCAAGTTCCTTATACAAATCTATGATGATTCTTAATCCGGGTTTTCTAATATTACTGTGGTCTTACAGCTAGATGTATGAATATAGTTCCTGTCATTCTTTATATGGTGCCTGGTAATATTGGAAACTAACAGGTGGGAGTGGGGAACTTGTATTCTTTGAAAATACTGGGTCAAATGGTTGTTACAAGATTTCATACTATCTTGACTCCTTTTCTTTAAAACCAAAAAAGGGTGTGTGTGAAAGACTGAAATCATATATTCTAAATTTTTATTATGGTAAATAATTATTCTAAATTATCATCTGATAAAAATTGGCGGGATAAAGATTAGGCATAACTTGGATATGACATATGTAAAAGAGGCACTCGGTAGCTGTTCCACTTATCTTGAAGGGGGTAAGAAACAAAGTTCCTCACTTGTTGGAAGTCTGTAACTAACAGTGGAGAGGTGAAAAGCAATTAGCTATGCAAGAATGTATTTCAGATTTTCATATATTATGCACCATTTTTAAGAGAGGGAATTTGGTGGAGTTTATCATCTTTCCTCTAGTCTTATATTGGCAACAACAGGACAGTTGGAAGCATATCTTGGCAGGCATCAGAATGGAAGTTGATATGCTAGTTTTCCTCATCTTAGTACCTCTTAAATCTTTCTTTTAAGGTATTTTTTCTGGATTTCTTCTTTATAAAAGCTTCTTTTTTTTTTTTTTAATTGCGGTTTTTTCCTTTATAAAAGCAGCACTGTTGTTTGTTTGCCAACGCGCAAGACTCTAATAGCAATATTGTTTAATGATTGATTTGTTTTGTGTGGTACCAGGTCATGGATTCAATGGAGCCTACACAACCTGATGTTGCCACTACAGGACCAACCATGGATTCATGCTAGCCACTCTTATTTAGAGTGGCTAGCATTGCAAAATTATGAAAGTACCAATGCCCACTCATATAGACTTCATGTCATATTCACAAATACCTCTGCTTTATATTCATTGAAAACACAAATTACTTAAAAATGGTCAACTGCTAAAGGAAAAGGTGCAACACGAGAACTTCTAGGAGGTCTACTGCTCTTAGACTCTTACCATCAATAGTGATTTATGTTCTGTTATGGTTCCATGGAGTTTAAAAGAGGAAGTTCTATAAATTCCAATTATTGGACGTATGTTTTACACACCTAATTATGCGGAGAGCTTAGTTATACTTGATCGGGTAAACATCTCATCTCAATAGGAAAATTAGCTACTTTCAGTTTATAGCAAGTCAGTCATCTTTTTGAAATTCATATTGACTGATTGACAATTATGTATTTGTGAATAAATGAGTTACTAAGTTATGTTTTCTTTCTGTTTGTTTTAAGTATTGCTTTTGATGTGGTAGGAAAGGTTTCCTTTCGGGGAACAAAGGCTAATCATAAATAAACTGGATTTTTGTGTGCAAAATGGTGTACACATTCTAGAACATGGCATGTCACGGGGAAACATACATGTTTAGCTGACATTTTCTTGTTTTATTGGTCATAATATAATGATCACTAGTTTTGGAATCAAGTTAACAATTAAAGTTTGTTTTGCTTGTAAACTATTGATACTTGGTGGCACCTTTAATTTTGATTTTTCTAAACACACCTTATTGGATTTTATTATTTAATCCCAGTCAACAGAAGAGAGTTTTCGATGGACTATGCTCATTAGTCTTGATAAGAGTAATAAGCTTTCAATTTTGTGTCATTTGCATTTCACTACCAAGAAAGCCATGATCCAGAAGAAATTTAATTAATTATTTGGGATTGTTAACAGCTCCAAGAATTATTACAATCAAAGTTGTTCTCAATTTCTTATTGGATCTTTAATTCAGGATAGGTTGTCTACCTGGTAAAAGGCTTATCCGTTGGGAGTATAATGTTGATGTCCTTCTTGTTTCCAGTAGAAATCAAGTAGAGAATAGAGACCGTTTTTTTCTTTCAATTCCTTTTCTCTAATAGAATTTGGGTTCATGTCACACATTTGTGCCTAGTATAAACCCTTGCTGCTATTGGAATGACGTGATCCTGTGGTGTATAAATGATTGAGAAGAGTGTAATTTCTGCTTTTTATGAATTCGAAGCTGCTAGCATCATAGCTGAATTTTTGGCACTAAGAGATGGTCTCCTCTTGGCTGCCCAACTGGGAATAACCCACCTTGTGGTGGAACTTGATGCTAAAATTATTGTGCGGCTTCTTACCTCTAAATGACTGCAGGTTCCTTCTCAGCCAATTCCAGCATTTCAAGGTTATCCACGTGTACCGAGAAGCCAACCGAGTTGCGGATAAGCTTGCAAAGGAAGGCTGTTCTTGCCCTTTTGATTTTATTATTTTAGACTGTCCTAATTCTTAAGAACTATGTAATATTTTGTGCTCAGATGCTTCGGGGTTGTACATCTTAAGGCATAACGCCACTACATTGTCTGGTTTGAAGGTTATTTTCATATTTATTGTTCATTTTTACAATCACCATTGAATTTTGATATATGGGTTTTGCTGATTACTTGTGTTTAAATTTAAAGTTTTAGATTTGAAAAAGATTACAATTTGCAAATTAAGATTATAGTCTAAGGCTTGGATTCAAGACCCAATTCACCAATCTATGTAATTCTGTGTCTTTGTTTTCAAATCATTTTGGCTCATCATGTGCTACAGTACGAGGTTAAGAAAAAAAAAAAAAAAAAAAAAAAAAAAAGAGAGGGAAGAATTAGGATGTGTATAGGTGGCTTAGCCTTGTTTTTTCTTATATGTGAGCAATCAATTGAAGCACTTTATATATATATATATATATATATATATATATTTGTGAAGAATAAATTTCATTGAAGACTTATTATGAAATTGGGTTGTCAGGGGTTAAAATGATTTCATTTGTATAAAATATTTTGTAGTTTGGTGCTGCTGATGACAATCTGATTAGGCCCAACAAAGATCAGCTCAATTTTTCAAGGACCCAGTTGATTTAAAAAAAAATCCAACCCGAGACCCGGAAAACCGACCCGATTACAGACCCTTTTTTCGGGTCGGGTCGGGTTTCAGATAGCCAAACCCAATTTCTATCGGGTCGGGTTTCGAATCACAGTAAACCCGACCCGACCCGACCCAAACTCACTCCTACTCGAAGGTGACTCTCAAGTTCTAATGGAAGCTTTGATTAATGATTATATGTTTTTATCTTCGGATGGTTAGCTTATTGATGATATTCGGATGGCTACTAGGTATTTTAGTCAATTACGTTACTCTCATGTTAAGAGAGAACGTAATAAGGTTGCCTATAGCTTAGCTAGACATGCATTAAGTATTTCGAATTTTGTTGTGTAGATGGAGGATGTTCCACCACCTTTTCTTTTCCTTGTCCTTGCTGACATTGTCTGTTTTTCTTAATAATATGCTTTATGTTTTTCCTTAAAAAAAAAAAAAAATCTTAGCTTGAGAAAGAAATGTTAGAAATCATAAAATTATTATGTTTAATGTGACTTATACCACCAATAGATTTGAAAAAATTATTATGACGTGAAACCCTACTATTGTTTGTCCAAAGTAAACAAAAAAAAAAACAAAAAAACGAGAGAGAGAGAGAGAGAGAGAGAGAGAGAGAGAGAGAGAGAGAAGGGAGGGGTCCCCACGTGATCCAGCATAAGTTACCAATAAATATAATAAAGTTAGTACATATGCTATAAGGGTTATCATACACCCAAAAAGTTATAGAGGCATTGTATTTAATGAATTAAAGTGAAAATTTAGAGACATTGCGAAAGTTCTCTGTCAGTTTACCTTAAACATGCAAACCTAGTTTTAGGAATTTTCACCATTTTTTCTATAGAGAAATACTTAGATAGTTTCGGAGTACTGCTCCAAACTCTCACAAAAAGGGTGGGTCACACTATTAAGCCCACACCTTTTGTGAAACTCTAAAGCAGTAATTTAGGACTACCTAAATTATTTCCTTTGCCTATAACATGAGGCTTTAGGAAATAGTACAATCATATATAAAATGCTAGCCTCATCACATGCGTTCCGCACGTGTGATGTGGCTCTCTTCTTCTTTTGTCCAAAGTCCAATGCCATAATTTTTCAATTTGAATTTTTTTATTGTTAGAGTGGTTACACAGAATTTAGGATTTTGAAAATAAGTAAATTGCTAGATTTAGTATGCTCTAATTTTTTGGGAAAAATGTATCAAACATGTGTGCGATATATTTAAATAGAGAGTGCTAATTTCAGTTTTTCAGTTAGTTTTTTGTTTTTCAATTTTGTTAAATTACAATTTTAACTGTATTTTTCTATTTTTTAGGAATAATGATTATCTAATTAGATTATGGCAATTTTTGATAATTATTTGAAGTCATAACTAATTCTCTAAACCTTCTTATCAAAACATTAAGGAAAATAATAATAATGTGAATATGTAAAGATGCCAACAGATTTTGGGCTAATAACACTTTCAATTTCATAATTAAGCATGGACGAGATGCATGAGTTAATTACCCAGAAAAAAAAAAAGGATAATTACAACTTTGAAGGAACATAAAATTAAAAAGAATTTGAATCAGCAAATCCATGGAAGAGAATAATTTTATATAAAAGAAATAATCGATATCACATTTATAGAGTTACGTACCTTCTCGCTGGAAGAACGCCAACAGTTGGTGCATAACAATTGTAGTTAGCTGTTCGAAGGGCATCAACAATGGCATCTTCGGCAATGCCAGTGGTCCGAAAGGATGGAAATGCCGAGGGATCTCCATGGCCAAGAGGAACTGTTGATCTATCATCATCTTTGTTCACATGAAACATTAACAAGTTGAGAAAGCCTCGAACAGTAATCTCAGATGCAATCTTCAGCTCTTCGTTACTCCTAAACCCCCATATCTGCTTTGACCCGTTTTCCATTTCTTTTTGTTTTTGGTGATCAAGTTGTGTTGAGTTATGCATGTGATTTTATAGCCCAAACCTACTCACACTTATTTAGGCTTTTTAGCTCCATCTTTCCTAAAAATTAGGCCTGAGCAACAATCCATTCAATCCGAGTGACCCACTCCATTCTGCACCACCCCGCATGGATCTGATATTTATTTTCAAGTAGATTCAAGTCATTCAACTATTAAAGTAGAGAGTCGGGTTAGGTGGCCAATTCGACTGCCAAGACTACTGGACCTCGACATTTATATATATATATATATATATATATATATATATATATATTCATCTATCGTTAGTCTATATCACATCAAATTTAAAGGTTTCTTTAATTAATTACTTCAAAATGTTATACTTTTCCTACATACTCGTAAGCATGCATTAGATATGCTTTAAAGCCTTTTTTTTTTTTTTAATGAGAAAATGTTAGAAAATACTTATACTATAAGATGTATGTACTTAAATGTATGAAAAAGTGGACAGTTTTTATGATTTATTTCCTTTAATGGTATATATTTTGTTACAAGTCCTTCAATAGTTTATAGGATTTGGAGGAAATCATTTTTAAATTTATTCGTAAATGATAAAATAAATTTTGAAGTTTAGTATACAACACACAACAAAGCCTAACCAGCCCAATTCGCTAAGTTGAAATTGCTCAAGCTTTCAACTGACCTATCATTTTTATAATTTGGTGGGTTGGCGGCGATTTGGAATTTTTCCAACCAACTAATGGCGAATTGGTTAAAAAAAATTAATATTGACATTTCATTTATAATAAATAGTCAAGATTATACCATGTGATAAATCTACTGCCAAAATTCCTGATAAAAAATAAAAACTCTTAAAATTGTACAAAATATAATCTGTAATTCTCCTTACTTAATCCAAGAGAGACTTGGCTATCAAAAATCCATCCAAGAAGATAATTCACACGTGGCTGTAATATAAAGAAGATGTATATTATCAAAAAAAAAAAAAAAAAAAAAGATGTATTATTGGTTGGCTGACACCCCACATGGGTGGCTATCATAGAGGAATAAAAAAACAAATTCTATCAAACTTTTGTATTCTAAAGCATGGTAGAGCATCTCACGCATAATTCTATATAAATAAAAAATAAAAAAAAATAAAAAAAAAATCTTGTATTCTAGAGCATTTCGGTATACTCCAAACCAAATTCTATCAACCTCTTGTACAAATTAGATATTTTTGTGTAATGAAAATGATATACAACAAAAATGACTTAGTTTAAGTTCAATGCATCCAAAGCACTGGACCTTGTCAGAGTAGACACATTTCATTATCTCAACGAATCCAGTTGTCTTTGGACACATAGAATACAAACGACATAGCAATATTATGTGCTTCCTGAGATTTGGTTCTTTCTCTAAACATCGCCAAAGAAAGGCAAAGAAGCCAAAGAAGTGTCCCGTCAAACTTATCTATAGAATCACCCGAAAATAAAATCCTTCTCAGAGTTATCATATATGTGGTGCTGGCTTGTTGTTACTAGTCCGTGAAGGAGGCAGATCTACTTGAATTTTGAAAAGAACAGCGTCTCATACTCTCATCTCTTAACAATAATATAAAATTTTCACCCTTTTTTCTTTTTTATTTTACCAAATTATAGGAATGTTAGCTCCAAATTAAAATTGTTAGAAATTTAGACCCCTGTAAAACTAGATTGTTTAACCTAATTAATTAACCAAGTGGATACTTAGGTTTATTATTCATGTCAATTCGTTTAGACCCCTTAAACCCAACAGATTAACCTAGTGAATAAGCCAAGTAATTAACTTAGATAATTTAATTAAAACTAGGTTAACACAAATAAGCAAAAACAACAAAGCAGCGGAAAATAAATAACACAAAGATATGATGACCCAAGAAACCACACCGGTAAAAACCTGGGGAGGATTTAACCTAGCTATCATCAAGGTAAACTGAATCCACTATGAATGAATCGAAGTTTACACAATAAGACTTAGACCACTAACATCTTATTGCTACCCAAGTGTAGGAAACTTACTACCATGACCACATGATAGCTCCGAGATCCACGGACTCCTTCTTTCTTGAATTCTTCAGCAAATCCACAAGCGCACCTGCTTGTATATCTTTGTGCTCTTTTGATTCTGCAACTGTATTGATCTACACAACTCTTGACATGAATCTCAAGTTTGTAAACCCTAAGTGTATGTGAAGGTAAACACCTCTAGATCTCACAATGAGATTCACAAACACAGCATTCAGAACACTAAAAACGTGGCTAGGGTTTTCCCTTATATACTTAGGGCAAAATATAAAACCCTATACATTAAATGGACTTGGGCTGAGTTGGAATTTTCTACAGAAAAACGATCTGCCCGATTTTCGATCGATCGAGTCTAATTTTCGATCGATCGAGTCTGTCAGAAAGTTAATAGTAATTCTGCATAAAAACTCGATTCCAACTTTACATTAAATCTCATACTTTGAGCAAGTCTAACACACGACTAAACATTGTTTTGATCATGGTTTGCCAACATACAAATTGAAGTTCTAAATACATTAGATCCTAATCCTTAGAACCTAACAAACTCCCCCTTTGGCAATCCGTGACAAAACACAGACATAACAAAAAGCTCAAAGTTACAAATTGAAATAGCCCATTACAATAAAAAGCCACTTAACCATTCAACCTAGACTACTATCTAACAGTTGCAAAGTAGACAGCAGCTCGACTGAAAACAACCTGTATATTCCTGTAACACTTAACAAACATATAAACACATGTGTGGAACAAAAACAGGAAATATATAAAAACAAAATGAAGCACAATATAAAAAAAATAAACTAACTCTCCTCCTAAGTTAGATACATCAAAAAGTTTTTATATTCTCCCCATTTTAAAAACAATTTCATCTCCCCCTAAACAAGACAAACAGGCTTCCCAACATTTCATCTATTTCTCCCCCTTTTTGTCACGTATTGACAAAAAACAACTCAAACAAAGAGTAAACATGAGAGAAAAAGGAAACCAAGGGAACATAAAACAGATTAGCTCTATAGAAAAAAGAGATAACTCCCCCTATGAACAACAAAGGTTAAAAAAAAACTTTTCTCCCCTTTTAAAAATAGGAAAAACAAAACAAGTTTTGGGAAAAACAGTATTGGAGAAAATTTAGGAGGCGGGGATAAATAAAAACACACAAACCTATAAAAAATGAGTTGAGGATACACATGAAGAAAAATATTTTCTCTTTCAATAAATGCAAACTTGACACTATGTGACCCATAAACAGTTGCATGAGTAGAGAAAATATTTGCACATTATTATCCATCATATCTCCTTAAAAAAATATTTTCTGCAATTCACACATCAAGAAAAATAGCATATACTAAAATGAACAAAGGACTCAAAAATTAATCAATCAATTTTTAAATAAAGTTGAGTACCCAATTTAGCAAAGTGTATGGATGTTATGTGTGAAAGCAATGAGAGATATGACTGCAAAACTGCAAGATGGATACAGAAAAACAATGCAACTCATGTGAATCCTAACCATAAATGATGCATGAAAAAAAATTTGGTCAAAAACTCTGAAAAACTGAAAATTTTTCAGTTTCGATCGATCGAGTATCGATCGAATACCAATCGAGTCAGACAGAATCAAAACAAAAATTTTATCGCAATTTCGATCGGTCGAGAAACAGCTTCGATCGGTCGAAATTCTGGAAAACTCAAATTTTTGAAAAACAGAGCAATCTAATGCAGTAACTCCTCAAAGCACAGTGATTCATGAATGAAATGCATGAGTATGAGACTGAAAGTTTTTCAAAAACATATGAATACAGTCCAGATCTTCCAAAATTAAGATTTTCAATCAATTTGTCTTTAAAACTCAAATTTTGCATCAAAATCAAGGAACATATAATCTTGGATGGCCACAACAAAATCACACACAATAACATGTACAAAGTTTTAGCAAAGAATAACTTGTGTAGTGTGTGCAACTAGCAAAAGCTTAAGAAACATGTGAGGTGATATGTGAATAGTAATTGTCAGTTCGTTTAGACCCCTTAAACTCAACAGATTAACCTAGTGCATTAGCCAAGTGATTAACTTAGGTAATTTTAATTAAAACTAGGTTAACACAAATAAGCAAAAATAACAAAGCAGCGGAAAAATAAATAACACAAAGATCTGATGACCCAGGAAACCACACCGGTAAAAACCTGGGGAGGATTTGACCTAGCTATCCTCAAGGTAAACTGAATCCACTATAAAAGAATTGAAGTTTACACAACAAGACTTAGACCACTAACATCTTATTGCTACCCAAGTGTAGGAAACTTACTACCATGACCCCATGATAGCTCCGAGATCCACGGACTCCTTCTTTCCGGAATTCTTCAGCAAATCCACAAGCGCACCTGCTTGTATATCTTTGTACTCTATTGATTCTGCAACTGTATTGATCTACACAACTCTTGACATAAATCTCAAGTTTGTTAACCCTAAGTGTATGTGAAGGTAAACACCTCTAGATCTCATAAAGAGATTCACAAACACAGCAAAACAGAACTCTGAGAAACAGAATACTCAGAAAACAGAACTCTAAAAACGTGGCTAGGGTTTTCCCTTTTATACTTAGGGCAAAACATAAAACTCTATACATTAAAACGGGCTTGGGCTGAGTTGGAATTTTCTGCAGAAAAACGTTCTGCACGATTTTCGATCGATCGAGTCTAATTTTCGATCGATCGAGTCATACAGAAAGTGAACAGTAATTCTGCATAAAACTCGATTCCAACTTTACATTAAGACCCATACTTTGAGCAAGTCTAACACACGACTAAACATTGTTTTGATCATGGTTTGCCAACATACAAATTGAAGTTCTAAATACATTAGATCCTAATCCTTAGAACCTAACAAACTCCCCCTTTGGCAATCCGTGACAAAACACAGACTTAACAAAAAGCTCAAAGTTACAAATTGAAATAGCCCATTACAATAAAAATAGCCACTTAACAATTCAACCTAAACTACTATCTAACAGTTGCAAAGTAGACAGCAGCTCGACTGAAAGCAACCTGTATATTCCTGTAACACTTAACAAACACATAAACGCATGTGTGGAAGAAAAAAACAAGGAATATATAAAAACTTCTTGATTTCACATAACACAAAATAAAGACATATATCATGAATAACATCATAAATATAAATCAATAGGCAATGAAGTATAGTGAAACAAGAAACATATACATAAAAATGTATCTCAACAAAAATATCTCCTAAACAAGAGCTAAAAAATGTAAATACAAAGTGAAGCACCTAGATACAATCTAATAACTCCACAAGCTCCGCAGTATCACTACCAAGTAAACAAAAACTCCCCCTAAAATGTAAATCTCCACATCAAAAAAAATCTCCACATGGAAAACTCCTAGATACAATGAACTATGTACTCCCCCTTTTTGTGACGAATTGACAAAGGGCACTCATTCATCATCAAAAGGAGGCGGAGGAGAATGACGAGAGATCGCCAAATCCGCTCGGAACGCACGTAGCTCATCAAGGATGTCCACCAAAAGCTGACCATGAGCCGCCTGAACGGTCACGACAGTATCAAGAGTCCGACGAAGGTCAGAAACCTCATCAAACGGTGGAGGAACATCAGCAGCTGCAGCAGCAATAGCAGGATCAGAAGAAGTCCAAGCTGCATGAGTATCTGTAGAAGGAGAAGGGGGTGGAGTGACATCAGAAGGCTCTACCCTAGGACGCTTAGAGCTAGCTCGAAGTTGAGCAGCCCTTTGCCTCAAAAAGGTAGCACCGATAGGAGCAATAACATGTACAGGCTCAGAAGCAGGAAACTCACCAAAACCAAGAAAAAGGAGAATCCTATGAATAAAAACAGGGAAAAACAAAGCATAAGCCGTAGAACTAGATCGATGAACCTCATTCAAAGAACGAAGGAACAGATGCGGAAAACTGATAGGCGCATCAGTGACCAAGGCATACAAAAAGACACACCTCTCAAGAAAAATGGTGTGGACATGCGAAATAGGCCACAAAGAATGACACGCTATCCTAAAGAAAAGATAGTGCAGCTCAGACAGCTCAGCAAAAGTGATCCGAGGATCAGAACCCCACTGGATAGAAGACCCAATGATGTATGACAGAACGTCATCAAGGGAAGGAGACTCCTCGTAAGGAAAAACGGGATGATCCACAATAGGCACCCCAAGAGCATCAGACACTACCGAAGGGGTAATGCGATACTCCACACCACGTAACCACACCTTCACTAAGGTGTCGTTATCGTAGACATGAATAGAGAGGTTCGAATAGAACTCTCTAATCAAGGTGGCAGGAGGAGGAGAATGCTCATACTCGAGCAAAGGTAACCAACCCCGACGCTCAAAGTTACGACGCACCTCAGGATCCAACTCATCTAAGATAACCCTACGCTCAGCCCAAATTTGACGCCTAAGGTTCAGAGTCTCATAGGTGACTTGGTTTGACTCACTAGGGAACCGCTCAGTGTCAAAAGAAGGAGAAGGATCAGAAGTCCTATGGGCTCTAGTTTTCCTAGGCATAGTGCTAAGGAAAAAAGATAGACACAGAAAGAGAAGAGCACAAACAAATACCAAGGGCAGACTGCAAGTTAGCACAGCAGAAAAATACAGAATATATCAATTCTATATGATGCATGAGCATGAACATAACATGATGCATGTACTAATGCAGTGACATGTTCAATTGTGATCCAAATGAACAAAATTGGCTTGAGCAAGCAATAATTATCAAAAAATTCCCAATTTGAAAAATCCAATTTTTCAAAACACAACAAATTGATTAATTGATCAACTCAACATTCAATTAACTCAATATAGTGATCAAATTAAACAATCCAACAAGCCAATTTCATCAAATTCAATCAAATTGAACAAAACCCCCAATTTTCTCAATTTCAAGCCCTAGAATTTCAAATTTTCCTCAAAACACCAAATGAATCAAATTAAACCACATGTAGAGCTTAGGTAAGGTGTCCCCACAAAAACCCATAAAAAATTTGAGAAAGAAACACTCAAAAACACTTCCTAATTTGCCACAACAATAATTCCGAAAATAACACCTAAAATGCATGAAAAATGCATGATTTTCGAAAATAAATGCAAAGAGAAGGGGCATAAAGGTCTTACCAGACTTGGGAGAGAGAGATGTAGCAAAAGAATTGGAAGAAAACGACAAAATCTCCAAGAAAGGTGCTTGACCGGTTGGTAGGGAGACAAGAACTTTTGAAAAAATTTGAAAAGTGAAAAGACACGTGAGAAAGAGCCATTTTTAAAAACAGTCATCCCGATTTTCAATTGATCGAAAGTTACATTCGATCGATCGAAAATACCTTTCAATTGATCCAAAACAAGCTTGGATCGATCGAGCCAACCAGAGAGTTTTCTGAGCATTTTAAAACATTTTCGATCGGTCGAAAATCAGTTTCGATCGATCGAAATTCTGGGAAAAACACACTTTTGAAAAACCAAACATTTTAGATCAAAAACTCCTCAAAGCATTAGATTTTATGAGAAAAATGCATGAGTATGAGATGAGATGTTTTCCAAAAACACATGAATTCAATCCAGATTTCTCAAAGAAAAATTTTCTCTCAATACACAAAAAAAAAAAAAACAAACAAGCAAACATGTTTTGTATCAATTTCTAGAAATTCTCAAACTTGGTTGGTCAGGCCAAAACACACACAATAACATATACACAATTTTAGCAAAGAATAACTTGTGTAGTGTGTGCAACTAGCATAAGCTTGAGAAACATGTGTGGTGATATGCATATAGAAATTAACCACAAATTCTACAAAATTCATCACATGAATTTGAAAGAGACTTTCCCTTAAAGAGTTACATCATATAACTCCCACATCTCCTAGAATAAAAGCTTGCAATCATGTAAGTTTCTTGATTTGCCTCATTATTCAATTTAATTTATTAGAAACTTAATCAAAGCCGGGATAATGTACACACCAATTTTATTTGAATTTGTGAGATGATTATAGCCCAATAATGTACACACCAATTTTAATTAGAGGCTACACCTTATGTTCTTTTTGTGCATGTGCTACACTTTCTCGAGCACAAAATCTTACGATATGCACTAAGGTGTTCATGATTGGCTAATAAACAGTGGTGAGATGGTTATTATGCCTTTCTCATTAAGTTCAAGTCCAACAATCAAAGACATAAGACTTCAAGATCAAGATCATGTGATCAACAAATATAGCATCTTCCCACACAACATGCACAACAAGACTTTAGCTAGTAAAGTGCAATAGAAATAAGTGCATCAAAGCTAAACAAGGTACATACATATGACATGTAAATTTTGATTGACCAACCTTGTCTTCAAATTCAAGGAAAAATAGCAAAACACAATTTGCAAAAAAAAATTTTTTTTTTTTTTTTTATTTATTAAACAAAGAAACAAACATCCTAGAATGAAATGCATGAATGTAATGCAATGCAAATCCTAGAAACAAAGGTCACAAAAGATTGAGCAATGAAGCACAAGGACCATGTCAGACAGACTCAATTAGATTGAGCCTTTTGCATCCAAGAATTCTTAGATGCAACTCTTGCATTGGAGTTATGATTCACATTAGAATTCTGAGCAACTCCAGGATTGGAATAAAGGTTTAACGCCTTTATCAATTCACCAATAAGTACCATAGGATCATGTGCTTGAGGCACAGGTACTTTAGTTTTATTTGCTCGCTTCGCAGTTTGCAACTTAAAACAATTTGGACGAATGTGTCCAGGTTTTCCACAAAAATGACAAACCCATGCAGGCTTATCATGCAATTTGCCCTTAGTAGAAGCAGAAGCTCTAGAATGAGAAGCATGAAGATCAACCCTAATCTTTTTAGGTGGAGTAACATTAACAGGTTTGACAGGTTCACTCACCAAGGGTTTGACAATCTCACTCTTAGGAGGTTCAGAAGAAGGAACAAATTTAGTGGAAAATGGTTCAGGCACAGAAATACTTTCCTCATAACCTAAACCAGTTTTATCAGACGGAGACTTTTGAATACTCAGCATATGATCAAGTTTGGAGCTTGCAGACCTATTAGTTTGTTCTCTAGCAACAGATAAATCAAGTTCCAAACATTTAACTTTATCAAGTAAGAGCATGTTCTCAGTTTTCACATTATTTAAAAGCTCATTTGCATCAAACAATTTAACAAGTAAATTTTTCTTTTCAAGTTCCAAAGATGCAATTTTCTTCAAGCCTAACTCAACATTCATGGCATCCTTTGTAGCAATTTTGCAAAGTTTATTGTAGGCTTCCTGTAAATCTGCATCCTCAGAGAGTTCCCCATCAGAAAGGTTCTCTTCAACAGATATGCTTTCATTGACTACAGTGGTAGCAGTGAAAGCAATGAAGTTTCCATCCTCATCACTAGCGGATTCATTGTCGAAAACTTCGTCATCACTAAGGGTTACAGCCATAGCCTTACCCTTAGACCTCAAATAAGTAGGACATTCAGACTTTAAATGACCATACCCTTGACAACCATAACATTGTTGTTCCAAAGAATTATTAGAAGACTGACCTACTTTCTCCTTAGGTTTTTCAATGTTATTAACCTTAGTGGGTTCATTCTTCCTAAAATTTCTAGGTTCAACAGTGTTCTTGCCTCTTGCCCTTCTGTTATTATTCCTCAGAAAGTTTCTAAAGTTCTTGGCAAGATAGGCAATCTCTGTAGCAGAGAGTTCATCATCAAATCCACCATCCTCAACATCATCAACAGATTTAAGAGCCATTGATTTGGATTTGTTAGTCTTGGGGAGGTCTAACTCATAGGACTGAAGAGATCCTACAAGTTCATCCACAGGGATGGAGTCCACATCCTTGCTCTCAGTGATGGCATTCACTTTGGGTCTAAAATCCTCAGTCAAAGATCTAAGAATCTTCCTAACAATTTTAGGTTGATCATAGATTTCACCCAAATTATAAGCAGAATTAACAATATCATTCAATTTAGCATAGAATTCATCAAAGGATTCATCATCATTCATTCTAATGCTTTCAAATCTAGAGGTTAATTGCTGCAACTTATTAATCTTAATTGCCTTCGTGCCTTCATGCACAGTCTGGAGGATTTTCCAAGCAGTATGAGCAACCTCAACATTAGAGATTCTCTTAAATTCCTCCATGGAAACAGCATTAAAAATAGCATTCATAGCTTTGCTATTAAAAGCGGCTGCCTCCTTTTGAGAAGTTTGCCACTCACTCACAGGAGTAGTGGGCTTCTCCCATCCGTATTCAACGGAATTCCAAACTCTCTCATCAATGGATTTCAGGAAAGCTTTCATTCTTACTTTCCAATAAGCATAGTTGTTTCCATCAAAGTGAGGTGGAACAACAAGAGAGTGTCTGTGTTCCATGACAACAGGGGTCAAGGATCAGCTAAAAGATCAAAGGATCAAAAACAAAAGCTACCCGCTCTGATACCACTTGTCAGTTCGTTTAGACCCCTTAAACTCAACAGATTAACCTAGTGAATTAGCCAAGTGATTAACTTAGGTAATTTTAATTAAAACTAAGTTAACACAAATAAGCAAAAATAACAAAGCAGCGGAAAAATAAATAATAGAAAGATCTGATGACCCAGGAAATCACACCGGTAAAAACCTAGGGAGGATTTGACCTAGCTATCCTCAAGGTATACTGAATCCACTATGAAAGAATTGAAGTTTACACAACAAGACTTAGACCACTAACATCTTATTGCTACCCAAGTGTAGGAAACTTACTACCATGACCCCATGATAACTCCGAGATCCACGGACTCCTTCTTTCTGGAATTCTTCAGCAAATCCACAAGCGCACCTGCTTGTATATCTTTGTACTCTATTGATTCTGCAACTGTATTGATCTACCCAACTCTTGACATAAATCTCAAGTTTGTAAACCCTAAGTGTATGTGAAGGTAAACACCTCTAGATCTCATAAAGAGATTCACAAACACAGCAAAACAGAACTCTGAGAAACAGAATACTCAGAAAACAGAACTCTAAAAACGTGGCTAGGGTTTTCCCTTTTATACTTAGGGCAAAACATAAAACCCTATACATTAAAACGGGCTTGGGTTGAGTTGGAATTTTCTGCAGAAAAACGTTCTGCACGATTTGCGATCGATCGAGTCTAATTTTCGATCGATCGAGTCATACAGAAAGTGAACAGTAATTCTGCATAAAAACTCGATTTCAACTTTACATTAAGACCCATACTTTGAGCAAGTCTAACACACGACTAAACATTGTTTTGATCATGGTTTGCCAACATACAAATTGAAGTTCTAAATACATTAGATCCTAATCCTTAGAACCTAACAGTAATCAATCACAAAGTCTACAAAATTCATCACATAAATTTGAAAGAGACTATTACTTAAAGAGTTACATCATATAACTCTCGCATCTCCTAGAATAAAAGCTTGCAATTATGTAAGTTTCTTGATTTGCCTCATAATATACACACCAATTTTAATTGATTAGAAACTTATTATAGCCCAATAATGTACACACCAATTTTAACAATTAAACCGAGGCTACACCTTATGTTCTTTTTGTGCATGTGCTACACTTTCTCGAGCACAAAATCTTACGATATGCACTAAGGTGTTCATGATTGGCTAGTAAACAGTGGTGAGATGGTTATTTATGCGTTTCTCAATAAGACCAAGTCCGACAATCAAAGGCATGTGACTTCAAGATCAAGACAAAGTGATCAAAAACTATAAACATCTTCCCACACAACATGCACTACAAAGCTCACACTAGTAACGTGCAATAAAATAAGCTCATCCAAGCTAAACAAAGTACATAAACATGTTATGTAAAGATAATATGGCCAATCCTTAATTATAAATCCAAGATATATAATACAAAACACATAAAAATCTTTTTGGTTAAAAAAAATTTTATGACCAAAACTAAAAGCACACATTAAGCTAAAAGATTAAAAATGCAAATGCAATGCATAACAGTGCTTAACTAAGCTATAGAGGGTATACAAACAAGAAATATCAATTTCTTAATTAACCCTTGAGTACATGTACAAACTAGTACATGCTCAAAAAAAAAAAATAGCTTAGCACTTATAGAACGCATGCTATTTAAGTTTCTCCACAATGTCAAGCATGTTCTAAATCAAGAGAAAGATATCATAATCCATGTAATCCTCAAGAAAAATTAAAACTAGACACAAAATAAAATATTTTTGTCTTTTTGAAAATTTTTAATGTTTTTGGATTTTTTTTTTTTTAAATAACCTAAAAAAAACAAAACAACCAAAAACAGAAACAAAACATGTCCACAAATAATTGAAAGAATTAAATCAAGGACAAGTCAGCAACACTCACCTTAGAGAATCTTTTCTCACCCATATAGCACAAGTCTTCGGCTTTGTAGGTGAAAATCCATAAGACGCAGAGTGTATTTGAGAGATTACACCAATCTTCTGAGAAAGACTAAAATCCTGCAATTTCCTTTCACAAGCCAACAAGCTTAAATTTTTCAAAAACATATGAAACAATTTATTTGGACTCATGGCAGGAGAAATATCATCACATGCCCTAGATTGAAATACAGAATTTTTAAATTTCAATTTATGACAATTAGGACGAATGTGACCAGAGACACCACAAAAGTGACAAACAGGAACAAATTTAGGAACATCAGTATTCCTAACAGCAAATCTAGTCTCAGATTTTTTTTTTTTTTTTTGCCTCAACAAAGAACAATTTGGTTTAATATGACCAACAACATCACAAAGGTGACAAGTAGGCACAAAAACAGATTTCTTATACTCTCTAACAGTAGGTTTAGACTTAGGTTTAGAAACTTCAGCGTCTACATCAGAACTTTTACCTTTGTCTAACCTAGCAAAATAAGTCTTTTCTTTATTATTCCTCCTGAAATGAGGGATATAAACTTTTTCAGCTTTAGGCTTAAGAGAAACAGAAACACTTCTGTTATCATTAGCAGGCTTGGTACTAGTCAAATTTTCAATTTTACCTTTAGATTCAACTAACTCTTGTTCCAAGCTTTTCATCTTCTCATCTTGAGAGGAAATTTGATTTCTCAAAAATTCATTCTTTTTAGTAGATTCATCTAATCTAACAATCAATTCCTCTTTTTCAAGATTAGCCAATTTTAACTCTTCCTTGAATTTCTTAGCAATTCTCATAGTTTTCAATAATTCCTTACGAAGAGTTTCACAGGCTTCAAAAAGATCAACAGAAATAATAGTGTCCTTTTTATTCGAATCATCACAAACATGAGCAGAAAGACACTTTAAATTATCCATGATAACAGGGATCAAGGATCAACTCTTAGATCAAATGATCTACAACAGAAGAGCTACCCGCTCTGATACCACTTGTCAGTTCGTTTAGACCCCTTAAACCCAACAGATTAACCTAGTGAATTAGCCAAGTGATTAACTTAGGTAATTTAATTAAAACTAGGTTAACACAAATAAGCAAAAACAACAAAGCAGCAGAAAATAAATAACACAAAGATATGATGACCCAGGAAACCACACCGGTAAAAACCTGGGGAGGATTTAACCTAGCTATCCTCAAGGTAAACTGAATCCACTATGAATGAATCGAAGTTTACACAATAAGACTTAGACCACTAACATCTTATTGCTACCCAAGTGTAGGAAACTTACTACCATGACCACATGATAGCTCCGAGATCCACGGACTCCTTTTTTCTTGAATTCTTCAGCAAATCCACAAGCGCACCTGCTTGTATATCTTTGTGCTCTTTTGATTCTGCAACTGTATTGATCTACACAACTCTTGACATGAATCTCAAGTTTGTAAACTCTAAGTGTATGTGAAGGTAAACACCTCTAGATCTCACAATGAGATTCACAAACACAGCATTCAGAACACTAAAAACGTGGCTAGGGTTTTCCCTTATATACTTAGGGCAAAACATAAAACCCTATACATTAAATGGACTTGGGCTGAGTTGGAATTTTCTGCAGAAAAACAATCTGCCCGATTTTCGATCGATCGAGTCTAATTTTCGATCGATCGAGTCTGTCAGAAAGTTAATAGTAATTCTGCATAAAAACTCGATTCCAACTTTACATTAAATCCCATACTTTGAGCAAGTCTAACACACGACTAAACATTGTTTTGATCATGGTTTGCCAACATACAAATTGAAGTTCTAAATACATTAGATCCTAATCCTTAGAACCTAACAATTCAGATCTAGGTTAAACACAAATAATCATAAACAATAAAGCAGCGGAAAATAAAGAACACAAAGATCTGATAACCCAGGAAAACCAAACCAATAAAAAACCTAGGGAGGATTTAACCTAGCTATCCTCAAGGTAAAACAGCAAATCCATTAGAAAGAATTGAAGTTTGTACAATAGCGACTTAGACCACTAACATCCTATTACTACCTCGAGTAGAAAATTTACTACCACGACCACGTGACAGTTCCGAGTCCACGAACTACTTCTTTCCTTGGCCTTTGCAAAATACAAACACCCACGCTTATGACTTTGAGATCCCACTCAAAGGTTTAGCAACACAAACTCTCCTGTTTGTAACTCCAAGACCACCCTTGAAGGTTTAGATCATCAGCACCATTGATGACTAGAGAAGGCAACAACTTCAATAATACCAAATCTTGAGATTCTTCAAGGAATAAAACCGGTAGAAGATATGAGAGAGCTTTTTAGGAACAAAACCCTAAATACAAAAGAAGCACACTCTTCTCTCTCTAAAAAACCTTATAAAAACGTGCTTAGGGTTTCCTTTATATAGTAGGAGAAGTAGATCTGAAACCCTAATCCTTAATGGGCTAGAACTACTGTTTAGACTTAATTAAAATTCTGCAGATACGACGTTCAATCGGTCGAATCAGGCAATTTCTGAATTCTTTTTTTTTTTTTTTTTTGCAACTTACTTGTTCTTGAATCTTGACTTGAATCACCTTGAGCATTGTTTAATAAAACCTATAGACTCTAAGATCTATATCTAGACAAGTTTGTGTACACGATTTGCCAATTGTTCTAAACTTTTAGAACCTAACAATCTCCCCCTTTGGCAATTCGTGACAAAACTCACATTCAAAATGAAATGCTCAAATACAAGAACGACCCAATACAATAAAATGCCCAATTACATAAGAAATCCCAATCTAAGATTCCTAACCTAGAAGTTGCAAGAAGAGGTAGAAAGTCTTAATCAGAATGTACCTGTCTTTCCTGAAAACACTTAAAAGAACACATCACCACATGTGCGAAAAGAAATACATATAAACAATATGAAACAGAATATAAAAAATAAAAGTAAACTAACTTTCCCCCTAAGTTAGATACATCAAAAAGTTTTTATATTCTCCCCCTTTCAAAAAACAATTTTATCTCCCCCTAAATAAGACAAACATGATTCCCACATTTTATCTATTTCTCCCCCTTTTTGTCACGTAATGACAAAGACAACTCAAACAAAGAGTAGAGTGACAGTAAACATGAGAGAAAAAAGAGAACCAATGGAACATAAAATAGTTTAACTCTATAGAAAATAGAGAGAACTCCCCCTATAAAGAGCAACAACTTCCCCTATGAACAACAAAGGCAAAAAAAATTTCTCCCCCTATAAAAAATAGGAAAAACAAAACAAGTTTTGAGAAAAACAGTTTTTGAGAAAATTTAGGAGGTAGGGAAAAGTAAAAATACACAAACCTAACTTTAAAAACTAAGTTGAGGATACACATAAAAAAAAATACTCTCTCTTTTAATAAATGCAAACTTGACACTATGTGACCCATAAACAGTTGCATGAGTAGAGAAAATATGTGCACGTTGATTATCCATCATATCTCTTAAGAAAAATATTTTCTACAGTTTACACATCAAGAAAAATAGCATATACTAAAATGTATAAAGGACTCAAAAATTATTCAATCAATTTTTAAATCAAGTTGAGTACCCAATTTAGCAAAGTGTATGCATGTTATGTGTGAAAACAATGAGAGATATGACTGCAAAACTGCAAGATGGATACAGAAAACAATGCAACTCATGTGAATCCTAACCATAAATAATGCATGAAAAAAAAATTGGTCAAAAACTTAGAAACTGAAAATTTTTCAATTTCGATCGATCGAGCATCAATCGAATACCAATCGAGCCAGGCAGATTCAAACCAAAAATTTTAATCGCAATTTCGATCGATCGAGAGACAGATTTGATCGATCGATTGAAAATCTGAAAAAATTAAATTTTTGAAAAACAGAGCAATTTTATGCAGAAACTCCTCAAAGCATAGTATTTCATGAATAAAATGCATGAGTATGAGACTAAAAGTTTTCCAAAAACACATAAATACAACTCAGATCTCTCAAAAACAAGTTTTTCAGCCAATTTGACCTTAAATCTCAAACTTTAAACACATTTTGTATCAAAATCAAGGAACATATAATCTTGAATGGCCAAAACAAAATCACACAAATAACATGTACAAAGTTTAGCAAAGAGAAACTTGTGTAGTGTGTGCAACTAGCAAAAGTTTGAGATACATGTGAGGTGATATGTGAATAGTAGTCAATTGCAATTTCTACAAAATTCATCACATAAATTTGAAAGAGACTATCACCTAAAGAGTTACATCATATAACTCTCACATTTCCTAGAATAAAAGCTTGCAATCATGTAAGTTTCTTAATTTGCCTCATAATGTACATACCAATTTTAATTTATCAGAACTTATTTAAAATAGAAGGGATAATATACATACCAATTTTATTTGAATTGTGAAGTTATTATAGCCCAATAATGTACACACCAATTTTAGCATTTTAACCGAAGCTACACCTTATGATCTTTTTGTGCATGTGCTACATTTTCTCGAGCACAAAATCTTATGATATGCACTAAGGTGTTCATGATTGACTAATAAACAGAGGTGAGATAGTTATTTATGCTTTTCTCAATAAAATCAAGTCCGACAAACAAAGGCATGTGACTTCAAGATCAAGACAAAATGATCAAAAACTATAAACATCTTCTCACACAACATGCACTACAAAGCTCACACTAGTAGCGTGCAATAAAGAAGCTCATCCAAGCTAAACAAGGTACATAAACATGTTATGTAAAGATAATATTGTTAGGTTCTAAGAATTAGGAACTAATGTATTAAAACTTCAATTTGTATTGTTGGCAAACCATGATCAAAACATTCTTTAGAGTGTTAGACTTGCTCAAAGTATGGCTCTTAATGTAAAGTTGGAATCGAGTTTTATACAGAATTCACTGTGCACTTTCTGCCTGACTCGATCGATCGAAAATTAGACTCGATCGATCGAAAGTCGTGCAGATTGTTTTTCTGCAGAATTTTCCAACTCAGCCCTAGTCCATTTAATGTATAGGGTTTTATGTTTGGCCCTAAGTATATAAAGGAAAACCCTAGCCACGTTTTTAGTGTTCTATTTTGCTGTGTTTGTGAATCTCATTGTGAGATCTAAAGGTGTTTACCTTCACATACACTTAGGGTTTCCAAACTCAAGACTTATGTCAAGAGCTTGGTAAATCATACAGTTGCAGAATCAAAGATCTTAAAGAAATACAAGCAGGTGTGCTTGTGGATTGCTGAAGAATTCAAGAAAGAAGGAGTCCGTGGATCTCGGAGCTATCATGGAGTCGTGGTAGTAAGTTTCCTACACTTGGGTAGCAATAGGATGTTAGTGGTCTTAGTCTTATTGTGTAAACTTCAATTATTTCATAATGAATTCGGTTTTACCTTGAGGATAGCTAGGTTAAATCCTCCCTAGGTTTTTTATCGGTTTGGTTTTCCTGGGTCATCAGATCTTTGTGTTATTTATTTTCCGCTGATTTATTGTTTTTGATATATTTGTGTTAACCTAGTTTTGTTTAAATTACCTAAGTTAATCACTTGGTTAATTCTCTAGGTTAATCTGTTGGGTTTAAGGGGTCTAAACGTACTGACAAATATGGTCAACCTTGATTATAAATCCAAAATATATAATACAAAACACATAAAAATCTTTTGGTTAAAAAAAAATTTATGACCAAAACTAAAAGCACACATTATGCTAAATGATTAAAAATGCAAATGCAATGCATGACAGTGCTTAACCAAGCTATAGAGGGTACACAAACAAGAAATATAAATTTCTTAATTTACCTTTGAGTACATGTACAAACTAGTACATACTCAAACAAAATCAAAAAATAGCTTAGCACTTATAGAACATATACTTTTTATGTTTCTCCACAATATCAAGCATGTTCTAAATCATGAGAGAGATATTATAACTAATGTAATCCTCAAAACAAATAAAACAAGACACAAAATAAAATATTTTTGTCTTTTTGAAATTTTTCAATGTTTTTGGATTTTGTTTTTTTTTTTTAAAAAAAAACAACCTAAAAAACAAAACAACAAAAAACAAAAACAAAACATGTCCACAAACAATTGAAAGAATTAAATCAAGGACAAGTAAACAACACTCACCTTAGAGAATTTTTTCTCACCTATATAGCACGAGTCTTCGGCTTTGTAGGTGAAAATCCATGTGAAGCAGAGTGTATTTGAGGGATTACACCAATATTCTGAGAAAGACTAAAATCCTACAAATTCATTTCACAAGCCAACAAGCTTAAATTTTTCAAAAGAATATGAAACAATTTGTATGGACTTATGGCAAAAGAAATATCATCACATATCCTAGATTGAAATACAAAATGCTTAAATTTTAATTTATGACAATTAGGACGTATGTGACCTGAGGCACCACAAAAGTGACAAATAGGAACAAATTTAGGAACATCAGTATTCCTAACAACAAATTTAATCTCAGATTTTGGTTTTTGCCTCAACAAAGAACAATTTGGTCTAATATGACCAACAACACCACAAAGGTAACAAGTAGGCACAAAAACAGATTTCTTATGCTCTCTAACAGTAGGTTTAGACTTAGGTTTAGAAACTTCAGTGTCTACATCAAAATTTTTACCTTTGTCTAACCTAGCAAAATAAGTCTTTTCTTTATTATTCCTCTTGAAAGGAGGGATATAAACTTTCTCAGTTTTAGGCTTAAGAGAAACAGAAACACTTCTATTATCAACAGCAGGTTTAGTACTAGTCAAATTTTCAATTTTAGCTTTAGATTCAACTAACTCTTGTTCCAAGCTTTTCATCTTCTCATCTTGAGAGGAAATTTGATTTCTCAAAAATTCATTCTTTTTATTAGATTCATATAATCTAACAACCAATTCCTCTTTTTCAAGATTAGTTAATTTTAACTCTTCCTTGAATTTCTTAGCTATTTTCATATATTTCAATAATTCCTTACGGAGAGTTTCACAGACATCAATAAAATCAACAGAAACAATAGTGTCCTTTTTATTCAAATCATCACAAACATGAGCAAAAAGACACTTCAAATTATTCATGATAATAGGGATCAGGGATTAACTCTTAGATCAAAAGATCTAACACAAAAGAGCTACCCACTCTGATACCACTTGTTAGAATTTTAGACCCCTGTAAAACTAGATTGTTTAACCTAATTAATTAACCAAGTGGATACTTAGGTTTATTATTCAGATCTAGGTTAAACACAAATCATCATAAATAATAAAGCAGCGGAAAATAAAGAACACAAAGATCTGATGACCTAGGAAACCAAACCGGTAAAAAACCTGGGGAAGATTTAACCTAGCTATTCTCAAGGTAAAACAGCAAATCCACTAGAAAGAATTGAAGTTTGTACAATAGCGACTTAGATCACTAACATCCTATTGCTACCTCGAGTAGAAAATTTACTACCACGACTACGTGACAGCTCCGAGTCCACGGACTACTTCTTTCCTTGGCCTTTGCAAAACACAAACACTCACACTTGTGACTTTGAGATCCCATTCAAAGGTTTAGCAATACAAACTCTCCTGTTTGTGACTCTAAGACCACCCTTGAAGGTTTAGATCATCAGCACCATTGATGACTAGAGAATGCAACAACTTCAACAATACCAGATCTTGAGATTCTTTAAAGAAAAAACCGGTAGAAGATATGAGAGAGCTTTTTAGGAACAAAACCCTAAAATACAAAAGAGGCACACTCTTCTCTCTCTAAAAAACCTTATAAAAACGTGCTTAGGGTTTCCTTTATATAGTGGGAGAAGTAGATCTGAAACCCTAATCCTTAATGGGCTTGAACTGCTGTTTGAGCTTAATTAAAATTCTGCAGATACGACTTTCGATCGGTCGAGCCTGTTTCTCGATCAGTCGAACCAGGCAATTCTTGAATTCTTTTTTTCTGCAGCTTACTTGTTCTTGAATCTTGACTTGAATCACTTTGAGCATTGTCTAATAAAACCTATAAACTCTAAGATCTATATCTAGACAAGTTTGTGTATACAATTTGCCAATTTTTCTAAACTTTTAGAACCTAACAAAAACCTTGAACCCGATTAAACCAAGTATTTGGATGCGATGTCTATTTGACAAAATTTGGAGCTTTTTATATTTTAAATTGGAAAAATTGTTGGGTTCAAAAACCCATCTAAATTCTAATACTAACTAGTCCATGCAATTAGGGGATCTTGTTGCATCCTCTAATTATAAGCAAATCGTAGATAATCATTAATTGTTGCTCAAACTTAAAAATTTGTTCATAATTTTCATTTTCTAACATATTTAACTTGGGTTTCAATTGTCTATTGTCTCCTTTTCAATGCATAGGGGTTTCTCACTTCTCCAACTTTTCAAGAGAAAAATACCAAACCCAACACAAATGCTTTTCATAACCAATCAATTAATTTAAACTGACAACAAAATACACAAATCTAAGGTCAATTAAAAGAAAGAGAGAAAGGAACTTTTTTCAATTAAGTATGACTTTTCAAATAATTCAAATTGTAAAAAAAAATAAAAAATAAAAAACTTTTTTAGCTAAGAGCAAATTATGAAAAGTCTTTTCTTTGGCTAAAAGACTTGTAACTCAACCGGTACTTTTTTGTGTCTCTAACAAAAACAATCATGGTTTGAATACTCCCTCCCCTAACTAACGAATTATCAAAAAGAAAATTTGTTGTTGTCTACAATTGTATTAGCTTCAATTCTGTGAAATTTAAACAATAGAGGCTTTTCCTAATTGGATTTTTTTTTCCCCTATAACAAAGTAAAAAAAACATGCTCTTTTACTTAGAAGAATTTAATATACATCTGACTCAACTTCCATCCTCTTAACGAAGTATAAGCCTAAAAGGACGAATTCATTTGCTTTTGATTGGTTCACTAGTGACAAACAAGACCCATTCCTACATTTCAAAGTACTAGTAGTATAGGCTGCATGTGCAAGACACGTGCTAGCCAGTAAAAAGATTGCATTTAAAAAAATTGTACTTAAGGTTAGAATTAGAATTTATTTATAATTATTTGATTATTGAATTGTTAGAAATTATTCCATTAAATGTTTCAAAATATTATGATCTATTACCAAATCTATGATTACCTTCAACATGGCCACCAATAGGTCCAGTATCTCGGCCCTGTCTCCATCACTATCATACTCTAAAAAGAATTGAACCTTGGTGTGCTTGGCGTTGAGCTCTTTAGTAATATTCATATTCAATATTTTAAATCAGCTCGACTTTTCAAGAACAAACTACAAAATAATAATAATAATAATAATAATAATAATAATAATAATAATAATAATAATAATAATAATAATAATAATAATTGTTGGGATAAGGAGCCCAAAGGTATACATATTGGGCTTTGGGCCTTGGCTAAGAACGTTGGATGGTCCGAGGGCATTTAAACGGCATCAAAGATGTAGGACTCAGAGCCCCATGAGTAAATTATTAAGGAGAGGATGAGGTAAAGTAGGTTGAGGAGGAATGTACCCTCGGCTAAGCACAGCAAATATTAAAATTTGTGTCCTGTTATCTAAGATGACATTCCAGGAAGTTCAATTGATAAGGGCGTGCATTACGAATGTATAGGAAGGATGGGAGTTAAGAAATATCTAAAGAGAAAGCTGCTACCACCGCATTGAATGCTCTGCAGCTAACTCTCTAGCCGCATTAATGAGGAAGTGATGCCTTAAACAGTAACTTTCAGCTTTACAGCTACTACTCAAAGACTTTAGAAAAGTGCTGATGGGACAAGGATCAACACCAACAATCTGATCTACACGTGAAAGGTGGAGATGAAAGGGGAAGATAGTATAAAATAGAAGAGATACCCTGAGGGAAGGGGATCGAAAATAAAGAGAAAATACTATAGCAATCAGGAGCTGAACTTGTAATCAAACTTCAGAGTAATATATATAAGAACTAGTCTCCTCGGATTGTACCGAAGAATGTTTTCCTTAGATAAAACAAGTCTATCTTTACCTTTTGGTCAATTGGATCCATCATGCTTGTTCTCTAACCCATTAGAGCCCAGTTTCCCGACCCAATCTCTACAAATTATTTGTATAGAGCTTTTTGGGCCTAAGTTCATTCATCCATTGGGCTAGGGACTCAAATCTAGTCCTTATAATAATAATAATAATAATAATAATAATTTATTCTCACAGACTCACGGTTCAATATTTAAGCCCCAAATAAGTTACAAATTTTCAAACTTTTCTTTGTTCTATAAGAATATAAATTTCTCAACTATCAATCAAATCTCATAAACTAAAAATCAATGATCCAATGTAATCACAAATAAAGCTAACTGCAAAGAAAGCTTATGTATTTTTCGATAAAAATAAGGAGAGGGGAAAAAAAAAACAAAAACATTTGGTTTACTTGTTTCAAACATAATAAAGATAATCAGAATACTGAACACTACATATTATGAACGGTGCAAGTGGTGAAAGTGGTATTACATGTATTCATACAGGATAGGTTATCTCGAACTAGGTGAGCTTAGATGTTTAGATCCTCATTCATAATATAGCTAATATAGCAAGTGGGACTTTGTTCTTGTGGCCATTGCCAACAACAGCATGTTGTCTTGCAGCCCAAATGGACTAAATCCTTCTGCATATGCATATGAACCATAAAAGTAGAACTTAGAGCATTAGCATTTGAAAATTCCAATTCTACTCTATTTTACCATTTCAAAAAGCTACTTTATCATTATACCATACCTCCAGCATCCCAAAACTCTATTTTTATTAAAATATTATTTTTTAATCTTTCTTTATTATTTCTTTCTCATCCTTTCTGTTCAACAACCATAAATTTTAAAGAAAACACCATCACCACATGCCCACCACCGTTGCACTACGCCACCATCAACACCAAAAAAAAAAAAAAAAAAAAAAAAAAAAAAAACCAAACCAAAACAAAACCCAGACCATCAACACCACCCTCTGGTCCCTCTCCAACCATCAACACCACCAAAAAAAAAAAAAAAAAGCAACCCACGCTCCCCACCTCCACGGCTCCACTATCATCAATCACCACCCACGGCAACCCCCACCCCCACGGCTCCACCATCATCAATCACCAAACCAACCCAAACCAACCAATCCACACCGATCAACCACCACGCCCCACTGCACCGATCAACCAATCCGCATGGATCAACCACCACACCACCACCACACTCGATCAACCACCACGCCACCATCCTCACCTTTTGCTACCTCTTACCACCCTTTTTGGCAGACTTGGATTTGGCAGACCCCTTTTTAAGCACCGGAATGTTTGTCACTTTTACCTTCTTCTCCCAACCTGGAGGATAATCACCGGCATGCCAATACCAACATGTCTTCTCCTCATCCCACTCGAAGATAGCAGACAGGTTCTGTTTCCGAGCATAGGCTAACACAGATTTGGAGAGTAAGAGCAGACGGGGATTGGCCGAAATGACTGCACTAAGCCCATCAGGAGAAGTAAGGGAGAAACCACGACTACCCGCTAACTCTTGCTCAAAGGAAGTCATCACGACCTGCCAGTATCTGTGCATGGCAGGAATACAAATGTCCTCTCTCAGTGAGCCTAGAACGGTAACTGCGAAGAAGTGCTGGCTCTAAAATGCAAAGGCAGTATGTCTCAAGAAAGGCCAAACTGACGTGAGGGACCTCATGAGAAAAGAAAGACTATCGGGGATGTCTTGGTCCAACCCAAACTGCCTCCTTACTAGGTTGGCAAGATAATGCACAAACCTGAGACCCTCATCAGTAAGATAGGGCAACCACCCAGCATTGGTGGCCGCTAAGTAAGTAATCCCTGTCTCATCAAAGGTAGCCAAAGGAGTGGTGGAGCCAACGGTATCAACAAACAAACCCATCACAAAATCAGCGCACGTGTAACCCGCGCCCAAATTCCTGTAAGCTCTCTAGGAAAATCCAATCTCTTGATCAAAAGACTCGACAACAGAGTAATCAATAGGCTTCAAACCAACCCAACGAAAAGCTAGTGGAAAGTCAGACTCAAACCTGCCACAAAAATCAATAATGACTTAAGGACAAGATTGATATTTCTCCTTGGTAAAACGAACAGGCCTGCATCTCGCCAACTGCTTCACACAACGCTCATATAGTAGGTGCTGCAAAATGGTGCTATGGACAGAGGAGACAATTATATGGCAGGAACCTGCTTGGCTCTCGTCACTCCGCAGGATATCTAGTTGAACATACAAGTTCCCCAAAAACATTGGAGCCAGCGGGAAACTTACCTCGGTCGAAATTTTGATGGCTAACCAAAAATACAAAGGCTTTATAGCGTAATGAGGATAGGAAGCTAATACAAACTTACATAACCAGAAAGCAACGAAAGTCGCACGGCGGGCAGCGGTAGAAAGCTTGGCAGGAGAACTAACCCAAAATGACAGCTTTACATTACCACTAATTCTTTTCTTTAGTTCGGCCTCAATAGCTTCCTCCTCCGGCGAAAGCTCCAAGGCGCCAGGGTCGGCATCACCAAGAATGGGTAAGAGTAGTTGATTGACCACATCTTCCAGAGTCACAGTAATCTCGCTGCAGGAGAAGAAGAAGGTGTGGGTAGTGGTGCACCATCTGCAGACCAGATGTCGAAGATTGAAGAGATCCCTGAAGTTTGATAAGCAGCGGGAAGAAACGACGACCTTCAACACACCGGCCAGCTGAAGCAAACCCATGAAACCCGTATCCGACAACTCCCTATCAACCCATTCCCTCCAACCTAAGGCGGTACCAGACCCATATTCGAAGTGGATGGGTACGGGGAGTGAAACACCTTCACAGATGGTGAGATTATAGACCGAAGAGGCCAACGTGGCCCAAGAAGTGCCTGTATCCTGCCGACAAAGGGCAAGCCAAACACGGCCAGGCGGCAGTGGCGCATAGTCACTAGGGACCTTCGAGAAGTGTGGATGGATGTCATACCAAGGGTCGATAAGGGGAGCACACTCACTGTCCAGGGTGCGACGCGTCTCTTCCTCGTCGGATTGATCCGATTCGGAAAGAACAAACTCCTAGCCTACATCGTGAGTGGCGGGAGGATCATGGGTGACCTTCTTTTCCTTTACGACGTGAGGAACTTTGGCCTTTCACCAGTGTCATGGTGCGAGGTTTGGATCGGAGTAAGATGGAAGGGAGCGATTTGGGAATAGAAGACGGTGAAGTAAAGGAAGTAGAGACGGTGTTTGCGTTGAAAGGAGAAAGAGCACTTGAGGAAGGATTACGAAGAGATTTGTCCTTGGGTATCAGCATAATTAATAGTGGCATGAAGAGATACGATGGGTCAGCCATTAGAAGAAGGATGAAATTAATGAAGCGCCGGCTTAGCATCAAAATAACTGCTAAATGGGGAATGCGAAGAGAAAAAGCTGTTCACAGCAAAAAAAAAAAAAAAAAAAAAAGCAATATGAATATATACATGTCTGAATGTGTCTGAACATATATATGAGTTGGGGACCACTGTTTGAAAAAAGCCCGCGAAAGAAAAGAAGAAGAAAAGACAGAAAGGCTAGGAAAGTCTTTTATTCAAATATGAACCGCTGGAGCACTTCATATGCTCAGGGGACTAAATGTTAAGGCTCATTTTTTTAAGCCCAGTAAGGAAACGAAGCCCAACAATATCAAAAGAAAACCATCAAAGAATGAATGGAAAGCCCACTAAACCTGAGCGGCATGAATAATAGAGTATAGGTTCGTAAAGCAAATAAACGGGTCTCGAAGAAGTAAATGGGCCTGAAAAGGCCCGGAAAGAGAGAAATGGCAAACCATGGGCCGTGGATATGGAAAAGCAAGAATGGGCCATGCCTATTACGGCAGACCCAAAGTAAAGCAAGTACAAAACCATAGGAAATCTATGGGCTCTAAGGGAAACACGGAATAGTTGAACCGAGGAAGCTCGACGAGTTAGTAAAGGCCCATGGAAAGCACGAGATAGTAAAAGGCCAAGGACGCCCCAAAGAAAGATAAATGGGATGCGAGAGCCTGCAGGCATGCGTGGCAAGAAGGCCCAGTGGGGCTTATCAAGCCGTTGGAAAGAGAAAATAAGCAATAGGCCCAAAGAGGCCCAATTGTATTAAATTACTATCCTGTTAAAACAACACAGCAGGAGGCAATAGTAGGGCTGTGAGAGACTGAAACGTGAGAGAAACCAGGGGAACTAAAGCCCACAATCAAGTAAAAGCCCAGACCCCAAGCGGCAAGTTGGTAAAGAAGTAGCCCACGCCACAAAAAGTTGGAAGTGAACGGCAGGATAAGAGGACAGACGCCCAGGCCACGGCAAATGCATGAACAGTGGGCAGACTTTGGACGGATGTAAGAGCAAGGCACGCGCAAGGCCCAGGTCTCACCAGCCTGTACCCAGCCAATACGAGAGAAGGTGGGCCATGGGTCAGAGGTAAAGGGGGTGTGGTTTGGCGGAGGGGAGGGGGAAGAACCCATTTCAAGGATTCCGCTCAGGCCACTTTCGGGTGAGTGTCCTACTGGGATGACATAGCACCCGAAAATGGCAAAGCTGAGTTGGGACCTTTCGGTGCATGCCATGAGAGAGAGAGAGAGAGTACTTTGCCGTGGCAGGTAAGAATTCCACGACAAGCAAACTGACAAATTTCCCCTGTCCTCGCCTGGTGAGGTGGTGTGGCGCGGCTAGCACAGGTAAGTGGCGCTGGCTGAGCACCTGACCAACCAGTAATGGTCGGCAAGGACACATATTAGACAAGGGCAGTTACGGGGGTAAAATAGTAAAAGCCATACTACCGCAAGCACTATATAAGAGCATTCCCTGTGCACGAAACAGGGGTGGCAAGGAGTAAGAGGCAAGAAAGCCAAGAAAGAAAAAAACCAAAAAAAAAAAAAGAAAAACAGAGCAAACAAAAGAAAAACAGAGTAAGAAAAGAAAGAAGGAAGGAAAAGGATAATAACTTAGAAAGAAAAGTGAGAAAGGAAAAGATTTAGAAAAGAGATTGAGATAAAAAAGGAAAAAAGAAACAGGCATGCACCAAAATAGGTTGTCATTTCCTCTCTCCCTCTCGAGAAACCACGCTCTCAAGTGTCATTTGTTGGGACATAAGTCATTTAGGACCGTTCCTTCAAAGCCATTAATTTCTCCTTCGAGAAGTTATTCGCATTGACGGAGTGTTGTTTCCTTTTTGGCTTAAATTCCTTTAGCGTACCACAGCAGACTAACATCCTTTCAAGTTTATCATTATTTCTTGTTCTTTTCCTTCTGCATTTACTATCCTTTAAATTCATCTTTGTTGTCTTCTTTCATGTATTCCTTCCAACATTTTATTATGACAAACGTACTTTTCTGATGTTTATGACATACCTGCCTATGGTAATCATCTCAAAAGAATTTGCCTGCCACGATTACATAATATAAATTGTGACAGGGCAGGGCATAGCTTGCGCACAAGTCGGACCAAGGTGAGTTGCAATTGGACTGGTCCCGACTCTCCAATCCAGAATATTTTGGGCTTAGCACGGCAGGCTGAAGCAGTCCAGCCCAATGCCACGGTAAAAGCCCACACTATTACAATAGATTATTGAGATTCACAAAGTCAAAGACTTAAAAGTACAAACTGCTCGTTTTTCATGTTCTTGTCCTTACCAGTTTCTAGACAGCAAAATTGGCAATACATAACTGAAAAAAGCCAAGAGCATCATAGCTCAACTCATATTTTTTGGTGTTTCTAAATTCTAACAAAAATATTTAAGTTTCAAATCTCCCAACTCCAACTATCTCTTAGTTTCTAATGCAAAATCTAAAAAGAAAGGAAGTGAACTAAACACAATGAGGGAAAATACGAAGGAAAGCTAGGTTTTTACATTTACTGTTCAGTGTTCAGCACTCTTTTACATTGTAAACTAACAAATATGTTAGGTAAACTTTGCATAAATAGTGAATATAAACCTTTCATTGTACATTATGTGTAGTATTTACCTCATTGCAGGCAAGAGTCCAAGCATTGTTGGTGGATAAGAATTAAACTTAGCAGAGCGGACAGCATCAACAATGGCATCTTCAGCTAAGACTGTGGTCCGAAAGCATGGAAAAGGCGAGGGGTCGCCATGGCGTAGAGGCACAGTTGGCTTGCAGGGATCATCTTTATCAAGATTTTCCATTATCTTCTTCAGAATGCCTCGAACCGTGGTTCCCGACGGTTTGATTATCAGCTTTCTATTCACCCTAAAATTCCATCTTTACATTTCTATTAGTGGATAATTCTCTCTCTCTCTCTCTCTCTCTCTCTCTCTCTCTTAGTTGATATGAACATCAGCTTTTGAAGCTCTCTCTTTCGTCTTTCTCACTCTTACATGCACACACAAGCCAAAAATCAGTAATTAAGGTGGCGGTTTAACCCATGCAATAATATATAAAAGCACGAGATTCTGTTTTTAATTTTTTTTAATATTATGTACTCAGTTTTATAATGTAACATCCAACGTATATTATAGAGGCAAAAATGCAAAACTGACCTTCTAACTTTCACATTTTTTCATTTCAGTCCTCTAACTTTCAGTTTTGTCAATTCAGTCCTCTAACTTTCAATTTTTGTCAATTCAGGGCTCCGTTACAACTCAGTTAGTGCTGTCGTTAAACCGCATAAACGACGTCGTTTTGCATGTGTTTTTTTTTTTTTTAATTGGAATTAAAACAAAATAAGAAAAATTTGGAAAAAAAAAACAGGTGAACGACATCGAACATTAACGCCACCACAGACAGTGGTCTGACCCTAAGCCTTTCCTCTCTCAAACAGGCCTCCATGGCCGACCGACCCTTCAAGCTTCCTCTTTGAACATTAACGCCACCACAGACAGTGGTCTGACCCTAAGCTTCCACAATAAACCTCACCGAGCCCTCTCTCTCACTCTAAAACCGAGCTCTCTCTCTTTTCGATCTTAGCCTGAGCTCTCTCTAAACCTCTCCATGGTCAACAACTCAACCTCCTCTCCGATCATCAACGACCACCACTTCACGGTGGTTTCATCCCTCAAATGCCTCAAACCCAGACCCGATCTAAGCCTACCCTTCTTCCTAGACCTCGGTTTCAACGGTGTAAAGGAATCGGAGCATCCAAGCTCCAGTGTGACATTTACAGACCACCACCACTCCAGTGATGCTCCTCTGCTCTCTGCGTCTCGGTCTAACCCAACGAGGTCTAGAGCAAGGGCGGTGAGGTTCCTCGCCGCTGGTGAACTCCGGCTCACTCCCTCTCCTTTTTTTTTCTAGTTTTTTTTATTTTCTTTTAATTCTAAATTAAAAAAAAATATACAAAACGGCGTCAGTGGATCTAACGGCAGCACTAACTGAATTGTAATGGAGCTCTAAATTGACAAAAATTGAAAGTTAGAGGACTAAATTGACAAAACTGAAAGTTAGAGGACTGAAATGAAATAATGTGAAAGATAGAGGGTCAATTTTACATTTTTGCCTATTATAAATTATACTATATTATATTATATACAAATTTATTTAAAAACAATAATCAATGAAGTTAGCACTTTGCAGGTTAGCAAGTGACTAACATTCATTAAGAGTCTGCGAAGGAAACAAGTTTGTTTTTTTTTTTTTTTTTTTTTTTAAGCGTAAGGATTTTCAGCAATTCTTAGTTTTGAAACCTCTCTATTTTTATTGTGGTCGTATAGTGGCTATCTTTAAAACTTTCTTGAAGCTCTTAGATCAGATTTGGTTGCAGTGCTAGTTCTTGTTATATACAAAGGTGTATTTGTAATATATGTGAACGACATTACTTTAAAAGTAGAAGAATAGATTGTTCTAAGAGAAGAATAAAATTCAAAATAAGAAATTTAAAAATTATGCTCGAGCAAGATTGATACTCACTCAAGCGAGTGATAGGTGAGGGGCTAGCAGGGATAAACGAACTTTTAGGCTATCTTTAATGTCACTGACTGAAGCAAACTCTTCAATGACTGATGATGAGTGCAAAGATCGTTAGTTAGAATCACTCGTTCACTCTGGATTTTTTATGGTCTTCTAGTATCTGCCCCCAGGGTGTGCCCTAGTGGGGGGAGCCTCTGATACTTAAATTAGTATCAATCTATGTATTTTTTTTTGTAGATAATATTTTTCTCATACTTTAGCAAGTGAGGCAAATTGTCCATTTTATAGGTGGCTTGGGTAGTTGTTGTACTCATTAATGTCTTTCTTTATATAACTGGAGGTAATTATTATCCTAAGTGTAACAGTTATTGTCTTGATAGGAGTTTGAGGCTTTTGAGTAATAGTTGTCATTGAATAAATTGAGTGTGCTTAAGCGATTACTTATCTTTCTTTGATAGCATGTTGGTGACTTAAGGTCGTCCATTAAGATGGAAGACCTCATTGATTTTTTTTCGTACTCATTAGTTTCTACCACTAGGAAATACCTCAGTGCTTTCTTTGATCAACTTTATTTCTCTTGCAAATACTAGAAAATTGTGAAAAGCCCCAAATTGGATGAGTGATCAGACTGATGATCTTTGATATCATTAATTTGACGCCTTCTGTGGGGAACGATTAGCCATTAAGCTCTTTCCATGACAAAGGGTTACTCAGTGCAATCCAAATCAAGATTTAGTTGCAATGCTAGTTCTTGTTATATACAAAGATGTATTTGTAATATGTGAATGATATCTATATATATCTAAAAGCTGAAGTGTAGCATTTATTGTTACTACGCTCTTCTTGAACCACATCAGCGGCCACATCATCTATCTATTTCCAACCATTTCTCTCCACTATTTCAAATCATAATGTCTCTTTTACCTTTTCATCTCTCCATTATTTTCAATCTTAATGTCACTCTTCATCTATCCTTTCCTTCCTTTTATTTTTGCTCTTCTTATTCCCATTCTATTACTATAAATATGTGATTCTTTCTCCCATTTTATACATATTTTCCACAAAAAGGTTATTACTCTCTCTCTCTCTCTCTCTCTCTCTCTCTCTCTCTCTCTCTCTCTCATGTTTTATTTTTGTGTGAATTTTCATTTTTTGTATCTCTACTTTAGATTGATAAATTTATGTGTTCTTTAGAATTCTACTTTGGATTGATACAATTTGGTTTTGTGTTTTGAGTTTTTAATTTATTATCTTTTTTCTCTTTTCTATAATCGTTAAATGTTATCCTATTACATATAAAGATAGTTTACAAGAATATAATGTTATTCCATTATATAGTATGACTTGGATAATTTGGTGTTTGACTCATAACTATATTTTTTATTTTGACGCTTCTTCTTCTCATTTTATTTTCTATTTATCTCCCAAAAAAGATTATTATTCTCTCTCTCTCTCTCTCTCTCTCTCTCTCTCTCTATATATATATATATATATATAATTTATTCTTTTTTGCAACTTTACTTTAGGTTAATGAATCATTGTATTTTTTTTTTTTTATAATACTATATTTGGGTTAATATGATTTGGTAGTGTTTTTTTTTTTTTTTCAATTTTTACTTTTCCATCACAAGTCTTCTCTCTCTCTCTTTTATAACTTTTGTTAGAAATTTTTTGACATAATAGTTAGTTATTTTGTAAGTGAGATTGTGAGAGACCGCGCCCCAGGCCCGTTTTTTATGGTGTTAGGCCAAACCCACGTAAATGGGTGGAGTCGTGTTATTGTCTCTCAAAATGGAGATTTGACTAATTATATTTTCCCCTTTCGATTAAGGGTTTTACAATGAAGTCACCACTAAATTATTGGAATAAATAAGAAAACCAAAATTGAAAAATTCCTCATTTTATTAATTTGAAATTGAATTTATATTGATCATAGGAAAATTACATGGCTTTCGTCCTAGATACAATCTAAGATAAAGTACATGGCTTTATTTCCTAGTTACAATCTAGAAATTGAAAATTACAAGGATAAACATTGATCTATCATCCCTTGATTTAAGCTCGGAGGCTATGTTACAAGGTGGGAAGGTGTTAGGCACCCACCTTGTCCGATGAAACCGGTCTTCTAGACTATGATGGTTAACATTCATATCACATAATCCAATATGTTATCAATCAATTTGCATGTTGAATTTAATATGTGTGCATGTGATAAACCCTAATTCAATTTATTAAACATTTCATTTGGATTGAAAAATAAATTCTAGTGAATGTGCGTAGATGGTGATATTCTAGATTCAAGGATTTAAAAGAATTATTAAACAAACATCTTTTTCATGTTTTTGAAGTGGATTTAAGATCAAAACTAGTGTTATACATAAACATGTGATGAAACAACCAAGAACATGTGAAGAACACATAAGAACATTTAAGAACATTCAAACATATCCAAGAGAATTTAAATAATTACTATCATGCTTTAATCTTAAATTCTCATCATGAAAACACAAAAAACAAGTTAGAAAAAGAGATTATGCCTTTATACAAGATCCATACGGTAGAGGAGAAGACTCTTGGTAAAGGTCCTATGGGTGAAGGAAGAGAAGAGTTAGGAGAGGGAGAGTGAGTCTAACTCAATACCTTGAGTCTCATAAAAACCAAGATATGGTAAGACTACTCTACTTCATTAGAACTCAAAAGATGAGAAGAAATGAGGTTTTTGTGTGCTTTGGAATAGAGGAGATGGGGGGTTTATATAGTAGTGGTAGAGAAAATATGAATGGAATGTCATTTAATGAAGGTTAACAAAGAATCATGAACCTAGATCTTATTTTAGCCTTTGGGAAACTCTGGTGCATTAAATGTAGAGATTAGTGGGAGTGAGGAGTAAACAAAATTTGGTTTTTCAGTAGCTACTGTAACAGCCTATAGAGCCAACTTCAAAAAATCATATCTTACTCAATTCTGATAGGAATTGTCCCATTCTTGTGCTCAAATTGAAGCCCCGGATGTCTAATTTCTGAGAAAATTAACCTCATTCATAGATTCAAAATATTCTGAGAGATATCAATGAAATGGTGAGCAGAGGTCATTTGTTAGAAAATAATTTCAGCACAATTAACATTAATAGGTCCCAAATTAGTTCCCAATTAACATTAATAGGCTCCAATCACTCTCATTTCAGACTTAATTAGTTCTAAATTTACCCTAATTAAAAGATAATTGCACAAATTACTTATTGAATAATTAATGTTTGACTATCTAATTAATTAAGTGTGTGCAACCTTACCATAAAATGTAGTCCTAGCCAATCGAATTATGACACGTCATTAATCTCAATTTGATTATAATTATAACAAATTGGAATCAATTGTTCATAATCACATATAGTCGGACTCAATTTGTGATAGTGCATCTCGGCCATTAAAATTTGATATGATGATAACTTTCAATCTGATGCTCCGATTAGGGCTTATGACCAATCGATTAATTTGATCGTTACAACCTCAAGATCATTTTGGTGAAATGAGATTAAGGATCTAATGACTAGAATCAAGATGCATATTTCTAAGGTGAAATTACCCTTTTACCCTCCATATGAGGTTAAATGCAGGTTGCAAAATGGGGTGTTAACAGAGATTTAATTTATATCAAAATACAATCTTGGCTTTTATATGCTTCACAACATGCTCTGCCATTTGCGCTACATCCTTTTTTTTTAAGACCTTCTCCCCTCTCCTTGTGTGTGTGTGTTAAAATATTTAGTATTCTAAAAAAAAAAAAAAAAATACAATCTTGGCTATGTATTTGAATGTGTCTATTAACTAATAAAACCGCACAAGATGAATATGTGTAGACAATATTTTTGTTTTAATTTTTCATTGATTTATTATTTAGTTATAATATTGAAATTAAAATAGATGAATATGTAAAGTGAAAACTGCCTAAAATGAATTTGCAAAGAAGGCTGAATAGCAGCGTAGCAATAATAAATGTAATATGAAGGTCCAATTAAAAGCAATTAAATCTTAATAAGTGAAAGTGTATGTAGTCAATTTTTTTTTGTTAGATCACATTCTCTTTACATTGTTATACAAATTATTTTCTTTCATTTCAATAGGTGAAGTGTTCAATTTTAGAAATAAAATCTACTCTTTTTTTCTACATATTATTTTAATATTAAATTTATAATATGGTATAGTCTCCTAGAAATTTTTGAGAAATATGCATATTTAATCTCATGTACCTATATTAGTAAACAAAACTCAATCAATAGTTTAAAGTTACTCCTACGATACGAAAAATTATAAATATGATAATCTCTTTTAAGAGAATGAAAATTTTGAATAATATATTTGAAACTTAAAATTTAGTTGTATAGGAAAAAAAATTAAGAAAATATAATGCACAATAACATAATTTAGCAAAATATGGACTGCCTAAAAATGAATAATATCAATTAAACAAATCCAAATAATAAAACGATGATATACTTTTTAGGATGGATAAATGAAAAATAATTTTAGAAATCATTTAATTTTTTGAGAGAACAAATTATTTTCCACAGAATTTAAAGAACATATTATATATTATATCATAACTACAAAATAATTATCAATTCCCACACATTGCATGAGTTTCGACTAGTTACTTTAAAAGTAGAAAAATGAAGATTTTTTTTTAAGAGAAGAATAAAATTCAATTTAAGAATTTTGTTTGAGCAAGATTGATACCCACTCGAGCGAGTGATAGGTGAGGGACTAGCAAGGATAAATGAACTTTTTGGCTGTCTTTTATGCCACTCACTGAAGCAAACTCTTCAGTGAATGAGTTGAAAATAAAATAGAAAGTTTGCATGTTCTTTGCCTATCACTTGCTCATATGGGTCATTTCGCTCAAGCAAGCATCAATCTTGCTTGAGCGAGATTCTTAAAACCAGTTTTCTTTTACTTTTAATCTTTCTATATTTTTCTACTTTTTCAAACCTCTAAGCTTTTTTCACTGATATCCCCTAAATTTCCCGACAAATTTTAGATAATATTTGAATAAATGGATGGAGAAATTGAAGTAGCAACCTCTTGAAAGTGATGGACCAAGATTTGGTGAAGTTGGATCATTTTGATGGTTCGAATTTCACCCGTTAGAAAGACAAAATGAAGTTTCTACGTATTACATTGAAAATTTTCTATGTGCTTTATCTGAATTCGCAACTAATTGTTGAACCAAATTTTCAATTAAACTCGGTCATAGGTAGGAGATTGGGAGAGAATGAAATATATAGGGGAGAAAGTTTTGTGTCTCTGTTCAACGTCTTTTGGGAGGTTTACGCATATAGTGTCACTGTGTAGTGTTTTCATAGGGTGGAGAGTGAATCACAATAGAATTTTTTTTTTTTTTTTTAATTATGTGAAAAATTGTGAGAACTTCAAAACTTATGTGACAAAATTTCATGTGGTCAACAACAAAAAGTCAAACGTTTTGGTTTTATCATATGTATAGATGAAGAGTTACCCATGAAAATGCAACTTTGAAAAGTCAATTGTGTTGGCACAAATATTTTAAAACATTGTTATGAAAATTACTAGCTGTTAGAGACAAACAAATTCATTTCCCTTATTTTTCTATAAAATTCTGCAAAAATAAACTTTCTGTATGTATTTTTTTGCATAATTATTTTCCTGTTTTGATTTTTTAAAATTAGGTAATACGTGTCAAGCTCTTAAAAATTGATCCGTAATAAATTCTTGTTATAGAAGTTCTCCAATTGAAGAATATTTTCTGGTTCAATAATCAAACATCACAGGACACATGGAGTTCAAACATCTGAGAACTCCGCACTAACAACATGAGATCATGCAACGCAATGTTGCTGATCAACTGTCACCAATACCAATGGCATGTGAATGTGCAACATGAAGTTGCTGATTACAAAGGCATCACAATCCCTTCCTCGTGGTTTCTTGCTTGAGTAGTAAAACATCAAACAGAGGATTATATTAACGAATCCTGCGACAATTATTATTCTTATCATTCATGGAACCCACAATGAGCAACCAGCTTGAGCTTGAGATCCAACGCGTAGTTTTTGATCACTAGTTTACTACTGCTCGATTTTGTAATTTAGGAGCAGTTTTATTGTTTCTTGGCATGCCTTTGACAGAAGGCTTTAATTCTCCCTAAGCCATCTTCGAGAGTTGAAGGCTCAACTGCAAAAGTTATGCGCAAGCAATTCTTCATCCCCAGGGCCACCCCTAAAAAAGAGACTCGAGTACTATTAACGTCAATTGGCAGCATAATCAATTAGCATATACAACTGTGGATATTTACTGAATTCCTAAACCCATCCCTGCATATCATTACAATCTTAGCCATCATTCTGTCTTCTAAATCATCTATGCTCATTGCACTACAATAGCCATCACCCATTCTCTCTTATCTTAGTTTTGCCAGGCTTTGGTTAGTAGATAGCTTATTTTACTATATATTGAACTTGCTTGGTTTTGTTGGATTAATGGGGCTTGTTGGAGTCTGAGTATTGAAAATTTTAGATGGGGTGGAGATTGTGACTAATATTTTTATCGTGTTTCAAATATGTGACGAATACTGGGAGACATGAAGTTCCAGGGCTGGAATGATAACAGAGACACCCACTTAGCCCTATGGCGCCATTACCATCCTAATAAGCATTTTATGTACCAAGTTTCTTGGAATACATGTTTCATGGAGATTTTCTTCCAGCTAGGATAATGTGAATTTTGAAAAGCCATGACTATGGCTCGAGTGTCTAGGAATTTTACTTTTTCAATAAACATTTGGAGACACAATTGAATATAGTGTAACTGCAGTATGTCCACGCTCCTGCAACAATACAATATAAATACAGAAACTAAAAAAATCAATATATACAGAAACATAGTGCAAGAAAGTGACCAATCCAACATGCATACTGTTGTCTTGTAATGGCAACATCTAGAGATTTCAAGAGGTAGGTAATCACTGTTACCTTGAAAGAGGTATCCACGATGCCACCATTAAGAATGCATTACAGAAGCTGTTTTCTAGGTCAAACGTGGATTGTGGGTTAATCTTTCGAGATGATTTTTATTTATTTATTTTTTATTTTATTTTTATATTTCATATTACTTTGTGAGATGATCTGTTAGGAAGAGATACGGCCCTTCGCGGGGAGGAGGGGGGTGGGGTTAAAGGGATCGATCCACATAGACTTGGTAACTGGGAAGCATGGGTGTGCCTCCAGGGGCGGCGCACCTGCACCCAACACACACCACACCGTGCTGCTATCAACGTGGTTGCACGCGTGTTCATCGCGAATTTTTTTTTTTCCCTAATTCTGATTTGGCCCAATATAGGCCCATTCGGTCCGAAACGTGCCAAAACAACCCCGAATTGATCCAATTTAGGCCAAAAAAAGTGTTTTTAAAATTTTTTTTGAGTAAAAAAATACAGAAAAACACACCATTTGACTCTAGTTTAAAGGGAAAAAAAAATTATATATATAAAAAAAATAAAAAAAAACCCCAAAACTGCATCTTAAACAAAATAAAATAAAAAAAATCCCAAAACTGCATCTTAAACGGTGCGGTTAAAAGGGATCGATCCACATACACTTGGTAGTTGGGAAGCACAGGTGTGCCCGCACCCAACACAAATAGCCGCACCATGCTGCTGCCAACACAATTGCATGTGCGTCCATCGCGATTGTTTTTTTTCCAATTTCAATTTGGCCCGATACAGGCCAATTCGGTCCAAAACGTGCCGAAACAGCCCCGAATCGATCCAATTTGGGCCGAAATAAGTGTTTTAAAAAAATATGGCAAAACGTACCTTTTGACTCTAGTTTAAAGGGGGGGGGGGGAGAACCTAAAACTGCATCTTAAACTGTCTCGTTCTCTCCGTCTCCCCTCTCTCTCTCTTATTCTGAACATTATGGAATGGTTATGTATTCAGTATTCACTTTATTACCTACTATTGTTCTTAAATTGGTATATGTTTACCATTATATGAAAAAATATACTTAACAATATATAGAAAATATAAATAGAAATATATTTAATAATTTTTTAATAAACGTATGCTACCGCACTCGCACCCTACTTTTTCAAAAATTGCTAAGTCGCCGCACCGCACTCAAACTCGAATCCGCATCCGAGCTTCCTAGCCTGGTAGTGAAATGTCAAAACATTGAAAGGCCTAAATATCTTAAATACCATATAGACTAAGATTTACTTACTCTCCTTTTGTTCATTTTATTTTGTTCCTTCTCATTATTTCTAGACTCCTAGTTCACCACGCCATGACTTCTAAGCCTAATGATTTTAAATGCATGATATTAAGTACAAAGACCTTACCCCACCAGCCTACTACCCATATTTTCTCAACTAATGCTGATGTATAACAATTTACAAAGCAGCCAAACAGTCTATAAGGTCCTTTTTTTTTTTTTTCTTAGTTAACCAAGGCAAAAAAAGACTGGAAATCTAAACTTGTGACTTGGGTTTTGTCCAGCTCAAGAAATTTTAAAGGCCTTGTTACATATGTAAGGTTGAATTTTATCAAGCATTTTGTTGGCTTTATTCTGTGCCAATTTGCTTGTATTTTCAGCATTTAAAAACTCTGTATTTAGGTGGGAATCATGTAAGGGTAGTGTGTGAGAGAGTGTGAAGAATTGCTCAAGACTGTGCTGTAGAACAGGGACTCGCGACTAGACCTCGCTAGTGTCTCGCAACTGGCAAGCCGCCAGATGTTACACACGAGAGAAGCGTGCAGAGGAGAACTCGCAACTAGATCTCGCGGGTGGCTCGCGACTAGAAAGGCGCCAGAATCTGAACCGTTGTGTCAGCTGTCGCACTACAGGACAAAAATTCCAATCTAGCCTTTCAGTTTGTTCGCGGCTTGAACTTGCGACTCAGTCAAGCCGCGACGCCAAGCCGCCAGCCAACTTTGTTTTGTAAAATTTGTCTCTTCGCATTCCAAACACCCACCAGTATATGTACCTCTTATACCCACGAAATGTAGAGAGCTTCTAGAGAGAATTTTGAGAAAGAAACCCTAGAGAAAAACAAGATTGACTCATCCACAATCTTTACCTTGTGACTCTTTAAATTCCCCTACTCTCACCCTCTCCATTGTAGATCCTTGAAAGGTTCTTTAGCCAAATCATTTTCTCACCATACCCATATCAGTGAGTAGGCTCTTTGGTGCTTTGGAAAACAATTAGGAAGGGACTAATTCATATTGGTTGATGCTATGGACTAGTAGCGGGATTTGGGAAGCTAAAGAAAAAATAGGTTCGGCGTAACCTCGTTGGAGCAAGAAGTTTGGAGGGCTTAGGTACACTAGGTAGATTAGGCTTGGAGGGTCTATTGCTATCCTTGTATCCCAACTACATTCTTTAGTGAATCATTTAACTGCTTGGAGGGCGGCGGAGAGGTTTTTCGCCGAGGTCTTCGGTTTCCTTTTCGATAACACATCGAGTGTTGTCCTTGTGTTTGCATCTCTCTTCCCTTTATCTTTGTCATTTAATTTCTGTTAGGGATGTGATTTTATTTGACTTAGATGGTTTATCAATTCTGTTTTAAGCTTTAGTTCATTTTCTGCACATTCATCGTTTAATTTAAAGCTTGAATTGATAATTTGTAATTTGGGGGTCTAAACGTTCATAGAGTTTTACACGCTATTTGAACTTTCAACATACCTGATAAAACAATAACCGAATCCTCTTTAGCCAGCTTCAGACAGAAGTCCATATCATCAATTATGTCTTCCAATAATGATGGATTTAGCTTAACCTGTGATGAAATTCCTAGTAAATAAGATACTTAATACTTAATTTTAAGGCACCAAATTGTCCAAGATTTGATGTCCTTACCATCACAAACATGGATCCTTTAGGTTTGTTTGGGCAAATAATGCAAGGGATCTCCATAATTCTATCATAACATATATGTGCAGCCTCCCTTAGGATGACAATAACTTTTGAAAAGAAATTCTCACCTGTTTTTTCAAGGATCTGAGGAACCGCACCCTGATACATAAACAACATTGTTATATTTTCAAGAGAAGACAAAAACAGATGGATGATTATAGTATTTCATTATTACTATGTCAAATGTTTGAATTTAAAAAAACTGTGAGAGAAAGGAGCATTAATATGTGCAGATTTAGAAGAACATAAGCTACATACTGAAAAAGAAGCAAAATGTCATTCTACGAGGACTCAAATATATAAAAAGTAGTATGTAAAAATAATAATATATGCAAAAATTTAAAATATGAAAAAGTGACATAACGAAAATGGATTAATGAATAACCATCCTAAGTTTGGTTCTACACCAAGAAGTTGGTCATCAGTATCTTAAGGGACTCCAGAGGGATCACATTTTTAGTATGTCAAGGATATGGAGTACAAGCCACTAGAGTACGATTTTTAGTACATGTCCTATCGGGCCAATGAGGTGTCAGGGTGACTAATTTACAAGCACACATAGTTTCACATCCCACAAGCACCCGTTAATTATCAGGATAAATTTTTGGTAGCTTCCACATAGATGTAGATTCACTTTTTACTTCAGGCCGAAGAGCTGTTCAACCAAACCACCAAGGAAATAATGAAAGCCAAAGTTGGGTTTAGAGAAATTGGGCATTTTCATGTTATTTCTCTAGTCTTCAATTACATAAAAATCTTCTATTTTCTTTCAGGTGAATTTGCTTCAGCAAGAATTCAGGATAAAAATACAAATTAAGTTCTGAAAGTGCTTGAGAGAGGGAAAACTGTTGCATTCTTTCACTACGATTTTACAAACCTGATGTAGGGAATTCAACTCGAAATTCCCAACCTGTGAGAAACAAAAAATAGAGAAAACACACGCCAAAGAAAAAACAATCACACGCACAAGACAATATTTACGTGGTTCGGCAATTTGCCTACGTCCACGGAGTTGCAGGGATTTCACTATTATCAGGGAAAAATACAGAGTGCGGCTACAGTGTTTTTACTCTCTCAAAACTACAACAAGACAAAACCCTAATCACCAAAAAAACGGTTTTTATATCCTGCGCTCCGGCTTGGGCCTATCGGCCCAAGCCTCCGCTCCAAGGACTAAGCCTCAGAAAATCTCCCATTAAAAACCACGCAACATTATTCGGGTCGGGTCATCAACCGAATCAAATATAAACTAGTCTCCATAAAACCCAACACCTGAATGAATGTTGGTGGACCAGATGTCAAATTGAGACGGCCCATGATGCATTCTACAATCTGAGAGGAAAAGTAACAGATTTGAGAATGCTAAAATATGTCATGTTATTATTCATCCAATAAAATGTAATATAATGCAGAACCATTATTATAATTCAACTATATGTGTTTGCAGATGTTCAATTTTAACACAAAGAGAGCGAGAGGGAGAGATGACCTTAGATTTTTTAAGGATGCCATTAGGATCACTTGTCACAAGCCATCCTAGTCGCCAACCTTGTACAAGCCATCTCTTTGATATAGACCCTAGTGTGATAACAGGCACAATTGATCCAAATACTCCCTCAGCACAAATGGATTAGTTCGAAAAGAGAGATGGTGATAAACTTCATCCGCAACCACCAGAATGCCTAGCTTTCTTGTTGTCTCTGCAATCTAATATTCAGAAAATTAACCACCACTGTGTTGGGCCAAAACTAACATTAACGCTCTAATTACAACAAGGTTTTACTTATGAAAACTCATGCTAATTATACAAACGTATGAAGTATGAGCTCCAATGTCCAAACAATTAAATCCACCATTGTGTATTAACATGTAAGGTAACAATATCACATGAGAGTCTAGCAACATATACTAAAATTAATTGATGTTAAGCCATTAAAAACTTTATGTAATTCCTCTTATGAACTTATAGACAGTCTGATATTCTCAGAACAAATTTGACTCTGCTTGTGATAAGACATTGGGTCAAATGAAAAATCACTTAGATGACATTAGGAGGTAGAGTTGTGGATTATGATTGGAATTGATTTTAAGAGTTAACTTTGCCTACTTAAGTTTATTAATTGTATGTATGAAAAAGGAAGTTTTAACATGCCTTCTTCAAATGTTGGTGTGTATAGACACTTCCACAAGGATTGCCGGGTTTATGACAATTATGGCAACAGTATTCTCATCAGCAAGAGCTTCAACACCTTCAATGTCAACCTCCCAACCCTTTTCTGGAATGAGATCAAAATAAAGGACTTCAAGATTGTTGGATGAGGCATGAGCATCATAGGATGGGAAGCATGGTCTTGGAAGCAGAATGTTGGCACCCGGGCAAGCAAGGACCATCAGTGTTACTTCAATTGCTTGGATGCAACCAACTGTGAGAAAAACGTCATCTGGCGATAACGTGTATGGAAGATCACGAGACAGGTAATCTGCGATAGCTCTGTTACAATTCAAGCATTAAACTAAATTATATTAACATTGAATACATGACACAATGCAAATACAGATTCTCTGTTTATCTTTTTTCCATAGACTCATAGCATTAGTATGAAAGTTTGAAAATGACCAATACATTTTCCATTCGAATTAAATGTATTGAAAATGACCAATACAATTCCCATTTAAACATTGTTTTGAAAAATAACTTATGAGCAATGCTCTTGATAATAGCTCTATTTTTTTTTTTTTTTTTTTGTAAGAGAAGATTGAATTTTAAATCTTTTATTCAACCATCAGAGACTTTACCAATTGAGATAATTGAAACTCACACATTTTTAGTTTATAAAAACATAAAATGTGTGTAATAACTATTATCTCTAGACCTTGGAATCTAGACCTATATTAGTGTGTTGAACGCAAATGTATGGGATTATGGGATGGCAAAAGGTCAAAAACAACCTACCTAAATGACCCACCCATGCTCCACTCTACTCCACACACAGATTTTTCACCCAAAGAGAAGATGGGGAATAGACACCATCATCCGACCTCAACTCATCCCATTGCCATTCTTATCAAAATTTAAAATTTTTCCAAATTTAAGACAACTACAACTAGGGCACTAAACCGGCCAAACTTTTTCAAGTATTAAATATTTGAACTCAGCTCAATAACAAAAGTAAATATACGTTCAAACTTCACTTAAACTCAAACCAAGCATATAAACAATGTTCAAACTCAATCTAAAGCATGGTTTCAATTATATTATATTTTACACTAAAATTGTGTTTTGAAAGCACAATTCCAATGTAAAATTTGAATTTTCAATACTTTTCAAAACACATTTTCAAAAAAGAGACTATCCACCAAAATATTTCACCATAGCACTATTTTTAATAATTATAAAAAAAAATATTATGTTATTCTAAAAAAACCAATCTCACAGAATCACAGTATCCTCAATAATAATGTCCGTTGGATCCTTATTCCCAACTTGATGTTGAAAAAAAAATTGAATGAAATAGACAAGTGGACTCTTTACTTTAAAGAAAAAAAAAATCAATATTAATTGATGATAACACATAGTGTTTGAAGGAACTCATAACAAAGTTGCCCTCTAACAATGGAAATGAGCTTGGTCTGATGATAGAGAGTTATCATCAAGAACGAACGTCATAAGTTAAAGCTTTTTAAAAAATATAGTTAAAATGGGCTTCAATATTCCTCTAATTAAATTTTTGTTCTGTTAATGGTGTTTTTTATAATTAAAAATAAAAGGGCACGTGTTTTACATAAAGAGAAATGACTAGGTATATAAAAGGGCACGTTTTGCTCATGAAATTTCAATTATCTTGATATGACCTTTTTCTAGATCTTACAAAATTAAATCTGTCCAAAAATGAACAGAAAAATCAAGTATGGATAATAGGAATATTAACTTGTTTTAATCTAATATAGGTTTATGACTCGAACTCAATTTTGACCAGATCAGACCAATTGAACAGGTAGTAAACCCAAACTGACCCATTTATCAAGCTTTTATTATAAATTTTTAACCTTTTTTTTTTTTTTTATCGACCCCTTTTTTATGTATGTTTGAATACTAGAGCTATATTAAATTTTCTATATTATAGATAAAAATGCTAATGACATTTGACTCGTCAACTTGAGTAATTCTCAAATATAATTGTTTCTAATTTCGGATCTAACACTAACATTTAGTTTTTTTGTAAGTTCATTATAGATTTTCTTTTTAATTATTTTCTTTTTATCTTTCTTTACCTAAGCTATATTTTATTCTTATAATTGTATGTATTGTATGAATTTGAATTAATTTTTTAATTTTAACTTTTTAGCTTATTGCTTATATACAACTTTCTCAAAGTTTTGTTTTTTTAAGTATGACCATAATTTTGCTAGCTTTCAACAAAAAAAAAAAAATCCGAAACAAACTTATCAGTTTATAAATAATTTTACGTTATTTCAAGCTTCATCTCTATTTCAAGCTTCATCTTTTTTTAATTAAGCTTCATCTCTATTTCAAGCTTCATCTATAACATGTATACAAAATTTATTTTTCCATTTTTTTGGAATTATTAGACTAGTAAACCACTAGAATTAATTAGTCAATTACAATTAAACTTAAGGATTTATGTAATTTTTATCTTTCAGAATTTTTTTTTTTTTTTTTTTTTTTTGGATTCTATTATTTGTATTTAAAGAAATACAAAAATTAAGGTTCAAAGGTTTTTTAAAAATTTATTGATAATTCCTGCTTGTTCTGACCCATCAAAGATAGGATATAACACCCCATTTTAGTCCAATTATGTTTTGACCCAAACGCAATCAAAATGTCTACCTTTCTCGTTGCACATCACAGTTTTGCTTGCATATATATGTCAGACTGTGAGAGTTCGCAAACACAAAGACTAATAAAAGTACAAAACTAATCAACACGTTGCTCGGCTTAGTAGTAAGGGCTTCGGCCACCATGCCTCTGAGCATGGTTTAAGTTCCCACACTAGTAATATATTATGGCTCCTCATACCTCGTTAACAGGATGTTCACCTAACTCATAATATGGGATCTCAATGCGAAAATGGTTAGGATATTATTATACTAACGCCCAAGTAGGAAAGTCTCATCCATCATCCCCTCTAACCATTTTTAGTTTACCAAAAAAAAAAAAAACTACAAACCGCTCGTGACTCGTTGATCATTCACGTTACTGTCTCTACCGGTTGCTAGACAGTGAAACGGGCAACAATATGAAAGTCAAAGATATGCAATCATAGTAAAAACTGAAAAGAAATAGAAAGTGAACTAAACTACCGAAAATGGAAAGGAAAATATGAAATTCATCAGAGTACATGGTTCTAATCTAAATCTACCTGAAAAAAGACATAATAATATAGTATGTACTATGATGTAGTAGTAGTAGTAGTAGTAGTATTTACCTCCTTGTAAAAAGGAGTCCAGGCTTTGGTGAATAATAATTAAATTCAGTGGAGCGGACAGCGTCAACAATGGCATCTTCGGCAGTTGTGGTGGTCCGAAAGCATGGGAAAAGCGAGGGGTCGCCATGGCCAAGAGGCACAGTAGGCCTGGGATCATCTTTGTCAACATTTCTTCTTATATTCAAGAGAACACCATGAACGGTGGTGGTTCCCGACGTTGCTTTCAGCTTTCCGTCCCCCAAAAAATTCCATCTTTCTGCCCCGTTTTCCATTTCTTGGTTCAGTTGGGTTGGGTGTAAACTGAGTGAGTCATATATACATATATATTGCTTTGACTTCGATGCTGTCGGCTTGTCACGTTGGGTTTTGTGAAATCTAGTTGTATTTGATCCGGTTGACAATCCGTCTCGACCCAAAATAATATTGTGTGGTTTTTAATGGGAGATTTTTTGGGGCTTAGTTCATGGAGTGGAGACTTGAGTCGATAGGCCCAAGCTGTAGCCCTCATGGACAAGCCTACTAGGGGTCTAGGGGCAACGCCTTTGGGAAAAAATTTTAGCACGTTTTGTAGCCCATTATAAATCCTATATGCAGGATATAGAAAACACTGCTTTGATGATTAAGGTTCCTGGAGGTCGTTTTTTAGAGAGTGAAAAAAACTGTAGCCGTACTTTATATTTTTTTCTAATAATAGTGAAATTTTTGCAACTTCGTAAACATAGGCAAATTGTCCAACCACGTAAATACTATCTTATACACGTGATTATTTTTTTTTAATGTATATTTTCTCTACTTTTATTTATCACAGGTTAAGAATTTCGTATCAATTCCCTGCGTGTCACTCTCAACTACACAGCCCAAAAACAAGAAAGTGGGCGCTAGCAGGGCAGGTTGGGAATATTTATATAATAAGCAACTACGTACCCTGTGATCTGACAACAAATGCTTGGACTACCTTGACCATCTTTCTGAGTTTTTAAAATGAGTTAATACGACAAAATATATATATATATATATATATATATATATAAATGAATATTGAGAATTAACATGAATGATAAGTAATTAGTAAAATGTTTAATTTTACATTAAAAATGAGACTTTTTTATTTTTTTTTACTGTAATGATTAATTAGCTAATATATATTGAAATAGATATTAAATTAGATACGTGCATAATGAATAATCAATATTGTTGCATCAATTTTCTATAGACTTGCTCTTGGAGTGGATTAAGTTAACTAGCAAGTAAATCACCTGTTTAAAACACAATTTCTATTATAAACTTAAAATTGTAATATATTAGGACATCACTATAAAAAATAGAAGAAATGGAGATTGGTTTTTGTAAAAATAAAATTGAGTTTAACAATCTTGCTCGAAGTGAGTGTTAAATGAACTTTCTATTTAAATTTTAAGTCATTCACTTTTTTTCTTTTTTTTTTGAGAAAGAAGTCATCCATTTAAGTGAACTCTTTCGGTGAAATATATGACTTATGGTGTTACTTCAACGAGATATAAATAAGTGTTTAAATTATCTCTTATGATTAAGGATATATCAGTTTATAAGACTTATATAGTAAAATTTGTACTAGCATTATTTCATAATTTAATACCTATTCATTTTGAGAAGAAAAGAAAACATTTCTAAATTTGGGGGGCTAGTTCTATTTACATACATGAGTGAATGACATTTTTAACTTGACTATTTAATCGATGCTCCCATTTATTTTTCAGTTTATAATTTTTTCACTTATGCATCATGGATTCCACTTTTCATGATCTTCTCTACCATTGGATGTCTGACTCTCTCTTTTTTTTTTTTTTTTTCCCGTCAATGTTGAATTTGTATGGATGAAAGTATATCAACAATATCTTACAAGCCTTTTTTTTTTTTTTTTTTCAGGAGCCCAAAAAAAGAAGAAGAAGAAGAAGAAAGGCCTAACATAATTCTCTCAAAAATATGTATATGAGATTTAGAGGAAAATTGGCGCTTAGTGTGTGTGTGTGTGTCTATTAATAGGTAAATCTGAGTAAAAATCTAATTATATTTCAAATTAAAATTCAATTAGAGTCTAATTTCACGCCACGTGTCTTATCTAATCTAAATTTTTAATTTTTTATGTCAAGTGAGTTAATTCAATGTAAAAATTGGATTTCAATTAAAGTTTAATTTTGCATCACATGTCCCATCTAATCTAAATTTTTTAATTTTTGTGCCAAATGAATTAATTTAGTGTAAAAAACGAGGTGTCCCATATAAATAAATCATAAAAAACATAATCATATATCTAACTCTATATATAAAATTAGAGGAAGAAAGGGTTTGAATGATTTTATATTTATGAGATTTTTTTTTTTTTTTTTTGTATAGCTAAATACAGTTTAAATTTATAAATTATTTATGTAATATACTATGACTATGTATAGTCCATTATTAACTAGGTAATTAATATATACATTTGCTTTTTTAAATCAAATTTTATAGAAAATTCATTTAGAATCAAAATTGGATTTTGCTTTTATTAGCTTTCCATACAAATGAAATTGTTTAGATCTTTGCTGTTATTCTTTTTTTTTTTTTCCTGAACTAATGAGCATTTTTTTATACTGTTTCTATTCAGATATTTTGTATGCGAAGATATTAAATGTAACAAATTGTAATTAAACTAAACAATCCCATGCACCTATCCCCATTCAATTTAGAAAATACTATTTGATCAATTTATTATTTTATTTTGTGTTATATTTAGTAGAATTTCACATAAAATAATTGTGAATTGATGTTGCATATGTAGTATCCACTTGTAAGTTTCAAAATTATATACGTAATAACAATATAATGAGAAACTTGACATAATCAATATCATGAAAATTGCAAGGAAAAACTATTTTAATACCGCCAAAAGTTCCAATCAAACTATGTCATATATGTTTAATAACTCAAACTAACGTTAATAGTATCACTACAATTCATCATTCCCGTGCGTAAGCACAAATTACATACTAGTGGCAATAATGTGAAAAAACAATTAGTTTTTTCCTTCACTTCTTCACTTTATTTTCTCTTGTAGAATATAAATTAACAATTAATTGTTTCAGTCTCTCACTTTTTGCATTTGATTTGAAAGGAGACTGTTAGTCTTTGCAAATACATAGAATTTGATCGCCACCAGCACTAAATCTTATTGTTCTTGGCATGCCTTTGGCAGAAGGCTTTTATCCTTGCAAGGCCATCTTCAAGAGTGGAAAGCTCAATGGCGATAGTTATGCGCAACCAGTTCTTCATCCCCAAAGCCATCCCTGAGATAACGCGTATTGTAAATGTCAAATGTGTCACTCAGGTAACACCATTTTAGTACAACAAAGCCCAATATTTCCCTCCCCCCAAAAAAAGAGAGCTTAAACAAAGGCTTTATCCCTTTGAGATCTATATAAACATAAAACATACTTGAAATGTGCATAAATATATATATATATATATATATATATATATATATATATTAATACTTGAAGCCATACTCGTTGAGAAGCTGAAATGCATAGATAAAGAATATTGAAAGCAAGTATAAGACAATGACGTTTAGGTTGATTTACAATGTTTCCAATGGAAATGTATAGGATTTGAACCTTATTCCCTCCATTTAAGATGTGTCTATAAAGCATTGAAAGTGTCTTGGCATTTATAAACCGAGATGAATTTGATTTACCAACTGAAGACTTATCTTAGCGTGCATTTGCGAAGCGCTGGGATGAAAAAGTTGTGAATTTTGCTGAAAAATGGTGGGTCTCATGACACTGTTCATGGACCATCAAACTCAGTAAAACGCATATTTTTAGGTAAATTTAGGTCTCATAGCTATATTCACACCTTTAAAAATTATTTTGTTACTGTGTTTTCAACAATAAGTTTTCAGTAAATAAGTAGTATCCAAACAAACTCTAAGACTATTTGTGTCTTACCCGGTAGAACGATGACTGATTCCTCTTTTGCCAGCTTGAGACAAAACTCCATATCATCACCGATGTCTTCCAGTAGGCACAGGTTGAGCTTGACCTAAAATTGAAAGTTGGTAACTAAAAGTACATGTATTTGATTTTTAACGAAGGGGCACAAAATATGCTAAATATGTGATTCCCTTACCATTGTGTACATGGAACCTTCAGGTTTATATGGGCAAGTAATGCAAGGGATTTCCTTGATTCTCTCATAACACAAATTTGCAGCTTCCCTTATTATGTAGATGATTTTTGAAAAGAAATCCTCCTTTGTATTTTCTAAGATTTGAGGAATTGCCCCCTGAAACATAAATCAAATTAATTATAACTGTACGAGAAAAAGATAAAGAATACATATGATATGTATCATTAGTAGGCTCAATATCTCCAAAAAAAATTTAGAAGCAGCTGGGTGGCTGAATATTTATGCAAATTGAAGTAGATGATTCGATTGAAATTTCTTTTATGATGAAAATTTTGCAAAAAAAAAGTGAAAACTTTGAATAAATAAATTTTTAAAACATTACTGTGGGAATAAGCTTTTAGTTAGAAAACACTCAACTAAATGAGATCACATATATAGGCTAGGAAATTCCAAGTTACATATTAAAAAGGGTAACAGCTAAATATTGAAAATTTTGCCTTACAAACGATGCTACTGTAACTGTTACATAATATTGTTGTAGATCATGCATTTGATTTTTTTAGGTGGGCTGTTATAAACTCTAGTAGTGATTGAAAGGATGAAAATATATAGCGAGTAGTCACTCCAGTATGCTCTTCACTAATAGCATCTTATGTTACAAACCTGAATGAAGGTTGCAGGATCAGAAGAGACATCAAGGCAGCCCTTAATGCTGTCAACAATCTGAGGAAGAAAAAATGACAAAAACTCCATGTAAACAATAATGCTACCCATTAAAATAAGTGCAAAGATGTTGTATATAGGTTTCAGACTCGTTAATGTCATTGCATATGTATTGCATGAACAAGTTCTATATACGGAGATCCGTAGTGTTTAAAACATTGGAAAAATGTTCTTACACACTTATTGCTATATACTTCATACACACAATGTCCATAATTTGATTAATTTCATGTGTTATATCCACATTTTGTAAGGATGTTCACATACCCCAGTTTTTCGAAGGATGCCATTTGGATCATTTGTAACAAGCCAACCACAACGCCAACCAGGTACAATCCATCTCTTTGAAATAGACCCTAGTGTAATAACAGGTGCAATTGATCCAAAGGTCCCCATAGGGACAAATAGTTTACTTCCAAAAGTGAGATGGTTATAAACCTCATCTGTAATCACCAGAATCCCAAGCTTTCTTGCTGTCTCTGCAATCTGAAATTCAACAAACCAACTTCCACTAATACTGATCAGGAAATTGATAAAAACAATAGTATTAATCAACTAATAATAATAATATGTAAAATACTGATATATTATGTGAGTAAATATTAATTCTAGAAAGGATCTAACCCTCAAACTCGTGTAAGATTAGTACAAGCTTGTAGCTTGTAACATGAAAGTAGTTGAACTCACTTTCTCCAAATGTTGGTGTGAGTAGACATTGCCACAAGGATTTCCAGGGTTGATGATCACCATGGCAACAGTGTTCTGATCTGCAAGAGCTTCAACAGCTTCAAGATTAACCTCCCAACCCTCTTCAGGAAGAAGATCAAAATGGCGAACTTCAAGTCGGCTACAGGCAGCGCGAGCTTCATAGTATGGGAAGCCTGGCCTTGGAAGCAAAATGTTGGCACCCGGGCGAGCAAGGACAGTTAATATGACTTCTATTGCTTGTGTGCATCCAATTGTAAGATAAACATCATCTGCTGACAACTTGTATGGGAGGTCCCGAGAGAGGTAATCCGCTATAGACCTTTTGGAGTTTAAGCATCTAATTAATTAAATCAGACTAATCTGAATGGTAAGCCATAAACTAATGAGCACTTTTTTTTTTTTTTACACCATTTTATGTGTATATATATGTGTATATATATATATATATATATATATATATATATATATATATGATTCTTTGCATTGGAAGCCATAGATAGACAGCATTCCTCTTTCTAACTTTGTCCAAAAATAACCGTGTATATATGGAAGAAAATAAAGGTTCCTCTATTATATCTATAATTTTTGGGGCAATGATACTATGATATCCATCCTTGAATTACTACTTTTATGGGACGCGAATTACCAGGCGACAAAGTTACCATCAGTACAGGTGGACTATCCAAAATGACAAAAGTGAAAATTAAATAAATAAATAAGAAGAAGAAAGAAACATCATATGCCATGTAACATGGAGGAATTGTAGTCAAATTTAAGATAGTACTGCCTAATGTGACCCCTATGTCACAGTCTAATTTGAAAAAATAAAAATACTCGAAAACTATGGTGTTAATATTCAATATCACTAGAGTTATCAGCGAATATAAAAAAATTTACTGTCATGTGTAACCCTGCTATTAACTGTTCAAAGTGAAAAAAAAAAAAAAAAAAAAAAAAAAAAAAAAGAAAGAAAGAAAGAGGAACAAAGGTTACCACATGACATAACATAAAGTACTATCACATTTAATGGGATAGTCTTCATACTTTAAATCACCACCCTAATATTCCATGGTTATGCGCAGGCGACTTTAATGAACTTACTAGACAGGATGAGAAATTGGGAGGGGTGCCTCGAGGCCATAATCAGATGCAATTGTTTAGGGACGTGTTGGATGAATGTGATTTTTTGGATCTTGGTTTTGTTGGTCCTCGTTTCACTTGGGGTAGGCATTTTTCGGATGGTCATTCCATTTGGGAAAGACTTGATCGAGGTTTGGCAAATAATAATTGGTTCCTCCGATATCCCTAGTCGAGGGTTAATCTTCTTCATTGTGTTTCCTCAGATCACTTCCCCTTGCTGATTAGCTTATCAAGTCTTGATCCTCCCTCGAGAAAGAAAGTTTTTGGTTTGAAGAGATGTGGTTGTCACATGAGAATTATGCTGAATTAGTTCAAGCTTCGTGGTCTTCCCATGCCCATGGTACCAGCAATAGCAATATTTTGGGTTAGATTGATAAATGTGGTTTTACTTTGGTGGAATCGTAATATCTTTGGGAATGTCAGACGAGAGTTGGAAAAAAAGAAGCTCCTATTAGTCCAAGCCAAGAGGTCAGCTTTAGTCACTGGTCTGAATCATCGTATCAGAGAATTGAAGGAAGAGATCAACACGCTACTAGATAGGGAGGCCCGACTTTAGTGCCAGCGGTCTCAAGTTTTATGGCTTAAAAATGGGGATAATAATACCAAGTACTTTCACAGCCGAGCAACCCAGCGACACCGAAAAAATTTGATCAGTGGCATTATGGATGAGTCGAATATATGGAAGACAAATTTGGATGGTATTGCTTTAGTGCTCACAAGGTATTACAGTGAGCTTTTCTCCATTTCAATCATAGGAACTTACACGTCCTCTTTGGACCATATTCCCTAAGTGATCACTGCTGAGATGAATATGGCTCTAACAAGCAACTTTACAGAATCTGAGTTTTCCAAAGCATTGAAACAGATGGCACCGCTTAAAGCTCCTGGTCCAAATGGCATGCCTCTATTGTTCTGTCAACATTTTTGGGGTATGGTTGATCATGATGTAACTAGCTTGATTGTGTCTTGGTTAAATTTAGGTACTCTCCCTCCTCCTATTAACCATACTTTTATTACTCTCATCCCCAAAACCAAGAATCCTGAGTATGTCCATGATTATTGTCCTATTTGCTTGTGTAATGTCCTCTACAAAATTTTTTCAAAAGTATTGGCTAATAGGTTGAAGAAAATTCTCACATCCATCATCACTGAGCACCAATCAACTTTTGCTAAGAATCGGCTTATTACTGATAATATTCTTGCTGCTTTTGAGTCTCTGTATAGCATGAAAAATTACAAAACAGGTGATACTGGATATATGGCTATTAAATTGGACATGAGCAAAGCTTATGATCGTGTGAAATGGTTATACCTAGAAAATGTTATGAGAAATATAGGTTTCAATGAGAAGTGGATTGGTCTTATCATGTTTTGTGTCAAAATTGTTACCTACTCTATCCTAGTCAATGGCGAATCTCATGGTATGTTGCATCCTACTGGAGGCATTAGATAAGGTAATCCATTGTCTCCATTTCTATTCCTTTTATGCACAGAAGTTCTTCATGGGCTCGTCCAACAGGCTACAAGAGCAGGTGATATTATCTCCTCGTGCCGTAGAGGTCCTGAACTAACTCATTTGTTGTTTGTAGATGATAGTCTTTTATTTTGTAAGGCCAACCCTAAAGAATGCAATTCTATACTCCATATTTTGAATCATTATAAGGAGGACTCGGGTTAGAAAGTGAACAAAAATAAGACTGCCATCTTTTTTAGTGCTTCCACTTCAAAGACCACAAGACAGGAGATCAAAGCTACTCTGGGTCTACAGGAGATTTCACATTACGAAAAATATCTTGGACTTCCATCTCTTGTGGAGCGAAAGAACAAAGAGAGCTTTAACTACATCAAAGAGAAGGTTTGGAGGAAACTACAAGGATGGGAAGGTAAACTTTTGTCTCAGGTTGGGCGGGAGGTTTTGATTAAGGCAGTTATTCAAGCTATCCCAACTTATACTATGAGATGTTTCAAAATCCCGTTGGGTTTGTGTCATGATATAGAAGTTTTGATTAAAAAGTTTTGGTGGGGACAACGTGGAGATAAGAGAAAAATCCATTGGCTCAAATGGGATGAGTTAACAAAATCAAAATTTGCATGAGATATGGGTTTCAGGGACTTGGCCTTGTTCACTGACTCCTTATTAGCTACACAAGCATGGCGCCTACTGCAAAATAAAAATTACCTATTCTATAGGGTTTTCAAGGCTCATTTCTTTCCTAATTGCTCTATTATGGAAGCTAGAAACTCAAGGTCGGGTTCGTACTCTTGGACGAGTATCTCATATGGAAGGGATGTTCTACTTAGAGGTTGCAGGTGGCGCATTGGGGATGGTAATTAAGTCAATGAGCATTTGGCAGGATTTTTGGCTACCTCGGCTACATCAACCTCAAGTTCTGTCTCCTATGCTTAAATCTTTGGCTGACGCTAAGGTAGAAATTTTGGTTGATACTCAGACTAGGCAATGGAATTATGATTTGATTGATGGTATATTTACCTTGGAGGAAGCTGAGCTCATTAAAAAAATTGCCACTATCAAGAAGGGAGGCCGAGGATAGCTTGTTTTGGCCGTTTACTCAGAAGGGTGTCTACACATGTAAGTCTAGGTATCAATTCCTGAAGAATGAAGCAGACCATGCTTTCATTGCACTTTCTCTGAACCTTGATAAGGATTTATGGGCTGGGATTTGGTCCTTGCACGTCCAAAATAAGGTTAAAAATTTTCTTTGGAGGGCTTGTCGAGAATCCTTGACCACAAAGGTGAATTTGGTACAGCAAACTATTATCGATTGTCCTCTTTGTGACTGATGCAATCACGAACCAGAGTCATCGCTGCATGCTTTGTGGTTATGCTCAAAACTTGATGTCGTTTGGGACGCTGATGATTTGTGGGCGCGTCGGAGAACCATAACGTTCTTCAGTTTCAAAGAGTTGTTATCATGGCTTATTAAAATACAGCTTCCTCTGGACGTTTTCTCTGTCTTGGTGTGGTCGATCTATTTGGAATCAACGGAACCAGGTTCGCTTGCATCAGCCTAGCTGTAGTCCCCATCAAATCGCTTCTGTGGCGAAAGAACGACTTGCAGAATTCTTGGCAGTGCAGCCTGCTCCTCTTTCTCGTCCCCCTGTGTCTCAATGTTAGTGGCATCCTCCTTCGTCTGGCATGGTACAGGCTAACTTTGATGGGGCAATCTTCACTAAGGAGCATCGGTTTGGGATTAGCGTGGTACTCAGAGATGATCATGGTTCAGTTTTGGCCTCATTATCCTAGCAAGTGTCCCAAGTCTATAATCCTTTAATGATTGAAGCTATGGCGGCAGCAACTGCTCTCAGGTTTGCTTCAGAGTTGGGTTTTTCACAGGTGGTTCTCGAAGGTGACTTGTAGGTTGTAATGGAAGCTCTGATTAATGATAATATGTTTTTATCTTCAGATGGTTTGCTTATTGATGATATCCAAATGGCCACTAGATTTTTTAGTCAATTACGTTACTCTCGTGTTATGAAAGAAGGTAATAAAGTTGCTCATAATTTAGCTAGACATGTATTAAGTAATTCGAATTTTGTTGTATGGATGGAGAATGTTCTACCACGATTTTCTTTCCGTTGTCTTTGCTGACAATGTTGGTTTTTCTTAATAATATGCCTTATGCTCTTCCTTAAAAAAAAAAAAAAAAAAATCTTAACTTGAGAAAGAAATGTTAGAAATCATAAAATTATTATGTTTAATGTGACTTGTACCACCAATAGATTTGAATAAATTATTATGACGTGAAACCCTACTATTGTTTGTCCAAAGTAAAAACAAAAAAAAACAAAAAAACAAAACAAAGCAAAGCAAAAAAACAAAATAACTAAAGAGAGAGAGAGAAAGAAGGGAGGGGTCCCCACGTGATCTAGCATAAGTTACCAATAAATATAATAAAGTTAGTACATGTGTTATAAGGGTTATCATACACCCAAAAAGTTATAGAGGCCTTGTATTTAATGAATTAAAGTGAAATTTTAGAGACATTGCGAAAAGTTCTCTGTCAGTTTACCTTAAACATGCAAACCCACTTTTACGAATTTTCATCATTTTTTCCATGGGAAAATAATTAAGTAGTTTCGGAGTACTGTTTCAAGCTCTCACAAAAGGAGTGGGTCACACTATTAAGCCCACTTCATTTGTGATAGTCCAAAGCTGTAATCTAGGACTACATAAATTATTTCCTTAATTTGCTTATAACATGAGGCTTTCAGAAATAATACAATCATATATAAAATACTAGCCTCATCACAGAGTCCAAATTTTATAACCCACTCTCCCTGCTCCACTATATACTTCACAAATAAAAACATGTCACATGTTCATCTATTTTATTAAATGCTAAATTTATGCCTTCTCTTATTTCAATTACCTAAATATGATAGGTTATTTATTTATTTATTTTAGGAAATTGTAATAATAGAAGGCATGAATTTAGAATTTAATAAAATAGATGAACAAGTGGCATGTTTTTATTTATAGAATATATAGTGAAGCAAGAAAAGTGAGAGAGAAGATTTGGACTCCTCATCACACGCGTTCCACACATGCGATGTGGCTCTCTTCTTCTTCTTTTTTCCAGAGTTTAATGTCATAATTTTTCAATTTGAATTTTCTATTGTTAGAGAGGTTACACATAGAATTTAGGATTTTGAAAATGAGTAAACTGCTAGATTTAGTATGCTCTAATTTTTAGGGAAAAATATATCAAACATGTCTGTGATATATTAAATAGAGAGTGCTAATTTTAGTTTCTCGGTTAGTCTTTTGTTTTTGAATTTTGTTAAATTACAATTTTAACCATATTTTTCTATTTTTTAGGAATAATGATTATCTAATTAGATTATGGCAATTTTTGACAATTATTTGAAGTCATAACTAACTTTTTAAATCTTCTTATAAAAACATTAAGGAAAATAATAATAATAATAACAATAATAATAATAATAATATGTGATGATGCCAATAGATTTTGGGCTAATAACACTTTCAATTTCATAAGCATGGAGGAGATGCATGAGTTAATTACCCAGGAAAAAAAAGGATAATTACAACTTTGAAGGAACATAAAATTAAAAAGAATTTGAATCAGCAAATCCATGGAAGAGTATAATTTTATATAAAAGGAATAAAAGATATCACATTTATAGAGTTACGTACCTTCTCGCTGGAAGAACGCCAACAGTTGGTGCATAACAATTGTAGTTAGCTGTTCGAAGGGCATCGACAATGGCATCTTCGGCAATGCCAGTGGTCCGAAAGGATGGAAATGCCGAGGGATCTCCATGGCCAAGAGGAACTGTTGGTCTATCATCATCTTTGTTGACATGAAACATTAACAAGTTGAGAAAGCCTCGAACAGTAATCTCAGATGCAATCTTCAGCTCTTCGTTACCCCTAAACCCCCATATCTGCTTTGACCCGGTTTCCATTTCTTTTTGTTTTGGTGATCAAGTTGTGTTGAGTTATGCATGTGATTATAGCCCAAACCTACTCACACTTATTTAGGCTTTTTAGCTCCATCTTTCCTAAAAATTAGGCCTGAGCAACAATCCATTCAATCCGAGTGACCCCCTCCGTTCCACACCACCCCGCATGAATCTGATATTTATTTTCAAGTCATTCAAGTATTAAAGTGGAGAGTCGGGTTAGGTGGCCAATTCGACTGCCAAGACTACTGGACCCCCACAAATATATATATATATATATATATATATATATATATATTCATCTATAGCTAGTCTATAGCACATCAAATTTAAAAGTTTTTTTAATGGGTAATTACACATAACCAACCTATAGTTTGGGCAAAAATCACTTTACCTACCCATAGTTTGAAAAGTATCATTTAACCCACATGTGGTGTGTTCCATTTATTTTTCGTAACCTATCTCTGTTAAAATCAAGAGTAAATATATATTTCCACACCCCTTTTATGTCTCTATCCCCCCAAAACACCAAAAAAAAAAAAAAAAAAAAAAAAAAAAAAAAAAAAAAAAAGGAAAGATACTAAAACAAGTGAAAATAAGATCAAAAGATGTTACTTGTAAGAATTTAGAAACTTGTCTCAAGAACTCCAATAAATCACAAACTATATTTTTGTAACACACTCAAAAGAAAATAACACAAAAGGAAAATTTTACTTAACCCATTAACTTATTTTCTTCTCTATTCATTAATTTATTCCTCAAGCTCTTTCTACCCCTCTCTCTCTCTCTCTCTCTCTCTCTCTCTCTCTCTCTCTCTCTCTCTCTCTCTCTCTCTCTCTGTTCTGTCCATGTCTCTCTCATCTCTCACACTCCAGTTCAGATTATCAGTAACTTTGGGTCGTGGTGGCTTGGGTGATGACTATGGAGGAGCACGAGTTGGCTATGTTAATTGAGTATGGGTTTTGAAGAGGAGCATGGTGTTGGATTGGGTTTGGGTTTTGAGGAGGAGCATGACATTGGGTTGGATCTGGGTTTTACCAAACATCATCATAATCGACTCTTCCATCTCAGCCAAGTCTATCTCAGTGGCAATGGCAACGGCAACGGCTAGAAGACTAATGGCGATGGCTTGAAGATTGGTCATTTCTGGGTTTATATCGCATTGGTCTTGGGTTTAGATCGATGTTTCTGTGGTTTCTTGGTTTGATCGATGGTTATATCGTATGGGTTATGGGTCTTACGTTTGATCGATGTTTCTGGGTTTTGAAGATTGGTCTAGGGTTGTGGTGTTTGATTGGCAGTGGTGGTTGGTGATTCGGCAATGGGTTTGGCAGTGGCAATGGGTGTGGATCTTGTTGGTTGTTTGTTGTTCTGTGGGTTGGAAATTTTGTTGGAATTTTTGGGTTTGTGATGTGGTAATGCTGTAGTGGTGGTGGCTAGTGATTTGTGGGTTGTTGTGGTTCGGTGGTTGTGGCCGGTGTTATGGTTTTTTTTTTCCCCCCCGATTCTGTGGTGTTTCAGTGGTAGTGGTGGTGATGGCTTTGGTGGGTTCTTCATGTACTGCGGTTTTTTGGGTATGTTCTTCATGTTCAAAATTTGTGTGAATGGAGAAAGAGACAAATATCACTTGTTGATCTTGTTTCTCTTGCATTTTTGTTCTATTTTTTGTTTTGAAAGAAGAGAGACATAAAATTTGAGTAAAAATACGTATTTACCCTTGATTTTAACAAAAATGGGTTACGGAAAACAAACAGAACATACCACAGGTGGGTTAAGTGATACTTTTCAAACTACGGGTTGGTAAAGTGATTTTTGTCCAAACCACAGATGGGTTATGTGTAATTACATTTTTTTTAATTAAGTACTTCAAAATATTATACTTTTCCTACATATTCGTAAGCATACACAGATAAGCTTTAAAGCCTTTGTTTTTCTTATAGAGAAAATGTTAGAGAATACTCATACTATAAGATGTATGTACTTTAATGTATGAAAAAGTGGACAGTTTTTATGATTTATTTCCTTTAATGGTTTATATTTTTGTTACAAGTCCTTCAATAGTTTATAGGATTTAGAGGAAATAATTTTTAAATTTATTCATAAATGATAAAATAAGTTTTGAAGTTTAGTATACAACACACAACAAAGCCTAACCAGCCCAATTCACCAAGATGAAATTGCTCAAATTTCCAACCGACCTATCATTTTTATAATTTAGTGGGTTGGTGGTGATTTGGAATTTTTCCAACCAACTAATGGTGAATTGGTTAAAAAAAAATTTAATATTGACATTTCATTTATAATAAATAGTCAAGATTATACCATGTCATAAATCTACTGCCAAAACTCCTAATAAAAAATAAAAACTCTTAAAATTGTACAAAATATAATCTGTAATTCTCCTTACTTAATCCAAGAGAGACTTGGCTATCAAAAATCCACCCAAGAAGATAATGCACATGTGGCTATAATATAAAGAAGATGTATATTATCAAAAAAAAAAAAAAAAAAAAAAGATGTATTATTGGTTGGCTGACACCCCACATGGGTGGCTATCATAGAGGAATAAAAAAACAAATTCTATCAAACTCTTGTATTCTAAAGCATGGTAGAGCTTCTCACGCAGAATTCTTTTTTTTTTTTTTTTTTTTTTTTAATCTTGTATTCTGAAGCATTTCGGAATACTCCAAACCAAATTCTATCAACCTCTTGTACAAATAGACGTGTTTGTGTAGTGAAAATGATATACAACCAAAATGACTTAGTTTAAGTTCAATGCATATCCCAAGCACTGGATCTGGTCAGAGTGAACACGTTTCATTATCTCAACGAGTCTAGTGCCATAGGATACACAGAATACAGACGACATAGCAATATTATGTGCTTCGTGAGGTTTGGCTCTTTCTCTAAACTTCACCAAAGAAAGGCAAAGAAGCCAAAAAAGTGTCCCGTCAAACTTATCTGTAGAATCACCCAAAAATAAAATCCTTCTCTGAGTTATCATATGTGTAGTGCTGGCTTGTTGTTACTAGTCCGTGAAGGAGGCAGATCTGCTTGAATTTTAAAAAGAACAGTGTCTCATACTCTTATCACATAACAATAATATAAAATTTTCACCATTTTTTCTTTTTTATTTTACTAAATTATAGGAATGTTAGCTCCAAATTAAAACCTTGAACACTATTAAACCAAGTATTTGGATGCGATGTCTATTTGACAAAATTTGGAGCTTTTTATATTTTAAATCGGAAAAATTGTTGGGTTCAAAAACCCATCTAAATTCTAAGGCTGACTAGTCCATGCAAATAGGGTATCTTGTTGCATCCTCTAATTATAAGCAAATCCTAGATAATCATTAATTGTTGCTCAAACTTAAAAATTTGTTCATAATTTTCATTTTGTAACATATTTAACTAGGGTTTTAGTTGTCTTTAGTCTCCTTTTCAATGCATAGGGGTTTCTCACTTCTCCAACTTTCAAGAGAAAAATACCAAACCCAACACAAATGCTTTTCATAACCAATCAATTAATTTAAATTGACAACAAAATACACAAATCTAAGGTCAATTAAAAGAAAGAGAGAAAGGGACTTCGTTCAATTGAGTATGACTTTTCAAATAATTCAAATTGTAAAAAAAAATACTTTTTTAGCTAACAGCAAATTATAAAAAGTCTTTTCTTTGGTTAAAAGACTTGTAACTCAACCGATACTTTTTGGTGTCTCTAACAAAAACAATCATGGTTTGAATACTCCCTCCCCTAACTAATGAATTATCAAAAAGAAAATTTGTTGCTGTCTACAATTGTATTTGCTTCAATTCTGTGAAATTTGAACAATAAAGGCTTTTTCCAATTGGATTTTTTTTTTTTTTTTTTTTTTTTTTTTTTTTTTGGTCCCTATAACAAAGTAAAAAAGCATGCTGTTTTACTTGGAAGAATTTAATATACATCTGACTCAACTTTCGTCCTCTTAACGAAGTATAAGCCTAAAAGGACGAATTCTTTTGCTTTTGATTGGTTCACTAGTGACAAACAAGACCAATTCCTACATTTCAAAGTACTAGCAGTATGGGCTGCACGTGCAAGACACGTGCTAGCCAGTAAAAAGACTGCAATTAAAAAAATTGTACTTAAGGTTAGAATTAGAATTTATTTATAATTATTTGATTATTGAATTGTTAGAATTATACTATTAAATGTTTCAAAATATTATGATCTATTACCAAATCTATGATTACCTTCAACAGGGCCACCAATAGGTCCAATACCTCGGCCCTGTCTCCATCACTATCACACTCTAAAAAGAATTGAACCTTGGTGTGCTTAGCATTGACTCTTTAGTAATATTCATATTCAACATTTTAAATCAACTCAACTTTTCAAGAACAAACTACAAACTACAAAATAATAATAATAATTTATTCTCACAGACTCACGGTTCAATATTTAAGCACCAAATAAGTTACGAAATTTCAAACTTTTCTTTGTTCTATAAGAATATAAATTTCTCAGCTATCAATAAATCTCATAAACTAAAAATCAATGATCCAATGTAATCGCAAATAAAGCTAACTGCAAAGAAAACTCACGTATTTTTCAAAAGAAATAAGGAGAGGGGGAAAAAAACAAAAAACATATGGTTTACTTCTTACAAACATAATAAACATAATCAGAAGACTGAACACTACATATTATGAACGGTGCAAATGGTGAAAGTGGTATTACATGTATTCATACAGGATAGGCTATCTCGAACCAGGTGAGCTTAGATGTTTAGATCCTCGTTCATAAGTACATCGTTTGGGCCATTGGCAGCATCAGTTAGTGGGATATCGTTCTAGCCATAGCTAATATAGCAAGTGGGACTTTGTTCTTGTGGCCATTGCCAACAACAGCAGGTTGTCTTGCAGTCCAAATGGACCAAATCCTTCTGCATATGCATATCAACCACAAGAGTAGAACACTAAAGCTAACAAGGGACCCTGCTACTTCTTCAATGAGGTCTAGGACCGACACAACTTGCTAAATTCTGAAACAAAAAGAATTGTTAAAATAACAATAAAATTTACGGAGTGGCAATAAGGGGTTGTGGCACTACAAAAAAAAGGACTTTAGGCCGCGTTTTTAAAACGCGGCCTAAGGTCCGAAAACTGCGGCTATAGGACCAATAGGGCTATAGCCGCGGTTTTTTAGGCCGCGTTTTTAAATGTGGCCTAAACCCCGCGACTATAGGCCTCCGGGGTCTATGGCCGCACTTTTAGAAACGCGGCCTAAAACCAAGGTCTATGGCCGCGTTTAAAACGCGGCCTAAGACCAAAGTCTATTCAAAAAAAATAATTCTGAAAATATTCAAAAAAAAAATAATTGAACACAAACCCAGCAAGAAATTAAACACAAACCCAGCAAAAAATTAAACACAAACCCAGCAAATATAAACAAGAACACAACTATTTGAACACAAACCCAGCAAAAAATTAAACACAAACCTAGCAAATCAGCAAAAAATTAAACACAAACCCAGCAAATATAAACAAGAACTCAACTATTTGAACACAAACCCAGCAAACAATTAAACACAAACCCAGCAAATATAAACAAGAACAACAAATATAAACAAGAACACAACTATTTGAACACAAACCCAGCAAATATAAACAAGAACACAAACCTAGCAAAAAACCCGGTCGCCGTCGACGCCGCCACCGGCTCTGGCAAAACTCTCGGATCGAGGCTTGGAGATCCAAGCCTGGATCTCCGAGCCTCTATCTCGGATCGGAGATTGGAGATGGAGGCTTGGAGCTCCAAGCCTCCATCTCCGATCCGAGATCGAGGCTCGGAGATCGGAGATCGAGGCTTGGAGATCCAAGCCTCCATCTCCGATCTCCGATCGATTCGGAGAACGGGGCTTGGAGATCCAAGCCTCCATCTCCGATGTGTGTGGGAGACTCAGAGATGGAGATCTGATGAGGCTCTGGACATGATGAGGCTAGGGTTGAGCAAAAATTTTGCTCAACCTGGTCAAAAGGATTATATATACAAAGGGAAAATTGAGGCCGCGTTTTTGTAGTGTGGGGAGGAAGAAGTTGAAATACTCTCACCCATTATGTGCCATTGAGATTATCTCTGGCCTCCTGACCAACATTTGCACTTTGCTCAGGATTTGTGATACACTTTTCTTGCCTACATAAACATTTGGTCGGGATTAGTCTAAAATACTCGCACTTTGAAAGTTGCAAATTCGAATTTAATATTATTAACAACCCTATATAACCTGGACAATGTATAATGTTATTAATGTTTTATTTACCTCATTATCAACCAATATAAGCCTTTGATACTTGTTGGGACTTTGCACCGATGTATATGCGCATTGTTTTTTCCACAACACAAACTTTCACTTTATAATCTTTGGTTACGGGAGTAATGTTCTTCAGGGAATTGTAAATTGTACACGCAGAGTAACCTTTATAGTTTATGAAATGCATTCACATGAGTAAGAATCACGCACCTTTCTCTCCGGCTTCTTCTTTACCTTCCTCCTTCTCTTTCTCTATCAATTTGCTCATGGCTTTTTTTTTTTTTTTTTCTTTCTTGTTTCTTATCTCTAGCCTTATCTCAATCCCTTGGATCCTATGTTTGTGTTTATCAACAAAGATACCTCTAACCAAGGACGGACCCAGGATTTCAAGCAGGGGGGACCGGAGTTAAGCGAATTTTTTTTTTCAAATCCACATAGTATTAAAAAATTATCAACCAATAAAAATACACAAAATCATTGTTTCTTAATATATTAAGATACAATCAACTACCAACAAAAACAAAAGACACGAAACACTATTACTTCTAAATACAATCATCTATGAAAAGGGAACTCGACCCTCTTTTAAATTTTCAAAATCATCTATGATTAAATCCAAACTAAATGTCAAAGCTATATCCTTTTCAATGTATAAATTTAGTATTTTTCACTTCTTTTCAATTTATAAATTTATCTAATTTAGCATTATGAGTTAACAATAAGCGCAAGTGAATCACTGATATTTTCTTAAATTTATGTGACAATTTACTATATTATATGATTTTTTTTTTCTTTTGTCTTTGGTCTTTGTATCTTTGCTTTTATTTATCTCTTTGTCTTGTCTTCTTATTTTTGACCCTCACCCAACCCCACTACCAACACTATGAATTTATTATGCACTACCACCAAAAACTTTTTCTAACTTTACCAATTTTTTCTATCACTTGTCCCTATTATTGCCAAGGAAGTCAATACCGTACCGGAAGCTGTACCAGTTTAGCCAGCAGTACGATATATTTCCGATACCGGTCAATACCGATGTACCGTTTCGGGTTTACCGCTATAAATAAATATATATTCATTAATTTAAGTTTTATTGATTAATCTCATAAATATAAGTTATATAATCATATTGTCAATGACTCAATTCTTAACCTGTAATTCTAATCCAAGCCCAATAAAGAGTAATAGATACATTTATTAAAAAATAATAACAATCAAATTAATATTATATTTTATTAAAAATAAGAACCAATCTGCCATCATGTGGGGCTTTTAAAATTTCAATTCATTTCGTAACAAAAGTCAAAACATGCTAGCTGTAAAGTAGCAACTATCACTAAATATCAATTTGAAGGCTTTTTAAATTATGCTAGCTGTAAAGTCTATTTCTTGGGCATGCAAATATCATTTGAGAGGTTTGAAAAATTGAGAAAGAGAGAGAGAAAGAGAAAGTTGGACGAACAGAGAGAGAGAGACAGAAAGGAGAAGAAGATGAAGATGAAGTAGCAGCAGCCAAAATCAGTCCACGGCATGACTTGAAGTCTATAAGTCTGTCTCGCCTCTGGAATTCTCTTCTTTTTTTTTTTTCAATTCATTTTTCCGTTTGGTTTTAGACTATTGGGTTAGTCGGTTTACTCTGTTTTTTTTTTTTTTTTTTTTTACATGGGCTCTAGGCTGGCCAACTCAGTGGGATGGTTCAAGATTTTTGGAGGGGGGCCTGGGCTAAAAAGAAAGCGGGGCCCAAGTCTTCTTCTTGATTTTTTTTTTTTTTTGGAAAATTTACTTACTAAAAATTTTTTTTTTTGGGCCCAGGGGGGCCCGGGCCCCTTTAGGCCCCCACCTAGGTCCATCCCTGCCTCTAACTATTCAAATTATAAATTGTTTCTCTCTCGTGTTTGTTTTATGATTTACTCATAGCTGCTCTCTGTCCTCTTTAGCATTCTTCTTCTCCCTTAAACGCGTGTCCTGTGTTCGTGTCCATCAACAGAGTAGTTTGCTGACCAAAAAAGCTAACAGAAAGATAAGATCAAATAAAATAGGGGCAAAAGACAAAACAAACCCTCAAAAGCATTCAGCCTGCTTGTAAATTAAGGGTAAATAGGTTATTGTAATTATTAAACAAACAATAAATAAAGAGCAAGAAGGTGTTGGCCAAAATACTGTTCACAGGGTCATGAAAAAGACAAAACAAAACCTCAAATGCATTCAGCCTACTTGTAATTTAAGGGCAAAAAGGCTATTGCAATTATTAAACAAAAAATAAACAAAAGGCAAGCAAAGTGCTCGACAAAAACACTGTTCACAAGCTCATTTATGCTTTTTATAGGTAATCAATATATATATATATATATATATATATATATATATCTCAACTCTTTAAAGCTCCTACAATTTTTCACATTAATACAATATTAAAAAAAACCATAAACACAAGAAAAAAAAATTTTCTAAAGCAAAAAATAAAATAAAATAAAATACAAACGCAAAATAAAACTTTCCTGAAACCCGATAAACACAAAACTAGCTCTCTACCTTCTCCTTCCTCCCAAAATGCAAACCCACGCTCTGTCGTTCCCCCACACGCAAAACGCAACTCAACAGCTCCACCTTCAGTCTAAAACGCAGGCCACCATCAATCCTTCTCTTCCACAACTTAACAGCTCCACCTTCTTCGTCACCACCCTTCTCTAGCTCTACATTTGTCAACGCTACCCATCTCTCACTCACAACAGTTTCTCCCTCTCTCTCACCCCCAATTCTTCTCTCCCACAACCCTGTCCACACCTAGGTTTCTACCAATGGGTTTGTTGTTGGGTTCTACCCCTATCAAATTTATTTTTATTTTTGGTAGCAAATTTGAGTTTAGGGTGAGTTTGTGGAGAAATGCGAGTTTGGTTTTAAGAATATCTGCTTATAAATAGCTGTATTTTGATTGAAATTAGAAAAGCCCCAACACCCCGAGGCAGAACAACCCTACTTGAGGGTGTGGCTGAAAAGAACAAAATCCCAACCCTTCACCCTTAAAGTGTTTGACAAAATTCCTGAGCCAAACTGAAAAAGGGGCTTTGGCTTGGAGGCATGACGCTTCCTTTCCTCTTTCTCTTTTGTCATAATTAAAATTTTTTTGTTTTTGCAAAGTTTCCATGTCTTCTTCTTCTTCCTTTGGATTGGATTTCTGGTATTGGACTTTATTTGTATTGTGGTTCGTCTATTTAATTTTTAAATATTTTTTATGTTTGTATTTGTGATTAAAATGAGTCCGGATGCTACAATGGGTCATGAGCCGTACTCACAACCTATCCAAGCATCAACAATTGCAACAATAACAATGACACCAAGGTACTCTAAAGTCTCTATCCCTAACTTGGCTATGTTTTTAAAATACTTTTGCAATCACTTTGGTCTTGCACATCTACTTCCCTATTTGGTAACCAAATTTGGTTCTATTTGTGGAGCTAAATTTCAGTTTCTTTGTTATTTGTATATATCAATATATATTATATCTTGATGTTGTTTAGTCATTTTATCTTCAATCATAATTGCAAATTGTTCATGAAATCCTTGACTTGAAAGGAATTGTCTTAGAGTGGTTTGTAAGTAGATTTTAATATGGTAGAAACATAAAGTCAAATTATTTTGAATGTTAGGTATGAGTAGGCACATATCAATCAATCATTAGAACGTAAAAGGAAGTTAGAGGATTTGTAATATAAATGCACAAACCCAGAAGATAGTTGGAGAGGATTGCATGATCTGATGATGGTGGTGGCAACAATGTTCCCTCATCAAGTATTTTTTCATCTTATTATTGCAATTTTTTACTGAAAGCATTGTTTTTTTTTTTTTTTTTTTTTTTTTTTTTGCTTTAGTTTCAAAATTTCAATAATGGTTTCAATGTTTTATATACTTCTATGGTTTGAAGAATACTTCTTTAATGATTAAAAAATAAAAAAATAAAAAATAAAAAAAGATTAGTGGTGCTAGCATTGTAGAATTCAACAAGTCATGGATTATAGAGCACCTCTATGCACAAATTTACTAATTTATTGTTTGGTTTGTTATCCGCTCATCCAATAACACCCTTAATATCCCTGCTTCATGAGGTACAAAACAATGCAAAAAAGCTTGACTTTATTGCAACATGGATTATTTATTACACCTTCTTGACTCTTCAAATACCCAATGGGATCTCACGTTGTTGGAGCTTTCATCATGCCTTGCGGTAATTGTTTCTTCTGTTCCATGGTAATATCACTTTGAGATGCTACACCTTGCCTTGTCCAATTCTTTACTATTGACTTTAATGTTGTCAGGACTGCTTTGATAAATGCTATAATAATTAGCTTCATCTTCAAAGAAAAATTATGTAACACAAAATTGATTTTTTTTTGTAATTGGGTGAAGGGTGAAGACGAACTATGCGATGATTTCTCTGTTTATAACCGGGCAAAAGGAACTCTTTTTGATGGAGAAACTAGGTTGTTTCTCCACGGTAGTGGTAATTATGCTTTCAATGTCTTACTTTTACTGTTTATGGAGAATAATATTCTAAATTACAGTTGGTCATTCTCCTTTGGTATGTTTGATTCTTAATTTTATTGTCTGAGATATATGCAATGTTTACTACATATCAGCTTTATAAATGTATTGTTCAATTTCTAGATATCATAATGAAGTGAACCCCATGTTCAGTTTTATAGGAACATTAATGTGAATTGCTTTGTTTCACAATGTTGACTCTAAATCAAAATCATATATACTTTTCCCGGATAAGATTCAGTCTTTCATTTGGGATTACTAGAGAATCTTTCTCCCTCATAGTGTATATATACGCACATACATAATTGATCTGTTGGCTTGGATCTTCAACAATGCAGCATGTGGCTTCTTTTTATATGTAGATAGTACAAAGAACTCTAGGGGAATTTGGTTAGTTAAAGACAATTTGGGTAAGCTTCTACAATGTTTTTGTGCTTTTAGAAGTGGTAACTATTACTATAATTTTGAAATTAGTGGGGTTTACTCCACATATCTCTATTTCCACTTAGTTTAAAAAAAATTAGTGTTAAGATGATAATCAATCATCAATTTGTCCAAGCACTGGATACTAACGTTAGAATTCTAGCCATCATTCCCTCATGCAAAGGAGAATACAGTGATATTTTTTATTCAATATCTTACAGGAGAAAAAAAAGATATTGCTACATCATTTCAAATATTATGATTATTTGCTGGTGATATTTCCGCTTTATGGTGTTTTTTAAACAAGATTGCTTTTGAAGCAATTTGTATCTATGTTAATGGTGTATATACTGAGAATTTTAATACTAATGATATGAAAGATTGATATAAAATCATGACTCTAAATTTTGTTGAGGGCTGCAAAAGTAGGAAATGAAAATTATGGGATTCTTCTTTGTAGACAACCATCTATTCCTGAAGTGAGAAGCCAACGTTTCATTGGAAACCAGGTAGTACCATCCTCATAAAAGTATTCAACGGACTTCTCAATTCAACCATAAAACCCTTAAGTATCCCATCCTCAAATGTTTTCCCTTCTCTTGAGATGCTATATAAAATGTCTCAAAAATCTGCACTGCACACTGTTTTGAATAACTTTCTGCATATTTTTTAAATAACGCTTTGTAAACCAATTTTCTATTTCATATGTCAAGTTCTATAAAAGGAACAATGTGAGTTTGTTTGTGTTGGTTGAAATTCTGATTTTTTAGAGATAATGAGTGATTTTGTTTCGTTCATCAACTGATTAGTACCAAACTATTTCTCAAAAACTTTGCCACAACAATATATTAGTAAAAAAATCGTAGTTTATTCCTCTCTTTATTTGTTTGCATCGATTGAAAATTTCTGGAATTTTTATCACAAAATTTCTAGAATTTTTAGCATAAAATTTTTGGAACACACTAGAATTTCAATCTCTATCTCTCTTCTTCTAATTTTTAGATTCTCCTTCCCGGCCTCAATATCAGACCATTCTTTTTTGGTAACTGGGTGAGATTACCTGCAAATCTGAATTAGGTTTGTAATTTTTCCTATTCTTTTTCCATTAAAAAAACAATTCGATGGATTCAGAGATGTTGATCAAGTGTGTTATGATGGTTGTAATGTTTGGGTGCATGCCGAGTGTGAGAATTTTTCCAGCAAGCTTTTCAAGGTGTGCTTAATACACTTGATTTATGAATTGTAATGTCAATTTCTGTTCTTGTCATATTTGTGTTTATTCACTGACTTGTGTATGGTTTAAAGGATCTAGAGAATGTAGATTACTATTGCACAAATTCTAAAGCAAAGTCTAATTATGAGTCACAACTTCAGAAAAATGCCAGCTAAATGTGAAGTATGTCTGTCCTATTTTTGTGTGTGTGTGCAATTCTTTTCCCTCCAGTTAATTTCTGGGGCAATTGTATATTTGACTTTATAGACTAAGGAGTTTATCAGCAAGTTTTAAGCCTAATTTTGTGACAATTTTTGAAGTAAGTCTTTATAAAATAGTGGACAAAATGTTCTACCTGAGAAGGTTGTTGTTGTGTGCAATGGCATAGAATGAACATATTTTCCAAACCTTCATATGTAAGCCTTGAACTCATTTCTGAATATTACATGTACGTTGACAAATTTTTTTTCTTTAATATTCTTGTAGGACCTTTATGCACTCCTTTCTCACCACCACATTCATTTTCTTCTTATGCAATCCTTACAGCAACTTTCGATTTGTTTTTTTGAAGGATTCATTAAGATGCTTCTTTATTATTTTATTTTCCCCCCATCTTAGAGTTATGTGCAAGTGCAGTTCATGTGGGTCAAAGAAGTATACACCTAGAAGATTAAATTCTACCTAAATTGTTATTAGGAATTTTCATTTTCTGGATTTCGTTACTTATATATTTTCAATTAGGTGGCACTCTCCATATCTATGTAAAGAGGTCAATATTTTCTTTTAAGCCTTTGTGTTTTTGTCAATCTTTACACCAACCTGGACAATTCCATTAAAGACAAAGAAACCAATGATGTTTCATAGTTATCAAAAGGACAAGATCAAGGACTCATATTGAAGGTCGAGCAAGTTTGGATTGTAGCTGTTGACTTAGGCAGAGAGGCAGAGTATCAGAATAGAGCAATGGAAGAATTGTAGCTATGACTATATAAACGACAGTGTTTATATTTAAAACAGCTATACTACCTGTACTTTAGGATTAGTTTAATTCATAGCTATTATTTATATACACATTTATTTATCTAATTGGTTGTAGCGGCTAGATCCGTATATTGTGGAGTTAATAAGAAGTTAGTTACTCTTAGACTTTGTATAAATACTTGATGTACTTTCATTTTCTTTCAATGCAATATAGAATTCTCTCAACAAATTCTCATAATAGTTACTTTGTTGTCTTAAATGACATAGTGCCTCAATGAAAGTGCTAGCAAGATGCTCTAAAATATTGGCACCTGAAAAGCTTAAAATTCCATTTTTGACAATTTTGAGTCCAACCTTAGGAACAAACTCTGGTAGCCATGGTACGACTCCACCATGCAAGTTAACCCTATTCTCTAAAAACTTCCCGTACATCACATAGGTCAGTGACTAGTAAAAATAGAAATAGAAATATATATATATATATATATATATATATTTAAAACCGGCTCTTGTAGTATCTCAATGGCTTGAATACTTATAACAAGTACCAAGACTTGGGTTCGAGAGCTGGTAAGAGAGAGAGATCAATGAGAAAGTAAATATACTTACCAGATGTGACTCAATTAAAGAAAAAGGAGGGCTTGACTCACTTAAAGAAAAAGCAGCACTATTTTGAGGTATCTGTGTGTTTGACTTCTCTTGTCATTAATATGGGAGTCTTCAATTGAAGGCCGAGATTCTCTCCAATGCATCAATTTTCCTCATCCAAAAAGCCCATGAAAGCATATTTTATCAATCAACTAAATATAATGGCTTGTTTAAGAGAGTGTGTTGTATGTAGTATAATTTGCCACACCCTCTCTTAAAAGTTACCATGGCTTTTGAGTGGAGTTGTAGTGTGCCTTTGTATTAGAACCCCTTTCCCTCTCCCCTGTGTGTGTGTGTGTGTGTGTGTGTGTGTGTGTGTTTGTTTCTCAAAAAAAAAGAATGAGTAATTGTCCCACATTGCTTAAGAGAGTGTGTTGTATGTAGTATAACTTCCCCCACCCTCCCTTAAAAATTACCATAGTTTTTTAGTGGAGTTATGGTGTGCCCTGTGTGTGTTTTTTTCTCAAAAAAAAAAAGAATAGGTAATTGTCCCACATTGCTTAAGAGAGTGTGTTGTGTGTAGTATAACTTGTCTCTAAAGAATTTCTTGAGAAATTCTATCTCACCTTGAGATAGAGAGAGCTGGTATTTCATTTATATAGAAACTATTACATTTTGTATATTGTCCATTTAGATGGATATGTACAGAGGAGAAAAAATAGGGAGCAAATCATGTGTAACGGTAGTTAGACTTTCCATAAGAAATAAGGACAGCTAGCTGTGGTATTTTGAATTTGCTAGCTGTCTACCTTCTGGTTTTGGTATAGAAATACTTTCCTCCTGATTTTCAGCCTCCTGATTTTCAGCTGCACTTTTACTCCCCCTCAAACTTGGCCGTGGATCAAGACAAAGGCCAAGTTTGTTTCTTAATTCCCGAAAGGCAACCTTGGAGAGGGGCTTGGTGAAAATATCAGCTAATTGATGGTTGGATGGAACAAAGCGAATTTCAAGAGAACCAAGAGCCACCTTTTCACGAACATAGTGATAATCTAGTTCAATGTGTTTTGTCCTTCCAAGAAAGACAGGATTCACTGTCATATACAAGGCACTCAAGTTATCACAATGCAGTATTGGAGGGCAAGGAAGGGCAATACCAAGATCACGAAGTAAGAAAGACAGCCATGTGAGTTCAGCTGTAGTGGATGCCATGGAGCGATACTCAGCCTCAGCACTAGATCGAGACACGGTTGATTGCTTTTTGGCACTCCAAGAGATGCAATTACTGCCTAGAAATGTGCAGAACCCTGTGGTAGACCGTCGGCTAATAGAGCAACCTGCCCAACCAGCATCAGAAAACCCATACAAATCAAGAGTACTTGAGGCCAAAATTTGTAACCCAAAGTGAGCAGTCCCATGGACATAACGCAAAATGCGTTTGACAAGTTGGTAATGAGCCATTGTAGGAGCATGCATAAATTGACACACAAAATTGACACTAAAGGAAAGGTCTGGTCTAGTGAAGGTAAGATATTGTAGTCCTCCAACTAGGCAACGATAATGTGCGGGATCGGGGTAGAGATCCTTATTGATGGGAAGTTGCCGACCTTTTGAGGGCATGGGTGTCGAAATTGGTTTGCATGATGTCATGGCTGCACGATCTAGAAGTTCCAAAGCATAGCGTGTTTGTGAGAGGAAAAGACCTTGGGTACTTCGATGGACTTCAATGCCAAGGAAATGATGGAGAAACCCCAAATCTTTAATGGAGAATTCACGAGCCAATTGAGAGATAAACCATTGAATCCAATTCAGGTTATCACCAGTGACTATCATATCATCAACGTAGAGTAGTAAAATAAGAACTCCATGAGAAGATTGACAAATGAACAAGCTTGGGTCAGATATGCTGCAATAAAAGCCGAGCTGAAGAAGAAAGTCACTAAGCCTATCAAACCAAGCGCGAGGGGCTTGTTTGAGGCCGTATAGGGCACGACTTAGTTGGCAAACATGAGTAGGGTGTACTGGATCAACATAGCCCGGTGGTTGATGCATGTAAACAGGAGTAGATAGAAAGCCATGAAGGAATTCATTTTTGACGTCAAGCTGGCGAATCTCCCATCCTTTGACAACTGCTATTGTAAGGGTAAGTCGAATACTAGCAGGTTTGATAACAAGAGAGAAGGTTTCTGAGAAATCTATGCCATCAACTTGATGAAACCCCTTGGCAACTAATCATGCTTTGAGTCGCTCTAAGGAGCCATCGGGTTTAAGTTTAGCTTTATAAACCCATTTACATCCCACCACATTCATCTCAGGTTTGTATGGAACAAGGGTCCATGTTTTGTTTGCAGCAAGGGCATCCATCTCCTCATCCATGGCAGCTACCCAACCTGGGTGACATTTAGCATTTTGAATGGATTGCGGTTCAGTTGGGATATCATGCTTTATGCGGGCTACATGAAGATTAGCATACTTGGGATTGGGCTTATGTACACCAACCTTGGAACGAGTGAGCATGGGGTGCTGAGTTGGGTTTGTTTCAGGAGGAATAGGAGTGGTCTCTTCTGGTGGATCTGAGGAAGATGCTTGACATGGTTCAGACAAAGAAGAGCCTGATATGGTCACTGTAGGAGGCTCAATTGAGGAGGAATTGTGATGCATTTGATGGTGCAGTTGGCTAGTGATATCTTGAGATTCAAGCGGTGCAAAGGCTGAAAGTGGTGTAGAGTAAGGTGGAGGAGAATCATTTGATGGATCAATCTCCCATTCTGAGAAGATGCAAAGCTCTCCCTCAAGAGGATCACTCTTGTACAAGCTTGTAGGTGTGAAATAAGGAAAGATGGATTCATCAAAGACCACATGGCGTGAGATATAAACTCGCCCAGTCGGTGGATACAAACATTTGTACCCCTTATGCTTCATGCTATAGCCAATAAAAACACAAGGAAGGGACTTTGGATCAAGCTTATGTGATCTATACTCACCAAGGTAAGGAAAACACTTTGAGCCCAATACTCGCAATGAAGAATAGTCCAGATTTCTTCCATAGAGTCTGGAAAAAGGAGATTCCATGTTGAGGTGTGGGGACGGTAGATGGTTGATTAGGAACACTGCTGTGGAAAAGCAATCTGTCCAAAATCTTGGTGGTAGATGTGCATGGAACATGACGGTGAGTCCCAATTCAGTGATATTGCAATGTTTCCTCTCAGCCTTGCCATTTTGCTCAGGTTTTTTTGGACAGGCAGATTGATGGTGAATACCTTTCATGGCTAAAAATTGCAAGAAATCACGATTTGCAAATTCTCCACCTTCATCCCTTTGAAAGACACAAATTTTTGCATTAAACTGACATTCCACATATTTATAGAATAGATCAAAGCAATTAAAAAATTCTGACTTCTTTCTCATAGGAAAAAACCAAGTAAAATTGGTAAACTCATCAACAAATATTGTGTAGTAGCGAAACTTTTCTCTAGAAGAAACAGGGGCTGGCCCCCATAGATCACAATGAATTTTGTAAAAAGGGATTTTTATTTCATTTTCTCTAGGCAAGAATGGAAGTCTACATGATTTTCCCATTTGACAACTAGTACAAATTGGAGAAGACTTAGATGCTGAAGCAGAGGAAATGAAATTTCTTGAGTGCAAATGATCAATGATCCTTTGGTGTGCATGACCGAGACGATAGTGCCAACAATCTCTAGCAACCCGCTTGAATCAATGGGAGAATAAGGCTGTTGGACCTCTATCAAAGGCGTAAAGACCACCTCGTTTACTCCCTTTCGCTAGTATTTTGTTGGTTGTCCTGTCCTTTATCACAAAACCATGTCCATCAAACTCAAAGATAAGTGGATAATCAGTAGTAAGTTTACTAACAGAGAGTAGATCTTTCTTAATGTCAGGAACTAATAGCACATCTTTTAAGTGAATAGAAGAAGAACCAGTACCAAGAGCAGTTTCGCCAAGGTGTGTGATAGGTAAAGTATGACCATTGCCAACCATAACACCATCAGATCCATGATAAGGAGTTAAGGAATGAAGATTACCTGGGTTACCAGTAATATGGTCACTAGCTCCTGTGTCTGGGAACCACTCAGAATCTTAACTGTCAGCAATGGTTATAGCTGCTAATGCTTGTAAAATATTGTCTAATGTGAACGAGTGATTGAATCGGTTAAAGCATTTGAGTGCAGTGTGGTTCCTTTTGTTGCAAATCTGACAGATAATTGCTTCATCTTTTGTGTTTTTGGCTGTGATGATTGGTGAATTTGCTGGTGGATTTCGTGCAGGATGGCTGGAATTCTTTAGTGCAGATTGGGCACCTTGAACAAATCCACGTCCCTTAGAATTAAAGGACCCTTGACTACCATTGTTTCTTTTATTTTTATTGTTGCGTTGGCCATAGAAAGCCATTTGAGGAGTGGGTTGAACATCAAGCTTATGCCTTTCAGCATAACTCTCCAGTGAAGTGACAATTTCAGAGTATGGAAGGACTGGTGGTCTCAACATGGTAGTAGTGAACACCTCATATTCTTTTCCAAGCCCATTGAGTAGCCACCATGATTTCTTGTGATCCGGAACTGGCTTCCCAATGGCTGCAAGATCACCACACACTACTTTGAATCGACGGAGATAAACAGCTAAGGTATCGGTACCTCGAGTTATAGAGGTAAGCCGCTGCTTAAGTGCAAGGCTTCGGTCTGATGAGACACGAGCAAATGCATGAACCAATGCATTCCAGACCTCAAAGGCAGTATTGAGGCCTACAACAATGCCAAGAACTTCCTCGGAGAGAGTGGCTGTCAACCAACCTTTGACAAGACGATCAGTTTTGCACCACTTCACAAATGCAGGATTAGTTTGTGTGCTAGAGTCAGCATTATTGATGAACTGGGGTGGTGGTTGAACTTCACCATTGATAAAGCCTTGGAGGTCATAGATCTCAAGGATATTGAGCATTTGTGTTTTCCAGAGAAGGAGTTGGTAGAGGTGAGACGAAGTGACACAAAATTTGCAATATTCTGTGTCACAGGATATGGGTAGTCATCAGATTGAGTGAGGGCAGCGGAAGAGCTTGATGTGGTTGACATGGTGGGTTTAAGAAGAAGAAGAAAAAAAATATATAGAATTTTTTGTTTCTCTCTCTATCTCAGGGTTGGCTCTGATACCATAAAGAATTTCTTGAGAAATTCTATCTCACCTTGAGATAGAGAGAGCTGGTATTTCATTTATATAGAAACTATTACATTTTGTATATTGTCCATTTAGATGGATATGTACAGAGGAGAAAAAATAGGGAGCAAATCATGTGTAACGGTAGTTATACTTTCCATAAGAAATAAGGACAGCTAGCTGTGGTATTTTGAATTTGCTAGCTGTCTACCTTCTGGTTTTGGTATAGAAATACTTTCCCCCTGATTTTCAGCCTCCTGATTTTCAGCTGCACTTTTAGTCTCACCTTAAAAGTTACCATGTCATTTAAGTAGAGTTGTAATGTGCCTTTGTGTTAGAACCCATTTCCCTTTCACCTGTGTGCGTGTGTTTGTTTCTCAAAAAAAAAAAACTAAAGATAATGGCATCATATTCGCAGGTCTAATCAAGCGCAAGTTTATGAACAAAGCATCCTCAACAGATGCTCTATATATATTTTTTGGATATAAAACCCCACTGTTCACACTCCAAGTTCTCTAAACACAAAACTTTTTTAAATATTTTTTGAAGTTGCTACAATAGTTCTCTTAATCTAGAGAACACTTTAGCAACTTCAAATCATTATTTTATCTTGAAAAAAATACTTGGCTGAATAAAAAAAATATTCTTTCTCTTTCCTCCTCTCTTCTTTGTTCATCTGTCTCTCTCTCAAATGTATTAAACGGTAACACAATTAAAACACAAACACAATCTAAAATCAAAATAGAAATAACAGATCAAGAGCAGGGAAAAAGACAAATTTAATTAGAACAAATCTAAAATCAAACAAAAACAACAGATCAAGAACATGAAAGCCTATCTAGGCTCCATTGTAACAACAAAGTGAATCAAAACAAGAAAAGAAGGAAGGAAAAAAAAAAGATAGACGAAGGCCAATCTCTCTGTCGGCTGTGTGTGTGAGTGAAGTGAGATGAAGAAGAAAGAAAATAAAAAACAAAAATGCAAACATAGAGGAGAAGTCAAAAGATCATGGTCGGCTGTGTATGTGAAGTGAGCCGAAGATGAAAGAAAATAAAAACAAAAAGGTAAGCACAAAAGAGGAGGAGAAAGAGAGACTGAGGATCTGCAATCAAGTGGAAAGTAGAGATAAAAAAAAAGGAGAAGATGGAGATATATGGGAATACGTGTGTGGTGAAGAAAAACAAGAGAAAAAAAAAAAAAGGAAACGTATGAATGAAAGAAATGAAAAGAATAAGAAATGACAATTTAGAAATGCTACCACAATAATTTCACAATAAATTTTAAATAATTAGCTAATATTGGTGAGTAAAAATATAATTTCAGTGGTGAGTTCAAATTAGAACTAATAACGACTTTCCATATAAGATTTTTTTATGATTCTTGTGAAAGTATTGCAAAAAATATTGTGGATATAACACTTTTTGTTGAAAAAAACAATTGTTGAGAATGAATAGAGGAAGAAAAAATAAAGATTAAAAAATAATAAAGAATGAATAAAGAATAAATGAAGAAATAATATTTAAATGAGATGGAGAAAATGACAGAGAATCTGTTGGAAAGTGTATTTGAAAAAGTAAGTAGGTAAAAGCTAAATGTCACTGTTCACTATCTAAACAGTACAAAAATTTGAAGAAGTTACTGGAGATACTCTTAGAACTTAAAAGTTGGTTTCTTCCCACTACAAGCTAAATAATATGCCATTATTTGAAAATTAGTGTCATACCAAGATATAGAATCCAAAGAGAGAGAGAGAGAGAGAGAGAGAGAGAGAGAGAGAGAGAGAGAGAGAGAGAGAGAGAGAGAGAGAGAGAGTGAGTGTGGGCATTGCGTCCATCTTTGTCAATTTTGCTCAAAAAATGACTTCAATGCTTTTTCACCACGTTGACACATTCAGTAAACAATTTGGTACTATGGTACAATTTGGGCCTTAGGCCACGTTTTTTAGGCCGCATTTGTAAAAACGCGACCCCAGACGAACTAAAGCCACGTTTTTTTAAAAATGCGGCATAAAGAGAAAACACGGATCGCGTTTCAAACGCGGGCCAATAGAATAAGTCTGAAGCTGCGTTTTTTTGAGCTGTAGCCACGTTTTTGGGGATGAGCTATGGCCGCGTTTAAAACACGCAGCTATAGACCTTCATATTTCTTTTTTCTTTTTTTTTCCTTTTGTTTTGTTTTTTTTTTTTTTAATAACCCTAGGTCCAGCTTACCTGAAGCCGCGTTTTAAACGCACAGCTTTAAATTTATTCTGAAGCCGCGTGTTTAAAACGCGGCTTTAGTTTAGGGATGGGGCCGCGTTGCTTAAACCCGGCTTTGCATTTTGCCTATAGCTGCAGGTTAAACACGCGGCTTTAGGCTTTGTATAAATACTATACTAAAAAAATTTCCACCCCTTCCATCGCACATCATCAGCCTCCATCTCTCAAACCCTCACCCTCTATCTCCGATCTTAATCCTCACCCTCCAAGCCTCCATCTCCCATCGCACAAATTGTTCACCAAAATGCCTCACTCTCCAATCGCTCTCTCATTCAACAATTCGACATCTCTCTCTCTCTCTCTCTCTCTCTCTCTCTCTCTCTCTCTCATACTCTCTGGTACGTTTGTCTCTCTCTTTATCAAATTGTTTTTCTTTTTGTTTGGCTTCTTTAATCAGGGTTTAGATCTACCAATTATTCATTTTTTTTTTATTTTTTGTGTGGATTAGATTTCCGCTTGGTTTTTAGGTTTTGTTTTTTAGGGTTTTGTTTTTGGGTTTTGGGGGTTTTTGTTTTAAATTTTGGCGAAATGGATTCGAGTAGAAGAGAGGTGGAGTGATACTAGAGGTCTAGAACGATTTGAAATTGCATGTTTTAGATTTCTAGCGCCTTTGATAGTTGCAAATCTAAGATCTAAGATGAAACTGCATCAATTTCTTGGTTTTTTTTTTATGGTTTTGTTTTCTTAGCAGCCAAAAGAGATAAATACCGAAATTCGGTTGCAGTTGTTAGTTGTTAATAGGTTTTACATGTCCGTTTGGTTGCTGAGAAATCCAACGAAATTTAAATCTTATATTTTCCATAGTTAAAAATATTGAAAACCTTAAGTTGGTGCTCTGTTGTGTGATGAAGATCTCGGCTTCTTCAATTCCCAAAGAACAAATTTCAAATTCAATATAGTTTTAATTTCTATCATATCTTGCATTTTAGCTGCATTGAATGATTTTGATGATCAAGTTGTGTTCTTTAGCTGATTCCACTTCTAATTCTTTATTTTATGTGTAAATATGAATTAAAAAGGGCTCTTACCGCGATGATAATGAAAACCCGTTGTTCTGGAATGCGTTAGAGAAGCAGAGAGGAGGATTGTTGGACACTCAAACATGTGAGTTTCTTATATATTCATTTTCATTTGAGACATTTTGTATTATTATACTCATGTGTGATTACCATTTCCATACACTGTATTGTTTAATCCACTATGCCATTCCCTTTTAATGTACTTTTAATAGTTGCATAAAAATAATCATGCTCATTTGTATTGGTTTTTTTACTATTTCAAAACTTGCAACTTTTGTGGTGGTCCCATCGACTTTACTTTTTTTCCCTCCACCAACCAATTTGATTCTTTTAATCTTTTCTCATGTTTTACTCAATGGTCCATGTTTTAGATTCTGGACACTGTTGGTGTTAGAATTATTATCTTTCTCCACCATTTGCTAGTGGGTTTGGAGTTGGACCCCTTGCACCCCCTTTATTTTTTTCTTCATTTTTAAATATATTAAATCTGTTTCTTAGCAGAGCTCATGCTTCTTTTCATCTAATATGTGAAATTCACAATTGTTTAAAATCGGGAAAATATGCTTTTATTGTTAAAAAAATTTAGGGATTGACAGTGTACAAGCTCGAAGAGATCTGCAAGCTTCTCAGATCGTTGCATGTGAGTATTGTGAAGGAGGTCTCAGAGTTTATACTTAAGCGCCTCGAAAACAAGAGCTCCATTGTTAAGAAAAAGGTAATAATTGTGATTATGAATTTGGGTTTTCGATTGGTGGTGTTTGGATTTGGGGATTAGGTTTGGTAGTAGATCTGGGGGGTTCTTGAAATCTTGGGGAATTTTATTTTTGTTTTTATTTTTCTGTTTGGTTGCTGGGAAAGTGAGGGGAAATAGAGAATTAAGAATTTGGGTTTGGGGAAATAATGTTTTAGATTTTTGTCGTTTTAATCTTTGTTTGATTAATAATCTTTTCTTAATTTTTGTAATGATTTAATGCTGCTCAAGATGTGAAGAATCGTGTGAATTGAGTTGTTTTAATTGTTGCATGCAATTGCATTTTTAAGAATGAGAAGATGCTTATCAGTTGTTTTAATTGTTGAAGGGGAAAATGCTTATCAGTTTTGCCTACAGCCACCTAATGCAAAGGCATTTATTGGAAACACGATAACTGGATTACATGTCTTATCTCACATTAATTAAGCTTATGTTTTTGTACACAGCTTTTCTGTTATTCTCTATACAGTGTTGCACAATTTGAAATTATTGCTGATGAAATAGATTTTGCATGGTTTCCTTTTTCTTTTTTCATACTTTGATGGTATCATGACTCAACTTTAAGATAATATGCTGAGGCAGAAGTTCCTTGTGAGGATTTACTTTCTTACCTTATATCACTCCCTAAGGATGGGATACATATTATAATATGTATCCCATCCTTATTAGACAGTCAGTTTCTTTTTAGATCATGAAGGAAGTATTCTTTCCTTCGTTTAATTTTGCAAAAAGGAACTATTTTTTATTTATAGAATTTTCATTTTTCTGTTCAGCTACCAGCTACATTGCTTGTTCCCATAAGTGGGTGATACTTGACAATCATTTCACTTTCAAATTCCTTGGACTTGATGCCCAGCATTAGACTTCATTTCCTATCCTCCTTGGGATGTTTAATATTTCTTTATCTGTAAAAAAAGAAAGCATATAATTAGTAGTTTTAATTTATATGATTGTCCATTTGGAACATTTTTAAGGGTAAAATTATGTGGAACAAGGTACGCTTTGATACCAAAACTGATGCAGAACAGTGAGTGATCTAATGGAAAAAAATTGATGCAGTGAATCAATTAGAACTGAAAAATAGAAATAAAATCTAGAACTCAGCACCTAGGGTTGTTTGGAGTGAGCACCAAGTGGGGGCAAAAATCTAGGAATCAGCATGAAGTAGAGTTGGACGTGCTTTCCAAGTTAATATTTCATTACTTTAAACTTATTGGTTGTTCATTTGAAGGGATGTATCATTGTCAATGATGGATGTAATTTCAATTGCATGTGACTAGCTAACATCCAACTTGTATTAAGTAGCTTATTCTTGTATTGATTTTGCAGTCCCAAGGACCACCTTGAGTTTACAATAGTGCAAGAAAGCATACGAAAAAAATTAAAGGCAAGTTTAAGTTTGCTGCCTATTTAACTGATTTGTTGCATTGATTTTTTTGTATATTGTCCATTAGTTCTATGTAATTGAACTACTTGAAAAAAACATAAAGGTTGTTTGTAATTGAGTACAATAAAAGGAATAAAAAACCAAATTCTGATAATATCATATGATTGTGGGCCATCAGAAAATGACAAGGAGTTATATTCTATGGAGATGGGGCTTATGTGCTACTTCCTAACATTGATGACTCTCAATCCCTCACTTACACCCCACTTTTTATCGAGGATAGCCCTCAGCTAAGCCTGAGAATTGGTGTGAAGCCTATCAATCTGAATGGCCTGTTTGGTAAAGGAGTTTGAGTTGAGTTGTTTGTAGTTTTTTGAAATACGTGTGGGTAAAAAAATGTGTGAAAATGTGGGTAAGGTTATCTAAAATTTGGTAGAGTGAGTTTGAACCACTCTATAGTACCAATAGACACAATATCGCTTTTAATTGAAAGTGAAGGTTTTGGTTGGACTAAGATTAGGCACTGTTGACCCCTACCACTGTCTGACATGAAAAATCATGCATGTGTGATTTTTCATATGAATGTACTGAAATGAATAGTGAAAATCCATATTATTTATTGTAAGTTTATTATTTTAATATGAATTATTGAATTAATTTTTGAAAAACAGAACCAACACATCTTTTTTTTTTTTTTGGTTATGAACCAACGCATCTGGATTCTTATATCTTATAAGTTCCACTATCGATATATATCAATATCTTATTGTACATTAACATTATAAGTAAGAAAGCTTTATATATATATATATATTTTTTAATTTTGATAGTGGACAAAATCTACAGATAACAGGACAAAGAACTTCTAAGCAAGATTAATCAAATCTAATGCAACTATGTTCACATTTTTTATGTTTATTTTTTCTTTTTGAGTTTAGTTTTTGAATAAATTTCATATTATGTGATGGTTAATGGATTGTTAATGCTTGATAAGTGATATATAAATCTAGTGGCTTTATTAGTGGACATTCACCTCGATGGTCTTAAAAAAAAAAAAGAAAAAGAAAAAAAGGTGTTGGATTTTGCTCTGTAGGTTTTTCCAATTCATGCTAATATTATAAAGTTTAAGATAATGATCATAACCAAATCAGATCACAATCTTTAGCTTGAAAGATGGGCTATCCTATCAATTCTATCATCATGATGACCCATTTAGCCAAAAAAGAACTAGTATCAATTCCACCACTTATCGATGCAAATAATTTGTTTATACATAGATTGACTAGATACAAAGCAAGGACTCTTAAGGATTCAAGTGGTTTGACTCTAATTCAAAGCGCCACCATTGTTTCAAAACGTGTTTGTTCTCTTGACTGGATGCTATTTTTGTAGTCGAAAATTCTTGAGCATATTTGACATTTCTTTGTAATTACTTTAGTTATACGCTATTCTTTTTTAGTTATACTTTCTTTACCTTAAAGTGAAAATATTAGGCTCTGTTTGTTTTATTATAAAATGTAAGAAAATATTTTTAGCATTTTTCTGTGTTTGTTTATTTGTAAAATCTTGATCAACCTTAAACCATTTTTTAGTGTAGACTCTCAACCCCAATCTCATTTCCCACAAACTCTCTCTTCATTTCTCATCAAGAATTGTTATCGAACGCTTAACCTATTTATTGTAGACCCTCCTGGATATGACAAAAGCGACTACTATTTTGGAATAGGTCAGTAAACAGTTCCTTTGCAGCTCTTTGTCTGCGTGTGTGTGTTGTGTAGGTCTGTTGAGTAGTGTATTTGTTTATTCTTATGTGTGCATGTGTTTCTATTTGTGTGCTAATGTACTTGCTTTATAGTATTAATTTTGGACCTCATGTCTAATTACCCAGAATGTTATTTTTAGTCATGGGGGAATATAAAATTATAGGATGTGTTTTGTATAGTAAAGAGTTAATTTTAAAGTAGTTGTGGGTTGTATAGGTTTGTCGCAGTATGAATAGTAGATGCACGATCCAAAACTTTTTTTTTTTTTGGGGGGTAGGGGGGGGTGGTGTCCTTCTAACAATCATGAAAGTTAACAACTTAACTTTTGTCTTTCTAGCATTAGGGTCATGCAATGCAAGAGTTATTGAATTTTTACTTATAAAAAAACAGTTGTTAATTTTTTTATTCCATACTGTGGTTGATTTGTAAAAATGTGAAGAGTGCATTTCTTTAGCAGTCTTGAATATCTTAGGTATATTTCTTTTCATAATTGACGTTAAAATTTTATTAGTCTTGGCTTGCCTAGTTGAAGATCTGCAAGGTTGAGGTCCTTTATTTTTTTGGGTGGGTGGGTGTGTGTGTGGGGGGGGGGGGGGGGGAGTGCTTTTTGTTGTTCATCTCTTTCTTTCATGTAGTTTGTGTATAAGTACTAAAGTTGCTTCTTTTGTGGAGTCAAAGAGATAAGAGGAGAGGGTCAGAATAATGGAGCAAGAGTGAAAGGGAGAGTGGGTTATGGAAATTCTTCGGAATTGGATGATCAGAAAGAATAACTCCTTGTAGAAACATTCTTTCCAAGTCCTCCAATTTCATTGGTATCCTTTTATTCCTCTCCTTCACTTGCTTTTCCTACTTTGGTTAATGGGTTTCTAGGACATCTTAATTGGTCAGGTGCTCTTACTTTGTTGGTCACCCTTTCATGTCTATGTCACCATTCTTGTACTTATTAGTCCTACTAGTCTCTTCTCCATTAAAAGTTATCTGGGTGCTTATCAAATTGTAATTTTGACCCATATTTGCCCAGATTTTGAACCTTGTGCAATATTAGTTTGAGTCTTTATAGTAAAAAATTGATGTGGTGGCTGTGTATCAATGTATTGTCTATTACAAATTACAGACTTTACAATAGTAATATTTTGTGTGCTTTCTACCATTGAAAGTTGCCCTGATTTCGTTTCCCCAATCTGCTACCTTTTTTCTTAATTTTCGATTTATTTTTACAATTTCTTGAGTTTTGTTCGTTCGATTGTTGTATTAATTAAATTTTGTTTTTGTTCAATTCAATATTTTCGCTTTTGTTATTATTATGTTCCATTTTTGTTTTAGGCCCTTTTGATGTCGTTTTTCCAGTGATGAATGTGTTGTTTATTTTGTTATGCATGTTCAATTTTTGGCTTTTTTGGTCAGTTTCAGTTATGTTTTCATGGTGAGGTTTAAGTTTTGTTTGTTGTTGGTTTTTTTTTGTAAAAAGGTTTAATGTGTTGTTAAATCCATAAATCTAGATTAATAAGACTTTGGTTCTATGCCCTCTGATTTGCAAATGTTGGGTTCTATTGCATATGGTTTTTCGAAGTTGTCAAAGCGGGTCCTATAACCACGTTTAAAATGCAGCCATAAGTCTATGGCCTATGGCCGCGTTTTAAGAATGGCCATTGATCTGATACTATAGCCGCATTTAAAACGCGGCCTAAGACTATATCCTATGGCCGCGTCTTAAACGTGGCTATAGATTCTATCTTAGGCCACGTTTAAAACGCGGCCATAAGCATTGTCCTTAGGCCGCGTTTTAAAAAGTGCGGCCATAGACGCCGGCAGGCTATAGTCGTAGGGTTTAGGCCACATTCAAAAACGCGGCCTAAAAAAACGCGGCTATAGGCCCTAAAGGCCTATAGCCGCGTTTTTCAGACCTTAGGCCGCATTTTAAAAACATGGCCTAAGGCCCTTTTTTTTGTAGTGATTGAGATATCATACAATGGAAGTATTAACAAAATAAGCTTTTGCACTTGTAATTTCTTCAAAATGGTTAGTATCTTGTTCTTGAGACTTCAAATCTAGACTTGCTATGATAGAATTCAATTCAATCGTCTTCTTTTTTTTTTTTTTTTTTTTTTTTGATGAAAAAATTGTAACTTGTCAGGATTAATACATATGAGTATATATGACCCAACCTCAATAGTTTTGTAACTCATTGTCTACTCTAATTCATGAGGAAAATCAAGGTTGGGGAGTCTTCATTTTTCACTTGTTTTAATAGTTGAGCTATAATAATAATAATAATAATAATAGGGAAATTAACATATAAGGCAAAGTAAAAGAGAAAAGATGTAACATAAAACTTTTTCAAGCAAAAAAAGAAAATTGCTTTTTCCATGGCTCCCAATCCCAAACTCATATTGATCCTAGCATTACTGCTTGCAATTTCTACCATCATGGCCTTGTGCCATTCCACATGTGATATGGTTAACAGTTAACACCAACACCATTGATAAAAAAGAAGACACTTGGCTGTGCTATGAAACTCTCCTTCTTCTTCAGTGGAAAATAACACATTAAGAATGCCCCTAGCAGGAGAGTTCTTTTGGCAACGTGTACACAAATGCTACAAACCAAAATATTACCGCTTCCTAAATCATATCATATACTATATAATAAAAGTTGGGCTTAGAAAACGTGGTTGTGCCAAGTGGCTACACCAAATTGCATCAAATTTATAGATAAAACAACTTCTTATTTGTTCTTATCAACTATATTGTTTTATCACTAATTTTTAGATAAAAATAACAACAATTTTTTTAGTAAAAACAACTTCTTATTTGTTTTTATCAACTATTGTTTTATCACTTTTTTATTGATGAGACTTAGCCATGTTATTGAAAGGACTTTTGATTATCTAGCCAACTAATGCTATCTCACCAAATTTTAAGTTAAAAATAAATAAATAAATAAATAAAACCAACATGCATAGTTAGAAAGAGTTAGACATGTGCATGAGTTGGAGAGTTATATCTTTTTAATTATTGAGATAAAAATAATCTTCATTGTGAATGAGTTATAGTATAATATTAATTCCTAATTAGCATAAATGGGTAATCTATAATGTATATTTATCTACTATACATATCCGCTAATAAATAAATAAATAATTGGATACACGGAATAAACTCTTCGATGTATATATATATGCTTACAAACTCATGCAAACACGATAGGATGAAGAAGAGCACGAACTCCTGGGAGCGCTTAGCTACCCCATCTTTGATAAGCAACTTCACATGATGCAATCAAGCAACTTCATAAGATGTGCAATCGTGCAACAAAAGACAACAAGAGCTTGTGTTTATGATGCTATTCTATTTAACATAAGCCAGGAGGAGATTTATTGTACAGGGAATAAATCTTAGGCCAAAGCCTCTTTTGACTTCTAGCATGAATCCCAAGTTAGTTTCTATCCTGCTTTTTTTCCTTTTCATTTTCTAAATGTTATGTATGTTGTTGTCAAACTCATTTTTTTAGTTGGTTATTTTAAATGTCAAAAATTAAGGTAATACTTGATAAAATCTGGGTCTAGCACACTTAGGACCTACAAACTTGAAGATCACATCATTCAATAGACCTAACTATTGCCCTCTTTAAAATTGAAGAAATAAGAAGTTCACACACACACACATATATACATATATATACACACGTCCAATTCAGAAGGAGACAAGAAGAAAACGAAGAAAGTCATAGCCAGGAAAGATAAATAGAACCAATACTCACTTTAAAAGCCTTGAGCTAAGTGCCTACAGGATGAGCAGCTAAGCTAGAAATGCAGTAAGCAAAGCTTTTGTTCTAAACTTCCAATTACCCTCTTGAAAAAAAAAAAGGTAAATTATTAGTATATCATTAGTGTGATTTATTAGCCACATTTAAAATCCTAAAATTTTTAGTGGGAAATGGAGTGATAAAAAATAAGTAAGAATTTGATTTTTTTTTTTTTTTTTTTTTTTTGGCTTTTGCATTCTATGTTCTAATAGAGTTCATTTGAAATTTTTCTTTAATTGTTTAGAAAATAACAGAAATCAAATTAATTATTTTGTTTTATATGATTCATGTTTTTTTCCCCTTGAACAAAATTGAATTGTTTATAAAATCTTTGATTACATATGTGTTTTTTTTTTTTTCTTTATATATGTTTATTAATTTGATATGGCAAATAAATGAGGATGCTTTTCTAGACCTTTTACCATAAAAGAAAGGTCAAGATTAATAGACAATTATTTTTTAAACTCTTTTCTCAATTAGATATAATTCTCACACTTAAGGACAACCGTTCAATTCCCATGTAAATAAATTTTAAAATAATTTTTTTCTCTATTAACTCTACTTCTAATTATTTAAATAATTTTTTCTTTAACCAAAATTGTCATATAAGGCAAAACTTAGATACATTACCTCAGGTACAGTACCTTAGGTTCTCCTCTTGAGATTAAGCCACCTGTCAAATTAAAAAAAATTAGCAAACGGCGTTAAAATTGTCGCACGTCTTTCTCTCTTCTTTCTTTTTGCCTAACCCGTGAGAAAAACCAATGGCTTTCTCAGTTAAGATCTCTCAAATTTCTCACCCTAATCTCATAAACACCCAATGGGTTTAGGATTTCTCATCAAAATTAAGCAAAAGAAGGACAAAGGGGCTGGAAATCGTTGCTGGGGACGATCAAAAACAAGGCTAGCTCTTGCTATTTTCAGCCATCAACTGCTATTGCTTTCAAGAAACTGTAATATGATTCAAGCCCTCATACGCTAGGATTTATGGAAGCTATTTGCATAGAAGATTTTGTTGTTCATGTGGTTATGTCTAGCTTTAATCCTCTTCAATCCATATCTATTAAAATACAAAAATTAATCCTAAACCAACACTATGTTAAGATTTGGAGTTTTCTAAGAGAGGTTATTCATCTATTGGCAGAGGTGCAGAGCATTGAGATGTCTTTTGAAGAAACAATGAAGATCAATAGAGCCACTTAAAGGGAAGGAGCAATCCAAAAAGGTCGAAATTCCTGGTATAAAGCTCCAAATCCCATTTGAAGCCATGGGTTCTTATGAGATTTTTCTGAGAAATCTAAAGCCATCGATGCTTCTGAGATTGAGCATGAGAAGTTTGACAAATTTGAATGAGAGATCTAAAGCCATCGATGCTTCTAAGATTGAGGATGAGCAGTTTGAGAGATCTGAAGCGTAAGTCGTTGGGTTTGTCACGGGTCAAAGGAGAAAAAAGAAAGTATTTTTAACGCCGTTTGTTTATTTTTTTTAACTTGACAGGTGGCTTAATCTCAAGAGGAGAACCTAAGGTACTGTACCTAAAGTACTGTATCTAAGTTTTACCCTATTCATTATATGATTAGTTATTACATTCTAACCTTTTGTCTTTCTTAAAATAATCATTTTTATTCTCATATAATCATCATCCTAACGTATTAAATTTGTCCTTAGTTATGTGTAGTCTTACTATCAAAGAGTTAAAATCTCATTTATAAGTTCAAAATTTTTAATTTAATTTTTTTAAATAAGTAATTTAATTATATTAATAAATAAACTATTTAATATATATTTATTTTTCTATTAAGCTTACGTCGCACCGGCATAACATTAGTATGATGTAAATTCAAGTATACCAAAGCCCACATTTATTTTTTTTTTTTTTTTTTTTTCAATGATTGGGCATTACTCAAAAAAGGCCAAGGGGCCCGATCCATATTTACCTACAGATGAAAACCCAATTCAGAATAAGACAGAGGAATAGGGGCCCAAAGGTATTACTCTAAAAGCCCAACCCGCATGGTTATGGGCCACTGAATTAACAAATAAACAGACAACAGACGTGAATAAAATCCCAAGCTACAAATTTAGGGGCAGGCATTGAAACTGGGTTGCAGTTGTTTCTTACATTACTCGAGGCATCTACAATCTTGGTTGTCCTACTTTTATCATTAGTGTCTTTGTTTTGGTATAACATATTTTGTTTAAACTTTTTAGCTTATTTGTTTTTTTACAATTTTAAAAATTTTGACCTTTTTTTTTTAAATGAACAACTATACTTTAACCGATTTATAGCAAATAAGCTTTCAACAAAAAGTTTCTCAAAAAACCAAAAAAATAAAAGCTTCTAACAAAAAGTTTTATCCTAACACACTCTAATGTAATTGGGCTCTACCTCAAGCAGGTTTTTCCTATCCTGAAGAGGTGATGGGGCAATTAAGGTTTTTACTTGTCTTGTCCCTCCCCAATATATATAATCTAATCTTATAATCTTTATATACAGTTCTTACTTATAATTTTGTTTGTACTCTTTCTATTACCATCTCTCAAAATACTTATATTTGATCTCTTTTAGCACTTTCTTGAATGCTCATCCCTTTTATCTTTCATCTTTATTTCATTAATGTTGAAACCACCTCATTAAGAATGACAAAATACCTCTAGCTTGCCACTCTCCCCATATGCCATGTTCTTACCCCGAAGAAGAGATTGGGTAGGGACATGATATCCCTAATTCATCCCCATCCCGTCACGCCTGTCTCACCCCATTACCATCTTTGATAATTGATACAATGTGAAATTGAAATGAAGTTCCTTATTTTCAATTTAGCACTCATATAATCTCCAATTATATTGGTTAAATACACCATCTAAAGGCACCAGCTAAATGCTTATTGATGTACAATTTTAAGGATAACCACTAAAGTGGTTGCAGACTTTCAGAGTTGAGACTCGAACTTGACAGAAGATAAATGACTATCACACTAATCCTTTTCGTGGATGCTCTTAGACAAACTTGAATACCCATCAATATATGTGTTTCCTCGTCAATTTGCAACTCACATGCAAAAAATAAAATATACACCATGATTACATTTTTTTTTTATGGGGAACAGAATATTCCCAAGTTATAAATCTTGATGTTGATTCTATTCTTGTTATAAATTGGCTAACATTGTATGGTGTTATGGCACCGAACTTGGGTTCACTTACTTTTTATTGAAGGGCCCTCTTTGTCCGAGAGTGGACTGTCCTTCAACACCACGTTTTTTGAGAAGCTAAAAAAATAACATACGGACTCGCCAAGAGGGGAAGGAATCAAAGGAACAAACTTGAAGAATACTGTGAATGTCCAAATTTTGTATATTGTTAATGGGTTGTGTCAACGGGCACCGCAAGGTGCCCGTTAACCATAATATTTTTTACTTTTTTCTGACAAAATTTTTGTTTTTTGCAGTTTTTATCATTTTTTTCAGTTTTGTATGTATTATTTAGTGTCTTTTTTGACTTTTTTTGACAAATTTATTTGTCTTTTTATGTACTTAACAAGCACCAAGCTTGTTAACATTTTCCATTGTAAATATATATGGCTCTATTTTGCAATATTGTACTCCTAGTAAGGAGTACCCTATTAACCCTTTTGTATCTAATCACCTAGCTGGGGTGTACTAATCCCTATATCAAATTAAATAAATTTCTACTTTCTACCCATAGAATAATAATAATTAAAAGATTAAATTTAAAACAAATCAAAGCAAAAAAGTTGTAATTTGTAATTTTAAGTATAAAAAAATATTACTCTTTTAGCCGGTTCAGAGAAACAATACCATTAATCATATATACAAATGTTGCTTATACTTTCCTCAAAAAAAAAAATGTTGGTTATATAATTTGAGGTGATTATTCATGGAACTTTATAGTAATCAATAAATTTCCATGTAAGAAATGTTTCTCATACAAATCGGCGAAAAATAAAGAATCTACATCCCCCGTAATGCTAACAATGATGAGACAAAACCATATCCATTACCGGTTTTTCTATTCAGCTGCGAATCTTAACATTGTCATAAATTACTGCTACATTAAAATCTAAACAAACAAACAATCATCCAAACTGCCCCCACGCGCTTCGCAAACGTTGACGCCCACGTTCTCCAATCAATCACACCACCGACTGAGCAGACACGTTGCGAGTTGACGCACGCCACGCGGAAGCGCTTGGGGATTAAAATTACATTACAAATGAAGATAAAAAAATAAATAAATAAATAATATTAAATGTGTAAAAAGCGCACAGACAAAGCAAAGAGGAGAGACTAATAAAAAGCAAGAAAGACAAAGTTGAATTATGGGAGAGGTGGCGGTGAGTAATGGTAAAAGCCAAAAGGTTGTGAATTAGGTTGATTGCATATTGCATCGAAACAAACAAACAAACAAACAATGATGCGCACAACACGGCTCTCTCTGCCTCTGGGGTCATAGCATTAAACATTTAACATTAAAATGAACGCGTCGAGCGCAAGGCACGGACACGCGTCGTGTGCTTAATGGGGTCGCTGTTCATGAACGAACTGTCGGTCCAAAAGAGCGATTCAAAAGGCTACCAAGGGATAGAAAATATACCATGAGAGAGAGACGGCGATATGACGGACTATACAGACAACTTTTTTAAACAAAAAGAAATGGTCTTAAGTTATGCACACTTGGCTTAGCTCCCTATGCCCATTCTCATGAATGGAGCGTATATATAACGCTCCTTATTTTCAAAATTCTAGATTACTCTTCTTTTAAGTACGTAATTTTAATTAAATTAAGACAATTAAGAAGAGTTGTCTTTCAAAAAAAAAATTAAAGAGCAAAATTTGGGTCCAATGCTTCACTGAACCTGTTAGGATTATAATATATGCATACTTTTCATAATGTATCAAATCTTAATATATCAAGTGCATGGAGCATTGAACATGATGATGCACAAAATCGTCAGTGAGTCAATCGTCCATACGCATAGTGACTAGAGGTACCTAAAAAACAAAAGGTGAACCTATAGACAGCACCAGTGGGATGCCGGCTAAAAACCCTCCAAAATTTAAATCAGTGACTAAATGATCTCTAACAACTCCAAAAGTATAAAAGTTAGGAAATTCTACGTACCTAGAAAAAAGAGTGGCTTGATGCTTATATAATGGTATAGAGCTGAGCAGTATATGTGAATGTAGGGTCTTTCCTTATAGGGAAAATATGAAGCTAATGCTCTAAGATTCTCGAGGCATAACTTCCCATGTTTGGAGGATACAAATATGAAGAAGGATCTTTGGGCGTAGTACGTAAGTTCTTTTCATATGAAGATACTAGAATGGAAGATACACAAATGGTGTGGAGCTAAGTATTAGGGTTGTCTATCAAGGTTCCTCGTCAGTCACATGACATACCAAACGGGCACACAGCTGACTATTGTTTTACCAAGTATATGAAGGCCAATTGTCCTTTAGGCTTGATGACGTTTTTAATCCTTACTAGGCTATGAGTGGTGTCAGCCAAATTTGAAGATGATGAAAATCTTCCCTATCATAACACAAACAAAGTCATTTTTAAAATATATATTTATCACTCTATAATTTTTCAAAGAGAAGTGCTAGCGTGCTACATACACAACATTTTCATAACAAATTTTAGGTGAACTGTTAGTGATTGTCATTTGGTTCCATCACTGATATCACTTTTTTACCTATCACTAACAATTTACCATATAGGATCTATTGTGAAAATATTGTATGCCTTTTTCTTTGTTTTTTTTTTTAGAGTTTCAACTTTTGGCGTCCGATCTTAATGATAACTTTATATTATACTAAGACATCAATCGGTTTTTGGTATAGGCAAGGATTGAACCTTAAATTTTTTATTCAATTATCGAGACTTTACCAATTGAGATAATTAGAACCCACAAATATTGTGTACCTACTATTTCTCTCTTTCAAAAGGTATGAGAGTTTTTTTTTTTTTTTTTTTATTAGAAAAGCTAAGTTCACAACATTTTCACGACTCTTTAAGTGGTAGCTTGTTATTGGTTATAATCTAAAGCCTACCACTAATGTCACTTTTCAATCACCAATAAAATAATCTGTCACCTACAATTTGTTCCGAAAGTGTCGTGAACCTATCATTTATATATTTATTTTCATAAAAAGAGAGTTTCTTGATAAAATTTAACTCTTATTACTTTTGCAAAAATCCTTCTAGAAATAAACTATTTTCCTAAAATAATTGATAAAAAAATGGCTTCACCGATATCCTTTCCTCTGCAATTAGGGTGTGTTTGGTTAAATATAAATCGAATTCCGAGTGTAAAATGAATGTAGGGGAAAGAGAATTCTCGTAAGGAAAATGAAATCCGGGTGTTTAGTTGTGCAATGAAAAATAGTCCTAAAAACGATTTTCGGTATTTGGTAACATTCTAAAATGCTATTTTCCTCCAAATTTTTCACATTTTCTCAACACCCAAACAAATTTTATTACAGATAATTTCAAAAAATACCCTTAAACCAAAAATCAAAATAAGAACATTGAGCAAGAGGGAGGAAGAAAAAAGAGTGAGATCGGAGGGAGAAAGAGTGACAGATTGAAGGAAAGAGAACGGCGGTGCTTTAGACAGTTGAGAACGAGAACGATGGCGAGAACGAGAACGGTGGTGCCGATGAGCTTTGGGTCGAGAACAAGAACGGTGGTGAGCTTTGGGTCGCGATCTCGACGGTGAGCTTTGGGTCGCAATCTCGACAATACCGATGAGCTTTAGGTCGAGAACAAGAACGGCGGTAAGCTTTGGGTCGCGATCTCGGCGGTGCTTCAGGCAACGCGATCTCGCCAGTGTTGGGGTGCGACGAGACCGGTGCTCTGGGGTTGGGGGCGGTGGTGCAATCGATGCTTCAGCTTCTGGTGCGATCTCTTCTTGCTGTTTCTCTCTCTCTCTCTCTCTTCTATTTTCCTGGGATGGAAATAATTTGAAGGTAAAATGGAAACTGAAATTCATTTCCGGCTAGGGAGGGCTATTTTACAGTCAACGCAAAAATTGATTCCGTTTGACTCAATTTTATGTGCTTACCAAACAGACACGTAGGTGTAAAATGATTTCCGAAAATAGTTTGAAGCCAAAACAAACGCAGTCTTAGTTAGATAAATAAATTCATTGAATCATGTGTGTAATTGTGTGTCCACAAGACTTGAGAAAAAGTAGGAATCAGATGCGATGCATATTCTATGATCTATGCGTGTGAAGCCTTAGATAAAAATGCGAATTAGATAAAAAATATTCCAAGCAAAGTAGTAGCAGAAGAGTTTTTGAAAAGGGGGGGAGAGTGGGACATACGCTCTAAAGCAAAAGCGTGGAAGAGCAATGGAGAAAAGGAAGCCGTATGAGCGGCTTCGTTAGGCAAAAAGCCGGCACACAAAACCCCTCGCCGCTTGCCCCGAAATTCCCGCGTGCCACGTAACCCCTAGACAACATCATCATAAATCTCACCCCACTCTTGGGCGGCGCCTCTTTCTCAGTCAAACCCCTCGTTGACTGCGCCATTCTCTCTCTCTCTCTCTCTACTTTCTTTAAAAATGACTGTATATTAAAATGATAAACATAATTTCCTTAATTACATGGCTGATTGATTGATACTCTTTGAGATAGATAGGAACACCCAACACATACATACACACAAACGCAATAGGTACCTTCTCCTATCTATAAATACAACCCCCGCCTCATCCATTTTTTCCCTAAGCTCAGAACTCATTCATTTTTTATTGTGTCTTTTTGTGTTTGTTAAACTGATCTTACTCTAATGGCTATCAAAGAAAAACAACTCGGTGTTAAAAAGGGGAGCGGTATTGGAAAGGCAAGTAACGAGAAAGAGATGCATTATAGGGGAGTGAGGAAGAGGCCGTGGGGCCGGTACGCCGCCGAAATCCGAGATCCCGGCAAGAAGAGCAGGGTCTGGCTCGGCACCTTCGACACCGCCGAGGAAGCGGCGCGTGCATACGACTCCGCCGCCAGGGAATTCCGTGGGGCCAAGGCCAAGACCAACTTCCCTCTGCCAAACGAGGACTTACCCATTAACCACAGCCCCAGCGAGAGCAGCACCGTGGAGTCTTCCAGCCGCGATGCGCCGGCGCGTGATGCCACGCGCCGCATGGAGAGTGTCGCCGAGAGTGGCGTTGTCGTGGGTCGGTTTCCGTTTCTTAATCAGCAGCCGTTTGTTGGCGCGTGTGCTGGAGCGGTGGGTGGTTTTCCTGTCCACGCGCGGCCGGTTTTGTTTTTCGACACGATGGTGAGGCCCGAGTTTTTGGCTCAGAGTTACCCTCTCCGGTTCGACCCGGGTCCGGTTGAGTTCAATTCTGGTATTGTAGGTGGGGCCCAGACCCAGAGCGACTCAGATTCATCATGGGTCGTTGATTACAAGCCAAGAAAGGAAGTTCTTAACCTTGATCTTAACCTTGCTCCTCCAATGGACGCTTAATTTTCCAACAATTTTTGTAATAATCAAAGGCAAAAGTGTTTTCTCTTTTTTTTTTTTTTTTTTTTTTTTAATTTACCTAGAGAGTGATGGACCTGTCTGCTAGTTCGTCCTTGCTGTGTAAACTAGTTAGGAATGTAGTATGGTTTTTTCTTTTTCTTTTTTCTTTTTTCTTTTCTCTCTCATTAACGAGGGAAAAGAATCAGATTCTCTCTAAGTTGTTTTTTGTTGTAACCGCTCATTCCTTCACTAACGTTTGAATATCAAGTTTACTTTTTTTCTTGATAATTTTGTGTCTCATTTTTTGTCATTTGCTATTGGTGATTTTGGAAGAAATGAATTTTGGCCTTATAATCATTTGAAGCATGTGGGGATATCAGAATTTGCCTATCAAACAATTATGCCTTACAAAGATCGGCAGTTTTTCCCTCATCATATCTGATAAAGGCCAAGAAAGATGGAAAAATAAGTTGAGCATTCAGTTAATACGTCGGAACTCGGAAGTACCCAAGAAAGAGATAAATTGTCTTTAGTAGGGAACGATTAGAGCTTTATGATCCTGATTAGTGTATCTCAGAATTACAAAATGAAAAGGGATTTCCCTTCAAAAAAAAAAAAAAGAAAAAAAAAGGAAAGAAGTTTTTTATTACCATGAGTTCACTTTTTCTAAAGGCTGAACACAAGGAAATTGAGTGAGACAGCACAAGAAATCGTACTAATTAGTCGGCAATAATGCACGATTGAAGTATCAGAATAGAATTTATTCTTTGAGCTAATGATACAATATCAAGGAAACATTATTAGTGGATCTCAATCTTAACTGGAATTTTGTCCATTATTTAATTCCAATTTATTGCAGATTTGAGAGGCTAGCAAATACTACTTTACTAGTATAATTGCCCCCAAGGCGTTGAGAAAAGGGATCATGCCACTTTACATGAGAAATGAGTAATGAACCTGCAATCAATAACCCCCATAAAACTTTTGAAACGATTATAATTCAGAACTAGCATTATCCGTACAAATCATAGCGCATTGTTCCTTAAAAGGTGCAATATTTGAGGAAAGTTGTAAAAACCACAATAAAATATGAACCCAAAAGCTCAAATTGTGAATAATTAATTCAAAAAAAAGAAATCCCCATTGATTTGTTTTATTAATTAAATTTGTGCGTGATTAAAAAGCTGATCATGGTACGTACACGTAGAAACACTCTTGCCGGCTAGGCTAGGTGAGGGAGGCTACTCTCCTCTTATTTATTAGCTAAGTTTCCACCGACTGCAGCAACGGTACAGTGGGCCAGAAAATCACGGAGTATGAGGGTAATGGGACCCAGAAAAAGAATTCCGTGTTGACGGGTGCATGTCGAGTTAACGGTGGACGGCACGTGTACTTTCGCCGTCCATTTATTATTAAATTCAATTGGAAATATTATTTATTTATTAAAAGTTTAATTTTTCTGTGAGTGCGGTTTCTTCTTGGTAAGTGTTGGGAAAGCGTAGAGTGGAGGGAGGAATAGATAGTGAAAGAGAGAGAACAACAACAACAATAACAGCCCCTTGGGGGGTTTGGGACCCACCCTCCTACATGCTGCTGTCGCTGCCGCTTTCGGTGGGGCCTCTTTTCTTTTTCGCGTCTGCGGAGAGAGTTCATTCAATAATTTCATACACGTTTAACCAAAAATTGTCTTATGTTGACAACTGTAAGTGGTCGGTCATTATAATTATTTGGAGATACTCATTTTCGCTTTTTTTTTTTAGTTAGGTAAAACACTATTTGAATTCTTAAATTTTAGAGATTTTTTTTTTTTTTTTGTCTTTAAATTTTGAAAAGTTCTTTTTCATTTTTAAATTTTTTAATGAGTTTTTTTTTTTAGTTTAAAAACAAAAATAGAGATAAAATTTTTTTAATAGTTTAAGAACAAAAAAAAAAATTTTTTGGTAAGTTCAAGGATAAAAATTAAAATATTTTCTATAGATTAAGGACTTAAAATGTACTTTTTAATAGTCTATGTACGAAAACGAAATTTTTAAAGTCTAAGAATAAAAACAATCTTTTTTAATAAAGTTTAAAAACTAAAATAATAATTTATCATTTTTATTTTTATTTTATTATTTATATAATAAGTGGTGTATTATTATTTGATCATATTATTCAGTTTTAATCTATGAGATAGGCCAAGAATCCGATTGACCCCAATTATGTGGTGAATAGAATTTATGGACCTCTAACTCTAAAGCTTATAAGTCACATTAGATCCACCACTTATTCAGCCTACAAGAATATGAATTACAAACCATGTATGTACTGTATTTATCATTGATGGGTTAGTATTAAAGTTAAACATACCCCATGCCAATTGACATGTGTGATGCATGTATCTCTGTCCTCAATAGTTTGCGATTGGAATCGCATCGCATCGCATCAACTTCAACTATCTAGCTATCACCTACTGCATTAATTTTTATTGGCATGCATAGTATTTTTTTAGATAGATGGATTGATAATTAAGCGGTGCAAAGAGGACACACAACACACCAACTTGTCAGTTCATAAGTGTTCAATGTGTTCCATTCTAAGACACACGTAATGTTTATCCATTTCAACAAAACGCGTGAAATGATTTGTTCGATTTTCTGCTCATTGCTTTGAAAAGGTATGAAACACAAAGAGTATGAATTTACAAAAAAGCCTTAATATGTCCGGCGGTGGCTCTAGAATTTTTCTTTTTAACATGTGTAATTAAGTCGTGTCATTAAGAAATTAAAATTAAATATAATTTAGTAAAAATAGAACTTGAATATATTGATCAACAAAAATAATGCAAATACATGAATTTTTTTTTAGAAGAAAGTACATGAAGTTTTACCATTTCTTTTTAAGAGTTTTCATATTTTGAAATAGTTACATAAGAGCTCGTTATTAATTGTTGTGGGTGTCTGAGGATCGAGGATGAAGTTGAAGAGTTGCAGTACTGATGTGGGGATATCACGGGCCCAAGGAGGAAATTCGCTCGAGGAGAGGAAGGGATGAGACAAAGGACTCTAAAGCATTCCAGGTGGGAAGAAGGGTCTGAAGAGAGAGAATCAGTGATAATAGGGAAAGTTTCCAGTTTGGGGTAGCCTGTTGCCTCCGCATTAAATGGCAGGTAACAACTTAATCGGCTGCATTGATGAAGACATGACCTGAACAGTGTAAATCACAGCTAAGCAAACTTCTTCTACCACATTCTTCAGATGTAAAAAGAGGCAAGTGTCATGAGGGGAGATTTGTTAGGTAAAGATGGAAGGCTAGGATGTGAAGGAGGGAGGAGTGTATAAGAAAGATAGGGTTTTTAGAGAGAGAAAAAAAAAAAGGGATCAAGAAATAGAAAAAGAAACAATAAGAGCACTGAAAGGAAGGAGTGAACGGTACCACTTTTGTATGACTTTGGCCTCCTTGAGTGTCACAGGGTTAATTTTTTCTTTTAAATTTTCTACTCATAATGGCCTTAAGCTCCTGACTTAGTCTCAGCCAACACACGTTGGTGGAAGGGTCTTGGGTAATTTTAGAGGCATCACATCAACAAATTCCTCCAAGAGTCCAGCAACAACATCTAGAACTTCAACGAACTTATCCTGCTTTACCGCAATCATTGCAGCCAAGCAAGTCATCTCCCCCTTCTTCAGCCCATGCTCAACTTGCATGGTTGACACCATTGGCTCTTTCCCTTTGTTTGTCTTGCTATTTCCTACCCCACGCCTAATAGGAACATAACATAGTTGCTTCTCATCAAGGATTAACAATACTCCAATGAATGGCAGTAAGGCAACCTTAGCAGTCACTAGAAACTCATCACCCAGAATTACATCAAAGTCATCTAACTCCATGATTAGGAAATTCACCTTTCCTGTCCACTCGCCAACCTTAAACTTCACTCTATAAACAATTCCCAACACAGGTTTTACATCTGAGTTTACCGCCTTGATCTTACTTGGACACTTGCTCACTTTCAGACCAAGCTGTTGGACCATCCGATCAGCAACAAAATTGTGGGTAGCACCAGAATCAAGCATCCCTTAACCCCATTCTTGTTCATCTCCATTTGAACATAAGACTGACCCCTAGAAGTACCTTATGCACGTAGTGCATTCAGCAATTGCAAGGGTTCACTTTGCTAGGAACTTCTTTATCGAACTGCCCACCACCATCTTCAGCAACCATGGCATTAAGCTTCTCACGCTTTGGATAGTCTCTTGCACGATGAGGATCATTGCAAATGAAGCAGCCAGCATTAAACTTAGGCTGTTCTTTGCTTAGTTGAGAGGTAGAACTCTCTCCCTTGCTCTTGTTATCCCAATTTTTCTTCGACTTATCCTTCTTCTTGCCATCATTTTTCTGCTTCTCTTTGTCTTTGTCCTTGGACTTACGTTTTTCATCATCACCACTAGGCTTATTAGACTTGTAGTTCACTAAGGCATCTGCAGCAGACATGGTGGCAGGCAAGTCATGCACAGCCTGCCTCTTTAACTCCAATTATGCCCAAGGCTACAAGTCAAACGTGAGATTGAACAACTTGTCCTCTTAAGACATGTTCTTGATATCCAGCATCAAAGAATTGAATTTCTTGACATATTCCCTTATTGTAGTAGTATGCTTCAATTTCCTTAAGGCGTCTCTTGCAACCCAGGCAGTGTTCGTAGGCAAGAATTGGTCCTTCAATTCTTTCTTCAAGACTTCCTACGAGTCAATTTTCCCTCTACCAGCATCTGCATCATCTTCCAAATGGGTTCTTCACCATAACTTGGCATCCCCTGAAAGATACATGCTAGTAATCATCACCATATCTTGACTAAGCACCCTGGCAGCCTTGAAGTACTACTCCATATCCCACAAAAAATTCTCCAAATCCTTGGCATTTTTAGCACCATTAAAGGGCTTTGGTTCAGAAATCTTCACTTTTGTGGCCACTTCCCCCTCCCTAGGCAGGCCACTCATTACTCTCTTCAACAAGGCAATTTTTGTTTCAAGTTGGCTTTGGGCCTCCCTTGCTACACTGGCCTGGGCATCCAGTGCAGCAGCCAACTCTTCAACATGAATCAACACAACATCCCTCTGATCAACGATCTAATTCCGTATCACAAAAGTTTCTGCAGACAATGCACCCAATCTGTCACACACAGAAAGTTGTTCTCCCTCTGCAGGAACTTTAAGAATGTTCTCCAAGACAGTCACCAGTGCCTTGGTGTCCGAAGACATTGTAGCTAGGCTCTGATACCAATTGTCACAAGATCAATTATTTTCTTTTAAATTTTCTGCCTGTGATGGCACTAAGCCCCTGACTTAGTCTCAGCCAACACACCCCACACACACAGTGCAAAAACACTCAACACAGAATTATAAAGGGAATTCACACACACACACACTGCACACACAATATTTACAAGGCACCAACCCCAACATTTATTATTCAATATCAAGTACAAAGGGAGTCTGGAGAATACACAAAAAATTCTCTAAGCCAAAATTACACACTCTGCTGTTGACAGCCCCAACGACCTAGGATAAATACACAGAAATAATTGTTGCGGCAGTTACCACCAAGTAACTGCCCCCTTGTCCAGGACTTACTGCCACATGTGGTCTGACTTAGGACACCGTCAACTGATGCTATCTTGGTCTGCTCTTCACGTTTCCAACTCCTACTCAGCAGGTTTGATCATCTGGAAAGCTAGGAACTGCTTGGTAACTGTTGGTAACTGCCACTGCACACTCTGTATATGCTAGTCCATGTCTCAGCACATCATTGGGCCTCTACCCATGCTTTAGCAGCCCACAAACATTTGTTCCAACACATTTTAGAAAGCTTGGCCCCTGCCCAAGCCCTTCTCATCATCATCACAGTCCATACAGTATGTCCATTTGTAGCATATCAAGTAACTACCATCAGCCCATTTACACAAGTCAATGCATTCTGCCGGCACCAACCAGCCCAATGTCTTACACAACATATCATTATCACAGCAACCCAGCACTGTCTTGTACTCAAGCTACCAAGCCCACACACAAAGCAACCATCAACCAAGCCACCAATGCCATGCACCATCTCATAGGGTTAACACCACCAACTACTGCCCAACATCAAACTCTGTCTCTCCTCCTCTGCCATGGCCGTGAGGCATCATGTGGAGCAAGGTGCCTCCACATGCTACCCTTTATCATGCTCATCATTCTGAATTTAGTAGGGAGACCGAGCTTGTCCCCTTTAAAAAACAATTAGAAGCTGCACTAGATAGGCATGAGGAGCCATTGGTGTGTTGAGAAAACATAGAGCCAAGTGACTGGCCTGATGTTACCTAAGCACTCCATTTCCTCATGCCATTATAATCAACAACTAAAGCTCCTAACATCAAGCTAGCTTGTATTGAAAGATTAACTCAACTATTCAATAATATCAGCTTTTTCTTCCTTATTTACATTCTTGGGCAAGCCCCCTCTTGTTGTTTGTTTCCCTCTCTTACAAATTTATTATTTTGGGTCAAGGTTGAATTATACTACTCACTGTTCTAAGTGGGCCTCATCATGCTTGTTTGTCTGGCCCTTACAATTGTCATTATCTACTACAAGAGTTAGGCCATTTTGTAGTGATACTTTGGGTTAAGTAATGTGTTTGAACTAGGGTCGGCCCTAGGCTTAGGCCAATTAGGCTATTGCCTATGACCCCCTTACTAGAGAAGGCCCCAAATTTGAGGGCAAATTTTTTTTTTTATATATAAATATTTTTGGGAGATATTAAAACATTTTAGTTCACATTTTTTTTTTCACTATTAAGAAGGCTCAAAGTATTAAGTAATGCTAGAGATAGAGATAAGTCAAATTTAAATAAATAGGTCTTACAAATAGATGTGTTACTAATCACAAGTAATTCAAATAGGAAAATGCTAAAAATACTATAAATTTTACTACATAACTTTTATATATTTAATTATTTTTTTTTACAAAATAAAAATTATACTCTAGCCTAATCTAAGTGTATATGCATGCGAAACTCTTTTCTAGAGACTTAAATCTCGGTCATTACTCCCACACCCCACAAGAACTTATACTTGTAGAGTGATTACTGCACCAAGGGTGCGTAGTGGTCTCCATAACTTTTATAATTTGATGTGACAATGAATATGATATGTAGATTTCAACAAACTATTGAATGCATTTTTGAATGAATATTTGTGATTGGTGATATATCTTTATAATTCTTAAGGTTTAAATTTTATAATATTTCTAGTATTTTTGTAAGCCTCATGTCATTGATCACATTCATTACAACACTAGTTTGTATTAAAATTTGTTATAACTTTAGCATTTTCTCAAAAAAAATCATATAAAAGAGTAAAAAGAATGGATTTTTTTAAAAAATTATTATATAAAATGCTAGTTAAATATTATTTATGTGATAACATAAATGCTCCATTTGTAAATTTCACTTTAGGCCTTCGAAACGCATGGGCCGACCCTGGTGTGAACTTAGTGAGAGAGTGTAATTAAGTGTGTGTGTGTGTGTGTGTGTGTGTTTTTAACGGTTAGTTTTTTTTTTTTTTTTAATTTTCATTATCTATTATCTTTTTTTTAGGGAAGTCGTTATCTATTGTCAATGTAGATAAATGTGACAATTTTATTTTATTAAGTTTGTATAACATTTTTATTATTATGCTAAATGACAAAACTCAACCCATTGACATTGTATTAATTACTAACCCATACAGCCGCACTCATTTATACATAAATAATATATTAAGTGTCTACTTAACCAATCAAATACTTTAAACATCATTTACTTTTTTTGTTCTTGAATCACTAACTTTATAATAAAAAATTATTATAACATTACAACGATTCACACATATGTAACAAACTCTTTGCATTTTCTAATTATTAAATTATATAAAGTTATATTATATTTATAATATACATGCACACATTCACACACATCACAATTCACACAAATAATATTATAACAAAATAAATAAATAATGCATAAATCAACATCACACACACACATAATATAAATTTATAATAAAAAGAAATACTGAATTTTGAGATAGTTAGATAAAAAGGAGAGATGAGATGAGATTCATAAGAATGAGATTAGAGATCAGATCAGAGAGAGAAAGTTAGAGTAATCTGTTTTGTTGTTTGGTATTGAGATGGGTTGATCTGTGTTGTTATTTCTTATTTGGTTTTAGTTTGGGTTGATCTATGATCGCAAAGATACTTTTAAATGTAAATCAAACAAATAAAAAAATATTATATGTAATATATTTTTATTTCCAAGTCAGGTAGTTCATTTGAACTCCCCTGAAGATAACATACAGCTGCCCCTGAATATGTCTGAATAAAGAATAATTATAGTAATTATAAAAAATTAAGTTTTAGCGGTTTGCTTGAACGATTATAGTGTCAATTAGAAAACAATGTTCCTTTGTCGACAGAGTATTTAGATTGACACTTCAATTGATCATGCTCGAGCGAGATATGAACAAATACGTACTGCCAAAGTGCTGGGATTGTTCACTCAATTGGCGTTCAAAGGCCACTAAAGCGAGATAGTAAAACCCACCCGAGTTAGATCATACCTACTTGAGCGAGATGGTTTTAAAAAGTGAGAATTTTTCAAAAAAAAAAAAAAAAAGAAACGATGGAAATTAGGGATTTGAGTTGTATCCTTGAGAGAAATTCACAAGATTCTTCAATTTTGTTTATTGAATCTTGAGGATTCTGGCTTAGTTGTATCCTTGAGATAAATTTTCTGATAACCCTTTAGAAAACTCAATTGAGTAAGAGAAAATATGTCCTTCAAAGAAAATGATATCCATGCTTCTAAGCCTATTGTTCTTGTGTTCTTTCCATTGTTCACGCTATAATCTCCAACAACTACATATGTAGTAAAGATTGCAATCATTATATAATAGACAGTAAGTTTTAAATCATATCACACATGCAGCTTAGCAAATTACAAGGAAATTGTTTATAAAAAAATTACAAGGAAATTTTAGTACTCCATTAAAATTATCCTTAAATCATCTGTGATATGTTTAATATTTTTTTAAATAAAATTACTGCTATAACCATAATAATTTATCTCAATTGTGGGTTATAGTTGGTTTAATTGATAGAGATTTTTGTTGTTAAATGATATATAAGGTTCTAATCTTGTTTACACTAAAAATCAATTGATATTTATATTTAATGATAAAAAATAATTATCATTGAGTGAACACCATAAATTAAAACTCTTTCATATTTACCAAAAAAAAAAATTTATTTCAATCATAATTTTAATGTTCAAATTATGCTCTTAAAAAATCACATAGGAATCGTATCATAAAATGATTCTCAAATTAATGTTGGTTCATATTTATAGTTCCAAAATGCACAAGCACATTATAGTAAAGGACAAAGTTTAGCTACTTAAGTTACAATCTTAAAATTTTTCAAAAAAAAAAAAAAAAAAGTTATAACCTTACTTAATAGATTTTTAGTAGTGGTGAATTTTGACAAATTATTGGATTACATTTTCTTCTTATATCTTCCATACTTATAAAATTTTTAGAAAATTAAAGATCAATAGTTATGATGATGCACGATAAAATCAGTAGACTGAATGCTTTGGACTTCAATGGCAAGAAAATAATCTGGAAAAACCTGAAGAGATGAACAAACTATCAAAGGTGACTGAGGAGAACCGGCCAAAAACCCTCTGATGATAAAGTTAGTATATCTCTCAACTTTCAGAATTCCAAATTACTTGGAAAATGATTTCCATACCTTTTTTGTTGGCAATGATTGTTTATATAGTGCACACTACGAGCAGTTACTTGCGCAATAATTTCTCCTATGTCAGAGGAAGTCAAAAAGTTCGGAGTTAACTTCCATAACTGCTATGGAAGTAATATTATTTAGTCATACATTCCATAACTATAATTGGAGGTGGTTTCGTGATAATAACCTTCAATTTCGCACTTGCATTTTGAAATAAGGATATGGACCTCATCCAGAGATTGCATACGGTAATCACGCCTGGAGTCTTTGTAGGCCGTCCAAGGGTCTTCACGAACGGACGACCCTATTATGGATGAGGTTTTTAGGCTAAGTTATCCTCTGCTCCTTCCTTGGACAACCCCTACGGATGAGTGTGAAGTTGGATTAATTTGATACACCATCAGTTGCCCCCTCATTCGTGGGTTGTCCAGGGAAGTGTATTGTCTAATGCCATTCCTTTGGACGTGTGTGTTTATGCCAGGAATTGAGTTCGCCACGTGTCATGATCTTACTGGTGAATGTTCGCGTCAACTCGCTTTTCGAGGAGCGTGCCACGTGTCAGCTTTTGGTTGGTTGTGTCGTTTCGGGTACTAAAGTCTTCCATCTATAAATAGTGGAATTCTTGCGCCACCCTCCTTATTTCTGAAATTTTCTTCTGTTGACATTCCTTGTCTTAGCGCCTCGTCTAGAAGTTTCCTGTGTCCATAGTCTTTGTTTAGATCCAGGTACTTTCCTTACTCTCATCCTCAGGTTTTAAGTTCTCGAAAAATGACTGAGGTTGTCCTTTCCTCGTCTAACAATAGCGTTGAAAAAGCCATAGACGAGTATCATGAACCTAGTAGTTTTAGTGGTTCCAGTGATAGTAGTAGTAGTGGTAGCAATAGTAGTAGTGGGGGAAACACCACAGACGAGAATACGTCTGGTGTCCCTAGAGTTTCTTTGGAGGTTCTTCAGGAAGAATTTAGGATGAGAATTGAGTCTAAGTCAAGGGCTGGCACAAGTGCTCCCTCGTCCACCGTCCAGGACGAGGTTGAGATTGTTTACAGTTGTGCTATAGGGATTGCCTCCAAGACAGACGAGAAAAGGTTAGAATCCCGTAAGGCTTGGCACCAAATCCCTGATAACCTAAACCCTAGGTTACCTATGCATGGTGAGTGGTGTTGCCAACCCTATTTTGGTGTTGGTATTTACGAGGCTTACCTTCTAGGAGGTTTGAGGTTGCCTCTTAATACCTTTGCTAGAGAGTTGCTCACTAGGTTAGGCTTAGGTATCTGTCAATTCAATCCCAATGCATGGAGGCTGATTGTCTCTATGCAAGTTTTGTGGAGGAAGGCGTTTGAGGGGGACCGTTCTCTTTTCGTGGACTAGTTCCTTTATTGCTACAAACCCTCCGAAATTAACCAATCCCTTGGCTTCTATCAATTCACAGCTAGAGGGAAAGATTGTAGATTAATAAAGTCCCCAGTTACCTCAGATAGGAACTGAAAGGCTGAATTCTTCTTCGTCTCTGGTTTCTGAGCTGGGAACCCAATTAAGGTTGACAGGGATCTGTTTCGTCCCTATACATGAGAGTTAGGGAACCTTCGTCCTGAAGGTATGCTTAAGGCTGTTTATCTTAACATTTTTCCTTTGTTATTATTTTTTATCATTCTTATCTAACAGTTTCTCTTTTTTTTGTAGGTGTTAGATGACCTCATTTGGACAGGTTCTATCTTGAACAAGTTTAAAGGCTCATCTATAGACGGACAGGACTTTCCATTTTTTGGTCAGCCTTAGACGCCTTACTGCCTGGGGGTTAGGCCCTGAGCTGTCTGCTACGGCCATTACCCACGAGCGCACTGTGCGTAGACCTAAGTTTTCTTTTCATTCATTTTTTTATTTTTATTTATTTTTTATTTTTTATTTTTTTTTACATTTTTTTATTTTTTATTTTTTAGGGATGGCCACAATGAAAGAGAACAAAGACAAGGAAGTGATGGACGAGGTGGTTACACAGGGGGTTCAATCCTTGCCTCGTCCATCAGTTGGTGTCAAGAGAAAAGTCTGTCAAAAGGGGTTGACTTGGAGAACCTTCCAAGTCAACGCAGGGGGAAACAAGCTAAGCATGGGTTGTCCAAGCCTGAGGTTGTTAAGCCCAGCCTTCCTGTCCTTCCCACTCAGTAACCCTCCGTCCATATCCATGATGTTGATTTTGAGCCTCTTGATCCTCCGTCCATGGATGTCCCGTCCACTACCCAGGTGCCTGTCTCGTGCCAGCCTTCTCAACAAGTCCCTCACAACCTTATAGAAAATGAAGATTTAGCTTGGGATAGGTTTGAGAAGGCTGTGACTGACCAGGACGTGGCAGCATGCTATGACATGTCTTTGAAGGAGTTTGAGCACTCTGGTGTTCATGACCTATTCAAGGTACACTCCCTTTCTTTTTATCTCGTCTTAGCAAAAATATAATCATACACTTTTTTTAACAATTCTTATGCAGGCAATCTCTAAGTTCATCGTCACGTCTAGACAAGCGACGGAAATGGACAAGACGAGGATCCTGCTGAAGAAGAGGATACAGGAGGTTAAGGACGAGGGTAAAAGGTGGGCTGCGGTGGTGGCTAAGGCCAAAGATAAGGCAAAGGAGCTGCAGAACCATATTGAAGAGTTGAAGACTGATGTCATATAGAAGGACACTCGTCTTGATCACCTCCAAAAGAGGAATGACGAGTTGAGTGCCCTTGAGAAAACTAAGGGAGACACAGTTGCAGACTTTAACACGTCCAAACAGTACACTTATTTATTGGACACCAACTATGCAGCTGGGTTTGAAGACTTCAGGATGGACGCCATAAAGAATTTCCCTGAACTTGACTTCAGTTCTATTAAGCTCAACCTTGGTGGTGCTGCTACAAGCTTCCTCCTCCAGACGAGCTCAAACGTTAATATTGAGGACAGTGCCACCACCCAGCCAATCCAGGATGACCCTAGTATTGATCCTCCCCAGTGAAGGTAGTTTTTTATATTTTAATTCTGTCCCTTTTTTTTATTTGGTCTGTTGTTTTGGACCATTAGATGTAATTGAAGTACACTTACTTCGTCCATAGTTTTCAGACGACCTTTTAAACAATTTGACTTGTTTATTTCAACTTTGTATAAGGGTTTTTGGACGTAGGTTATCTACCCTTTTTTATTAATGAATGCATGCTTGCTTTATCTTTCATTTACTAAATCATTGTATGGATGAACTTGTTTTACATTCCAGAATAATCTTAATTTTGGCTCGTCCATGATTAGGACTTGTTCACGCTCAGCTCCCTTTTTCATTCTTTGAATTCAGCATAACTCATCCATAATTAGGACCTATTCACGCTCAGCTCCCTTTTTCATTTTTTGAATTCAGCATAACTCGTCCATGAATAGTGTTATCTTTGTTGGTTTCACTCAACTCAGCATTATTCTCGTCCATTTGTTGGACGATTCTTTGCCTGTTTGGATAAGTTGCTGATTTTTGTCCACTTAAAAACAATTCAACTTTTTTCACTCGTCCAAAGATTAGGCTATTTTAGTCAATTTTTATTGGATTTTATGCATGCATTTCTTTGTCCATGGCTGGATTAAGCATTCCCTCATCCATGTCTGGGTTAAGCATTCCCTCGTCCATGTCTTGGTTGACACGTTGTGGCTTTAACTCATCTCTCGGTTTGGACGAATGTGCCTTATTTTTGCTTTATCCTCATTTTAAGGAAAGCTTACGGACTGTACATCCTTGCGCCCAAGGATTTTATTCGTCTTTGATTTGTTTTCTGTGGATTATTTCGAACTAAATCACAAGAATGGATTTCTATACAATCATACATATACTTAGAAAGACATCATATATAGACTTGGAAATCCACGCTTTGTAAATATTTTTCCACATGCATGGCACATTCTTAAGAGCTAGCGCCTTTAGGGAATAAAAAATGCTTAAACACGAATTCGTTCATAAGTAACACACTTATACACCTAAAACACAGTAATAATAAGCAAATACTAGAAAATAACACAATTACTTCAAACGTCCATGATGTTCGTCCTATGGCAATGCTCATCCATGGTCGTTCTTTATTGATAGTATCTTTTCAAATGTTCAACATTCCAAAGGTGTTCTAGCTTCCGTCCATCTAGGGCTTCCAAATAGTAGGATCCTTGCCTTTTGTAGTTGATAACCCTGTAAAGTCCTTCCCAATTTGGTCCCAGCTTCCCGTAGGCTGGGTTTTTTGTGGCCAAAGAAATCCTTTTTAGGACGAGATCCCTAATGTTGAAGCGTCTAGGCTTTACCATGACATCATACTGCTTAGCCATAATGTTTTTATACCTTGCTGTTCTCTGCTCCGCGTCCATCTTTACCTCGTCAATCAGATCGAGATTAAGATAAAGTTGTTCCCTATTGTCTTCATCTTGATACTTCATCACTCTATGGCTGGCCATGTGCACTTTCGCAGGTATGATTGCTTCGCTCCCATAAGCTAATTTGAAAGGAGTTTCCCCTGTGGGGGTTCTCGCTGTTATTTTGTAAGCCCAAAGAACGCCTAGTAATTCGTCTGACCATACTCCCTTTGCCCCCTCAAGCCGAGTCTAGATAATTTTTAGCAAGGATTGGTTTACTACTTCTGCTTAGCCGTTTGCTTGAGGATGGAAGGGGGAGGAATAATGATTCTGAATTCCCAAGTATTCGCAGAAGTCCCTAAAGAGTGCGTTATCAAACTGTCGTCCATCGTCCGATACCAATACCTTGGGTATCCCAAACCAGCATACAATACTTTTCCAGACGAAATTCTTAACATTTTGCTGTGTGATATTAGCTAGTAGTTCTGCTTCTACCTATTTAGTGAAGTAGTCAATACCTACCACTAAAAACTCCATCTGCTTGGTTCCGAGTAGAAAGGGACCTAAGATGTCTAATCCCCATTGTGCAAAGGGTCACGGGGCCATCATAGGAGTGAGATATCCTAAGGGTTGTCTGGGGACATTGCTGAATCTTTAACATTGGTTACATACTTTGACATAAGCATTTGCGTCTGCTTGAATGGTTGACCAGTAATACCCTGCACGGATGACTTTATGCACTAGTACTCTCGCTCCCGAATGGTTTCCACATGCTCCTTCATGAATTTCCCTCAATACATAGTTTGCCTTGTCGGGAGTTAAGCACCTTAGATAAGGTTGAAAAAAACCTCTTTTGTATAATACCCGTTTATGAGGATGTACCTGGCCGTCTTGATTCTTAGTTTCTTGGCCTTGTCCTTTCCCTCTGGTAAACTTCCATTCTTTAAGTAAGTCACTATTGGGGTCTTCCAATTTTCTTCGTCTTCTATCTGCTGTATCTCTAGAAGATCTATACTTGACATATATTGAACTTCGTCAAATTCGTCCAACGGTCCACCTGTCAAGGCTTCTTTTGCTAAAGCGTCTGCCTTCATGTTCCTTCTCTTGGGATTTGAATGAAACTAACTTCTTTAAATTTCTTCACAAGGCGTCTCGCCCTATTGAGATATTTCTTCATGCGTTCCTCTTTTGCTTCATATGTTCCATTCACTTGACCTATAACCAACTAAGAATCTCCATGGACGAGTAATGACTCCACTTCCAAGGACTTTGCCAACTCTAACCCCTTAAGATTGCAGGCGAACTTTGTACTTTAGTTCATCTCCTTCTGGGGATTGCAAAATAACTCCTATTCCCCCAGTATGCAGAGTAGAGGATCCATCCACGTAAATGACCCATCTCTGGGCTTTGTCTGGCTCGTTTATCTCTCCTAAGCTTGGAGTGAACTCTGCAATAAAATCTGCCAATACTTGTGCTTTTATCGCACTCTTTGGTTGGTATATGACATCAAATTTGCTAAGTTCTAGCCCATTGGACTAGTCATCCTGCGGCCTCCAACTTGTTCATTGCCTTCTTCAATGGATGATTCGTCAAGACATTAATGACATGTGCTTGAAAATAATGCCTCAATTTTCTCGAAGCTGTAACCAAAGCAAAAACCAATTTTTCCATCATTGGATATCATTCTTCTGCCCCTTTCAGTGCTCGGCTTGTACAGTAGACTGGTTCTATACCTTTTCTTTTTCCCTGATCAACGCTAAGCTTACTGCATGTGGGGACACCGCCAAATACAAATATAATTCTTCACCAGGCATGGACGGCCTTAGTAGTGGAGCTGTGGTTAAGTAGGTCTTGAGATCTTGGAAAGCATTCTAACACTTGTCCGTCCACTCGAATGCCTTTTTAAGAACCTTGAAAAATGGCAAACACTTATCAGTTGCTTTAGAAACAAATCTGTTGAGAGCGGCAACTCGTTCAGTAAGGGATTGGACTTCTTTGACATTCCCTGGTGGCTTCATATCTAGGATTACCTGAATTTTGTCAAGGTTCGCTTTAATCCTTCTATGTAAAACCATGAATCCAAGGAATTTTTCTGACAAAACTCCAAAAGCGCACTTGCTGGGATTCAACTTCATATTATATTGCCTTAACGTGTCGATGGTTTCCTGGAGGTCGTCTAAGTGGTTTTTCTCATCCAAACTTTTCACCAACATATCGTCCACATAAACCTCCATATTCCGTCCTATTTGTGGTCAGAACATGTGATTAACCAACCTTTGATAAGTTGCCCCTACGTTCTTTAAACCAAAGGGCATCACCTTATAACAAAACAAACCCTAACTAGTGATGAAAGACGTTTTTTCTTGATTTGTCTCGTCCATCTTTATCTGGTTATACCCTGAGAAGGCGTCCATGAAGCTTAACAACTAATAACCCTCTGTTGAATCTACCAACTAGTCGATGCGCGGCAAAGAGTAATTGTCCTTGGGGCAAACTTTATTCAAATTAGTGAAATCTACACACATTCTCCACTTGCCATTTGCCTTCTTGACCATCACCACATTGGCTAACCAATCTAGGTAATAGACTTCCTGAATAAATTGTGTTGTTGTCAACTTCTAGACTTCTTCCTTAATAGCCTTGTCCCGCTCTGGAGCAAAGACCCTTTTCTTCTGACAAACAGGCTTGTAAGACGAGTATACGTTCAACCGATGAGTGATAACATTTAGGTCAATCCCAGGCATGTCTTCATGACTCCATGCAAAAACATCAGTACTCTTCCGTAAGAAATGGACGAGGTCTTGCTTTGTTTCTTTCCTCATGCTTGTCCCAATTCTAGTAAACTTCTGGGGATCATTCTCGTCCAAAGGAATGTCTTCCAGTGCTTCGATGGGCTCTGCCACAACTCTTCTTTCCTCAATACCCATCGTCTGAATTTGTTCGTCCATGGCCAGCATGGCTAGATAACATTCTCTTGCTGCTAGCTGATCTCCTTGCACTTGCCCCACCCTGTATTCTATAGGGAACTTGACTGACAGGTGGTAAATAGACGTTACTGCCTTCTAACTATTCAAAGTTGGTCTTCCAATGATAGCATTTTATGATGATAAATAGTCCACTTCGAGGAAATTTACTTCCTTAGTTATCTGTTATGGATGTGCCCCCACCACCACAGGCAATGTAACTACTCCCACGGATTGTACCTTTATTCCCCTGAACCCCACCAAAGGTGAGTTCACTGGACGAAGTATATCTCGTCCAAGCTTCATTTGCTGGAAAGCAAGGTAATACAAGATGTCCGCCGAACTGCCATTGTCTATTAATACTCTTCTGGTTGTATAATCTGCAATAAGCAAAGTAATGACGATCGCGTCGTCATGGGGGTGGTGAATCCTCTCAACATCCTCGTCTATGAACGTAATAGCCTGTTCCTCAGTTTTCCTCGTCTTTGGAGATCGTCCTGAGAGCTGGACGCTCTGCACCACCTTTAAATACATCTTTCTTGACTTGGAAGATCGTTCTGTCAAGGTTCCTCCTATGATAATTCTTATTTCCCCCAGTGGGTGTCGCGGTACCTCTTCCAGTTTTCCCTTCAGCCTCTCGTCTTTGTGATCTCGTCCAAGAAAATTCCTCAATTTTCCTTGCCTGATGAGATTTTCTATCTACTGCTTTAGATCAAAGCACTCGTCCGTGTCATGCCCATGGTCCCTGTGGAAATGGCAATACTTGTTCCTATTTCGCTTGTTGGGATCTCCCTTCATTTTCTCCTGCCACTTCAAAGAAGGATCGTCCTTGATTTGCATGAGAACTTGCTTCAGTGATACGTTCAACGGCGTGTATTGTTAACTCCGTGCTGAAGGGTCTGCCTTCTTGTTGTCTCGATCTTTCTTATCCTCTATTCGTCCCTTTTTTGAACGTGGACCTTGCTTGAAGTGACGCATGGGGTTTGCTTTTATTTTCTTAGCTCTCTTCCTCTTCTTGGCAATGATTGCGTCCTCTGCATTCGTAAAGATCTGGGCCGAATGGACGAGTTCAACCATAGTCTGAGGCTCTTACTCATAGAGCTTGTGGATGAATAAGTTAGAGTTAACCCCATTATGGAAGGCTGCCAATAGTAGCTTGTCGTCCATCTCGTCCACCGTAAGGGCTTCCCTATTGAAACAAGTGATAAAGGACCGCAAGCTTTTATTCTCTCCTTGTTCTATTGTTAATAGGCTGGACGAGGAATGTGTGTGCCTTTGCCCTCCAATGAAATTATTGACAAATAATTTACTCAATTCTTCAAAAGAACTCACTGTATTCGGGGGTATTTTGTTGAACCATACTCATGCTTGTTCTTTGAGGGTAGTAGGGAAGGCCTTGCACATGATATCATCTAGAACCCCATGAAGATGCATCATAGTCTTGAAGGTTGCAATGTGATCACACGGGTCACGTGTCCCATCATATGAGTTCAAGAAAGACATTTTGAACTTAGCAGGCAGGGGATGACTATTGATGGAACTGTAAAAGGGGAGTCTATTCGATGAACCAAATCCTCTACGGGATTTGCCCTTTTTATGTTCTCCTTCATCTCATTCATAGTCTTTCACATCTAGTCCATTTCCCTTTCCAAATGTGGCACCCTTCATGAAGCGATATCCCTTGACCAGCTTTCAGGCTCGACGTTCCCTTTACCTTCTTGACTCTGGATTTTTCCTTCCTCAAACCTTTCGTGGCGCTGTCTCCACAAACCAATCTCTCTTGTTAACTCTTGATTCTGACGGGTTAATTCTGCCATGACGGCTGCCATGGACTATATATGTTGGATGGAAGGCGATTGAGTGATGGACGCTGATTGTCGATCACGGTTGGGATTGCTAGAGGCATTCCTACTTTCTTGGTGGCCTAGGCTAGTAGCCCTTGATCTTGTCCGAACCAGACAGCTTTTTGTCGAAGAAAGATAAATTGCAAAACATAAACTCTCTCCACAGACGACGCCAACTAATGATGCACGATAAAATCAGTAGACTGAATGCTTCGGACTTCAATGGCAAGAAGATAATCTGAAAAAACCTAAGAGATGAACAAACTATCAAAGGTGACCGGGGAGGATCGGCCAAAAACCCTCCGATGATAAAGTTAGTGTATTTCTCAACTTTCAGAATTCCAAATTACTTGGAAAATGATTTCCATACCCTGTTTGTTGGCAATGATTGTTTATATAGTGCACAGTGCGAGCAATTACTTGCTCAATAACTTCTCCTATGTTAGAGGAAGTCGAAAAGTTCAAAGTTAACTTCCATAACTGCTATGGAAGTTATATTATTTGGTCATACATTCCATAACTGTCATTGGAGGTGGTTTCGTGATAATAACCTTCAATTTCGCACTTGCATTCTAAAACAAGAATATAGACCTCATTCAGAGATTGCATACGATAATCATGCCTAGAGTCCTTGTAGGCCGTTCAAGAGTTTTCACGGACGAACAACCCTGTTATAGACGAGGCTTCTGGGCTAAGTCATCCTCTGCTCCTTCCTTGGACGACCCCTACGGACGAGTGTGGAGTTGAATAAATTTGATACACAATCAAGTTATATCATCAATAAATTGTTTAAACTAAAAATTTTTATAGTTTAAAATTATATATAAAATATTAACTTATAAATTATATAATAAATAATATCTAATTGATACAAAACTTGACATGTATGTCAAAAGGGTAAAGAATATACAATTTAACTATTAAATTTTTAAAATACATAATAATATTAATTTTTTTAAAGGAAGTTGTAGTTTAAATTAATTTTGTAAAAAAAAGTATTATTTATTGTCAAAAATTGGTTAATAGAAATTTTCCTCTTCGGGCTTTAGAAAATAAAAAATAAAAATAAAATCACCGGTTTCCTACGCACAGCACACAGGGCGTTAAGGCGTTGACAGAAGAAGTGTAGAGAGAGAGAGAGAGAGAGAGAGAGAGGAAGAGTGAGCAGACAGGCAAACAAGGAGAAGCATCACAGCACGTGAAGCGGTACGTACGGCGCACAGAAATCACGACGAAGCTCCACGTGTTAAGACGAGGAGACAGAAAAGCTTCGCCGCCAGGGCAGGCGTGGGTGACTGACTTTGACTTCGCTTAGTTTGATGTGCGGCTGGGTCCCACTTCCCACAAGTTTCATAGATCACGCTCCACGTGTCCTTACTCATTATGTAAGGTACCGTCAAAAGCCCCAAAGCCAAAGCCAAGGCCAAGGCCAAATTAAAATAAATAAAAAGAGTCACTGTAGGCGGCCAGTGATACTGCCACACCTATCCGTGTCTGTGAGAGCCTAGAATGTTGAACCTTAATATGTGGCCCTGGGTGCTGCCGTATGCTTGCTTACAAGCATATTGACAATCGTGTTGTATTTTGTTAGCGGCGCTTTTCAATTTTAGTATCCACCGTATCCTTCCAGATGATTTGACGGCACCCACCCTATCTACTATTATTATTATTATTATTATTATTATTATTATAGACTTTGTTAACATGTGCCGATCAGATCTGTTAATAAATCAAAACGTGTATTTTGATTCTTTTAATATTTTATTTAAATTAATATACATTTAATACGTATTCAGTTTTTCTCATATTCTAAAAATATATGAATAGTTTATTTTAAATGTTATCACCCATTAATGTGTACAGCACCCATTAATGTTATCGGTGCTGTGTACAGCACCCATTATTATTAGTAACGAATACTATTAAGATATTGGTTAACAATCTATTTTCAAAAAATTTTGACATTATTTTTATAGGAAATGAAAAAAACCATCAAAACTTTTTTTTTTTTTCCTTTCGTATAAATTTTTTTTTAAATGAATTGTTAACTAATCCTCTAAGGACATTTTTTTAACGTTTTCCTTAGTACACTACCCTTTCTTTTAATGGGATATTAGCACAATACTTAGTACAATATTTATCACCAAATAACGTCACTGTATTTGACAATGTCTAAGGTTATGTTTGGTACACCATTTTAAACACATGCTTTTAATTTTTTAACAACATTACAAGTATTTTTACACACTTTTTTATCCACGCGTATTTCAGAAAAAATTAAAAACTGTTATTTGAACTCAGGTACTAAACAGGCCCTAAATTTCTGCGAGTTATTTGGTTAGGTTTTGCATGGCTCGGATTGAAGATATTTTTAACTTACCATATTTTCAGGCTGAAAAAAAACTCAATCCAAGTCAATTTTAATCAATATTTTCAGGCTGAAAAAAGCTCAATCCAATTCAATTTTAATCTCTCTCTCTATATATATATATATATATATATTTTTTTTTTTTTTTTTTTTTTTTGGACTAACGATGATCATAGACACAACATGATGATCATGTCGTAGGTTTTTTTTTTTTTGGCTGAATGTTGATCATGTCGTAGTTTACCTCTTTGCTTAAGCGTTCGTCAATCATTGGAAGGTGCCCTCGGTTTTGAATTTCAAATCCGGGGATTCTGATTGGAAAAGTGTCAACCTCCAAAGCCGCGAGTCACTTTAAAAAAAGCTTTGTTTTTAAAAAATTTTCCTGTTCGTTAAGTTTTATCATTGGAATAGGTTCAGAGATTGTTTGGGTCGGCAAGCCGGCAAAGTCACTTTTCCTTGTGAAGAATTATAAAGGTGGTAAAAAAACATTACGGGGACATGTAAGAAAATTATTAGAAGTAGGAAACCTGTCATTTTCATTACACTTTACATTCATGATCTAAGCATTATTTTGAAAGGAAGCAAGAACGAAGAAACCCACCAAGCCATATATATTATTATATTATAGAGAATTCTTTTCAATAAACATTGAAGTGGACCTACAACTTTTGCTATTAACTTATACAGGAAATTGGATTTGGTGTCACTCTCTTGGGATATGAATGTGACCCTTGCTCCTTTTGAAGTTTTCTCCTAAACATACGGTTTTAAAGTTCTGCAAGTAATTTTGGTTGTTTTTATTACCTAGAATGATCATTTCACTTTTGATAAAGATACAATAAATAAAAAACCATTGTACCAATAGAGGTCAAGCAATGGCTCTTGATTACCCTATCGCTTTTTGGTCAGGCCCACCGTGCTTTGGCCCTTTAGGCAGCCTTGTTGAATACGTGCGATTGGGTTAATTCAGTTATCTATTTATTTATAAGGTGGTTTTGTTGCTCATTAAAAAAAAAAAAAAAAGTTATAAATGGGTTAATTCATAGAGTAATGCTACATACATTAAACAAAAAAAAAAAAAAAAATTGACAATATTTTTCACACAAGAATAAAATTACTCAATTACAGAAGCTATAGAGTATAGACCAATAGGGGGCTTTAAATTACAGATTATCTACTTTCGTCCAACACATTTAACGTGTCTCCAATAATCAAATAATAACCTACTTTCATTAATCTTTAACCTTTGTACTGCAAACAAAACAGCCCTAGTTTTTGCTCACAAGGATTTCTCTGCATCTAATGAATCTATCCAAAGTTCCAAACATGTAACCCTCAGCCTTGTGGTTTATGCATATCGTTGTCAAAGTAACCAAACAACTTCTCCCCTGTCACATCAAAGTTAAATTGGAAATTATAGGCCTTATGACTATTGCTTATACTATTAACGGTCTTATAATTCAATTAGTACCTCTTAGTATATTTAACGAAAACATTCGACATTCAAATCACTCATTCTCTTATCATCAAATTATCACATATTACTTGTAAGTCATAATGGCCTCCATAATTATCCATTTCTCAGCGCTGTAGATCTACTGAGCTTTAAGGACACATCCACCATTTATATTGTCGATGGACAGTGAAACAAAATTCTTATCAAAAGGACAACCATTAAAAAAGCAGTAGGAAAGGGTCATGGCACTTAGACTTTGAATATGTCAAAATTCGAAATACGCCGAATATGACAGACACCCATGAAAAAGAGTTGCATAGGAATCAAGACATTATTTTTTAGATCCCTTGCTTTGATACAATGAGTCTATATGAGGAGTCACTCTCGTCGCACTGCTCCATGAGAGCGATCGTGACGGGACTTGCAGTAGCTCCATCCATTGCGTGTGGGCACCACAACAATATTTATCTCAATTTGCCGCATTGTATTGTATAATCAATATGCTGGGTCACACCACAACCACAACTTATTAATTAAAACGAAAGCAGCTTTTCAAGTTTGAAACTTTGAATCATTTTTTTTTTCATGTAGCAAAAAAGACTTTTGTGCCATCTGCAATCATGCTTGGATTGGATACCGTTTTCTTGACAAAGCATTTGTTTATTGAGCTGAGTTTCCTAATCCAACTACAACCCACCGGCCACAGCGTTTTCTCTGACCTGACCAAACTTGACCAATGCCCACACACACAGGCTTAATTGTTGGTCCCAAGCCCTCACTACTGCCCAAACCTAAAATTAAATAAAGCAACATGCTTCATGTTCAAGTAGCTAGACCTGAATTCAAGAGCCTTCATAGGCTTATATAGCCAGGTTCACTGGTACTCTTTTGGCATTTTCAACTAAAACATCATGGATTTAAATTCTTCACCATCAATTATCGAAACTAGTATGTAGTCCGTGCTTACGCACGAAAATACTAACAATTGTGATGATAAGATGTTCATCTTGAAAGATTCAGTTTCTATATTGAGCTTGGAATCTTCTTGGAGGCGTCAATGAAGCGATAATGTATGAAAGTGTGAAGTAAGGAAGAGTGTGATTGAACATTGTGTTTGAACCCGGCCTTACTCTTAGAAATCCGAAAGGAGGAAAAGAGGGTAGTGTGTAGATCTAGTTAATAGAGGTTGAGAGAGAAGGAAGAGACATGGGATGACAATATGACATTAGGAGGAGATGATGTTTTATTTTTATAGTCTTTCTCGTCGGACTCTTTGGTTCTGGTAGTGGACAGGTGAGATGTTCACCCATAAAAGTGTGTAGGTGAGATGTTCTTGCTTAGACCAATGAGCATTATCATTATGATTTTCTTGGCTTCCGTGTTAAATGTTAATGCATCATTTATTTGGGCACAAAAATTAGAAAATTTAGATAAGATACATGACACAAAATTAAAGTCCAATTTAAAATCTAATTAGATTTTTTTTTTTTTTTTTTTTTGAGTTTTGGTTAGGACAAGTGGCGCAAAATTGAGAATCCAAATCTAGACACGTGGCACAAAATTGAAACTCTAATTTGGAATTCTATTTGAGTTTCTCTCTGCTTCACCTATTATTATATATATAGATAAAAAACCTTATTACATCAATAGCACATTCGTACACGTATCTAAATTCAGGCTTTTGCACTAATGGGTTGAACTGGGGTCAGGGTCGTAGCAATAGTCTGGCCCCCAACCTTGTCGATAGGTTTATGTTTTCACTTTTTTTATTTCTATTGCTGTGAGCATCCACACTAGATGTGTGTTGAGGCTCATTTTTGTAATAAAACCCAGAAAGAAGAAAGAGCCCATAATCAAAGAATAAGCCCAATTAAATCTGAGCGGCAGGAATAGGTCCGTAAAGCACGCAAACGAGTCTTGAAGAGGTAAGCGGGCCTGAAAAGGCCCGGAAAGATAAGAACCATGAGCCGTGGTTGTAGGAAAGTAAGTATGGGCCATACCCATTGTGGCAGACCCAAAGTAAAGCAAGAATGCGGAGCCATAGTTTATGGGCTCTAGAGAAAATAAAGAATGGTTGGGCCGCGGAAGCCCAACAAGGTAATAAAGGCCCATGGAAAACGTGAGATTGTAAGGGGCCAAGGATGCCCCAAAGAAGGATGAATGGGACAAAGGAGCCCGCAGACTTAAGAGGCAATAAAAGCCCAGTGGGCTAACTAAGCCATTGAGAAAGGAATCGGTGAGCCTAAATGGTGCAACCATTTCAATACGGGAGGGAGGAAACGGAAGGCCCATAGCCAGGATGAGCCCAAATCACAGACGGAGAGCCGATGATTTGCACAGAGGCGGGAAAAGTAAATACTCAAGCCATGGCAGGCGACTAACTGACGAAGGGATTTTGGACGAACATAGGCACGCGCAAAGCCCAGGTTCACCAGCCTGTACCCAGCCAATACAGGCAAAGGTGGGCCACGGGTCAGAGGTAAGGGGGATGTGGTCTGGCGGAGGGGAGAGGGGGCAACCCATTTCGGGGTTTCCACTCAGGCCACTTTCGGGTGAGTGTCCTACTGGGATGACATAGCACCCGAAAATGGCAAAACTGAGTTGGAGCCTTCTGGTGCATGCCATGAGAGAGAAAGAGTGCTCTGCCGTGATAGGAGAGAATGCCACGGCGAACTAACGAACAAAATACCCTTATATTTGTCTGGAGATGTAGTGCGCTGCGGCCAGCGCAGGAACGTGGCGCTGGCCGAGTACCTGACCAACCAGTAATGGTCGGGTAGGTACACACATCAGACAAAGATGGTTACAGGGGTAAAGGGGTAAATATAACGCATCACAAAATGCTATATAAGGTGCTCCCTGTGCACGGAGATGGGGGGAGGGAACCAAAAAAAAGAAAAGGAAAAAAAAATAGAGTAAAAAAAAACGAAAGAAAACAGAGTGAAAAGAGAGGCAAACTAGGCATGCACCAAGATGGGTTGTCGATTCCTCTCTCCCTCTCGAGAAACCACATTCTCCATGGACTCGTATTTAGAACAAAGGTCATCTAGGACCATTCTTTCAAAGTCACTAATTTCTCTTTATAGAAATTAATCGCATTGAGGGAGTGTTGTCTCCTTTTTTATTTGAGTTTTCCCCGACATATTACCGCAGGCCGAAAGCCTGACTGACTGGCCGAAGTGCCTAACTCCTTTTCTTTCTTGTGTCAATCCTATTTAAGCCCATCTTTATCAGCTTTATGTTTTTACCCAGATATTTGTTTATTACAAGCACAACAAACTAGTTATCTGTGTATTTGTAGCATGCTTGTCTGCGATAGCCGTTTATAAAAGATTCACCCACCACAATTTCAAAACGTGATCGTGCTGGACTAAGGCATAGCTTGCGCACAAGCCGGGCCAGGGTGAAGTACAACTGGGCCGGTCCCGACTCTCCAATCCAGAACACACTTGGGCTTAGTACGGCAGGAGAGAATAATCCAGCCCAATACAAAACCAGCCAAATTGGAACAGAGTAGCAACTAAAAACCCAAAAACAAACACAAAAATTTCAGATTTTTTATTTTTCCTTTCAAAATCACAAACACAAACACTCCTGTAACTGTTAACACAGAAATCACAAACCCAAAACAGATTCTCAAAAAAAAAAAAAAATTGAAGAATAGAGATGAGAGAAAGCTTGGGACGGCGGCGGTGAATCACCAGGAGTGATTCCCAAAATAGAAATCACTCCTGGTGACACTGACAAAGCTTCGGACGGCGGCGGTAACCAGTGACACTGACAGCTTGGGACGGCAACGAAGGCTTGGGTAGCTGGCTGAAGGTGAGATTGAGAGTGAGTGAGAGAGATTGTGATTTGTGAGTGAGAGATTGTGATGTGTGTGAGAGAGTGAGATTGGTGAGTGAGACTGAAGAGAATAGAGAGGAGAGAGGCGGCTGTGAGAGCTGAAATGTAATGAAATGAAGATGAGGAATAGAATGTTAGGGCTTATAACAATATATATATATATATATATATATATGAGGGTATTTTAGGAATTATAAATTATATTATATAACCGGGTCGGGTCGAGTCGGGTCCGGGCCAAATTTTTACAAAAATCCGAACCCGACCCGGACCCGGTTCGGGTTTTTTTTTTTTAAAAACCCAAACCCGACCCTATTTCTTATCGGATCGGGTAAAACCCGGCCCATTAGGGTCGAACCGGGCCGAGTATCCGCAGGTCAGGCAAAAATTGCCATCCTTAATGTTGTTGCTGTTATTGATGATAATAGGGAGAAGATAATATATTATTTTAATGTGTAGTAAATATTATTTTAATGTATATAATTGAATAATAAAACATCTGATAAATAAAATGTTGTAAAATGATGTGGTAAAATAAGAAAATAGGCTTTTGATGTATCAAAATGGCATTTTTTATACCACATTTGTTGTGGATGCTCTAACTAGGTTTTAAGTTATAAGTTTCAACCCAAAAAAAAATATATATAAAATTGGACAATAATTTTTCTTTGGTGGTGAATTTCAACGAGACTAAACCCATGCATGAATGTGAGCCATTGACGCTTGAAATTATGCTTTTAGTTTGTTTTATTATAGTCCTACCGCCTACGAGTAAATTTTGGTTGTCTTCGTCAACACCAAAGACAAAGGACCTTTTGGAAAGAAAACAAAATGGAAAAGTCTCTAGATTCATAAAAGTCAATCTTACTAAGCCCAATCTATTTATGATGACAATCTTTAGTAGGCCCATATACATTAGTGCTTGCCATGGGGCCTCCTCTCAATGGAATTCTTCATCACAACCCCCATTTAGAGCAATTATATCAGCTCTTGTAAAGACTTGTATAATGGAAAAAGAGGGTGATTTTACACATTTTGACACAAAATCCTCCCGCATCAGATCGTGCAAAAATGTGCAAAAATGCACATTTGCTACAGTAACCGTGCATATATGCACGGTTACTGTAGCACCTTTATTTATTTTTTTATTAGTTTTTTTTTCTCTCCTTCTATCTGTATCTCTTGTTGCTCTCGCTCTCACTCTCACCTCACTGTCGCCGATCAAGAAGACCGATCTCTCCGTATCTCTGGGTCTGAGTCGACGAACCAAACAAGAAGATCGATCCAAGAAGCGAGCCATTTCGATCACTGGACCACCGGAACCGGACGCCGAAGACAACAACGGAGCTCGCAAAAAAGGCTGGGTCTGAGTCGACGAACCAAACAAGAAGACCAATGCAAGAAGCGGACCATTTCCATCACCGGACCACCGGAACCAGACACCAAAGACAACAACGGAGCTCGCAAAAAAGGCTAGGTCTGAGTCGACGAACCAAACAAGAAGACCAATTAGCCATTTCAATCACAGGACCGCCGGAATCGGACGCCGAAGACAACAACGGAGCTCACACGCCGACGTAAACAACTGCTACTTTTCTTTGTGTGTTTGATCTGGGTCTGTGAGAGAGGGTTGGGTATGGGTCTGGGTCTGGGTCTGGGTCTGTGAGGGAGTGTTGGTCTGTGAGAGAGAGGGCCGGTGAGGGAAAGTAATAAAAAAGTGTAAAAAAATGAATATTTTATTAAATAAACGTGTAGAATAGATGAATTGATGTGGGTGTCTTGTAAAAATGAGCGTGTAAAATAGAAAAAGTAGGTTTTAGTAGTGTAAAATGCAAATTTTTTTACATCTATTGATGTAATTGCTCTTAAAAGGGGGTGGGGGGTTAAAAAAAATCAGTTCTCTATTATACGATCAACAATTTGTGAAAAGGTTTGCATTTGAAGACGTAGAATTGGATAGGATTAGACTGTAGTACTAGTACCCATCATTTTTTTTAATGGGTGGAATTGTGTTTGCATATATGTATATAAAATGGGCCCAAAAGAAAAATGCACAGATGTACAAAGCTTCTTATATTGGGCCGGACCGAGCAACATTGCATAATGGTAACTTTGCTTGTAGCTAAGGTTGTCCTTGCAGATTCTTCCCGTTATGGGCTTCACTTGGGCTTCAGAGCCTATATAAGTTGAGCGTAGCTACCCTTTTACCGTCTTTGACAATTTCAAACCTTTTCTTAGAGGACTGGACAGTCCTAATCTCACCATCGAGAGACATATTACAAATAATTGTAACTTTAATGGATGTAGGTTTTGTTGCTTAGAGGCTATATGAACAATCCTACACCAATACAAATTGACCCTATGTGGAAGGATTATAAGGATTCTATAGAGTAGGATGTAGGATCTTATATTCCATCATCTAAGAACGCAATCCCATGTAAATCCTACCCAAGAAAATATTCTACACTAATCTAAATCATTTCTATGGGATAGGATAGTAGGATCTTAGGATTTTAAGTTCCAAGATCGAGATTCTAACAACCATTAATGGACCTCACAGTGGATATCATCAAAGTTGACACAATTAAGAACCAAAAATACATTGTTTTAGGGCTTCAATGGCTACTTAGTTGACGGAAATTGAAGGAAGGACCATTTTAAAAATGAACTAAATTTGAAGAACAAATTTAAAAAATATTAAAAATTTAATTACCAAACTTAGGACATATAATTCATATATATATATATATATATATATATATTTTAAGAATAAAGTCAATAAATGTTAGAATTTTATTCAAAGAAAGGAACAAGTCTATACAATAGCAAGGGAGCATCTTAGACCAACCATGCTATAAGACTATAACAGCTACAAAGCTTTCTCTTCCCCTAACAAATAACACAATGTCTATATACAAATTTATATCAAGGAGTGCATAAGAAAAAACAAGACAATCTTACAAATACTTAAGGGAAGCTTCCATCGCAAGACAATCTTGCAAATCATACGTATTTAAAGTTTAAAGCTTTATTAGTTGACAAATAACAATGCAAAAACTGAAAGGGTAAATTGTAATTTGGATTTTAAACTCTAAAGTTGAAGAATGAAATTAAAAAATATTAAAAATTTAATTACCAAACTTAGGACATATAATTTGTATTTTTTTTTATATAGAATAAAGTCAATGAACGATAAAAATTTTATTCAAAGAAAGGAATAAGTCTATACAATAGTAAGGCAACATCTTTTGGGAACACCAAAACGTACACACACACACACACACAATATAATCACTTTTTTTTTGGGAAGTGAATAACAAATTTATAGAATAAAAAATAATGAGAAGAATATTCAAAACAAAAATATAGTTGTACACGCACACAGAGTATAATCACATTTTTTTTAGGAAGTGAATAACAAATTTATAGAATAAAAAATAATGAGAAGAATATTCAAAACAAAAATATAGTTGTACATACCAAGCTATCCAAGCTAGTATATGTAAGAGAATAGCATTATATCATTATATAATATAGGCGAGAACACTATTTTGGTCCCTAAATTTTGGAGTCACGGTTAATTTGATCCTTACATTTTAGCAGCAGTCAATTTGGTTCCTACCATTAACTCACTAACAGAAAATATCTATGTGGCAAACGGTTTACATTATTGACATAATTAACGTTAAAATATTTAATGAGATGCTGACATATCAAAATTTTAGTGGCTACCTTAGTGCGTAGATGGCTAAATACCATGTCAGTTTTTTTTTTTTTTAAATTCTTTTCCCTACCAAATTTTTTCCTTTCCTTATCTTTTTTTGACGGAAATCACATTTTAGTCTCTACATTTTTAGAAAATTTCCATTTTAGTCCCTACATTTTATTTTTACCGCTTTTAATCCTTATCCTGAGAAACGCTTCCAATTTTGGTCCCTACTGTATATCAGAAATGGAGAAAGTAGACGTGGCAAATGGCAGAAATAAATTAATACTAAATTAATGTACACGTGGCAAGAAAAAAAATATTTGATTATAATTTAAATATTTTATTCACCATCACCAGCTTCATCTCCCTCAGCTGTGCCGCCATCTACTACAAGGCAAGCCTGTGCTGGGATTGCGACACCAAGGTCCACGGCGCCAACTTCCTCGTGGCTCGCCACTCTAGGACCTTTCTCTGCAACACAGGCCAGTCCCAGACTCCCTGGAAAGCCTCGAGTGCCAAGTTGGGCACACCTTTTCTGTCTACGAAACTTGCGTTTAAGGAAACCATAACAACAAAGAAGAAGAAGAAGAATTAGAAGACAATGATCACGTTCATGGTGATGAGTCGCCATCGCCAACAATGTCTTCTTCGAGCAGCAACAAAGAAGAGTCGGCGACAGTGACAAGAATCACGCGACTTTCCATGTGGCCACTACGATTGCCACTCCTGCTGCTTACGCTCCTTTGCCTTTGGCTCTTGCTTCTCTCGGTTGGCCTCTTAGTCTGTGAACTCTTCTCTTTGCTCTACTTGCTTTGATTAACATCTCTTTTTTTCTTTTTCTTTTGTTTTTTTTTTTTGACAATAATTGAATAAACATGCAAAATAATTATAAATATATAGAGTCCCATATACTAATTAATTACTACAAACTGTGTGTGGTATATTCATCCATCTCCATATAGCAGAAAAAAAAAAAGCATTCATTGGTTTCATCATCACAACGGTGTGAGAACGACACAATAAATAAATAAATATATATATATATATATATATATATTATAAGAGATATTATGCAACCTCGAGCGCGCAATGCCTTAAATCTGAGATGACACTATTTAGCTTTTGTTATCAAAATATAATAATATATTGTCATAAGAATCACCGTTGCCACACGGGCAAATTTGGTGCGAAGGAAAATTATTGAGGAAGATGGTTGTATGCTCTACTCTGGGGTGCCTGAAACAGGGGTCCGTGCCATTTGGGATTGTGCAGTTGCAAAGGATGTATGGGTAGGGTGTTTGATTAAATTGCAGAAAAGTTGTCAAGGCCAACTGGATACACTTGAATTATTCCATGAGATGATGACTAGACTGTCCACAGCCGAGTTTGAGTTATTCTTAGTTCAATCTTGGCTGATATGGAGCCAGAGGAATGAGGTGGCGCATGGGGGAAAGTGAAAGATCCAAGGTGGTTAAATAAAAGGGCTAGGGAGTTCTTGGATGAGTTTCATCAAGCATAAGAACAGCTTCAACTTCCAACGAGTCACTCCGATGCGACTACGAGAGCTTGCCATATTATCCAAGATATCCAATGGCTGGCTCAAGGTCTTAGATGGGTAAGATTCAGCTGTGTCAATAGGAGTGCAAACTCTGTGGCGCACGCTCTAGCTCGGTATGCAAAACATATAAGGGAAGATATGTACTAGATGGAGGATGCCCCTCCACCAACTCTTAATGCGTTGTATCATGACTCTGTTCAGTTAAATGAATGAAAGCCAACGTCATTTTCAAAAAAAAAAAAAAAGAATCATCGTCACCGACTCTTCTTTGTTGCTGCTCGAAGAAGACATTGTTGGCGATGGCGACTCATCACCATGAACGTGATCATCATCTTCTAATTCTTCTTCTTCTTCTACTTCTTCTTCTTTGTTGTTATGGTTTCCTCAAACGCAGATTTCACAAACGGAAAAGGTGTGGCCCAGCTTGGCACCCGAGGCTTTCCAGGGAGTTTGGGACTGGCATATGTTGCAAAGAAGGGTCCTGGAGTGGCGAGCCACGAGGAAGTTGGCGTCGTGGACTTTGGCGTCGCAGTCCCAGCATAGGCTTGCCTTGTAGTAGATGGTGGCACGGCTGAGGGAGATGAAGCTGGTGATGGTGAATAAAGTATTTAAATTATAATAAAATATTTTTTTTCTTGCCACGTGTACATTAATTTTGTATTAATTTATTCCTGCCGTTTGCTACATCTACTTTTTTCGTTTCTGATGTAACAACAGAGACCAAAATGAGAAGTAGGATAGGGACTAAAAGCGGCAAAAATAAAATGTAAGGACTAAAATGGGAATCACCTGAAAATGTAAGAACTAAAATGTGATTTTCGCACCTTTTTTTTCTTTTAATATTCTTATAATTTCTTTAATCAATTAGAATTTCATTTTAAAACTCATTCAATATTCTTCTTCCCCGAACCCAGATTTAGCAATTTAACCAAATCTAAAACAAATTTCAAAATTTTAAATGGTATCAAGGGATCAAAGTGAGCCCAAAAACTAAAAGCGACAATCTTGCTTGTCTTTTCAAAACCATTCCTAGACCCATCGCTATCTCTATGAAGGCGTTAGATTTGGTTGTTTTTCTTTGATGTTTTTGGTTTTTGTTTCTTAGATCATCAATGACCATGAAACCTGTAGATCTAGAGGATTCAGATTCGTCACTTTTAACAACAAGAAGTCAATGGGACAGTGAAGTTTAAACGAAAATCTGATTTTGTGTTAACTTCAATTTTAAACCCAACAAAGGAATTTGAAAACGATCGAGGCTATCTTCTTCTTCAAGGGTTGATCATGAACTGATTTTTGTGAAAGTCAGGTTTGGATGATGGATTGATTGGAAAAGAGAACGGAGAGGGAGGAAGGGAAGTGACAGTTGACCGTCGGTGATTGTGACTTTGTTGGGGAGTGAAGGTGGATCTAATGTTGGGAGTGTGAATATATCAAAGGTGTATTCTTATCTGCTGCCAAATGAGGCGAACATGATGCTGGAGGAGGTGCTTGAATATTCAAACAAGGGTACTAGAAAATTGAGACTGGGTTTCTCTGAGTCATATTCCTAGGATTCATTGTGATTGTGAAGTGTGAGACTTCTGTGTAGAGATTATGTTAAACTGCTGAATCTGGGTTTAGGGAGGAATAGCGAGATTCTAATTGGTTAAAGAAATTGTAAAAAAAATTAAAATAAAGAAATTAAATTTTTTGGTAAAGAAAAGAATTTTTTTTTTAAAGTTGATGTTTTCGTTGTTGTTGGTTTTTTTTTTTTTTTTTTACATCTAAGCGCTGATGTGGCAACTAAAATTTTGACATGTTAGCATTTCATTTAATATTTTAAAATTAATCACGCTAACAATGCAAACAGTTTGCCACATATGCATTTTTTGTTAGTGAGTTAACGGTAAGGATAAAATTCTCTACAAGTTGAAAATAACAAGGATTAAATTGACTGCTATAAAAATGAAGGGACTAAATTAACCTTGACTTTAAAATATAAGAACCAAAATAGTGTTTTCACCTATAATTATTTAATAGTAAAATAGAATCACATCTAATAATAATAATAATAATAAAAAGATAACAGCTTAAAAAAATAATCAGATTAGATAAACATAAAGTAAAGATGCAAGATTATATTAAAAATCCACCAAAAGAATATATATATATATATATATATATATAGAGAGAGAGAGAGAGAGAGAGAGAGAGAGTGATTAACTTCTTGTGTGGAAAAAATATGGATTGAACGAGAGATAATGGTTTATTTTTAGTAAGGAAGAGGGGATAAGATAAGTAAAAATAAAAGGAAAATGAATAGATGGAGGAAGAGAAATAGTAGGTAAAGAAAAGTGAGAAGATAAAAAGATAAAAGAGAGAAATATTAGAAAAAGTGAGAAAGTAATAAAGACAAAATGTTAAAAATAAAAAAGTAATAGTTGAAAATAAGTAGATAATGTGACACACTAAAAGAGTAGTAACTAGTAACATTAAATGCAAACTTTTAAATGTAAATAAATATTGACTCGTTAATCTTAACTTTGTTTTAATCTGATTTTCTTTTTCACCAAAAGAAAAAACGAGTGAATGGGAGACGGTGCAAAAATTTATGTGAAATTTTGTTTCTGTGTCACAGGTTCAAAACTGTAAAAGAGTTTTTTTTTTTTTTTTTTTTTTTTTTTTGGGGTGAGGTTAAACTGTAAAAGTTTCTATATTTATGCTAATAAGAGACATTGCAAAGGAAATGTCAATGGAACTTTTTTTTTTTTTATCGGAATGCCAATTGAACTGTCTCAATGATAATGTACAGAGGACATGATTAGGATTGTTGTGTTAGACTGAAGTGATAACCAACTACACCACGACACCATCATGGTTAGGATTGTTGTGGGCCTAAATAAGTCTGATTATGTGCAGTCACTATATGTTAACTTTTAGAAAAATTATTAGTTAACTGTCAACTTTGAGTATATTTGCTCTTCTGCGACGGGAATTACGATAAAAATGATAATTTTTATTATTAATAATGAAATGTGTTGTAATAGAATAATTAAATTTAATCATAAATTTAGTGCGAGTTATCACATTATAATAAAATTTAAAATATATTTTACGAAATATCTTCTTTATATAATTATATTTCTTAAAAAATAATATTTTTTAAATTTGAGAAAGATTATTTATTATTTATTTTTTATTATAGAGTTTCAACCTATAGTGTTAGTTTTGGTCTAGATGAAGATTGAATCTCAGAATTTTTATTCAACCATAATAGACTTTACCAGTTGTGATGATTGTGCTTTTTATCATTAGACCAAGATACCAATCAGTTTTGGTGTAAATAAAAATTGAATTTCAGATTTCTTATTCAACTATTAAAGACTTTACTAGTTGAGCTAACTAGAACCCACAAAATTAATTGCTTTCAACCAATTTCATATTCACATAACAATTATGAAAAAGAAAAATCATATAAGGAATGTGAATATGAAATTTTAATCATTCATATATTAATTTTAGAAATTATTAGACCTAAAGAATAACTATTATAATCATTCATAAGTAATGACGATTTATTATAATAAAAATATAACCAAACTGCTCTTTAACTAAACATTGGAATAAAGCATATTTAGCACAAATTTTCTTCACTCAAACCCAGGAAAAATGTTAACACAAGCTGACATGGCAAGATCAAGGGAGCTGTAAATTATACTCATAAAAAACACACCGCATTGAATCATTCCCCTCTTACCGTAAAAACGGCCACGGACACGAAGTCAAATCAGTACAATCATACGGACACATATTAGCGTTTCTCTTCTTCAAACGGAGAGAGAGAGAGAGAGACCCCAAATACACAAACCAGCGTCAGCAAGAGGAAGAAGAAGAAGAAGAACAGAAAAGGTATGATCTTTGACCACTTCTTGCATCTCTCTCAATCTCAATATTTCGATTTTAGTTCCGAAAATATGATAACCCATTGAGAGATTTTTTGAAATTCCGTAGCATTTGGATCGAATTTGATTCAAATCTTGACGACCCATTGATTGAAACTGATTTTCGTTAATGGATTTTCTTTCCTGGGTAGAACTATGGCCATTTTGGGTTTTTTTTTTTGTGTGTCTTTCTTTACTACCTTGTGCTTTTAGAAATTGAAGCCCTCGTGTGATAGTTCTTGTGAAAGGTTTGGAATTTATGTTAGAACCCATTATAAATATTTGAATTATTTTTCAGTCTCAGTGTTAATGCGATATTTAATATTCAAGATTGGTTCTTGATGTTTAGTTTTAATTCACTATTGCATTGTATTGGTTATTTATTTTATAAAAATAATATTGAGTAAATTGTGATTGACTTGTATTGTGTAAATGACTGTATTAATGGGGGTATAAATAAGTTCCTTTCCCCTGCTTTTATTTATTTATTTATTTTGGCTGTTATTTGTTAGCAACCCAACTAGGAACTAGATTCTTTTTTTTTTTTGATAAGCAATGTAAGAATATTATTAATAATAGAAAAAGTGCCAAGCTGAGTACATTGGGGATGTACGTGGGCACAAATCAAGAAACAAAAGTACAACGATCAAGAAAAATAGGAAAAGAAGAACAAGAAAAATGAAAAAAAACCACACGCCATTCATAGAGAGTGTGCAAGAAAAGAGGCTTAATCTCTAGCAAAGAATGTTCACAACCCTCAAAGCTTCTAGCATTCCTTTCACGCCAAATGCACCAAATCAAGCAATGAGGCACTAATCTCCAAATATCAATGTGACGATGTCATGCAAACTTTCCTTGCCATGCCTCAAATAACTCAAGAACAAAATGAGGCATAACCCATTGAACACCAAACAGGCAGAAAACCAAAGACCACAGCTCCCAAGCTATGGAGCAATGAAGTAGAAGATGATCCATCGACTCCCCACATCCCTTACACATATAGCACCAGTCAAGCACTATCACACGTCTTTTACGAAGGTTGTCTGTTGTTAAGATCTTACCTAAGGAAGCAGACCAAGAAAAGAAAGCCACCCGTGGAGGAACTTTCGCTTGCCATATCATTCTCCATGGGAAGGAAATAGCAATAGGAGGATAGAAGGAGCAATACTTCTATTCCTTGCAGGCTTCCAACAAACCTTATCTAGGCCAAACCCTCGCACTGTCGAAGAATAGACCAACCCCATAAACCGATCAAAGGCTTCTTCTTCCCAATCTTGTGGTGGACGACGAAATTGCACATTCTAGTGAAACCTCCCATCAGACCAACCCATAATTTTAGCCACCAAGGAATCCTTCAACCTACTAATACGATAAAGCTCCGGAAAGGCCTCTTGGAGAGTACAATCTCCGCACCACACATGCTTCCAAAATTTCACTCTAGTACCATCCCCCATATCATATACTAGAAGTTTAGAGAAGTTCAGCCAGCCACTTCTAATGCATCTTCATAGGCTGACCCCATAAAGACTTGTCACCTGTTTTGTACACCAACCACCCCAACTATTACCATATTTTGCCTCTATAACCCTCCTCCATAAAGCATCAATCTCCACGCCATACCTCCACAACCATTTTCCTAGCAAGGCAGAATTAGAACTTCCCAAACGTCTTATACCCAGCGCCCCAGCCTACACAGGCTTACAGACCTTGGCCCAATTTACTAAATGGATTTTAGGTTCACCACCAATCCCATTCCACAGGAAATCTCTCTGTAATTTCTCCATACGCTTTGCTACTTTACCCAGCAAATGGAGAATGGAAAGGAAATACGTAGGTAAAGACGAGAGTGAGCTTTTAATCAGTGTCACCTTACCCCCTTAGATAAATACATTCTCTTCCAACCTGCTAATCTCCTCTTCATTCTCTCAAGGATAGGATTCCAAACAGATAAGTCCTTAAACTTAGCACCTAATAGAAGACCCAAATATTTCAAAGGCAGAGAAGACCGCTTACAACCCAATAGACCCACCAAAGCCTCCAAATTGTGCACCTCACCAACAGGTACCAACTCAGATTTCCCCAAATTAATACGAAGCCCTGACACCTCCTCAAATCTAGCAAGAATTGCCCTCAAATTGGCAATCTGATAAGGTTCAGCATCACAAAAAATCAGAGTGTCATCTGCAAATAGAAGATGAGACACCATCACTGATGGACCAGCCGTACTACCCACAAAAAAGCCTGAGAATTGCCCAGCAGAGGCAGCCACATCCAACATACGACTTAATGCCTCCATCACAATATCAAACAACAATGGAGATAATGGGTCCCCTTGCCGAAGCCCCCTAGAACTTCCAAAGAAATCAGATGGACTACCATTGATCAGAATGGAAAACTTTACAGTTGAAATGCAATACCTTATCCATTTTTTCTATTTCTCTGAGAAACCATAACGCTGAAACATGTACATTAAAAAGTCCCAACTCACATGATCATACGCCTTCTCCACATCTAATTTACACAACACACCTAGAACTCTAGACTTTAATCTACTATCGATACATTCAGAAGCAATCAAGACAGAATCCAAAATTTGTCTACCCTTCACAAAGGCATTTTGTGAATTCGAAATAAGCCCATGTGCCACCCTACGGAGGCGATTTGCGAACAACTTAGAAATAATCTTATAAATCCCTCCAACTAAGCTAATAGGCCAAAAGTCCTTTACCTCCACAACATCCACTTTCTTGGGAATAAGGGCAAGAAATGAAGCATTAAGACTCTTCTCAAACATCACTTGAGTATGAAAATTGTGGAATACAGCCATAATTTCTGTTTTCAAAACACACCAGCAAGATTGGAAGAATGCCATGGAAAAGCCATTCGGGTCAGGAGCCTTCTCACCATTACAATCGTTGATCACCCCAAACACCTCTTCCTCCTTAAAAGGCCTATCTAGCCAACTTGTATCTTCCACCGAGATACTAGAAAAATCCACATCATCTAAAACAGGTCTATGAGCCACATCCTCAAAATAGAGCTGTCTATAGAACTGAGAGATACAATTTGCTATAGTTGTCGGGTCCGAAGACAACTCCCCATCCACCATAAGCCTATCAATAGAATTAACCCTCCTGTGAGAGTTAGCTATACGATGGAAAAATTTAGTTTTCTTGTCTCCTTCCCTAACACAGAGAACTCTAGATTTTTGCCTCCAACATATTTCTTCTAACAGAATAGCTTTTTCTAACTCATCACGAATTCTTCCCACTTCCACCGTTTCCTCCGCTGACAAAACCCCGACTATCCTCCATATTCTCTAGAACACTCAGGTCCTTCCACAATTTTTTAATCCTATCTTCAACATGACCAAACACCTCCACATTCCATATTTTCAAATCATTTTTTAAGAGCTTTAATTTATTGGCTAGAACAAAACTCGATGCACCATGAAACTGATAGGATTCCCACCAAGACCGAACCCTATCCACAAAACCCTCATCCTTAAGCCACATATTCTCAAATCTAAACGGCCTACTCCCTCCCTCTCTGGAAAGATCCACCCTCAAGAACAATTGGAAAATGATCCGAGCACAACCTAGACATCCGTCTTTGAGAAACTATAGAAAATTTATCCTCCCAATCTGCAGAAAACAAGAATCTGTCTAGCCTAGCCTTCAAAGCAACTTCTCGAGAATTTGACCAAGTAAAAGTACCCCCTTGCAATGGCAGATCAATGAGACCCTATTCTGAAATAAAATTGGAAAACTCCCGTATAGTAGCAGTGAAAGAATTAGACCCCAATCGTTCGGAAGGGAACCTAACCACATTAAAGTCACCACCCACACACCATGGCACACTCCACTAGCTATTCAAGCCACAAAGTTCCTCCCATAAAAACCTCCTGTTACGGTGTAAATTGGGACCACAAACACCAGTAAACGCTCAAACAAATTGATCTGACACACTTGTAAACTTACAAGAAACCGAAAATCTCCCCACTGCTTCCTCCATTTTATTCACTACCCGAGTGTCCCACATCACTAGCACCCCTCCAGAAGCTCCACAGGACCCTAAGTAAGACCAGTCTACATGTTGGCCACCCCACAAGCTATGAATTACCGCTCTGTTAATCAACCCCATTTTGGTTTTTTGAAGACAAACCACATCTGGCTCCCATTTCCTAATCAAATTTCTAACCCTGAGCCTCTTATCCCGCTCATTCAACCCTCTAACGTTCCAAGAAATAATTTTCACACTCATTGATAAAACACAATAGCCCGCTCAATACCCACACTCCTTGCTTTACTTTGATCATACTCAACATTCAAAAATGACAACAAATTTTTCAACTCCCGCTGACCTTTTTGGCCTGACTTGACCATCTTCGTCTAATCACCCACCACAATTTTCTGTTTATATTTTTTTCTAGCCTCTATAGCTAATAACAAACCTGTAATTTGCTCCTCAAAACCTTCCAACGAAGTACCCACAGATTTCTTGAAAGTCTTTATCCTATTGGTTATCCATTGAGATAGCTAACAATTATCCCCACTCTCCTTACACCCAAACTCCTTCACAGGCTTCACATGACTAGGCACCAACTCCAAAGGACCTTCAGTGGCCAAAGGTACCACAACTAATGGCTCATCACCTCTCTCACAACACCTCAACCTTTCATCAGATTCCCACATCTCATTCTCTGACCCAGGAACCAGAGACCAAAGTTCTACCAGCCCCTCACCCTCATTTGCCAAACTACCCCTCTGCCCTTCATTAGTAATAGAAACATTACCTGGTACACCCTCTCCCTCCAAGCTTGAGCAAACCGACATACAATCTGGTGATCGATATGGCGACAGTGGAAGCACTATTTGCCTTCCATCATGCAATTGTAGTATCCAGTCTTTGGAATTACCCCAAGACTTATCCAAATCTCCGACCAATTCCTTAATAGTTGGACCAGGTAGATGAGCTCCCTCAAAATTAGAATCACTATTAGCAGTAGCTGATCCTTCCGAACCCACAAAATCCTCATCCCCATCATCCGATGCCACTTGAGAAGTCATAGACACCCTTGCCGCCTCTATCGGGTCAGTAAAGTGCATTACCGGTTCCGAAATCGTGGCCGAGGATACCACCGGCCCCAACCTTGACCCACTCGGAGCACTGATCGCCGATAAAGGGACGTTGGAGGCTTGTGCCACCACCGATGCTCCTGTCGACACATTGGGTGGCTGAGTGAGTGGCGTCGGGCTGTGCTGTACCTTAGGCGACTTCGCATGTTGCTCCGCTGTGTTAGCCGAGACCATTGAGCTCTCAAACTCCTTCGTGGCAATGAGTTCACTCTTATCTGAACTGAGACTAGAGAAGCCATTCTGAATAGAAGGCTCCAGAGCATTTAATCCACTAATGGAACTCTCACCAGCCTCACAGTTAAATGGGCTTGATAGACCCAGGCCCAAAATGGGTTTTTTATTTCCCAACAAAGCTTGGGTTTTCTGCCTATATGGGTCTAGTCCCACTATTGTATTTGGGCCACAGTTAGCTTGGGAAGACTTGGAACATTCCCTATCCTCAAAACCACATAGGCCTAATATGCTTTTTGTTCTACCCATTAATGGGTGGGCTTGTGAAGTATATGGGTCCAACCCCTTAGCAACTAAAACAGAATCCTTGTTTCCCTTGGCTACCCAACTGGCAGATTTATCAACCACTTTATTACACTCCCACATAACCTTCCTCTTTCCATTCTCATTCAATTCCACAATCAGCCCCTTCCCTAACCAACGTGAAGTCCTAATTTCACGCTCTTTCCCAAAAACACCATATTTTGAATTCAAATTAAACCTCAAGGGAAATCTGTGTTTATTTCCTTCTAGATTTTTCGCCTCAAATTTATTCTCCACCTTAATACAACAATCTCTCCCCTTAACACCACCCACGGCAGTCGGTAAAGATTTTCCGGCCTGAGATTCAAAAACCACAACCTGTGCACATGGTTTGTCTCGTGGATCCTCTGCTTTTTTCTCCGCTAATCTATTCCTCCCCTTCTCTCTGATGATGGGCTGCTGAAATTGCTTCATGTCCCTTTCCTGTATAGGACCTTTCACAGTTTCTACAAAGGTCCGAGAAGATTGAATCTCTGAAAATTGCTTAGGCCAATGAGGTATAAATTTCGCACCACCCAACGCATATTGGGTCGGTTTCAACATTCTTCTTAATTCAATCCCAAAAGCCCTCCAACCATTTTGTACCTTACATGCCAGAATAATGATAGTTCTCCTAAGGCCTCCTACTTTTAGTTCTGTCATAGCTAAGTACTGACCAAACGAATTGGAACCCCTTTGCAAAGTGTAAGCAGTATCTCCTTCTCTAGTCGTGAAAAAATGCTTAGGATTGGCCCCAATCACAGTATGTTATATGTGATGCATTAACTAGAGTGCTGCATTCTTACGCATAAAAACTGATTGCATGAAATATTTTCCCCGTTCAAAAATCTTTAGGGAGAAAAAGTTCCCCCCCTCCTCAACCACCAATTGAAACAACTTAGACTCAATAAAAAAACTGCGAAATCCACCCATACTGTTGTAAAGATGTAAGGCTTAGCTTTCCTTAAATTGAAAATAAATAAATTGTTTCAACCAAAAGAATGAATTTTTTTTTTTTTTTAAATTCTGGTTTCAAACAAGATAGAAATAGAAAGTAAGAGTAGTTCACTTGGTCAATGTAGACAAACACGAACTCAAGCAAACTTGCTGCTCATAATACAAAGAATGGCATTGCATTTGCAGAAAAGGGAAAAGTGAAAAAATGTTTAAATAAAGTTTAAACATTTTTTTTTTTTGATAAGTAATGCAAATGTTATTGATAATGAAGAATGTTTTATGTTCACGATGATGAATATAAAATATCATAAAAAATATAAGAATGTCAAATGGAAGATCCAAGAGAATTTTGGAACTTTTTTTTTTTTGATAAGTAAGAATGTTATAAATACGAAAGGCTGCTTTATGCAAGAAAAAACATAGAGCAAACCCAAAAAAACAAGAAGAAGAAACAGAAAAAACAAAAAAGAAAACCAAACGACAAAAAAATTACATAAGAGAAAGAGAGCTAAGGAAAGAGGGTAGAGAATCTCTAGATGTGAGTCCCCAAGCCTGAGACCAATCAAAAAGAGTCCCACTAAAAGAGGCAATCATCTGAACAGCGGAACTATCCAAATCCTCAAAAGTCCTCCGACTTCGATTCCGTTCCTTTCAAATACACCATAGGATGCACAACCGTACTAAGTTCCAAATCTGAGACGAATGCTTCTCCAACTAATTCCACCAGCCAAAGAGCAAATCTGGGATCAATTTAGGCATAACCCAAGACAAATCAAAAGTTATTAAGACAAAGCTCCACAGCTGATAAGCTATCTCACAATGGAGAAGTAAGTGGTCTACCTTCTCTCCACAATGTCGGCACATAATGCACCAGTCTACAAAATCCAATCCCCTCAATCTTCTCAAGTTATCACCCGTTAGAATCTTATTCCAAGCTACACACCAAACAAAAAAAGAAACTCGCCTAGGGGCCTTTACTCTCCATATTCCTTTCTATGAAAAGACAATTGAGGGAGAATCCCGCAACTTATAATAATACGACCGGATGTCAAACTCCCCATTAGGCTTCAACTTCCATCTCATTCGGTCTCTAACATCCAATGGAGGAGTATTAGCACCCAATAAACGAAGAAAATGCAGCCCTTCATCCATCTTCCAATCATTAAATTCTCGAATAAAACGGACATCCCAAATTCTTCTATCCTCCACCCCTTGCCTTGACAAAGAAGCTTCTATAGATGCCTCCTTATCAATGGCAATACCATACAACCTTGGGAAAGCCACTTGGAGAGGTTGATCCCCATACCACCCATCCTGCCAAAATCTCACCCTATTACCCAACCCAACAACAAACTGACAGTTCTTGCTAAAATCCTCCCACCCCATGCGAATACCTCTCCACAAACCGCACCCATGAACTCCCCGACCTAGCTGTGAGGTCCATCCCCCCCATTCTTCCCCATATTTAGACACGACCGCCCTCCTCCATAACCGACCCTCTTCCTTCCCAAACTGCCACAGCCATTTCCCCAATAAGGCCTTATTAAAATTAGTAATTTTCCTTATCCCCAAACCACCGTAAGCGATAGGTGCACAAACTTTATCTTAGCCTACCAAATGAGTCTTGCTATCACCCCATAGAAAGTTCCTTGGCAACCTTTCTATCTTGTTAGCCACATATGTAGGAATGGTGAAAAGAGATAGAAAATAAGTAGGAAGACTAAATAACGTACTCTTGAGTAACATCAATCGACCCCCCTTAGACAAATTCAACCTCTTCCACCTGGCTAATTTCCGCTCAATTTTTTCCAAAATAGGATTCCAAATTGAAGAGAAGTTATGCGAAGCCCCAGCGGCATGCCAAGATAAGACATAGGCAAAGTTCCAACAAGCCCAAATTTTCCGCTAGGGCATACACATCATCAACCTCCCCTATTAGAACCATTTCACTCTTGTGCACATTAACCTTCAAACCTGTTACTTCCTGAAAACTGAGTAGCAACAACCGAATATGAAGAATTTGCTCCACATCTGCATCACAAAATAGGATAGTATCGTCTGGAAACAATAGATGTGAAACACATTCCCCACCACCCCTCCTACTCTCGACTTTAAAACCACTGATCAAGCCAACTCCCTCCACTCTTCTCAACATCCTACTGAACACCTCCATCAAGATCAAAAACAACATAGGAGATGGCGGATCCCCTTGTCTTAGACCCCTTGAACTATCAAAAAAATCAACTGGAGACCCATTAATCAAAATAGAGAACTGAACTGTGGAAATACAAGTACGAATCCACTTACACCACTTCACTCCAAAGCCCATTCTATTCAACAAATACAGCAAAGCCTCCCAATTCACATGATCGTAAACTTTCTCAATATCAAGTTTACAAATGACTCCAGGAACCCTACTCTTCCCTCGGCTATCCACACATTCATTCACAATTAGAATCGAGTCGAGAATTTGTCTCCCACCCACAAAGCTATTCTGAGTCTCAGAGATCAACTGATCTAAAACCACCCTCAAACAATTTGCCAAAACCTTAGCCAAGATTTTATACACTCCCCACCAAGCTAATAGGCCAGAAATCTCTGATATTAGAGGCGTCATTCTTTTTAGGAATTAAAGCAATGAAGGTAGCGTTGAGAGATTTTTCAAACTTACAATGTTGGAAAAACTCATCAAAGACTGCTAACACGTCTTTCTCCACTACTCCCCAACAATGATGATAAAACGTCATCATAAACCCATCTGGACCTGGAGCTTTGTCCCCCTCCAAATCATGTACAACTTGAAGTATCTCTTCTCTCTCAAACTTCCTTTCAAGCCAAACCCTCTCCATATCTCCAATACTATCAAACTCCAAACCCTCCACAAAAGGCCTCCACCCCTCAGACTCTTTGTACAAGTTTTTATAAAACTGGACTACCTGATTAATTAACTCAGATTCCTCCTTACAAACCACCCCATCCACCTCCAAGGTCCTCAGATGATTATACCTTCTATGGGAATTAGCCATTGTTCTGCCCTTTGACATTTCTCTAAAATGGAAGAACAATGTGTAAAACCCCAAAACCGAGACCAATCAAAGAGAGTACGGACTAGCAAGGTTTTCAATTGATCCAAGGGTCTCTTAACAGTTAACATCCTCAAACGTTTGGCTCTTCTATTCCTTCCACACAATCTACATCAGACATGCTGGCACCAAGTTCCATGCACCCGAGTCATGTTTCCTGAACCAATTTCTCCAAGCAAAGAATAAAGTTGCAACTGTCTCTGCATTACCCAATGAATCCCAAACATATTATACACTTCACCCCACAAGGCATAAGCAACATCACAACGGTTGAAATTTCTAGTTGAATCCCGAGGACAGTATTACCATTTTCGTTGCATGAATTAGACTGTAATCAATTATCAATATGTTTCTAATCATATGGTTGAAATTTCTACTGTATTGTTAATCTTTTGTGTGTCTGCATAAGTATAAGCATCCCTGCATTGCAATGTATGGGCTGATTGGACTTGTTCTTAAAAAACCTTTCATGTTTCAAGAAACAGGAATAGAGATAGAGACAAATTGATTTTGGATCGGTTTTTGTTTTGATTTTATGAAAAATGTAACTCAAAATTGCTGTTTTTTGAAATCACCATTTTTTTGTATTCAGTTTTTTTAGTCTGTGTTTTTTTTTTAGTAGTTAAAAAAATAAGAACAGCTTGGTCTTATTAATGGCATTTTTGTAAAATAGGAGCCTTTGTAGATGGTACCATTGAGCTCTCACTCTCACCCTTTTTCTAGCAATTTTCTTTTGTTTATCTTTGATCTTTGTCAGTTTTGGACTGATGGGGGTTATTAGGATTCCTTGTGATGGTTTTGATTTTGGTGTTGGATTAGAGAAATTTGGGAATCCCAGTAGTTGGAGTTGTTGGGTGTTTAAGGGTAGCTTTTGGGCAGTGATTTAGGTGATCTAATGGGCGATTGGTGGTGTGGTAGTGTTCGGTGATTTAGAGGTTTAATGCATATAGGTGAGTGGTAGATCTCAAAAGAGTGGTGATGCTTGGTAGTTTTGAAGTTGTGGGCATTTTGCCGAACTGTTTATTTTGAATGCTGTGGGTGCTGGAAGTATTTTCTTGATTGCTATTATATGGTTGCATTGTAGGGTGACTTTTACTTGGTTACTCCGTACGATTTTGTGAGATGCAAGAAAGTGGGTTTTTATTAGGTGATTTTATTGTTCCAAAGGCATTGAAGTATTGCAGTACTCGGTGTTAGATTGAAACTGGGAAAGGAGTTCATGGGTTATGATACTAGTAGAGGGATGAACATTGAGGAGAAATAGAACACACTCAAAGGACAGATAAGCTCGCCACTCTAATGGAATCCGCCAGTAGAGATAAGAGCAGTACTTGCTACTCTAATGGAATCCGCCAATAGAGATGAGAGCAAAACTAACCACCTAAAGGAAATCCACTCAAGGGATTAGTGTTAAAGTAGAAGTCAAGTAGCTTCTATAGTTGCTTAGAACAGCCCTCTAAGCATAGTAGAATGGAATTAAAATTCAGAACATTACATTTTTCAAGGCTAAAGTCAGAATAGACTCATAGAAACTAGATATGTAATAAAGGACTTGTTTGCTTTGGTTTTTGGAATTTAAATGGCTGTAACAACTACCAACAAACCCCAAAAATAACTTTGACTGAATAATAAGGACAAATAAAAGACAACTAGACACATAAAATAAATGACACATGTTGCCTACATGGCGGCCTTTAAACTATCACTATGCTCCTACATTAGGTTTGTTGTAAAGATGGTTTTTGGTATTTGTGTCTTTGTGGACTTCTCGACATGTATGGCAAATGTGAGGTTTTGGAGGATGCATGGAATGTCTTTGATGGTATGGTAGAAAGGGCCATTATGATGTTTTATAAATTGAGAGTGGATGGTGCTTCAGGTTTGGGAACTCTGGGATATTAGTGTGGTGGCAACATGTGATGATGCTTTGGTAGTGTTGTTTGGGCTGTGGTAGGTGTGGTGGTCAGCAGTTTCGGCCATGAGAGGTTTGAAGGGAGGAAAGGAGAGGGAAGGAGCCCTTCATAGCTGTTTGAATTTTGAACAATTGTTGTTACCAAACAAGTTTCAATTTTTGTTTTTGTTTTTCTTGAGATAGTTTTAGTCCAAAAAAATTCTTTGTACTGAAAACAAGAAGTGGTTTTTTCATTCTTGAATGTTTTTATGTCATTTTTGTGCATTGGCAAGTAGCAAAACTTTGGTTTTTATTTTTTATTTATTTTTAAATAAATTAAATTGGTATTTAAATAGATATATACATTGAGAATAGTATGTTGTTAGATTTTCCACTAAGAGATACAGGGTATTTCAGCTTACAAATTTTCTCATAGAGTTATAAACCATGCACCACATGCACAGATGTAGCCTGACATATTGATACCACTAACTGAGCTCCAACAATGACTCTGTATAAACTGTGTTTTGAATTGAGGTCCTTCTCACAATATATGTCTAAAAAGTGAAAATTTGTAGATACATTGCCTGGGTAGTGGGTACCTAAAAAAACTCTCTTAATTTGTGCATGCAACTAGCTGTTAAAAGACATTAGACACAGCTAATATTAAAGTTACATGTTGTACCTTGTTTAGATTCTCGAAAGTAGCATCATGGTCCCTATGCTGAATATTGGTGTGCAAGTGGCCATACTATTGTTACAATTGCAAAGAAGTAGAAACATACCATGTTCATAATGTTTATTGTGGGCTTCTTTCTTGCGTGCCCTAAGTAGTACATGCCAGCTATGTGTTATATGGATGAAAATAGTGATTTGTGCTGTGTTTGGTTTATTTTGGCAGGATATAAAGCTATGAACTTAAATTCTTGTGGCAGCTTCTGTAGTGAACCTGCAGAATAGTTAAACATGATCAGATGCTTCTAGTTCAACAATGAAGCGTTACGTTTACATCAATGACGATGAATCAGCACGTGATCTTTACTGTGACAACCGCATATCAAACAGAAAATATACTTTATTGAACTTTATCCCAAAAAACTTAGGGGAACAGTTCAGGTGATTCTTTAATTAATGCTGTTGATTTTCTGTTGGTTCTCATCACAACTTCTGTAGTAGTTTGCTTGAGTAAAATTGAGAATATTCTGTAAAAATCAAATTCTCTCTCCCTTGTGGTTGACTGTTCAAACCATATTTTTTTGAGCATGAGCTGCACACATGTTAAATAGACTCATTTTGGGCAGTGTTGTTCATTTCATGGCAGTTCATCTTTCTCTTGTGGACTGGTCCTTAGGTTTTTTTTTTTTTTGGTTGATTTTATGCTCATCACTATTTTTTTCCTTATTTCATTTTCTAAATTTTGTCTAGTATGGTTTTATGTTTGAATATTTTTTTTAATGGTTTTCTGAAATTATTTTTCCTCTTTTCTTTAGTTTTCTAATTAATTTTATTTCTTCTATTTTCAGCCGGTTCATGAACCAATACTTTTTACTGATTGCTTGCCTTCAGCTATGGCCGCTTATTACTCCAGTGAATCCTGCCAGTACATGGGGTCCCCTTATTTTTATTTTCGCAGTCTCTGCAACAAAAGAGGCATGGGATGATTATAATAGATATCTATCAGACAAGAAGGCAAATGAGAAGGAAGTCTGGGTTGTTATGCATGGCCTAAGAAAACTTGTATGGAAACTTTTCCTAAAACCCCTTTCTCTTTTTGTGGTTTGATTTGTTGTTTATGTTTCAAATTGAAATGAAAGAGCAAAGTTAACTTGCTCTGTTGGCAATTGATCAAATGGTTTGGCGTGTCCAGCACCTATTGCTCTACTCTGTAGTTACTTGATGCATGTGTTGTAATTAATGGTGGGTAATTAATTATTTATTGCTCTACTTAACGATAAATAATGGTAAATGAATTCGTTGGTGTGCTCCCAGCCTCTTACCCAAGGATTTTTTTTTGGGGGGGGGGGGGGGGACAAAGATAGTAGATACCAGTTGAGAACACCTGCAAAGCACGCCATTGGTTTTCTGGTTATATATATTTCACAAAACATTAAGTTACACTCTATAAAGTAAGGGGTGGACATGAAGGTTCTCCTTGCAGACATTAAGTTGTGTAAGAAGGAAACCCCTGTGTATCCTGCTGCTACATCATACTCTAACTGAGTGAAGAGGAACGGGAAATAGGGATAGGGGGCCTTATTGCCTCAACCCTCTAGAGCTACCAAAATGGGTTACCAATAGGCAATATGGAGAAGTTGAAGAATGGGTGAACTTAGTCAGTGTCATCATTGATTAAAGGGATATGATTGCTTCATAATTCAGTTTCTTGATTATGTTATGATAGCGATACTTAAGGTTTTCACAATTATGATAAATGAATGGTGGGTATTTTTATGAATACTTTTTTTTTTTGGGGGGGGGGGGGGGGGGGAGGATAGGTAATAAGAATTTCATTAAAAGAGTTGAACATCATGTTCACAATGGACAAGAAACAATACAGATAGTTCAAGAACTAAAGCTAACAGATTGTAAGAATTCAGAAATTGAAATACAATGCGTAAAACCCCAAATATGAGCTCACTGAAACAAAGTATTGAAGAGAAGAGATTTTAAGAGGTCTAAGGGTTTCTCATTGTCTTCAAAGGTATGGGTATTACGTTCTTGCCAAACTAACAACATTGAACATGCTGGGACCATATTCCATGTAGTTGACATGTGCTTTCCAAACTAATTCCTCCAACCAAAAGGAAGAGAACTAACTGTTTTCGGTATTACCCACTGGATCCCAAACACAACATGAGAAAACTTACAATGGAGTAAAAGATGATCCACAAATTTCCCATCACAATGACACAAGCAACACCTATCGACTAGGGATTGACCTCTATTAACTAGATTATCAACGGTGAGTATCCCACCCCTAACGGCTATCCATAAAAAGAAAGACATCTGTTTAGGTACCGTTGCACACAAAATGTATATCTATGCACAAGTATTTTTATGAATACTCATTTGGTAAAATTGATCGCTTTTGTTGCAAACTAAAAACTAAAAATAGCACTTTTAGATCATCTGTTGGTTCCTAACTACGAGATTTTTTTTTTAAAGATAAACTACAAGAGTTAAATAGACTTTGTGCATAGAAACTACATTTTATTTTATGAAGGCGAGAAGGTCCAATGATATAACTGTTCAACTAGATTTTGTCTAATTAATACTTTCCTGGATTAGATATATGTTCTCATTTTTTCTTAAATTTTGTGAATCTAACCTTTTGTTGTTATCTCTTGGTGGTGCATTGACTTGTAGGTCCAAGCGCAGGATATTCATGTAGGTAACATTATATGGCTTCGGGAGAATGATGAAGTGCCATGTGATCTTGCTTTGATTGGTACCTCAGATCCACAGGGTGTTTGCTATATAGAGGTAAATCTGCTGCTCCATATATCATTCTGATTGAGAATTTGCCTAGGTTGATGTTATCAGCAGTACAATCGTTTTATTTTACATTTTGATTTTGTTATTTAGATGTGTTCCCTGATTATAGAAAGTAGAACAGGAAAGTGAAAATAGAATTCTACCATGTATTCAAGTGAGGTCAAGTGTGAGTTATGTTTGCAAATTTCTGTTTAACAGAGGATTTGGACTTTCTTCTCCAACCCCCCCCCCCCCCTCCCCACCCCCAACAGTTCCTGTTTGGTTTAGCTTAGTTTCATCCTAAAAGAGAATGTTTAGCTTTTTGAAGTCTCAACTTTTTTAGGTACAACTATACTTTTGCCAGCTTAATTTGAAGCAAAATAAACAAATGAAAAAAAACTAGGTTCCTACTTTGTGTAAAACATTTTTTTTTATTGGTAAGTTACACATATGGTGGCTCTTGAACCCATGACCTCACCCCTCTACCAATTATTATGGTATTATTGGAGAAGGAAGTGCTAGTTGAGCTATAGCTCATTTTTGCGTTTAAAAAACCTCATCCTCTAACCAATTATTATGCGAGAAGGAAGTTTTAGTTGAGTTATAATTCATGGGAGCGTAAAACAAATTTCTTAAACAAAAACTCAAATTCTCATTGTGTAAATTAAAAGAAATAAAAAGAGAGGCATGAATAGAATACCATGACCGACCCTGACTAATTTGTTGAGGATCCATAGCCAACCCCAGAATTTGGGACCAAGGTTTGTTGTTGTAGTATTACATTGCTGGGTATTCACTACTTTATAGTGTCATATAATTACTCCCCATCAGGAAAGTAGCAAGCAACCATGATTATATGGTGCTCGTGTGGTCAATATGGATTTTGGTGCTTCTTTGTCACCAAATCAGGTTGGCGGACCTTATTTGAACTTTTTCTCATGTACAGCTGTCCCAAGTCAATTGTAGCAGAAAGGGGCTGGGGCTAGGATGTCAAGTCTAAAAGTGGTCGAGATAGTTGGAACAGGGACAAAGCTGCTATGTGACCTCGTTATGCCATCTAGTCTGCATCTATAATGCATTAGGTTTTGGTCAGATTGATGGTGCTAGGTAGTAAAGCAAAGTATAACTTTTCAGTGATGTTACTTGGCCTGGAAAACATTCGTCTAGCATTTGGAATTTAGCCCCTTTGTGCTTAATGTGGTGTCTATGGAGGGAGCGAAATTGGAGGACGTTTGAGGACATGAAAAGCTCGGATGACCAGCTTTTGGCCTCTTTTAGTGGCTCTCTGTTTAACTGGTCTAGGGCTTGGAGACTCACCTCTAGTGACTCTCTCCCTCTGTTCCTTAGCTCTCTTTTTTGTAATTAGTATCTTTTACTTTCTTCTTTATCTTTTCCTTCTGTACTTTTCTCTCTGCCTTATGTTTTTCTGCATAAGGTAGTGTTCTTTAATATATATCTTTATTACTTATCAAAAAAAAAAAAAAAACTTTTCAGTGATGTTACATTTCTTGTACATTTGATTTGCATGATAGTTGTGCCTTTTGATCTGATTGAGAAACTAAATGGCTGGCTTGTCATTTGGACTGTGAGATTGACAAGATCATGGCAAATTATAGACCAGTATGCTTGTATTGCAAGTTGGGCTTGTTTTGGGCTGAGCTAAGTATCGTTCGAGGCCAACCCAAATTAAGTTATGGGAATACAAGTCGAAATGAAGGTAGGATGGGCGTTGGGCTCATTTATTTTAATTTATGGCTATTAGGGTTCCTCTTTTCTTCTTCTCTTTCTTTGATTTTATACCTCATATCTTCTGACAAATTTACAAGGTTCTGCAATTTCCAAGGAAAGATAAATTTCTTGTATTTTAATAACTTTGAATCTATGATTGAGCTTAAATCCTTTTTCATTCTTTCTATGTTGGATTGGGCTAGAGCTCTTCAAGCTTTCTCTTGTGATTTTAGAGCATTGTTCTTTGAAATGATGATATTGGATTTTCTTTGTATACCCCTGTATACTTGGAAGTTTTGCTGCTTTATAAAGATTGTTACTTATCAAAATATGTTATTTTGTGATAGATGCTAGATGCTAGTATTGATATTTCTTTTTGGTTGGATGTCCTATAGAAAATTTGTAAAATTTCATGATGTAACAGACTGCTGCCTTAGATGGTGAGACTGATTTGAAGACAAGGGTTATACCCTCTGCTTGCATGGGAATAGATTCTGAACTATTGCATAAGATCAAGGCAAGTTTCTTGTAAATTATCTTAGATGGAAGATTTGTTGATCATTTATCCTTATGTTGCAACTTGCAACATTGGTGGTTAGTATGTTCTTTTCTTACACTCTCTTTTTCTTAACAGGGTGTTATCGAGTGTCCTAGTCCAGATAAGGACATTAGGAGATTTGATGCAAATCTGCGGTTGTTCCCCCCATTTCTTGATAATGATGTGTGCCCTTTAACAATAAAAAACACAATTCTCCAGTCATGTTACTTGCGGAATACAGAGTGGGCTTGTGGAGTAGCTGTCTACACTGGTAAGTTCTTAAGAATAAGAAATGTCTTATAGCTAACGACGTGTCAGTTCATTCTCATGTGCCCCTTATTTTTAATCCTTTTTGAAATTTAGAGAAGTGAAAATAAAGAAGTAAACACAAGTCAAGATGGTTATTTAAGCAGCAAAATGTATTATCTGATATGTTCTTTCTTCGAAAAGATGGAGCACAATAAACATGTAATATAGAGTTCTCTGTGTATGGCAGTGAGCAATGGAGTAAAATTATACCTAGAGCTATCTTAGTGCAAAAAATTTGATATTGACTAAGTCTAGTTTTGTATTATAGCCTTGTAGGAACTTTAAATTAGGCTGGTTCCATCCATCCTTCTTTTCTCAGTTGTATACTTGTATATGACAGTTGAGGTTATGTTGCAGGGAATGTGATGGCCTACGATATGAATTAGAACTAAATGGGATGTGAGTTGTTTAGAACAAATTGATAGGTGGTTAGGCACCTCTGCAAAGAACCCAAAGTTCTCAAGGAAAAGCTTTCGAAGGCTTATTTTCATTCACTAACAAAAGACCTCCTTTATAATGGTTATACATGGATATTTATAGCCTAGGAGTTAGTTATTGGTGATGACATTATCCATAACTAACTAACATTTATCTTTTTTTGATAAGTAAGAATGATATATATACGAAGGGTTGCTCTATGCATGAAAAGCTATACGAAGGGCTGCTCTATGCATGAAAAGCATAGGGCAAACCCAGAGAATACAGTAAAAGAGAACAGAGCGAAGGAAAAGGAACCAGAGGACAAAACAAATTACAAAAAAGAAAGAGAACATAGAAAAGAAGGGAGAGAATCACTAGTCGTGAGTCCCCAAGCCCAGAACCAATCAAAGAGAGTCCTGCAAAAAGACGCAAGAATCTGATCCTTAAAACTATCCAAATCCTCAAAGGTCCGCGGGTTGCGTTCCTTCCAAATACACCAAACTATGCACAATGGAACTAAGTTCCAAATTCGGGACGAGAGCTTCCCCATCCAATTCCACCAGCCAAAAAGCAAATCTGGGATTGATCTAGGAACTACCCAAGTCACACCAAAGGATTTCAAGGCAAAGCTCCACAACCAGTGTGCCGTCTCACAATGAAGGAGTAAATGGTCAACCGTCTCATCACACTGGCGGCACATAATATACCAGTCTACAAAGACCAGCTTCCTCAACCTCAAGTTGTCACCCGTTAGGATCTTATTCCAAGCTGCACACCAAATGAAAAAAGAAACCCGTCTAGGAGCCATAACTCTCCATATACCTTTCCAAGGAAAAACAATTGAGGGGGGATCCCGCAATTTGTTATAGTACAACCGGGTGTCAAACTCCCCATTAGGTTTTAACTTCCATTTCATCCGATCTCCAACATCCAGAGGAGGGGTAGTAGCTCCCAAAGTGCAAAGGAGATGCAGCCCTTCCTCCAACTCCCACTCATTAAGATCACGAATGAGACGAACATCCCAAATTCTCCTATCCTTCGTCCCCTGCCTCGTCAGAGAGGTTTCAACAGAAGCCTCCTTATCAAGGGCAATCCTATACAGCCTTGGGAAAGCCAAACAGAGAGGTTGATCCCCATGCCACTCATCCTGCCAAAATCTCACCTTGTTCCCCAACCCGACGACAAACTGACAATTATTGCTGAAGTCCTCCCATTCCTTGCGAATACCTCTCCACAGACCACAACCATGAGCTCCCCTACCTAGCTTAGAGGTCCAACCTCCCCATTCTTCCCCATATTTTGAAACTACCACCCTTCTCCATAGCCGATTCTCTTCCTTCCCAAACCGCCACAGCCATTTCCCCAATAAGGCCTTATTGAAAGTAGTAATTTTTCTTATCCCCAAGCCACCATTTGCTAGAGGCGCACAAACTTTATCCCATCCTACCAAATGAATCTTACTATCACCCCAAAGGAAATCCCTGTGCAGCTTTTCGATTTTCTTGGCCACATAAGTAGGAATGGTGAATAGAGAAAGAAAGTACGTAGGGAGACTAGAGAGCGTACTCTTGAGTAACATCAAACGACCCCCTTTAGACAAATACAACTTCTTCCACCCTGCTAATTTCCTCTCAACTTTTTCCAGAATGGGGTTCCAGATTGATGGGGAATTATGTGGCGCCCCCAAAGGCATGCCAAGATAAGTCATAGGCAGAGTTCCAACTCTACAGCCCAAAATATTCGCCAGGGCATGCACATCGTCAACCTCCCCTAACGGAACCATTTCACTCTTGTGCACATTGACCTTCAAACCAGTTACTGCCTGAAAGCTGAGTAATAGCAACCAAATATGAAGAATTTGCTTCACATCTGCATCACAAAATAGGATCGTATCGTCTGCAAACAAAAGATGTGAAACACTTTCCCCACCACCCCTACCCGCAACTTGGAAACCACAGATCAAGCCAGCTCCCTCCACTCTTCTCAACATCTTGCTGAACACCTCCATCACAATCAAGAAAAGCAAAGGAGATATCGGATCCCCTTGTCTTAAACCCCTCGAACTCCCAAAAAAATTAGCTGGAGACCCATTAACCAAAATAGAAAACTGAATGGTGGATATACATGAACGGATCCACTTACACCACTTCCTTCCAAAGCCCATTCTATACATCAAATCCAGCAAAGCCTCCCAGTTCACATGATCGTAGGCCTTCTCAATATCAAGTTTACAAATGACTCCAGGAACCTTGCTCTTCCCACGGCTATCCACACGCTCGTTCGCAATCAGAACCGAGTCAAGGATTTGTCTCCCACCCACAAAGCTATTCTGAGTCTCCGAGATCAACTGATCCAAAACCACTCTCAAACGATTTATCACATGCTAGAATACAAATTTAACATATTAATCACATGCTATATAATATAGCACATGGCTTCTACCTACGCTATAAAATTTCCTTAATTCTCTTTATTTGTAGCTATTTGTAAGGAATCTTTGGGCACACAACCTGTATACTTAGTACTTCATTGATTCCTCTTTTGTATCTTTTCTTCTTTTTTTTTTCATAAATTTTTAATTACCTAAAGATATATAAAAAAAAATTGCTGTTGGTGTCTTGGGACAATTTCTGAATCCCATGAGTTGCCATGATGGTATTGAGAGCAGTTGCAGCTATTGCTTGATTTGTGATTTCTGCATATTCTACTTTTTCAGGCAATGAAACCAAGCTGGGCATGTGTAGGGGGGTACCTGAACCAAAGCTTACAGCTATGGATGCCATGATTGACAAGTTGACTGGAGCTATATTTGTTTTTCAAATAGTGGTTGTTATTGTTCTTGGCATAGCTGGTAATGTCTGGAAGGACACAGAAGCAAATAAGGTACATCACAACTGACCTTTTGCTCTTGATGAAGTTTTGAGAAGAGTTTACATGTCTTTCTAGCATGTGTAGGATGTCTTTGTTGACCACTTAGCATTTCAATTATCCAATAAAAAACTCTCATTGAGACTTCCTCATCTTGTTGAAGACTTGTCCCTGATGGAAAGAACTTCATAGCCACTGCTGGTTTATTTGCAACTTGTTGGTATGGCCTTTTATAAGTTGTGCCACTGATTATGAAGACGACCAAATACCCTGCATGTTGACATTCTTTGGCTTCTGAAAGACCTATTCACTGTTATTATTATTTAAGTTGACCATGAAATTTCCAATAGGATTTTGGATTCATGGGTCCAGAAATTCTGTGTAATTGCTGAATTTCTGATGTAATGTTTGTTAGTCAACTTGCCCTTGAACTGATTTTTTACTATACTTTTCCTTTGATTTTCATAATATGGAACATGATTTCTGCACAATATGGTTGGATTGGGGATGAACTCTCTAGCATAATTAGAATTATAATGCATACATATGGCCATATAAAAGTTTTGATTAAATGTGGTGAGCTCCTTCATATTCCCATACTTCATTTTTATTCTATTGGCTAATATTGTGGTTCTCTCTCCCCCCCCCCCCACCCTTCCCTCTCTCCCCTCCCGGGCACCCCCTTTTTTTTTGGGAGTTGAGTGTTGTGTCAGTCTAAAACTGATATGACTTAAATAAAAAATATTTAAACCTTAATTCCGATGGTAAAAAAGTGGGATGGTTCTTAATGTTCACATAAAATGATTTAATTTTTACTTATCATGCCAAGATAAAAAATAATAATAATAATGAAAAAGAAATGGTTCCCATAAAATAACAATAATGTATTTTATATAATAGTTGAACTGATAAGATTTAAAGGATAGAATTTTGAACTATTTTTGATGTGGCGTGTCCTGTTACGTGTACCCAATTTTGGATCCTTGTTCCCAAGTTTTGAACGTTAGATAAGTAAAGGGTTGTTTGGATTTCTAGTTTTCATAACCCATAACTCAAAAATAGTGGGACCCATAGCTCAAAGTCCGTTTGGGAGCACCATAACTCTGTTTCCATCACTCAATTCTCTAATTTTTGAATTATGAGTTATTGAGTTATGGAAACTGAAAACACATTTTAGCTGTTTTCAGTTTCCATAACTCTGTTTTCAATGGCATTTTTGTAATTAAAACAACATTTTGGGTCCCACGGTCAGAGGTCAGCCGCAACTTTTGACTATTTTTTTTTTCTCTCTCTGGGTTCAGTGATCTTCTTCTTCTTCTTCTTCATCTTCTTCTTCTTCTTCTTCCTTTCACACTGGTGGGTTTTGGAGTTTAAGATCATAACCTTTATTAAAAAAAAAAGATTTTTTTTTTGCAAACACAAATCAGAATCAAAGACCCGGAAGGGCTCCAAATCTTTGAAAGTCAAGAAATTTGCAATCTTTGTGTACCAAGTCAAATCAGATTCACATTCTCATCTCTCACAATACATAACCCAAGCAAGAAAAATAGAGAGAGAGAAGAGGCAGAGAAAAATAGATAAAAAGTTTCTTAGTGTGGAAATGTGTGTAGAATAGTGGGTAAGTACTAAAATTTTGCAAAGGAGATGAGATTGTAGAGGCGGGTCTCACTGAAAGTTTTTGGGTTTTTTTTTTTCTTCTTCTTTCATTGGGTTCGAGCTCCCTCCGCACCTCTGCCTCCATCGCCCTCTTCTTCTTTCACTGGATTTTGGCCTTGGTTTGAGATTTGAGAATGGTCTGCAGCAGAGCAAAGATCGAAGAGGACTTGCGGAGAGTCGGCCGAGCCATCTTGGCGCTGCTGGACCAGACGGTGGTGTTGCTGGGCTTGTCTTCATCGGCCAAAGAGGGTAGAGGGAGGTCTCCATAAAAGCCAATGCAGAAAAGACCAAAAAGAAAGAGATGAGAGAGAGAGAGAGAGAGAGAGAGAGATATTAGGGGTTGTGAGTGTGTCAGGCATAGGTCCCACAAACAGTGAAAAAATATTGAGTGATGATAAGTTAAGTGATGGTGCCAAACAGAGTTCGTGTAGAGTGATAGGGTATTTTGAGTGATGAGTGATGAGTGACGAAAATTGAGTGATGAGTGATGAAAAATAAAAATCCAAACAAGGCGTAAGACACTTAAAGACACATATCTTCACCTGAATTCCATACCCAAGTGATTTAGAATCAAAGTGAAGTGGTTTGCCTGTACATGTTGAAACAATCTTGAAAGATATAAAAAGAAAGGGTTCCCATAAAATAACAATAATGTATTTTATATAATAGTTGAACTGATAAGATTTAAAGAAAAGAATTTTGAACTATTTTTGACATGGTGTGTCCAATTACTTGTACCCAATTTTGGATCCTTGTTCCCAAGTTTTGAACATTAGATGAGTCAGACACTTAAGACACATATCTACACCTGAATCCCATACCCAAGTGATTTAGAATCAAAGTGAAATGGTTTGCTCGTACATGTTGAAACAATCTTGAAAGATATCAAATGTGGTGATTTTATTAATTTATTATCGTACATGTTCCTTTTTGTTCTTGTTGGTTTTGTTATTGATGACTGTCCCCTTGTTGCAATTCTTCTCTATTCATTCCTTCTTTTTTAATCAATTTAAATTTCCATTTCTCCATATTTAACTGCTGATTCATGTCATTATCTAAAATCATGTTGTCTTTCTGCTTGAAATCTGAATTTTAAATTGAGTTTTGATTTTAACTGTCCTTAGATATAGATCTGTTATCATCAAACATATACTCACCTTCTTGGTTTGTTTTTTTTTTTTTGGTAGCAATGGTATGTTAAATATCCAGAGGAAGCTCCATGGTTTGAACTATTGATTATCCCTCTTCGCTTTGAGCTTCTTTGTTCCATCATGATTCCCATATCAATTAAGGTAAGCTGTTGCATATGATGCCAATAACCTTAGATTGTCTACATTCTCACTATAATGGTTTGGAATGTTTGCTATTATTATTTAACACAACCAAATCTTATTTTTTAAAAATCCAGAAATAGTTGAACTTTATGCATTTTATGGATGTTCTGAAGCCTAGAATGCTGTTCCTTTGTTTTATGGATAATTTGGCAAGAGCATATTTGTAGAACTTTTTGTGGTGTCAAGTGCCCAATTCATAATATCAAGCAATTGTTGCTAAGATGTTTGTTTGAGTGGATGGTTGTCTTAGGAAACATCCCTTTATTTTCTTTCTTAGAGTTCTTAGCTTGCATTTGACTGTATGATTTCTCTTTTTTGAAAATTTCGTAACTGTACTTTTTACTGTTGCTGAATGAAATTATTTGTAACTATAAAAAAGGAAGAGTTTGGAAGAGAGAGAGAGAGAGAGAGAGAGAGAGAGGGGGGGGGGGTAATTCAATTTCTGTGGTCTTAATGAAAATACCACTTACGTTGAAGACCCTCTCTTATTTTAGGTGTAATATTCCGTATAGAATAGATCCTTAGCATTGCATATTTTCTTGCTAGTGCTAGATTAATGATGGGAGACCATAATAATAACTTGAAAATTTTTAGTTAAGACAATTTTGCTTTGATTGATTTTCTGGATCATTATGAGATTGTGTGGAGATGTTAAGGTATAGCCATTACTAGTAATGAGAAAAACTGAAATGTTTATTTCTGGCAGGTATCCCTGGATCTTGTGAAGAGCTTATATGCAAAATTTATTGATTGGGACAATGGGATGATTGACCAAGAAACTGGTACTCCATCCCATGCAACAAAGTAAGTGACTTGAAAAAAGATTTAACAAACTTTACCATATGAAAAATGTTGTGTTGCATATCTTTAGGAGGTGTTTGTTTTATGTGACAGTACAGCAATAAGTGAGGACCTGGGACAAGTTGAGTACATTTTAACTGACAAAACTGGTACCTTAACTGAAAACAAAATGATCTTTAGAAGATGTTGTATCAATGGCGTTTTCTATGGAAATGATAGTGGAGATGCTTTAAAAGGTTTGGTTCTTTGCAGTGTTGGAGCTCTTCCTTTTTTTCTTGTTTTTCTGTCACATATAGTTGTTTTTATTATTATTATTTTTTTCCATAAGCAATATCTGTCCTATTTAGTTGTTGCATTGCAAACTTTTTCTCAATATATTATTTAATGCTTAGTGAAATCAAAATTGGGTTTCAGGATATATAGATAAGTCAAAAATTACTCCTGGACACTTGTCAAAGAGTAATCACTCTGGATTTTTTTTAGGGTTTTATTTGTGTCATACAGTTGAGTCGCCTATATAGAATCATGTTTATATAAAAAAAAACCTATATAGAATCATGTATTGAAGAGTTTGGCGATGTTTTAGAATATACCAAAACACATACATTCTTTCTCTTGATTCACATCACAGCCAAATTTGAGGGTTTTTTTTATTTAAAATTTCTCTATGTAGAAAGTCAATGCATGAATGTTGATTTTTTCTTATATTTTTAACCCCAAGCACTTAGTGCTGATTTAAGTCAATCATTGCTGCGTTAATCTAATGCTCTAGTCTGCCGTTATTTTTAAGCTTTTCATGATTGGTCTTTCATTATCCTTTCCATCCATTTCCTTGCTTTGACCAAATTATAGAGTAGTGTTTTTGTTGGATTGAGTTACTTGACCATGTGCTTCACATGGACATGGTTATTCAATGGAAAATTCGCTTGAGTTTGTCACGCTTTAATCTCTTGATTTGTCCAATCAACTAACATGATGGACAGAAGGAAACATTTAATGAAAATGCAAGTGTTTATACTAATGCATGAATAATCAAGCTTAACTTGTCTTATTTGCTGGTGTATTTCTTGATTCTCTTTATTTGTTCCGTCCATTCTAAAAACTCTTTTAGATTGCAAAACTTTGTATTCTGATCAGTTCCATGCTTTGATACACAGATGTGGAGCTTCACAATGCAGTTTCCAGTGGTTCTCCTGATGTTATTCATTTTCTTACAGTTATGGCAATATGTAATACAGTTATACCAATTAAGGCGTGAGTATAGTTTCATTTATGGTTAAATTCCTGCTGGGATTTTGGGATCTATCTCAGATTCAAATCAAGGAAACTTTCTACTTTTGTCTGCTTTAGATGTACATGCACATATACTAGTTTTGAAATATTTCTTGTCTGTTTGTTCTGTTGCATATAGCAAAACTGGAGATATCTTTTACAAGGCACAGTCTCAGGATGAAGATGCTCTTGTTCGTGCTGCTGCTTGGCTGCATATGGTTTTTGTCAATAAGAATGCAAATATTCTTGGTAAAATTTATTTGCCTTTTGCTGTAATAGAAAGCATGTAGCAGATAGTGAGGGTGATGATATGGTTTACCTTAAATTTATTGCAGAGATCAAGTTCAATGCTTCAACAATTCAATATGAAGTCTTGGAAACTCTTGAGTTCACTTCTGATAGGAAAAGAATGTCAGTAGTTGTAAAAGATTGCCAGAATGGAAAGATCCTCCTTTTGACAAAGGGAGCAGATGAAGCTATTCTGCCTTATGCATGTCCTGGTAAACCCTAGATATTGATGATATTTTTAACTCTTTTAAGAAGGATTGTAGGAAAGCATTATAAGATGTGTAGCTCGGGAGTTCCTTCCAAATTCATGTTCCATATGAGAAACATAATTTATTTATTTATTTATTTATTTATTCGCTCATTTTAACGAAGAGAAACATGAATTTGGTACTGAATCACTCCCATTTGGTTAGTAAAAGCTGTGTATTTTTGGGTATGGAATAAAAGCACCAAACCATCAATTCTCTCACTGTTGAAGTTGATACTCTTCTTCATTGGAGGGAGAGAGTAGAAGATGCTACTTTTATTTAAATAAATCTCCTTAGGCGTCTATAGTAGGGGTCAGAAATCTACATGAGCAGAAACTTGTGGTTTTTATTCTTCCCAGGAAAGGGAATAAGCAACTCATTAAAATTCAGAGTATGGTGCAGTCTAAATTGATCCGTTTAGAAGGGCAGAGTTGAAGTATAGAGTCAAACAAGTAGGTGTAACTGTGGGTCAGAGCGAACCTATTTGAAGTGCTCATTTTGTCCTAGGTTGTCTACAAGTTTAGTACCCTAATGTCATTGCATAGGTATTGCGGGTTCAGAATTAGGACCCTGCATGGTTGCTGTTGACAGTGTTGTAGCCTGCTTTTGTGTTGCATTCTTGTTGCTTGTGATGTTGGACGGAAGAGACAAATTAATTGGGCTGAGCAGGAGGGGAGAGGGTGTTAAAATTGAAGGCTTTGCCATTCCTTTTGGGGTTTTCTCGGAACTTACACTTATGGATCTTGTTCTCCCCTCTTCTTCTCAATTTGAGGGGATCCTATATTGCTGAGGAGGGAGGATGGATAATGACCTAAGAAGCACCAGCATTATATGGCATACTATATATATATATATATATATATATATATATGGCAATGACAATACATCCATTATTGAAAATTTAAGACATGATATGCTATGAATACTTAAGTTATTTAATACTTGTATTGTTATGCTTATCATATGAAAAAAGTAATAATTAATTCATAGGTATGTATTTTGAAATACTTTAATAAATATTACATATGGATCATCCTTTGCTTCATTGCCCCATAGCTTTTGAGCTATGGTTTTTGTTGTTTTGTTTGTTTGGACTTCATTGGGTTATGCCGCATAAGGTATTTGAGTTGTTTGAGTCTTGGCAAGTTATATTTGGGCGACATCACAATGTAAATATTTGGAGACTTGTGCCGCATTGCTTGATGTGGTGTATTTGGAGTGAAAGAAATGCTAGATGCTTTGAGGGATTTGAGCGGTCTTTGCTAGAGATTAAGTCTTTTTTCTTACATACTCTCCTTGCTTGGAGTGTGACTCTATCGCATTGTTCTTGTTTTTCCTTTCCTGTTTTACTTGATCATTGAAATTTAGTTCTTGATTTTTGCTTCCACAGTACATCCCTATTGTAGTGGTAATTTGAAAACAGGGATTTGGGAGGACAAGGCTACTTCACATTATGTAGTCTACTGTTACCCTTCTGATTGGATGATTCATTGTATTTGCTTGCATATGCCTTATTCTTTTGCAATGGAATGAGTTATGTTCATTACTTAATATTATTGGCTGCTATGATACCGTGGCTCTTTTTTGACTCAAAAAGAAAAAGGTGGTGCTCATTAATTCTTGCAAGGCTTGACTATTGTGTGAAGATTCTAAAGGTGAACCCCCACCAGGGGTGCCTCAGTGGTAAAGGAGAGTGTCTGGACTAACTTTAAATCCACAGAAGTCTTTGGTTTGACTCCTAGCTGAGGCATTTCTCGATTTAGCTGATGCCTACTTAGTGGGGGTGTGTAGGCATCTGGGGTTTTACCCCTCAGGGGTGGTCCCACTGGCCCATAACTTGAGGGGGTTCCTCAATATAAAAGAAAAAAAAGAAAAAAAGATTCTAAAGGTGGATTCTAATAGTAATTTTTTGATCATTTAGCTGAGAATACTCAGCCATTTGTATTAGTTATCTAAAAAATCGAACCAATTTAAATTACTTACTCTGCTAACCCTGAGGTTACTTCAGGACAGCAAACAAGGGCTTTTTTTGAAGCTGTGGAACAGTATTCTCAATTGGGGCTGCGTACACTATGTTTAGCTTGGCGTCAATTAAAGGAAGATGAATATGAAGAATGGTCTTTGTTGTTTAAAGAGGCCAACAGCACCTTAGTTGATAGGGAGGTAAAATGTACATCTCAATATTCTAGTTAAGATATATCCAAGTATATCGACACGTGGTTTCCTCAATTTTCTTACTTTTGCAGTGGAGAATTGCTGAAGTCTGCCAAAGGTTGGAACATGATTTGGATATTCTTGGAGTTACTGCAATAGAAGACCGTCTACAGGTGAATATCTGTAGTTGGATAGTTGACGTATATTTTATTTATTTATTTATTGCATGAAATTTCATTCTTTTTGATCTTTGATCCTTGGGGTTGGGCGCAGGGGGGGGGGGGGTGTGTGGGGTGGGGAATGGGATATGATTTTCTACTTATTATCCACAAGAAGCAAAAATGAAAGGGTAAAAGGAGAAAAACCACTTATCATCAAATGTTGACTTTATCCAATTGTTTTAAAATTTTCAGGATGGTGTACCAGAAACAATAGAAACACTAAGAAAAGCGGGGATAAACTTTTGGATGCTGACTGGAGACAAGCAGAACACTGCCATACAGATTGCTCTCTCATGCAATTTTATTTCCCCTGGTAGTTGCTATCATTTTCATTCGTTTCTTGTCTTATCCCTTTTTTCTAACAATGTTCTACTGTTTTTCTTTTAAATTTTGAGACACATATGCATGCAAATGAGAAAAGTCGTGATCAAAGTATCAAGCTCTGTGTGATTCTCTTGTTGCAATGCTTCACCTGCCGACTTTAAGTATTTGGGTTTCTATACTTCTGTCCATCCATATACCTGTTTGACACACAAATGGTCTTTGTTTTAACTTGTGCTAAGGATCTAATTCCAATTTTTCTCTTTTTGTTGGTTTATATAATGAAGTAAATTCATGAAAATTGGGAACTAAACCTAAAACTTCAAAGGATTATGCAACATTTATGTTGGATTTTTAATGAGTCCTTGTATTATTGTTCGAAATATTTCCCTGATACAAATGTCTCTAACATGAGTGTTGCATAATATTCTTTTAATTGGTGTTCTTGGTTTATCAGGTATTACAACATGAGTGTTGCTTTTGAAAGCTCTAGGAAGACTGAAACTTTTCATCAGATATAATTTTATGACATTACCAAATATCAGAACCATTAATTGTTGCATTATTTAACAAATTGACAGAGCCAAAAGGGCAGCTTCTATTAATTGATGGCAAAACTGAAGATGAAGTTCGTCAAAGTTTAGAGAGAGTTTTACTCACAATGAGGATAACAACGTCAGAACCTAAGGTACAGCTTTTACAGTCTGTCAGTCAAATCAAAATTCAGTCATGAGTTATTTGCATCCATTGACACTCTTGGGAGCTAGAGCAATAAACTGTAATGATTAAATGATATATATATATATATATATATATCTGTATTTTAATAATACTTGCTGTCTGAACTGAATTTGGATCTATTGAAAATGTGAATCGTAACACAATAAATGAAATTGGGTTCATGGGTGTTTATGCATAAAACTATGACACCTCAAATTGTGTGGTTGTAATTTGACTAGTCCTTTTAGGATATATCATAGATGTGGCTAACACTTTCTTTGGATCATGACAAATGGTATTAGGGCCAACTTGGTGATGCCATTTTGACTCAGGGGCTGGGATAGCGCTTTGCTCACGTCATGACAAAAATATTCTAATGTCTTTTTAGAAGTATTTGGGGCTGGGATAGAGTCTTTTTTTTATTATAGATATATTTGAAGCACTATAATACTATGTGAAATATGACTCCAGAGTCCAGTCTAAAACAGATTTACCTACGTTGCATTTTGTATTGGTGGATGATGTAGTCTTGAAGTCATAATTGTTTGACTAGGTTTGGCAACAGTGATGGTTATTGTGGTCAGCTGCATTTCTATATTTAATTGAACAGGAGAATTAATTGTTTTTTTTTTTTTTTAACTTTAAGCAAGCGTTACCTTGTTTAACATAAATTTTTTCTTATAATTTCATTTTCTGCCTTAATGTTTTGAGCAGGATGTGGCATTTGCTGTTGATGGTTGGGCTCTTGAAATTGCACTTAAGTATTATCGGAAAGCCTTTACTGAATTAGCAATATTGTCAAGGACTGCTATATGTTGTCGTGTGACACCATCACAAAAGGCGCAGGTGGCCCCATCAAACTTTTTGCTTGTTATATTTGTATTTTTTTTCCTTGTACTCCTTTGGCTTGTTAAGTTTACTTTTTATCTTCATACATGCAAATACTTGGTTATTTTAAGATTTTCTTTGTCTGTTTTTATTCCTTTTTCTTGCTTATATTGTTTTATCTTCTTTTTTCCTCCTCCCCACGAACGAGGTTCACTGCTGTACTAATATGAATATAAGATGCACCAAGCTTCTAATAGCTAATGAATTGTGAACTACAGCAATCAAATATTAAAATCCGGGAGGAAGAATCTCTAAATTTTTAAATTTCGGCCCTAGAAAACCAAACCTCCTGATAACCTAATTTAATGACCAAACCTCCTGATAACCAAATTTAGTGGATGCCTCAAGATATTCAAATCTAATATTAGCTATGTTGAATCTATTGCTGGCGGTAGGCCATGTCTAAAAAATGATCAACATAACCTAAAGCAGATATTCAGAAGGAAGTTATGTTTCAACCAATTGGTTATATTGTGTATAAATTCCTTTTCTGCTGTCTAGGTGCAAGAGTTGCTTTACAGCTACCATTAGGGATGTGGGTTCCAAAGTGAAGAAAAAAACATGAAAGAAAAATAATAATTTAATCGTGGTTTGCCAGTACTGACAGAAAACCTGTCTACATGTGCTTGTGGTGAGTTTAAGGTTATGAGAATTTATGGGTTTAGGGTTTAGGATTTTAAAAGAAAGAATTAGGGTGTTTGTGGAATGAATTAGAGTTTGAATTGTTATCTCTATTTGTAGGGAAAGTATGTAGGGTTTTTAGGGTTTGATAGGGGAAGGGACTTGGTTGATGCAAGTGCTTTGAATCTCTATATATAGCATCCTCTGTATCAGAAATATCACTAAGATCTTCTGTCTTAGTGGTCTTGAAGGATTGTTTAATTGCTGGTCACATGCTATGACTACTTTTGTTATGGAGAAAACCTAATTTTTTTTCTTCTTCTCTCACTTATACTCTTAACTGCATGGGCAATTGTTTGTCTGGTAGAGTAGACATTTAATATTTGTTATTCTAATTATTGCAGCTTGTGGAGCTCTTAAAATCATGCGACTATAGGACATTAGCTATTGGGGATGGTGGGAATGACGTGAGGATGATACAACAAGCTGATATTGGTGTTGGCATCAGTGGGAGAGAAGGACTGCAGGCAGCAAGGGCAGCTGATTATAGTATTGGGAGTAAGTTAATGCATACCTATCCATGCATTTCTACTTGTGTTGTGTGTGCATATCTGGATGAGAAAGTTGTTTAAGACAGAAACTTGTAGGTATGTACTTGTATTGCATTTGATTTTTGTTTGATGGTTGTGAATTACAGCTAAACTTTGCTATTAATTTCTTTCAAATGTTATACTTCTGTAAAAGGAATTCTCAAATGCAAAATGTTAGATGCTATCTTTATCGGTTTTGTGTGTGAACATCCGTAATGCTCCATTGAAGTCTCAACTTTCGAAGCTGACTGGGCTTTAAAATGAATTCTCCCTAGCTTTTCCATGTGCTGATACCTGTTTTGACATTGAAATGCTCCACACATTTGAGCTAAAAGTAGGAAGTGCAAGGGAAACTATTTAAGTTTGCAAAGACACTACAAAATTTAAAAGAGACAATTAGATTATATTATATGCTACATGTATACAAAAGTGATCCCACCCCCCAAGACTACTTTTTGATTGAGCCTCAACTATATCAACTGTACTTAAATGGTTAGATTATGATTGGTGGTGATAACATCATTGTTCCTATCACTCTTACAGAGCTAGAAGCATTCACACAATTTTCTTATGATCTTGATAAAGCTACATAAAATCAAATGGCAAGAGGTTGTCAATTTATGCAAGTTGCTCAAACCAACCCAATAGCTCCCTCAACTGGAATTATAAATCCATCACGCATTGGTTCTATTGCTGTTGGTAACTAAATAACTAATAATGCAGTGATGATCATGTGCAACAAATTTTTTCTTCGAGCATATTTATGCTTATGGGTTTCATTTCAGAATTTCCTGTCAAAACTGAAGTCTTTGTGAATAGATCTGGTCAACTGCAATATTGTCTACCAGAAGACGTCTTTTGCATGTTTTTATTTTGTATTACTTAAAAGATATTTTAGCCCCTTCAAACGCGATCCTTCTGTCTTAGAAGTAAACCATGTGAGTTTACCTTCTCTTTTGGGAATTATACTCAACTCAACTAACCCTTAATCCCAACTAATTGGGATTGGCTAGATGGATCCTTTTGCACAACTTGACCATATCTGAGGCCATGTCCCTAGTTACCTCTCAAAAAATCATATCTTGTTATGAAATTTTTCATTAATAAATTCAGAATTGCACTAAGAAAATGTTGTTCATATGATGGCTTTTCTTTGCCTGCTAGGATCATTTGCCTTCATCTTATTTAATGCTCATTCCATATTGAAAAAATTCCCTTTTTTATAATGTCCTTCAAGTTTTGTTTCTTGTTTCTTTGAACTCATCATGTCACATACCCATGATGGTTAATGTTAGTTTTTTTTTTTTTTTTTTTTTTTTTTTTTTTTTTTTTTTTTTAATACTCCCTCCTCATATTTTTGGTCCTATTTAGAAAATCCAACTTTTTAAGGGAACACTATTTAGTGTTAGTTTGGATACAACGTTTTTTCCTCAAAGTTTGCGTTTGTGCTGTCCCGTGTGTTTTTTAGTGGGTCCCGTGCACTGTTCATGGGACTTGCAAGTACTTTTTTCAACAAAAACAACTTTAAAACTGGGTCTCATGGCACTATTCACACATTTAAAAATTATTTTGCTACAGTGTTTTCAGTTTTCAACAATAAGTGGTATCTAAATAGACCTTTAATGTGTTGTCTTTAATTAAAAATGTATAAGTTCCCAAAACTACCCTCATTAATTTAAAATTTAGTGAACGAATGGTATTGAGTTTTTAAATAGAGTAAGTTAGGAAATTTATTTATTGACTTTTCAAAGAGGACCACATTTTGGGACATCCCAAATGGAATATAGGACCAACAATTTGAGACAGAGGGAGTATCATATTACAATAATATTGAAATTTTTTGACTGCTTCCCTTGTTTTGCAGAGTTCAGGTTTCTAAAGCGGTTGATACTAGTCCATGGGCGGTACTCATACAACCGTACTGCGTTTCTGTCGCAGTATTCCTTTTATAAATCCCTTCTGATTTGTTTCATCCAAATCTTGTGAGTTTCCACACAGTGTCCCTTGTTTTGATGCCTTTATCTTTTGTGGTTCTTAATAGTCTTGAGTATTAGACTTCCTTCAAATTTGATTTTTTTCTAATGTACTGACATTAGAGAACTTTCAGTTTCTCTTTTATTTCAGGTGTCTCTGGAACTAGTCTTTTCAATTCTCTCAGCTTGATGGCTTATAATGTTTTCTACACTAGTATTCCTGTTCTAGTCAGTGTCCTTGACAAAGATCTTAATGAAGAAACAGTAATGCAGCATCCACAAATTTTATTTTACTGCCAAGCAGGGAGGTTTGATTTCATAATGTTATCCACCTTATTTTTTCAAATTTTATGTATTAGATTTTATAACTTTTTTATTTGTGGGGATGTGAGCTTGGAAATTAGGCTTATTGTTGGTCAATGGTCACTGAACTCACAGTATCAATTTTTAAACAGGCTTCTAAATCCTAGCACATTTGCTGGATGGTTTGGGCGATCTCTCTTCCATGTGAGTCCAATTTTCTTCTTTTACCATCATTGTTGCACCCATGGTTTGTTAGCTTAGTTTGAGCATATTTTCTTTCACTTCTAGTGTTTCCCTTGTTAATTTCTTGTATTCCAATCAAAAAATTTCTTTTGTACTAGAGTTGTGCCCCTATTAATAAGAATGTTAAGATGGATAAATAGAAATACACGGAAAGATAGGGTTCAAAATGAAGAAATTTGTTTAAAGATAGGGGTAGCCCCTATTGATGAAAAGATGAGGGAGACACTTAAGATGGTTATTTCATGTTCAAAGAAGAGTGACTAATGCACCGGTAAGAAAGAGTGAGTTGATCCAAGTTGGTAACGAAAAAAGGTTAAGGAAGACCAAAAAGCACATTAGTAGAAATAATAAAAAAAGGACATGACAATTAAGGGAGTAACAAAGAGTATGACTATAGATAGAGTAGAATGGAAGAAAAGAATATATACGGCTGACCCTAACTAACCTGTTGAGGATCCATACCGACCTCAAAAATTTGGGACTAAGGCTTTGTTTGTTGTTGATTTAGGAGATTTTGTTTATGGATTCTTTCTCCTTTTCCTCTTTTCTGGTGCTTCTCTTGTATAACTTCTCTGTACAAATGGTTTGCTTCCCCTTTGGTGTTATTTTCAATGACAGTCATTGCTCATCAACCACAAACTAAAACCAAAAAAAGAAAAAGAAAAAAGAGTTCATCTCAGATCATTTAATAATATCTATAAGAGGTATTTTTCCCATATATAAAAGCAAATTGAAGTTTCTACCCAAATGAGTTGATTTGCTCAATAAAAATTTATACCAGTTACTTTTACCTGTTGACGCTGGCTATGATCTGCAGGCAATTGTTGTGTTTGTAATCAGCATACATGCGTATGCCTATGAAAAAAGTGAAATGGAGGAGGTTTCAATGGTGGCACTCTCGGGATGTATTTGGTTGCAGGCTTTTGTTGTGACGCTGGAAACCAAGTAAGATTCAATCTCATACTTGGTCGCAAATGCAAATTTCACTTAGTCCTCTGAACTTTGGCATTATCTAAACTGGCTTTAGTAATCTTTGTTTATATCCTTTTGATCTCAATACAAAATTAAAAAGCGGGCTTTGATGGTGTTTCCTTAATCACCAAGAATGAAAGAAAGACAAGCATTACTGTTGTATTCACCATACAGCGATAAATTTCATCCTTTGTGTACAACACTTTATAGAAGATGCATTTATTTTAACTTTAAAACATGTCTATTCCTTTTAGTGTTGCTCATAATTTTATGCCCTGAAAACTTTCTAGAAAGGTTAAAAATGATTTGAGTCTGCTCTAACTACTTTGACACATGCAGCTCGTTTACAATACTGCAATGTATTGCTATATGGGGGAATTTGGCTTCCTTCTATTTCATCAATTGGATCTTCAGTGCCCTTCCATCATCAGGGATGTATACAATTATGTTTCGGTTGTGTCGGCAACCCTCTTATTGGACAACTGTGTTCGTAAGTATCTCTTTCTAGTTAATGTTTCTCTCTTGTTTTATTTTTTTGTTGGGAGAAAGAGGGAGAGAGAGATGGGGAATATTATTGTTGCAGTTTTTGTGGGAAAAATGATGACTGTGAGACTTTTTACTATGATTTGGTCTCCCTCATATATTCTTCTAGGAGATGAACCATACCTTTCACTCCCCTGTAGTCCAGTTTGACTAGCAAGGCACTGTTGTTCTTACCCCTTTATCTGCTCTTCAGATTCAATGATGTACCAACTGTTGCCAAACCAAGGAAAAAAGGCTTTCTGTTAAATAGTTCAAGCAAAGAAAGAGAACACACACACACACACTCACACATACACACACAAAAGGCCAAGCTACCCTCTCTGCCAATCCTTAAATGCCTGCCTGAGAGGCACAGCCCTGGAGGGAAGCAAATACCCATCTTAGTAGTGCCAAGTTTATGTACTGATGACACTTGAATTCCATTGCAGCTCATAGTTGCTGCTGGGATGGGTCCAATTCTAGCTCTCAAGTACTTCCGATATATGTACAGACCAAGTAAAATCAATATACTTCAGCAGGCTGAACGCTTGGGTGGACCTATTTTGTCTCTCGGGAGCATCGAACCACAGCCAAGACCCATCTTAGAGAAAGAGGTTTCCCCTTTGTCTATAACTCAGCCCAAGAATAGGAATCCAGTTTATGAACCTTTACTATCAGATTCACCAAATACTCGAAGGTCTTTTGGATCGGGAGCCCCATTTGATTTCTTTCAGACACAGTTCAGATTGTCTTCAAGCTACTCCAGAAATAAAGACAACTAAATTACACAATTAATCCAGCAGATTGAATTAAACATTTTCTAGTTGCCACAGTTGTAGCATCTTCCTATTTTTTTGGTTATAAACCAGCAATGTATGCAGCACATATAGGTTGCTAGATATCGGATTGGTATAACTTACAGAAATGAATGGTATATTTAATATTTATTTTTGGTCTGGTAAAAATGAATAATTCAAATCACAGCATTATTTTTAAAATCTAATTTTTGTTTGTTGTACCTTTAGGAGATCAATAAATCTTGGACTACCAAAAGTAAGAATTAAGCACGCTAAGGGGGTGTTTGGATTTTGTGTTTTCCATCACTCATTACTCTAAACTCATCACTCAAAATTGGTGGGTCTCACATATGCTACACTTGTTTGGATGAGTTTTCATTTTCTGTTTTCATCACCCAAAACTCACTAAATTGAGTTGAGTTTGTGAAAATGAAGACCAAAAAAAATGATGTTTTTGAGTTACGAAAACAAAGTTATGGTGGCATTTTTGTAATTTCATTCAACTAATGGGCCTCACGTTTTGTGTGTTGTCAAATCCATGCCCATTTGACTTCCCAGCTCTCTTCTCTCTCATCAGACCAGACTTCCTTCTTTTTTCTTTGATTTTCTATGCTCTTCATCATTACCTCGTCATCTTTTTTTCTTTTTTCTTTTTTTTCACGCTAGGTCTAGGCTTGGTTTCTCTCTCTCTCTCTCTCTCACTCTCTCTCTCTCTCTCTCTCTCTCTCTCTCTATATATATATATATATATTTGTTCACTTTTTACGATCTTTTCTCCTCTTTTTTCCTTCTTTTAGTTCTTTCTAAGATTTGTAGTGTAATTTGTTGTGGTGTTGAAGGTGTTGGTGGTGTGAATGGTTGAATCTGCTATGGTGGATTGGTTTTATGTTTTGTGATTTGCACTGTGATTGTTTTTTTTTTTTTTTTTCTTTCTTTAGTTGGGTGCTGGGTTTGATATTTTGTTTCCACTGCACCAAGTCAATCCGTAGGTCTCACAAAAAGTTGAGATTTTTGAGTTTTTAAAATGAAAACTAAACTGAGTTTAAGGGCCCAACAGAGTTGAGTGTAAGTTGAGGATTTTCAAGTGATTAAAAATGAGTTATAGGGTGATGAGTTTTGAGTGATGATTTTTGGGTGATAGTGATGAGATATCAATCACTCATCATCAAAACAAAGCCTTAGTATTCATTAGCTAAAATTTCTTGAGTAATGATAGTTACGCACTTTTTTTCTACACACCGTACAAAAATCATATTTTTAAAACACAATTTCACAGTTTTAACTGAAATCATGAAATTGTGTTATCAAAGATATGATTTCAAAAAATTAGATTTTCCCTTTTGTTAATTTATTCACTTTTGTTTATCAGCTAACCACTGACCATATCAGAGAGCTGAGATAGAACCAAAATCACCTATCTTTAACTTTATTTGGCTCTCCCAAGTCTGCATGGATAACTGAAATCACTTTCACAATAATACCATTATTTGTTCTGTACTTTTTTCCTTTAAAAAGTACGGGTATCTGATACATGGTCCTTCACAACTCTTTTCCCAATCAAGTTTTGACTTTTAAGGACATTTTAGAGCAATCCCTTACGTGGTGCTAGAATCTTCTCAAAGATTTGGGCATTGATACTTTACACTTTTTATTTTCTGACTTGGGACTAACCAAAGAGAGAATCTTTTTGATCTGGCCGTCATAGCTGAGTAAAAAAACATCAAGATCAAAATCAAAGTATTTGGTGTATGCCCTTTAAAAGCTAAATGTACAATGCTTCTCCGTAAGCATATAATAGCAGTCTTTCAGGCCTTATTTAACACCGTTTTTGGATTGGTGGAAGGAGGAAAGAAAGAAAGCCATTTTCTCTTATTTGGTTGTAACGAAGGAAAGAGAGGAGTGAGTTTTGTCTGAGCTTAAAATTTGATGTCCTCCCATATTGAGTGGATATGGGAGGAATTAAAAGAATCCCAAAAATGTTGTATTATATTATTAAACAACTGTATTATCCTCACACTCATTGGAGCACCTTGGAATCTGATTGGAGGTAACTTGTTGAGATTGAGGAACCATGAATTGGTGGCTCTAATACCATATTAAATAAATGGAAGAAAAAAATTGTAGAGACTAGAGAGTAGAAGAGAGAAAGAGAAGAGGTACAAAGAATTACATACGTAGTTTGGCCTTAACAACCTATGTCCACGGCGTAAAACCCTAATGTCTATAAATGCTATTATATGATAAAGTGTGTAACACATGGAACCCTAATAGGGTTTATATAGGAGTATGGTTTAGGGTTAGTACTAGATGGACTTTACATGCACTAAGTTGGGCTCTTGGTCCATTAGATAAAACAAACCACAATAAAATTATATCCAAACAATATCGTTTAGGGATCATTTTATTCTACCTAGGTTTGTGATTTAACCGTTTTTGCATATACTATATGTTTTTTCATATAATTTGTTAAAATATTTCAAAAGTAATGATGGGGGACAACATTTAAACAAACTTTGTATACAAGACATAAAAAAAAATTACATTATTCACACTGCACCAAATGTTGAACCTTGGCCCATCCCCTCTGAGCAAAGAACACTGAGCTAAAAACAACTCCTTAGAAAAAATTAAAAAGGGAAAAATGTCGCTGGTTCCCCAATTATGTTGTTGCCGGTGGTTCTTATAAATACTTAAATTCGAATATGTTTTTAGTAGGCCAACCATTAAGAAAGACCAATTGCCCTATTTGCCTCAATTAAATTTTCTCATAATTAAGCCTTGCTCTTAGTTACCACAAAGCCAATTGTCAAGAAGATCGATCTGTAGACAAATAGTTCTCTTTAAGGCTTTGTTTGGATTCACGGCACGTTTCCTGCGTTTCAGCTTTTTTTTTTTTTTTTTTTTTTTTTCAGCTCAGCGCTTATGGCACTATTCGTTAGCCATGAACAGTGAAAATAGGCCAATAAACACTACAGTACAGTAATTAATAGTAACAAAAAATTTTTTTTTTTTTCAGTTTTCAGTTTTTAACAAAATAAGTGGTATCTAAATACATACTTAGTGTGCATTTGGGAAGCGTGCTTTGCGCTTCCCAAGCGTTTACGTTTGCGTTTGGGATTTTTTTTTTCCCTGCCATTAACATTGACTTTTTTTGTGAACAGTATACCTATTCACTTTTCACGGGAGCCACAAAATATCACTTTTCAATAACTTTTCATTAAAAATAGGTCCCACGCAAATATTTACATATTTAAAAACTATTTTGCTACAGTATTTTTCAGTTTCAGTTTTCAATTTTTAGCAATATCTAAACGGACCCTAATATTTGTCTATACAGAATGAGATGAATGTTCGTACGTGGATCCAAATCATGGGGATCTAAAAAAAATGGTACCAATTTTTACAGGTGTCAACCATACCTTAGGGTAGGGTGAATGTCACATGCATTTAGAAAAGTATGGGCCTCTCGTCCCATATTTGGAACAATGCATTCAATAATATCCCCATAAATCTTTCTCAAAAAAAAAAAATAATAATAATAATATCCCCATAAATGAAAAAGAAAAAATGTGACCCCCAATACGGCAATACCAATAGTCAAGGCAGGTAGCTAGGGGACCCCAAAGCCTATCTATCATGGGCCATTTTAGCATGGGCTGCTCCCCTATCCCCACACCATTTCTTGTGAGTCAGTTGCTATCACCACCTAACCCCGCACTGCATTGCACCTAGCAGCTGCTAGAGCCAACAAGCCCTACCAAAAGAGATATTCCAAACACATCGTCATTCCTCCCCCACCACCCTAGCTGTCTTTCAGATAAGTAGCCCTCTTGGGAAACCAATAATATGCCATGATAAGAGTGGTACACTAGCCCAGTACCGTTTGTGATTAAATTCTCTTCTTTCGTGGTGTCCAACGTCGAGTGTCATGACCATTGATGTTAAAAACACTAAAAATTATCAACAAGTTACAAATCTCTTAACAAGTTAAAATGACATCGAAATTAATAAGTTCACAGTTTGTTTCCATAACCTGTCAGTAAAATAGTATCCAATTAATCATATTAGAAAGATATGACATTAATGACAACTTACCAAGCAATTAGTTGTGGAAAGCATTGTACAGTTTTTTTGTGTGCTGATCAACTGAACTGGGAGAAAAAGTAGTCTTATAAGAAGGCTACTATGAGAGCTCCTTGTTACCTTTTCTTCTTTAATCTGTGGATTATTGTTCTTTTGGATTCATTAGCTAACCAATTTGCAGGATACCCTGTTAGTTTTTTGTTTGACTGCTATTAGTGAAACCTTATCCTCAAAGTTAAGGTTACAGGAATTGTGACAGAACACCTAACTAGGGGTCTGCAAAAAAAGAAAATTGAGCCACCTGTACAAGCAAGTACAAAGGCTGATTCAAGGAACTTAGGCTAAGCTAGAAACTTCAGTGCTTATCATTTAAAATCTTGCATTTGATTTTGAAGTCGAAATTTCAACAATAAGGTTTATACCCTGTCCCCTATCATTTAATGTTGAATCAGCATATATGATAAACATATTGAGGACCATGAAAAATAATGACATAAAAATTGACTTATCCTTCTGTAAGGATCCAATGCAAAATCCCATTTTTTAATTTTCTTGATATTATCTAGAAAATTCCAGTGTGATGATCTCAATAGTCCATAGAATATAAAATACATGCATTTGTGGAACAATATCTAATGTGTGCCTGCTTTACCAGATGAAACTCATATATATGACAAAGTATTATGAACCTCAAATAGCTAGTTGGAAATTATATCCCTTGAGTTATACTCTTTTTCTTTCAGGTTGGCGGTGAGAATTGAACTCTCAACTCGATCAGGTCAACAACTTGGATTGAAATTTTCTTCTACAAGAATCAAGAAGTAGCCAAAATAATATTTTATTTGACCGAAAAACTGTTTCTCTAACAAGCCACCGCATCCCATAATCTTCTAATCAAGCCATGCTATCATACACTGCATGCTTGCCATTTGGCTCTTGAAGATTTGAGATGCCACCTAAGCTAACTAGATCCCAAAAAATATCTTAAGCATGATAATCTTGGGTTATTTGGTTAGGTTTAACACGTAAACTATTACATGCACAAAAAATTAAGAAATAAAATAAAATAAAACATAACAAAAACTAGAAAATGAAAACATAAGAAAGAAAAAGCATTATCCATTTCATTTCTTAATAGTTCAAACCTCATTATCAATACATGAAAGAAGATTAGATTTAGCTCTGAGCTCTCTACTTAGAAGAGAGACTCAGGCTCAAAACTTAAGAAAGGGAAAGTTTAACAAGAAAAATCCACACCTTCAATGATTAACAATGACAATTATCTTAACAATATAACACCAAATCACATATATATACTGTCATATATACGGCTGGTGCAATATGTACACTTCCAAATTCACCATCTTTCTCGTCAACATCAAGATCATTAGTCTTCTACATCAGTAGCTCATTGACCCAACCAAGATCCGGATCAGAGCAAGACCAGCCATTGTCATTGACCTTGTTGTCCTCCCCATTGTTGTTGTTGGTTTCATCAGCAAAGCTCTTGCTTGAACAATCCCCACTGAAAAAATTTGTAGACCTAAAAGAAGGCGGGTTTGGTGTTGAAGGAGAAAGAATAAACTGTTGCTGATCTTCAATATTGTTGAAAGAAACATCAAGCCAAGGCACATTTGGGCTTTTGGCAGACAAAGGTGAAGAGGTTTCATTGTTGAAAGAAACATCAAGCCAAGGCACATTTGGGCTTTTAGCACACAAAGGTGAAGAGGTTTCACTGAAATTCATACCCTCCAAGGAGCTCATTAACTCAGTTAATGCATCTTTGTAGCTCTGAACCCCATGATTATTCATCTGGGCATGCATACCACCACTGGACTCGGAACTCACAAACCGATCAGCGTAAAGAGAAATTGGAGAAAACCCATTAATGGAACGGTGTTTCCCTGGCGAGAGAGGTGGTGAAAGTGGTGGAGACAAATGAGACATACCCAATAGTGTTGAAGTCGGTGAAGAATTAGCACAGTAGCAAAACAAGCAGCAATGATTGGATGTCAATTTCTTCTTGCATGCAAGCTCAGGCGAAGAGTGATGAGAATTCAGAGGCAGAACACGAAGCTGGCGAGGTGTGTGAGCAAAGAAGCACACTTTTCGCTTACAATTTTTCCCATCTTTGCATGCCTCAGTTCTGTACCTAGCAGGGTGAAGCCAGCATTCAAACACGCCGTGAGCAAACTCACAGCTATCGCCACCGCTACACGAGCCGCGGCGATACTCAGGGCACACCTGGCCTGTGTAATGAAACCTTCTGGGGTCACGGCGGCGAGCCTTTTCGCCAGGATGCGCAAAAGGGCAGTCAGTCCAGTCGTGGCTCCGGCTTCGCGTGCAGCGGCGAACCTTGAACTCGTACATGCGGAAATGGTCAGAGGAGTAAGGGTCAGAGCCTGAATCTGAATCATCAAGATCGTCACCACCAACGTTGTTGTTGGACAGGAATTTCTGGAAGAGGGTGTCATCGGAGAAGTACATGTCTGGTTCTGAGATAAGGCGGCGATTGAGGAGCTTTCTTGGTGGGATATCAATGGTTTTGAGTGATTTTTTGGAGGAGATGAGTTGGTGAGAGGTGTGGAGGTTGTGTTGTTGCTCTGCACAAATGCTGCTCATCCTGTGTGTGTATTTATGTGAGAGAAAGGACTAATAATAATGTATGATGTTGATGTAGAAGGTACAAGAGGAGTTGAAATATATATAGCGAGGAGAGAGAGAGAGAAAGAGAGTGGACAAGCATGACGAGGATGGTAGAGAGTTATGGGCGGTGATATGCGTGGCTGCATAGTATTTGGGATCAGCATGCAAAGATGGGTATGTGGCAGATTGAGAATTCATAGCACACAAGACCTTGTCTATGGGCAAGCTCTATGTCTCTTTGAAAATTCTGAGATGGTTTTTGGATTTACTTTGGGCCGGTAATGATGCCATGTTGGTGTCACTAAGGGTTTGATGATGCTTCTAATTGACTTAAAGAATTGGGGTTGGGATAAATAAATAAAGGAAAATTATCATTTGACGCTCTGTGCACTTCATACACGTAATGACATATTTTTATAGACGTGTACGTACTTTCATCTAAACGATATTAAATATATTATATCTTAAAAATTAATATTTTACCAATTATAAAAATAATTTAAATAATTATTTATAAATTTTTTGAAGTGACACTAATTATATTAATTATTACCTAGTTATAAAATTTTAGTGGTTTTTAAGTTTCCCTTTTATATTGGTTAGGCAATCATATTTTTCAAGAATGTCATATTTTGTACATAAGTATATAATAACATATGATATGAGGTGTATGAATAGTGTATAAAAAAAGCTTGAAATAATTAAAGTTCTATAAATAAATAAGTAAAGAAAAATCTAGAACACACTTTATATACATTTTATTATTTATTTATTGTCTGACAAATGTTATGTAGAGTTCCACTCCAAGTTGTTTTCTTTTTTTACTCTTTTTTTTTCTTCTATAAATTAAGATGATTAAAAAGAGGATGGAACATTCCACGAACTGAATTGAAGGAACACTGATTAGGGAGTGAACAAATGATCCCTTAATAAATATGTGAAAAGGAATTGACATAATAATTTTCATTTTTAACTTTTGGTTGGCGAGAAAAGTTTTAGTTTCTGCTGATACTTTCCTGAACTGAGCTAGTTTGTCTAACCAATCAGCTGCTTTGTATGACTTTGATAAATATGATTCAGTTACTTATACCAGTGATACTCTTTTTCTATAGGGACATTTGAGTTTTGGACTTGTGTCCTTTATTGCGTCAAATAATTTTTCTTTCCTTCTAATCCGGGGGAAAAAAAAATTGCTGTAGGGGCCATGAGAGTTTTGGAAATTATTTCTTTTATTGCTGTAGAGGCCATGTGTGTGTGTGTTTCTCAAAAAAAAAAAAAAAAAAAAAAAAAAAAAACTAAGATTTAGATTTTTTTTTTCCTTTAAAAAAAATCCTTGATAGTACAGAGTTTTCATTTGTTTTAAGCGGACTTTTTCTTTTGTGTTGAATATAAAGCAGTGGAAAATAATAATCCTTAAACCAGATCAATATGTTTCTGTTGCTCCTATCAATAAAATAAAAAATTGCCCTAAAAGTTTAAACTCTTAAGTTAAACTCGGCTAAGGTAGTGCACATTGATCTGGAGACCCTAGGATAGAAGACATTATGTTTTTCAAGTCACATATATATATTAATTATCTTAGTTTTGCTTTTGTTAAGTTAACGTGTCCGTTTGGCAAAAATTATTGTTGCCAATTTATTTTACTATTTAGCTTATTTTTGTTAATATTTATGGATTTCACTACACTTTTTGGTACTATTTATGGATCTTACTGTATTATTTCAATTAACTTTTACCTTTATCTAAAGTACTTTCAGCAAAAAAATTTTATTTTTAGCAAAATAAGCAGATAATTAAGAAAAATGATGTATATTTAAAAAAAAAAATTGATGGGTATGTCAGTTTGGATTGAAGACTGCCATCATTTCTTCTCATTGTACAAACTACAAAGAGATTTTTTTTTTTTTAGAGCACTTACAAAGAAATTATTTGGTATGAATAAAGAAACTATCACTTTTTACTCCAAAAGAAATAATTTCTTATCTAATTATAGTATCTCAACCTATTAAAATACTCTTAATTTGAAATAGTTCTTTTTTATAATTCAGATTAAATATTATAGATTAAAAGTGTTTCTAGTACCGCATTATTTAAATTTTTAAATAACTTGTACTTCAAAGTGAAATGGTAGAACATAATTTATGTGTGGTATTTTAAGAGTAGAGGAGCCAAACTTGAGGGAGACTAACAGCGCGTGTTACTTACATGCATTCATCTCTACGTGAATCTGGTCTCATAATTATTTCATGGCAGTTACACTTACATCAATCTAATCTCTTCAGCGTGTAACAAAGTTACAAATCTAATTGTACACATTACTGTAATTTACAATTAGTACAACTCTTTTATTCATTCATGTTTAAGAAATTTAAAGTTGTGTTCGAACTCATTTGTGTTGAGTCTCTCTCTTTTCCTTTCTTGTGAGCCTATTTTAGAACTAATAAACTTCAGGCCTAGTTAACAGTGGGCCAGGGCCTGTCACCTTTGCTAATTAAGAGTACTTTGTTCAAATTCACCAAGAAGGTCTAGGTCTAACTTACCCTTTTTTTTTTCTTTTTTCTTTTTTTCTTTTTTTGTTGAAAAACAGTTCAAAGATTCATTAATTAGGAAATAGGCTTACCAGCCAGTATAAAACTACTAATATCCGACTCTCTTAGCTTATGTAACAGCAACATAGTTTCCTTGCCTAAAGGTATGAAAAAAAAAAACAAAAACTCTTTAAAGAGTGAACATAGAATAAAGTATCCTTAACTAAATGGCCAAAAGCAGAATGAAACATATAACCATTTCTAAGAGAATTGATGACAATTTCTGAGTGGCCCTCCGTAATGGAGTCGTGGAGACCTACTTCATGGACAAACAGGGCAGCACGTCGAGCTGCTAGCATTTCCATAACTACAACAGACGAAGGCAGAGGAATTTTCTCCAACAAAGCAGCCATAACATCACCTTCATGATTTCTTATCACCACTCCTATCCCAGCTTCACCCGAAGCTTGAAAGATGGCTCCATCAAAATTTGTTTTTAAGCCATGTATGTCAGGAGGCTACCACTTCATTGATTTAAGTCGAGCTTTCTTCCTTGGGAATCTTCCATGGGATCTATGAAGAGATAAAAATCTCTTATCTTCAAGAGCAACCTGATTCAAAGGGAAAGCATTCTCCTTCGCTCGGATTTTTTTCCGTTGAGTCCATAACAACCAAGCAATTACAGCAAAGAGTTCACGTAGGTGAGGTTTGTCCCGAACCTTATCCACCAGGTTTTCGAAGGAGCACCTAGCCCTTCTAGTTCGATTAATCCAAGAAAAGTCAGATTCCCAGACAGACCAAACCACTTCACTCTCCCAATGAGTATGCATAGTAGATTCAGATTGTCTCGAGCATAACTGATAGACATCATCACTAATGATCTTCCTCTTCATCAAGTTCTGTTTGGTTGGCGGAAAATTGGAATAAGCTTTCCACATGAAGTGTTTAATCCTCCCCGGAACCAAATTTTCTTCCAAATATAAGTAATTCCCTCAGAGCTAGAAGCCGAAGCTAACTCCCTATTCTCTTCCTCACATAGCAATTGATATCCTTCGTTAACCACATATGAGCCATATCTACTACGTGGCCAATACAGAAGGCCAAGCTAGGTCGTAGCACAGAGTGGGATAACCTTGATGTTTTGGGCTTCAAAGGGCAGAAAATTTCTGTTAATTATATCTAGAACCATTGTGCATCAAGGTCAATCAACATAGAAACCAAAGCATCCTTAGGTAGAGAAGACAAGGGAGATATCACATGGCCTTGTGAATCCCCTGGCAGCCAATTTGAATCATAAATCCGAGTTTGGGAACCATCCCCAATCCTCCATGTTGCACCCAAAGAGATAACTTTCCTTGCGTGGAGAATACTTTCCAAGCAAAAGATCCAGATGATGCTTTTGCTTCAAAAATAGAACATCTAGGGAAACACATGGCTTTAAATACCTTATAGAAAATGGAATCGGTATCATATGAGTCTCCGGACCTGCTTAGCCAACATAGCCTCGTTGAAGATACATAAATACTTAAAACCCATACCACCCTCCATTTTTGGTGTATAAAGTCTCCCATTTTTTCTAGTGAATTTTCCTACAGTCACCATATTGTCCCCACTAGAATTTATAGATTAGCATCTCAATATCTTTATAGAGGCCCACTGGTAACTTGAGCAACTCATAGCAAATGTGGGAATTGCTTGCACTATTGCTTTCAAAAGAACTTCCTTCCTAGCTTGCGACAATAATTTTTCTTTTCAGCCTCGTAATTTTCTACACACCTTTTCCTTAATAAAATTAAGGCTAGTTTGTCTATTTTTGCCTACAACCACTAGTAATCTCATATACTTCTCATATATATATATATATATAAATTTTAGGGACCCCAAGAGGGATTTTATAGAGTTTTTAACTTCAAGAGAAACAGGCTTACTGTTGCAATTAAAATAATGCAAACCCAAGTGTAGATTTTTCACAAGTAATAATATCTCGGTGAGTCTGAGGTCGACCCATAGGAAATGATTGACACTAATGTAAAAACCTCTATTATTAAGTAGTAAATATAAACTGTTGTTTGTTTGTTTTCCCACCCAAAGATGGAGCAAGATAATATTGAAACTATAATTTAAAATAGCAAAATAAATCTAAGAGAAATTAATGGAGAGAAAACACTAGGAATTCAATGATCCACCTAATATTTTATTAGATGAACTTGGATTATTTTTAACTCAATTAGGGTAGAGAGCCAACTCACCCAATTGGAAGATAAAACAATAAAGTACTTAAACAAAGTATAAAGTAGATTGAATATGAGTGATTGAGCAAATAATTCAATTGACATGTTACAGCAGAGATTAAGCATTCAATATATTCTCAAATAATAATGAATCAAGAAGTTCAAGCATTCGATATAAATAAAACTCATTAAATCTTAAAAACTTATCAACATGCAATGATTCCAAATGGTAAATCAATCTCAAAATTCAGTCATCAATCTATAGAAAGCACGTAGATAATCTCAAGAACACATGATAAAAATATTAGGTTTCACCTCTAATCCTAGCAAGAGAATTAGCCACACATAGTCATGCAAAAAAAAAAAAAAAAAAAAAAAAGGAAGAAGAAGAAAGATGAAAAACGTTCTAAGGTTTTTCCTCTACTATAACCTCAGCCTCCTCCAAAAGAAAAAGAGAAAATCCCTCAAATTTAGGATGGGAATCCCTTGATTTTCGGAATTTCATCCACCGTCAGCTTTCAGCCCACTTTTGACATTCAAAACGATTTTTCTGGAATTTGTGATAAACTATAAAGTTGTAGATCTTCAAGTCTTCTTTCTGTGGCCGCAAGAATCAGGTCAATCAGACATCTGTGCAAGAAGTTATGGCACAGATACTAAAACAGTGTAGGATGTTTCCATATCAAAATTTTTCCAATTTTGACTTGGACAAATTTCTTTATTCCCTTTTTTATTCTCACACGTTTTTGACTTATTTAATGATTCAAAAATCATGTTCCAATTGATCTTGACCCTTGGATTCTCTTGACAGCATGTTTGTATGATTAGCTAAATGGTTTTAATCTCCTACAAGAGAAAAATACATGTAATGAGTATATTTTGAGATGTATTTCAAACTCACATATTTGCGTGTAATTAAACATAAAATTGATGTGATATTGCCTACTAAGACTAAGATAATAGTGTAATTTTAAGCAATCAACACACCCCCCAACTAGCATTTTGCTTGTCCTCAAGCAAAGAATGTGTAGAATTCAACAAAAGTATTGCAACACAACCAAGAGTTTTGGATAACATTGGAAATACTCAAATCTAGAATTTTAAAGCACAAAAGATTGAAAATAATTCTAGCCGCATTATAATTTCCAAGACAGCAACTCAAGTTCAATGTATTAAGCCTCCGTTTGGATAGCAGAACGCGTCTGCGTTCCGCGTCTTCCTTCTTTTTTTTTTTTTTTTTTCTTTCCCCCGGAAGAACGCATGTTTCAGCCCCCAAATGTTACTGTGCGGCTACTGTTCATGAACAGTAGCCGCAACTTTTGACTTTTTCCTCTCTTTTTTACTGTTCATGGACCCACAAAATACCACTTTTCAGCAACTTTTTAATTAAAAATGGGTCCCACTACACTATTTACACATTTAAAAATTATTCTGCTACAGTGTTTTTCAGTTTTCAGTTTTCAGTTTCAGCGGTATCCAAACGGACCCTAAGCCTCTGTTAGAAAATTGCAAATAAATATGCACCGAGCTATACTACGAGTAAGGCTTAAACAATGTAAAGTTTCAGTTCTCCAAGGCAATGTCAAAACCAATATCCACTAAGAACAAGTCAAAAACCTGAGACTCTGATTCCAAACCTAGCTCAGTGTCCAAGTTAACGAGAGTTGTGGATATTCACCTTAATACCTCTTGGGCTTTATTTGTGATATTCCAGCTTACTTACATTTTTACAATGATGGCTTTCACTCTAGTCACATAGACCAATTAAACAAAAAGATCAGATCACCTAGAATTCATGGTTATGTTGCTTCCTTCTTTAATCGGAACCCCTATTTCTTTTTCTTTTCTTTTTTTTCCATAGATCTTCAAAACTAAGGAGCCCTTTTCATTGTACCTGGTCTAATTCACTAGCCCCTTATTAATGCCTCCAAATTTCAACCAAAATATTTTTTCTTCTTCTTCAGCGAACCAAGTGAACAAGCAAGTCAAGGTTTATCAAGCCTCAAAGTGGCTATTAGGATAACACTACCTTATCAAACCTCATCTCCCCAAAGAATCAGCCCAACACAAGCACAACTAAGAGTTCAACATCAATTGCTCACTGCTAACAAAAGATTAATAAATAAAAACTCGAAGTACATGTACTTTTGAATTAGGAAAAAAGCATAAAAAATAATTCACAAACTCATGGGCCAAATCATTTAGTTCAAGTACAACAAATGTGATCTCAATATTTTTTTTTTTTTTTTTTTTGCTTTTGATTTTTTTTATAAATGAAAATGAAAAAAAAATCTCAAATTAACATGGAAACAATTTATGCAAAGCCACACCCCCCAACTTAAATTCAACATTGTCCTCAATGTTATAAGCCAAAGCATAAGTCATGCAAAACTTATTACATAGAAAACAAAAATATGAAATAAGGAGAGTCAATAAAGAGTACCTGAGAATGGCAGAATGAAAGGAGTCTGAAGACTAACATCACTGTATCCAATTGTTAATGAAAAAAATAAAGCTAAAAATAAAATAAAAACTAAAGTACAACAACTCCTCCCATGGGAGCATGGATCAATCAAGATAAACAAGTTCTTTAAGAGAGGTGGCGTCCACCTCTGGAACAAAGTTATCAAAAAATGGTTTTAACCTTTGGCCATTAACCTTGAAAACACTGCCATTATTTGAATTCACAATCTCAAAGGCCCAATGTGGAAAGACAGTTTTAACAATGTAAGGGCCTGACCATCGAGATGTTAGCTTCCCTGGAAACAAATGTAGCCTTGAATTATAAAGAACTTTTTGAGATGGTTCAAAAGACCTCCTCATTATATTCTTATCATGAAAGGCTTTCATTCTTTCTTTATAAATCCGAGCATTGTCATAAGCATCATTCCTTATTTCCTCAAGTTCATTCAAATTCAACTTGCGTTGAGAATGAGCTTTGCCTACATCAAAATTCAGAATTTTTATTGTCTAATAAGCTTTATGCTCAAGTTCGCAAGCTAGTGACAAGCTTTCCCATAGACAGTATATAGGGTGACATACCAATCGGGGTTTTGAAAGCAGTGCGGTATGCCTAAAGTGCATCAATTAGCCTAAGTGACCAATCTTTGCAGTTTGGGTTAACCATTTTTTCTAAAAGCCTTTTTATTTCCCGATTAGATACCTCAACTTGATCACTTGTTTATGAATGGTAAGGAGTAGCAACCTTATGAGTGATTCCATATTTCTTCATCAAGACCTCAAAATATTTATTGCAAAAATGAGTGCCTTCATCACTGATGATGGCATGTGGTGTTCCAAACCTAGAAAATATATTTTCCTTAAGGAATTTCAAAACAGGTCATGGTCATTGGTCTTAAAAGGAATGGCTTCAACCCATTTAGACATATAATCCACATCTACCAAAACATAAAGATATCCAAATGAAGAGGGAAATGGTCCCATAAAATCAATTCTCCAACAATCAAACATTTCAATGATTAAAATTGGGTTTAAGGGCATCATATTCCTACAAGATATTGCTCCCAATCTTTGACATCGCTCATAAGTTTTGCAAAAGTTATAGGTGTCCTTAAAAAGTGTAGGCCAATAAAAACCTGATTGCAAAATCTTGGTAATTGTTTTCTTTGCAGAAAAGTGGCCACCACAATCCTTAAAATGACAAAAATTAATTATACTCATGAACTCAATATCAAGGATACATCTCCTAATCATCTGGTCTGGACAGTATTTAAACAAGTAAGGATCATCCCAAAAGAATTTCCTTACCTTAACTAGAAATTTCTTCTTATCTTGCTATCCCCAATATTCCGGATTAGTGCATGTAACAAGATAATTAGCAATATTAGACAACCATGGCAACTTAGAAACAGAAAATAATTGTTCATCAGGGAAGGTATCATGAATAGAAGAATTTTCAATGGAATTTGGAAGAACAATTTTTGACAAGTGATCAGCTACCACATTGTCCACTCCCCTTTTATCTTTAATTTCAATATTAAATTCCTGGAGTAGCAAGATCCATTGAATTAATCGCAGCTTAGCATCCTTCTTGGTGAGAAGGTACTTAAGAGTTGCATAGTCAGAATAAACAAGAACATGGGATCCAATTAAGTGAGACCTGAATTTATCAAGAGCAAATACTACAGCTAAAAGTTCTTTTTCTATAGTAGAATAATTAATTTGAGCATTATTCAAGGTTCTACTTGCATAATAAATGACATGTGGTTTCATGTCCTCTCTTTGCCCTAAAACAACACCTACAGCATAATCACTTGCATCACACATTATCTTAAAAGGAAGATTCCAATTGGGAGGTTGCATAATTGGAGCTGAAGTGAGCATAACCTTTAGCTTATCAAAAGCTAACTTGCAAGCTACAGTCCACTCAAATGGAATTTCCTTTTGTAGGAGATTACATAAAGGTCTAGATATAGAACTAAAATCTTTTATAAATCTCCTATAAAAACCTGCATGTCCTAGGAAAGACCGCACTTCCCGAATGTTTTTAGGGGCTAGCAAATTAAAAATCAAATCAATTTTTGCCTTGTCAACCTCTATTCCATCGGAAGAAATGACATTTTTCCCAATTCAAAATTAGGCTCTTTTCTTCACACCTGGACAAAACCAATATCAAATTAGCCAAGCAATTAGTGAAAGAAGATCCAAAAACAGAAAAATCATCCATAAATACTTCCAAAAAGCGTTCTACCATGTCATAGAAAATACTAAGCATGCATCTTTGGAAAGTAGCTGGAGCATTACAAAGTCCAAATGACATTCGCTTGTAAGCAAAAGTGCCAAAGGGGCAAGTGAAAGTGGTTTTCTCTTGGACCTCAGAATCTATGGCAATTTGGTTGTACCCTGAATAGCCATCTAGAAAACAATAGAGTTTGTGACCTGCTAATCTTTCTAACATTTGATCAATAAAAGGCAAAGGAAAGTGATCTTTCCTGGTGACAACATTCAATTTCCTATAGTCAATGCATATCCTCCAACTAGTAGGAATTCTAGTTAGGACTAATTCATTTTTAGAATTCTTGACTACAATAATGCCAGTCTTTTTGGGTACAACTTGTGTTGGACTTACCCATCTACTATCTGAGATAAGGTAAATAATGCTGTTGAGGTCCAAAATATTACAAATATTGAAATCCAAAAATTAATGGGCCCTCAAGGATAGGAAAGGCCCAATCCGTGAGCCAAGGCCCATTTAAAATGGGTGAAAATAAGCCTAAGCTCATGAATGGGCAAACCTCAGGCCTTAGAAAAAAGAAGAAAAGGTAGAGGAAGCTTAGCCCAGCTTTTGTGAGAAAAGCTTCCAAGGAGCCCTGAAAGAGATTGGACCAGGATACTGTGGAACTGCTAAAACCAAGGGGATCCTCGAGAAATGCAGGAAAGAATCAGCTAGGATTTGGACAACTCAAGGAAGCATGCTTATGGACACGAGGAACAAAGATAGACATGTCCCATCAGCTACCTATGACCTAGAAAAGGCTGGTGACTTAGGAATCAGCACTAGGAAAAAAGAAACCTGGTACCTCGAGAAAAGTAGGGAGGTGGATCATGAAGGAAGGTGGCTGGGGATCTTTCAGCTTGACAAGGTGGAATCTGCCAATTTAGAGAAAAAGACAAAGGGTGAAGCAGCCAAAAGGGGGTTCTGAAAATGTCTCTCTATAAGTCTTGGGAAAGAAGATTAAAAGTCAACCCTTAGGACACCCTAAAAGAGGAAGGTCAGCTGGGGACTTTTTGGGAGGAAACCTCTAAAGAAGAATCTAGTGAGAAAATGCAAAAAGGGTCAGTCACCAATGTTGCTAACACAACATTGGTTCTGGTACTTAGGGTAGCAAATGAAGGGAATCAATGGCACATTAAAAACCTTAGGAAGGTACTATAAAAGAGGGATCAAGCCATCAACAAAATTCATTCAGGAACAATTAATCAGAGCAAAAAGAGCCTTTAAAAGACTCCTTTAAACCTCAAAAAATAGAAAAAAAAAAAAAAAAAAAAAAAAAAGGTGGAGGTGGGGGGGGGGGGGGGGGGAGAACACTATGAGGGATCCTAAGATAAGTACTAGAGGATACACTTGGATTCAAGGGGTTTCAAACCTCACAAGTCTTGGAAGCCTACAAAGAGCTATCTAAGTCTGTGACTTTTGAACTTATTTGAACCTTGTGACATATCCCAGTGAAAAGTAGGGTCCAATGTACTAAAACTCAATATAATGACATATCACTTTATTTTCTGAGGATCCCTGGCGTCTTTAATTGCTTTTTCTTTATTTCTTTACTGTTCTTCGGCCATTTACTTTACAATATATATATATATATATATATATATTTGTATGTATGAATATGTATGTGTTGTAAGATCCATGTTTTGTGCACAACTTGGTTCGTAATCAGCCTAATATAGCTGTGGTGAACCAAGCCCAGTCCACCAAACAACAAGTGTAAAATTCTTTTGGGGTCCTGGATCCTTGATTCCACTTGGGCCTGGGTACTGTCCAAAATAAGAACCCATAAATGCCTGCATCTAACAACTTCAAAACCTCAGCCCTCACCACTTCTTTCATGTTAGGATTTAACCTATGTTGTGGATCTTATGGGTACAAATAGAGGGACTAATCCCTCTAATGTCAGCTATGGTCCAACTTGAAGCTCCCTTATGTTGTCTTAACACATTCAACAAATCTTTTTCCTGATTTTCATTCAATTGTGTAGATATCACAATAGGAAAAGTCTCATCTCGACCCAAATAAGCATATTTCAATTTAGAAGGCAATGGTTTTAAGTCAAGTTTTGGTGTTTAAACACTACATGGATAGATTTTATTAAGTGTAGGTGATTCTTCAAAACATGACTTCCATCTATTATTGTCCATTGTTGGAGTAGCATCTAGCAAAGCATTAATTATGTCCAGCTCTATGTTATCATTATTGGAATTAAGTAAACATGTTTCTATAGGATCAGAGACCATAGAATGGGCAAATTTACCTCCCACCAATGTTTGGATCATGTTTGCCTCATTAATCTGTCCATCATCATCATCAGCTGGTTGCTTACAAATGTTGAAAATATTCAACTCAATGATCATATTCCCAAATGTCAGCTTCATGACACAATTCCTGCAATTAATCAAAGCATTAGAAGTAGCTAAGATTGGTCGTCCCAAAATAATAGGAATAGGGGTGCTAGCTTGTGAAATAGGTTTTGTATCCAAAATAATAAAATCTACAGGAAAATAAAATTTATCAACTTGTACTAACACATCCTCAACTAACCCTCTTGGTATCTGAATAGACCGGTCTGCAAGTTGTAGAACAACTTTGGTGGGTTTTAATTCACCAAGAACCAACTATTCATACACAGAGTAAGGCAATAAATTTACACTAGCCCCTAAATCAAGCAATGCTTTGTCAATATGAAAATTACCAATGATGCAAGAGATAATAGGAAAACCTGGGTCTTTGTATTTCAATGGAATTTTGTGTTGGATGAGAGCACTTACTTGCTCTATTAAAAATGCCTTCTTTTGTGCATAGAGCTTTTGCTTCACTGTGCTAAGATCTTTCAAAAACTTTCCATAAGAAGGAATCTGTTTAATGGCATCTAACAAAGCATGGGTTCTTATTTTGGACAGTACCTAGGCCCAAGTGGAATCAAGGATCCTGGACCCTAAAAGAATTTTATACTTGTTGTTTGGTGGACTGGGCTTGGTTCACCGCAGCTATATTACGCTGATTACGAACCAAGTTGTGCACAAAACATGGATCCTACAACACATACATATTCATACATACAAATATATATATATATATATATGTATTGTAAAGTAAATGGCTAAGGAACAGTAAAGAAATAAAGAAAAAGCAAGTAAAGACGTCAGGGATCCTCAAAAATAAAGTGATGTCATTATATTGAGTTTTAGTACATTGGACCCTACTTTTCACTGGGATATGTCACAAGGTTCACATAAGTTCAAAAGTCACAGACTTAGATAGCTCTTTGTACACTTCCAAGATTTGTGAGGTTTGAATCCCCTTGAATCTAAGTGTATCCTCCAGTACTTATCTCAAGATCCCTCATAGTGTTTTCCCATTTTTTTTCTATTTTCTAAGGTTTAAAGGATTCTTTTAAAGGCTCTTTTTGCTCTGATTAATTGTTCCTGAATGAATTTTGTTGATGGCTTGATTCCCTTTTATAGTACCTTCCTAGGGTTTTTAATGTGCCATTGATTCCCTCTATTTGCTGCCCTGGGTACCAAAACCGATGTTGTGTCAGCAATATTGGTGGCTAGTCCTTTCCTCATTTTTTCACTAGATTCTTCTTTTGAGTTCCCCCCCCCCCCTCCCAAAAAAAAAATTCTCAGTTGACCTTCCTCTTTTGGGGGGTCTTGAGAGCTGACTTTTAATCTTCTTTCCCAAGGCTTCTAGAGAGACCTTTTTAGAACCCCCTTTTGGTTGCTTAACCCTTTGTCTTTTTCTCTAAGCAGATCCCCCCTGTCAAGCTAAAAGATCCCCAGCCACCTTCCTTCATGATCCACCTTCTTGCTTTTCCCAAGGTACCAAGCTTCTTTTTACCAAGTGCTGATTCCTAAGTCACCAGCCTTTTCTGGTTTATAGGCGGTTGATGGGACATGTCTATCTTCGTTCCTCATGTCCATGAGCATGCTTTCTTGAGTTGTCCAAATCCTAACTGATTCTTTCCTGCATTTCCCGAGGATCCCCCTGGTTCTAGCAGTTCCACGGTATCCTGGTCCAGTCTCTTTCTGGGCTCCTTGGGAGCTCTTCTCACAAAAGCTGGGTCAAGCTTCCTCTACCTTTTCTTCTTTTTTCAAAGGCCTGGGGCTTGCCCATTCATGAGCATAGGCTTCCTTTTACCCATTTTAAATGGGCCTTGGCTCACGAATTAGGCCTTTCCTATCCTTGAGGGCCCATTAGTTTTTAGATTTCAATATTTGTAATATTTTGGACCTCAACACAAAAGAATATCTACCTTCACTTGTTGAAAAACTTCCAAGATATCTTGATTTGTTCCCCCATTTTTTAATGCAATTAGTCTTTGAGGGAATAAGGCAACTGGCTTATATATTTTTTCCTCCTCACCTTTGTTGTCAACATCACTAGGCTCATCATTGCCCCTAGTTTCTGAATTTTCCTTAGAATGTGAAAGATTCATAGGAATATCTTTGTTTATCACTTTTCCACTTCTAAGGATATTGACTAACTTGGCATGTTCCATGTGAGGATCTTGAACCTCATGGACCTCAAATTGGGTCTTAGGGTTAGGTTGGGGTTGGGTAGGAAAAACCCCTTTTTCCCTCACATTCAATCTTGATCCAATTCGGTCAATTGAGTTTTTTAACTCTTGAAAATTTTGCATTGTATTTTGGTTAATCTGGGTTTGGCCTTGTATGAAGGCCTGCAATGTATCCTCAAGGGAATTCTCATGTGGTGCTACATAAGGAGCATGGGAACAAGACCCTTGGGGTTCATTGGTAGATGAGCCATGTATCCAACTAAAGTTTGGGTGGTTTCACCAATTAGGATTATAAGTTTTAGAATATGGCAAACTAAAAGGTCTCCTATAAGCATTGGCTACATTAACCTGCTCATGTAAACATCCTGAAATGCAGGAATTATGGGACAATCTTTGGTTAAATGTGTATTGGTCTCACATATCCCACAGCTACTCTTAATGGGTCCAAGTTTCTTAACCTCACTAGTTTTTCCCAACTCTATGGCCTCTACCCTTCTAGTCAGTCTGGCAATTCTAGCATTTACATCATCCTCTTCCTTGAGATGATATAAACCTCCCTTGGAACTATTGGAAAAATAAATGTTTGTATCACATACAAAACATATGCAACGGAAAATTAACGGATCTACTTCATTCGCAATTGATAATATGTACTATGTAAGTTTCAAAATTTAAGAACAATAAAGCATACCTTGATGCGGTGAAATTCAAAAATTCTAAAGATTAGAAGTACTTGGAAACACTTTTTAATCTTCACTCCAATTCCACTAAATGCCCAAGAAGTGTGGTCTCTCAATCAGTTTCTAATGAGAGAATAAGAGAGTGTTCAATACTCACATACAAACCATTTCATTCATTATGAAAACTTTTATTAGAATTCTCTTATGAAAACCTTTGTGAAACTCTATATGTTTCTCTCCTTATATATATAACTGATTATCTAATTGGGCTAGCCTTTTGGGTCATTCCAATTGGGCTTTAGTATGTGGCTTGGAGTGGAACCAAAAGCGAACAAATAAGACTCTAGCTCTAATTGGCCTTGGGCTTTTCTATCAACTCTTGACAATTCCAAAGTTACCATTAATTATGTACAATACCACTATATGAATATAATTGCTATATGAACATAATTGCACTCTAGGCCTTATTAATAAATTATATCCCAAGACTTTATTATACATACAACTAGGAGTGTCCAGCGGATGGAAGACCCGACCGACCTGACCGGGCCCGACCAACCTGAGGCCCAACGGGTGGACCCGATGGCCTTGATGGGTCGGCCTTGGGTCCCTCTCTCATTCAACTCGACTGGTCGGTTCGGGTAGCGGGTTTATGAGTTAAAAACCCGTGGAACCCGACCCGACCGACTTTATTAAGTTTAAAAATATATATATATATATATATATATTTTATATGTGGGTTATCTGTATCACGTGAAGTCTGGGATGAGAGAGTACTGCTGATTGGACTAGTTGATGGTTGTTTAGTGCTACTGCCACACACAAGGATGGGACTTGGGACTAAAAGGCTGAAATTTTACACTGCCACACGCAAAAGAAAGGACTCAAAAGACTCAAAAAATTTATTCAAGTTCCTTTTAGTTCAGTCTTGACTCTTGATCTCAAAAATCTGTAGGCTCTTCTCCTCATCTCTTTACCTTCGGTTCAGTCTTCACTCTCTCTCTCTCTCTACCCGCCCCAACAAGGCAACAACTAGTCGGCAACCCTTCAAATCAAACTCAGATTTGCACTTTCCCATGCCTCTAGGGTCTAGCTCTACACTCATGAATCATGGACCATACTCCTCAAAATCAAAATCAAAACTCTACTCGGCTATAACCTACAAGACTGTACCCTTCAAGACTCTACTTGGGTCTCGGCTACACTTGCCAAAGATTCAAAATCAAAATAAAATTTTCCATACTCCTCCAGGTAGAAACACTCTCAACACTCCTCTCTCTCTCTCTCTCTCTTATAATTTATAAATTGGTGTTTTCTAAGTGTTCTCCATTCTCTCTTCTCTCTTGTCTCTCTAGTGACTTCAAAATCTCTCACTTTATTTCTTTTTCAAAATCTCATATCAGACTCGGCTTCCTAGTCTCAACTCTCAGGTCAGGTAAAATTTCTTCCTTTTTAATCCCTCTTTTTCTGTATTTTGTGTTTGTGATATACTAATATGGGTTTATCAAGTGTTCTCTGTTCTCTCTGCTCTCTTGTCTCTCTAGTGATTTCAAAATCTCTCACTTTGTTTCCACTTTGTTTTTCAAAATCTCAGATCAGACTCGGCTTCCTCGTCTCAACTCTCAGGTCAGGTAAAATTTCTTCCTTTTTAATCCCTCTTTTTCTGTATTTTGTGTTTGTGATATACTGATATGGGTTTATCATTTTGTTCAAATGTTTTTTTTTTTGATAAATAATAAGAATAATATGAAAAGCAACTTAAGGGATCTTGTTCAAATGATTTAAAACTTAGAGATTAGGGACCAAAACTGACCAAGAGATTGGATTCAAAGATGAAACCCTAATTTTTTTTTATTTGATTTGTTGGTCAAAGACTTGATTTATCACTTTTCAAAGATAGAATCCATAATATGAGTATGTTTGTTTGTGTTATCATTTTTCAAAGACTTGATTTATTACTTTTCTGAGTGCTCTAAGTATGTTTGTTTATTTTCGTGTACACTCTTTACAGACAGACATTATAGTTAGTTTGATTCATTATTTTAGTGCTAGTGTGATTTGTATCTGCCCTGTTTTATTCCTTTTTTTTTGTTTTGTTTTTTGTTTTTTTATGATCAATATACTGTATCTTCAGTCTTCACTGTAAAAAAAGAATATGAACCCCTATTTTAAGAAGATGAAATCCAACCACATTGTCTTTTAAATTTTTTGGTCAGTCTTGTTAGTTGATTAAATTTTTTGGTCAGTTTTGTTAGTTGATTCAGGATACATTCCAATCAATACTTGTAAAGTCAATTCTTATGCATAATGATATTTCTTATTCTACAAAGCTTCATTGTATGTGACTTAACCCTTTAAGAGGTCAACTACAATGATCTTTCTTAGGATTAGTTTTTTTATGGTTGTTTGCTAATGCATAAATTTGATAGCTTTAGGTTATGGAACCCTCTAGTAATGTACCCTCTTCTCAAACAACACCTACTGCCCAAGCTGAACCTGTTGCCTAAGTTGAACCTAATGCCATTCCAACTAATGCTGAGGTTCCCCCACTACCGCCTAAAGGTAAAGACAAGGTGTGTAGTAATAGGAAAAAGTCTATTGCTTGGAGTCATTTTGAAAAAGTAGATATTGGTGAGGGTCATTTTAAGGCTGTTTGCAATTACTGTCAAAAAACTTATCTAGCTGATAGTAAGGGGCATGACACTGGTAATTTATTGAATCATACGCCAGTTTGTGTTAAGAACCCTAATAGAGATACAATTAAAGGGCAACAAACCTTAGCGTTTGAGCCCAAAATGGATGGGGAGGAAGGGTTTCAGCTTGTACCAACAGCCTTTACTGTTGAGGCTTCTAGAAAGGCACTTGCAGAAATGGTTATAATAGATGAGTTGCCTTTTAGGTTTGTTAAAGGGTATGGGTTTCAAAGATATTCGACAACCTTACAACCCAAGTTGCGAATTAGGGATATCCCATCTCGTCAAACTGTGGCTAGGGATGTGATTGGCATTTATGGTGTTGAGAGAGAGAAACTAAGGGGGGCTTTGAAGGGTCGTAGGGTGTGTCTTACTACGGACACTTGGACTAGTATTCAAAATCTGAATTATATGTCCCTTACAGGTCATTTTATTGATGATGATTGGAAGTTGCATAAGAGAATTTTGAATTTTTGTCAAGTTGAAGACTATAAGGGGGAGACTATAGGTAGAAAGATTGAGATGTGTTTGCGTGAATGGGGTATTAATAGCATATTCACTTTAACAGTGGACAATGCTAGCTCAAATGGTGCCACCATTAAGTTTCTGCAAACTGTAACTAAAGATTGGGAGAGGACTGTTTTAGAACATGAGTTCCTACACATGAGGTATTGTGCACTTATCCTAAATCTGATTGTGGGGGATGGTATGAGAGAAATTGATGCATCCATTGCTAAGGTGCGTGAAGTTGTGAGGTATGTGAAGTCCTCACCAAATAGGAATCAAACTTTTATGGGTTTTGTGGAGAGATTAGGTATTGAGTCTAAGTCTCTTCTTTGTCTAGATGTGCCAACTAGGTGGAACTCTACCTACCTCATGTTAGAAACTGCACAAAAATTTGAGAAAGTGTTCATACGAATGAACTTTAAGGATGATAGTTATTCTTCATACTTTATGAACAAGGAGAATAGTGGTGGTATGGGATCTCCTAGTGGTATTGATTTCCAAAATTGTAGGACATTTGTGGGTTTTTTGAAACTTTTTTACAATGCAACTAAAAAGTTTTCAGGTTCTTTGTATGTTACTGCAAACACCTTTTTTGATGAGATGTTTGCCATTCAAGAGAATATTTCTCATCTATATATTACTAAAAGCTGAAGCGTAATATTTAATGTTACTACGCTCATGTTAAGCCATATCAGCAGCCACATCATCATTTTTTGTTTCTAATTTTTTTATATATTTTTTAAACATTTTCTCATTTAAGGTAACTTAAAAACTCCATTATTTAAAAATTAAAATATCTTTTAACCATTATTTTTATTATTAATTTTCCAAAACTCTCCCTCCCTTTTACCTCTTCATCTCCCACTCCTTTCTACCTTAATATAATTCTTTCTCTACCTTTTTATCTTCCTTTATTTTGACTCATCATATTCTCAAATCTTACTATAAATTTGACATTTTCTTTTTCATTCTATGCATAGTTTTCTCACACAAAAAAGGTTACCCTCTCTCTCTCTCTCTCTCTCTCTCTCTCTCTCTCTCTCTCTCTCTCTCTCTCAATTTGTTTTTCATTTTTTTTTTATTGCATCAATTCTTTAGGTTGATGAATTCTTGTGTTAATTAGAATTCTACTTTGAGTTGATACAATTTAGTTTTGTGTTTTCGATTGTTATCTTTTATATTAAATATTATACTACATTATACATATAGTATATAATAATATAATGTTATTATATTACATAGAATGACTTGAAAAATTTGATGTTTATTACTATATATTTTATTTTTACTTTTTTTTTCCTCTCATTTTATTTCATTCAACATTTAAATCCTGTCACATCTTTTAAACTATTAAATTATGCAGCACAAATCAAGAAAATGGCTATACACAAACCTGCCTTCCCTTACCATACATTGGGGGAATCAATATATTTGTGTGATATTATATAATTTATAATTTAGATAGTACCTTTTGAATGTGTCTAGACTCATAGATTGAGCAATTTGTAGACTTAAAAGGCTACTGAGAATGAACTTTTTGAATCAAGTCTAAAAAAATATGAACTACTATATCATTTAGATAAAAACTTTTATCATAGATACATTAATGTTTGTTTTTGCCACAAATTTAAATCACACAAACTTAATAATTTTATATTATGTGTTAGCATTGTCTCTGCCTTTTCTTCTTCTTCTTCTCAAAAATATTATGTATCATCTTAAAAGATGCCAATAATATTAATCATATGGGAAAAGCTACGTAAAATATTGAGAAAAGAAATGTTTTATATTACAATCTACTAACATTTTTTTTTAATATTTAAAATTTTTTATTTTTCATACAACTAACATGTTTTACAACTATCACATGTGTTAACTAAAGTCTTAATATTCTTAAGTTGTTTTGGCAAAAAGGAAAAAAAAAAAAGTTGTCACAAAAGATAAGTTCATGTAAAGTTTTCCACAAAATGAAATATCTGTTTTGTAAAGCCACCAAACTTGATAATTTGCTAATGATGGAACCACTCACAACAATATTTGCATAGTTATATAGTTCCAGTTAAAGCAATTGTATATACTTTTAGTCTTCAAAAAACACAAATCTACAAGTGGTTAAACGTTTATCTTGGGTAGTTTTAACTTTTCATATAATTTTACCTTTACATATTCTTCTATTTTAATTTAGATATTTTTTCCAAAAAAAAAACTTTAATTTAGATATTTATAAGTAAACAATGAAATAATGATTCATGAATAATAATAAAAAATTATCTATACATATTTATCTTGTGCAGTTATGACTTTACATATAATTTTGCATTTATATATTCATCTACTTTAATTTAGATGTTTATAACTTAATAATGAAATCTATAAATAAGGTAATTAAAACAATCATATTTCTACAATTCAAAAAGTCACAATTTCTTTAATAAAAAGAAGGCCTTTTACATTTCTGTGGAATCATTAATAACCATTATTTAGAAAATAAAAGGTGGTCAAGAGGAGTAAGAAATAAAATAAAAAGATGGCTATACAGAGGACATTGAAAACTTTATAATGCAATAAAATCAATCATTACATTCACTTAATTAAGTAAATAATCAACAATTAAATATAACAATACAAAATTTAAACTTAAAACTAATCAAACTCTAACTAGGGAAAATATATATATATATATATATATATAGATAATCATAATCTTCATATACCATGACTTAAAAAAATTTAATGAATAGTTCTACTTCTTATTTAAAAATGTTTATGTTATGCAAATCATCAACTAATAAACATATGATAATGGTAAAAAACGTTATAGATAAGATTATGAAAAATATCAACTATTAAAAAAAAAAAAAAACTCTTTGTAAAGTCTAGGGACTAAAATAGTATTTTATCCAAAAAGTTATCATGCGCAACGCGTGGGTCTGCGACTAGTTTAAGTAAATCTCAGAACCACCTCTTGAAAAACATGGCAATTAAAATAGAATCTAAGTTTGATAAGTATTGAGGGAAAGGGGATAAAATTAATCATCTCTTGTATGTGGCTGTGGTTCTTGATCCAAGAAAGAAGTTGAGGTTTTTGAAGTTTTATTTTTCTGAAATTTATGGGAATGAAGTGGCTGATGTGATTGTTGAATTGGTGAGGGGTTCCTTGGTCAAGTTGTATGATTATTACTCTTGTGTTGATTCACCAAATGTAGAAGTACCAAGTGGGAGTGAGAGGACACACATAGAAGGTGAGTCAAGTGATCCATATGCGATGGTTAATTCTAGGTTTGACCGTTTCTTGGAGGCTAAGCAGTCCATAGGATGTAGCAATGAGATTGACAAATATTTGATTGAAAATTGTGAAAGTAAAAGGGGGGATGGGAAATTTGAGATATTATGGTGGTGGAAGGCCAATTCAAATAGGTATCAAGTGCTGTCCAAATTGGCTAGGGATGTTCTGGCTGTACTTGTTTCTACTGTTGCTTCTGAGTCGGCGTTTAGTACTGGAGGACGCATACTTGATCCATTTCTGAGTTCTCTTTCTCCACTCATGGTTCAAAATCTTGTTTGTGCAAAAGATTGGCTTCAAGCCTTGGTTCCAATTTCTTTTCGCAAATCAAAGGATGAGGTAGAGGCCTTGGAAGATGAATTTCATGATTTAGGTAATATGTTAACTTTCAAACTTTTTGTCTATTAAGTGCTATTAAATATGTCTTATGCAAATGAAATTTAATCTAATAGCCTTCATTTCTTTCTCTTTTCTAGTTATAAGTCAAGCAGTAACAGGTGGTGGAAGTTCACGCTCAAGCAAAGATACCTCAATCAATCTTGATGACTAATCACTAACTGGGTAAGTTTCTACCTTACTGTTATTGGTTCTACCCTCTCTATTGATTTTGGTTATTACTATTCTGTTTTTTTTTTTTTTTTTTTTTTTTTTTTTTTTTTTTTTTTTGGTCTTGTCCTTATATTTCTATTGATAAATATCATTTCACCCATTTTCTTGTAGGAGGAAGGACACATTTTGTATTGGAGGCAGATTTTGGATACATTTTGGAAGTTATTTTGGATAGTGCTTTTCAAACTTATTATTTATAAATCAACTCTTGCTTATAGGAAAGAAATCTTATTAAGTTTATAGGTTTTCTTTTCTATAAGTAATGGACTTATTACTTTAACTAGAGACTAGTTGCTCTTTAATGCTTTAGAAAAGCTATTTTTTGGAGATACTTAGGTATTTCATGATTGTAACTAATTACAACTAGCTACTGCCTTTAGTTTACTACCTTACACACTTGCAGTAACTATCTGCCTTCTCTGACTCTATGGAAATATTGCAAGATGCTCTTATTATCTTTTGTTGCTAGACTTGGGGTGTGGTGTGGTTGTGATTGAGTTTTTTGTTAGAATTTGTTTGTTGGCTTGTGTAAGTTGTGTTACATCATACATGTATGGAATGGGTGGCACAACTTGGCAGGTTTAATAGGTTTTTTTTTTTTTTTTTTGAGGAACGGCAAGTCTAATAGGTTTAACAGGCTTTTGTGGTTACTAGACTTTTCTTGAATTGTTTTTGGATTTTTAAGATACTGTCCAGGTTTTAAGTTGTGTGGTTTTAACAGGTGGTTGAGAAGTGATATTAAAGTTTTATAATGGCATACAAGCTAAGCTTGAAGGCCCTATTTGAAATAAAGGATGTGTCCAAGTCTTAAGTTGTGTGGTTTTAACAGATGGTTGAAAAGTGATATTAAAGTTGTGTAATGGCATACAAGCTGAGCTTGAAGGCCCAATTTGAAATAAAGGATGTGAAAAGAGGCCCATATGATATGATATTTATACATGGTTCAAAAATTTGTAACTCTTTTTTAAAAGTAAGGCCAGTATTTTGGGCCCAAAAGGCCTATCAAAATGGAGTCAAAAAAAAAAATCATGCAAATTCACAAATTTAGCCCAATTTGAAGCCTAGCACAATTCGAAGCCCAAACCCGCCTACCCGAAGAATCCGACCCGTTCAACCAATGACCCGAACCGCCGGGTCTGACCTATATATCGGGTCGGTTGCGGGTCACGTTTTGGCAACCCAATCCAGTGGGGTCGAGTCCGGGTCAGGCCCAAACCTGACCCAACCCGACTCGTGGACAGCCCTACATACAACTCCTTCATTAAAATATTCATAGTAATACAAAGTCATGAATGTTAACTGCCACTTTGAAGATTACTACATCTTAATCCTTGAGTACCCGGTTTAATCCTTTAAGTTATTCATCAAATATTTATGAAAACCAATTTCATAAATATATACTTTAGTAACTCCTTACTAAAGTGGTTAGGCCAAACACTTTGAATAACCAAACCCATTAAACTTATCTTAAGGGAATATTTTATATCTCTATTAAGAGATTATGAATTCCATCTTGAGAATATATGTTCTATCAACATTAAATGCGATTGCCCAACATACTGAGCTTTTGATCATGACTTTTAGATCTCACTCCTGATATATCAAAGCAACCTACACCTCATGATCAGGTCCATTTTTCTCTCAGGATTTAGAGTTGATGTAAATAGAAGTCGTAAGATTTATTATTCATTTGACAGTCATTTGGAGAATAATAAATTTCACAACGATCCAGTTCAATATGTCATAACTCTTAAAACATATCAACGTATCAACTAGAAGTCTTCACTTCCATGATCAAGACAAATCATCTTAGTTGATATGTTATAATCTTCGCAAATGAAATGCTCAATTTCATCACCAACTACGAACTAAAATTCTGAGTTTACAAAGAACTTGTGATTTATAACTTCTGTGACTAAATCACATACTATGCATCTCATGGACTAAGATAATGTCTCATTAGTTCATTTATAGATAGTCTCATGTAATTAATCAATTTCATTATTTATGACATGCCAATAAATTAAATTTTAGGGCATAAAGCCCAATTGGAACTAGGTCCAAGTTTTGTCGTTTCACTTGTATTTGTGGTCTCCTAAAATTGAGCATTGTTAGCCAAAAGATCAAAGTAATGCATTGTTAGCCAAAAGATCAAAGGAATCCCAGGCTTCATCTGGTGATTTATTCATAAATTCACCGTTGCACATCATCTCAACAAATTGCCTCATATTTGAAAACAAGCCATTATAGAAAAAACTAATAACTCTCCATGTCTCATACCCATGATGTGGGTATGCAAGAAACAACTCTTTAAATCTCTCCCAAGACTAAAAAAAAGTTCCATTCTCCTTTTGAATGAAATTCATTATGTTCCTCCTAAGTGTGTTGGTCTTATGGGTCGAGAAAAATTTCTTAAGAAATCCCTAGTCATCTCTTGTCATGTACTAATGGTATTAGGCTTCAAGGAGTGTAGCCAAGATTTGGCCCTTTCCTTCAATGAAAAAGGAAACATTTTAAGCATCACAACATCATCAGTAATATTGTTATGTTGCAATGTAGCACATACCTCATCAAATTCTTTAAGGTGCAAATATTGGCTTTCAGAATCAAGCCCATTAAACTTACGGAGTAATTGGATCACACCCGGTTTCACATCAAAGTTTCCCACAGCATCAAGGAACACCATACATGAAGGTGTACTGGTTCTGGTAGGTTGCAAATAATCCCTAAGGGATCTGATAGGTAGGTCATTATGGTACTCATTATCCCCTTGGGTATTCTCATCATCAGCCATGGTTGACAAATTATCAAAAAATTCTATATAAGGCTCAGTTAACTCAACAATAACTTGCTCCAATTCAATTCTATAAAGTGGTCTTGTATGGTCACGTCGTCAAATGCTCATACACAATTAAATCAATAATTTCAGACAAATTGGAACAAATTTCCTTAAAAGTTTTGGTGAAGTTTTTATTAAGTGTTCTACAAACTTGATGAACTTCCCCAAACTTTGCTCCTTGATGAGAATAAGTACCAAAAGAAAAACAAAAGAAAACTATTAAATAAAAACAACTAATCTAAGCCAAAATCTAGCAAACTATAAAAAATAATAGAAATTAAAACACAGTGTTCAAGATGCATTTCCCAGCAACGACACCAAAAACTTGTTGCGATTAAAATAATGCAAACCCAAGTGCAGATTTTTCACAAGTAATAATATCTCGGTGAGTCCAAGGTCGATCCATAGGGAATAATTGACACTAATATAAAAAATCTCTATTATTAAGTAGTAAATAAAAACAGTTGTTTATTTGTTTTTCCACCCAAAGATGGAGCAAGATAATATTGAAACTACAATTGAAAATAACAAAATAAATCTAAGAGAAATTAATGGAGAGAAAACACTAGAGATTCAAGGATCCACCTAATATTTTATTAGATGAACTTGGATTATTTTTAACTCAACTAGGGTAGAGAGCCAACTCGCCTAATAGGAAGATAAAACAATAAAGTACTCAAACAAAGTATAAAGTAGAGTGAATATGAGTGATTGAGAAAATCATTCATTTGACATGTTACAGGGGAGATTAAGCATTCAATGTATTCTCAAATCATAATAAATCAAGGAGTTCAAGCATTCGATATAAATAAAAATCGTATTAAATCTTAAAAACTAATCAACATGCAATGATTCCAAATAGTAAATCAATCTCAAAATTCAATCATCAATCCATAAAATGCACATAGATAATCCCAAAAAAACATGATAAAAATATTAGGTTTCACCTCTAACCCTAGCTAGAGATTTAGCCACACATAGCAATGCAAAAAAATAAAAATAAAAAAAATCCATAAAATAAACAATGCTAAACTTCTAAAAAAAAAAAAAAACAAATGATGAAAAACGTTCTAGGGTTTTTCCTCTACTATAACCTCAGCCTTCTCCAAAAGAAAAGAGAAAACCCCTCAAATTTAGGATGGAAATCCCTTAATTTTCGGAATTTCATCCATTGTCAGCTTCCAGCTCACTTTATGGAATTTGTGGTAAACTACAAAGTTGTAGATCTTCAAGTCTTCTTTCTGTGGCCGCAAGAATCAGGTCAATCGGACATTTGTGCAAGAAGTTATGGCAAAAATACTGAAACAATGTAGGATGTTTCCATATTAGGATTTTTTCAATTTTGGCTTGGATGAATTTCTTTATTCCTTTTTTTATTCTCACACGTTTTTGACTTATTTAATACTTCAAAAATCATGCTCCAATTGATCTTGACCCTTGGATCCTCTTGACAGCGTGCCTATATGAATAGCTGAATGGTTTTAATCTCCTACAAGAGAAAAATAAACGTAATGAGTATATTTTTTAGATGTATTTTAAACTCATATATATATATGTGTAATTAAACATGAGACTGATATGATATTGCCTACCATGACTAAAATAATAGTGTAATTTTAAGCAATCAACAATTACTAGAGAAGAGAGTGGTTTTTTCTATATTAATCTATTGGCCCGAAACTTTTCCATATAACTCCAAAATCTCTAGAATAGTTTGAATGTCACTAATTTGAGCACAAAAAAACAACAAACTATCATCAACCAAAAATAAATGGGACATTTGTAGGCCATACCGACATAAAGAATACTCCCTGATCTTATCTTCATTCACAGCTTTTTGAATGAGGCCAATTAGACTTTCTGAGCATAGTAAATAAAGATAAGGCAGCAATGGGTCACCTTGTCTTTATTAAAATTGTTGTTATTGTCAATGGTTATCTTGTTATCAACATGGATTCCAGCAATGTAATGCAATGTATTTGGATTGGATTGCTTTTGTAACTAAATAACCAGCACCGAAAACAAGTTTTAATGTAATGGTTAAATGATGATGAGCAATATCAGTCAAGAACGCTCTAGAGACATTTTTCAAATACAATAAAAGTTCAAGTCTCTGAGATCCTTTTGATAACCTATGTTGTGTTGAAGATATATCTATATGATCTTATTGAATACATTTTTAAATAATAAACTGTTATAGAGCATTTATCACGTTAGTGATGTTATGTTTAACCTTGATCTTATGTTGGGTTAAGTAACCTCCGAATAATTAAATTGGGTATTGTAGCAATATAACCCAACTTCACATTTTCTACTCCACAACATGTGTATGTATCTTTTAATATTTTAATTTTAGCTATTTCATAAGCATTGTAAAAAGAATATTGTATTTAGTATGTACATACCATAAGTTTTTATTCTAAATAAAATAGTACAAAGACCATATAAATATATATATATGAGAGAGAGAGAGAGAGAGAGAGAGAGAGAGAGAGAGTACCTGCATTCTTAAGTTAATTCTTAAAAAAAAAAAATTTAGGTTGGCTGGTGCCTCATTTTAGGATTTGTTGCCTTGCAAGTTGTTGTCCAACTAATATTGTTTCTCAAGATGTTTGAGGTAAGTTTATTTTGAGAACTATTTTTTATTAATTAACTAGGACTATGCATCCCACACAAAGTAAAATATGTTAGGTTCTAAAGTTTAGAACAATTGGCAAATCGTGAACACAAACTTGTCTAGATATAGATCTTAAAGTCTATAGGTTTTATTAGACAATGCTCAAGGTGATTCAAGTCAAGATTCAAAAACATACAAGCTGCAGAAAGAAGATTTCAGAATTTGCCTGGTTCGACCGATCGAGAAACAGGCTCGACCGATCGAAAGTTGTATCTGCAGAATTTTAATTAAGCCCAAACAGCAATTCAAGCCCATTAAATTAGGGTTTCAGATCTACTTCTCCCACTATATAAAGAAAACCCTAAGCATGTTTTCATAAGGCTTTTCAGAGAGAGAAGAGTGTGCCTCTTTAGTATTTAGGGTTCTACTCCTAAAAAGCTCTCTCATGTTTTCTACCGGTGTTGTTACTTGAAGAATCTCAAGATCTGGTATTGTTGAAGTTATTGTCTTCTTTAGTCATCAAATGTGCTGATGATCTAAACCTTCAAGGGTGGTCTTGGAGTCATAAACAGGAGAGTTTGTGTTGCTAAACCTTTGAGTGGGATCTCAAAGTCACAAGCGTGGGTGTTTGTGTTTTGCAAAGACCAAAGAAAGAAGTAGTCCGTGGACTCGGAGCTGTCACGTGGTCGTGGTAGTAAATTTTCTAGTCGAGGTAACAATAGGATGTTAGTGGTCTAAGTCGCTATTGTGTAAACTTCAAATCTTTCTAGTGGATTTTTTGTTTTACCTTAAGGATAGCTAGGTTAAATCCTCCCCAAGTTTTTTAACGGTTTGGTTTTCCTAGGTCATCAGATCTTTGTGTTCCTTATTTTTCACTGCTTTATTATTTATGATTATTTGTGTTTAACCTAGATCTGAATAATAAACCTAAGTATTCACTTGGTTAATTAATTAGGTTAAACAATTTAATTTTATAGGGATCTAAATTCTTACAAGTGGTATCAGAGCGGGTAACTATTTTTCTTTAGATCTTTTGATCTAAGAGTTGATCCTTAATCCCTGTTATCATGGATAATTTTAAGTGTCTTACTGTTTTTTATTATGATGATTTGAATAAAAAGAACACTGTTGTTTCTGTTGCTTTTATTGATACATGTGAAACTCTTCGTAAGGAATTATTGAAATCTATAAAAATTGCTAAGAAATTCAAGGAAGAGTTAAAATTGGCTAATCTTGAACAAGAGGAATTGATTGTTAGATTAGATGAATCTAATAAAAAGAATAAATTTTTGAGAAATCAAATTTCCTCTCAAGATGAGAAGATGAAAAGCTTGGAACAAGAGTTAGTTGAATCTAAAGCTAAACTTGAAAATTTGACTAGTACTAAGCCTGCTGTTGATAACAAAAGTGTTTCTGTTTTTGTTTCTTTTAAGCCTAAAGCTGAAAAATTTTATATCCCTCCTTTCAAGAGGAATAATAAAGAAAATGCTTATTTTGCTAGGTTAGACAAAAGTAAAAATTCTAATGTAGACGCTGAAGTTTCTAAACTTAAGTCTAAACCTACTGTTAGAGAGCATAAGAAATCTGTTTTTGTGCATACTTGTCACCTTTGTGGTGTTGTTGGTCATATTAAGCCAAATTGTTCTTTGTTGAGGCAAAAACCAAAATATGAGACTAGATTTGTTGTTAGGAATACTGATGTTCCTAAATTTGTTCCTGTTTGTCACTTTTGTGGTGTCTCCGGTCACATTTGTCCTAATTGTCATAAATTGAAATTTAAACATTCTGTATTTCAATCTAGGATATGTGATGATATTTCTCCTGCCATAAGTCCAAATAAATTGTTTCATATACTTTTGAAAAATTTAAGCTTGTTGGCTTGTGAAAGGAAATTGCGGGATTTTAGTCTTTCTCAGAAGATTAGTGTAATCCCTCAAATGCACTCTGCTTCACATGGATTTTTACTTACAAAGCCGAAGACTCGTGCTATATGGGTGAGAAAAGATTCTCTAAGGTGAGTGTTGCTGACTTGTCCCTAATTTAATTCTTTCAATTATTTGTGGACATGTTTTGTTTTTGTTTTTGGTTGTTTTTTTTTTAAGGTTTTTTTTTTTTTTAATCCAAAAACATTGAAAATTTTTCAAAAAGACAAAAATATTTTATTTTGTGTCTAGTTTTATTTTTCTTGAGGATTACATGAATTATGATATCTCTCTCTTGATTTAAAACATACTTGACATTGTGGAGAAACTTGAATAGTATGTGTTATATAAGTGCTAAGTTATTTCTGATTTTGTGTGAGTATGTACTAGTTTGTACATGTACTCAAGGGTTAATTAAGAAATTGATATTTCTTATTTGTGTACCCTCTATAGCTTAGTTAAGCACTATCATGCATAGCTTTGCATTGTTCATTTAGCATAATGTGTGCTTTTTGTTTTTTGTCATAAATTTTTTTAAAATCAAAAAGATTTTTATGTGTTTTGTATTATATATCTTGGATTTATAATCTAAGTTGGCCATATTATCTCTACATAACATATTTATGTACCTTGTTTAGCTTGGATGAGCTTATTTTATTGCGCTTTACTAGTTTGAGCTTTGTAGTGCATGTTGTGTGGGAGATGTTTATAGTTGTTGATCACATGATCTTGATTTTGAAGTCACATGTCTTTGATTATTGAAACTTGATCTTATTGAGAAAGGCATAAATAACCATCTCACCACTATTTATTAGTAAATCATGAACACCTTGGTGCATATCATAAGATATTGTGCTCAAGAAAGTGTAGCACATACACAAAAAGAATATAAGGTGTAGCCTCAGATTAAATACTAAAATTGGTGCGTACATTATTGGGCTGTAATGAATTCAAATTAAATAAAATTGGTGTATACACTATGAGGCAAAACAAAGAAACTTACACGATTGCAAACTTTTATTCTAGGAGATGTGAGAGTTATATGACGTAACACTTTAGGTGATAGTCTCTCTCAATTGTATGTGATGAATTGTGTAGAAATTTTGATTGCTTACTATTCACATATCACCTTACATGTTTCTCAAGCTTTTGCTAGTTGCACACACTACACAAGTTACTCTTTGCTAAACTTTGTATATGTTATTGTGTGTGATTTTATTGTGGCCATCCAAGATTGAAAATTTCTTGATTTTGAGGCAAAAAGTGTTTAATGTTTGAGTTTTTGGAGTCAAATTGGTTGAAAAACTTGTTTTTGGAAGATCTGGGTTGAATTCAAGTGTTCTTGAAAAACTTTTAAACTCATACTCATGCATTTTATTCTTAAAATACTATACTTTGAGGAGTTTTCTGCATAAAATTGCTCTGTTTTTCAAAAATTTAAATTTTCCAGATTTTCGATCGATCGAAGCTGTTTCTCGACTGATCGAAATTGCGATAAAAATTTTGGTTTGATTCTGCCTGACCCAATTGGTATTTGATCGATGGTCGATCGATCGAAATTGAAAAATTTTCAGTTTCTAAGTTTTTGACCAAATTTTTTTTTTCATGCATCATTTATGTTTAGGATTCACATGCATTACATTATTTTTTGTATCCATCTTACTGTTTTGCAATCATATCTCTCATTGTTTTCGCACATAACATGCATACACTTTGCTAAATTAGGTACTCAACTTGATTTAAAAATTGATTGATTAATTTTTGAATCCTTTGTACATTTTAGTATATGTTATTTTTCTTGATGTGTGAAATGTAGAAAATATTTTTCTTAAAAGATATGATGGATAATCAATATGCACATATTTTCTCTACTCATGCAACTGTTTATAGGTTACATAGTGTCAAGTTTGCATTTATTTAAAGAGAAAATATTTTTTTTCATGTGTATCCTCAACTCAAATTTTTTTTATTTGTGTGTTTTTATTTAACCCCATCTCCTAAATTTTTCCCAAAACTTGTTTTGTTTTTTCCTATTTTTATAGGACAAGAAAAGTTTTTTTTAACCTTTGTTGGTCATAGGAGGAGTTGTTGCTCTTTATAGGGAGAGTTCTCTCTATTTTCTATAGAGCTAAACTATTTTATGTTCCCTTGGTTCTCTTTTTTCTCTCATGTTTACCGTCACTCTACTCTTTGTTTGAGTTGTCTTTGTCAATACGTGACAAAAATGAGGAGAAATAGATAAAATGTGGGAATCCTGTTTATCTTGTTTACGGGGAGATAAAATTGTTTTTGAAAGGGGGAGAATATAAAAACTTTTTGAATATAAAAACTTTTTGATGTATCTAACTTAGGGGGAGAGTTAGAATTTTTTTTTTTTTTTTATATTTTGTTTCATATTATTGTTTATATGTCTTTCTTTCCACACATGCGGTGATATGTTTGTTGAGTGTTTCAGGAAAGACAGGTACATTCTGATCAAGACCTTCTACCTCCTCTTGCAACTTCTAAGTTAGGAGTTTTAGGTTGGGATTTGTGATGTAATTGAGCATTTTATTGTATTGGGTTGTTCTTGAATTTGAGCGTTTCATTTTGTATGTAAGTTTTGTCATGAATTACCAAAGGGGGAGATTGTTAGGTTCTAAAGTTTAGAACAATTGGCAAATCGTGAACACAAACTTGTCTAGATATGGATCTTAGAGTCTATAGGTTTTATTAGACAATGCTCAAGGTGATTCAAGTCAAGATTCAAGAACATACAAGCTGCAGAAAGAAGATTTCAGAATTTGCTTAGTTCGACCGATCGAGAAACAGGCTTGACCGATCAAAAGTCGTATCTGCAGAATTTTAATTAAGCTCAAACAGCAGTTCAAGCCCATTAAGGATTAGGGTTTCAAATCTACTTCTCCCACTATATAAAGGAAACTCTAAGCACGTTTTTATAGGGCATTTCAAAGAGAGAAGAATGTACCTCTTTGATATTTAGGATTTTGCTCCTAAAAAGCTCTCTCATGTTTTCTACCGGTGTTATTGCTTGAAAAATCTCAAGATCCGGTATTGTTGAAGTTGCTGCCTTCTCTAGTCATCAAAGGTGCTGATGATCTAAACCTTCAAGGGTGGTCTTAGAGTCACAAACAGGAGAGTTTGTGTTGCTAAACCTTTGAGTGGGATCTCAAAGTCACAAGCGTCAGTGTTTGTGTTTTGCAAAGACCAAAGAAAGAAGTAATCCATGGACTCGAAGCTGTCACGTGGTCGTGGTAGTAAGTTTTCTAGTCGAGGTAGCAATAGGATGTTAGTGGTCTAAGTCGCTATTGTGTAAACTTCAATTCTTTCTAGTGGATTTGTTGTTTTACCTTAAGGATAACTAGGTTAAATCCTCCCCAGGTTTTTTACCGGTTTGGTTTTCCTGGGTCATCAGATCTTTGTGTTCTTTATTTTCCGCTGCTTTATCGTTTATGATTATTTGTGTTTAACCTAGATCTGAATAATAAACCTAAGTATTCACTTTGTTAATTAATTAGGTTAAACAATCTAGATTTATAGGGATCTAAATTCTTACAAAAGATACTTTTATTTATTAATGTAGAATCATGATTCTTTAATTTAGGCCAATATACACTATCGGTCCCTAAAATTTATTAACTTGTTTATGTTTATTATCATTTTTTTGTTGAAAAAATTATTCTAGCTGAATTTTGTGAGAATGAAAATAAAATTTATCATGTATAAACATAAGGAACATAAAATATTTGACTGATATATTTTGGAAAAAAAAAAATCAAGAATAAAACATAACAATTATTATGTATATGTTCATATTTTATTTAAGATAGTTTGTCAAACTCCATTTCTAGGCTGCCTGAGATTCTACCACTCCACCCATTTCACAAAGTAGGAGGCCTAAGCCAATTAGATTTTAAAAAAAAAATACTAAAACCAAGGTTATCAACATGATTTTCTTTCTTCAAAGAAAATCAATGAGCATGATCACCAAAATTGAGCTAAGAACATTGAAAATTTTAGGAAGCAATGTTGTCACAAACTTTGTTAAACCTGCAACTTGTGCCATTTGAGACGAAGAGGTGACAAACAGAAATTGATCCAATCAACTACTGAAAAAATTGTTTCAGAACCGCAGCAATAAGACTCAAAACTTGCAATAGTCTGGGTGACGCTTCATTTTCTAGGTGGTGTGTGTATATATTACTTCACCCATTTTACTTTGTAGAAGGTCTAAGCTAATTAAATTAAAAATTACTAAAAGCCTAAAACCAACGCTGTTATCAATATTTTCTTTCTACCAAGAAAATCAACGAGCATGATCACCAAAATTGAAGTAAGAGCATCCAAAATTTTAGGAAGCAATATTGTCACAGACTTTATTAAACCTGCAACTTGTGCCATTTGAGATGAGAGGTGAAAAAGAAAAATTGACCCAATCAATTATTAAAGAAACAGTATCAGAGTCGCAGCAATAAGACTAAAAACTTGAGGAAGATTGGGTGGCACCTCATTTTAGGATTTGTTGTCTTGCAAGTTGCTGTCCAACTAGTATTGTTTCTCAAGATGTTTAAGGTAAGTTTATTTTGAGAAACTATCTTTTATTAATTAATTAGTGTGTAACCCACACAAAGTAAAAGATACTTTTATTTATTTATTTATTTAGAATCATGATACTTTCATTTAGACCAATATACACTATTGGTCCCTAATATTTATTAATTTGTTTGTGTTTATTATCTTTTTTTTTTTTTGTTGAAAAGATTGTTCTAGTCGAATTTTGTGAGAATGAAAATAAAATTTATCATGTATAAACATAAGGAACATAAAATCTTTTACTTATATATTTTGAAAAAAAAATCAAGAATAAACATAACAATTATTATGTATATGTCCATATTATGATTTAAGACAGTAATATTATATAGTCTGCTGTTTAGGATGTTGTCAACTTTTGTCTTAAGTTATGGACAAATTAACTCTTATATTAGTATTAGTAATGAGTGAAAACTGCTTATTTTGAAAACAATACTAGCTTGTAGTCTCATGCATATGTATAGATGCATTTAATGACGAGTATCCTTGTGCATATGCCCAACCATTTGAATTTCAAATAGCACTAGATGACTACGCTAATGTAGAAAGAAGAAAAGCTCTACCAGTACATTGAACCCATATTAAGTTTTACCACAACCACATTGTATTCGTTGGGAAAATATAAGTTCGATCAAAATTAGTTTCTCCATAATACTAGAACCAGAAGTAAGCAAGAGGGATCAACTCAAGGACAGTTGAGTTTACCTATTTTAGCAGCTTTTCACTTCATAAGAAGTTTGATATAGGAAGTTAACCCTTCTTTGCAGAAAATCAGAAATCTTTCTTTTTGTCCGAAAGCATACATAATTCCTTGAATAACTATTAGCAGTTAATGGATAAAGGAATAAAACGTGTGCACTAAACGAATATAATCGTCTACAAAAAAAATTTTGATGTGACAAATGGGTTAACTATTTAATCATCTACAAGCAAACTATATGACCAAGCTGATAATCATTTACGGTGATATTTGTAAATGCTACATGCACAACAAATTTTGTTGACAACCTTTTTCACAACATATGAGATGGTAGATTGTAATTAGTACATCACTTTTACATGAGACCACCATTGACATCACTCTTATCATACATCAATAACAATTTGTCACCTTATTTAATTGTGGGCCAATCAAAATCGATCACCTAGCTTCAAATAGATTGATCTAATAAAGTAGGATGCATCATAAGAAACCGTTATAAACAAAGGCACCCCTAACTCATTCAAATGAGATAAACAGCATAAAATTGAGCATAATCTTAGGTGGGTAATTTTAAATTATCCATATTTAATATTTATGAATCATTAATAAAATTACACTTCATAGAAAATTAATTGATACTCTCAATAGGATAAATTTTGAATTTAAAATTGAGTTATAGCTAAATGATTAGAAAAATGCCAAATTTGTGAAAAAAGTGGGATTCAAGATCTAAGTGATATTTGGCACTTGGATTTCTCCTCCAAGTGTCGATTTGCAGTTAGAGGGCACTCTTCAAATGTCTATTTGCACTTGAATCAATCACCTTGAAAATTTCGAAGTCATCCAACTCTATTGCTCTCTAATTTCAAATATTATCAATTTTTGAAATTGAAATCTAAGCCGATTAGTTTGGAGAGTCTCATGCTCATCCAAAACTCATCAAAAGGCCCCCCTTATAAATAGAAGGGGGATTCATAGTTCAAGGTACCACACTCCCCTGGAGTTCTAGAGGAAGCTTTGAAGCATAGTCATAAAGTAGTTGGTGATCCTTTGTTCAGCGAGCGGCCAAGTCTTTAGTTGTAATCCCCTCTAGACTTCTAGCTTGGGAACTCAAATAAACTTGGTCAAATTATCAAAAATATCCATTCTATGCAGGTGGTATTGATAAAATTTTGAAAAAAAAAAAAAGAAAAAAAAAAGAGTGATTTATGAACAATTATAAAATTGTCAAGAGTCTTGTAGTTCAACTTAACTGGCAATTTTTGGTGTTTCTAACTAAGATGGCTAGGTCTCAAATCCCCTCACTTCTAACTATCGATGTAAAAAATAAATAAAAAACCCTCTAAAGATAGTAAGTTGAATTGCAAATTTTGCTTTAGAATCCAAAACTATTGAGTTATTTAACAAGTCATGTGAAGGGTATTAATGTACATAAACCCACCTCAATTTGATATAATTTTATCTATAGATGTACTAAAGGTGTCCATAGTCCATACTTGACATCTTTGGGTTTTGTTTTCCTCATCTAAACTATCTATGTTTAAAAAAAAAAAAAATCTCTCTTTTTTTTAAGTTAGCATTCTTATATCGTTCAATTTAGTTTTTATTTTTATTTTTTAAATTTAGCATGTGAAGGATTTGAATTTTTAATTCTTTTTTTAAATTTCCTTTATATCTATATATATATATATATATATAAGTTTATGAACACGAATGTAGATTGTGTGCAGATACTAGGGTTAGACGTTATAAAACTATTCCCATCGCACATGCATTGCACATGCTCAGAGGGCGCTCTCTCTCATAATTCCAATTAGAAATTTATGCACTTGTCAATCACTAAGATAGTTGGGAGTGGGATCTCATGTGCACGGTAAACTGAATTTAAATTTACGATACTATGTTGGTGCCATTTTATAGGTTTTTTATTTTTATTTTTTAATTATAGGGTGCTACTTTTTCTTTTTCCTCTTTCTACTAACCTATTTTAATGTGCGTTTTAGCAAAACCTCAATTGGACATATCTTTTTAGATTTATTTTAAAGATTTGATGACTCTTTTTTCTTTTTGGAAAAATCATGCATAACATTTTATTACTAATAAATACCAAAAATATTTGGAATGGTTGAACCGGCCGGTCCAATACGGTTTTTAAAACCATGTTCACAGCTTTGGTAAGTACTAAAAGGGCATCTTCAATAGGAGAAAGTATCTTCTATATGCCTTTTGGAGTGTGTGCCTCACAAGCATGTGGGTTAATTGGGTTCCATGTATTATCATTTGAGTTTTGTTGGATGCATTATAAAGTATAAAGACTTTGTTGAACATGTTATTTTAACCTTACTGAATATTTTATCTGTATCTCAATGAATTTGTATTAATCTTGTCTTATTAATCTTGCTGGAAGTGGACCCATATGATTTATTCATTACTCTTGTCATGCTTTGTGTATAGATTTCACTTATAACCATTTTCTACATGATAAGCTTTAATGCTGTTGGAATTCTCTACAACCAATGGCAGTGCTACTAGACGGTAGAAACCTTATCGCATTAGCGTTTGATGTTTTTCATCAATGCTAGATTGACATCCATCACTACTGAATATCTCACATCTGTAATTGCATCGCCACCAAAAGTTGTATGGTTTATTTAGACACCATTACAGCATGTCACAACTATCACCAGTGCTTCTAATAGTTATGCTTATAGTTTCTAACAGCATGTCACATTACTATGTTGTGTTTCTAACAGCTATGCTTATAGTCTCTAGGTCAGCCAAGGCTCTGAAATGGGATGAACCCAAATGTGCAGATTTGGGACTTCCCTTCCATGATTGAACTTCATAGAGGGGCCTGAACTGACACCATTGTGGGGCTGCTACAATCATACCAAACTCAATAAGTTAGCAAAGGATAAGGATGATAAATGGAGGATCTGCCAGTGCATACAAGACTTGGCATGTCAAACCAGTCTTATGATTTACTCCTGCCTTGCTGCTCTTTTGGGCAAGTCAGGTGTGTAAACTAAGTTCCCAATTTCTAATGACATGAATAGCACCCTGTAAGTCTCTCACATTCACAATGCACACACTGGCATTCACACACACCAATCTCTCTTTTCTATCTGCACGATTGAGTCACAATATAGACCCATGGTGAAAAACTCACAGAAGATGTTGGTTGGTTCTATATAAATGAACATTACTCATATCGTAAAATGTAGTTTAAGTAGGCAATGCAATTTTTTAAGCCTCACCAAGGATAGCGTGAGCAAATTACAGCTTTCATAATCCCCACATGAATTTGTAATTGATAATGAAAATATTGTTGCTTCTATTTTTAACATATGTTCTATCTCATAATCTAATCTATCAAATATAGCTTATTTGAATTGTGCATCCACAATGCTTGCCCTGAATGACAAATTACAATATAGATTTTGCTTATGACAAGCAAAATGGTGATACAGATGAAAAATGGGATATTTCTTGCCAACATAGAAAATTGTGAATTTCATTCCAACAACTCTTTAAAATTATAGAGTTCAATTTTGCTGGTTCCTGTCTCTACTCTCTACTTATAGTTAGATGTTTTAAGAGATCTAGAAACCATGCAGGCCAAACGCATTCCACATCTAATAAACCATGTTAGAGTTGTTTGATGTCAACGAAACAAAAGATTTTTCTTTAAAAAATAAATAAAATTAAAAAACCTTTCAACATCAATTATTTGATATTTATTAGCCCCATTGCCTTTATAATTGTTGATGCTGGTAAGAATATCGATCAATTTGATCCAAACCTCAATAATGACCTTCAAATTCTTTCAATCCAAATTGTTCTTCACATCCATAATATTGTCATTCCTTAAAAAGTGGTTTTAAGGGAAGAGAAAAGTAATGGATATGATTCTTGATCCTACATTAATGTTATAGAAGACTCCAATAATCTTTACAGATCACAATATAAATTTTATGTCTCATATACACACATACAACCCATTTTTGGTCCTCCATTTAAACCATAACTCAGCTAACACAAAGAATATATCATTGAAACTTAACAACTATGCAGGAAATGTCATCCTTACTCTTCTTAGAAAGAGCCACCTCGATCAAATGCTTAGCTGCCAACTGAGCATCCTTAATGGTTTTAATTGAATCCACAGCGTCTTGGTTTGACATCACCTGCCCAAACATTGAAAAAAGTTCAGAAATCCACATTTCAAGAGCATGCAAACAGCAAGCATACCAAACAAAGAAGAAACATTAGTTCAGCTTTAAAGATAGGGCACACCCCTAATTTGATCCTTAAAAAAATTAGGTCCTTAAGGTTCAAAAGGTTACAATCAAGTCCACAAAAAAAATTTAAAAGGTCACAATTAGGTTTGTTTGACATTTGAATGTGATGGAATGTATTGAGAATCGAATTTGTCTGACTTGGCATATGCTACATGGATAGTTAACCACGTTGCATACTGGTTTTAACAAAAAAACTTGTCACGTCATCAATTTTCTTAGGGTTATCTTTAATCAAAATTATAAGGAAAATACCACCTGGATAAGACATAGCAACAAAAAACAAAAAGTTGCTGCATCATTGCTTTTCCTAGGTGAGGTAAGGTTGCAAATGCTTAGTTTGACTTCCAATAGCCAAATCATCCTCCACATAACTGACATAAGACATTAACTTGACACATCATCAATTTCCATTAGTTAGATTTGGCATAAGGACCTCATTGTGACTTTTTAAATTATTTAAAGATTTGACTGCAATTTTTCAGGGGCTCAAATAGGTGTTTGCACTTAAATTTATTTTTGCTCCTGCATGAGCACAGCAACTTAGCTTTGTTACAAAGTGCATAGAAAAAACATGAAGTGGCTAACCAGCATGAAGAGTAACTGACCTTCCATATCCCATCACTTGCAAAAATAATGGACTCCGTATCATCAGTTATCTCCTCAACCATTACATCAGGTTCCGAACTAAGGTGTATCTTTAAGCTCCTATCACCAAAAGCCCTTGCTACAGCAAGCTGTCCGTCAACACGGGGGACATCCCCTGCAAGAATCAGAAATTAGTACTCGATTCCAAATACATGGTCAGCCAACTAAACTATACATCTCATACACCATCTAAAAAAGAAAAGCACAAAAAGAAGATAAAATTTTCTTTACATTGTAAGTGTTATGTATAGGAAAATGGACAATAAGGTTCCAGATAGACGGATGATCCAAATGTTAACCTTTTAATTTGCTAGCCAAACTTTATTCTTTGTCCTTGAAAATTGATATTTCAGCAAAAGCTCAAACATCCAAATCCATAAAAGATTACATGCATTACGCATGACACAGCTACAGAAGCCTATACAAAATAATCAATCTTAAGTAACTGGTTCAAAGATATCATTGGTGTCCCAAAAACACAATACTACTGAAACTGTCAAATAATTCCTGTGGCTCAATTAAAAATACCTACCGGTTAAAACAGATGTGTATAACAGAAATTTTGGAACTTCTTAATCCTGAATTTTCATCTATCACTAAATAAACACAAAATCTCTTCTCTGTGGTTACTACTTCAGAAAGCTGATTACCTGGAAGGTTGGTTACAAAACCACCACGGCTCTCAATCAGCCTTTTCTCCTTGCTTGGCTCGTGATCAATTGATAGTTGTTTGGCTACACCATTCTTACATATAACAGCCCTAGAGTCTCCTACATTTGCAATGACAAGCTTTTCACCATTGATCAGTATCCCAGTTACTGCTGTTGAACCTCCTCTCCCCAATACTAATGCTTTCTCCAATATCTCATCATCTGTCATACGATAAGCTCTCCTTAAAGCAGTCTCTGTTTCAGTCCAGAAGTCATCCTGCTTGCAGCAAAGAAAAATACAGTTCTTTTATAAAGTTTGGATAAAGATAGTGAACATAGAAACTGCAGAAAATAAAAACTAAACACAAGAATCAAATGCAAGAAAATAAATATAAAAATCATCTGGGAATGATATCTTTATTACCTGTTTTAAAATATTTTCAAACAGGTTTCTTTGCAAGTAGTTTGCAACATCATGGCCTGAATGGCCATCAAATATTGCAAATAAGCCCAACTCTTTGTTATTGTTGGCTTGCTTGAATTCGGAAACCACATAATCTTCCATAGCATGATTTGATTTTCCCTTTACCATGTGAAAGCCATGTGTGATGTGATTCAACACTTTGCTTTTGCCTTTTCCTGTGTCAGATGAACCAAAGGCCTTCACCTAGAAAGAAGTAACCAATGAAACCAACAAATAAGAACAAGTAATTACTCTAAACATGATTTTGAAGAAGTAAGTGATGGAGAGCAATTAACCCCAAGTGGACAATTATGCTTTCATCAATTCTACATTTAACAAAAAAAAAAAAAAAAAAAAAAAAAAAAAAAAAAAACAGATTGTACACTTCTTGAAATGTATGACATTTCTGCTTAATATCAACAACATGTGCTACCATTGTAAGTCTAGAGCATCGACAACTTTCCACAATGGATCGCACATATATCATAGCACCTCATCTCACATACTATAGTTTTAAAATTTAGTTTGGGTTTCTATCTTCCTTTACATCTAAAGTACTTATGCTAATATCATTACTTTCCCAGAAACTACTTTCAAGCTAGGGGAATATTCAATCGACCAGGCCCCTTGCTGATGCAATGTAAATATTGAGTGCCTCATATCAGGTCATAACATTTTTTATTACACTGCTAAACCGTTTTCATCTGTGGGCACATCTTCTATAAACTCTTTATAGAATTCTTGCACCTTAGATTTTCTGTCTCCATATGAAAGAAACCTCTTGGGAATGAAAAGGGAGAAGGAATTCATTCTTAGAAAAAGCATTGAAATGCTTGGAATTTTCAATTAACTATCTCTCTGTATGGAAACCATTAGTGCAGTATAAATGAAAAAAAAAAATTTTAAATGTCCAACATTATTTATACATGTTGGGCAACCAGTAGCAGAACCAGTGTTGGTAAAAGCAGGCTTAAGCACAGTGCGTGAAGCCTTAAGGCTCCAGTACTTTTCACCTCTAAAGCAAGGCACATTCAAAGAAGCGCACATTAGGTGCGCTTTTTTTATATTTTTCAAAAAAAAAAAAAAAAAACCATAACTGAATTGTAGCAATAGGATCTTAACACTATTGCTATAAATCATTGATTTTGTATATAAAATTCAATGTTATGGTGTGCTTCTATATTCTTCCCAACCCAATTTTATAAGACGCATTTGGGACTGCAATCACCCCACAGCTCACCATTGATCTTAAATTGACTAATTCTTATAGACTTATTAAGTGATTAAATTATAACTACTATTAGTAATTAGTCACAGGGCATTATGGCTACTGGAAATTCAAGAAAGGATATTGAATGTAAGTACTCAAATCAAGCTGATCCAAAAAACAAAAAATGTCTTGCCTTGCAATTTTTGTGGTAAAATTGCAGAAGAAGGGGCTTATATAAATGTTATATGAATTATATAAAAAATTTTATTTCAATTTATATGATTATTTGATCACTTAATTGTTTTATCGCCCATTATTTGCAGAACGAACTCACACATTTTTTCCAGCAGAATCAGGTTCGATTGAGTTTGCACATCACAGGTCCATAAGAGTAAGATGTAATTCAACAGAATGCCACCAACACAGATATGAACTACTTATTTAGCAAAAGGATCCAACCACTATAAGCAAATCCTCTGTTAAAATATATACGGAAGCAGAGGTTTTGAGTTATCTAGTGCATTAACCAACTAAGGAGAACCTCAGTGTCAAATGCATGTGATTTTGGTTAGCCATGAAATAGAACTCAGATTTACTTTTTTTGAGAAACAAGCCTTTGGATTTGTCATCATCGACAGAACTAGACACTGAACCTTGTCAACAGAAGAAAACCAAATACATAATAACTAACTCTATTTTTGAATCACCCAGTTTGAATAAATGAATAGGCGATTCAACACTAGGCTAGGCTATAGTATATTTTTTTGTTAAGTCTGCAAGATGATAGATCAACACTCTACTCCTCAGCAAAACAAAACAAAAACAAAAATAAAAACAAAAAACAAAAAAATACTAGATCAAGTTTTGAGTTTTCTATAATTTCATTATGTTTTTTCTATCATAGTTTTTCTTTATTTAATATGTGTGTGTGTGTGTGTGTGAAACAATCATGAAAAGTTTCCATACATAATAAACAACTAAAAAGTTACTACTTCGTTACTTACACAAAAATCAGTTTGTAAGTAACCGTGCTTTTAAGAATAACAGCTATAACAACAACAACAACAACAACAACTTGAAGAAAAAAAAGACACCCATTAACACAGGTGACTGACCTTTATCTTGTGGAGGATTTCTCTTCCAGTCATGATATTTGTTTTAGGAGAAAGTGTTGTGTTGGTGACTTGAGAGGAGGAGAGAGATGCCCAGAAGAGATAGAAAGATATATTAGATATTTTGGAAGAGAAAAGAAATGGACAACGAATTTAAGTAGTATATTTAGGAACGAGAGTGTTTGACTTTGCAACACATGACCTGCCGGTGACTTTGTAAACCCCCTATCCCTTTGTCTATGTGAATATGCCTTTAGCCTATAGCCTCCTCTAGGACACCCCGCGTTCTTTGAAGTTTGAACACAACGCGCTCTTGCCGACGACCTTCCTTTTTCGTTTTTTCCTTTTTCCTTTTTCGTTTTTTTAAGGTTTGTTTTTCCACCTCTTTTTCACTAACTTTTGTGTTCTATTTCTTTATTAGAAAAGAAAAAAATTATTATTACTTTTATGGTTTTTTATATTTCTTACGGTATAAAAGTATTGTCAAATTTTTATTAAAATAATTTATTAATAATGAATCATGTTAATAGATGCTTTTAGGACATTTGTTAATGAATCATTTTATGAAAGTTTTAATACTATTTTTATTGGAAATATAAAAATTTATCAAAAAAGTTAGTTATTTCTTTATTTTTCCATAAAAAATCTAAAAATAATTCCTTAAACCAATGCTATTTGTTAACTTTTCTCATTAACAATTGTCCTAAGGATACTAGTTAACAGGACTCTTTTTTATAAAACATTTTTCTTATTTGCACTTCTTCTTTTTTTTTGGGTGGGGTATGGTTTCAAGTTTCAACTTATTACATTATCGGTGGATTTCAATTAGCTCAAATTGTAAAGTCTTTGATAACTAAATAAGAGATTTAGAGTTCAACCTCCGCCTATACCAAAAATAAACTAGTGTCTTGGTCTAATGATAAAAAGCTATTATCAGGAGCGGATGCCATAAGTTGAAATTCTCTCTCAAAAAAAAAAAACTTATGATATTATCGGATCAAAACACTAATTAGTTTTTAGTATAAAAGAAGATCGAATCTTAAATATCTTATTTAACGACAAAAAATCTTACTAGTTGAATTAACTAGAACCATTTCTTAATTTGCACTTTGATAGTAATTCTTATGGTACGTTTTAAGTTTAAATTTATCCATAGAAATTGATAAAAAAAAATATGATCAAATTATTGAATGAAAAATCGTACCTATGAAAATGTGTCTATTTGTTTTCATTGGCAATTCCGCAATTTCTTTTTCTTTTATAATAATCATGGAAGGAGGATCTAAACTTTTTTTAAAGAGAAAAATTAGATAATGTTATTTAACTGCAAGACTTTTAAGGATTGATAATTAGTGATTAGATTAAGTGTTTTTTATTACCAAAAATAAATAAATATTATTGAGTATCTTATTATAAAAGTAGCCATGGTTTTTTCTTTTTCTTTTTCTTCTTTTAGTTGCTAAATTTTAATTAATTTGCTATTATGGTTTTTTTTCCCTGTCTTTTCTTAATTTGGAAGACAAGGTGGAGGAAGTGGGGACATAAGATGGCTCAAACTTAAATACAAAATTTATTGCGGCGACAATGAATTAAGACTTAAGAGCTGGCATAGACTTTTTTTTTTTTTTTTTGATGGGGAGAGCTGGCATAGACTTGTCAGCCCAATCTGGCCAACAAGAATGCTTTTATATCATGGTTGTTAACCCATAAAAATGCGTTTTTACATATAGACTATAGTTGGTATTTCACTTAATTTTTATTGAATTTTTTTTTTCTTTTTTATGTTTGGTGTGAAATGGAAAATCCCGATCAACAAAAATTAATTTTTGAATTTTACAAAATTACCCAAAAGAGGTGGAAAATGTTTTTTGTTTTCAAAAAATAAGAATCAATTTCTGCTATTTCTTTGTGTCCTCCTCCTCTTTTCTATTTTTTCCATTACTATCATCACAATTTGTAGCCACCTCTGAAACACAATTTACACCACCACTACCACCTGGTTCACCTCTATCACCGCTACATCACTTCCCTAACAATAGTCATTTTCAGACACCATTAACACATCATGCCACCACTGTACTATTGTCAGTGTTACAACTCACAACCGTCATCCCATCTTATGAAATATTAATATATTTTTGTGTGCATCAAACAATTGGAAAATATTCTTTAAAAATTTTCAAAATTGCAACCAAATGTTTTTCTTCTTAACTCGTTTTTCCCACAAAAATTTTCCATTGAACTAAACCAAGAGTTAATTATAAATTTTGTAGATAATTTTTATGAGCTTTGACTTTTTCGTTGTATTTTTTGGCGTGATGAAATTTGAGAAGAGCCATAATAAGAGTTCAATATTTTTTTTTATAAGCATAATAAGAGTTCAAATTACCTGAGCAAGTTGCCAATTCTTAAGCTGGAATAGTCATTAAATTAGAGCAAGCGTTATAAATGATGACGTGGACTAGAAAACTACATGTGAATCCTGTGATCAAAAATAAAAATCAAAGATGGGTGCTTTTAATTTTAACACCCGTGGAATCGACATGTGACTTGATCCATATATACGCAGCCTTTTTGAGATGTGAAAAAAAGTTATATATATATATATATATATATATATATTTATTTATTTATAAAATAAAATATGATAAAATTTGGTTACAAACTTAGTTGTAGTCAATGTCTACAACTTTACTCAATATTTTTTTTAATAGATGTAAATTTTGATAAATCCACTATTAGATAATCTTTGCTTTTGAGATTCTCTATACTTGTAAAATTTTTAAAATATCAAAAATTAATAATTATGCTATTAATCAAATGATTAAATTTTAAATTTTTGTAGTCTAAAATTATACATAAAAAATAAATTGATGAATCAAATAGTAAATAATATCAAATTGACACGAAATGTAACATACTTGTTAGGAACATAAAAAACATGCATTCTAATAATTAAATTTTCAAAATATGTAGTTATATTAATTTTTTCAATAGAAACTGTAGATATTGATTACAACCAAGTTTGTAAACAAACTTTTTCCTTTAAAGTATACTAAAAAAAAATGTATCAAGATTTCACATGATGTGGTAAAACTTGGAGTATTAAATTTTAAGTTAGTAGGTGCCTAGTTTGAATACTCAACAATACGGTTAACAATGTATCCAACTAGACTTGGATCATACATTTCCGTACGTCTATGTATTAAGCTTATTAATCTGAAATCCTGTAATAATTAATTAATTTAGAAATCAGACAAAGATACACCATAACATTTTCATCTTTAGTTTTAATTATATTGCAAGGAATTAATGGTTGTAAACTTGTAATACATATATCTATATTTATGGAAAAATAATAAATATATAAATAAATAAATAACCATTTGGACCAAAAGCTTGTAACTCAGTGCCATTGATTGGTCTCTTTGATTAAAAGAATGAAGGTTCAAATTCTCCTTCCATCACTTGTTGTAACAATTATCCTAAAATATAATAAAAACTCTTAGACTTCTCAATAAAAAAATGGGCCGCGAACCCGCCAACCTAGAACAAGACCAGGCCCAATATTTAAATTGGCACGTAATTGCTTAAAGAGAAGCCCAGGTTGCAACAATTTATGACAACCTTAGATGGAGTCTCAATAGCCATCCCTCAACCATTGGGGGCGGTTGAGGGGTCCTTCTTTAGAGATATGCTTAGATCATAGATCATCCCTGACAAGAAAATGGGCTAATGTGAAATTTTGAACATATGTTGCCCAATGAGAATGAGTGTGAGGGCAAGGCACAAGGCCTTTATTAAATCACAGCCATAGACAACTTTATGTGTTATGGCCATGTGTGTTTTTGATCTCCCACAAGTTTGAACATTAGACTACTTCAGGTGTTTCACGATTTCGGTTGAGAATTAAAAGAAGAGAACTATTAAGTCTCTTACTATCTATCTGAGCAATTTAAAGAGATTTGTGTGGATAAGGGGATTCATAGACAATTGATAGTTTATGATACTCCAAAAGAAAGGTCAATGATCGATTTTCACAATCTAATCTCCCTATATCCTTCTTGTAGGATGTATATTAGTGGCTCCAACCTAGCTATATCCTATATAAAGTGTCCTCTAAATTAGTAGTCTCCACTCCTAATAGTAAGTTTTTACATATGGTAACAATGTCACTTTAAATTAATAGGGGGTTATGGATCATGCAAGTCATGTCACCATAGATTTTCTTTTCTTCAACTACGTACCAAGTAGATCTCAGAGGATTAATGAGATGCAAAAGTCACCCCAGGATGCGATTTGAGACTATATGCCTTGATTTTAATTAATTGGGTAAGTTCCACTAAACCCCCCTGAGGTTTGGACTAATACCATTTAAGTCCAAGGCTTTTAAAAAACGACCAACTTAGTCCTTAAATCCTTCTCTCTCTCTCTCTCTCTCTCTCTCTCTCTCTCTCTCTCAGACCTCTGGCTCCCTCTCTCTCTCTCAACCACACCCACGGCAGCTCCATCTCTCTCTCACCCATACCCACGGCGGCTCCATCTCTCTCTCACCCATACCCACGGCGGCTGAAGATCTCTCTTTCATGGCCGAAACCTATATTATCCACTACCATCTTCCACTTTCTTCTCAAATCAGTGCCATGGAGAGATTTGACGAGGGATTTTCGAGCTTCACATCACCACCACTGCTATTGTTCCATGCCAACAGCTTTGATCTGGTGCCAAACGTGCTTGGGTCTTCGTTTTTGGGTTTGTAGCTCTATTTCTGGGTTTGGGTCACTATTTCTGGGTTTGGGTCTTTGTTTGTGTTTGGGTTTGTGTGTCAAATGTCAAGGGAACATTTGACAAGAGCCACGAGCTCTGCCACCACCATCGACGACGCCAACACCAGTGGCTGTCGATCTCTATCCTCTTTCTCCGTTCTAATTTTTTTTTTTTTTTTCTATTTTGGTTTGGTTCTTTATTCGTTTGGGTCTTGGTCAATCTACAGATTGAGTTTTCTTGTGTAATGGTGCATGTTTGTGTTCTATGAGATGGTGCATGTTTGTGTTCTATGAGATGGTGCATGTGTGTCTTCTCTGAGATGAGAAAGAGAGAGGGAGCTAGAGGTCGGAGAGATTTGGGACTGAGATCAGAAGTTTTGGATAGGTAAGGGTAAAAATGTCTTTTAAGGACTAAGTTGGGCGCTTTTTAAAATTCTTGGACTTAAATGGTATTAGTCCAAACCTCAGGGTAGTTTAGTGGAATTTACCCTAATTAATTCATTTCATGCCACTTTTGTTGGATGAACGGCAACGATAATTATTACTAGTACTGTCTAGGCTTATTATGTCTTCTCAGTAAAGGGTCATCACCCTCTCTATAATCTATATCTTGTCAGGAACCCTATACAGCAAGACAAGATAGCATAGTTAGTTTGTGTGTATAAATATATATATATATATATATATAGGGTCCGGTTAGTGTGCCCTAAGGGTGACACATTAAGCTATTTATTTTTGAAAATATTTTCTCGAAAATTAAAAAAGTATTGACAGTTTTTTCAATTTCTTAGAAAATGTTTCTAAAAATAGATGGCTTAATGTGTGCCCCTATATATATATATATATATATATATATACACATATATATTGTGAGAGGAACGAATCTTTCCCCAATCAGGTATTGCTCGCTTTGGAAATGGGCCGAGGAGACCGATGTTACCCGCACGAATTTGCTCAATCCCACATCGGGAAGAGATGCCTTCCACCTGCAGCTTATAAGTATGAGCTCACAAGTGGGATGTACCCATCAAGTAATACTACAAGTGAGCAAGTCTAAAAAACTGCGCTTGGTGCTCACTTGATGGCACTCGGGTGGCATCGGCCTCAACAGTCTAGTCTCGGGGAAGGTGGGGGTTCCCCCTTAAACCCCAAAAGGCGCCTTTTTGTGGGAGGAACGAATCTTTCCCCAATCAGGTATTATTCGCTTTGGGAATGGGCCGAGGAGGCCGATGCCACCCGCATGAATTTACTCAAACCCGCATCAGGAAGAGACGCCTCCCACCTACAGCTTATAAGCATAAGCTCACAAGTGGGGTGTACCCATCAAGTAGACTACAAGTGAGCAAGTCTAAAAAACTGAGCTTGGTGCTCACTCGATGGCACTTGGGTGGCATCGGCCTCAACGATCTAGTCCGCAAACTGCACTGCACTGGTGCAGTGTGGTTATGTTATTTTATGATCAGTTTTGATGCAGTTTTTGCGGTTGGTGAACACCCCTATATGGGAGAGAGAGAGAGAGAGAGAGAGAGAGAGAGAGAGAGAGAGAGAGAGAGAGAGAGAGAGAGAGAGAGAGAGAGATTCCTCTTATTGCTTTAACCATTACAAGTACCCTTAAAGGGTAATTGCAATGTAGTAAAGAATTTTTACCGATGTTTAAATATTTTCATAATAGAATAACCCCATGATAGATGTACTTTTTTCCGGGTGATTGAGTAACGAAGATTCAAGAGCTTCTCATCAATATAAATAAATAAATTCTTAGACATATATAATATTGTTAGAAAGGGAGAATTCTACAATACTTTTTTTTATACATCTTTTTTTTTTTTTTTTTTACTAACATACCTATCTAATCTATACCGTTAATATAGAAGGTATTATCTTATTTAATATATATTATTTTATAATAGTAGTAATAGATAGACATTTAAAATAAAGTATGATCTATTTTTTAAAATTAAAAAAAAAAAATCATACTATAGTCTAAAATGATTTGCTATATAGATACCAAAATTGCCGAGCTTTTAATAACAGGTCCGGGCTTGTTTGGATAAGACTTTAGATGCAATATCTAAGCTGTATACTTCCTCAAAAAAATAAAAAAATAAAAAAAAATAAAAAAAAAACCCTTAAAGTGTATAATAGATTAAATTTCTCAATTAATTTTAACAATATGGTTACGTTGTCCAATAAATCACAAATAATTTGTCCTTTTAAGGATAATTAAATTCAATCTACCTTAGTATTTAATTTTTATTAAAGAATATAATGTATTGTAGCTAAGTTTTTTTTTTTCCCCAGCTTGTTACTCATTAGGATTTAGGGCTAACTCAAAATCTTTCCAAGGAGCCCCGTAACCCCGTTTATCTTTAATAACGCACACAAACCAGAGTCAAAAACCTTTTGTTTTTTTAATTGGAAAGTTGGAACGACAGCGTTTAAGGACAATAGGACCGTGAAATATGACCGTTAGGAAAAGAGAGATCCGAAGAGTTGCTTGCAAACGCGGCCGTTGGATTTTAGAGAATAGAGTAATAGAGAGACACTCCCCCTTAAATTCAAAAAATTCGACCGTTGCAAATCCCCAACGTTATACTTCTCTCCTCCAATCCACCCCTTCACACCAAACACATATCTCTCTCTCTCTCTCTCTCTCTCAATAAACCACCAAAGAGATCTCTCTCTCTTCTTCTCTCACAAATCCCTTAAATTCTCTCGAATCGGTGTAACATGGCAGAGGATTCAGATACAAAAGCAACAACAACAATGACGACGACGACGATGATAGACGAGGCGTACGAGTTCTCGGCGCCTCGGTTTTACGACTTTATTAAGGGAGAGACGGAGGAACAAGTGCTAAAAGCCGAACTCTGGTTCGACTCCGCTCTCAGCTACGCCCCTTCACGTACGTATATCATCCTCACTTCTTCTATAAGAAGAAGAAGAAAAACTCAGGATTTTCTTCTCTTCTCGGTTTTTTGCTTTTCTTTGCAATGTACTCACTTTCTTGATTTTTCTTTAGGCTTTTAAGAGAAGAAAATTTTAGATTTTGTTGTTATTGGATTGGTCCTAATTTTAGTGTTTATAAGTGTAAGCTATCTTGGATTTTTAGGGTTTCTTGACTTTGATTTGAGGATAATCGAAATGTTCTCTCTCTCTCTCTCTCTCTCTCTCTCTCTCTCTCTCTGAGTTCTCCGCTGTGGTTTCTGTTTGGTTTGGTTCGAATTTGGGGGGTCTCTTTTTGTGGACTGAGCAAGTTGATATTTTCTGCGTTTTTGATTGGTTCTTGAATCTTAGGGTTTGAATTTTCATTTCTGTTTGCGAATCTTTCTTGCAATTTTAGGGTTTTCGTGTGAGGTACTCTTTGGAAATTTTTTAGGGTTTTGGATTTGGATGTAATTTTATCCAATTTTAGGGCTTTTTTGGAAGTTGAAACTCATGGAAATGGATTCTCTCTGTGGAAATTGTTAGACTCTGTTTGGCAATTGGAAAAAATTGAGCAAAAGAAACAAAATGAGTAAATTTTTTTTTCTCTTTTAATCTAAATAATTTTCTCCTTAAAAAGGGAAAAAAATAGGAAAAGCCTTAATTCAATCAAGCAATGAAATCCGAATTTTCTGTTTTATCATTTGCATTCCACATATTCTAAGAAATCAAAGGGAGGTTTTAGGGTTCAAGGAAACCCTGTTTGCCATATAGTGTATTTTCCATCAGAGAGAGAGAGATGAATTGGGAGTCCTTTTGGTTATTGTTTGTGATGAATATACTGTTTGGTAGTTGAGAAAATGTATGAAAATTGAGATTCTGACTTCTCTCTAAGAAATAAAAGATTCTGCTGGTGTCAAATAAGGTTAACTAACTCTTCTTATGTAGGTAAAGATGGTTTGAATAGGGACCAGATTTTTTATAGGATTGCAAGACTTCAAAGTATTCATTCCCTTCTTAGTTCTTACTCTTCCAGCACTTTTTGTGCTATCAGAGAGGCCTGTAGGGTTGTTCTGTTGCGCGTTGATTAGTGTTTTCTTTTGAGGTGGACAGGATTTTGGAATATGGATTTTGCTTGCTCCAATTTATTGCATTTGTGCTTGAGTTTCAGATATTATGCTTGTTGCTTTGTTTATTACTTGTTCAAAATGTTTGATCTTTCTGGGTCTTAATCTATGCAGCTTGCATGCCTAGAATCAAGACTGGAAGTAGATCTTTTAAAGTTGAGAGCTTATGTGACTTCAATGAAGCAGACCAAATGCAAAAGGTTGTATGATCATTTATGTATTTCTAATTCCTCTTGGTCAAAAATGGCCTACTAATTTTCTGATATCAAGGGTTTCAAAATTTGGCTTACTGGTTTTCTGATATCATTGGTCAATTATTTTTTTCGTGCAGACCTCAGAGTCGTCAGATTCCAAAGCTACTACAGATAATTCAGAATCTAAGCCTGCTGAAATTCAGGAACAGGAAGTGACACCCAGTGAGGAGGAAGAAGGAAACAATGGTCTTCTTGCTAATTCAAGCATCCTCCAGGTTTCTGCTGATAAGGGGACAAGTGAAGATGATAAGGGAGTGAGTGCATGCACTCAAGAAAACGGAAGGTTTGTTTCTCCTAGCATTAATTAGTGATCCATATAAAGTCCAACATGTTAATACTGTGATTCTTATTCTCTCCCTTAATTGCATTTGCTGATTTCAGCGTTTCTTCCAGTGTGAAGGTAGAAGCAAAAGATGATGAGTTGAACAAATCCAGTATTCAATTAGGAAATGAAGCCTGCACACCTAAGCCGACAATGACTTCTCAGAAGGGAGACCGAATGACTGATTCCAAGAAGCACGAGACAGCTAAAAAGATAGCTAGTTTGGTTAAGAACCCATCAACACTGAAGCCCAAAAATCAGTTGCAGTCATCAAAAACTAAAAGTATCAAACCATCAAGTGTGAAAAGGTTGGTTGATTTCCATAGTCTGATTTGTGTTGATATTTGTTTTTATGCTAATGTACTGATTGGGATTCTCAAAATTTATAGGGACATGAATTTGAAGAAAAACTCTGCTGGGACTCCCAATTTAGCTCAAGAGAACCAGGCCATTAAGCGGCAGAAATTGGAAGGAGGAAGAACTAGACAGGTGAATTTTTACAAATTTTCTTTTCTCTTCTTGAACTATTACTGTTTTTATTTTATTTTTATCATCTGAATTTTTTTTTTCCCACTTAAAATTTCAGATAATTAGTCTTAAACCTCAAAATTTTCCCCACAAGTCAAAACTGGGCATTACCTCTAGTGGCACTTCCAACTTGTTCTCTTCAACTGCTGATAAAGCTAATAAAGCTAATAAAGAAGACAGAAAGGTTTATTGTTTTCTCCGGATCCTATGAATTTATTAAAATCTGTTACAGTTATTATTGTTTTCCATTCTTCAAGATTTAACTCATTGTGACTCTTTGTTGTTAATTCAAAAGGTTTACGTACGGGAACCACCAAAACAATTTGTTTCAATGGCAGAAATGATGAAGAAGTTCCAATCAAGTACTAGAGACTTGTCACTGCCACACGCCAACGGTTCTCTTCCACATGTAAATGAGTCCTATTCCAATTCCTTATTAATTGTGTGCATGTCCTTTTTTACACATATCAAATTCCCTCCTATATTAAATTCAGGGTGCTTTCATTATCCAGATGAAACCTAAACTCACACTGACTAGGCCGAAGGAACCTGAATTTGAAACGGCTCAACGGGTTCGGTCAGTCAGAATAAAAAGTACTGCAGAGCTTGAGGAAGAAATGATGGCTAAAATTCCAAAATTTAAAGCTCGACCTCTAAACAAGAAGGTAAATTTTCTTTTGTTTACTTTCCTTGTGGTTCTCTTCCTCAGAGATGTGATCAACTCGTGACACAAATGTTTCTCTTTTTTCCCCCACTACTTTTTGTTACAGATCCTTGAGGCTCCAACATTACCTGCAATACCAAGAAGTACACCACAGCCACCGGAATTTCAGGTGAGCCAGAGTAATGGACTGAGAGAAATGGATTTTTAAGAAAGAAAAATGCTATTAGATATCAGACTAATATTTCTTATTTGCTGCAGGAATTTCATTTGGAGACAATGGCTAGGGCCAATCACAATGCTGAATCAGCCTCTATAGCTTCAACAGAAATGTCCAATCAGGTTTGGTTTGGAGACTAATGCCCATCCCTGTGAAATTTATTGTGTTTTTATACTGGTTTGTTTACTTATATATCTCCTTATGTTTATAACAGAATAATAATCCATGGAAGCCTCATCTGACAACGCCAAAAACCCCCTTACTTCATACATCATTGAGGGCCCGTCCCCCCAGGGTGAAAAGCTCTTTTGAACTTGAGCAGGAAGAGCTTGAAAAACAACCAAAATTTAAGGCAAAGCCTTTGAATAAGAAGGTATGACTATGCACCTATATTACGGACAATTTATGTTGGTTAATTTTACAACCTAGTATCGCTAAACAAAATATATCGCATATTCTTTTATAGATCTTTGAAAGTAAAGGGGAATTGGGGATGTTCTGCAATGCAAAGAAACAAGTGACCATTCCTCAAGAATTTCATTTTGCAACAAATGAGAGGATTCCACCGCCTGCAGCTGTTTTTGATTTGTTTGACAAGGTAGTCATTTTATGAAAGGGTGTCTCTTTTGTTCTATTCAGATTACAAACAAATATGAACACATCAATTGCAGATTCTCATCAACTTATTTCTTTTGCAGCTTTCTTTGAATTCAGAACCCCGCCATGACAATACAATTCCAAGAAACACTAATCCAAATCCGTTCCACCTCCGCACAGAGGTGTGTGCCTATTAATTCTTTTGGTCAATGGGGACAATTGAGTTATGGTTACGACTAACTTGTTGTGGCTTTCTGGCATCAGGAAAGAGGAGCTGAGAAAGAGAGGAGATTTTTTACAGAACTCATGCAGAAGCAATTTGAAGAGGAAAGAGCTAGGGTTCCCAAGGCTAATCCATACCCTTACACCACTGACTATCCTGTGGTACAGAAACTTAATTCCATCTCATTTCAATTTCAATTACATTAATAATGATGAAGATGGTACTATTTTAATGATTTATTAATATATTATGCAGGTTCCACCAAAACCAGAGCCCAAGCAATGTACAAAACCAGAACCCTTCCAATTGGAAAGCCTGGTGAGGCATGAGGAGGAAATGCAGAGGGAAATGGAAGAAAGGAGGAGGATGGAAGAGGAAGAAGCCCAGAGGAGAATTTTCAAGGCGCAGCCAGTATTGAAAGAGTAAGCAGCAATTCTTAACAATACCTTGCATGCTCTACAAAGAAGATGAGTAAATTTTATTTTGCATGGTTTTTTTTTTTTCATGCAGGGACCCTATCCCAGTTCCAGAGAAAGTGCGCAAACCCCTCACTGAAGTTCAGGAATTTAATCATCACGTGGATCATCGGGCAGTGGATAGATCTGAGTTTGATCAAAAGGTAAAAAATTTTACCAGCTTGCTTGAAAACATGGCTTTGTGTTTTTTAGTGCTCATTAAAGTCTATTTGCAGATTAAAGAGAAAGAAATGATGTATAAGAGATATAGAGAAGAGAGCGAAGCATCTCGGATGGTATGGATGTAATTAATTGTTTTTGCATTATTCTATTGCACAGGCTTTATTGTCAATATGAGAAAGCTCAAAATTTCCTGGCACTGTTTTACAGGTGGAGGAAGAGAAGGCCCTGAAACAATTGAGAAGAACATTGGTTCCCCATGCAAGACCAGTGCCTAATTTTAATCATCCTTTCTGCCCTCAAAGGTATGAATAACCAACTATTACTTCTGATTATCAAAAAAAAAAAAAAAAAAACTACTACTTATTCTTGATAGATTAATTATGATATTGTGTGTAACAGGTCTTCCAAGGAAAGAACGATAGCGAAGTCACCAAATCTGCGTGTGCTCCAGAGAAAAGAGAGGCGAAAACTGGGCAGTGCTTATCATATGAGATGAGTGCTTGCATTGTTCAGTGGACTAGTGTTCAAGAACTCTTGAACCCCGGTAAAAAAGGGCCTGTACAAGTTTCATTCTGTTCAAGGGGGGTATGTACAACCACATAATATAGTTGCAGCATTGGAATATCATTCTGTTGTTACCTCTATTGTACTATTGTTTCAGACTAAATCATGTAAAGTTGTACCTTAGAAAGAAGATATTAGATATGTACTAACGATTGATTTAAGGATGCAAATTCTATTAAATTGGAACAATTAATAATAATTAGTGGAAGAAACTGAAATCTTCTTATTTTGAGTGAAGATTGTGTGTTGTTTATTTTATGGGTTGTGTTAACGGGCACCGCACGGTGCCCGTTAACCACAAAATTTTTTTCCTTTTTTCTGAAAATTTTTTGTCTTCTTTTACATCCCATTTTTTCAGATTTGCAGATACTATTCTGAATTTTTTTTTACTTTTTCTGACCCTTTTTTTTGTCCTTTCTGCACTTAACCAGCACCAGGCGGTGCTGGTTAACATTCTCCTTATTTTATAATCTTTTTAAACCGTTCAAAATTCAAATGCAAATTCTTTCTGCAATGGGGAAGTGAATTGTCTAATTAAGCAGCCAAAAAAAAAAGTAGTGTGAAAATAACACGAAAAAAAAATTACGCAAGCTTCCAAACTTTGCCAATGGATTCTAGAGACTTTATGACGACAATTTTAATTACGCAAAAATAAAATAAAAATAAAAAAAATACGCAAGCTTCTTGTTACACTATAAAATGCTATTATCAAAACCACTAACGCCAAGCGCCTTGGTTCTTTGTTGTGAGTTTTTTCACTTCGATGGGAATATTTTCTGAAAACTTTTGCCTTCAAAAAGAGATTTGCTTAGCCAGCTATTTTTTGGTTAAGTTACAGAAGTCCACCTAAGCAAGCCAAAAAAGAGGATTAAAAGTTAAAACACAGTACAATGCTATGCTGACTTTCATAAACACTAATAAAACGTCTCATAACGTACGGAAAAGAAACACTATAGAATAAATAAGGTGCACCAAGCTGTTGTGTTTTGCATTCTTAAGCACGCTGTGTAAATTTACATTATCAACAATGAAACTGGGAAAAAAAATGCTTCAATTGGGTTCAAATCATCCTATGACCTCTCTCTTTGACTATCATCGACTACAACCTCTCTTATCAACAGCAAATGCAATGTAACTTCTAATTTTCTCCAGGACGCCAATAGCAGATCTTATGGGTTTGACCAAGTCACCTTCCGCCGGTATGCTAGAATCTGAAAGAACAGAAGAAGAATAATTTGTGATTGTTTCAAAATAATTCTAAATCAATTTGCGAGGAGCATCCAGAGTCAAGCAGGCTTATTTATATATATAGTCCATAGAAAATGGAGTTGTAATTTCTTCATAAGAGAATACGAAGGCTTTGCAGTTTTTGTAAAGTCCATAAATATAAGTGAGTTAGCTCACAGTAGTATTTGGTTTCAACAGACTGCCATAAGAAAATATTCCCCATTTCAGGTAAATGCTTACTCACCAAATGATTCTTCTTCGAAATGCAATTGGCTTTAAGCCCTCCCAAAGTTTCTTGCCCTTCTAAAATGTGCAGACACGGATCTTCCAACATGGGAACATGACCTGGATCACCAGCGTCTTCCAAAAGGCGATTGGCTTTAAAACCTGAAGTTTCTTGCCCTTTTAGCGCCAGAATTTCAATTTCTTCAGCTTGCAAAGGTACCTGGCGAGCAATATACTGCATAATAAATGCATTACAAAATCAGACAAGGACCAGAAAAGTTGGGGAGAGAACTGAATATAATGCCAAGAGAAAACAAATAGAATTACACTACCTATGTCATATAAGAATGCATCCAGAAGTGGTAAAGGGACAAACTAAACATGTTCATGTCTTATCAGAAATTGGGCAGGTCCAGGTTCCTCAATGTGGACCAGACTCATCAACTCATAACTAAAGACTATATGCATTAGAAAATTCCTATAATCCAGCCTAATTGAATATCAAGAAAGGGAAAACTCAGAGGTGCATAGTTGTGCTTAGTGAGCTACAAGCCATGACTTTCTTTTGGGCAAGCAAAGATGCAATAGAGGCAAGACATCAGTCAATGTGGTACTTTCCAGTCCAATAGGATGTCATACCGATCTTCTTTTTACCCTGTTCATTGCCTTACTATTTTTTCCTCTTTTTTTTTTTTTTTTTGGGTTGTTATATCTATATTTGTATTGATTGGTGTTCAGGTCAAGTACATCCTGGACCTAACGTCCTAAACGTATCCCACTAAGCCTAGGCAAATCAGCAGTAGGGTCAGACATTACCTGCCTTACATGTATCACTACTTTCTTGGCAGTGATGTTACTAATGCAGTAATGCATTATAGAAAAATGAAATTAGCATGTCTTGTGAGCTTCACAAAAAGCAATTTGTCTTATATAAGGAAGTAATTTCACATTTTAAGAATTATAATTTTCATCTCCAAGTAGCAAAAGTTTTATAGAATCATAAAGCAAAATTTACTACTCTAGGAATAAGGAACTGAGACAGAAATCTTACTTCACATAGGTGTTTAACAGACAAACTTGGCCGACAGCAAAGGTGTGGCTGCTGCAATCTTGGTATACTTTGTAAGTCCAAAGAAAGAAGCATGAGATGAATATCTAACTGCACCCAAAAAATAATAGAGAGGGTTTAATAATGGAGGATGTGAACTTACAGGCACAAATCACTGGTGGACCATATCAGGCCATTGAGGTGCTCACTGAAAGCCAAGGACTTAATAAAATTTTATTTCATCACTAGCTGGATTTATTATTTAGCATCCTTGAGTTGGATTTGTCACCCATGGACCTATTCATAACTCAAACAAAAAAGTGCAACAGACCCTTCTATACCTCATCGTTTTTTTCCTCTAAGCTCCGGAGATATTCAACCAGCTTGGACAAGCGAGTGCTTTGGGCACTCTTACTGTTGCAACCACTAGCATTGCCATGCCGTGTGTGACTCCGGGTACCAGCCCGGCCCCAAGCAAGCATTTCAGGGTTCCAAACAAGACCAGGAGATATTCCTCTGTTTTCTCTGCTGACTTCTAAATCATTTTCAATGCACCCACCATCTGAATTGGCCGCTGATGAAGAAGGCTGGGAGGACCTGGTTCCTGCCCGTCTCTTGCGTCTTCTCTGCCTGAGTTCTGTACCTCGTTCATCAGCAGAAGATGAATCTTTATTATCATTTTCATCCTCATTGTCCTCAGATCCTTGAAGTTCAATGCCTCGGCAGTTCCGTCGCCTTGAATGAGTATTCCGATTGTTGCGCTGTGATCTAGTTGTAAATGTGCCGGGAGTATTACCCAGTTGGCGTCTCTTAACTAGAGCTTCTGATTGTCGCTGTAAAATTTGGGCAATTGATGCTTGAATCTGTTCAACAAAGCATTAAAACAACATATTGATAACAAAAATATGCACTAATCCCCTATATGGAACACCAGGAGGCCTTTTGGAGTCAATTTGTCTATTAAAGAATGCCTACAAGTAAAATCACATAATGAGATGGTGAAAACAAAGAACATGTCAAGTAGTGATAATAATTGTTTGGCAAGGTATCTAATGAGTAGAACGTCCATGTCACAAGAACACTGCTCGTGTCCCAAAACTGAAATTCTCAGCACAGTCAGAAGCCATAATTCTATGAGTATTATCATAGTAGGTGATACCAGGCAAAAAAAAATCATGAGATTTGCTTTATAGTATGCACGGTTATCCACCCCATTTAAGATATCTAGACAGGAGTCTGCCATAAGTGCTTTTTTTTTTTTTCCTTAAGTTAATATATATTTTTTTATAATATAGGGAAACTTTCTAAAGAAGAGCCCTTTGGGCTCACTTCTAGCCAGTAAAACCTAAAAATAAATGCACTTGCATCTGCAAGCAGAATGCAGTTATATGTTTATCCAGGATTCTGACCTGCTTATTGCGTGTCATCTCCTCTTCATGAAATGCCAATTCCTGAGACCACATACTCAGTAAGTCAGCCATGATATGAAAAACACTATCAGATACATTCAACCAAAGGCAATACCAATCAATCTATACCTCCTCCTCGTACTTATCAATATCTGGATATATAGCTGCAATTAGGGCATCATAGTTTGGATCATCTCTCAAAGAACGCCGACTGGCGCAATGTGTGCGGCAAGCAGGACACTCATTATTCCTGAAAAGTAAGCATCTATTTAAGTAATAAAATTTGGCTTAATCTCTAAAGTATTTGTACATACTATTCACTAAATGAAACTGAGCAGAGGCATGACATGTAAATCAGGATGCTAGTACTACCATGAATCAAATAAGGATGAGACAGGACTGGGCCAATGTTACTTACCCCATTCGCATTGATTTGTCAATGCATTCCCTGCAAAAGCGGTGAAGGCATTCCATTACAGTCCGTGTTTTCTTAATAATCCCTGTACAGGCAACAGACATGATTAATGCTTCCTTTACCAGATTAATAATTAATCATGATTGATTAGGGGAAAAAAATGAAAATTTTGGTATCCAAGGATATAATGAACTGCAGAGATAACGGCTTAGAAAAGCCCAATCAGCTAGAGGTCTCTTAGACCCATGCTCTAGTGATGATTTAATCAAAATCAGAACTTTTGGAACAAAAGGGACTCCAAAATAATACTAATAGTCTTTAACAGTGAAATTAAACTAGCATTCCCATTTAACCTACAGAAACCCTCACTCAATGTATTTTGCTTTTCTTTTTTCTTTTACAATTCAGTCACCTTTTTCCCTTTCTTTCAAATATATGGTAAAGTTCAAACAATTTTCTAATTATAACTAGAAAATCTATCCCATCACATTTGCTCTTTGAACTTGGTTGGGAGGATGGCATTACAAACTCAGAATTCCATTTGTAGATAAATACATACATACACAAATGCTTACACACACACATACATTCATATATATATATAGACAATAAACAAGATCGTGAAAAAGTAATATGGACATATACGGATATGACCAATCATTAATGAGAGCACATTCCCTCAGTTGGAAATTACATACATACATATATCATATATATCACTACCAAGAACACATTCCCTCAGTTGGAAATTTGAACAGCAATATGAACAATCTCCAGCCCTTCCCTCACAAGATAACATTTGATTTTCTCTGGGAAAAGTGAATATCAGTAGACTTAATTCTCTTTATATATACAACAACAACAACCAAGCCTTAGTACCAAAATTCTTCACCAATTTTTCTCATGAGTTCAGTGCAAAATTTAAAAGAATTGTCAGATGCTACCAAACAGCTCCAAACCCCTGCATTCCCAATCCCCCTGCTTCTTCCAACAGGGCATGACTTCCCTGGTTTTTGATTGACAACTCTGACATTCAATCATCTGCAAGCTGTATAAGTAAAAGGACTTTTTCTCAAAGACGGAACAGAAATTCCTCACATATTTTAAGTACCTGGAGTTGAAGTTCCTGCATCTTAAATTAATTAACTATGTTAGAAGTATAGGTTAAAAGATTAAATTTACCATATCCCAACAGCTTAAGCTTCTGGGACAATTGATAATTTAACATAATATTAAAACATGAGATCTTAAGTCCAATCCTTGTCTCCTCCACTCTATCTCTCATTTAAATTTCCGCGTGTTAGGCCTCACCTATTAAAAGGTAGTTTCAGCTCACACGTGAGGGAGAGTGTTAGAAGTATGTGGTTAACAGATTAAATTTACTATATCCCAACAGCTTAAGTTTTTGGAACAATCGGTAATTTAACAAACTAAAACTAGCAAATTTTTTTTAGAAGAAAGTTTTCTTTTCCTTTTCTTTTTATGATAAAGGTCTCCTTGAAAAGTTCCACTCCAGGAAAGAGAGAAATATAAGTTTGTTAATTCCTCTCCAAGAAAATGAGAGACATTTGTTTGTTAATCATTAGTCTATATTTCAAGACTGTTTTCAGATAACTTATGCTTTGGAAGTCTCCCTTGTATACTGCTCATGTAGGAAGACCCACCAAACACTTTCTCAATATTTTGGATGACTAATGCTTTAAAGACTAATTATAGTACCATTTTTCTTTCTGGGATGTCTCCTATGTATGCTTCCCATGTACTTGGGTGCACCCCTCTCTGATTGGCAATACAATTTTACTATTTAAATCACAACACAAGGTAGCATAAGAGACAGGAGGAAAAGCCAATAGCCCTTGGGTCAAATTGCACCTCCACCCCCTATAAAAATGGGTGGTGAGTGAGTTGCCAGTTCAAGTCCTATGGGGCGCATAAGTTATTGACCTATCAAAAATAAAATAGGAGGAAAGAAAAAAATAGTTTTCTTCTGCAACGATCAACCTAAGCATATAACTAGAGTACAAAAAGGGTAAGGATCCAACAAAAAGTCAATTGGAGGGTGGAGGTAGAAGGAAAATAAGTGCAAAAAGAACTTCAACCAAAATGGTGTATAAAATTAGATTTAGCTCATCATTACACGTAACCGACATAGAGTAAGTCATATTCTAACAATGTGCAGTTAGTTACACGGACATCCATCAGTTTTGTTCTGTCAATGCCATGTCTTTGCTAAATCATTAGTCATCACGTTCTTTCTCACTACCCAAGTCACGCCCTAATTGGCCTGTCCCTCATTCACATGTAAACAGAACCACAGCATTCCATGCTCAAGTTAATTTTGGTTTGAGTTTGAGATACACATAAAAACACTTCTGCATTCAACTTGAGATTTTTCAGCCAGTGCTTTTGAGTGGAGATCATCCCTGCCCTGACCAGTAAATGCATGGTTCGCTGGATGAATGGTTCCATTTCAGACCAATTGGATGAACCAGGTGGCAGGCAGCATATGGTCACCCGCCATTCTATATGGAACTTGAAGCACATTGTGGCCTGAATTTGTCCTTTGCAAAGTGGCCCCTCAAGTAGGATCTGAACAAGTGGTTGTTGGCTTCATGTGTAAGTCTGTAACTTTCACTATTGACGTTGTTAATGCTAATAAAACAGATTCACAACTTATTCTCTACATCAGAGAGAATACCTATCAAGCTGAGTAAGCATGACACTGCAACAACTAGCACCCTCAACATGACAATATTGCTCTCAACATGCAATATTGCAACCAGAAAAGTTTGACACAGTTATAATTGTTATAGATCGATTGATCCTTTCAACTACAATTCCTAAGTTCTGATTCAAGTAACAATGACATACAAGATCAACAAACAGAAGAAAATGATAACATGACCTATTGCTAAGTGATATTTCTTAAACATGTTTGATTAGATATTCCCTCCTCATTTTACAACTTTTGTATTTCCATATACAAACCTTTCTTCAGGCACAAGTGCCCAGCTTTATAAATTGTATCTAGTGTTATTTGAAAACACACACCAGCATAAATATTGTTAAAAAAAAAAAAAAATTGATCACACAATGTTCAAAACAAACCATACCGAGACAAATAGGACACTGCACATCTTTACGAATGTCTGTCAGTTGCACAAAGACAAATCTGCAGCAGAAACCAAAACCACATTAAATTACTTTGCACTTAGTCACTCACCAATACATGCTGAATGCAGAATTTATACAAGTTACTTGTTGATTAGAGTATACAGTTATACACAAGCATTATTGAAGTAAGACCATATGTAACTCTCTTAGCTGTATCCTTTAAATGCAGGAACAAAGTAACCTTTCTCAAAAGAAATTTTTGTGGTTGATTTATGATTTGATGTTCATACACGTATCTGATGGATATAAGCTTCTAAAGGCCTGAAAATCAATGGTTTCTTGATAAGGGAGTGTTGAATGCTACCACTGCTACTAGCCCCCTGGTCCTTCATCCAAACATTCAAAATTGCTCTTTTGAAAGGATCTTCATCTTCTCACCGCTCTTTCCCAATAGAGCCCCTAAGTTTCTAAAAAGAGGAAGCAGTCATTTTAATCTTTGTTGAAAAGTTCCCTCATGTCAGCCTTCTATGGTGTATATCTAGATAAAATTCTCAAGTTCTGGTCTTAAGGTTAGCTTCAATGTTGACATTCTTAGTACTTAATTGACTGCAATGCGTAGAAGATTGTCAACAGCTATGGTTATAGAATATCAAAAAAAAATTCTAATGAGCTTACCATGGATCCAAATTTCAAACTAGCAATTAAATCATAAATTAAACTTGGAAGAACTTCCTAATATTTGCTTCCATTCCAATTTTTAAGTGATTCCTAATTTCAACATTATCAAGAATAACTGTAAAGATGTATTCACCAACTCCATCCTTGCTTGAATCAACTCTTTCTTGGGTTTGCATTGAGCCTAATTTACTAACTTTTGGACCCAGTCATGTTATTAAAAATTTAATTTAAACGAATCCTCCTATCAAAAATATCAAGAAGAATTAAACCCTCCACCAATCACAAATCAGAGCCTTAAAACTTTGAGAAGCAAGCTCTACATCAGAAACTGTCCATCAGTCCATTTAACAAGGGAGCTCAAAAGGATCTAAAATCTAAGACAAAAGAGTATCAAAGATAAAAGAGCAGTGATGTTTGTTTTCACTTTCAAAGTTAGACAAGTTGCTTGAACAATGAATGCAATAACAACATGTGTAGCTTAAAGAAACCACCTATCTATCGTCATAATTAAGAACTTAAGACCATAATCAGCATGAGAAAGTGCCAAGTCAAACAGCACATCATATGAGACTATAAGAAAAGTGAGAAGGAAGAAACACAGATTTGTAACTGTAGCAGATAAGGTTTAAAATAAAAACTTTGATGTCGTGCATCCTAAAGGCTTTGCAATTGCAATTCAATGCAAAAAGTCCTATTTGTTGTACCTACCAAAGATAGTAGTGATGTTATACAACTCATTTCCCAAGATGATGTGAATTTTGAATAACTCCAAATTAGTCCAATAAATCAATCGATGGCATGGAAGTGTTTCAGACAAGTTGGTTACAAGCATGTGCTTATTAACGTTCAAGCATGTTTTTTTTTTTTTTCCTTTAATGAATAAAAAGAAAATGGACATCAATCTAATAGTACGAGGATTCAAAAACATAAAAGTTGTAACTATAACAGATTAACTTAAACTCCTTTACATATTCCCAGATATGAGATTGGTCAAAGAACACAAGCAAGATACAGATCGCAGCATGCAACAATCTATCCGAGCAGGACAAAAACTAAAGAACAGTGCCAAATTCAACGGCAATCGCGTTCATCGAAATACATTCTAGTTCAACAGCAATCGGCGTTCATCGAAATACATTGTAGTTGTGCCCATTAACAAGAAGAAAACCCATCAATGGTTAAAGCAATAAGCATCCAAATAACCCTTTAAGCAGTACCCAAAAACAGACATACACGATGGCAATAGGAATCAAAACAGTGAACGAGAAACAGTTGAAAATTAAAGCAATGAGATAGAGAGAGAAAGTACTCGGGTTTTTCTTGTAAGATAGAAGATGGGCTTCCCTGAGAATCTGGGAAAATAAAGGCAATAGCTTGAGCTAATCGTGAAAACAAAGCAAGACCCAGATGACAAAAATCGATTTTGCAACCGACCAAATGGTATTTCTAGAGAGAGAAAGAGAGAAAGAGTTAAGATACGTAACCCTCTGCTTCTGCATCTTCTTCTTCTTCTTCTTCTTCTTCATTTTCTTCTTTTTCTTTTTCGTGTTGCTGCTGTTGTTTCACAGTTTGCTTATCTTCTGCTTCATCATCATCACCATCACCATCTTCTTCTTCTTCTTCTTCTTCTTCTTCTCCTCCTCCTCCTTCATCTTCATCGTCTTGTTCTTTTACTTGTTGGTCTTGAGGTTGTAGTTCTACATGTTGTCCTGCTTCATCATCATCGTCATCATCATCAACAATAACTTCATCATCTACTAGTGATTGAGGATGCGGTCGTGATTGCTTGGCATGATGCTGATGTTGCTCCTCATCGTCCAGATTTTCGGACAAACAACGCTTCTGGGAAGGCATTGATACTAACACACACAAACACACAACTTTTTTTTCTCTTTCTTTCGGTGCGTGTGTTTTTGTTGGAGAGAGAAACGAAGAAGAACAAGAAAAACGAGATGGGATTTTGGGGTGGCTATATATATATATATATATATATATATATATATATATATATATAATATTAAGTAAAAATAATAGTAAAAGGTATGGTAGCTCTGGGAATGGAGAAATCGGAAGTTACGGCAAAGGGTCAAGAAAAAGCAGCACATGGTAGCTTCCTCGGTCCCTCTTTGCCCTTTTTTGTCATTTCAATTTCCTCGCAGTCGCACATACAGTATTTAATTTTTGGCATTGAATTTCCACTTTTGTATCCCATACACAAAATTCACCACATTAAACGTTTTTTTTTTTTTTTCTTATAATTGGCGAGCCTATATCGATGTGTTTTGTGTTCTTGGAATCATTCCTAATGCACAACACAATTACATTTTAAAGTTTACGAGAAGATGCCATTTGACCTTAAATTATTGTCTACAATTAATTGTAATCAACAAAAAGAGAGTTTGACAACCGCGCACCTTTTATGTGATGATCATTTCACAAATATAAGTTCTTATGAAGTAGAGGCAAAAGCTGAGGTTTAAATATCTTGAAGAGGAAATCACACACATATACGCTTATATTAAGCTAAAATATGATTTCTATCTCAAAAAATAAAATAAAATAAAATAAAAAACAACAACAACAACAAAAGGGTTTAGCATTTGCATGGAACCAGGGATTTGAAGATGTTATGTTTTAGGTTGGCTTTGATGTTGTTTTTGTTTATCTATGTCCTAAAGCTCATGCCTCCTTCATGAATTCTTATGGTTGTGCCTAATTGCAAAAGTCTTTTTTTTTTTAATTCAATTATTGGAAGATGATAAATTTTAAAAATATTTATGCTTGTACCTGATTGCAATAGTCTATTTTTTTATAATTTTAATAATTCAATAGTTGGCATAGAAAAATTTAAACCTTAAATGTCTATATTGAAAACATTAAGAAATGTCAGTTAAAGTATAAAGCTATTTAACGTAGGAGTCTTTTATGAGTTCAAAAAAAATAAATGGAAAGTGAATATATATAGTTTTACTATTGTACCCTTCACCTTTTATTTGTTTTTTTTCAAACCAATGGTAAAATGAGTTTTTCACCATTTCAATAAAGGAATAAGAGTTTCTCCCACTTTTGGAAGGATGCTTAGAGCATTCTCATTAAGAATGCTAAATATTTTAGCATTTACCACTTCAAAATCTTACTTTATCAATTTTAACATACCATTTTACAATCTACCAAACATCAAACATTCTATTTTTTTTTACAACTTTATTTAAATAATATTATTTTTCTTTACCACTTTCTCTCTCTTTCCACCACTTTCTTCTCAACGGCTAGCCACTGTCAGCCACCACCACCGTCATAAACCATCAACATTCAACAGCAAACTCAGACCCATGGCCAACTCACTGCCACCACAATCAACATCCATCCAAAAATCAATAGCTAAAAAAAAAAAACAACAACAACAACAAAAACTAAACTAAACTTGAGAGAGAGAAGCCTCACCGTGAGAGGAAGAGAGAGAGGCGAAGGATAGAGCAGTGAACAAAACCCACAAACCTAAGACCCATGACGGCCACGACAAGCAAAACCCATCAAACCCAAGACCCACACCTCAGCCACAACAACCCACCTCAGTCACCACCCACCCACCTCGTTCTCAACCCCAACCAAAACCCACCACCTCGATCTCAACCCCGGTCACGTCGATGATCCACGAATGCAAACCACAAACCCAAACCCATGAAATCTAACCCACAAACCCAAACCCACAAAATTGACAAAGCACATCAGACCACGACCCACGACCATCAGCGGAGCACAATCATCTACAGAGCACACTCATCAGCGAACCAAATCAGGAAAGCACAGAGAAAGAAGAGAGAAGAAGGAAGTGGAGAGAGGAAAGAGAAAGATAGAAGAGAGAGAGCCTGAGGTGAATAAAAAATAATTTTTGTTTTACAATTGTTGCTGCAGTGTGGTCTTAAATATGAGATTGCACTGTAGCTTTAATCTTAAAAATTTAAGATTTTGCAGTTTTAATGGAGTGGTGTTTTTATCTCAAAAATGCTAAAAATAGCATTTTTAGCATTTGAGAGGTTTAATGTGAATGCTCTTAGAAAGCAATAGAATCTAACGAGCCTTCTCTGTTGACCATTCTATTCACTCATATTAAGATTCTCATAAAAAAAATATTAGGATTCTCATAAAAATTATAATAATAAATAAATAAAAATTTTATTAAAAAAAACTCTTATTAAACTTCGAAATAGGGTGTGCATACAAAATTTTGAAAAAAAAAAATCTTGTTCAATTCATTCAATTTTATTCAACCCCATCCCAAACATACTAGAAGAAAAGGCACACAATTGTGGTAGAATGTCTACATGGATGGGAATTTTCTTTGCAAAAAGTCCTCCTTTTATTTTCTTTTTCTTTTTTAAATGTAGTTGTCTTAACATGTCTATGTAAAACAAATTTTTGGCAAAGTTATTTATACATAATGTTGGAAAATATAGAACTTAGTTGATTTTAATAAATTACCCAAATTAATTTATTAGTCAATTATGCAATAATCCAATTTAACATCCGATGATAACAACCATATTGCAACAATAAAGAGCAACGAAAAATAAATTTTAACATAAGCGATATGGTTACGAAGCGAAAACCCTAACTAGAAAAACTCTACAGATGGCATAGAATGGAAGTTTATTATAATGCAAGAATATCTCAAATCCTAGTTTTGCAACTTAGTACTTATAATAGAAACTTAATTACATAGCCACATGCAGCTTCAACCTCGTTGGACTCTTTTACTTGTGGATCTCTTCCACACACAAATACTCAATCTGTGTCTAACACTACAACAACAACTTGATTGATGTAAGTTCTTGGTACAACAACTTCACTTGAGACACTCCTTGATCTTTCACGACCTATAAAAATTTTTCTTTGTTACCCCATAATGAAAATTTTTAAATCATCTCACTGACATGTGTTATATATGTGAGTCTAATTTTAAATCTGATGTATATATATATTTTGGTTGAATGTCTACAATCACATTACATGTATCCTCATTATTCTACAATTGACAGGTCAATCACAGCTTGAATAGAGATCCATATCAAGAACTGGGATTTTTTTTCAAAATAACTATTAAACCCCAACTATATAGTTAGTAAGCAAACGTTTCAAACAATTTGGGATTATAGCAATTCAAGTTCAGAGGACTCGATTTCAGGGTCAGAAAGCCGGCCCACGTAGGCTGGAAATCGAGTTCAATGCACTCGGTTTTGCTTCATAGAAATCGAGTTCAAGGGACTCGCTTTCTATTCATAAAAATCGAGTACAAAGAACTCGTTTTTTGTCCATGGAAATCGAGCCCATAGTACTCGTTTTTTATTCACAGAGATGTACAAACAAAGAAGCCCAGAGATGAACAAACGAAGAAGCCCAGGCGCCGATTCTGAGATGAACAAACGAAGAAGAATTTCACAGGCGCCGATTCCGAGATGAACAAATGAAGAAGAAGAAACAAGCCCAAGCGCCGATTCTGACCAACGAGATGAACAACGATCCTGCCGATTCTGACCAAACCCAGGCGGCGAAAGCTTCAGGCGTGGTTTCTCGCCGCCGCTCCAGTGGAAGAAAGAAGCAATGGCACCGATTCTCACCAAACCCAGCAACCCAGGCACCGATTCTCACCAAACCCAGGCGGCGAAAGCTTCAGGCGATGGATCGGATCGGACGTGAGGTCTCTCGCCGGCGCTCCAGTGGTCAGTGGGTTTGATTTGTTTTTGGGTTTGATTTGTTCATGGGTTTTTGGAGAAAGGAAAGGAAGAACACGATGAAAAATTTGTGTGATTTGTTTTTGGGTTTGATTTGTATGGGTTTTTGGAGAAAGGAAAGGAAGAACACGAAGAAAAATTTGTGCAAGTATGGCTGAACTGAAATCGAGTCCTTTGGGCTCGATTTTCATGGACAAAAAACGAGTTCTTTGTACTCGATTTTTATGAATGGAAAGCAAGTCCCTTGAACTCGATTTCTATGAAGCAAAACCGAGTGCATTGAACTCGATTTTCAGCCTACATGGGCCGGCTTTCTGACCCTAAAATCGAGTCCTCTGAACTCGAATTGCTATAATCCCAAATTATTTGAAACGTTTGCTTACTAACTATATAGTTGAACGTTTATAGTTATTTTGAAAAAAAATCCCAAGAACTGAGAACGTTTTGTAAACAAGTTTCTATTTTTTATTATTATTTATATTTACATAGTACTGCTTTTTGGTGAGCATAAATAGTATTTGTATTAAAATGTAGTGTAAGATAATACCAACGAAGCCTAAAATATTTAAAAACCCAAAGACAATTTTGTCCCTAATAGATCAAACACCGTTTCTCTTCTTTCTTTCTTTCTATCTTCTCTGAGTTCTCTCTCAGAACACTTTTTCTCTAACCGAACATCAGCCACTGCAAAACCCATGATCTTAGTCACCGGCGTCAGTAGCACCACCATGCAAGGGTCCCATCAGCACCGTCAAGGACTCTCGTCTCTCTCAGATCGGAACCCACGCGGTGGTGGTGGTGCTTCGATCTAGATCTCGCCGCCTTCAAAGAACTCTCTCATCCTCTTTGCGGCGACATCTTGGGTCGAGGTATGGCCTTTGGATTTCTGATTCTTATGATATGGTATGTTATTTGGTTTCTCTTATGAGGTTTACAGTTGGGGTTTTGTCGATTTTCTTTGTTCTTTGGCTGGGAATTTTGTTGGTTTTTTCTGGCTTTTGTACAGCGGTGTGGGTCTAAAAGCTTAATGCGATACCACTCCATCTCTAAAACACCAACTGATTTGGCCGGATCATAACCACAGAAACGATCTCAAATTCATCATTTTACCCCTTCTGACATCATCGACGAACCAGCACCAGTCTCCTCCATATCCATAGCTGCTAATTTTTTTTTTTTTTTTTGATTCAGAAAATAGGGCTTGGGTATTGGATGAGATAGAGAGAGCAAATTAATTAGGACTTAGGGTTTGGATTCCCTTTCTATCCATGCAGGATCTCCAATATGGTAATTGGTGCGGCGAGTTTGAACTCAAAGAAGAGAGAGCTTAGGAACGAGACAAAAAAGAAACGGTGTTTGGCCCGTTAGGGGGCAAAGTTGTCCTCCGAGATGAAATTGGTAAGTTTTAAAATGTTTTAGATTCAATTAGTATTATCACAAATTTGTGAAATTTACCCTAAAATGTAATATCAAACCATATTTGTTTTTTAGACACGACAAAATTTAACATCTATAGATCCTTCGTAACAATGATTGTGTTTTTATTATCAACTTAAGAAACTAATTGGTTTTTTTTTTTTTTTGTAAGAAGAGTTCAATTTTCAAATATTTTATTTGACAAAAAAAAATATTTTATTCAAAAAAAAACTTAATAGTTGAGATGAAATCCTATCATTGTATTTGATGAGGGTAATTAAAAAAAAAAAAAAAAAAAAAAAAAAAAAAAGCAAAGCTATAATCAGGCTAGATGGAGCTAAAGCCTAAAGGGCTACTCAAAGTAACGCCATCTACTTTTAAAAAAATATCGTGTTTAAGTTGACTTGAATCAATTGAACTATTTTTAATCGAGCTTGTCTGGCAAGTGGCATTTAATATTCGATATTAGCTCGATTGCTCACACTGACTGTGGTCACCACTCACCAAAGCTTAATTCAAGCTGCTGAGCAAAAAAAAACAAAAACAAAAAGTTGGTTGAACCCATAAAACCAATCAAAGTTTGAGCATAACCATTTTTTTGACAAAGGCCGGGCAAACTTCATTAGATAAAAAACAACATTACAAAATACAATTCAAATTATCCTTCTTAATCACATCCACAAACTGATCAAGCAAGGATGAATCATTAACAAACACCTACCACCTATTGTAAAGAACCTATTTGGTTAAGCAATAAGCTGCCATATTAGCTTCATGATTTATCCAAGAGAAGTCCAAGGAATCTAATTCTTTAGTCATCTCACAAGAATCTTCTACTATCCTTATAGCTTTCCAAGAAACAAAGATAGACCTTTCCTCTTTCGGAGCTCTGTTAATAGTATCTATACAAATCTTTGAGACACCTTCAATTACTACTTTCCTCAAATTAATTCTTGAGTCAATAAAATTGCCAATCTAAATTTAGTTCTTGACTCAATTTAGTTTACGTATAACCATTAATCCCTATAGAACTTGAAGTTAAATATTTCCAATGACTTGATTCTAAAAAATAATTAGTATATACACTAATTAGTAACTTTTCTCTTTTCTTTTCTTTTTTTTCTTTTTTTTTGGCTACATTAAATTGGGGGTTTGAGATCAAACCTAAACATTTCTATTAGAATTCTCAAGCGTCAATTGAATCAAGGATCATTGTAAATTGTAGATTTAAAAAAAAAAATTATAATTCAATTGCTGGGGTGGAGGGATTTAAATTGTCTCTATTGAAAACACTAAAAGATGCCAATCATTTGTGTTATAAAGTTCCCGGCAAATATAAGAGCAAGCCAAAATAATTTGAGGATGACCAAACTGAACAGCATAATACTCAAGTTTGGCCTAGAAAATAGCAAGTTGAAAATATTATTTAAGCTTGGGTTTTTCAGCAATCAAGCAATATGAGACAACCTGGATTCTTTGGTTTAGACGTAACCAACTCAGAACAAGCAGCAAGGACTTTCCCATTTCTCAGATTATTCCTAGCGTTCAACAAGCTATGTCTGACTATTTGAGGTATAATCTTTCTTGTCGAGTTCCAACTTCCAACCCAATACCTCCTCGGGTCAACTAGGTTCCTCCTTGGGGTTCAAACTCGGGTGAGGCAGGTTTGGGCGTGATTGCTTAAAATTCTCAAGGTCTGGTCCTAGCTTCACTTTCTGAAAAGATCGCTCTACTCCTTTAGTTGATGATGTAGAAGCTATGGTGGCAGCAAGAGCTATTCTCTTTTCTCAAGAACTTGGTCTTTCATCCTTTGTTCTTGAGGGAGATTCTGAGATTATCATCAATGCTTTGAGAAAGTGAATATGATTCTTTTGCCTCCCATGGCCATTTGCTTGCTTTTACAAATAGTTTCCTTTGAAATAGTTTATTTTTCTCGTACTCGTAAACAAGAGAATAAGAGAATGTAGCGACTTATAATTTAGTTAAACATGCAATATATGTTAGTATTTTAATGGTATAGATAGAGGATATTCCACCTCACTTTCATGATGTTATCATAGTCGATCGTGATTAACTTTCTTAATTAATGATATTCATCACCTTTCTCCTTAAAAAAAAAAAAGAAAGCTATATAAAACAAATTTGAGCGTTTGGCATCTCATTACTATAGCTTCTCTAAGTTATATAAGAGTAATTTGCGCAAAAAAAAAAAAAAAAAAAAAAAAACTTTTTAGTAATAAGAACAGCTTTATTTTAATTCAAATTTTGTGGACTTTTAGTTATAGGATGAGAGGAAATTATCTCACATTTTTCTTTTTCGGTCTTGACTCTTAATTAAATTACCTCATATTTTGTTACTCAAAATGTTGAAAGGGACTGACATGGGCGAGAAAATGATTCAAGAAATTAGGTGAAGTGTGGCGTCACATAGATCATAAAGCCCGCATCGCAAATGTTTGGGCTTGAAATTGTCTCCAACCTAAGTTTTATTTTTGCCAGTCGGCAAAGAAAATCCAGGTGTTCACATCTCCAACGTGATCCACGAGGGCCCAAACCTGACACAAATTGAAAATGCACCTCTAGAGTATAGATCATGCACCCCAATGACCCCATATTTACAGACAATTGAAACGAGGAACCCCCACCCAGATCATAGATAATATTTTATTTTTTTTAACCTTGTCAATACCAAATTCTATTTTCTTATTAAGAGCTAAGACTTACACTTTGGGATTCTCAAACAAAAAAAAATTACACTTTAGGCTAATCGGCTTACCCCTAATAAGCTCTTAAGTCTTAACCACTGTTATAAAATGCAAAAACACAGAGATGGTGTGATACGTTAATTGCCACTATGTTTCTTAAAAAAAAATTCTTATATAAAAAAAAAAAAAAAAAAACAATTGCCACTAATGTTAAAGCATAATAACACCGTGTCAAACTCAAGAGCTTGTATCTCAACCGATACTTATTAATTTTTTTTTTAATGAAAACGTTTAACTGTTTAAGGTTCTAGAGTATTTTATAACTCATAAAATATATATATATATATATATAAATATTTATTTATTTACAAGATAAATGTTTAAGACAATTTATCCTTTTTCTAAAGTCTAATAAATATATAAAAATTATCTAATTTGATATGAAAATTTAAAAAAATTTCCACACACAAAAATTAGCATCAACTATCAAACTTAATCTGGACAATGATTTTCTATGGAATATATTATAATTTGTGTAGTGAAATTCTTAGAAAATTTATTTTCAATATAAATTCTCAAATGATCTACCAAAAGAAAATTAAAAAACTCCAATGAATTAATTAAAACTTAAACAGATGCTTTCTGACCAGTTCTCCACAAAAAAAAAAAAAAAAAAAAAAAAAAAAAAAAAAAAAAAAAAACTTAAATAGATGCAACAGCAAATCTATATATTACTAAAAGTTGAAGCGCAAAGTTTAATGTTGTTGCTCTCTCGTTGCACCACATCAGCTGCCATGTCATTTAAAAAAAAAATTTGTCCTACAATTTTTAAATGGTTTTTACAATTCTCAGCCCTATAAATGCAGCCCACTACTTATTTATTTACTTCCACTATCGTTTAATACTGTTGCTCTCTCGTTGCGCCACATCAGCTGCCATGTCATTTAAAAAAAAATTGTCCTACAATTTTTAAATGGTTTTTACAATTCTCAGCCCTATAAGTGCAGCCCACTACTTATTTATTTACTTCCACTATCACCCTATAATAAATCTGTATAATTAATCCAGCTCACCTCTTATTTATTTAGTTCCACTATCAAGCCCAACCCAAAGCCTTTTCAGTTCAGTTTTAGGATTTTGTGTGAGCCTTTTCAGCTTAAAGGAGGAGGAAAAAAAAGAAAAACGTTGAAGCCTTTCAAGCTTTAGGGTTTTTTTTTTTTTTTTTTTTTCTTCTTTCCAACTTTCCTATAATTGTTTTTAACATTTATTTTTTCAATATTTACACTTCTCTTCTCTCTCCCTTACCATTTCATCTCCCACTACTTCTTCAATCTTTCTCCCTCCCTTATGTTTTCATATCCCCACTATCCTCTACATTAATATCATTCTTCCTCTTTCCCTTCATCTTCCTTTATTTTTATCTATTTTTATTTACACCCTCTTACTATAAATTTGTCATTATCTCTTCTATTCTATGCATAGTTTTCTCTCACAAAAAGTGGCTCTCTCTCTCTCTCTCTCTCTCTCTCTCTCTCTCAATTATTTGCTGGATTTTTTTTTTCTTCCATCTCTACTTTAGGTTGATAATTTTTTATATTCTTTAAAACTCTATTTTTGGTTAATGCTATTTAGTTTTGTTTTTTAAATTGTTGTTATTGTTTTTTATTTTTTATTCTCTTTGATTGTTAAATGTTATCCTATTGCGTTCTAAAGAATTAAATATAACATATAAAAATATAATATTATTCTATTATATAGCATGATTTGGATAATTTGATATTTATTCTGTTACATATCATGATTTTTTATAGTGCTCAATTTAGATGTTAAACTATGAAATTTTACTAATTTTTGTTTATATTCTAATCCTTTGTGGTAGACAAAGTACTCTTAATAGTTGTATTAGAAGTACTTTATAATGCTATTCATTTAAAGAAAAGCAAAGGTTAGCCAAACGAAAATAATCGGATAGGTGACAAATTTTAACTTTTGCAATTTTATTTAATTATTATTATTTTATAATAATGCATGTATAGAAATTTAATTCTTAAATTTTGCTAATAATTGTTTATTTGATAATATGTTTTGGCTATTTGAAATTATAATTTCTACAAAGAAAATATCCTTAATAGATTATCAAAAACAAAATTTTATCATAATATTAGTTCAATGAATCATTGTTAAGTTTTATTAATTTTTTTTAGTTTACGTTTTTTTGGTATTTTAGATTGTTCCTATAAGGACACACATTTGAACCCTTGGCCCAAACGATAAATGGACCGGCCTAAAACAATAAATTTATAGATAGAAGGTTGAGAAAACTAGGTTGGAATGAGTTGAACAATGGACAGGATGGATTCAGATAATAAGTAAAAGAGAATAAACAAGTTCAACTTCAGAAAATCGTCCTCGGCAAATGTCCGAGGAGATCAGTTCTTATATATATTGTTCCAAATGTGATTACACGTTTCGTTCTTAGTGGGTACAGTGTTTCCCTCTCGATTTCTCTTTTTTTCTTACTCTCATTGCCTCTCCCACCTTTTATACTCCCTTCTTCTTTTCTCTCTCTCCCACGTGCAAGCCAGATAGTTGGTGTTGATATTTGTCCCATCAGCACCTTCCTGAAGCTCTTAAATAGTAACTGTAAGGCTGAAAAGCCACTGTTCAGACATTATTTCTCCATTAATATGGCCAGGGTGTTAATTGCAAGGTATTTAATGCGGTGATAGTAGCTTTTCCTTTAGAATAATGAAACTTAAAAAAATAGAAAATACCTTGCCTCTAATCTCTTTTTTTTTTTTTTTTTTTTTTTTTTTGAAAGGGAAATATAAATTGCATTGCAACAGATAAAGAGAGATACAGTGGGCAGAACACCTACAGAACAGGAATACTAATTTAGCATGTCTGTTTGTACAATATGAGCTAAGAAAGGAGGGGTAACCCCTGTCCACAACTGATGAGAGCCGGTTCGACGTGCAAGGAGGGCAAGCTCGTGTGCAGCATAGTTGAAATCCCGGTTCAGGTGCCTGAAGGAGCAGAAAACAAAAGACGCCTTGGCTTGAATGATGTCCTGAATAAGATGCCCCAGCGGAGACCCCAGTTCTGAATCATTTATCGCATCAATCACATTGGAAGCATCACTTTCAAATATCACGTGAGTAAGCTTCAACTCTTGGGCTAGCAAAATACCGTGCTCCATTGCAAAAACTTCTGTTAATTCAGCCGGGTAGTAGGACTGAAGGGGTTTGCAGAGGGCAGCAACTGTTTCTCCTTTGGAATCTCTAATAATGACTCCAATGCTAGAGGATCCCTCAAGGTCAGAAGAAGCTCCATCTACATTAATTTTGAGAACACCAGGAGGAGGGGGGGACCAATGATAGGGGAGGGCCGGTCTAGGAGTAGAAAGATCATTAAATACAGCTGAAGAAAATTCTTCCAAAGAATTGCAAGCTGTCTGCCAAACCTGTGTGGGCGAAGCACCCTTACCTTCATGGATAATTCTATTCCGGTTAGACCAGATTGCCCAAGCAGCAGAGAAAAAGATTTCTAACTCATGAGAAGTTTGATGAGCAAGAATAAACATAGCTAAATCAGGGAGGGTCCAGTGGTTTCTTTGGATCAGATGCAAGCCAACGGGCCAGTGGCTCCAAACTTGGGCAGCAAACCTGCAGTGTAACAGAGCATGGTGAATATATTCAATCTCTTTATTACAAATTGGGCAAGCACTGCTGGTATTGATGCCACGGGATCGCATTTTTTCTTTGGATGGCAGCCCGTTGACGCAAGCCCTCCAAGCAAAAATTTTAATCTTAGAAGGGAGGTTGAGGAGCCATAAACTTTTCCATAGAGGCTTGAGAGGATCCCCCAAAGAGCATTCCCCCCCATCCTCATTTTCCACCAGGCTGTAGGCAATGTGGTAGGCGCTTTTTACAGTGAACACACCGCGCCTGTTCCCCATCCAAATTAGTTTGTCTTCGGGCAAGCCACGGCTGAGAGGAATCCTTAGAATTGTTTCAGCTTCAAAGGGTAGGAAGGTTTCATGAATGATATCAGCTTTCCACCATTTCGTGGTCGAGTCAATGAGGGAAGAGACCATGGGGAAGTGTAAGAAATTGTTAGGTGAGGTGATGACTTTGTAAGTGGTGGGGGTGGGGAGCCATTTGTCATCCCATATGTGAATTTTTTTTCCATTACCCACACGCCACCGAGTTCCCTTACGAATAACCTCTAGACTGTTAAATATACTCCGCCAAGAGAAGGAAGGGCAAGTACCAAGAGTAGCACTAAGGATGTCGCCGGAAGGAAAGTAGCGAGCTTTGAGAACACGGGCAAGTAGGGAAGTTGGGTTTGTAAGAATTCTCCAAGCTTGCTTTGCCAACATAGCTAAATTAAACGCTTGTAGATTTCGAAAGCCCAAACCCCCCAAAGACTTCGGGAAGCACATTTGTTTCCAACCGACCCAAGCCATTTTTGACTCTTGATGCTTTTGACCCCACCAAAACTTCCTCAACATACCCTCAAGATCTTCACATAGACCGCGGGGGAGCTGGAAACAGCTCATGGTGTAAGTGGGGATCGCTTGGGCGACCGCCTTAATAAGGATTTCCTTTCCCCCCATAGAAAGCAGCTTGCTTTTCCATCCAGCAAGTTTTTGCCCAACCCGCTCCTTTAGAATAGAAAAGACCTGATTTTTTGATCTCCCTATGAGTGAAGGGAGTCCAAGATACTTAGAGTGCCTTGAGTCTTGCATCGGCCCCAAAATGGCAAGGATTGAATCCTTTGTGTCCTGATGAGTGTTCGGGCTGAAAAACACCGAGGATTTCTCAGTGTTAATTTTCTGGCCCGAGGCATCCTCATACTTCTGAAAAATTTTCTTGAGTTCTTGACACTCTACGGGATTAGCTTTGCAGAAGAGAATGCTATCATCGGCGAAGAAGAGATGTGTGATGCTGGGGCAATTACGAGAGATGGAGATACCTGTAAGGGAGAGGTTTCTTGCTGCATCATGAATAATGGCAGAGAGTCCCTCGGCACAAAGGAGGAAGAGACTCGGGGAGAGGGGGTCGCCTTGGCGAAGACCCCTAGAAGGAATGATATTCCCATAAGCCGCCCCATTTATCTGAATTGAGAAGGAGACTGAAGTGATGCAATGCATGATGAGACTCACCCACTTAGAGCAAAATCCAAGCTTTTCCATAACCCTTTTAATAAAGCCCCATTCAACTCTGTCGAAAGCCTTGCTCATATCAAGCTTGACCGCCATGTAGCCCTCCTTTCCGGCTGTTTTGTGGTTTAGGTAGTGCATTAGCTCGAAGGCCACCAATACGTTATCCGTAATGAGGCGATCCGAGGTAAAAGCACTTTGGTTTTCCGAGATGATATGGGGAAGAAGGTTTTTAAGTCTATTGGCCAAGGTTTTGGAGATGAGCTTATAGATTACATTGCATAAGCTAATGGGCCTAAAATCAGTCATTTTCTTTGGGCTGCTTGTTTTTGGGATGAGGGAAATGATGGTTTTGTTTATTTCGGTCATGGGCAGATTGTTATTGAGGACGTTCAGGACCATATCGGTAACATTATTCCCAACAATACTCCAATATTTCTGGTAGAAGATGGCCGACATACCATCGGGCCCAGGAGCTTTTGTGGGGTGAATTTGCTTAAGAGCCGTAGCCACTTCTTCTCTAGTAAAAGTACGAGATAAATTCACATTCATATCCTCCGACACTTTGGTGGGGATGGCATCTACAACCTCTTCTAACCTACTAGGGAGAACAGAGGAGTATATGTTTTCAAAATAGTTCACAGCGACTTGCGAAATGGCTTCCTTCTCTTCGCACCATCTGCCATGTTCATCCCATAAGCCCAAAATTGTGTTTTGTTTACGCCTTTCCGAGGCATGGGCATGGAAAAATTTCGTGTTCCTATCTCCCTCCTTTAACCAATGTGCCTTGGCTCTTTGACTCCAGTATAATTCCTCATCTTCTAACAGCCCATTCAACTCCCGTCTAAGGTTTCTGATCTCCGTGCTCAGCTCCCCATTTCTATCTTGCAATGTTAGGGCGTTAAGGGCATTTCGTTTTGACTGGATTTTCTTAGGGATGTGACCATAGACAGAGGAACTCCAACTAGAGAGTTCGGAGGCACACCGCTTTAAATTCTCCATTATGCCCTCCGGTGTGCTCAGATCCACCCCCATCCCCCAAGAGGATTCAATAACATTCCTACAGTCCTCATTTTTTGTCCATAAAGCTTCAAAGTGGAATCGTTTAACGTTGGAAGCGCGTTGAGGAGGTGAAGCAGTAAGGAGCAAAACACAATGGTCAGAGGTTGATTCAACAAGGTGGTAAACTCTCATCCTATCAAATTTTGCAATCCACTCAGTGTTAGCAAGTGCTCTGTCAAGTCTCAATTGAATTCTATTCTCCCCGTCTTGCATATTACACCAGGTAAAATCAGTACCCTGATAGCCCAAATCCCTAAAACCGCAGAAATTCACTATATTCCTAAAACCCTCCATTTGTTGCTGGGAACGAGTGACACCCCCCTCTTTTTCATTAATAGATAATATTTCGTTAAAATCTCCTAAACAAAGCCATGGTAATTGAAGTTGATTATGTAAGAAAGCAAGAAGGCGCCAAGACTCATACCTTCGGTGAGTTTCCGGATGACCATAGAAACCAGTGATCCTCCATTGAAAGTTGCTTTCCAATTCCCTGACCACAGCATCAATATGAGTCCCCGAGTAGCTACTGATTTCCAAGCAAACATCCCGGGTCCAGAGCAAAGCCAATCCGCCACTACGGCCCCGACTAGGAACAATGAGGCCGTTTGCAAACCCAATCCTATTCTGAATTTTCTCCATCCGTTTTGCTTTTGATTTAGTCTCCATGAGGAAGACAACCTTGGGCTTCCAGCGTCGCACCATATCGTGCAGCGCTCTGACTGACCGGGGGTTCCCAAGCCCCCGGCAGTTCCAGCTTAGGGGATTCATTGCTCCCGGCGGTGCTGCAAAGCAGCTACCGCCGATCTCTCATCAAGGATAGGTTGGGGAGAACCTGCCTCTGTGCATCTTTTCTTTGAACTGGGGATTTCCTCATCTTCCTCAAAAATTAGCTTACCCGGACGTTTGGAGCCTACTGGAGTTTGCTGCATTTCAGACAACAGGCCTTTAGCTTTCCCTTTTTCTCTGGCAATTTTTTTCAGTTGGACCGTAGCTTTGGGTTTTTTTCCTCCACTTTGGCCCATGCTTGTTGTTAAGGGGCCGGATTCACACTTAATAGTAGGCCCGGATACCTCCATAAGCTCATTTTCTTTTTGGGCTTTCTGGCCCACTGGTGAAAAGGCAGCTTCATTAAACTTTGTTGGGCCCAAATCCTTTGAGGGAGCTGTTGGGGGGGGAAAGGAATCTGCGTGTGCCAAGGAGTTCCCCGAGTCAGAGCATCCCGCACGTGTCGGATAGTCCCCAACCCTAAGGGTTTCTTCAGCTTGCTTCCTTTCCGAACTAGCCGCGTCGGTCCTTCCAGTAGATCCACCGTCCTTTTCCCCTGTTCTTCCTACGCCACTAATATTTCCACCTCCAGTACTTCCAAGACTGCCCTCTTTTCCTGATGCGAGAGAAGTATTTGCTGTAGTGTGGGCAGAGTTTTCCAGACCATCTTCATCTTCATATCGTCTTTCTCCACCGTCGTCACTACTGGTGGATCTGGTTTTGTCTCCCGCTGCCTTTGTGCTTCCATAGGCGCGTAGCCAGTCACCATACTGCCGTGAGGCATTGTGGGACTCTATGCGCTCCTTGCAATGCTTATCATCATGCCCCAATCGACCACACAGATAGCAGAAAACGGGTAGCCTCTCATACTTGAAGCTAACCCAGAATTTGTCACCATCAGAACTCGCAACTTTACCTCCGCGTCTAAGTGGCTTGTCTAGCTGAAGATCCACACGGATCCTCATAAATTTTGCTTGATCCGAATGTCCTGTTCTTCGGTCAGATTCGATGAATCTCCCCAGACTGTTACCAAGCTCTTTACCCACATCTAAGGACATGTGCTCAAATGGTAGCCCCCAGATTTGGACCCAAAAAGGTGAGTGTGTGAATACAATATTTGAGACTGACAGACCTTTCCTCCATCTACACAATAGAAGCAAGTTGTTTTCGAAGTTCCAGGGCCCATTTCGTTCAACCCATTGGAGCTGAAATTCGGAGTTGAACTTGAACTGTAGTATCTTGTTTCCCACTTCCACGATCTGCAGATCTGAACCCATCTTCCACGCTGATCTCAGCGTATTTTTTAAAGCCCTCAGATTTTGATTCCTGTCCGTGAGAAGACATCCAAATAGACTCAGAGAACATTCTTCTAGTAGATCTGCTCTGCATTGGGCTGTAATGGGTATTTCTTCCTCTTCCTCTTTGGTGAGGTGGAGGTTAAGTAGACCCTCAACAACGGTGTGTTCCATACCGGTGTCAGGGGAGGAAAAAGTGGAATGAAGCCAGAGAAAAACCCAGTAACGGAAAGATAGGGAGGGAGTGCTCAGCAAAACTTCAGCGAGAGGGAGAGGCTCCTACGAGGGAGAGAGAATTCTTCAATGTTGATGATGAAGTGTCTGTCAACTGCTAATCCTTGCCTCTAATCTCTATAGCCACTTGACCAACCAATCAATTACTCCTATAAAATAAATTTGAAATTTTTGAGGGTGGCGGCTCTTTTTTTTTTTTAACCCAACCTTCAAAATTTTTAATAAATACGTGTGTATTATAAAATAAATTTAAGAAGGAGACTTTTTTATAGGGAAATTTTAAAAGGGGACATGTGTTGCTCCACTCATGAGTTTAGATTGTTTAGTTGATGCAACAAGTATATTTAATGTTGTCTACTAAAATTACAACAGAGTAGATTGCTATGACACAACAATCCTATCCAAATAGGGGGAAGCTTGTGTTGAGTGCCTTTTTGCATTGGAAACGTTAGGATTTGGACATGTGTTTAGTTTTGAACACATGTTCACATCGTATCGTTTACCGCACAAAAAAACACTAAACACAAGCCATATTTGTCTAAACGTACCGTCAAACAGCTGTTTATTAAAAACTTGACACTCGTCCCACTGCTATTGAAGCCAATTTGATTACACACTTTTATTAAAATGAACACTAAAGAATACATGAAATGAAAGATTTTGCGGAAAAAATCAAGGTGAAAATACCATTTTAGTTTTTACATCTTAGGATTATTATCAATTTAGTCCCTCTATTTTGGTCACAACTAATTTAGTTTTTGTTATTTTTAATTTGTAATCAATTTTCATTAGTAAGCGATGGTAAAGACCAAATTGACTATAAGTTGAAAATAACGTATACTAAATTAACTACTATCAAAATATAAGGATAAAATTGATAATGACATTATAACGTAGGTACTAAATAATATTTTAGGTGAAAAAAAAGATCATCCTATACATTAGCTTGACTGTGCTGCTTCGGTCTTGCCTTTTCATTTTAATTTGCATCTTCATTAGTACCATAATATAAAATGATAAAAGTTACACTTTCCCATGATTGGACATTTCCCTGTCCACTTTGCCTATCTTAAACTCCAATGTCACCATTATGTGCCGCATGCACCATGATATGGATGCTATGAGCCTATGATGCTATGTAACAGAGACGATATTCACAAATGGTAGATTCCACCCACCTACTATTCATGTAAGATGAGGCCAGCATTCACGGCTGGTATCTTTTAATTATTCTATTTTATCATTTTAAAATCTATTTTATCATTTATATCCTACTATTTTATAACACTCACAACATTTCTAAATTCTATATTTTTGGCTCTTTTATTTAAACATTATTTTTTATTCTTTTTTATACTATTTCTCTCTCACCACCAAACAACCTCCAAATAGCAACACAGTAAACACACTACCACCCTCATGTATCCCAGCACCACCACCAGACCATCAAACCAAAAGCAAAACCATGTTAAAAAAAAAAAAAAAAAAAAACCATCAAACCAAACCAGACTTTCATCTATACTAGAAACCCAAAGGAAAAAAAAAACTATTAACGGAGCCATCAGAGCCACGCCGATCTGCCAAAACCCACCACCGATGTGGCACGCCAATCTGCCAAAACCCACCACTAATGTGCCACGATCTCCACCACCAACCCACCACAAACCCATGGGTCACAATCCTCCACGCCACGCCGATCCCCATGAGAGACCCATCATGATCCTCCACGTCGATCAATGCCCACGCCACACCAGGCCAGCACGAGACCATCACACCCACGGCCACCATGATCCACCACCGAAACTCAGCTCCAAACCCACGGCCAAAACCGATTAGTAAACCCATCACTACCCACAGCCAAATCCGTGGAGCACTGTTGGTGCTTACCCATAGGTTGATGATCATGGTGGAGCTTCGTTGATTGTAGAGAAGAGGGAGAAAGAGAGGAAAGTGAGTGAGAGATAGAGAGATGAGAGATTGTCTGATGAGAGAGAAAGAGGAATAAAATAGAATAAAATGTTTTGATAAAGTACTATAGTACCATCCTACTTTTGAGATAGTACTGTAGCACTATGCCAAAACAATTTGAAATTTTACACTTTCCCACTTCCATCGTTTTGGGCCTGCATGCCAAATGTACCTTACATTTGGCAAGTCGCAGGCCCACTGCGAATGCTCTAAGAGAGTATCACACATCACTATAATTTCCGAATATTGAATAATTACTCCTTTAACTATCATGATCATAAAATATATTATATATATAATTTACCAATTAATGTGAAGGATTTTTGAAAACAAATAATCAATTGGATTTTGTGCATCATGGATGCTGCATGCTAGATATATATGGCAAGAACCTTTTATATATATATATATATATATCAATAATTGGGAGTGGAAAGATTTCAACCCTAAATGTCTCCATTAAAAACATAAAAAAATGTCAATCAATTGAACTATAAAACTCTTGACACGTATCGATGCTATTAAGACAAGACAACATAACAAGTATTAGCCATTTGCTAACGTTTGGAAATCAAAAAGGACTGGGACCTATCATAATGCAATACATGCTAGTTCTTTATTTGAGAGAGAGAGAGAGAGAGAGAGAGAGAACATAGGAAAAGAAAATGGAATGATCGATCCTAGTGAGACTTTATATGTGCACTTTGAGTTGTGTGACGATTTAAAGTAGGCTAGCACAGCGATATCAAGACTAATGTCTCTTCAACACAGACCGTATATACCTTTCTTTTTAAAACTAAAATTGTGACTTAGGTGAAAAAAAAAAAAAAAGCAAGCCTGCATGATTAAGGTTATGTACAAGTGTGTGTAATAGACGGCACTCAATTGAGAATATCTAAAACGAGTGGAGCGCATTTGATAAGAGTACACCGTGAATGAAACGGCACTTACCAGGACAAACATAACGTGTATGAATGCGCAAAACAAAAAATTTCAATCACTTTTTATCAACTACAATTCCTAGTACATCATTCATTCAATCATGGAATCCCATTTCCCACATGGGATCCCATCCGCGTGCACCTAAATAGTAACACAGGTCCCACATGACATGGGCCCCTACGTATATTATTATTAATGATTATCAAATTTTGTTTTAAAAAAAAAAATTATCATCAAACATTGCAGATCCTTTTCAGTGCAGTAAAGTGCACAAATTTTTTTTAAGGAGTATATAATACATATATTATTATATATGGTCCCTTTACTTAAGCATTAATACAGTCCATAAATCAGATTTCAACGAACAGGTACTCTGTTGTTGTTATTATTTTTATTTTTTTATGGGAAATGATCAGGTACATGGGACCTTTCAAATTCATAACTACGATTTAATGCTCTGCAGAAATCTTAAAATGTTTATATTAAAATAGTTCAAAACTCTGACAACACGCAACCAAAATGTACACCATAGATATATATTTGATGCCAGCAAGTATTGGAACCCAACCAACTTCAAGATTTTTTTTTTTTTTTTTTTTTTTTTTTCGGTGAAAAGAAGTTTAGGCGAGGGGGCTACTTCATACAAAGGCCAAGGCAAGCCGCACGCCTACAAGATTACATACATTAGACTTAAAAACCGCCCACCAATAAAGATTGTTGGTAGCATTGCTACCAACAATCTTAGGCCTTTCGAGCAAAGCATTCGAGTCTTTCCATCTGAACCAACCCCATTAATTATCACCTACAAGATTAAAAGTACCCTTCCTATCCTATCCTTTTTAAGGTAATTAAATTGTGCTTATGCACCAATGTAATAACAAATGAAAATGCAGCATATTCCATTCAAAACATATAAACTTTCTATGAAAAATATAAAAGGTGAAGGTGAAAATGGAGAAATTATACGGTCTTCTAGTGGATCACGTCACTTATTCACCATTCCACTAAAAGACTCCCACTTGTTTAAAATTGCTGAGTCAGTAATCAATTTTTGTTTAAAAAAATTTTTATAACTTAGCAATTTTAAACAGGTGGGAGTCTTTTAGTAGAATAGTAGACCACATCACTTGTCCACTATGAGAACCTTATAATTTCTCGTGAAAATAGAGTATCTAAATCAGTCATAGATGCTCCAAATGCACTTTAGAAACAAATAGAGTATTAAGATATTCTAGCATATCCCACTTTCCAAAATGCATCCATTTTGCATACCATAATAGCACATTACAAACTAGTAGAAGAAAATAATAGATAAGATAAATTAAGCACTAATTAATTATGGGCCAAGGAAGTGATGCAAATCATAATCTAACCTTGCAAAATATACAAAGTTAAATTGCTTAGCCAGGTACTAGCTAGTCTATACCTCCAACTACAATTAGCAACTCTAGAACCATAAACGGAAGTTGCTAAGCCGCAGGCATTTATACTCAGCCTAAATAAATTTTTTGAGTAAATCCACACTACACAGTACACAACAGTACTAAGTTATTATCATTGCACCCTATGACAGAAGAGAGAGAGCATGCTTGTTGAGAGTAGGCATAGTTGGATGATCTTATCTGATCTGGAAATGCTTGTAAGTGGAATTTTCATGGATGGTTATCTTAATTCTTCCCCTATCATCTACCTGTCCACAAACAAGATCCTTCAACTGATGATTGCCACCTATTCCCTTGCGGCTTGACCCTTCTGCATGAGACTCAGCAGAGTTCTTCCTTCGTCGCTCATTATGTCCGGCCAGACGCCTGCGGCAACTCCTCTTTGTTTCATCAAATTCTGACAGCTCATGAAATCTGCACCACAATATCCCCCCATTTACAATGAATTTATAGTTCAATTACTGAAAAGGAAAAGTCCCAGTTCTTGGTTTTGGACATCGGAAGACTAAGGCAGCGTTTAAGTTATACAAAGCAGAAACATATATTTGTACCAAGATTAGGAGATAGCATGTGTTAATCTGTATTAACGTTTAATAGATTATGAAACTAACGTAGAAAGTTTTTATCTTTGTACATAAATGCAAAGCAATTTTGAAATCCAATACAATATATATGACCATATCAAAGCACAGAAAATTAAGGAACTGTTTATGACCATAATCATGCAATTCAAACGGAGAAAGAGCTGTTTAAACAAGAATATATATATATATATATACAGATTACACCCTATCATACTGCATTAGCTCAAGGTACCATAGTGCCAAATTCATGAGTAAAATATTATAAAAAACAACCTAAGTTGAAACAAACATTTTGTTATCTTTAATATAAAATGAAAAATACACATACCAACAAACTGTTCTAACGGATTGTTTGGAAGATTCTAATTAGCCTAGCTAGAGTTGCATTAGAAAGATCTAAATTAGAAACTTAAAAAGGGACCGTACCAGCCACAACTAAACTAACCGTAGCCTTAAATTCCAAACTTCTTGGGATCAGCTATTGGGAAGTTGCCTTCTAAATTTCTTCAAATTTTAGACCTAATCACGCAAATTCTATTGTTCCTTTTTTTCAATCCAAAAAAAAGAAAAAACTAACAAGCCAATAAACAAAAAGACAAGCTCTTTTTTTTAGGAGGCCTCAAATTCCAACACAATTGAACAAAAGTGACCCAATTGAACAACAATTATGAATTATTTTATCCCACCCATGAAGGAATTCAGCAGCAACAACAACAAAGACAAAACACCATGAAATTCATCACAAATGAAAAGCAAAAAAACCCCACAAACCTGCTGCATTGTTGACAAAACCTTTGCCTAGTCCCACCCACAAGCACAACCTGGGCCTTAGCATGTTGCTCACACACCTTGTGCCTCCTATGGTATGGCTTAGCATCACTCAAATCAGCTGTGCACTTCTCAGCTTGACAACACCTCATCCCATTCCCAGTAGTACTCCCACCTTTCTTTCCATTATTTCCAAAACCAACACTACCCGCCACCCCTTTTTGCCTCTTCTCCTCCTCCTCCAAACTCTCAAATTCCTCATCAGAAGACTCCATCATCACCTCCTTCTTCACGGCCTTCTGTTGCTTCTCCATCCTCTGGTAATTCCCATCAGCCTTACCAAGACTCATGATGATGGTCTTACTCTTAACAAAAAAGTGAGAGAAGAAGTTGGAAAAAAGTGTGTTGCAAAAAAAGATATTAATGAATGATCAGTTCAGTTGGGCAGGGGTGTGAGGGTTGGAGTGACTGAATGAGAGATGAATTATAGTTGGAAAATGAAAAAGTAACCAAAGAAAGTGTGTGAGGGAGTGAGGGAATTAGGACCACAGGGTGGTACTGGTGGTGGAGCTGCTGCATCTTTTTTCTTTTTTCTTTGTTTTTTTGTTTTTTTGTTTTTTTTTTTTTTTTTTTGTTCTTCTGTTGTTGTTTCTGGGTCTGATTGACTGACTGTCTGTTTGGTTGTACGTTTGTTTTGTTGTACATGGGGGAGGCACTGAGTAATAAGTTTTCTTCTTTTTTTGGGGGTGGATAATTTGTTAATTACTAATAAGTAAGCTTTTCAAACCCGATCATTTGTAATAATCAAATAATGTCAATTGTCAATGAATCGTGACCACCCGGGTAGAGATTAGTGGGAAAGGCATGGTGTATATTCTAAAATCTAAATACTAAATAGAGAGGTCCTCAGTCTTAGACTCTAAAATGTTGTCCTAAATTTCTCTTATTCCTAAAGTCCTCTCTCTCTCTCTCTCTCTCTCTCCCCTATTTATTTATATTTTTTGGATAGTCCTTAAAGTCTTAATGTAGGTGGTAATGTAGTAGATGGTATTGTAGTATAATTTACTCCGTCTTTCATTAAAAGTTATCATAATTTTTTATCGAGAACAGACGCAGGGCCCCCCACTCAAAGAAAAAAAAAATTATTGCTTTTTTTTTTAAGAGTTCTGTCTTCCTTTCAAAAACTTAGACTTCTTCACTTTAATTAGTAATAATTAAATAATGTCAATTGTCAAAGAATCGTGACCATCCGGGTAGAGAGTAGTGGGAAAGACATGGTGTACATTCTAAAATCTCATTTTTAGACTCTAAAATGTTGGCCTAAATTTCTCTTATTCCTAAAGTCCTCTCTCTCTCTCTCTCTCTCTCTCCTATTTATTTATTTTTTTGGATAGTCCTTAAAGTCTTAATGTAGGTGGTAATGTAGTAGGTGGTACTGTAGTATAATTTACTCTACCTCCCATTAAAAGTTATCATAATTTTTTATCAGGAACGGACGCACAGGGCCCCCCTTACTCAAAGAAAAAAAAAATTATTGCTTATTTTTTTATTTTTAGAGTTGTGTCTTCCTTTCAAAAACTTAGACTACTTCATTTTAATTAGCCTAGCCTAGCCCAACTAGCAACTACTCAACTAAAAAACTTAACAAAAACAAAACTTTAAAATAAAAGATAAAATTTTTTAGTCAATCCAATATTAAAGTACTAGCATCAAGTGTTCTAAATGCTATATATTTAGTTTTTAGAACACCAAATACCAAAAACACTGTACGAGACATTTCAAATGCTATATTAAAGTAGCAAAAATAATTTTTGGTTTGTGAAAATAAATTATTTTTGCAATAGCTGGTGCTCTTAAGAAATAATATTACTGTGTATTTTTGTCGTTATTAGTAGATAATTGTATCTTAATGTATTAAGAAACAATGATTTTATGTATTTATCTTAGTTGATAATTTGTTGATACTATATAGATACTGTGTAGGCAGGGTTTGAACTCTTGGCTCAAAGGGGGTATGGACCCAAATCCAAAAAGCCCAAACAATAAATTTGTAGAGAAGTGGGTTGAAGAGCTGAGCTATAGTGAGACAAGGAGCGGGCCAGTAGGTTAAGGCAACAAGGAAATAGAGATAACGAACTTTTAAAGAGGAAAATGTTCTCAACTAAATCCGAGGAGACTGATCCCTTTGTATTGCTTTTTCAAGTTCTATTACAAGTTCTTCTCCCCACATTCTTCAGGAGTCTCTTACATATATACTCCCCTCTTGGTGATCTTGACCTTCCATTTGTTGATCATCCAAACCACCACTTAAATACCTGTCCCATCAAGCACCCCTCCTGGTCCCCTGTGAGTTGTGGTAGCTAAGACATTATTGTTCAGAGGTCCTCTCCACATAAATACGGCCAGAAAAGTAGCTGCAGTGCATTAAATGCGGTGGATTTCCTTGAACAGTTTTGGATTTCTTTCCTTCTTGCATGTCCATGGGACACGTTTTTGTAGCCGAGGCTTCTGTGAGGGTTGCTTCCATCATGAGGATTCGGGCTCGTCCAATATTTGCTACGTCCAAGGAGAGATTCCTCCTCGAACCACCTTCCGTTGTTCTCGTACTCATGAGATCATAGGCCGAAGTCCTCCCTACTGATTTACTTTCCCCAAATTCGCTGATGCCCCTTGGTAGAATCCAAGGCCCAATATACGATTTTGGGCCCTTACCTCTACAGATACCTATTTGGTTTTTTTTTTCTTATACTTTGGCCCCCCTAACTTGAAATCATGAGTCTACCCCTAATTTTGATTGAAATTTGTGGTGTAATTTTGTTTTAAAACTTAGAACTTCATCCCTCTCTTTAATTTATGTTTGTTTATAAAATAAAAATAAAAATGTAAGTGGTAGGCTTAAACGAGTGGGACAAACATGTGTAAGCTTTTTAATGTAAAGTAAGACGAGATTGAATTCAAAGTCTTCCTACTTTAATACCATAATGATATATTAAGGATAAATTTTAGATCCAAACATATTTAGGCTCCAACTACTAATAAAAATGTTTATTTTTGTTATGTTTAATGCACGTGACTCACTTAATCCAATCAATCAAATGAGTAATACACATGATATGACGCATATCGCCTTTTTATTAGTAGTTGGAGGCGAAGATTACAAAACATGTTTAGAGCGATACATTTTTCATAAATTAATTATTCAATTCTACCAGTTAAGAAATGAAAATATTAAGGCGGAAATTACATTTTAGTCCCTACATTTTCAAGAGATTCTCATTTTAGTCCCTACATTTTATTTTTACTGCTTTTAGTCCCTATTCTGAAAAACACTTCCCGTTTTAATCCCTGCCATTACATCAGAAACAGAGAAAGCAGATGTGGCAAACGACAGAAATAAATTAATACTAAATTAATGTCCACGTGGTAAAAAATATATTTTTTATTTTTTCCCCTCAACTTCAAACCCGCCGCCTTCTTCTCCGTCTGGCTCTTTCTCCTCTTCTCTCAGCTCACCTTCTTTTTCTTCGCCACCACTTCTCTCCGTCTGGCTCTCTCTCCAACTCTCATTCTCATTCTCACTCGCCTCACTCCTCTACCTCACTCTCCTATCCGAATCGATCTCCGTCGACGATCTCAATCTCTGACCACCATGTCCTCCGATCATTGCCCCCAAGCTCCTTTATCAAAACCAAGTGAAGAACTCGTCAATGAGTTCAATTTCGAAACCATTGTCTCCTTCAACGGCCTCGTCTCCATCTGTGGCTTCAGTTCCCTCCTCTTCGGTATGATCGATCAAACTGCACTTTCATCAACGATCATCATTATCGTACTTTGTTTTCTGAACTTTGATCGTACGGTTAATATTGTTTTGGCGAACCAGAGAGAAGCGTGAGGAGTACGTTTCTTGATCTGATCAACTTCAGAGTTGCAAGACTCAATGATTTTCGACGAGTGTTCACTCACGTGGCTCCAATTTTCTTTGAGCGTGGAATAGCCAAGCCAGTGAGAGGGAAAAAGTTGAAGGACTGCCAGAGAGAAAGGGTGGCGTAGAAGAAGAAGGCGAGCTGAGAGAAGAGGAGAGAGAGTTAGACGGAGAAGAAGGTGGTGGGTTTGAAGTTGAGGGAAAAAAATAAAATATATTTTTTTTGCCACGTGGATATTAATTTAGTATTAATTTATTCCTGCCGTTTGTCACGTCTGATTTCTTCGTTTCTGATATAACGGCACAGACCAAAACAGAAAGCGTTTTTCAAGATAGAGATTAAAAGCAATAAAAATAAAATATAGGGATTAAAATAAGAATCACTTAAAAATATAAGGATTAAAATGTAATTTTTGCAAAATATTAATCAATAAAAAAAGAAGAAAAAAAAGATGAAGAAGTCAAAAGTAACAATATTCACACACGTACACACACTATCTTTTTTATGTCTAGGCTCATGGGCTGTGAGTCTTCTCGTGAGTGGTGGGCCCTAGCTATGGTTAAAGAGGGAGAGAGAGAGTGTGTGTGTGTAGTGGGGGGAAAGAGTTTTTTTTTTATTGGAGTGGGGGGTGGGGGGGAAAGAGTTGGGTGGGTGATGAGGGGGAGTGGGAATTAGTGACGTGGAGGTATAGGATTGGTGGATGGGGTGGTCCTCATTGACTTTGGGATGAATTGACCAATGGGAAGTCGAAACGTGTGGAGGTCTTATCGGGGTTGATGGTGATGAGGAGTTTTGTAGTGAAGGTTGGGTCTTTGTCTTATTTAAGTGGGTGTGGTACGATTCCTAATTACAGTGATGGGGACATTGTTTTTTTTTTTTTTTTTTTTTTTTTTTTAACTTTTAGAATTTGTCCACGACCCAGTTAAGATCCGACCCGATCGGTGTAGGACTAGGGTAGGGAGTGGGGGAGACTGGAGAGAGAAAGCTAAAAAAAAATTCATGTGCCGACTGCCAGCCAAGATGCCCAAAGTGGTCCTCATCCTGATAATAATCATCTCTTTCTTTGGGTCACGGTCGTGGACTCATGGTCAAGAATATTTGTTAAAGGCAAATACCAAACTCAATTCAACGATTTTGGAAATCCATTTCAGCCCTCATAAATTTGTACATTATCAATAAGTTTCAAATCCCATCTCTGTTGATTTGATTGTAATTTGTTTATCAGGGAATTTTGGTATTTTGTCAGGGTATTTTGTAGTAGAAGATATGTGAGACAGTAGACACTGCATGATGATTCTAAGACAACAGTGTCTTTTCCTTTCTTTATTCAACCATAATATATATATATATATATATTTTTTAATTTAGAAAATTTCAAAACTACTTGCAAATTTAACAAACAGAGTAGCTCCATCAAAAAAAAAACAGAGTAGCTGATGTCATTGGATAATAGTAAATTGACTTCATTTGTGGAGCCCATATTTGCCATGCATGTGAGAGAAAGCAACTAGCCCGGGGCAGAATGGGTTTTCACCTCACAAAGAAAACCATGGTGGGGTTGAATTATTAATTAAGTTGGACAAGTGTCAATTTAATTTCTTATTTTTGTAAAAGTTATACAAAGGCACCCACAAAATTTGACAACTTATTTGAAAAAGAATGAACCTCAAATATGAAATGAGGAATGTCAGAAAGCCTTTGAAACCATCAAGGATTACCTCCTCAATTCACCTGTCCAAATACCTTCAGAGCCCAAAAAATCTTTTCTCCTCTACTTATTACTCATAAAAGATGCCATAGGGAGCAGTGGCGGCGTTACCTTATGGCTAGGGTGGTCCTGATAGTTTACCTCCCCAATTCACCTGTCCAAAATACCTTCAAAGCCTGAAAAATATTTACTCCTCTGCCTATTAGTCATAAAAGATGCCATAAGGAGGAGTGGCGGCGCTACCTTATGGCCAGGGTGGTCCCAGGACTTGGGACCACCCTGACCTGAAAAAAAAAATATATAATTTTAAAATTTTAAACTTATTTACTTTTAAAATATTTTTTAGGACCATCCTGAATTTTTTTTATGCCAATAAAATTAAATTTTGGTCCATAATTTGAGCAACTTAACAATATATTGGGGTTTTTCAAGCAAAAAGGAAAAACTCAAAAAAAATTGAACTAAAATCTGGAAAAAAAATATTTATAATAAAACTACTACAGGCTGGGCAGTAACTTGATTCCTTCGACTAAGCATAATGCCCAATACAACACAATATTCAACATTTTATTATTTTTTATTACAATATTATTTTTCCTCACCAAACATATATTACTTACTTCTCATTCTTAATTATTTTTTCCTGTTTATTCTTAACCACACATGTCTTTTGTCTCCTCAATTTTTACACTTCATACTTTTAAATTTTATTACATCTTCATCTACACTTTTACATCTACGTTTTGCCTTCCTACTTGTTCGTAACTTTTGTGTCTTATACCAGTATCAGTGCGGCAGTGCCCCTTCTTAAGTTTTGAGTCTCAAATTTCTCAATACGATTTTTTTTAGCTGTACAGGTAGGCATGTCCAAGGGTCGGTTCGAGTCGAGTTTGTGCCTAACCCGGAACTTACCAGACCAGATCAGGTCTCCTAAACCTGGACCCACCGCCGACCTGCCGAAGGTAGCGATTCGGGTGGTCGGATGTCATTTTTTTTTGTCGGGTATCGGTCGGTTTCGAACAGTGTGAATCGTCGCTAAATTTTGCAGAAATCGTCGTCGATTTCGCCGAAATCTTTGGTTTTTACTGGATCCGACCGGACTCAAAGAAATCTTGGCCTATCTCAACGAGATTAGGCCAGATCTTAAAGAGATCTCGGCAGATCTCAACGAGATCAGGCCAGATCTCAAAGAGATCCGGTGAGATCTCAATGTAAAATCAGCAGAGAACAGATAGTAACCATTTTGATTCCCGGTCAAGTCGGTCCTAAATCGGTTTTTCATGCTCAAACTTGTCAATCGACCCACCAGTCTCGGGTTTTATGGGCGGAGACCCTTTGCTAACCGTTGCTGGCGTTGGGTCGGTCGGTTTTCGGGTCGAGCCAGCTGGGTTAGGCAGGTTGGTCGAGTTTCGGGTCTGCTTGGACACCCCTATGTATAAGTACATTTGTTTATTTCATTTCTTTTCATTTTTTTTTCCTTTTGAGGTTTTTTGGTTTATAGAATGCAAATTTGTTTTGGTTTTAAGAACAATTTTTTTTTTAGCACAAACTTCATGCCAGCCGAATCTTGAATTTTGGTCGGTATTTACTGAAACACCCAAAATAGACTGGAATTACCAGAAATTTTTTCTGAAGTGGAATAGGGTGGGTTACTGTTCCGGTTTGTTTACCGGCACGGTATTTTCCGGCAATTACGGCAAGAACGGAATGGAATTAATAATATTGAATCAAACCTAATTACCTAAAGGCTAAAAAGAAATAAGATTGTGTAATTTATGCTTCTTAAGGAACACCATGAACAAAATTTCTGGAACCGCCATTGATTAGGGAGCATGCTACCCCAAAAACTGATGGCAAGAATGAGAAAGCCATGTACGACCTAAGTAAGAGACTACATAATTATGAGAACAAATACAAACCTATAGAGAAATCATTTCACGCTTGTTAAGTTGGCAAGTTTCATTGGTTCTCGTCTAGGTACACAATTAATTTCATTTTTTTTATCTATGACTAAAAATTTGCCACATCAATATATGTCAATTTTTTTTTCATGAACTTTCTCTTTTTATAATAAAGTTCAAGTCATTAGAGCATGGTCTTGCATCCTAAGAGAAGAAAGTTTATACACAAAAGAATTCATAATTGTTGATATGACATGTCATTAGTAGTTAATAAAAATAGAAGAAGTGACATATGTGGTGAGCTCAAATGAGAACCAAAAAAAAAAAAAAACTCAATTTTGGTGATTTTTTTTTTCTTTTTTTGTACTTTTTACAAGTGGTTGATGTGATGAATTCTTATTGGTTTTCATTTGGACCCACGGTGACTTCATTTTTTTTGCTTACCAACTCACTACATTAACAATTTGTAAAATATTTTGTGGTTTTAGCATTTTCCTTTTCCACAATGTTAACCAAACGTCTCTTTTTCTTTTAATAGGTGTCACCACTTCACCTACTATATTAAGCATATGGTTGAGAAACAATGCGACATCTGTTTTTCTATAAGAGGGAAACTAGGGATTCATGACCTTAATGCTTCATGTTGAATGGAATCTGATGGGGGTCTAAATTAAGTTTAGTTCGTCCATGGTAGCCGTTCATGACCAGATCGCGTCCAGAATGTTTTATAAGGAAGGAAGCCCAACAAAAGCACCACAAACATGAACAGGGTCCATCCATGAATATAGTGATTGTCCAAATCAGAGTGGTCGTCCATGGCATAAGGGCATGGACAACCAAACAACACTTAGCCAATTCCAAAGGAACTTTTTTCAGGTTCTATGCAATCAAACCACGATCTGCCATTTCAAAATGTGGGGAGAATTCCCTGAACTCTGCTCAATTTTTTCCATTAACTTCACACATCCCCTATGATGATAGTGGAGCCGAATAAATAGACCCGCTCCTAACTCTCTATAAAAGGATCAAGTCTCATTCAGCCAAGGTAAGTTCTGCTACTCATTAATTCATTATCCTAGAGAGAAAACTGACTTAATCGTCGGAGAGTCCTTGGTCGGTTCACACCAGTCACCCTTGACAATCTTTTTTTTTTTCTCTTCAGGTCATCAAGCCATCACTATAGCATGGAGCATTCAGCCTACTGATTCTAATGCATCATCAGTTGGCATCGTCTGTGGGGACTAAGCAACGTTTCTAAGTGTTAACCGCCTTACTTTCCAAGACAAAAAAGACTGCATGGTTCGGACTAGGTCGATGGCCAATAGTCCAACACCACCACCGATATCCGTCCAACAACAGCTGCAGTCCATGGCAGCTGCAATGGCGGACTTGTCGCAACAAAACCATGAGTTAACTAAAAATGTCAACAGACAATGTTGATAACGATACGGTGAAAAGCACGGGCAAAATTTAGAAAACAAAGGGGCAGAAAACGACGTTGAAGGGGGAGATCAGTCCAGAGGCACCGTCACTCGAAGGGTGACACACTTGAAAAGAGAAATGGACCAGATGAAGAAAACCATGAATGAGATGAAGGACTCCATGAGGAGAGCAAACCATGTGGATGATCTCATCCACAGAATTGACTCTCCCTTCACTGCGTCCATAACAAGTTATCCTCTACCCTCCAAGTTCAAAATTCCTACCTTAGACTCATATGATAGAACGCGTGACCCTTATGATCACACTGCCACGTTCAAGAAGACCATGCATCTCTAAGGCGTTCCGGACGAAATCATGTGCAGAGCCTTTCCTACCACATTAAAAGGCCCGACCAAGGTGTGGTTTGGTAAGCTACCACCAAACACCATAACTTCATTCCAAGAGTTAAGTAAGTTGTTCATCAACAACTTCGTCGGAGGCCAAAGGCATAAGTGTTCCTTGTTCAGCTTATTGAACATAGAACAAGGAGAAAACGAAGGTCTTCGAACTTTCATCAGTCGTTTTAATATGGAAGCCTTGTTGGTAGATGAGATGGATGATAAGATCCTCTTAGCAACTATCTACGATGGATTCACTTTGGATTTGTTCATCCACAAGTTGTATAACCAAGAGCCACAGACAATGGCCAAGTTGATACACTCAGCCCAAAGTTTCATGAATGCTGAGGATGCGATTATTTCCAAGAAAAATAAGAAGGCTGAATGAGTGGAAGCTGGATATGTACACCATCTAGAGCAAGGCCTTCATCCAAAGAAGGCCAAGACGGGGGAGAAAAAAGATCGAGATGACAGGATTATCCTCAAGACGATATTCCAACTACACTCCCTTGAATACCCCACTTGACCAAGTGTTGATGCAAATCAAAGATAGCCCATCCTTGAAATGGTCATAGAAGATGAAAGGAGATCCCAGCAACAAAACAAAAGCAAGTATTGTCGCTTCCATCGAGATCACTGACATGACACAAACGATTGTTACAACTTGAAGCAGCAAATTGAAGTTCTCATTTAGCAAAGAAAATTGAAGAATTTCCTTGGATGAGACCATAAAGATGAAAGGCAACCATTGAAAGGAAAAGCGAAAGAGCTAGTGTGTCAGCCACTAGGAGAAATAATGGTCATTGTGGGAGGAATGTCAACCGAAAGTTTGTCCAAAGCCAAAAAGACCTACTTACAGGTAGTACAGAATGTTCAACTCACTGGCTGCCCACCAAGAACGTCTAGAGTGGATAAGCCTACTATTACTTTCACGGACGAAGATGCGAGACGATTACATCATCCTCATGATGATGCAACTGTTATCACTTTGATGATTACAAACTATACAATAAGAAAAGTGTTAATAGATAATGAGAGTTCGGCGGATATCCTCTACTATCCGGCCTTCCAACAAATGAGAATTAACAAAGAATTATTTTGTCTAGTGAACGTGCCTTGGATTGGGTTTGGAGGAATGAAAATTCTACCAGTAGGCACTATCTTCTTGCCAGTCATGGTTGGCTCTTACCTATGACAAATCAATAAGGAAGTGAACTTTCTTGTTGTGGATTGCTCATCCTTATATAATGCCATCATAGGATGACCAACTTTGAACAGTTGGAAGGTTACGATGTCCACCAACCACTTGACGGTTAAATTCCCAATGGAATATGGCATTTGAGAAGTACAAAGAGACCAGCTAGCGGCTAAAAAGTGTTACTTCGAGACGTTAGCAATGGACGAGCAAATGTAGACAATGAACATTAAAGAAAGAAGAACAATTGCTGAACCGATTGAAGTATTGGAAGATGTTCCTCTGGATGAGTCCAACCCGGAGAAGTTTACTAGAATCGGAACAAGTACAGAAGAGAAGACGAAACAAGATCTTTTTCAATTCCTCAAGAAGAGCACGAATGTTTTTTCTTGGAGCCACAAAGACATGCTTGGGATTGACTCAAGTGTGATTACTTATCGTCTAAATGTGTTCCCGTCTTACAAGCCCGTTTGTCAGAAAAGGAGAGTGTTTGTTCTAGTGTGAGACAATGCCATCAAAGAAGAAGTCCAGAAGCTGGTAACAGCAGAGTTCGTTTGTGAAGTCTACTACCCTGATTGGCTAGCTAATTTAGTGATGGTTAGAAAGCTAACGACAAATGGAGGATGTGTGTGGACTTTACAGATTTGAACAACGCATGCCCCAAGGATAGTTATCCCATTCCACGCATCGACCAGCTGGTAAACTCAATAGTCGGACACTAATTGCTAAGTTTCATAGACGCATTCTCGAGGTACAATCAGATTAAGATGGCGAGGTAGACCAGGAGAAACATCTTTCATAACAAGTCAAGGTCTGTTTTGTTACAAAGTAATACCTTTTGGTTAAAAAAATGCAGGAGCCACTTATAAAAGGCTAGTCAACCACATGTTTCGTCCACAAATTGGGTGAAATGCTAAAGTGTACGTGGACGATATGCTGGTCAAACGTGCGAAGGAGATGCAACACTTGGACGACCTCCAAGAGACTTTTGACACGCTTAGACGATACAACATGAAGCTAAACTTGAGCAAATGTGCCTCGTAGTTTCAACAGGAAAGTTCCTCGGTTTTATGATTTCACAAAGGGGAATTGAAGCAAATCAAATCCAAGCGATACTAAGCAAGGAGCCCCCAAAGAACGTCAAAGAAGTCCAAAGTCTTACTGGACGAGTAGCAACCCTCAACAGGTTCGTCTCAAAAGCTGCTAACAAATATTTACCATTTTTAAAGTGTTAAGGAAAGCATTTGAATGGACGGACGATTGTCAATGGGCATTTGAAGACCTTAAGGCTTATCTCAATTCAACTCCGTTGTTGAGCCCGTCCAAACCAGGTGAAGAGTTATATCTATACCTAGCGGTGTCACTCCATGCAGTGAGCTCAACCTTAATCAAGGAAGAATGAAAGGTGCAAAAGCCTGTCTACTACACCAGTAAGGCCTTAAGAGGAGCTGAAGGGCGATACCCGCCAATAGAAAAGTTAGCATTTTCATTGGTAATAACAACAAGAAAACTCAGGCTTTATTTTCAAGCTCATATCATTAACATCCTGACAGATCATTTGCTTAAGAAAGCTATGAATAAGTTGGAAGTAGCTGGACGACTAATCCAATGGGCAGTGGAACTCAATGAGTTTGACGTAATATATCACCCTAAAGAAGCAATAAAAGCCCAAACACTCGCGGACTTTATCATAGAATTCACTCCTGCCCATGATCAGAAGAGTAGAGACCAGGGGGCAAAATAGTGGGTCGTCCAAGTGGATGGTTTGTCTACTCACGATACGCCTACAGTTGCAAATAACCAATAAAGAAGCTGAGTATGAAGCCCTCCTCCGAGGCTTGGAGTTAGCTAAGTCACTAAGAGTAGAGTCAGTTCTTATCCAGGGAAATTCACAACTGATTATAGGCTAGGTAAATGGAACATGTGAAGCCAAGGAAGAACGAATGAAGAGGTATTTGAGCAAAGTCAAGTAGTGCATCAAGGGCTTTACAACGGCTCAGTTTCACCAGATCCCAAGGGAAGAAAACATGGAAGCTGATGTCCTAGCCAAAGTAGCATTTGCAGACGAGCTGGTTGATAACCAGATTAAAGTCCAGTACACCCTTAGTATAGACATTCCAAAGGTACACCAGATAGATGGAGAAGCCAACTAAACCACTCTCATCATGTCTCATCTCAAGGACGAACTCCTCCCCAAAGATAGAGAAGAAGCAAGGAAGCTAAGGGTAAAAGCGACAAAATTTGTCCTTATGGACGAAGTATTATATAAAAGGGGGTTTCTTTTAGTCCTACTTAAGGTGTTTGACTCTAGACGAGTCCCACTACGTTATGAAGGACGTCCATGAATGAGCATATGAAAATCATTTAGGGGCAAACTCCCTCGTCCACAAGATAGTTCGTACGGGATACTATTACCTGTCCATGTAAGCAGATGCCGAAGCATATGTTAAAGTGTGTGACAAATGTCAACACTACAGCAATATACCTAAACGACCGTTAGAATACCTTACTCCAATGGTGGCCCATTGGCCATTTGCCTAGTGGAGATTTGACATCCTTGGTCCCTTTCCCATGGGGACAAGGCAAATGAAGTTCTTGGTGGTGGAGATCGATTGTTTTACTAAATGGGTGGAAGCAGAGCCATTAGCAAAGATTACCGAGCAGAATATTAGAAACTTCATCTAGAAGAACATTATCTGCCATGTTGGAATACCTAGGGTGCTTGTCTCAGAAAATGGACACCAGTTTGATAATACACCATTTAGAGAGTTTTGCGAGCAATTTGGAATTAGGAGTCACTACTCTTCACCCTCCCACCCACAGGCCAATGAACAGGCAAAAGTTGCAAACCGAACCTTATTAAGGATCAGTAGAACTTAATTTGAGGGGGCAAAAGGGATATGACCAGACGAAATACCTAGTGTCCTTTAGGCATACAAGACAACAGTGGGGACTTCTACTAGAGAGACTCCTTTTAAGCTAGCATATGAAAGTGATGTAGTGATACCCATGGAGGTTGGCTTGACTAGCTAAAGAGTGGCCCACTATAAGGATGAGGATAATCAGAAGCAACTCCGTCTAAGCCTTAATCTCATTGACGAGGTAAGGATGGATGCGAAACAGAAGGTGGCATGCTACAAGAACTTGATGACTAAGCACCATGATGCACTGGTCAAACCCAGAAAATTCAACATCGAAGACCTCGTCCTAAAAAAGGGTGTCCCTGCTACTAAGGACCTTGATTATGGAAAGTTGGAACCTAATTGGAAGGGACCTAATTGGAAAGAACCTTACAGAGTCATCAACTACAAAAGATGAGGATCGTACTGTCTGGAAGCTCTGGATGGACGAAGGATGAAGCACCCATGGAACGTAGAGCACTTGAGGAAGTACTATCAGTGAAGACTCATCAAGAAGGTCAGCATAGATGACCTAAAACCTAAAGACTATTGGTTCCTACTAGTCGTTAGGTTATGTTTTCCAGCATTTGAATTTCCGAAAAAGCACTAGCTACTGGCATGTGTAATGTTTGTGGACGTTATTATGTTATGTACAGAGTTCCTAGTTTGTATATAAAGCATTTTGGATTTTCTACTAAGTGTTTTTAATTCGTTATAGAATTATAGTCCACAAGAAAGGCTAAAAAGCCATAGACGAATAAAATCTCTGGATGCAGAGATGTATTGTCAATAGCTGTCCTTAGATGACATTCATGGACAGCAAAACACCAAACGGTGAAACAAATCCTTAAGGTAAAGAAAAACAAACAAAAGTACAAAAGGAACAAACACATTTTCTTACACTCATCGATAAATAGAGACAAGGCAAAGCATGCAAGCAATAAGTAAAGTCCAAACCATGGAAGATAAAACACTTAACCATTTGAATAAAGTAAGCATGCAATAAGTGAAGACCCAATAATGGACAAGAAAACACCTAACCATTTGAATAAAGTAAGCATGCAATAAGTGAAGTCCCAATAATAGACGAGCAAACACTTAACCATTTCAAAGTCCCTAAATAAGCAAAGTCCTAACCACGGACGAATGAATACTTCAACAATAAAGCTAGAAACAAAAGGAATAGAAACAAACAAAGATGGATGATATTTGTATTTAAAAATAAAAAGGGCAGACGACCATCGTCCAAAAATTTTAGAGTAATAAGCCCAAAAAGGTAATTGTATAAAACTTCTGTCCTTAAACATGGATGAAATAAATGTACTTGGAGAAATTTAAAATGGTCCCAAACAGCGGACACCCCCCCCCCCCCCAAAAAAAGAGAAAAGAAAATGATGATGATAAAAATAAATTTTTGCTTACAAATTAAACTACTAGGATAAATCATTGGGGGCAACACCCCCAAACTTTGAGTCGTCCTTCGTGGGATGAACTTGAGCTCGTCATTCTACTTCTGAAAATGGTCCAGACGAGTGTCCTTCTCGACGATATCAGCCTTCAACTCCTCAGCAAGTTTCTTTAACTCCTTCACCTCGTCCTCCAACTTCCCTATCTCCCCAGCCTTATGGCTTGACTCCTTCCTTATTTCCCTTATCTTTGTCTCCATCCTGATCCTCTCTTTGTCCAAATTCGCGGCTTGCCTGGACGCCGCCATGAATTTGGTCATAACTTGCAATATACGCAAAATATGCATCGTGAAAAGGTTATTTGAAGACAAAGTACATGACTCAATATGGATGAAGAAAAGTTATCTTGAAGAGATCATGGATCGTGGAATGCTCAATTTCCTTAACGGACATATCGTAGCATATAGAGACGTCCTCATTTCTCACCACTTGCGTGAACCTATTCAAAGCTAGATTCTCACTCCTTAGAAGAGTCAAGGGACCGTCGTAAAAAAGAGGGACTTTGAGAGAAGGGTTTGACGGTTTTGCATCCGGACGAGGGAGAGAAGCATCTACCTTGGGGACCACAGGTTTAGCAGTAGGAGCAACAAGGTCAAGAACCACGACAGGAGTGGTGGACAGCGTCAAAGAATCAACCTTCTGCTTCTTATTGCCTCGACGGCTAGGAAGGTTACCCATGTCCAGTTTCTTAGACATAGTCTTCCTTTTCTCCGATGAGACTAGAAGGACAAGCTTCAGTGTGGACGGAGTAGGCGGACGAGTCTGGATAGGGACCTCGTCCTCAGACTGGATGACCTCATCACCAGTAGTAAGGCCTTTCCCCTTATTCTCCTTCATAGTTGCCATTCCTATACAAAAGAAAGAGGATTGTCAAATTCTAAACGATCTAAATGAGTAGGAACATGCAAAAGTGCAAGAAAATAAATAACTTATGTCAACGAGTAGTAAGCTCGTGGGCTAACACTTCCTTTGTAGGTTCAGGTCCAAGCCCCTAAGTCATTAGGCAACAAAGCGTCACCAAGGAATGGAAGGTCCTGTCAGCAAGGGAACGCACTTGTTGGACACGGTTAAGGAAGAAGTTGGTTAGGGAAGGTCGTCTTATAGTTGAAAAAGAAAGAAAAAATGAAGTTAGAAAAGTGTGATAGAATAAGTAAGACAAGCTAAAAAAGGTAATGTACCCTCTGAACGTAGACGACCCATCTCACTAGTGTAAGGAGGAAATGGGTCCCTGCCTACCTGAACAGGGTTCCTTGCCCAATACCCAGAGATGAAGAAGAACTGTCTTCCACCCCCTATTAAATGAGGGAAGGGACCTTATTAACCTACAACCAGAACCCCTAGCTGAAAACTAGTAGAAACCTAAAGATTGGCTTATTTCAGAGAGTTTATAACAATATAAGAACTTGTCCACAGTAAGAGGACAGTTTCCATCAAAAACCTCTCTCCATAGCACTTGCATGGACACAATGATCCTCCATGCATTGGGGTTGAGTTGGTTTGGTCCTATACCTAACCTAAAGAGAAGTTCCCTAGCAAAAGCATTCAAAGGCAGCCTAAGACCCCTTAACAGGTAAGCCTTATATATGCCAATAACTAAATTCGGGGTTTAACACTATTCACAAGGAGGGGCAAGATGGGAATTAACCTCGTTCAGGATTTGGTATTTACCCCTAAGTGTATAAAGCCTCTTCTCATCTATTTCTAAAGGAATATCTATAGCGCATCAATACAAAATGTCCTCCTCCTTGCTAGGGGAGGGGATGGACGATTGGGCACTAGTGGACAGACCAGCGGACGACCTTAATGCTGCCTTCTACCTCAACTCCTCCTAGTGAACCTCTAAGGGAACTCTAGACGAGTACTGCTAGTCTGTAGAATCACTACAACTACTACTATCACTACTGTTGCTCTCATCCTGGTCCTTGTCTATCTCTCTCTCATCCCTATTGCCAGACGAGGACACTACCATCTCAACCTTTTGTAAAGAATTCTAAAGAAAACCTATAGATGAAAAAAAGAGGATATAACGATTCTAGACGAAGAGGACTAAGGACGGAAGGGAACTTTTAGACAAGGTGTGAATTACAATTAATATCAGAGAAGAAAATATGAGAAATGTGAGAGGGTGGGAGAGGTATTGCCCTATTTATAGGCAACAAGGTGGGACACTGAAATGACGCGAGCCAACTAGAATACACCATATGGCAATTTTTTGAAGAATGAAACGATGCAACCTATAGACCGGTAGGATTACGCCATGTGTCAACATCCAGGACATCTGATCCTAAATCACCCTAACATGCCACCTGGAAAATCCTTTAACCAATGAAAAATCGTCACGTGTCAAGGCAACAGTGACATGGACAACACAAGGATAAGAGGGCAACTGATGGAGATCTAAATTAAGTTTAATTTGTCCATGATAGTCATCCATGACCAAATCGCGTCCAGAACGTTTTATAAGGAAGGAAGCCCAACAAAAGCACCACAAACATGAACAGGGTTCGTCCTTGAAATGATCGTCCAAATCAGAATGGTCATCCTTGTGTTCCTTATCCTTGTGTTTTAAAGATAAAACTGACTTAGTTGTCGAAGGGTTCTTGGCCGGTTCACACCGGTCACCCTTGACAATTTTTTTTTTCTCTCTTCTAGTCATCAAGCCATCACCGTAGCTTGGAGCATTCAACCCAATGATTCTTATGCATCACCAAAATTCAGAGTAGAAGAGTCCAAGGATTTGGAGTTGCATGTGGACACATTAGTATCACAAGAGGTCACATTAGAACCAAGGTTAATTCTTTTGTAAACACGTCAATTCTTAGTGGATTTTTTTCCTTGATGATTAGCGGTAAACTCTCAAAGAGTTTTTTCTTTTAGGGATTTCACTTCTTAACCATATCGCATGTGATATTTATTTTTCATTGTTCATATTTTGTGATATTGTGTTTATATGAGTTAACCATTAACTAATTTTCAAAGCATAATTGGTTGATTAATCAAACTTGGTATAAAATTGATTAATTGGTTGAGATTAGGGTCTAAATTTTCTAATGGGTACAATAAAAGAAAGATGGTGTGGCGACTTTAAGAAAATTTACAAGTTGTAAATATAGATTTGGAATCTTTATAAGATAGATGGTAAAAAAAAGTACGAACGAGTAGAAACAAAGACAGATTACAATGCTCATATAATAATTGAACTTGATAACTAGAAGGTAAAATATTTTATACATAGTCTTGAGTCCAACCATAATCCTAGATCCATATTTCACAATGTGCTCACATTATGTTGTCACAATGAAAGATCTTAATAACATAAGCATTAGATTTTTGTTTTTTGGTATAAAATTGAATGACCATATCCAGGGTAGGAAATAGAGCATTGAGAGGATATTTCCCTAGTAGGAGGGGACTGAGAAGGACGTGCCTCTGGTGTTCTAGTTATCATGCCCACGGTAAACGTTGGATAGCCAAGTGTGGAGCAGATAACTGCTAAAAGCATCTAAGTAGTAAGCCCACCCCAAAATGAGTGCTCTCCTATTCTAATTCATTTCAAGATAAAAAAAATTTAATGGCATCTGTGGGAGGACGAGAATCCGAGGACAGGGTCAAAAGAGAGAAGCCCAATGTCAGAAGAATAAACCTCGGAAGGCATTGACAATGAGCCCTCAAGAAAAATATAAACAATTCATCGTAAGCCTAGGGAGACTATAATGCTCGAGAACCCCGAGTATACCTTTATGTCCTCGGAAGGGCCAAGGACGTGTTCTAAAGACTATCGGGCATAAACCAAGGAAGAAGAGGAAAATTTGTCGGTAAGCAAATAAGGGAAGAGTGTATACAAAGCATCCATCACCTCCACATTCAATGCTTTGAACCCACTTAGCTGGCTGCATTAATGAGAAAATGACCCCTGAACAGTGTCATCACAGCTTATAGCATGGTGTAGAAGTCATCCAGTGAAGTCCTGATGGGACAAGTATCAGTGGAAACAAACTCAAATCCTCCAAGTGGAAGGCTAAGATACAACCTAGGAGGCTCTATAAGGCGGAAAGACCTCTGTAACAAGGGGAGAAAAACATTAGAGAAAAGAGGGTAGTATAAGAGTGTGATTGTAATCCAAGAGCAAATGTAACCAGTATCTCGGACCAAACTCGAGGAACATAATATAAGCCTCCTGAGGCTATTTTTGATCAACACTCATCTTATACACTTATGCTTAATGTTGATCCTTTTATTTCTAGTTAATCTAATACATCTCAATAGGGGTATTAAAGGTTGATTGGCATCCCACCTTTATAAATTATTTGTGTGAGGAAAAAAGCAAGTTTGCCTTATTTTTGCCTGCCACAAGTTCAATTAATTAGAATATACAAAAGAGTATGGAATAGGGGAATATATTAGTATTGGTAATAGATTGAATAAAAAAATTTTATAATTTAGACCCAAAAAATAAATCTTCAAATAAAATGGAAGTGGTTTGGGGGGGGGGGGATTGATGTGACTGCGACTCAATTGAGTGAAAGTTTAAATTTTGATTTTAAGGATTATTTTGAGTTAGACTTGTTAGTAATTGTTCCAAAAACTTAAGCTAATGAGATATGATAAGTAAACTCAGGACCTCTCGCTTTGACAACATGTTAAATTACTGATTGACCCAAAAGTTCAAGTTGATAGGATGTGGTAAATTTAATAATTTAACTACACACACACACACACACACACACACACACACACATATATATATATTTATATACAAGATAGAAATTTTACTCTAGCCTAATTTAAGTATATATGTGTGTGAAGCTCCCTCCCAAAGACTTGAATCCCGGCTCTTGCCCCTCACACCCCAGAAGCACTTATATTTGTAGAGTAACCACATACTTCTAACAAAACTATGGTATTGTAAAAGTCTTCACACATATTGAAAAATTACTCTACAATGAGATGCAAGTCGGGTACAACCTCAGTCTATCTATTTTATGTATTTATGGGAAGCCCAAAAGCCCATTTTATGTACTTGATCATTCTACTAAAAAAATTTTTTTTTTGATAATGTAATATATGTACTTATTCTGTTTATATATATATGTGTGTGTGTGTGTGTGTTAATAATGTAATATATGTACTTATTTTGTTTATATATATATGTGTGTGTGTGTTAATAATGTAATATATGTACTTATTTTGTTTATATATATGTGTGTGTGTGTACATTTTTGTATGTATATCTCTTTCATAGCAAAGAAAAAAAAATCTCTCCATCAAGGAAGAAAAAGGGGAACAAATCATTTGTGGATAAAATAATACATTTGAAAAATCATAAATTAACCAACCAAAATCATGGACTCAATTCCCTTCACCTGTAAACAAATAAAAAATAAAAAACTTGAAAAAAATCATGCTCATAGAATATTACAATTAACCTACAAAATCATTGACTCAATAACCTTCACTTGTTAAAAGCAAATATAACAAGGTGAGGATATGGTTTTTCTCAAACCTACTGCGTGACAACTCAAAATATTATTTATACTTGTTTTTAGTCATATCACTTACTTAAATTGTATTTTTTTTTGGTTAAACATCGCATAATATTAATTAAGGAACAATAAGTCTGTTACAAATGTGGCCATCTCTGTCTAATATTAGCAAATCAACCACCACAGGCGGTGGGTTATACAAAAAGAGATGGCCAGTATAGAGGTTAGCCCCCATCTTTGCTAGTTTGTCAGCGCAGATGTTGGCTTCTCTATAAACATGCTCCACCAGGCAGTTAGGGAACAACTTCGTCAAGTTCATGCAATCGGACAGCAGTGGTTCCAAGTTAAGATGAGCAACAGTTGGGTTAGAGATAAGATATACAAGAAAAGCAGCATCTAAGTCAACACATAAATTGTCAAAGCCCAACTGTTTGACCATTAAGAGCCCTTCCTTTAGTGCCCATAGCTTCGTGGTGTTGCTGGAGACATTCTCAAATTTCTTCACAAACCCAGCAACCTAGTCCCCATCGCTATTTCGAATAATTCCTCCACCACCAGCCTTTTTTGGATCCCCAAACACCGAGCCATTAGTATTCAGCTTTACCCACTCGATTTGGGGCTTACTCCACTTCACTTGGACATGGATTCTACTCGACTTGTTGGGGCTGTTAGGCACTATAGCATAGAATTCAGCATTTCTCTTGATACAAAGCGCACTCAACCCCTCTGTCAACATTTCTATCCTGGAATATGGCCTTGTTACGTTGAAGCCAAATATTCCAAAGGGTTTGAGGAAACATAATTTCCCAAGGAATGCAGGGTCTAGGGAAAAACTCAGCTGAGCCATAATATTTCTCTAACCAATCAGCTAAGGGAAGATTAAAAAACTCCATGTTTGTGTCTTTAATACCAAGGTCATTCCAAATGCTTCTTGCCCTCTCACAGTCCCGAATGGTATGAAGAATAGATTCAAAGGCCAAGCCACACAATTCACAAGAAGTGTTCAAGTTAAAACCTCTTGAACTAAGGACTTCTCGGGTTGGAATGCTACGATGAACACAAAGCCAAAGAAAAATTTTTATTCTTGGTGTTGTGTTGGATTTCCACACCCATTGGCCGAGAGTAGTCACGGGGTTCAAAAGGTTTAAACCTTTAGCTAAGAGGTACGTTGAGCTAAAAGAGAAGGATCCGTCCTTGGAGAATGCCCACACAAGAATATCCTTTTGATTCGGGTTCATAGCAGTTGGGATGCTTTGAATTTCTTGAATGATGGTATCAGGAAGGTTAAAAGAATCGCTAGCCCGGTTGCCCAAAAATAATTTGACAGAGATGTTATCCTCCCCTTCAATCAATGGTCCTTCAATTTGGTGTTTGAGAGGCCCAGAGGGTAGCTAGAAATCCTCCCAAGCATTAACCATTTCCTCGTTTGCAATTGACCACTTTAACCCTTTATTGAAAATAATCCCACCAACCTTGCAAGCAGCCCAGATGCGAGAAGCAGGGAGCTTTCTACCACCTTCACTGAGTCTAGCAGGGCTTATCAGGACTAGAGGTAATCCTCCAACAAAGTTTAGCTAACAGAGTAGAATTCCGAACTTTTGCTTGGAAGATCCCCAGACCCCCCAGCTCCTTCGGGTTAGTTATTTTACTCCATCTCACTAGGTGGATTTTCTTTTTATCTGAAGTTAACCTTCTTAGGAAGTTCCTTACAAGTCTGTCTACATCATCACAGACTCTAGCAGGGAATTTGAAGCATTGCATAAAATACTTTGGTATGGGAGATACCGCCGCTTTTAAGAGAACAAGTTTGCCTGTAGGAGAGAGACACTTAAATTGTTATTCACACTTATTTAAATAATAGAAACAATTATATGATTTATTAGGAGAATAATCCAAATGGATTTGAGGGAAAATTTTGTCACACGGCTTAGTTGTGTGCATGAGTCGGGTTGAGGGGATTTTTTGACTCAACCCACCATAATGGGTCAAAAAAAAAATTCAACTCAACTCAACCCACATGGGTCGGGTTGGATCCGGATGAACCAATAGGTTGGACAAATTTTATTTATTTATTATTATTAAATTGAGTAGAAAAAAAAATATAAATACAAATATATAAAAAAAACCCAAAGATTAGTATCAGTGTAACTCTTTAAAGGCAAACAATACTAATGACTAAACTTTAAAGGCAAACAATACTAATGACTAAACAACAATAATAATTTACTAGGGTTTATGTGAACTAATTGACTTTTGTATAGGATAGGAAGAGCGGGTTGTTTTAAAAATTTATTAATTATATAATATATTTTAAATATATATTAAATATATGGGTGGGTCGGGTTGGGTTTGGCGGGTTTAAAATTTTATGACCCAAATCCAGCTTGACCCGTTATCAAAAATTTTTTTGTAACCCAACCTAACTCACCAAGGCGGGTTTGAAATTTTATGGCCCAAATCCAACTCGACCTGCTATCAAAAAATTTTTTGTAACCCAACCCAACTCACCAAGACCTAAAAACCAACCTAACTTGGCGGGTTGGATCAGGTCGGGTCAGTTTTGGCGGGTTGGCGGTACACCCCTAACACGGCTGGAATCAACCAATTGTAAAATTGTTACTTTTTTACTAGAAACCAGAAATAGAAAAAAAAAAAAAAAAAAAAAAGAAGAAGAAAGAACGAGAAAGGCTTAAATTTGAATCCAATGAATTCAAAAAGTACCATTTGCCGCTTCTTTTTGTAGGGAAAAAACAGGGGTTCAAACTGAAGAAACCTCTTCTGAGTTATCGCTCACAGGCTTCACACAGAGACACACAAAGGCCAAGTCCAAGCCATGGCTGTGATCTCCAAAGACTCCCAAGACACAAACTCTGCTACTGATCCTCTCCTGTCCTGGCTCTGGTACTCTCTCTCTCTCTGTCTGGAGCATTCAAACAAACACATTATTGGCTTATTTTTTTGTGTGTGTTTTTAATGGTGATGATTTTTGGTGTGGTGGATCCGATTCCAGGTCAATCAAGAAAGCACTTCAAGAAAAGGATGGTTCCGGGTTAGATCTCACAAAGCTTCTCTCCGATTGCTTCGACACTTTCAAGGACAATACCCAGTACCGAAACGACCTCAGGTTCCTCAAGATTTGCTTCCTCTACGTAATTTCCTCCTTTTTCTTTTCCCATTTCTCAATTTCTTCTATTTTGCTTTAAAAAATGTTTAATGGGTTCACTTCCTTTGTCTTTGTAACTCACATTCACTTTAGTTTCAATTGCTTTATTAGTTTTGTTTGTGTATACTATATGCGAGGCTATTATGGGTTATTGCTTTTCATTTTCAATAGGGCTTAATGGGTTATTACTTTTAGGCTTAAAATATTAGTGGGTTTTCTTGGTTTCTCTGTTTCATGTAACTGACCCCAAAATTTTGGGACTAAGGCTTGGTTGTTGTTGTGTTTGTTTCACAATTAAGTTGCTTTAAGTTGAACTGGGTTAGTCTATATAAGTCGTTTTGTTTTCCAATTCAATTGCTTGGGTTTTGTTTCTTTATGGTACTTTCATGGATGGTTGAGTTTTTTCTATAGATTAAAGATTTATGATGGGTTCGTTTGGTTTCTGTATATATTGATGTTTTGGCTGGGACTTACTTGTTTTTGGGTCATTTTGTTTCACCGTTAAAGTTGCTTATATGGTGCTTGTCTGTGTTGGTTGAAATGTTTGATGGGCTTAATTTGGCGTTCTTGTTTTTTGTAGATGGACGTTAGTAATGATTTTGAGAGTGTTTTTAGAGAAATGGTGGAGAGTGAGATATGTATTGACCATTCTATGCTTTATGTATGCTACGCGTCCTTTCTTGAATTGAAACAGAAGTTGCATGATGCTCACCTGGTTTATCAGTATGGAATGTTGAGGTCTCTCTCTTTCTTCCTCCCCAATTTGTTTGTGTCTGTTTGTTTCTCTCTCTCAGATTGGAGGTGTCTTATCCTTTTGGTGTTTCAAGTTGTGTCATAACACTTGAAATGTTACTCTGCTGCTAGGAATGCCAAACCGGTTGAGTTGTTGAAGAAAGCGCATGCCTTATTTCTTGATAGATTGTCTGAATCGGTGAATGCTTGTTCACTTCAGAAGGTATGTTCACGTGCCAAATGTTGCAGCTCTTTCTTAAGGAAAGGGTGGAGGGTTGAAGTTTTTATTAGCTGAACTTCATATCTATATGCTGTGTCAGGATTCATCTTTTTTCATTTCCATTTGCAGATTGGTGAAGGTGAAACCATTAAGTTTGAGAAAAGTTACATTAATCCATGGTCTGCCTCCACCGTGAAAGACCTATTGAAGAAGCTGAATACTCAAATAATAAAATATGATGTGAGGCAGTATAGTCTTTATCTTCTGCTTAGTTTTGCATATAGTAATCTCATTAATAGTTGGTGTTGTAATTGCTTTTTGACACATGTTTCAGGGATACCATCACAGTACAAAAGCTTATACAGGAAAAGTGACCCTACCTTCTTTAAAGAAGTCATCAAGGAACAAGATTATTGAGATAGGTGATGCTCCACATTAGATTCATTTACTTTGATATATACACATCAATATATCAAACTGCCATTAAGAATTTAGTTTTACATGAATCTTTCTCTTTGTATAAAATAATTTTTCAATGCTAATCATTTGCATGAACTTTATTCGATTTAAAAAATGTAATAGTTTAGCAATAGAAATAATCACTCTAATTTATCATCGTATATCTATGATTTTCAAACATGAGCAATAAGTTAGTTTCTAAAATTATGAGATCTGACTTTCTTGAACTGACTATAGACAAATAGACGCATTCACACTTTTAAACCAGATTGAAAATTCTGGGGAAGAACTGTTATTCAATTCTGCTATCATAGAATGAAATGGAAGAGAGAAACTCTTGCCCTCTTTCTTTCTTTCTGTAATGGATTTGAATGGATTGGAATATTAAGTTGTTGAGACAAGTTATTGAGGCATTCTAGAATTCTTGCTTCTCTTAATATTCAAGTTCTAGCTTTTTACCAAAAATGTAAGTAAACCCCTGAAGTTGTGTCTCATATAAATAATTGCCTGCCACCATTATTTTATTGTTGTCAAATAAATTAGTACCATTTTGGAGCAACATATGTGCATATAAATTTTTTTCAGTTCTGTTTTCTGGCCATTTCTCTTGAAGGATATCACTTTCTTAGGTTTTTATACTTAGGGAGGAAGAAAGCATATATCTCTGAGTTACCATTTTATGATTTCTGAATTTTAAATAAAGGCAAGAGTTAGATACTAGGACTCTAGGAGCCCAACTTGTTTACCCTTGATTGTGTGCATTGTGATACTCAAAGGTGGAAAGAAGTACCAGATCAAGGGTTGTGCTGGTCAAGGTGGTTTTGCTCAAGTATATAAAGCATATGTCAACAGTAATCCAGATGAAGTTGTTGCACTAAAGGTAATTGCTATCTTAGTATTCTCCTTCTTGATCAGATTTCTTGTTGGATTATATCATAGTCTTTGAAATTTCTGGCAGATACAAAAGCCTGCTTTCCCTTGGGAGTTCTACATGTATCGTCAACTAGATCAGCGCATCTTAGACAAGGAAGTATGCCTTTTTCTAGTGTTCCAATGTTTAATGTCAGTTTCTGGTTTTAGTTATTCACTTATTCTTTATATCTCGTGTAATCAGAGATCAAGCTTTGGCATTGCTCACAGAATGCATCTCTACTCGGACTACAGCATACTTGTCTTTGACTATCTAGCCCAGGGAACTCTTCAGGTTGGTTTATCATATTTTTTATAATCTATGTTATTGGTTTTAGTCCTCTGTAATACTCAGGCTACAAATCAACCTTGGGCAGGATGCCATAAACTCCTATCTGGTCTCTGGCAAGTCCATGGAAGAGGAGTTATGCATTTACTACACAATAGAGATGCTCTATATGCTAGAAACTTTGCATGGTGCTGGCATCATACATGGTGATTTCAAGCCTGATAATCTGCTTATTCGTTATTCTAGGTAACAAACTTTTTCATTGTGGGTCATTAGACTCATTACTGTGTCACCTCTTAAAGGAACTTTCATGAAACAACAGAACGCAATTTGTACATGTTAATGACAGCTTTTGGTTCAATCTCTTATATGTCATCAGAATGTTAAATTTCTATTTTGGTCCTCCATTTTGCTGTTTTTTCTTTTAAATTCTGATTCCTGGCATTTTTGTATGTGGTTGTTTGTAAAAAGCTTCCATTTTTATGTATGGGAGAAAATTCAGCTCTCAAAAATGGCGATTGCAGTATTTAGATATTTTTGCAGCATCAGATTGTTAGACACTTCCTAACCTACTAAAGACACTGTTTTTCAAAATTATCAATTGCTGGACAAAGTTGCTATACACTCTTTATGCACATTCACTGCATCACATCAGAACTGTAATATAGGCAAGTCATACATTATCTCAAAAATTGGTTTGTGTTTGATAAAGTCTAGCCCCAGATTTACCAGCATCCCTTTTTATCTTGGCATCTTTGTTGGATTTTTACCTTCTAACTTGTATAATGCTAATGTTCTTGCCATGGATTCTCACACTGCATAACTTATATCTATCCACAATAAATGCAGAAGAATATTTTTGTATGTCAAACCTTTTTTCCATGTTTCATAATGCTGCCAAAAGATAACCTATATATCTCTAATGCACATTTTCTCATTATCAGACACTAATTTCATTATACTCTCTGCAATTTGCAGATAATGTCTTTTTGAATTTAATTACCTGACTTTTTTGGCAGGGGTGACCTTACAGAAGATGGGTTTCGTGACCGAACTGGTTCTTGGCAAGATCAGGTAATTTCTGTTTGTAACTTTGCATCAAAGCCTAAATTTTATTTTATTTTTTGAGTTGTTTGTAATTAATTAGAATTTTATTTTTCAGGGTCTTTGCCTTGTTGACTGGGGGCGGGGTATAGACCAACATCTCTTTCCTGACAATACAGAGTTTAAGGGAGATTGCCGGACTTCTGGCTTTCGCTGTATTGAAATGCTGGAGAATAAGCCATGGACATATCAGGCCAGTCTCCACTTACATAGTATATCAAATGCAGTTGCTAGCACTAATGACTAACTTCGTATTAGACCTTTTCTTTTATTTGCCTCCAGGTAGACACATATGGCCTTTGTGCTGTTGTCCATATGATGCTGCACAATTCTTATATGAAGATTGAAAAGAAAGCATCATCTGATGGTGGCTACATTTATCTACCCAAATCACCTTTTAAACGGTATTCACTCATATCTGCATAGTCCTAGGAATCTGTTGATATTACTGAGCACTGTTCTCTTGATTGATGGAAGAGGATGCAATAGTTAATAATTCTTAAATTTTTAATAAATGTCAATTCAGAATTTGAGATATATAGGACCGTAAAAAGAACATCTTTATGTAATCTCTCTTATATTTAACTCACTTTCATACTTTTTGTTCAATTGGCTTCAGATATTGGATTGACCTCTGGAAGGATTTCTTTACCAAGCTGCTTAACATGAGCCCTGGCTGTGATCACATAAAGTTGTTGCAGAATTTGAGGGAATCATTCCAGGATTACATGTGCTCTCAACCTCAGCTAATAAAGAAACTAAAGGAGTTACTGGTGAAGCAAAGGGCTTCCTTGTGTTCTGCTTAGTGTCTTGGTCATTTCCACCAAATCTTAATTCTTAAATTCATGGAATTGTCAAATTTATGCACAGTGCAACAAAAGCAAAATTCGGTGAAACTCTTTAGGTTAATTTTACCTAGAAATACATACACATCCTTGAACCCCATATTAAATTACTCTTCCGCACCCCCCTCCTCCCTTCCTGAAGTCAATTGAGTTCATGAGAGGATTTGTCAGATGGAGCACTTGCAAGTGCGAAGCTTTCTGTCTTCAGAAGAATAGTTTAAGCTTGTAAAGAATGTAGTGAGTTATGCCTGTATATTTTAGCAAATTAGTACTGTTGATTTCTGTGTATCATATTCAAATCTGTACTCTTAGTGGCCTCTTGTTTTAGTTCATTGATTTTCATTACTATTTCAGCATTCTTTTTTCGTGTTAACGTTTCATACCCTTTCACTTTGTTTCTATTATGGTCCACTCATACTCCCCAATATGATGTAAAGCTGAAACCCAAAATATTTGCCTCTTGCAATTCTTTCTTCCAATTCAGGTGCTTGTGCTGCTGAGCAGACGTGTTTCGCGTTCTAATGTAGAACTACTCAGCATCTCAAAAAGTCTCAACATCCATGGACTCGGCAAGAACTAAAGCTGTATTAACCACCTTTTTTAACATACCACCATCACCATGCTGTATAGTCTGGACAAGAGGCTTTGTTCTGGCACTTTCAACCTAAAGTAGCTCTTCTCCAAACCTTGATTTTTGAAAGCCCATTGGAATATCCACTCCTTGCCCTGCCTCGAAGAAATTATAAGTTTCAGGTCATGGAGACTGGAGTTAGAGAAATTCTACTTCAGTATTGTACATTATTTGCTAATTGTACAATGTTTGCATCATGTGTACGTATAACTTACTTTTGATTTACTTTATTATCAAATTATTCAAATATGAACAAGAGTTTTGTAGCTTAACAAGTAGTGAAGCAGTTCTCAACGGAAACGTTTATGATTCAGATTCTCTGCCTCAACTATAAAACTATATATATAAAAAAAAAAAGTTCAACCATCTAGATATTTAGATGTATGGATATAAATTGTTGGATTAGATTAGCATGACAAAATGATCACATAGTGTCTACCGAAAGCATTAGCAGCCCTTAAATTCATGGTCAACAAACTTTGATGCTTCTCTTTCTTGTCTAGTCACGACCATATAATCGGAAAAAAAAAATATTATTATAATGGATAAGATCAAATTGCAATAAGGAAATTACCAAAAGATTATTGGTAGAGATTGGGCCATTGGACTACGTAGCCCAAGCCCAAGCCCACACTCTCACTCTCCCTGATACTCACGAGTCAACTCAGTCACTCATCCACTCCCTCACTCTCACAGACTCACTGACTCACCTCAGTGGCACAAGCGTGATTTAAGCAGGATATGAAGGTGAAAAGCGTAATTGAAAGAGAAACCCTAAATGGCTGCATAGAAGTTTCTTTCCCATTTATATATTGGGAGCCACCTTGTTGGTCATCGTCTTCCCCTGACATTCAGGACGTATCGTTCTCTCTCTCTCTAAACCGTTTCTCTCTCCTTCGGCGACCTTATCAGGTTAGGGTTTTTTCTTCTTCGATCTCTTAGTCTCAGACGTATAAGAATCGAAAACGAAACGTTTCGAGCTTGCTAAATTGTGAATTTGATTGTTGTGTGGTGATCTTTCATTTCCTGTGCTTTTTGTTTGTTTGCTGAGAAAAAAATTGAGCTAAACTAGAGGAAATGAATCCGGTTCGAAATGATGTGGTTTGTCATTTTTGTGGGGTGATCTTTGCGATTTTGCTTTCATCTTTTTTTTTTTTTTAATCTGTGTTTGGCTGCTGAGAAAATTGAGTAAAATGATAGAAATGAGAGTTCACTATGATATGTTTGTATGGGGATCTTTGTGATTTTGCACTCATTTTCTTTTTACGTTGTTTGGTTGCTGAGAAAGTTGAGAGAGAGAAAGGTGAAGAGCATTTCAAGCTAATTTAGTTTTGTACATTTTTGGTTTGTATGATGATAAGTGGAGATTTTTGAAGTTGGTATCAGTTTTGGGTTTCTTATCTGATTGTTTTATTGATCAGTCTAAGATCTGAACACTTATTGTTTAGCCTATGTTGAGGAAAAGAAAGAAAATGGTATCTGGGTCTTAAAGTTTAGTATCCATTGCAATTAATTGCGGTACTTGAATCAGCCCCAGTTTTGTGGAACCTAGTGGTTTGTTATGCTCAATTGGTGGAATTCTGTCTTTAATTTTTTTTTATTTCCACATCTTTTATGCAACCAATTGGAACCAATCATAGTGTACACTCTAATGGGTGGGGCATTGTTCAAAGTAATGGGATGATACTTTTTGTTTGTAATGAAATGGTGAAATGATCATGTGCTGGTAAAATGAGCTTTTATTATTATTGTTAGTTTGAATAAAACTGGTCTTTTAAAGCAGTGTTATGAAGGTGAAAACCCTGTATGAAGTCTTACAAGATTATTTAGCTGTCGTTCTGTCATTTCAGCATTTCATTTTTAAACAAAATGAAGACGTTCATCCAATGAAATTCAGAAGTGCCCTTTGTGGACCTTTGGAATTTTAATTCAAGTCTTGGTACAGTTGCAAAATATCTTAATCTTCATTCTGTTTTCTGATTTTAATACGTGGTGGTGCACCTGATTATTGTTTCCATGCTCTACATATGACTAGCATATTACAACAGCATTTCTTTAATTTCGTTTGTAATAGAATTGCCTGTGAAACAAATGGCTATTCCTTTCATAGTGTGATTTACAAAAGCCTATCCAACACTGAAAAAATACAATAAGAATTTATCCATATTGCAGTGAAGGGTAAAAAGAGAGGGGGGGGGGGGGGTAAGGTGATTTTCTGTTTTGAGCTGTTGTATGGAAAAATTCTTTTTGTCACTTATGGTTGGAAGTTGCAAATTTTATGTTTTTTTGCAATTGTGTGTATGTGGCAACTGAAGATCCAATAGTGTTTAGAAACTGATGTTGATTACCCTTGCACATTTTTGTGTGTATGATACAATGCTATTCCTTTGCAGGTCACCGTCTTGAGTCACAAACATGGCAGATGGATCACAGCATCCGTCGGTATTTCAGAAGATACATGGGCAGTCTTACCTTGTTTCTAGGCTTTCCCCCAATATGCACCCCATGAATTATAGTGCAAGTGGTGCTTATGTCAATGGGGGTTTGCTGAGTTCCCTGCAGCCAGCATCCCAGGCTACCGGCTTGGCACAATTTTCACCTCTGTCTCCTGTGTTTGTACAAGCTCCATCTGAGAAAGGTGTTAAGGGTTTTCTTGTGGATTTTCTCATGGGAGGAGTTTCTGCGGCTGTTTCCAAGACAGCAGCTGCTCCAATTGAACGTGTTAAGCTCCTAATTCAAAATCAGGATGAGATGATCAAGGCCGGTCGATTGAGTGAACCATACAAGGGAATTGGTGACTGCTTTGGCCGAACTGTTAGAGAAGAAGGTGTCATTGCTCTTTGGAGAGGAAACACTGCTAATGTTATCAGATACTTCCCCACCCAGGTCAATTTCCTCTCTCTTGTTGTTTGCTGTTCTTCTACCATTTCTGTCTTTTCTTTGTTTCTTATTGGTGCAACTCTTTTTGTAGTGTAATTTTTAAGGGAAGTGTAGATCATAACTTTAACTATTTCTCTTTGGTTTTTCTTTTTTGCTCTTTACTGGTAATGCTTGTATTCCTGCATGTATACCAGGCCTTGAACTTTGCTTTCAAGGACTACTTCAAGAGCCTTTTCAACTTCAAGAAAGACAAAGATGGGTACTGGAAGTGGTTTGCTGGTAACTTGGCATCAGGTGGTGCTGCTGGTGCTTCATCTCTTCTATTTGTCTATTCCCTAGACTTTGCCCGAACACGTTTGGCTAACGATGCAAAGGCTGCAAAAAAGGGTGGTGAGAGGCAGTTTAATGGTTTGGTTGATGTTTACAAGAAAACCATTAAATCTGATGGTGTTGCTGGGCTTTATCGTGGATTCAACATCTCATGTATTGGAATCATAGTTTACCGTGGTCTCTATTTTGGAATGTATGATTCTCTGAAGCCTGTGGTTCTTGTTGGTGGGTTGCAGGTATGTGACAATCTCCAGTTGCAGTCTGTTTCATTTGTGTTTTTTGGGTTTGTTGACAAGTGTCCCTTTCATTTCTCTGGATGAATTTTGTGTTTCATTGTTATGTTTTTATCACTGCAATTTGCTATACCAACAGTGTCCAACTTTGGATTTGTGAATTAATGCCCAGCTCCCAAGTATTTTTGTTCCGTGCATGGAATATTGGGCAAAGTTGTACTGCAATGCTTTAAATGATGTTTATAAAGTTTCCTAGGCATGTTTTATCTTCACTTTTCTCTTGTTTGGTGTTTACAGGATAGTTTTCTTGCTAGTTTCTTACTGGGATGGGGAATCACAATAGGTGCTGGACTGGCTTCTTATCCCATTGATACAGTACGTAGAAGGATGATGATGACCTCTGGAGAAGCTGTCAAATATAAGAGCTCTTTGGATGCATTTAATCAAATTCTCAAGAAAGAGGGTCCTAAATCACTCTTCAAGGGTGCTGGTGCAAACATTTTGCGTGCAGTTGCAGGTGCTGGTGTGCTTGCTGGTTATGACAAGTTGCAGCTCATAGTGCTCGGCAAGAAATATGGATCTGGTGGTGGTTAATATGGCACAAGTTATGGTGATGAAGATGATGATGATGATGATGAGTGTGTGCCTTCTTCAAGAGTTGAATAATTTTGGAAAACAATAGTGCCAGTATTTAGGGATTTGATATTAGAAATTATAGTTCTGAAAAAACATTACTTGAATTTTGAATGTTTGTTATCTGTGCTTGAGCGCCTCCAATGTGTAGTTTTCCTGTTTCTTTTGATGGAGAATAATTAGACTGTCTTGCCCAGAACCATATGCTTCGTTGGAATTGTGGTGGATGCTCTTTTTTTTTTTTTTTTTTTTTGTTGTTGTTGTTGTTGTTGTTGTTGTTGTTGTTTTGGATCTCATTCTAGGAGATATGGTGGTTGCTTTGAACCTCGAGATCCTGAGGGCTGGGACTGCTAATATTTGATGAATCCCATGGACAGCAAAGGACTTGAGTTTGGTTGTGTTATCTCATCTTAAATATCTAATGATTGTCCATCCCATGTAATTACAACATGATTATGAATATGAGTTAGTTCTTAGGAGTAATTTACTAGATTACTACACCTGGTGCTGGAAGCAGCAAGCTAGATTTTTGTACGGTGGCTTTTAATGTTTACGATGTTTTGTTAGAGCACTTATTACATGGGGCTCTCCAAATCACATTTTAAAGTTAGGGTAAATTTCACAAACCTCCCCTGAGGTTTGTGATAATACTAGTTAGGTCCAAAACAATTTAAAACCTATCACTTTCATTCTCAAAAGACTATTTTGTCCTCAATTTTTATTTCTCTTCTTTCTTTCTCCTGTCTTGTTACTTTCCCTCTCTCTCTCAACTCTCTTCTCTGAGTTCTCTTTCTCAAAACTCTCTCTCTAACCGGTGAAACCCATCAGCTTTGGTCACTGGAACACCACTTAGCAAAGGACTTCGCAAATCCCACCGCAGATCGGAACACCATCAGAACTATTTAACGGACTCCATCCCTCTCAGATCGGAACCCACACAGTGATGATGGAGCTTGGATCTAGTCACTGGTGAAACCCATAAGCTCAGTTATCGGTGTCATCAACACCACCATGCAAGGGTCTTCTTGATTCCCATCGAGTTTGATGCCATCAACGGACTCTTGCCCCTCTTTCTCTTATCAGAGAACCCACGCGGTGGTGGTGATGGTGCTTCGATCTCTCCATTGTCTTTGCAGCGGCAGCGTGGATCTTGGCATGGGCTTTAGATTTCAAATTTGGGCTGTGTTCTTCAGGGGATGATGACCCCGATCTCGTGGTGCTTCGATCTCCTCCTCCTCCTCGTCGTGTTGTTGTTGTTGTTGTTTTTTTTTTTTTTTTTTCCTGGTTTCTATTCTGATGTTTACAGTGGGGTCTTGGGTGGTTTTGTATTGATTTTCTGTGTTGTGTTTGGTTGGGATTTTTTCTGGTTTTTGGGGATTTTTGTTTGATTTTTTTGGAGATTTTGTGTTGTGAGAGAGACAAAAGAATATAGTTGGTATGTTTAGGGGCAAAGTTGTCTTTTGAGGATGAAAGTAGTAAGTTTTAAATTGTTTTGGACCTAGCTGATATTATCACAAATCTCAGGGGAGGTTTGTGAAATTTACCCTTAAAGTTAAATTCGCATGGGCTGGAGTTTGCAATTACCAAAAAGTCCCTACACCTACTTCCAAATTTGCAAAAATGACACTGCTTGGTAGGGCTGTCCAGAGACCCAGTCAACCCGACCCACCTGCCACCGCCGACTGGACCCGACATGTCGTTGATTGAACCGACTTTTCCGGCTGTTGGCAACGGGTTTATTCCTCTAAAACTCGAGTTTTTCGGGTCGGGTGTCGGTTTTCCTTCCTCTAAAATCCAATCAACTCGATCCAATCGACCCACAAGATTTTCGGCAATATTTGGTAGATTCGGTGATATTTAGACCATTTTCGTCAAGATCTCGGCGAGATTTTGCCGGATCTAGCCAAGATCTTATCGAAAATGGCCTAGATTAGGCCGGATCTGGAGAAACCTCAAAGATTTTGACCAGATTTTCGTCATTTTCATGTCGCTCGCTGCCCGTTGATGGTCTGATCCGCCCGATTTGATTACTTCGACGATAGGCGGCAGTTGCATTTTTTTGCCACCCGATTTTGGCGGGTTGGTTTACCTGACATGGACCGACCCGTGGACAGTACTTCTGCTTGGAAAGATTTCATGGTAAACAATATTGTGTAAACTGAGTGTTTCCAAAGAAGGCAAATAGTGGGTTCTAAGTAAAATTCAGAGTTATTATCAAGAGCGGACGCTATAAGTTGGAACTCTCTAAAAAAAAAAAAAAAAAAAAAACTCTCTAAAAACAAGAAGAAGACAAATATGATTTAAATTTCATTTTTTCTAGTTATAATACCCTTTCTTCTAATTTTAAACATAGTCGCTATTTTTTGATAGACGAAACATTGTAGCTTTTGTACCTACTTTTCACTATTTATTTTATTTCCTTCCCCTCATTTATTAAAAAAAAAACTATTATATTAGTGTTATATTATGGTTTTTTTTTTTTTTAAAAAGAATTTATTTAATAGTCTTATATACTTATATTATGGTAGTGTATATAAATGGAGTAGTAACTCTAATTTTACTTCTCTATTAACTGCCAAATGTCTAATATGCTTGGAAGCGTGCTTAGACTAGTCTTTGATCATGACCTTAAAATCATACTCCTATAGTAGACTAATAAGGAGAGTTTAGAAGAGTGCTTTGACTTTCCCAATTTAATCAGAGACTAAAAAAGTACTATGTAGTCTATGTTATGTTAAGGGCAAATAACAACAGCGTGGACTTTCCTTTAAAGCACTTTCTTGGGCAAGTTAAGTCTCTCTCTCTCTCTCTCTCTCTCTTACACTCTTCAACACAAAAATGAAAAAAAAAAAAAAAAATCTGGGCTACTTGGTATATGTTGATTCAATAACATTTTGAATCTCTAATCTCTTTTATTTTTTCTCTCAGCGAATAATGTCAGACAATTTACCTAAAGTCTCCAAATCATTGTTGACTGAAGAAGAAGAATCCATGTGGGAAACTCTACCTCCTGAAATCCTAACCCTTGTTCTCATACGCCTACCTATCAAATCCATCCAAACTTGCACCTACGTCTCCACAAAATGGATATCCCTTATCCGAGACCCTAACTTCATTTCCTCTCATCTCAACCACTCCAACACCCAAACCCATCCCATCCTCCTCTTCAAGTTCTGCTCTCAGAGCTTCTTGAAAGCAAACTACAGCCTCAGAAGAAGGGACACCCATGAAAAAGAAGCATTCACGTTGGATTGGGACAACCAAGAAGAACACACTAGGTTTTCCTTGCTGATGATTTATTACTCAAATATGCTGACCAGCCACCAATTCATTCTCTGGAACCCTTATCTTGGAATGTTAGTCTACGTTCCTACACCCAATGTCCGCTTCCGCACACGCCTAGGGTGTGATGGGCCTGTTGGTTTTGGATTTGATGACAAAACCAACGACTATAAGGTGGTGAGGCTTGTCACCCATGAGAATGCAGCCCAATATGGAGAGTCTAGACATGAGGTGGAGATTACTCATGGTGAATGGAGAATGCTTACTACTGCTGCTATGGCTCCCATTGGTGCTGTGCATGGTTGTGACCCGCTGGCAACTTTTGTCAATGGCGCTTTGCATTGGGTTGCTTTTGGGAAAACTAATAACAATAAATTTCTTTGTTTTGTTATGGTGTTTGATTTGAGGGAAGAGGTGTTTCACGAGATAGGACTGCCTAAAGTTTCAGATAATAATATAGATAGGAATCGGGTTTGTGTGTTTATTTCGGCATATCAGAATTCCCTTGCCATGTTTTATGAGGGGTTTCCGAATCCCACTCTCAATATGGGTGATGAAAAACTATGCAGATGCGTCTTCCTGGACCAAATTGGTAATTTCGGCTTATCAAGGTCCCATAGACTACAATCCAAGGGTTAGAGGTTTTAGGAAGAATGGTGAGGTTATATTGGAAATGAATGTAGGACAATTCGTCTCACAAGACCTCAACACCAAAGAGAGAAAAGATCTTGGGATTAATGGGGATGGGTATACTTTTGTTGGTTCTTATGTTAAGAGTCTAGTTTTGCTTGACAAACCCAGCCGTGCAATTTCTTACAAAGGAAAATGAAACCAACAGGCAAGATGCATGGTATTTTCATGCTTATTTTTATGGTTTTTCATTTTCTTCTTCATTTATACTTGACATTAATTATGAGTTAGATATGAATATAAATTCTTATTCTGATTGATTACCTTAATTGAGTGGCTTTATATTTAGAATAGATAGCTTATCAATGTTATGGTTGTTGTCGGTTATATTCAATGTGCATGGCATCAATAGATTTATAGATGTACTCATATTCTAGATTAGTCAGCAAAATAAAAGATTTAATTTAAAATTTTTTTTATGGTGTTTACTGTTTAGTGTATTAGTATTGGCATTAATTAGTTTATTATGTCAAATTGGGTTGTAGTTGTCGTAACGTTAAATGTATGTGCAATGAATTATTGTATAGCCCCTTCGTAGTTACGAAAAATTATTGAATACTCTAGAAGTATCATAAATGCTTACTCCTTATTTTCGCATGAATTGTGGATCTCATTATAAATTTAATTAATGAGACCCATAGTTTTGTGAAAATGGAGAGTACGCATTTATGATATTACGAGAGTATCCAATAATTACCTTGTGGTTACATCATATTATTTATGGATGATTTGCAGTTTGGTTTTAGTGTGTTTATAGAACCCCACCTTCCTTCTTCCCCCCACTATCTATTTGAAAAAAAAAATTAAGCACTTAATTGTGTTTGCCATGCTTCATGCTTGCATTGGGACGAAGATGCTTGTCAATGTTGTGCGTGCGGGCGCGCGTCTTGTTTTTACAACATTTGGTTACTAATATTTATATAAATTTGTATAAGCACTGAACGTGAGTCATAATTCTTCTTCTGTGCAATCATACAAGATGTTTTCTACCCATTGTAGCTCACTGAGTAATATATTCCCTTATTTGGAAGGGAAAATTCTGGAAATTCATCGGTAGTTAGCATCTTTCGAGTCTTTTATTTTTTGTAATTGAAAGCATGTTGATGGAAAAATCATCCTTGGTTCATAAGAGTGATTTGTGACTGTAGCAACGAGATCTATGATAATTATCAAAAGAAAGCAAAGAGATCTATAATAATTTGTGATTGTTTCTTAGCAAGAGATAGTGGTTCAATTTGTGGTTTTTGGATATATTTTCTTGTTATGGAAGATGCTAACTTTTGTTTCTAGTTTCCTTCACTGTTTTCCCATTTGGGAGGTTGCTTCTCTACTATATGACTTTCTTAGTTTGGAGGCAGCAATAGGCTGTAGGCATGAGAAGCCTTTCCTTATAGACATCCTTCTCATCCCACGCCAACTTGGTGCAGGTGGGCTCAATCCAAAATCCTAACACAACTACCAAAAAAAATCTACCAAGAAGCTAAGCTGACAACTTTTTTTATGCAAGTCATATTGCTGCAAATTATTTCTTTTTATAATGTACTAATTTTCTTAGGTTTTTTTTTTTTTTTTTTTTTTTTTTTTTTTTTTTTTTTTTTTTTTGGGAGAAGATCTCTTAGTTTGTTCTTTACGTCAAAGCTATCTTTTTTTTTGGGAAGGGTTAAATATTTCTCTTGAGCAATTTAAGAAAGAGGACATTTGTGTTATGAATGAAAAGAGTGCACCAATGGCCAATTATTGTTGAGCAGGGATGGTAGCCTGCACATAAGAAAAATTAAACACTACGGATGTACTTTTTGATAAATGTTGGTTGATTGTATATTTCATTATAGTTCCATGATTCAGAGTATCATTTTCTATTTGATTCATTTGAATTGACTAACTGCTAGGGACGCATTAATTTATAAGAGCATGTTGAGAGATGAAACAAAGCTTGAAACTTTGTAATCATCATCGTGAACATGAAGTATATTTGATTTTTAATAAATTTCATTACTACTTATAAAAAAAAAACCCCTTGACTTATAATTGTATTTTGTATTTGTCTGGTTGGCTTTGTCTTTACTTTGAGTTGTTTTGTTTTGGTTGTAAAGAACCCTAGATGTCATATTGGGTGTGTCCTTTGTTGTATTCTGAATTGTGCAATATTTCTATTCTCTTATTTTCTTTTGGAGCTTGGTGTCTCCTGTTTACAATTGCCCTTGGTTAAGTAGCAAGATATCTTCTTATTATATGATTGCTGGCATGAGAACCTACTTAGATCATTTACGCTAGCCCCCATCCCCTTTGGTGCACATGTTCATGTGGTAAATGCTTGGAGTATGTATTTATTTGTATATTTCGAAAACTAGAAATCTCTGTATAGGGATTTTATTTTTATTTTTAGTAGTTATTAAATTGATTAATACTACTTTATCTTCTTATGTTTTTTTTTTTTTTTTTTTTGGAGATAATCTTCTTATGTTATTAGATCTTAAACACGAATGTACTTGAAGTTTTTAAATTCTTGCATGAACTTAGGTAATTATAGTTTCTAATGAGTTGTACATATGTAATAGACTTTAACTCCGTGAAAACGTGAAAGAAAGATTCTACAAAGTTCTATTTTTGACATGTTTAGGGTATGTTTAGTAACTGTTTTTTTTTTCTTCTTATTTTCTATTTTCAAAAACAATTTTTTATTTTTGAGACTAAAAAACTTGTTTAGCAAACCCAAAATGGACAGAAAACAAACACTATTCTCAAAACTCAATTTGTGAAAGAAACTGAAAACATGCAAAAGACTGTTTTTAGTTTCTAATTTTCAAAAATGCATTTAATTTAATGAATTTGTCTTATTTAATGAGTTAGCATTAGAGTTCAAATCATTGTAACAATATATTTTAATATTTTCTATTTTTTTCTTCAAAAAACTATCTTTTTAATTTCAACTAACCAAACTTGTTTTTGATTTCAAAAATACAAGAAAATTGTTTTTTCTTTATATTTCCAAAAACAAGTTTTTGAAACAAAAATTGTTACCAAACATAACTTTAGTTTCTTAGTATTTTCATTAGTTTATCATGTCAATATGGATTATAGTTGTCATAAACTTATAATATTAAGGAGTTTATTTTGTTACATTTGGGATACACCACTCTTATGTTATTGTTTATTGATGATTTGCAGTTAAGTTTCAATATGTTTGCAAAAATGATTGTGTGTGAACTAGATAACAATTATATGTATCTAATGTGTTGTGAAGATATCTATGGAATATTTCAAAACTTGCTGTTAAGTGAGAATGAATCGAATTGGTAGAAGAGAACACTTATTTTTCTCTATTCACTCAAAACATCAAACTTTCATTCCCCCAAAATTCGGATGAATCGGAAGGAATAAAATTAAGTTTAATGAAATTTTTACTATAACTCCCATAAAAACGGTATAAATTTAGGCATTTATTTTAAAATAGGGATATAATAGTAATGTTGTTTGGATGATTTTGCACAATATAAGTAAATTATGCCCATTAGTATACATTCAAGTTCTTAAGACTCGAAGTTATGGTAGCCGAAATGGTTAAGGAGGTGTGTGTGTGTGTGTGTGTGTGTGTGTGTGTGTGTGAGAGGAACTATCTGTGTGTGTTAAGACTTAAAGACTGTACAGGTATAATCCTATATTTTTTAAGGTGGACAATGGGAGACTAGAAAGCTGCATAAATACTGGGTCTGGGCAAGAGCGCTGTGCTGCACAAGGAAGGAGCCTGAACCTCTTTGGCCCTACAACTATTTAATTTATATTCTAACACTTAGGATGCTCCAATAAAAAAAAGAAAAAAAAAAAAAAAAAGAAAAAAAAAGAAAAGAGGTTAGGATGCAGGTTCTGAATAATTTCACTTTCAAATTGGTTCAAAAAGTCCCTTTTTCTGATGAAGCAATATCTAGAATCATAGATAATAGAAAGACTAGAATGCAGCACTCAGAAAAAAGTGATACAGAAAACCTTCATAAATTGGTTATTTCGATATATGTTCCATCACAATATTTTTCAGGCAGTGTCAGCTGTGACTTTCAAATATAAATATTTGAAGCTAATCCCATGTAATTTGATGATCACCTCAAGACATCTAACACAATGTCTATCAGTCAATCCCTTCAATCTTAAGAGAACCTTCCTGTCTATGGGCTGCTGAACCTGTCTTTCTCTAGCTCCACTTCAAACAACTAAGAAAACTACATGGAAGGAGGTAGGTCTTTATCATGCGCATTGTCCTCCCTCCCCTTCAAGCTTCTTCGCCAATCTCCACAAAAGCATTTGTCTGCAACTAATCTCTAGAGTAATCTTAAATCTTCATCTTAGCAAACACCGTTGAATAGTCCCTTAGATATTGGTATTACTTTTTATTCATTTGTTTATTATTATTCCTATGACCTAGCAACACAGCCAAGCCATTCGTTCAAACACCAATGTAAACTACAAGAATGGCTTATGAGACGGATAAGATTTTGTTTGGGGCCTTCTGTATCGGTTAAGTGTCGCTGTAACGGGTCATTATAACAATTTCTTTGTGTCTTCATCGACAAAAGAATGAAAGTGTTTCAGTTAGAAATGGACTTGTCCATGATTATACAGAAGACTTGGCATTTCAATTGAAAGGGAAAGAGCTCCTACTTAAACAAACAAGCTCATTACCATAAACTTACAATGCAAAATGGCTTCATCTCTGGTTTCTTCCTTGACCGCCCGAACCTTAGTCCTCTTACTTGTGAACATATCTTTCTCATTCAACAATCTGGCAGCAAAACATAGCAACCATGCCACTCATCACCACCGTTTTCATAGCCACTCCCCTAAATCAAACCCAAGACTCCACCAAGCCTATATTGCCCTTCAGGCATGGAAAAAAGCAATCTACTCTGACCCAAAGAACTTCACTACCAACTGGGTTGGTCCTTCTGTGTGTAGCTACACAGGTGTGTTCTGTGCACCAGCTCTTGATGACCCCGAGATAAAAGTTGTTGCTGGCATTGACCTCAACTCTGCTGACATAGCTGGGTTCCTCCCTAATGAAATAGGCCTACTCTCTGACCTTGCACTTATCCATCTAAACAGCAACCGCTTTTGTGGCACCATTCCAGAAACTTTAGCCAACCTTACACTTCTCTATGAGCTTGATCTCAGTAACAACAGATTTGTAGGTCCTTTCCCTTCTGTTGTGCTCCCTCTTCCCACTCTATACTATCTTGATATCCGCTTCAATGAATTTGAAGGGCCACTGCCTCCTGAGCTTTTCAACAAAAAACTTGATGCAATATTTGTTAACGACAACCGTTTCACCAAAATGATTCCACCAAATTTAGGTTTAAGTACAGCCTCAGTGGTGGTGTTTGCTAACAACCGGTTCGGGGGCTGCATTCCACCAACTATATCTAACTTTGCCAACACTCTAGAGGAACTTGTTTTAATCAATAACAGTTTGACAGGGTGTTTGCCACAAGAGCTTGGATATCTCTACAAATTGAGGGTGTTGGATGTGAGCTCTAACAGTATAGTTGGTCCTATACCATACAGCCTGGCAGGTTTAGCTCACTTGGAGCTACTAAATCTTAGGCATAATATGCTAAGTGGGATTGTATCAGAGGGAGTGTGTCTTCTGCCCAGCTTGAAAAACCTAACATTCTCATATAACTTCTTTTGTGAGGAGCAGGGAATATGCCAGAATTTGACATCAAGAAAAGGCTTAAAGTATGATGAACGTCAAAATTGTTTTCCAGAGAAACCGTTGCAGAGAAGCGCGAAGGAATGCAACGCCACTCTTGAGCACCCTGTTGACTGCTTCGAGCATCCCTGTACTGGTGCTGGAGGAGGTGGTGCTACAACTGCTTTTGGAACTGCTTTTATTCCTGCTGCGGCACCAGCTATAGTGCCAGTGTCCTCACCTTTTATCCCTCCAACTTACACATAAAGCAACCATATAAGGTAGTAACTTTCAGAAGCAAAATAAGATCCAAATTTGGGTGAGACAATGACCTTGTAAATTACTCTTGTGTGCAGCTTGTAAATGGATATACCTATGAATAGAAGAAATCACATCTCCCTCAACTTGAAAAACCATGTAAATGTAAACTCTCAAAGATTTGGAAATGGCTACCAGATTTAGTCCAATACAAATAAAAATTTGACAGAAACCATTACTGCTTGATTACAGCTATCTTCCTCAGGCAGATAGCATGTTTATTCATTAGCTTGGATAAGTTGGGCTTGATTACATGGCCCATTACATAACAAAAATAATCAGGGACATCGCTTATACGATGCATGACTTGTAGCAAGTTGCTTTTGTATGAACTAAGTCCTATTTTACCCAGCTATAAGTAACTGATCTGAAATCTCATGCTAGCACGCCTGCGATCCCTTGATATACAAATTCACTTTTGCTTTATAGTTTATACCCTATAAAGGGATTTTGGAGAGATGTAGATAAAGTTTATAGCGGGTTCTAACCATCTTCAGAGTTACTTCCTTTTAATCACTGACCTCATTCTTATATTACTTTTTGCAGTAATTATGGAACCTTCAACACATTGAACATACACCCATTGAAGTTTCAAGCAAAAAAACATTTACTTTAATTGACAGCGTCAAATTGAAAGCCAATTTGGTTTTCATCAGAATAGCCGTCAGCTTTCTCACCCCACTCAGAAAACAAATAAACACAGTGGGAGCCCAAGATTGAATAGAAAAAGGATTTACACCTGTCATAAAATTGCTAAATGTACTAAAGTATTACAATTTATATTACAAAGACAAGAATTATCAGCTACGAAGTGTTACAGAATCTGTAACAGTTTTGATTATGTTGTATCTCACCTTTTCTTCTGAAGGTGAACTCAAGGTGAAAAGCAATTCTATTCCCAACCTGAATAAATAAATAAATAGAAGACATGATTACAACCAAAAGATGGGACAAAAACAATTAACACTAACAGTTCATGTCAAAACAAATTCTACAATTATGAGCAAATATATTGAAAAGCCAGGAAAAGAATGTGCATGGACGAAGAGGATGAATTCAACATGAAGCAATGCGAGTTTAAATAACAAAATTTTGATTAAAATGATTTGGTTTCGATTTTGTAACCATTGGTATTGCCAAAATCCATGATGTTTAATTTTCATAAAAGCACATGAGAAAAATCGAATTAGAAATGCAATGTGAAAAAAAGAAAAGAAAAGAAAGTAGTCCGCAAAAATTCACATAATAGCTGAGCAGTAACCTAAAAGTTCAATAGTAGTAAAATACTAAATGTTTGCATGACAATGGACATCATCATATTACCAGAATTAGTGAGTTGGGTAATGTCAGTTGGTCCAATATGATATAGAAAAGTAAGAAGATGCTCTTATGCTGGTGGTAGTGGACGCCGGCAAGTTGGGCACTCCATCTTTATATCCATCCATCTTTGTAAACAACCAGAGTGGAAAAAATGATCACACGGTGTCACCTGTAACATATTTGAACTCAGTCCACTGTTCATAGAAAGATAACCAACAAATTACAAGAAAGAATCCCATCTGAATACCATGCAGTCATTAGATCGATGTGTAAAATCGATGGAAGTCATGCAAATGACACAATCTGTAGCATGATTTGTATCTTGATCAAACCTTCTATAGTAGCTATATTTCTCAGGCAGAATCTGCAAACCATAATACCCAAAGTGAGATTTCCATAAAGAATGCAGTCATGGAAATTTTAGAGTATAATGCACTGTGGGGATACAAGTACACCTCTCCTAACAAGTCTAGCTGAAATAATGCACACCGCAAAATAAAACACAAAAATGAGAGAATAATTATTATTTGCATAGATATTAAAAGTCTCATTGATCTGTAATCTTTCTCTGCATGAATTGAAACCCATTATATGAAGAGAGGATTCAGTAATTCAATGTTCCTCTTTTTTGGACAAGTATGAACTAATTCAATGTTCTTGTTGAGTTGAACCACTTAGAATCAGGAGAACGAAGCCCAAAAACATGAGAAGTCAGGACAATTCTTAATGCTTCAGAAGTACTGACTGGTAAGCACCATTTTATATATTCTAATATCAAGATTCAATGGGCAGGCAAATCAATTAACAGGTAGTCAAGCTCAGGACTAGAGGTACAATAAACACAACTCCTTGCTCAACGAAATTCCTCAAAATTCTTTTACCTAGAGCAATCATCATATCTTTATGATACAACAAATTGATAGTGTGTGGTTTTAGAGGATATGGGTGTGCTATGCATGAATGTGCCATCAATTGTCAAAAGAACAAGGAAGAGAGTTGAATCCAACCTGGCGAGGAATGAACCAACGAGAACCAAGGTAGTGTTGGAGAAGAAGAATAGATGCTTGGAGTACAATAAATACACACAAACAAATACACCAACTCCTGTCAGGTTCAATGCGCATGAAGTTGTGAGGGCAGCCAAATATATATAATGGGATTGCTAGCCGAGTAACAGTCATGCCTAAGATGTAATGAGGATGCAAAGGTTTTCTCGAGTCACGAACAACATTGGTGATTATTTGAGGTATCCAAAAAGAGTACAAAAGGAGAAGAATAGGTCTCAGAAAATTATGGAACTCATACATGACCAGAATGCCTCCCAAAAGGATCCCATCTGCAGATATATGCAACAGTTAGATCAAATTTGCCCAACAATTTCATACAAAGAATTTGATAATAAAAATATAATAATCAAATACATAGTCAAAGTAGAATGAGCACTCGTGTATTTGAACAAAGGAGCAGAGTGGAAATCATTAAGATTTGAAAGTTAATAAGTATTTATTACATCAATGGGACTAAATTACTAAAAGGGAAAAAAAAAGTTATGTATAAATGTTGCATAAGTAGCATGAGAACTTGACAGGTGCATGGAAACTACATGTCTTAAAGACTGACTTATTTAGCCCACAATTATTTATTTATTTTTATAAGTTTATGGTTGGGCCCAAGGGGAGGGGGGAGGGGAGTATCACCTACAATTATTAATATTAACATAATGCTATCCTTTTTTGATACAACATAATGCTATTCTAATAGGCTGTCATAGCAAATATACTCTAAGACTGTGAAGAAGATACTTTTGGAACTACCGTGCAGTTATAAAGTAATGTGACTGAACTGTATGTAACAATTTTTCATACGGTAGTAGTCATCACTGATCACACTAACAAGACATGATTCCATATGGCTACAGAAATGAGGATATTCAGTGTGCAATTTTTCTCTATGCAACATTCTAGTTGTTGACAAAGCCTGAAATCTTGAAGTTGGGTAGGTTTAATTCCAAGCTTTTGGTTGACAAGGATTCTTTGGTGTCCACTTCTTTATACTTTCAAAAATAAGCCTATTATCTAATTCAAAGGAGTTTAATAAAAAATCAAAATAATGAGGATATAAAAGTAGATTGCATAATTCAAAATCACCCCAAACTACGACACCATGTAGTACTCTTACTCTAATTTCATTTCTCCTTATTTTTAGCCTTTATTTGAGAGATAAACCAGTTAAGATTAAAAAAAAGAGGTTCTAAGCATACTTGCGTATGAGAAGGCTAGTAAACATAAAGGGGGCAATTGTGCATGAATGTACTTAAGGTGTGCACTATTTCTGAGTGTGCATCACCTCCAATAGATCTTATAAAGAGAAGTTCCACCACAACTGGAAGAGTGGCATTGAAAAGATAAACACAAAAGTTCCATAATACTTACAAAAACGACTATATAGAACTGAAAGCTCACGCCTCATAGTCTCCCAACCTTCACCATTATTCATAGGCCTACTTGCCTTCCATATTGCAAGAAGATATCTCATCTCAAAAATTGAGAAGACCACAAACTTGAAAAAGGCAGCAGTTGCAAAAGCATTGAATAAGGATTCTGTATGCAAAAAAGCAAACACACCTGGTTAATGATGATGAGTATGAGGTGATTAATAAACCTAGCCAGGATGGTCATCATACAGGATGCAAGAGCAAAAATATGCAGAAGCAGTTGCACAATTAAGGTATGTCGGACGTAAACAAAATGAATTACACTCTTGCATACAAGTTATAATAAGAATGCCAACACCGTGTATGCATTTTACACAAAAGTGCTGAGATTTTAGCATCATAATAAATGTCAATACAAAAAGAAAGGCTAGAAAGCCATTTTCCCTGTTCTGTAGCAAACATGCATTTAAACAGTATGTTATTGAGGTGTACAACTTGGATTTTCCAAATCCAGCTCTGATGATATTATTATTTTTTTGATAACTAGATCTGATGATATTATTTTCATCCAAATTCAATTCAATCCTGGTCAGACAAGGCCAGTCAAATTGCATTCCATATAAAAATAATATTTAGCTCATTTGGATGACTTCCAACAGGCATATTCACCAAGTAAAACCAAAAGTACGTGAATAATTATTTTAAAAATCTGAAAATTATACCATAGTTTTCAAACAAATGGTCAATTAAATGCTAGTATACCATCACCATCATTTATAAAAATACATGCAATTTCAGGTGTGGCTCACATATCAGTGTGCTCTATCATCAGTTAGTACAAGATTACATGCCTATTGTAAATTTAAATGATGTCATTCTAATTTAGCACTGGATGCAAATTGCAAGTGGACAGCATTATCAGAAGTACATACACAAATCTGCTGTACGTAAGGGACAGCTATCCCATTGTGTAGGCCAGACATTGAACCCAAAAGTAAAAGGAAACAGAAGTTTGGGGGGGGGGGGGGGGAGGGGGGGAGAGGCACTGTGGTCATTTTTTCCATTAGGGTCATTGTTGAGACAGATTTCTTTCCAGAGTTGGTATTTCACTTTGCAAGTGAGAATCTAACATGTGGAGGGTACAAACAAACCAAAAATGATAAGTCAAAGGCATTTGACATTCTCCAGCTATGTATATATATATATATATATATATATTTTTTTTTTTTTTATAAGAATGATATATATATACGAAAGGCTACTCTATGCATGAAAAGCATAGAGCAAACCAAAAAATTACAAAAAGGGAAAAACAGAGTAAAGACAGAAAAGAAAACCAAGCAAAAGATTAATTACAAAAGCTAGAGTAAAGCTTACAAAAGATTAATTACATTCTCCAGCTATATGGAATCCTTAGATAAATTATGTTACCAAAAGCTTGGGTAAAGTAGTCAGATAGAAAAAGTTAGTATTTCCTACTGCAGTTCTATAATTGCAAAAGAATTCTTATTTGTACCAACGCTACTACACTTTGTCAAGAAGTAAATAGCTGATTAAATGGGTCCTCAAAATATCCAGTAACTAAGATAATTGTAATAAACTAGTCAAAAATTATAATACATATACATAAGTTATAAAATTGTACATAAAAAAAAAAAAAAACCTCTAGTAGTCTCTTTTCAATAATATTATTTTTACCTATCAAAAAAGAAAAACACTCTAGTAAGCTAGTATTGGTTATTACTACACTTACCAACTAGTATTCCGGCTGTCAGATGGAGAAGGCAAAGATAAGCATCCATGATAGCTTGTTGGCCAATCATTAAAATTGAAACTTTGGCAGCTCCCTAACAGTGGAAGATCAGATCCATGATTTTTTTGTGAACTCAAAAAAGCTAAAAGAATATTGACAAAAACACATATACAGAAGCTATGACTTTTATAGTTTTATTCTCAAGTACATTTTATAAAAGTTCTTACAGATTGAGTGTTGCCATGTTCCATCTGCCGAATTAGTAGAAGAACTTGAAGGAAAGAGACCTGATGAAAATGGTTAAGGAGTCCACGCAAAGCAGGCTAATAACATTCTGAATAAGCTAGGCGAATAATGATAATTAAAGGATACAAAGGTGACCATCAAGGTGTAGTTCACTGCCTTGTTATAGTAGACCTCAATGTTGACAGATGTAGCATTTATCAGTAAGGGTGAGAAGCAATCCCTATCATCATCCACTGCAGGACTTTCCATTAATCCTTCTATATGATAACGATCACGATCCCCATCTACAAGAATATATGAAATAACTATGTAAACCAAAGGGTAGCCTTTTTTTTATAGGAATGTTTTCCAAATATTTCTAGAGCTAAATAAGGTCAAAGAGAAGGGGGAAACAAAAAGAAAATTAAAAAAGAAATATATATATATATATATATATACACACACACACACACTGAGAACTCAATTACCATTTTGGTTCGATGAAACACGTGAAATTTGAGCTGCAATTTCAATATTACAATGTTTCTCCATTTGATAAATTGGTGCTGCAGTAAGCAAGAATAGATATTACTACAAGATTGAAGCAACAAGGACATAATAAATTAAAGCAACATGGACTTAAGTTCAAGGTGAAGAAGACAAGAATACAATGTTTTCTTCTCCATATCTTATCCCGCGGAGATTCTTGGAACACTTGGGATGAGAAAACTCCTAGCTGTACAAAGAAGTTAGAAAGGTAGAAAGCGTTCAGAACCCTTATAAACAAACTTACATCAATAGATGACAACAGTAGTTTTGTGAGCAATGTCAATCAAACCTAATGCAAACAATTGTCAAAGAAAAAGCTGCTAAGTTTGAGAACATGCAAAGATTAGGCGAGATTCAGAATAAAAAACAGGGGCCCACTAACATCCCTAAACAGATCTAAGATTCCGGCATCAAGCCAACCCAATATTTATATGTACTAAGGGTCCGTTTGGATACCGCTAAAACTGAAAACTGAAAAACACTGTAGTAAAATAATTTTTTAATGTGTAAATAGTGCAGTGAGACCCATTTTTAATGCAAAAGTTGCTGAAAAGTGGTATTTGTGGGTCCCATAAACAGTAAAAATGAGTTAAAATAGTCAAAAATTGCGGCTACTGTTCATGAGCTGTAGACATGGGCAGGAAGAAAAAAAGAAGAGAAACGCAGCCGTGAACGCGCAATCCAAACGAACACTAAATTTATGTAGAGGAGATGGAGATATGGGATATGGATACAACGCAATGCAATATGAATGCAGCGATATGTCAATTCTTGAAAATCTAGGATATGTTAACTAATTAATATATTAAGATATCTTCACTATGTATATTTTTTTTTTTGATCAGTAAGATATGTTTTAAATTTTCACAATATATTATACAAGTTTTTAGATTAAAATACAAATAACATACATAAAAAAGAATAAATTAAGCATAAATGATTTAATTAACTTAGAAGCTATAAACCACACAAAAAAAATTATACAGATCCATATTTGATATTCATTGAATGTAGAGTTTTGAATGTTCTTAACTTTCAAAGATACTAGATTTTATATTTTGCATATAAAACTTTTTTCCTAAATAAAAAATCAACTTTTGCCCCCAAAAAGTATGTGATGTACTTCAACTGTCCCAGCCGTGGTCTACTGTGTCCCACTGTATAGAAATAATTTCAGTGAAGTTAATTTTATTACTAAAAAGTATGTATCTGATACATATCCTGCTGTGTCCTGTGTATCCAGATTGGATACAAATCAGATAAGAGTATGAACAATTTAGGTTATTTTAAAATATCTTCTTAGTGCCATGTCCAATCCCATCCCAATAAAGGCAGGGTGAGTAACAAAATATACCTGATAAAAATGTCAACATATATTTCATTTCTATGCAAGTGGTATAAAAGGTCATATTTAGTGCACAAGGATTCCACTTTTGCGAGATTATATGTAAATGATATGATAAAATAGATTTTTGTAGGTGAATACACATGCGCTCATACAGGATTGATTCTGTGAAGCATGACCTCACTCTCCACCCCTACTTTAAGTGTAAACTAACAAAAGAAATCCCAAATCAAATTTGTAATGCCCAATCAAGACCAAGGTAAAAAATTGATGAATTTGAAACCCAGTGATTAACACACTCCACTACTATCAGAAAAAAAAAAAAATTATCAGGCAAATACAGCGAGATATGACTCAGCATATCATCGGGCAAACAGTGACACCAATTTCATAATAAAGTCATCTTAAAGCAATATAGAATGTGGAAATCAAAATCATAGATGAGTTGAGTGAGAAGCATTACCAAATGATATGGATTAGATAAAAGATAATCATCTTCCTGACTCAGCTCTCCCTCTTTTCCACTGCAATATGGTAACACATTAAAGTAGAGAAAAGCAATTAAGATGATGAATAACATTGAATTAGAAAAATCAAATTAGCCTTAGGAAAAATGAAATATGGAAGCAGATAACTGCCTATCATTTCATTATGTCCCAGAAACTGTCAAAAGAAGAATACAAAAAAACACATAAGAAATTCCAACAACTGACACAGTGAAACTTCGGGAAAGTTTTATCACTTTTGTGTGCCATCCAACATTTTTTAAGGCATTTAGTCTTATTAGCCTTCCAACAGCAAATTGTGAATTTATGTGAAGAAAAATCAACTTAGACATTCTAATGATTTGCTCTGCTTCTCATTTTAACTGCTATTACCAAATTATGCATGTTAACTGAAAAAATCTAACGTAGAGTGATAGAGAAAGGAGAAGGGAGAAGGCATGAGAGTTTTACTTGGTTCAACCACATGGCCTACATCCACTAGACGAGCTCAAACGGCTGTATCTTCTTCGTTAACTTAGATGATGATACATTACAATAGAACCCATTTTTGTAATGGGAATGACATACACAAATCAATCACAATTTTGAATTGAATGTTCAATCCCACAATTTCTTGATTTATTCCAATCCCATGATTTTCTCCAATAATCAACGATTTTATAATATGGAATGTACAACCTCTCAAGTTGTGCATGGTATCCTTGATAAAATGAGCAACTTGCAAATATTAAATCTTTCTTTTTTGAAGTACATCTTCCAAGTTTGTTTGTAATTCTCTTTTGGAGTACAAGAAAGGGCCAACAATGGTTACTATGGCCAAAATAATTAAAGGATCCATTAGGATCAAAAACTTAAAATGGGGTCGCAAGAAAAAGATTTGAGATTCTTTTTTAATGTGAAATATATGATCAACTAGGATTGGAGGAAAAAAAGGAGAGGAGGATTTGAGATTTGTTTTTAAAAATAAAGGATCTACTAGGAGTGGAGAAATTTTTTTTTATTATATATATAATCAATATATATTGATAAGTAATAAAGATTTATTGATATAAAAAAAGAGGCACCCAAGTACACAGGGGTGTACAAATCAAATACAATTATTGAAGAAAATGTTTGGTTTCTCCACACTGACAACTTGTCCAATAAGGTTTTAAAAAAGAATAACTTGAGATTAGGGAGAGAACTCTCAATATCTTCAAAGCACCTACTATTTCTTCTCCTCCAAATACACCACATCAAACAAAATTTTAGAATTTGTGGAGTAGTGTGAGTTTAGTTTGAGTATGGGTAATTGTGATGGCGAGCATGTGGATATTTTGGAGTTTAGGTCCGGTTGGTTGTTGTGACTAAAGATGTGGAAGTGATGACAAGAAGAAAACAAAAGGAAAGCAAAAGAAAATGACACATGATTAAACTGACTTGTGTTAGCACTAGTTACTTGGATGATGATATATTATAATAGAACCTGTTTTTAAAACGAGAATTACATACACAAATCAATCGCAATTCTGAATTGATTGCTTCAATCACACAATTTCCTTTAGCAATCAATCTCTTGATTTATTCGAGTCTCATGATTTTTTTCAATAATCAATGCCTTGATTTGGTCTTCAATAATATTGAAAGTATATACTTTCCTATATTAACCTATACCTCAAACTAGTTGCTAGACATAAGTATAGCATTTTCAAACCAGGGTCAAACACAAGCAAGTGTGGTCATATGAACTTTAGACTATTTAGTACAATTTTTCACCAGCCGCAAAGAAGATCTTCACATAAGAAGAACAAAGCACCAAGAATAAACACACCACATAGAATATAAAAATGTTTATACAGAAACTAAAGATGTATGGCCATAAAATTCATGAAATTCACCTGTTAGCTACCATTCGAAGTTGTCTAAAAGGCCATATATATACACCTTCCACCCTGATTTGAGCACCCCCAACATTGTGTTCATTGTCAAACACATCATGGAAAATAATTACCCCCTGGGTTAGCACCATGAAAAGCGAAAAGAATTCATTTATATATAAATTATCGAAACAGGAAAAGTAAACATTAAAGTAAATATAGTTATTATACATTAACTATTTCAGTAAAAGAGTATTGAATATATGTTCTATGATGAGAAGATAGCGATTGTGAACTTTTCAGTTGTTGATCCTGGTGATTTGGGGTTCTGAAAGTATTCATAGATTGAATTGCATGCATACCATTAAAATGACATGTATTAGAAATGATGAATAGGAAATCATTGTCCTGGCTTCAACATCAGGAACAGATTGTGCAAGCTTAAAACAACGAAAATTTTTATAATGATGTTTAGCATATCTCGCACTTATACATTACTTTAAAACAGCATGTTATTCATAAATGCTGACTTTAATATGAACTTCTTTACCGACAATTCCACCTACTCACCTGAACATAATGTACACCAGTTATTTTTGTTGGTGTACTAACTAATTCAATCATTGAATTGCCTGTGGATTTCCTCAAATCTGGAAACCTGGAAGAGCCATTTGTGGAATCTAGAAATTTCCAACTCCCTGCAACTCAGATGCCCAGTTTGTAGGTAATCAGATCAAGATATATATACTCACCAATTAGGATGATTAACTTCACAATGTGTTCAAAATGATCAACTGATAATATCGCATGCAAATTAAAAATGACAAAAAAATTTAGTAAATTGTAGAATAAATTTATTTCTATATATATGTACAAAACTCCACCAGAAAAAATATGCGCACAAAGTCCACATGCCAAATTATTAATAGGTCTACATCTCAAAACATGCGACAAATATTAAGCATCTCATTACTTCTAATATCAAGAAATATTATAAAAAATTTATTCAGGTAAAGTACTGCTATATTTATTTATCAAAGTATGGGTGTAGGGAAATAGTTACTCATGTGGGTCATATGGCATTAGAGAAACAGGGGGAATTTTGAAGGTGTTAACTTTCCTATTGATGGGCTCAACTGCTCAAGTTTTTCTTTTGAGATTGCTCTTACACATTGGATATCTATTGATGGCAATAGTCCATCTTTGTTGGATGGTTTATTTAGTACACAGCCTTTGTGCTTTAGTTATCTTTTTCTTTCTATTTTTCATTGAGTTTATAATATGTTTCATTAAAAAATTCAAGCTGGTCAACTAAAATATTATGGGGAGATATTTTTTTTTTGGTAAGTATAAAATATTATGGGAAGATATGAATTTGCTTTCCTCTTTCATTTTTTATAACAGGAGATGCAACTTGAATAAAACAGAGGCGAATTGAAGAAAAAACTGAAGTCACCAATTTGATGACACATGTGGTTGATGTGAACAATCAAACCCAACAAGTGGCAGGTCAGGCTCAACAAGTGGTTTGTCAAACCCAACAACCAATGGAGGCACCTCTTCCATAATTTTTGGCTAGTATACTATACCCCAAATGCCACCACCACCACCACCACCACCACCACCTGTGATGCTGATTCCCTAGAGGGAGAAAAGAAAAGAAAAAGTAATGAACTTTGAGTGTGTGCCTATCAAGCTCTATATCCAATTTAATGAGTGAACCGATAAGTTGTAAATAAGTCCATTGCATAATTATTGATAAATCCTAATGAGTGCATGCCATCAATTACAGCAATGGCTCAAGTTTTCTAATCGCAGTCAGATCATACCTTCAAATGTTACAGCAAATAATGCAATTAGTTGGTGAGTGAAAAAATTTAATAATGAAGAGAACATGGCGGATAAAACCTAAGTTGACCAAGCCAACTCAATCAACAGCACGTTATTTTGTTTGAGAATATTTGGCTTCATAATAACACTAGAATCATGAGAAGTGCTGTCCACCCCTCTTCTTCAACGACATTCTACCTTCATTGTTCTTCTCTCTTTGAGTTTATGCTTTCCCCTAACTTAGTTTCCTGATTACTCTTTTTGCTGTGCTGTTTGTTCTATTTCCCTTGTTGTTCATCATCATGTACAACTTGTACTTTTCCTTATTTTCTCTTTAATAATATTTTTCTGATTACCTATCAACAAAAATTATTAGAGCCATCAGAATCTACAAGAATTTTCCAACTTGGGTTCCTTCATCTGCTCCATAAAGCATGGTTATATACTTGTATTATCAGGTTTTTTCCCCCTATTGGGGAGGGCGTGAGGGGGGTGGTTTGATGTGTACAGTTAGTTACATTACTCTATCAAAGCTGATCGAAGCATACTTCCACTCAATGACTTAGGAAGTGAGCAAAAACTTTACAGGTCACAAGCTCCTAAATTTTCTAATCAAATAATGACATAAGATAGAAAAATAGTCATTATGAGGTATACGACAATAATCAGCTCAATTTAATGTCTAAAGAAGATATCAGCCGGCAAAAGATAAGAATAAACAGAAAGAACAACATAACCACTGAAAAAGTGAAAAGGAATTAAAGCTCGCACACAATGAAGCCCAGTGGATATTATACACAACACAGACTTGCCAACAAGCTTCCTGATATTACACAGTTCTCTCTCAATGTCTCACTGATCAGTTTTAGCCAAAAAATCAACCCTTCACAATATCCTCAACTATTGCCAAGTATATCATTTCATGTAACTCTAAACATCAGTGTTCAAACCTTTCCCCTCTATTTATACACACATACGCAAAGATATACATTTACTTTACACCTTCTGTGTATCAAATGAAACATGGAAATCCTAACCATATAGTTTCACTCATCATATTCCTACTATAGCTCTAGGCTATAGTTCTTGTGGGGAGGTGTTGGAGATGAATTCAAGTTTCATTCGGTTAAGTGGAGGCGTGTTTATGATCCAATTCAGAAAGGTGGTTTGGGTGTCAGAGATTTAGTTGAGTTCAATAAGGCCTTATTGGGAAAGTGGCTCTGGTGATATGCTCAAGAGAGGGAGGCATTATGGTGGAGGGTGGTGCATAATAAATATGGTAGTATGTGGGGCAATTGGTGTTCTAACCGGGTTAGAGGAGTATATGGGGTGAGTCTTTGGAAGAATATAAGGGTGGGATGGGATCCATTTGCTCATTTCATTAGCTTCAAGGTGGGGTTTTGGCATGATTCTTGGTAAGGAGGGCAGCCGCTGCGTGATAGGTTTCTTTAACATCATGCTGTCTTTCACTCTAAACTCTCTGTCCAATGGCACTCAACTAGCCATAATAAGCAAGAGATGGAAGTCATAATGTCAATGTAAACAACAGGTTTGAAAATTCAAGCAGACAACGCAATCAAGCCATGTTTTTGATTGTAGATGAATGATTGTAAGCATGAACATCATCAATTTGTTCATTTTCATAACTTTTTTTGCGAAACTAATTCATGTAGGTAATATTATCCTAGAGGAACATGTCATCATGAACTACAAGTTTGCTTGTAGTTGAATGGTCAGCAAAAAATCAAAAACAAACCAAAGCTATACCAAGCTCCTCATATTCCAAAGAGACAATGAGGAACACATAATGATGTCATATGAAAATACATGCAATTTGTAGCAGACAACTCTTGCAAACAGCATGAATATAATGAAGAGATGATTGATTCACAGTATATAAGTTGCAAACCTCTGTAAGTTCCTGTTATGTTCCATGCAGAAAATGGACCCAACTCACTTTCATCTTTTCTTATAAATAGCCACTGCAAAAAAATAACAATATCAACAACATGCAAAAGCTATCACATCCATTCAGAACACTTTGGAAAAAAAAAAATGTAATTCAATTTAAAACAAATAGCTAACATGAAAAATTGTGAGAGTACTGAAATTCCAAATTTTGAAATGCTTTTAGGTTAACAACTGAATAAAAATAAAACATTTTTCATGTAGTTAGTTTTAAAAAAAGAATGTGCATCACAAATGGCATTCCCTATAATAAATTAAAATATCATATGGTCCAATATGTTGTAAAGGTTTCTCTGCTAATCCAGGTCCTGCACATTAGGACAACTTGTAAAGCTAGGAATTCGTCAGTTATGAAGCATTTGCATCGATCTCCATGAAAAATGATCATTATCAGTAAGGATTCAAGATATAAATTCCCCCACTGACACCCCCCCCCCCCCCCACCCCCCCAAAAAAAAAATGTTCTGTATTCCATTCACTAAAGTCTTGTTCTTTTGACTGACATTCCTCATTTGCTCATTCAAAGAAATATTAACCTCCTGTTAACCAATTGAAGGGCTAAGATAAACATATGAAGCACAGAACTGCATCAATGTAAGATTATTCTTCTTCATAGCAGGCATTGGAGTATTATAATTAGGCAGAAAAGAATTTTTTACCTACACCGCTACTAAACTCTGCTCTTCTAATTTCACTCAAACAATATAATCTAAATCCTTTATTGTGACTATAACCCAATGATATTCCTTAATCTGCTCTGTCAATCTCACTCTACCAACATCACTCGACTCTAAGTACAAGCATAACACGGTACAATCCATCACAGATTCACAGTTCCCTAAACCATCAAAGATGCCAAAATGCAAAACATTTATCAAGTTACAGCAAACGTAACATTACATGATCAGACCATTAGTTAACCAACTTACACTACTACATTCAAATTCACAATATTTATCCTAAATTGCCATTGAATAAACAAGTAAATACAATACACAAGAACAAAAGCAAACACAGATTTTTGGAAACCAACCTCATCTCCCCATGAACGAGCTCTCTCCCGCAATGGTCTCAGACCCACCACCGGCTGCGAAAGCACCAAACAAAGCCACAATCCAAATACAATCCGAAACACAAACCCCAACCCCCTCCTCTCAAACCGCCAAAAACTTGAACTTTGGCCAAAACCCATATCAAAACCCAACAAAACCATCCCAAAAAATTCAACTCCAATTCTTCACTTCTTCTTCTTCTGCTTCTTCTGCCTCAAACTGATTTTGTAAAATCCAAGAAAACATTCCAATACCCATTACAGCATAGAGCTTAAAGAAAAGACTTGGGCTTTGCTTCAAATGGAGTCAAACATAGGAACCACCAGCCGAAAATATCAGATAAAAGAAAATGAAAGCTTAACAACTAATAGACCACAACCAAAAAAAAAACCCACAATTTTTAGCAAGCAAGGAACCCTTCCTTAACTACCAAAACCATCACCAAAAGAAAAAAAACAATATATCTTAATAATTACCAAAAACCAAACACTTAAGTACAACCTTGTAGAATACACTCAAATATGCACATATAATATAAACAAAACATGCACTGTACGCTAATAGATTTGGGAGATGAAAACTAATAAAGCCTGGGTTAAGCTGATTGGAGTAGTTGGTTGTTGATGTGTCTCTTGGTCTTGGGTCTTTCCTGCTTTGTTTTGTTTTGTTTTGTTCTGTTCATGTGTGTGCGCGAGTGTTTTTGTTTGAGAGAGAGAGAGAGAGAGAGAGAGAGAGAGTTCTGGGTTTTTGAGGAGAGGAGTGGAAGCCACGCGCTGGAGGGAGGCGAATGACACGCGCCAATGGGGTTGGCGGTGGAGTGGAGTCGGTCAGTTCTTGGCGTCACCAAATGGTATGATTGGTCTTGTCCCTTTTGGGTGGTGACTGGTGACGCTTCTTTTTGCTACGTTTTCTTTTTTGTTTTTATTTATTAATTAATTTTAATGTTTTTGAGAAGAAATATTATGTTTATTTTTATTTTTTGTCCAACCAGATTTATAAAAGGGCAAATAATATTTGACATTTAGAATAATGTCATTTATTATTGAATTTGGTACTAAACTTTGAACAATTCCTACGCTAATAAAAACTATACTTTTTTTTATATTATATGCTAACAACTGCATGATTAGTTGGGAGTTATTATATTTGTCAATCTACTTAACATTAAACATTTCAAGCGTGTGAAGCAATAAGCAATAAGTAACAAATAAAGTTACCAGTTTCTTATAAAAAAAAAAAATTGTATGTGTAACAATTTTCTGACATTTTTCATCAAAATGTAGAGCATCCCACTACTGCATTAAAGGTTGACTTGTCAAATGTTGACAATGTGGTACACTTGGTACATGTTATTCAAGAACATTGTTGTATTTTATTTTATGTTATGATGGGTCAATTGCACATGGTTTTTTTTAATAGATTAGTACTTCATGCCATGCATATCACAATGACCTATTATCCATGTCTAGTGTCTTTTTTTTTTTTAATAGTTATTCTTGTCTTTCCTTTTCAATTTACTTAAGGAACTGAATTATTCATTGCTTATTATCCTACCTCCAATACCTTTAAAACTAATTTATTGGGCAGTGTATTCCGTTCAACAAGCTCTATTCCCTAGTAATGAGTTCATTAATGATTTATATGTTCTTTTTTTTATTTTTTTTATTTTATTGTGTCGTGGTTCATGGAAAAAAACCGTATACTCTTCAAATTTTTATTTCCAAAATATTAACTTTATCATTTTTTAGTATTTTTAAGAAAAACATCTACTGTTTATATTCCCTTTTCACCATTATAATTATCGAACTTATCAACAAAAATAAAAGAGTAAATAAGGAAGACTTAAGAGCTGTTTGGTAAGAGTATTTAAATATAGTTTTTTGTTTTGTAATCTATAAAATGATGAATCCCACACTTGAATTTATTGTTTGGCCAATATTTTCAAAATACAATTTTCAAAAAACTGTATCCTATTTTCCTAATTTAAAGCAGGATTTTGAAAACGGCTAAGAGAGTGTTTTCAAGATACAGAAAATGTTTTTAATGACATAATTGTAAATAAATTGAAAATAGTAGACCCCACATATTTGTCCAAACTCTTTTATCTCTTAAATTAAGGAGTTTATCTTTATCACAAAAAGAATTCTCACACTTCAAATTTGAAACTTATCATTAAAAAAAAAAACATGATGAACTCTATTTCCTTATCATTATCCACAAAAAAAGAGTATCATGATGAGCTCTCTCAAACAATTATTTTTGTTTTTAGTATTTTGAAAATTATTCTTCAAAGTAGGAGCCAAACATGTAAATTATAAAATTTATTATCTGAAAGCTAGTTTCAAGTTCAATTTTTTAAAAATTGTTTTTATATTGTTTTGAAGACAAAAACAAAAATCCTCCTACCAATCAGGTCTATGTTACGCGTATTATAAATTTTATTTACAAAAACTTTTATGTTAATTTTTAAATAAAATTATAATTAAGAAACTTATTTACTATTATATTATTAATATGGCACAAACAACATATATTTAAAATCCATTATTTTTACTTTTTGAGATGCAAAATCAATAATTATGCGTGTTTGTATTTAGATTTCACTAATATCTACTTTTAAATCTGATTAACTTTATCCATTCTGATTTTGAAAAACTTCTTTTAAAAAACAACTATAACAAATTTTATCAGTAAAATTACGTAAAAGATCCAAGCATCTGGAAAATAATTTAGTCTTATTATAAAATCTATAGTTTTTATATTATTTTTTTGAAGATAATTATGATTATTTTTGTGATTATCCTTTTGTTATCCTCTTTCACTATCTTCTAAGTGTTTTGGTTGAAGTTCTATTTGATCTATGAGTTTTCATATGAGTTTTATATTATATTTTTTTTATTATAGAATTATCAAGAGATAAAATTTACAATTTAATTTTCTATTCTTCTTTCATTTTTTTTCTTAAGTTTTTCATATTTATATCGATCTTTTTTGTAAGTATTTATAATTAAAAAATATTTACAAATAGAAGGAATACTATTGACATTATAAAATTATAATAAAATAAATTTAAAGTATAATATATTTAAATCTAATTTATGATAGTCACTATTGTAACTTCACTTAATAATAGAATAAAACAATAGTGTGAAATTAACCAAATAAAGACAGATTTAATACATAACTTGATGAATCAATTAATACTAACCAAACTAAGATTAGTTTTATACAAAAAAATAAAAACAAATATCCTGCTTCAAGCCTTTTTTTTTTTTAAAGATGAAATTTTATTATTTTTTAAAAAGAGTTTTAATTTTTGGGTTCGGCAATGCATGATGAATGAAAATTAAAATCTAATTTCCAATTTTGATCATTTAGGTGCATAGAGAAATAAAAGTAGATTGTTTGGAATGTAGTCAAATGGGGCGTTGCATGACTAAAGTTGACAATCTATTGTGTGAAAGACTTGTTTACAAAAATTAATACATTTAGTTGCTATGGGAAATCGATCATCAAGGATGATTCGACAAGCTTACTGGAATTTCTTCTTTTGTAGAAAAGAAAAAAATCAAGATTTTCAACTGGGTTGAATTTTTTATTGACACATAATTTTGTGGCTTTATTGGGGTGGAAAAGAGACCAAACAACCCATTTATGATATTTTATTATTTATTCATTTTTTTGTTACCATGAAAGGAATTACAAAACAAAAGATGCCTACTCTAATTCTTTCTTTTTTTTCCTGATAGGAACCTACTCTAATTCTTGAAGGTACATATTGTCCTAAGTCAAAGAAAATTATTTACAACAAATCTATCTAAGACTATGCCATCTTCTTTGAACTTGTGTAAAGTCTTCCAAAATGATTAAATTTTGCTAGTTTGGTGACTTGCTTCCCTTTTAGGGACAAAATGGGCAAATGCCCTTTTCAAACAAAGAAAGTAGCATTTTGCCCTTATTCCCAAACTAATTAGGGAAATGCCCCTCTTTTGAAACTCGATTTTCTCAAAATCGAGTTAAAAAAAATAAAAAAATTTTAAGCCCTATAGTAGCGTTTTAAGGAGCCTATAGTGACGTTTTCAGGACATATAGCGACGTTTTGTAACTCGACTTCTATGAAGTCGAGTTATAAGCAATTTTTTTCATTTTTTTTTTTTTTGCCTATAACTCGATTTCATAAAGGTCGAGTTAAAAAACGTCACTATATGTCCTGAAAATGTCACTATAGACTCCTTAAAAACGCCACTATAGGACTTAACTCGATTTTTAAAAAATCGATTTTCAAAAGAGGGGCATTTCCCTAATTAGTTTGAGAAGGAGGGCAAAATGCTGTTTTTTTTGCTTGAAAATAGCATTTGCCCATTTTGTCCTCCCTTTTAGACTATCCAGCAGCACTTGCAGCAGTGGAGCTAAAAAGCTATATAGTTATTTTAGCTCCACCAAAACACAAAAATAACCATACAGCAGTGGAGCTACATCTATTTTTTTTAGCTTCGTTGCTACAGTGCATATCTAAAGATAGATGTGCACTGTAGCTCAAAGATTAAAAAAAAAATTTATTTTATTTGTGTTTACACTATGTTTATAATAGATATATTATTTTATTGTAGTAGATATCTTATTTTATTGTGATATTTATATTATTTTATTATGTTGAAAGCTAAAATAGATCTACTGCTACAGTATGTGTGTAGGTAAAATAGATAAGATAAATTTTGTGGTGCCAAATAGCTAAATTTTTAACTCCACTGTTGTGGATGCTCAGTATGGATTTTGTTAACTGGACCATTCAAGTACAGCCTCTCCTTTTAGCCAGAGGAGTAGCCTTTAAACACAACCATTCCTTGCCTACCCTTTCCAAAAATGCTAGCCCTCCCCTCCTTCTCTTCTTGTTTATGTGCCCTTGTTAGAATACTCGCATGTGAGTAATGTAGTTGATTAACTAGTGAAGTCTCACATTGGATGCTAATGAGAAAAAATAATGGTTAATATAACATAGTTAAGCTTATATACTTATTGGATTTAAGTCTTTTGTCAGGTTAAGTGTATCTCCATATGTTATATTAATTATTAACTATTTAGGAACCTGCTACTAGAATTAGGATATGCCAATATGGATCTTCTATTCTGTGATAGTCTTCCTACTGCATTTTTGTTTGTTCCATGATTGTATCCTTCCATGGCAACGGCCTAAGTGGCCTAAATTGGCATACTAATTTTTAAACTAAAATTTTCGAACATTTTTCTAAGATTTTTCATTAGGGGCGGCGTTAGCTTTGGTCCAGGGAAATATATATATATACATATATAATTTTATTTTTTTTTTTTTTTTTTTTACCCCTAAAATAAAAATTAAGTTGAACACCCTGACTTTAAATCATTTTTAAGTTCAACTAAAATAAGCTCGAATATGATTTTTTTAACAATCTATTCTTACAAATAAAGTTATAGTTAATTTATACTTTTGATTGAATTTGTGAGTATAGTGGCTAAATTTGACTGTGTTTTTTAATTTGTTATTTGTTAAGTGGAGATTGGGGCATGGATCTGTCAGTAGTTAGCAAATATTAACACTAAAAGACAATTAAACAATGGGTGATTCTTAAAAAAATTAGATAAGGAACGTGGGACAAGGAAATGATTGGGTGAAGACAAAAACAAATATTAAAAAAAAAATTAATACAATTTCAAAGACCAATATAGTTGTCAAAATTGAGTTGAATTGTTAAATAAAAAAATTGTATAGAGTAAAGACATAAACTAATTGATAAAAATATTCTAAGTAAAAATAATTAAAGTTCACTAAACAACAATAATGAATGGGTAATTGTCCCACATTGCTTAAGAGAGTGTGTTGTGTGTAGTATAACTTGCCTCACCCTTCCTTAAAAGTTACCATGGTTTTTGAGTGAAGTTGTGGTATGTCTTTGTGTTAGAACCTCTTTTCATCTCCCTTGTTTGTGTGTGTGTTTGTTTCTCAAAAGAAAAAAAAAAAAAGAATATTGTAGGGGTAAAAGGCCCAATACCAGATAATGGGCCGTGGGCCTGCCCGAGGAGATCCCTCCATCCGAGGATACCCCGTCATAAGGGAAGTAACTAGCCTAACCCCCCCTCTGTCATATAAACTACATGAAGGAGAAAAAATGACTTGTCCGAGAAGAACTTACTGCTCGGATCATCAGAGGAACGACCCCGACGAATGTTCCAGCGCCGGCCCTGATATTGCAAAGGACTCCCCTGATGCTTATGGATCATAAGGAGCAGGTGGCAACAGGAAGATATTTTATAGAAGGCTACTGCAACTGCATTTATGACCCTGCAACTAACATCATGGCCGCATTAATGAGGAATAGACGTCTGAACAGTGACCCTGACGGGACAAGTATCCAAAGGGAACCACCTACTGGCACGTGAGGGGAATTGGCCTATAAAAAGAGCTGGGAGCAAGGGAAGAAAGGGGGGAACACTTTTTCTGGAGAAACTAAGGAGAAGAGAACAGAAAGAGAATAAGGAATGAAGAGAAATCTTTAAGAAGCAGCAAAGAACCACTCCTCGGACAGAGCCGAGCAGGACTTAACACTCCCTCTGCACTTCGTCTTCCTTAGACTGGTCACAACTTGATTTAGGCCAAAAGCAAGCCCACTTCTAACCTTGTTAGTTCAACCCACTCTCTTACAAATTCATTGCAAGTGGGCCAGAGTCCATCTTTCCTGTGGGTCCTATCTGTAATTTGTGCTCTTACAAATATCTTTTTAATTTTTTTTTTTAATTTGAGATAGAAATCCTACTTTAGCTTAATATAAGTGTATGTATATGAAACTCCTCCTTAGAGACTTGACTTGAATCCGACCCTTGTCTCTCCACCCTATAAAAACTTATACTTATGAAGTGATCATCATGCCAATGGTACATATTGGTATTGTATTTAGAAGTGATCATCATGCCAATGGTACATATTGGTATTGTATTTAAAAACAATAGATTTTTTCGAAGATTTAATCTTAGCAACCATAATAATTATATTAAGAAACAATATACCAAATAAACTTATAATTTATCTCTTTTTTTCTTCAGAGTAATACGAACAAATTTGTAATAAGAAAATCATATAAACTACAAAATTTATCTACTACTCAAGATTTATCATTTTATTAATCCCCAAGAAAAAATTTGCCTGCCATTGTATTTCATCAAATGTAGAGCATCCCCACTACTACCTTAAAAGTTGACTTGTCGAAGGCTGACAAAATGTTCTTCAGCTGTACAAGTTATTCAATGATATTTTTTTATTAAATTTTATGTTATGGGTTAATTGCACATGGTTCTTAATATATTGAAAATAAATATATCATGCCTATGCACATCACGATGACCTGTTTCATCAATATCTAGCGTCTTTTTTTTTTTTTTTTTTTTTTTTTTTTTTAAATAGTTATTCTCGTCTTTTCCTTTTCAATTTACTTAAGAAACTGAATTATTAATTTATTATTGCTTATTTTCCTACACCTAATACCTTTAAAACTAATTTATTGGGTAGTCCATTCCATTGTACAAGCTCTTCCTAGTAATGATTTCACTTTCCTCGCCTAAAAAAAATAGTAATGATTTCACTAATAATTTATTCAACTATATCCAATCATAATATTTTCCTCTCTTTTTTATTTAGTTCGTGGAAAAAGGCATATACTCTTCAATTTTTCAATTTCAAAATATTAAGTAAATAAGGAAGACATCAAGAGCTTTGTTATTTAATTGGTACTTTTTAGTATTTTCAATTGAGGTATTCAGAGTTCAAATCTTACTTCCACCATCGTAACTATTGAATTTATTAAATGAACAAAATAATAAGGAAGACCTATGTTACGCATATTACAAATATTATTACAAAAACTTTACCAAAAAAAAATAATAATTAAGAAACTTATTTATAATATTATTGATATGGCACAAACAACATAATTTTTTTATATGAAAAACATAAGTTGTTATGTTAGTTGTTGTAAGGACACAGATTTAGTTCTCCAGCCCAAATAGTTGATAGATCAATCCAAAAGGCCCAAAAACAATAAATTTGTAGAGAGTAGGTAAAGAAAACTGGGCTAACCCAAACTAGACAGAAATTGGATGGGTTCAGATGTCATGAAGAACAAAATAAATAAGTTTAATTTCAGGAAGTTGTTCTCTGCCAACGTCCGAGGAGGTCAACTATGATATATATTGTTCTAGATTTAGTTACATTTTTGGTTCTTAGTGTCTACAATATTTTTCTCTTGATTTTCCTCCCTCCTCTTTATGAAGGGTTTCTTCACATTATATAGCTCTTTCTAGATTATCTTGATCCTACACTTATTGATAATCTAAGTCCTCATTTGAGTGTCCGTCCCATCAGACACCCTCTTTGACTTTCTGTGAGTCGCGGTAGCCAAGGTCACACTATTCAGAGGTCTTCTCCACATAAATGCGGCCAAAAGAGTAGATGCAACACATTTAATGCGGTGGTAGCAGTTTTTCCTTAGATATTTTTGGGGCTTCCTTCCCCTTGTATGTTCATGAGACACGTCTTTATAATTAGGGCTTCTGCAAGGATCATTTTCATTACTTGAATACAGCTTTGGGCCATACCTCCTCGGACTACTCTCACTCATCTCATATTCGCCAAACTCTAGCCTGGGATTCTTTGTACTTATTTGTCTCTCCTCGGATCTTACATCACCCTAAGATAAAGCTTAAGGCCCAATACATAATTTTGGGCCCTTATTCCTACAGTTGTAATCCTTATGTATTAGGGTAAGTTTGATACATTTTCATTTTAATCTTTTATGTTTTACTTTGTTTTCATATTAGCCTTAACGTTCATTTCTTTTAGTACGTACTTTGACTCTCAACAATATTTTTTTTGCTTATAGCAATGATATTCATACATTCCGTATTATTTTAGAACTAGTATTTCATAAATAGTTAGGTCATTTTGTAGTGGTACTCTGATTATGTAATATATTAAAGTTTGTTTAAAAAACTCTATATACTACTTTCGTATTTGTGTGTTCTAATAAGTATTACCGTATCCTAAAAAAAAAAAAATGAAGGGCATTTATTGATCAAAATATTAATTGAAATGGATACGACATAGCCAATATGAAAATGGAATTAAACATGAAATGTTAAATTGAAAATTTTGAAGTGCAAATGGCCAAAATGAAAACAATCACATATTTCAGGGGCCAAAACTGTACTTTATATATATATATATATATATATATATTCCAAATTGGTTTTGAGAAAAATTACTTCAACTTATTATGTGGTCTATGATTTAATTGTCAACGTGTACTTTTTGTTACATAATCTATTTACTAAATATTATGACTTGTTTAAAAACATATATGAATGCATGCATTTATAAATAGTTACGTAATAAGTTGAAGGAGATTTCTTTGAATCGATTTGAAGAAAATATTTGTGTTATTTTGATCCCCCAACCTAGGTAAGTCATTGCTTTTGTAATAAAATGGATAATCACCTTTGGGATTTAACTTTTTCCTATAAGAAATCCAAATCAAATAATTTCTATTACGTTAATTCTTAGTAATTCATTGTTACTTTAAGGTTGTGTTTGAATACTTGAATTTAGATTTGAATTTTACAGTGGTGGATTGAAATGTCGTAATTCCAAATCTATAAATATTGAAGTATATATGTCTCGTGGATTTCTAAAATTTTATGGCTTTAGAAATTATTTCAAATTCAAAAATTCTTAAGTTTAAAATCTTTGTTGGACTTTTCAAATCAAATAATTTCCATTACGTTAATTCTTAGTCATTCACTTTTACTTTAAGTTTATGTTTGAATACTTAAATTTAGATTTGGATTTGAATTTTAAAGTGGTTTGAAATGTCTTAATTCCAAATCTATAAATATTGAAGTATATCTTATGAATTTCTAAAATTTTATGGGTTTAGAAATTACTTCAAATTCTAAAATTCTAAAATTTAAAATTTTTGATGAATTTGTGAAATCCAAATCCTTGACCATTTTTAAACTATTAAAATAAGGTATTTGAATTTTAATTACTCAAATTCAAATTCATATACCTAAATCCTGCTATCAAACACATCATAAGTGATCCAACCATCTTTCTTGGAGAAGGTTGCATACTTGCCTTTCATTCAGGTACGTCATAGATATCACCCTTAAGATATTAAAATTAAAATTAAAATTAAAAATGTCAAGGTTATGCGTGACAAATTCCCATTTTCTTTTCTTAGTTTCAATTTTTAATGAAAAGGTTGTGTATTTTTATTGAGAATCGAAAAGGTAGAGTTTTGTATTTCATTTAGGAACCGAAAGGTCCGGAAGTGGGCTTACATCAGGTTGCATTAATTCCTCCTCTCCTCTATGACATGGGCCATCTCCTCCAACTCCAACCACATTCTGATATAAATTCATTCTCATTTTTTCAATGTAAGTGTGCAATAGAGTGTGTATAACACACTGTCCTTTACCCATTTGCCTAAATTGTGTGCTTACCTCTCTCGTTGAACATGGAAAATGCTCCTGCCTCGAAAGCTGAGGACCTTGAGATTGGTCTCTTCCATTCTCTTTACAGTTTACATACAGTTTAATTATGTACACTTTTTAAATTTGTTTTTTCAAGAGTCCTAACATATGATGTGATGATGTCAAGGATCAAACCAGTGAGCTGCAAGGTTTGCGCGCGTTCCGGACGGTCCTGCACAAGTAGGAAGAACCTCAAAGGGAAGTACCGGTGTGGTACCGGCCAACGACCCTCCGATGGTTAAGTTAGTATTTTACACAACTCCAGAGTGCCAGAGTCGGGTCTTAGTATATGTACCTCGATTTTTGGAGGGTGTGGCGGTATTTATAGTAGTGGTAATGGCCTTTGGGCAAGGCGTGCTGGAGAAGATATCATTGTACCGAAATTGCCCTCGAGTAGCGTAGGACGCAAGACTCTTCTGGGGTAGCCAAGTGTGTTGGGCACGATTCCCTTCTTGGGGGTGGGAGTCGTGCTTCGCAAGATATCTGGCTAAGCAGCGTACGCGACAAGATTCACTCTTTCCAGGGAAGCGCACGTGGCAAGACTGGTCTCAGTGCCTGATACCAACACCCGTCGGCCTTCTCCCGTCGCCCCCCTAAGATTGGGGTCGTCGAGCTCTGACGTCTGTCGGGTATTTCAGCCGTCACGGATCTAGTCGTCGGCGAGTGTGGCCTACTGCCGTCTGGTGGGAGATTTTATCCCTATCAGGTGCCCCCTCAGCCCATCAGTCCGTGAACCCACTAAGGACGGGCTAATGGGGTGACGGTTCAATCCGCAGCAAGGGTCGAATAGACAGGCTGGCATCAGTAATAAATGCCTGGTAATAAATGCAGGACACGTGTCGTCAACTCGCGGACCGTGTGCTCAGACCGAGGCGTCCCTTCGTCTCCCGCTATTTCTTTCATATAAAAGCCTTCCATCTTTTCTTTCATTTTTCACTCTTAACTGAAAACAAAACATCAGAGCGCACCCGTTCACCTAGCAGAAAAGCACTCTATCCGTCATCCCTCGTGTATCCGTCACTTTCCAGCGACCGTCGACTTCATCTTTCTCAGCGCAAATAACTGGTAAGTAATTATTGCTTGTTCATTCTTTTTCCACCGTCAGTGCCTTTAGGTCGGTTGAACTTAGGATTTTCCGTCACATGTAGGTGACATGTCTAGCGCGTCCAGTAACCAGTCGTTTGTCCGCGACGGAGCGGGTTACGATGAAGTCAACCCGTTGGGTCCAAAGGATCCTGCCGCCACAACATCCTCGAGTGAAGAGAGTTCGTCTACTACCTCTTCTTCGTCCAGTAGTGATAGGGCAGAGAGCAATCTTAGTGACGGTGTAGAGGGGGACGAGACTCAAGTCCAATCCGTCGTGGGCAGTGACGGGATGAGGAAGTTTGTCTCGCTTTCTCTGTGGACGGTTAATGACTTTTTCTCTACAATTAAAGAATCACACTTCAACACACTTAGAAGCAAATACCAAATTCCTGCCAACATACCTATCCGTCTACCCCACCCAGGAAAGAAGTGTTATTACCGGGGCGTCAAGGGTGTTGGGGTCTACGAGCAAATGCTCAAGGCAGGGTTGAGGTTTCCCTTAGCCCGACTACACCGTCACCTACTTCACTACCTGGGGTTATCCGTCAACCAGGTTTCCCCAAATGCCTGGAGGGTCTTTATTGGGGTAGAGGTCCTGTACGGATCATATTCAAAGGGGAAGAAGAGGTTGACGGTGGAGGAGTTTTTCCACTGCTACCGTCCGGTAGAGATAGCAAAATCAAGGGGAATGTACAGCTTCGTGGCAAGGAGCCCGTTGCTGAGGTTGGTGAGTGATACTCCAGATTCCAATAGGGACTGGAAGTCTAGGTATTTCTTCATGGAAGGGGACGAGTGGATGGGGAGTCCTGGTGAGACCGAATTTATGCCCGTCGACACCACCTGGGGCGTTTTACCCCCGTCTGGTACGCCTTTATTCACATTCTTTTCCCTGTTGCAAGCTTTATGGGTTTCTGACCGTCCTCTCTTGCAGCCCAGAACCGTCCACAAGTTTCCCTCGAGGATTGGAGCTTTTTAGAGAAGATTTTCCAGAAAAGTGAGCTGACGGAGAGGTCTTGGGCCAGGCTAGTAACGCTAGAGACCATTTGTCAGCACTGTGACGGGCCTGAACCATCCAAGGAAGCCTTAAAGTACGAAACTCAAGTTCGAGCATGTAAGTCCGTTCACCTGAGCTTTATACTTAGCCATTTTTCTCTTCCTTTCCCGTCAATTCATGTGTCGTCTTGTTTCGCAGAAATGGACGAAGCGAGGAGGAGGGCCATAATCAAGCAGCAAGCAGCTGCAAGGAAGAGAGAAAACCAAGCTGCAGGGACGGGCGCGCCCAAGGTGCCCGTCATGAAGAGAAAACAAGACCAGGAGGAGGACCGTCCCCCCAAAAAGCCCAAGACCACCCCCGAGACCGTCATCGGGTTAGAGGCAGACGGAGGGAAGGGCCCTGTCAAACACGGCAAGGGGAAGGGTCTAATGACGAGTGGCCCCTCGCCCGCCGCCGATACTCCACCCGTCCTCCTCCGCGAAGATTCAAAGTATGCAATCGAGAAACTGTCCTCCATACTGACGGTGGAGGACTATGAGGACATCGGGAATCATTCAACGGAGGCCATGGGGGAGACGGGCCTTTTCAACTTGGCCCAGGTAAGCAGTTTTTGTCACCGTCAATTTTTGGAATATATATATATTTATCCTCGTCGTCATGTTGACTTGGTGTCTTTGATTTCCAGGCTATCGTCATGATGAAGGGCCTGATGGATCGTTGCGTCCGTGAGGAGACGGCCATGAGGCGTCTACAGGCGAAGACGACGGAGGTGGAGGACGAGCTTTCACAATACAAGGCTTGGAAGGTGAAGATGGACAAGAAGCTCTCCCTCCTCAAGGAGGATAGGCTGGAGTGCAAGAAGCAGACGGAGACGCTGCAGACGGTCCTCGCGGACAAGGAGCTGGAGATCCAGTCTCTGAAGGATCAACTCCGTCTGGCCAAGGACGACGCGATTAAGCAATACCGAGACTCTGAAGAGTACCTGACGGAGCTTGGTGGCATAATGGCGGACGGTTTTGATGAGGCCGTCCGTCAGGTGAAGGCCTTGTATCCGGAGACGGACCTCCAGCAGGTGTCCCTTGACGGAGGCCAGGCACAGACGTCCGTCATCCAGGCCGCTTCAGAGCACACGGGTCGCCCCCTCGATGAAGGCCAGACTGACAAGGGCGACGGGCCCCTTGACGACGATGCTGAGACGGCCATTCAGGCCCAAGACAATGCTGAAGAAGAAATAAATATAGTAGATTCCCCCGTTCATTAGACTTGTAATGCATTTGTAATAATAATTTTTTGTAGAACGGTCAATTTCTGGGCCGTCGAGAACAATGTTGATTTGAAATGCATTTGTTTTAATTTATATCCTGCTTCAAATTTTGCTTGTGTTGCTTGCTTGTACAGTTCATTTCAAATGCTGTTTATGTTTCGCGAAGCTGTTGACATAATAAGCCGTCAGTGTAATGTGCCGTCGACTTAATCAGACCGTCACGATTAACATTTTTACGCAAAGAGCTTCGTGGAACCGTCAGCTTTATCGTTGTTAAGCTATTACACCGTCATCCTCAACAGGATTTTAGATTCCAACCTCTCATAGTAATGTAGTTAGCTTTGAGCCGTCGTCATTTATGCCGTCATCATTGGGCTTGGGCTTGGGCTTTGGCTTTTAACCTTTTAGGATAGTGTAGTTGGCTTTGAGCCGTTGCCATTTATGCCGTCATCTTTAGACTTAGGCTTTGGCTTTAACCTTTTAGGATGATGTAGTTGGCTTTGAAGCCGTCAGCATGGGCGCATGACGCTTTTATGCCGTCGTCGAGTTTGGGCCGTCGTCTTATAGACTTAGGCGTTTCCATTTAGGAAAACTTTGTGGCTTTTAAGCCGTCAGCATGGGCGCATGACGCTTTTATGCCGTCGTCGAATTTGGGCCGTCGTCTTTAAGACTTAGGCGTTTCCACTTAGGAAAACTTTGTGGCTTTTAAGCCGTCAGCATGGGCGCATGACGCTTTTATGCCGTCGTCGAATTTGGGCCGTCGTCTTTAAGACTTAGGCGTTTCCACTTAGGAAAACTTTGTGGCTTTTAAGCCGTCAGCATGGGCGCATGACGCTTTTATGCCGTCGTCGAATTTGGGCCGTCGTCTTTAAGACTTAGGCGTTTCCACTTAGGAAAACTTTGTGGCTTTTAAGCCGTCAGCATGGGCGCATGACGCTTTTATGCCGTCGTCGAATTTGGGCCGTCGTCTTTAAGACTTAGGCGTTTCCACTTAGGAAAACTTTGTGGCTTTTAAGCCGTCAGCATGGGCGCATGACGCTTTTATGCCGTCGTCGAATTTGGGCCGTCGTCTTTAAGACTTAGGCGTTTCCATTTAGGAAAACTTTGTGGCTTTTAAGCCGTCGGCCTTTGATACCGTTAGCCTGTTATGCTTGAACTGATTTAACTCTAAGGTTTTTTTGCAAGTTTCTGACGTTCAGCACTAAATAATAAGCAGAAGAGACTTTGAATAAACCTCTGTATGACTTGCATAATTTTCGTGAGGAAGAAAACATGTCCCAAGAATATACATTGGAATGGATCAATTACAGACTAGATACAAGCAGGGGGCTGATGTGTATAGTCATCTATAAATGTGATGAAGTAGAAACCTCCATGCCTTGCCCTCACATTTATTGGACCACATATATTAGAGTGGATTAGTTGCAATGGAAAAGATGCCCTTGTGGCTTTTCCAAACGGTTTTCTTTTTACTTTCCCACTAAACAATGTTCACAAGTAGATAAAGTGACCTTAGCGAGATTGCCTATAAGGCCTTCTCTAGCTAATCTAGACATCCTCTCTTGCCCTATATGGCCAAGCCTAGCATGCCATAAATTGAATTATCAGAAGCATTATCAGATGAAGTCAAAAAAACTGAACTATTATTATTATTATAATATTCAATATCCAAAATTAAAAAACCATTTGAAATAAAACCACGACCAAAATAAACTGTTCCCAAATGCAATAAAACATAATTATTCTAAAAAATAAACCAGAAACTAAGGCTCCATTTGGGAGGTTATAAGGGAATGGAATGGAATAGAATGATCATAAGGGAATGGAAAGGAAAGGAATGGAATTGAATATATTTAAGTAAGGGAAAAGAATGGAAAAGAATGGAATGGAATGGAATTAAGTAACCTTGATTGGATGTTTTAAAATGAAGGAATGGAAAGGAATGGAATGTAAGTAATCTTGTTTAGGAGTAACATGGAGGGAATGGAATGGAATCATTTTATGACAATATTACTATTAGACCCCTATTTTAAAATAAAAAGTTGAATATATATAGGGGTATTTTTGGAATTTTAGTAAAAATTTCATTAAACCTATATCCATTCCCTCCCATTCCTCCCAATTTTGAAGGGAACAAAAATTTGAGATTTTGAGAGTAAAGGAAGGAATGAGCATTTCTTCCTAACCATTCCATTCCCCTCACTTAAATTCCCAAACAAGGGAATGGATCTTCTATTCCTTCCGTTAAAACTCCCAAACAAGGGGAGGGAAGAATATTCTAAAAATATTCCTTTTATTTCTTTTCATTCCATTCTATTCTCTCATCCCAAACAGACCCTAAGTCTTAACAAAGTAACTACGGAAAGTAAGTTCCTCTGGATCTTTGAAGCATACAATACGTCGTGGATTAATAAAGTGTGACCACCTCGCAACTCTAGCTTGTAGGTATCAATTCCAAGTACCTCCACACTAGCTCCGTTTCCCACCTTGATGTCTCTACTCTCAACAGGAATCCGACGATAATCCACAAATCCTATTCTATCTCTCGCTACATGTTTTGTTGCTACTGAGTTTACAGTCCACATAAGAGCAGAATTAGCAACAAGGACATGACTAGCTCGCAACTCTAGCTTGTAGGTACCAATTCCAAGTACCTCCACGCTAGCTCCATTTCCCACCTTGATGTCTCTACTCTCAACAGGAATCTGAGGGTACTCCACAAATCCTACTTTGTCTCTCACTACATGTTCTGTTGTTGTTGAGTCTATAGTCCACATGGGAGCAGAATTAGCAACAAGGACATGACTAGTTACAAAAACATGGTGAGATGTGGGAATAGGTGTTTCCAGCTAATTTGAGTTCTAGAATTATAAAGGACATCGCCCTAAGATCCTGCTTCATTGTATGTTCAGAGCGCATCTTATATGAATCAAATTTCACAAATGGGACATTACACACGCATTTAAAAAATTTTGACATTCAATCTAAAATAAACTTACATAACCAACACACGTCGCAAGATTGAAAAATTCGCTAAGCTTCTTAATCATCTCTTGTGCCACTAGTGTTTATTATTAAGCTTGATTTTAACCTATCTATGCAAAATTATGTATGGGAGTTGATGCAACTCAACCATACTCCCATTATTCCATATTTCAATTCTAAACATATTTACAAAAAAAAAAAAAAAAAGTATTGAAAATAATTCACCAATATCATCAATTAACTATTAAGCCAAACATGCTATTACAATTTAAACTCATGAGCATAAATCATATAAGCATGTCATTATTTCATTAAGAAATATTATTGGTTTGTTGCGTTAAATATAATATTTAATGTTGTGTAAATATTTTTTTAATACCATATTTCACTAAGAAATAATAACGGAAATAAATAATTTAAAAAAAATTAAATTAATTCCATATCATTGAAGCATATACCTTTAACGTTTCATGAGAAATAAAAGCTAGGCTTGTATAGTACGTTTCACCTAAAGAACTCATTTATCAATATGCTTAATATGTATAAATAGAAAAGTCTCATAGGAGACAAGGATCCCAAACGTGGCACATGGACCCACTGTACAGTGCATGCTAGTAGTAACAGAGTAAATACAAACAATATTTAGGAAATAAACTGTTGTGGAACCCCCTTTTTGTTTTTTATTTGCTATCACTCTAGCCCTTTTGGCGAGTGAAAGACACATGATGTGCTTGCGAGAGTGGTGTTTGCTAAAAGGTTAAAACAAGTTGTCTTCAACCTTCTTCATTTTGACTTCTTTTAACAAAAATGTGTTTTAGACCGAAACTTTAAAGGTTTATATCTTTTTCATTTCAAATCCATTTTTGACATACCATATACCGATTTAAAGCTTATAACATATAGATTCATAATATGAAATCATATTTTGAAAATATAAGTCATATAAGAGCAGTTTTTTCTTTAAAGTTTTGGTGTTCTAATTTTTGTCGAACTATATCTCATGGCACACTTATAGATTTGTTACGAAACTTAAGGCAGATATTAATACATGTAATATAAAAAATATATATTAATTTCAAGGCATGAAATGCTCATAATCAAAAATTGCCATTGAAGACCATGTAAGGTGCATAAAATTTCATAGCATATTACAAAAGCATAAAACACATTCGAAACTAATCATATATGCCTATGACATCGAGAATAACCTATAAACGCTCCAATACCAATGTAAGAAATAGAGACTTTGTAGCGGAATATAAACAATCGGTTTTTTGGCATACCTCTCTTGGCCTAAATCAAAGATTTACACAGGAGTTTTGTGATTGTTCTACGTTGTCCAGAACCAGCCTTCATGCAGACCAGCTATTCAAGCATGTTTTAAATTCCAGTTTGTAAAACCCATATGCAAAAACGTTTCTCCGACAGTATTGCACACTACCAGAGTGATGCAAATATAACCTACAACCTAAGAACCTCACAACACTCTTTAAACACTATGAAAAATGCAAAATTCATTCACTGTTCAATGGGTACCACTCTTGGTGTTTATACACACACCACTTCATTAATATTGAGTGGGATAATGGGCTTAGTGGGGTAGAGTAACGATTTAAATCATTACTTCATAACTCTTGGATGTTACAATTATCCTGAGGTATACAGAGAGACATGCCCACTTTGGATGTCCTTCCATATTCTTTTCAGTTTCTAATAGTTTATTACTCTTATCTCAACATTTTCAATTCCCACTTTGTCTCTTTTTTTTTTCTTTTTTTTTTCTAGTGGAAAGAAATTGTAATACTTCATTATTTGAATTTTTTTTGTGCGTTGATATATTAATTCTTTATTATATTTTGAATAATTTAAGTTTCTTAATGACCACCCTAAAAGAAATTCCTAAAGCCGCCATTGGAAGAAAGGGATGTGGATGGTGACTTCACTTGCGATGTTATTCCTAGCAGAGGACGCCTAGAAGGCTATGAAGCGGGTATAGGAAAAGCTTGTGAAGAAGCATAGCAAACTAGACCACGGTAGAATTGTGTGAAATAATGCACACATAATGCGATGTTGTCAATGATGAAACCTCAAACTTCTCAAATATTTGTCAGTGTGTACATTTTCTGAAAAATGTGTACGTTTATTGTGATGCCCCAATTTGATTGATTGATTGTGTAATGTGTGTGGATGTGTGATGAGTCCCACATCGGGTATTTACTGGGTAGATCTGGGCTTTATTAACAACTACAAGGAGCCTCAATTGCGACTAGTCCTTTTGAGGTATAGCGCAGATGTGGCTAGCGCTTTTCCTTGGGTCGTTACATATGGTATCAGAGCCGGCCCAGTAACCCCATGTGGGCTCGGAGACACTACCCCACAAAGTGGGCCCTAATGAGGACATTAGGGATTTAAGTGGGGGAGATTGTGATGTCCCAATTTGATTGATTGATTGTGTGATGTGTGTGGATGTGTGATGAGTCCCACATCGGGTATTTATTGGGTAGATCTGGGCTTTATTAATAACTACAAGGAGCCTCAATAGTGACTAGTTCTTTTGAGGTATAGCGCTTTTCCTTAGGTCGTTACATATATATAAATATATATATATATATGTATCGAAAAATGTGTATGTCGATTGTACAGAATTGTGTGCATTATTTCACAATTTGTGTACGTTGAATACACAAAATTGTGTGCATTCTTTGAAAAATTGTACGTTGTATAGAATTGTGTACATTATTTGAAAATTTGTGTATATTGAATACAAATTTGTGTACATTCTTCTAATAATTGCGTATGTTGAATATAAATAATTGTGTACATTATTTGGAAAAAAAAATTATGTTAAAGGTACATAAATGTGCACAATATTTGAAAATTTGTGTACTTTGAATTTACATAATTGGGTACATTATTTGAGAAATTGTATATATTGAACATACAAAATTGTTTGCATTCTTTGAAAAATTGCATACGTTGAATATACATAATTAATGTGTACATTCTTTAAAAAATTATGTATGTTGAATGTATAGAATTAAATACATTCCTTAAAAAAATGCATGCGTTGAATGTACAAAATTATGTATATTCTTTCAAAAATTGCTGTATATTGAATATATAGAATTGTGTATATTTTTTTAAAATTTGTGTACATTAAATGTACAAAATTTTGTACGTACGTTAAATATACAAAATTGTATTCATTATTTGAAAACTTTTGTATGTTGAATATGCAAAATTGTGTACAATATTTTAAAATATATATATGTTGAATATGCAAAATTGTGTACAATATTTTAAAATATATATGTTAAATATACAAAATTGTAAAAAATATTTGAAAAATTGTGCATGTTGAATATAAAGAATTTACTTTTTTTGAACAAATTTTGTACCTAGGTATATTTTCAAAGGCATAAAATTGTGCATTTTTTTAGAGAGTTTCAACTTATGGCTAACTGGAACCACGCATAAAATTGTGCTAAACTATATTAGTTTAAACCTATTATAATATATATATATATATATATATCTGACTTTTGGTTGACCTCTTCACAATTTTCCACATCAGCATTTTTTATTTATATTTTTTAATTTGATTTAATTCAAAAAAAGAAGAAGAATACTCGCATAAAAAAAAAAAATCTAGGATTAAGAAAAAGAGAGAGAGAGACTCCTGTTAGGACTCTCTCTTATATATATATATATAAATCAATGCGACTTTGCCTTAGATGAGAGATCTCTTGGTAGTGCGACGACTTTTTGTTTTTGTTTTGTGTGTGTTGCAATTATGTTTGGTAGTCTTCTCTTTGATTTATGCTCCATGGAAATTTGTATTTGGTTTTGGTTTGTTAGTTCGAGTCACAGATAAATATCTCCTTGAAAGTATTGATTAGCAATGTAAATTTCTTTTTGTTTTAGGTGCAACCCTTAATCTTTGAATTTGTGAGGAAGAGCTATTTTGGTCTGGGTACTTTCTAGGTTTGGGTATTTTTTTTCTGTATAGTCTCTTGCATTGATTTTGGTTTTTGGATCGCCTTCAAAACAAAAGGTATGTAACGTTTTCTTATTAGGTTTAATGTTAACTTATATGAGAGATATTTTGGTCAGTTATAAAAAGTTTGAGGAAACATAAAAGGAAAAAGAATTAAAGAACGCACAATCTAATAAAAGAAAAATAGTGACTGTATTAGGCAAAGGCTTTTGGAGATTTTTGTATTTATTTTTGGAATTATTTACGTTCATGTGTGTGTATGTATTGGGTTTAATAAAATTGAAGTTATCTTTGAAACTTTGGTTTTGATTGAATAATGAAAGAAGTATGTTCCAATATTTGAAGTTTTCTGTATATGTGTTGTTGTAGTTTAAACTTGGTATTTGAATCGTTAAATTGTTAATTCATAGTTTCATTGTTCATCTATTAATCATGAATAATAATATTACTATTTGCAATTATCATGATATGGTATTAATGATGTGATCATTCCGAATGCTTTTCTTTAGAGTTTAGATAGAGTCTATTTTATGATTAAAAAAAATTACGATTAAAAGACTTTTGAAATTAAATTTTTTTAAAAACAAATTATTGGATAGGTTAGATCTTAAATGACTTATATTAAACTCCATCCTTTATGGCATCATTAAAAAGAAAACTCATGTAGATATGTATTAGGATAATATTTGGAACTATCATAATGGACTAATATATTAGACATGGTTTGAAACTCATCCTATGCTATAAAATAAAAATTGGGCCTATGATTATCTTCACTTTTAGGTAAAATAGAAACTCTATTAACTAAGTTTTAAGAAATTTGATTCTCAAAAAATAAAAATAAAAGAAGTTTTAAGAAATTTAAAATTCTATTTCAAAAAATTTCCATAACATTAGATTTTATTTTAATTATTTTAATCATCTATCATAATAATTTTATATTGTAAAATAATAAAATTTATATATTACATACAATCATTATTTCAGTTACCTTCTAAATGATGGAGGATATAATAATGCAATTTGTAGATCTATTATCAAGATAACATAGATTAGATTAGTGGTGGATAGTAGATTTAATTGCAGTTGAGTATTATATGAAGTTATCACTATAGAATAGTTCACGCCAGTATGTGTTATGTAGAACCAATGATACGAAAGGAAAAAAAAATTCTAAATCATTATATTGAATAAAAAATTACTTTTGTTTTTTACTCAAAAAATGACTTATTTTCTTTCATTTTCAAGTTATATATTTTTTATAAGTCAAGTTATAAACCTTTAAGTAAAATAAATACTTTTAATTTTTATTTAATTATCCCGTGCATCGCTCGTGTTAGCTATTAGTGTACAGTATTTTTGAATAATAAAATAATTAAGCACCAAAAAAAATTTGATAAAATTAAATTTGATATTTTATAAACAAAAAATACAAATTTTAATTAAACTAGTTAAATATAAAATTCTTTTATACAAATTATGTAATTTGACTTTTTTTTTTTTTTTTTGGGGTAAAATCCAGCTTTATATACGCAATTCCGAAACTGTGCCTGAGTCCTGAGCAATCAAACCCGCCTTTGCGGCGACATTGTTTTGCGCTACATCGAGCTTCAATTCACACACACACACAAAAAAGCTACCGGAAATGGAAGAGTCAGCGAAGAAAGGGACGGGGACGGGGACAGTGTCTTCACTAGCGGAGATGTTCCCAGCAGAGGATGCCCAGAAGGCCGTGAAGCGCGTGCAGGAAAAGCTCGCGGAGATACAAAGCGAACTCCACCGCGTACGAGGTTTCATCTCCGACAACTCTAATCTCATCAACCTCGTCCAGAAACTCCCCGAACAACTCCACCACAACATCATCGTAAACACACTACTTTTACCTTTTCTCTTTTCTTTTCTTTTCTTTTTTCACCAATGGTTAATATTTTTGAAACTTTGTCCTTATTATATGTATTTGTATAGGTTCCGTTTGGGAAAGCTGCGTTTTTTCCAGGGCGTTTGATACACACGAATGAAATTATGGTGCTGTTAGGAGAAGGGTACTATGCAGAAAGAACATCGAAACAGACTGTGGAGATTTTGAAAAGGAGAGGGAAGGTTTTGGAGTCCCAAGTTGAGTCCCTTAAGGCAATCATGCGGGACCTTAAAGCCGAGACTTCCTTTTTCGATTCTACCGCTTCCGAAGCTGCGGTACGCCTGTCTCTCTCTCTCTCTCACTGTTAATATGTTATTGGAAATATGAATGATTTTTATGAGGCGTGAAAATTGAATTCATTTTGAGTAGTCAGTGAGTGTGCAGTGTGAGGTATTGTTGTTTTCGTGGATTGAATTAATTTACAAGATAGGACCTTGCAATGCGATAAGATGTTTTGTGAGATTTTTTAATTTTAGAGTGCTCAAAATGTGTGTTGATTTTGCTTATCATGTTGCAATTTGTGAAAGCGTAAGTTGCCTTCAAGGATATATAATAATGTGGGTATTAGACATATGGGAATAGTGAATGCGATTGTTTTTGAATTCGGCATGTATATAATGATGAGCTACTTTAGTTAAGATACACAATAACAAAAAAGTCAATTTTTTAAGATCGATAAAGCTCTGGCTTATGTGTTTTCTTGATATCCAAGGCGATCACTAGATTTCTGGTCCTTTCAATTTCAAAAAAGTTGTAGGAAGACTGAAGTTGGGTAACTTGGGTTTGGTCCTTAGGGAGTGTGTTTTAACTTCCAATATACTCAATTGCCCTAAATGGAAGATTTTTAGGGTAATTTAAAGGTATGAAAGGGCCGAGACAGGGAGACCCCCAGTCTCCATATCTCTCTTTTTTGTCAATGGAAATTTTCTATAGATTGTTGCAAAGAGCTTCTGTGGAGAGCAAAGAGTTCAAGTTTCATCCAAGATGTCCCTATATCCACCCTACTCACTTGTTTTTTGCCGATGATCTTATGATTTTTTTAAAACTATCAGTCAGGACTTATCTGGGTTGTCTGCTAACTCTAGTATGAGTGAAGTGTTCTTTGCTGGAACTGCTGAGTTTATTACAGATCAGACCTTGTCTATTCTTAGCTTCAAGGAAGGAAGGCTTCTGGGTGGATATTTTAGGTTGCCACAGATTTCTGGGTGGTTGAACACTAAAGACTGTCAGCCTTTGGTGGAGAGAATTACTGCCATAATTTAATCTTGGACATCTTAGAAGCTATCATTTGTGGGGAGTTTTGGGGCCTAAAAGGATTCATGATTGGAATAGGACTGCTGTTTTAACACATATATGAAATTTTTTTGCCCAAATTGGATACATTATCTGCTGAGGGGTAGGAGCTTATGGTCAATTAAATTACAGCAGGGGAGTTCATGGGGTTGGAGAATGATGATGAAGCTGAGGGATCATGCTTGACCCTTGATAAAACATGGAGTAGGAAAGCAAGAAAATATTTTTCTGTGGGGGTATAATTGGCATCCAGATGTGGTGTTGATGCTGAAATATGGTCGTAGAGTAGTTTGTGATGCTGGGAGTTCATTGTGGCAAGGGTTTCTGATGTCTGGAAAGATGGTCAATGGAATTGGAAACCTTCAAGGTCTGGATACCTGGTTGCCATTCTAGCTGGCCTGTTTCAAGTCAGATTGCAGAAGAAGGCTCTGTCAGGTGTTTACTTTCCCCTTCAGAACAGTTTACTTGCAACTCCACTTGGAATGCAATTAGGGACAAGCAGCAGGAAGTGGATTGGTACAAGTAGGTGTGGTTTCTGCTACAATTCCAAACATTACTTAATATATTATGGTTAACAATTAACGAAGGCTCTCCACTCATGAGAAATTAGTGAAGTGAGATTATAAGAATGATATAACATGAGAAAACTGTAGAGGTTCCTTGGAGAATAGAGACCCCTTGTTTTTTAAAATGTCCTTCCACCAAAAGAATTGGCAGCAGATTCTCAATCTATGTCTGGTAGGCAAGCAGATTTGTTCATGGTCCAATATCTGAGGGCAGTAGCATAATAGTCCAGCAAAATTATGTTGCATCACATTTGATGGAGATGATAAGGTGATAGACGGCAATGGATGGAAGTACCAACTTGATAGAAATGCTAAAGTTTAAGTACTAAAATGATAAAAGAAACTTTGGGGACAAGAATGACAATTCACCAAAACTTAAAAGGTTGGAATTTGGTTTTTGGCCTCTTTTATGACACTTTGTGATTGAATGTTAATAAATAAATTGTGCCTTGTCTCTGACAATATAGAGACTTATGCTGTTATGTTTGCTTCCTTTAAAGAACGTTTTCTATCATTTCCTGATGTGATATTTGTATTTACAATCTTTTATTTGGCTCTACATACATAAACATTTACCTGTTTGTATTCTCATTCATACTTACAACAGGAAGGTCTTCTAGAGATAACAGAAGATTATGTGGAGGAAAATTCTACTGAAAGGGAATCTGAATCAGGCAGGTTCTTGCCTCTTGTTGTCTTCTGTCAGTAGCTTGGTTCTGAAACTTGAAATGCAGTTGAGTTATAATTATAGAAGTACTGGATGGTTTAATTACAATTTTGGTAATTTCAAATTTATTGTTTTTTTTTTTTTTTTTGGGTGTGTGTGGGTGTGTGTGTGTGTGTGTGTGTGTGTGTGTGTGTGTCTGGCAATCACTTTGTATCAATATTCATCAAAGCACTAAGATTAGTTTGTATGAGTAGAAGAGGTGGCATATGCTACTAAGGGAAACAGAACTAAGCCATTTCTCCTACTCATATGAGTAAAAATAATTATATTTAACAATTAACAAACTTCTTTTCTAGAAAATTGCTGAATGTCACAGTTAATCTTTTCCAGGCCCTCCAGAGATCTTAGTTGCCATTTGCCAATGATTATAAATGCATGTAATATTTTATATGCTCTAGAATTTAGCTTTTTCATTGAATTTATATTAGTTACATCAGCTAGTATAGAATTGAGCCAGTCCATAAGTTTCTTGCCCAACCCTGTTTATAATTTTATTGGAATGATTACCATCCTGATGCCTATCAGTGCTTAAGACATGAATGTTCTTTTCAGGTCCACCAAAGGAAGATGCTCCTAGCTTTTCTGAAGCAGACAAAGCAAAAGTTTCAGTTGAAGATGAAGAATATGCTCATATTATGTCAAGGTTGGATGAACTTGAGAAAGAAGAACTTGAAGCCGAATGTGGCAATGAGACTGTTGAAGAAAATGAACAAGTTGCAGTTGATGATGAAGAATATGCTCGTTTGATGTCCAGGTTGGATGAACTTGAAAGAGAAGAACTTGAAGCTGAAGATGAGAAAATTAAAGATGATTTTAATAAGTTATCAGATCAGAAATCTCTTGATACCAATCTCAAACATTCAGAGGTAATGCTTTGGATTACATTGTAAGATTTTGGCTAGAAATATTAAAAAAAGATTTCCCATAAAATTTGATTTTGTAATAAACAATTAGTTGCAACCACTTTTCAAATAGGGGTATCAGTCAAGAGAACTGTTGGAGCAGACGAAAGATAAAAAGTCTGCCACTGAAGAGTTTCTAAGTAAGTGTGATCCACAAAAAGATTTGACCGATCAGCTAAATGTGAGTAGCATCTTCATACTCTTCTTTCTTGGTGTTATTGTTTATTAAATTATATCGGCTACGGAAATTATATTTTTTGAGTCACTGATTTTTTAATAATTAATGCAGTGTATGGGTTTGGCAGTGCAATCTGTACCTGAAGGTTAGTCTTTAACCATTTCTTTTGTATGGTTTCTTTTCTTTTCTTAAATATCATATTAGCTTCTAGATCTTTGATACACTACTAATCATCCCTTACATCTTCAGCCCGGTTTTACATGCCAGAGATCGATGATCCACCTTCCCTACCCACCCCCACCCCCACCCCCACCCCCTTTTCTTCTTATGGTATCATAATTTGACAGGAGAGTTCTGACTAATTGCGATAACAAGTCTCTATTATACCCTTCATAGTCATAACACACTGTACAGTGTCGAGTAAAATTTATGAGCTGGTCACTTTGGCCAATTGCTGTAATTTCATATTCACAATTTCTGCTGAGATTGATTTTTGTATCATATCTATTCAGATGAAAAATCACATGGTAAAAGTTTGCTACACAATGTGATAAAATCCAGTCCTCCTGAGAAGGCCTTGATGCACCCTGAAGTGAAGGAGAATGTTCAACCAGCGCCTTTATCAAGAAGTGAGGTATCTATAGCTTGTTTCTAAACTCTGCAGCACTCTTGCTGCTTCCTTCTCTGGTGTTGTTGCCTTATTTTATTTTCTTTCCAGACAACATGCAAGTAAAGATTATATTTGGAGAATGTAAAACATGTGGACTGCCGACTTAGGAGACTTAGGGTCCATTTGGAATCAGCTTATTTAGCTGAAACTATAAATTTTTTGCTGAAAGCGTAAAAAAAAAGGTCAAAAGCTAGTTGAATAGTATAATGAGACTCATGAATAATATCAAAAAGAAGCTAAAAAATCAAATAAGCTGAAGCTTGTAGCTCATCCCAAATGGGCTCTTAGCTGTAGAATGAGGAGGTTTAAGTAGCATTTAGTTTAAAAAGAGAGTTATACAAGCCTACCTAGATGTAAAGACAATGCCACTCATGAAAATTATCAAGTGGTGAATAGGGAAGCAAAAAGGTCTGTTTAAGAGGCTAAATTTAAGGGGATGAAGGAGGGAGAAAAGAATATTCTTGCTAGGACAAGAGAAATGAAAACAAGATAGGTACCAAACAGATTACAAGACAAGAGAAATGAAAAGAAAAAAGAAAAAAAGATACCAAAAAAAAAAAAAAGAAAAAGAAATTATAAAGTTGCTAAAATTTTTGAATGTTGCTTCAAACTCTAATTTTTTTTTAGTGAAAGTTATTTATCACAAAAGCTGTAAACTAATGCTCTACAGCTAAAGCTTAACTTTTTCTGTCAATAACAAATGGACACATACTTTTACTGGATGAAACTAGACATGGAGTCTATGTCAAGTTGGAATCATGGAGGGAGGCTTTAGAATCTAAAGGCTTTAGGTTAAGTAGGTCTAAAACACAGTAATGGAATGTAAGTTTAGTAACAGGAGAAATAAAGATAGAGTTGTATAACTTGATGGTTAAGAGAGATCAAAGAGTGAGTGCTTTCGATATCTTGGATCAATAATTCTTAAGGATGGTAAAATGGAAGAGAAATTATAAGAGGAGTTGGGTGGTTGAAGTGGAGAAGCACATTAGGAGTATTGTGTGATTGTAGAATATCTATAATGTTGAAGGGAAAGTTTTCCAAGACTGTTATAAGGCCAAGTATGTTATATAGTACTTTGAATGGTGAGTTCTTAAGAAATAGCATGTTCATAAAATGAGCGAATCTGAAATGAGAATATTAAATGGATAAGTGGAAATACCAGGTAAGATATGATACAAAATCCAGGTTTCTTTTTTGTTATGAATGACAATTATTTTTAGCTTGATATTCACTACTAGGAAACCTGATTGAAAATTAATATCTTTTATTATTTAATATATTTTAATGAATTCCTATTGGATACACTCAAGCCAATAGATGTGGAATGATGTCAATTTTAGTACATAAATACTAATTTTTAATAATTATTCTTAAAAGGAACCAGTTGCAGTTCTTTTGGTTTCCTTGTTTTTATGTTTTTTTTTTTTTTAATTAAAAAAGAAATTTCTTCCCATGTTGCAGCTGTGAAAAAGAAATAAAACTGGTGCTAGAATTTGAGTTTTGAAACCATAATTCTGGATTTTTGCTCTGTAATTTTAGTCACTTCTTTTTGGAGAAAAGCTTCTTTTTCCAATCTCAAATACCACAACTAGTTGGGCAGTGGCATTTGTGAAAGTCATGAGATGTAATGATTGTTTACAATTCTTATCGAAATCATTTAAGCAGCCTTTGTTTTACAGGTTCCAGCCCAGTCTTCAAAACCAGGATTTGATGCTCAGAAGGTTTGTCTCTTGTCAATTGGGTGAAATGAACCTTAGCTACCAACTATGTCATCCTTTACCAATTATTAAGTAGTATATATTGTTCACAGGCTTTTACAGGCTCCATTATAGAGCGCACTCACAATACACACATTAATTCAAGTCAAGAATCTGCAACTTCATCACAGGTATACTTGTTATTTGCAGTAGATTTTGTGTACTGTGGGGCTTAGTAACTTGTCCATTGATGTCAAATTTGATGGTTTGGGCTCTGCAGTCTCCTAGTTCCCAACCTTCAAAGCCAGTTTCCAGGTTCAAGATGCAGAGAAGATAGCTGCCAGTATCGTCAGAATATCAGGAAACACTGTTGGCAGATTAGGTAATTTATGAATCTGTTGGAGGCAGGTACAAAAATTCTCTAAATACGTGCTGTGACTGCTGTCTCCACCAGCATCTTGTATATGCTGAGGTCAAACATTGCCTTCCAATTCCCCGGAAGTAGAGGGAACCATCACTTTATCCTTCAGTTCTTTCAGTGGAAACAAAATGAAGAAGAAAAGAAGTACGAGCCTATCTGTCGACAGTAGGGAAGAGATCTATTGATCCTTCACCCCATATGATGAATACTCTTCCTCTTGTATACTTTTTTTCCTTTTTCAAGGTGAAGGGAGTTTAATAGCGGGAGTTTATGATAATTACCTTCTCTCTAAATCTTTTCCGGCATTTAGGTTAGCTCTCTACTTGTCACACACTGAAAGGGATAAATTCCTTGTTTAAAATTTTTGTTTTAAAACCATCGGAACGACTTACCAAGAAAAAAAAAAAGCCTTGTTAAAAATATTGATTGATGAGGTTTTAATGTCAATATGTACTATCGGTTTGAAGTTTTGATTGAAGAGATTATATTGCCAATATGTACATGAGTGCATGATATCACCCTATCTGACACATGTATTTGTTATAATGAGAAACCAAGAAAAGGCATGCTTGCAATAACATCTGCCATTAGGTGAATCAGGGTACGCATAACAGGCCATTTAGGCATGCATTGTTTAATACTTGTTTAGAGGTTTTATAGTTGTTCCCAAATCAAGCAACCTGGTCACCTAAGCTTCAAGCCTTCAACTGAGTAGCTGCATTGCACTTCCTCTCCTTCAGTCAGTCTTTTCAAAAGCATAAAATCACTTTTGACAGAGGAGATAAGGTAAATTGCACGTACAACATCGTTTGAAGGGTGTGTGCCAGTGCAAGTCTATATTATGTGTCACTAGATTTTTGGTAATCAAAGATGAAATATGATATTATTTCTCCTTCTAATTCCAATTTTTTCCCCTCCTAATATGTAAGTCAGGAATACTAGAATCATTTAGGCATTTAAAGAAGCTTAAGATCCGCCAAAATAACCAAACTAAAAATGATCTAGACTACCCTCAACATTATGGAATCAGTATGTAGTGTGGCTAATCTCCTCACGCTTCACCCAATGGTAACCATCTCGCAGCTTTTCTAGCCTATAAACCCCTTGACACTTTTAAGACCGCAGACAACGTGTAGTAATTCTTTCGGCAAAGTGGTTAGCTTTGCATGAATATGCTTTCCACTAAAGGCTTACCAAACTCTTGTACAATAAGTGAAGCAAGCTATTGCGTGCTTTCAGGATTTTAACTGAGCTAGAGGATTTTGCATTCACTCGCAATTGCAATCAATTCCACTTTTAAACTCACTGGTTCATGAGCAACTACCCCTCATGTGTCATGTATCTTTGTGCAATCAAATGGATCGATGTGTAAAGAATAATCTTAGAATCACAATTTCTTGCACAATTTTTGCCACAACTTGTCACATGACGAGTTGTGAGTGGTGCAAGCGTGGACCCACATGAACCTACCACTTTTTCTTCACCACTCATAACTCGCCATATGGCGAGTTGTGGCAAAAGTTGTGTTCTTAGCATTTCTCATGTGTAAAACCTTTTTTACACAAAACTGACCCTACTGACAAGTCAGCTTAAATGTAACTGCTATCATCATGTTAATTTCCTGATGGATTGCTCTCTATGCTTGCAACCAACACTGGACAACTTCACTGCCTAGATGTGACACGGATTAAATAAGACAACTATTTTAATTTATGTAAAAAGTTGTTGAGATAGTAGAAGCTTTAATACCAATTTATTACGAGTGTAGTTAATTATGGTATATTTATGTGAAATAATAATAGAAAAATCAAACGTCAAATGAAAGATAAAGATTTACATGATTCACCCTTGTTTTGTCCACTAGAGGCACCGGGAAGAAAATTTTTCTAAAAATAAAGAATCTACAAAGGTAGCACAAAGAACTCACAAAACCCAAATCTCAAGTACACCTAAAAAATAATCACTTGCAGTTAACACAAATTCTCTAAACAAAGCGTGCAAAAACAAAAGAAGTGTAAAAACTAAATACTGATCGAAGTCGGCAAGAAGGAATTGACTTCACTGGAGTATCTCATGTGCACTTGGTGCAGTTTATTCAAGCCAACAATAAACAAAAGTAATCAGGATTATGGACAGCCAGTTTGCTCTGGCCACTGTTGAAAAGGAACGCTGGTATGAAATAATTGAACAGTGTCTCTAGTCCGTAATGTACAAAAGTCAGAGTCTGGATAAATCAGTATTGTCAAGTGCAACGCAATTTTCAGAAAAGTTGAATAACTGGAAAACAGCTAAATGAGTGTAGTTACTAATCTATCTGAGGTATTACATTCAAATATTACAAGCATGGAATGCTATACAAAAATTCAAAAAAAAAAAAAAATGTTAATAGATCTTTATGATACAACAATGTACATTAAACAGTTACAGCTATTTGTTATACATCTGATGGGGAAAAAAAATGTTTCTGCACTAGGAAGTGCTTCAACCATTAGGTAACTTCTCCTTCCTCTTTTTGTAGTCTTGAAGCACTTTCTCCCTCTCCAAAGGAGTTACAGAAAGTAACCACTTGCTAAATTCAAATTCTCCCATACCTGCAAACCGAGCAATGAGACTGTATTGGCTTCTCTTCTGGTCTTTGATTGAAGGAACATTTTCTTTCTCACTTACGCCATCTGGTTTGCTCCTCCTTGCTGCAGGGATATGGCTATCATTCTGAGGGATGCTTATATCCAACTTCCCTTGAATCGCAGGCCCAGCATTGACAATGTCTTCATTACGATGAGCATATACAATGCCTAAAACACAAAAACATTGATTGATTTAATAAGTATGTGAAATCCTTTTAAAAAACCCTACCTACTGGCTATTGTAATCCCTATCAATGCAAAATCCTTAGGTCAATGGCCTATAGATCCAATATTTTCCACTAGTATCCCAAGTTGCCAACTATCTGGGATAGGCTAGAGTTTTTCTAAACAATAACCAACACTTAGATCTATCTCAACCAAAAACCTACCCCATTGCCACTAAGGGAAAATTCACATAAAAGGCTAAAATCTCTGTAAGTTCGAAGCCAATAATTCAATTTGTACAGCAATGGCCCATGGTCTTTTTGACTTGCCTCTTCTGGTAGTAGCACCTGCACAACTACACAAGCAGTTCTCATCTTAACAGGTGCCATCTGTATTTTTCATGTATTCAACGAGGCAAAAAATCACTGCAGAGCAGGTAATGACTGCCTATAGGGGTCCTAAAAGGTGAGAAACAAGATGTCATCAACACTACTAACTTCCTACATCTAATGTTTATAATGTTCACTAGTGCTTCTTGTTTATATAGATGGACAATGAATATCTTCCTCAAAATGCTGGGGGGGGGGGGGGGGGGGGGGGTGCGGTTATAAAAAGGGAATGTGAATGCAGGGTAATAGTAACAGAAGAAATTGAATTACAAAGAACAAGATAAGCCTACCCATGTCTTCAAGCACTGGTTTACTTCTTTTAACCCTCTCAGAGTCACTAGGCACTCTGGTTTCCGACTCAGATGAAAATGTAACACCAACTTCCTTGGATGAAACAAAATCGTTTCCAAGTTCATTTAATCCTTTTTTGGTACTAAGATGATCCCCATGTTTGTGTCCCTGATTTTCATGTAATTCGATGATTTCACTGGTAAAGAGCTTATCAGATAGATCACGAAATAAATTGCAGATTCCAAAAAGCTCGCCTTGAAATTCCTTGCAATCCTGATATGGAGCTAATAAAGTGAAACACAAGAAATCTAATATTTGAAAACAAACACAAAAATCAAGAACACCGCCACCCACAAAAAGTGAAGTACCTGAACACCTTCAAAGTACCGTTTTTCCAATTTTCCAGAAACAGCTATATTTGATAGCTGCTGTTTATACACTTGACGGGAATAAACAAGTTCCTCAAGGGAACCAGCTGCAAGAAGGCGAAAAACCACAACATGCCGCTTCTGTCCAAAACGAAAGGACCTGTCCTGGGCCTGTAAGTCTTGGGCGGGATTCCAGTTTGGATCAAATATTACCACGCGATTTGCACTGACAAGATTTAATCCAAGCCCACCAGCTCGGGTTGATATGAGAAACACCTGAAACAAGAATTTAGAGCCCATTAGCAATTTGGATCACAAACTGAACATTTAATTTTTAGTTTGAAAATTTACTAATTTGCTTGGACTTGAATTGAAGTCATCAACTAGAGACTGGCGCAAGTTGGTTGGGGTGGAACCATCAAGCCTTGAGAAGCAGTAGCCTTTGCGTATAAGAAATTTTTCCAGTATGTCCAGCATCCTAAGAATAGTAGATCAATTTCATGAGCAGGTAACGTCACACCCAACAAAAGAAGACAAATGGAGAGAATTCACTGACAAAGAACATTAGTCATCTCAAATGTCAAATATATAACCATCAGAAATAATAAAAAAGTCAAACACAAAAAAATCCTCAAAAATATTTTTCCTAAAGAACATATTTGCTTATCTTCACATCTATAGAGCGAAAGATTTGTAACCCAAAATGGCTCCTACCTTGCAAGTTGAGAAGAATGAGAGATTGGACAGGAACCCAACATTTTTACAACTTCATTAAATATAAATTGCCAATTACCCTATAGCAGTTTTTCTAGCGTTCACCTTCATCATCCATTTTTTGCTTCCCTTCACATTCTAACAGCCCTTTAGCTACTAGTAGCCTCATCAATAATTGAAGGTAACGGAAGATACTTAGCTCCTGGCCCTTGCATTCTCAGAACATATGGTAAATTAGCAGCTTTTACACAGAGGCGAACATCAAATGACTGCAGCTTAGGACTCTCTCTCTCTCTCTCTCATGCCTGATTCTCATGGAACTATACTTTTTGTTTCTTGATAACACCCACAGAAGAATCTTTCCTTTTCTAGCTATTTTTGATCTTTACAAAGTGAACAATTTGACCCCAATATAGCATGATGAGAAAGCAAACCACGTTGTCAGGATGGAAGACCAGGAAAGGTAAACGGTGGACCGATTAGTGATGGCCTAGCTCTAAACCTATGTGCTTATGACTTTGTTTCTCAGAAATTCATTAATGTGGAGTTTAGTAGATATCTAAGGATTTCATAATTTTCCAAACTTGATAAACATTGTAGATTAAATATAAGGAATGGCCGTAATGGTTGATTTGTTTTCCAAATTAGTCAATGAGCTATTCTACTTTATTCTTATTTAAAATTCTTTTATACTGAGTTTAGAATGACCAGACAGAAAATAGAAAAACCAGATAATAGAATGATGTATTGGAACTGGACAACCATGTTGTCAGACCTTAGCAGAGCGAATAATATTAAAATACCTTAAAAATAGAAAATAAAAGAACCTTGAACTAAAGGCTCTACATTGTAAAATAATGGCACATTACCTGACAGAGTAACTGAACAAAAGAACTTTATCGCCGTGCGAAACCCATGAAAGCATTAGCTTTTCCAGTGCCCGCATTTTGCCACAATGTTTGACATCACTTAGGCCCATGAAACTCTCACTTTGGGTGTTCCCTCCTGCCAAATCAATATCAGGGCCAAAGACAGCGGAGGCAAACTCTGCATCTTTTCTTTGTTTATCTGGATCATCCTTATGGTTAGGCTTAATCAACTCCAGGTGATTGCTTATCTGTTTCCAGAAGGTAAATATGCACAAAGCCAAACATAATTTTTTGAAATAAATATAATGATATGAAACAGGATCTAGAAGATAGAAAAGAAGAAACAAGATCAAAATAGTATATATAATTATTTGAAACAGCTGGGAACACCATTTAGTTCAAGCATTGATGTAACCAACCTAAATCGAACTGTTGGCAGAAGCATCTCTGCATTATGATAAAAAGGGTAATCTGGGTTTCAATTGGCTAAGCAATTGGGTTACATTTTTTTTTATATAAAAGTAATGAGGTTGCCCTTTATAAGCAAGGGAGAGTCATATGAAAAGTTCTAGTTATAATAAGAAGGTAAAAATCACAATTCACTGCCTCAACATAACTTATTATACATTGACTATGAACATCATTTTCAGAGGATTCAAGTTTTGCGGCTTCCTTGTAAGGCAGCCTTAAAGCACTGATGCACATGTTAATGGAAGCATATGTACTAAAATGCAAGGCACTTGAGCAACACAAGCTTGGTGTCTTAAGATTTTCTATTAAAAATTTATATGCCTCTTATGTAAACCAAACATACCAGGATCTTATCATCAGTAAGAGAGAAAAATGAAAACAAGTTTCACATCCTCTTCTTTTTCAGTACAGTTTAACTTTATTTTGACTCACTTTAGATTGATAATGGCTTAACAGAAGCCTAAAAAGTTCTTGATGACTTAGGATCAATACAAATAAATCAATTGTGATGACTGTTGAATAAGACTGGATGAATTTCAAAGTCTCAAACTGCAATTGTAATTATTTTGTAAACTCTCAATGGTCCACAAGTTTTCTTTAATTTTCATGGTAGGTAATACCATTCTACTATGTTTAAATTCCATTTTTTTAATTACAATTTTCATTTCATCTAATGTTGATTAATCTTGAAAAGATTTTGAAAATTTTAAAGCACTTATACTTCTATCTCAAAGTCAAGCTTCAGCTAATGTGAACACACACACACACACACACACACACACACACACAAAATTGCTCTAGCTCTCACTTCTGGATTTGTTAAAATAATATAACTACAAAGATTTGCCTGGTCTAGGAAACTGCAGCAACAAATCCTTCAGAAAATATTATAAAAAATAAAGTTGTGATAGACTCCTTATATTATGACTTAATGCCTCTTTATTTTTCAGCAATGATTGTAATAATAAGAAAACAGTGCAACAATTTTCAAGAGCTTGCTAACCTGTTGCAACTTAACAAGGCAGGGAAGGACAAGGCAAAAGGGGCATGAATCACAACCATCAGGATTGTCCCTGTGCAGATAAGGCCAAATTACTCCATTTGGTACAGTCCTTTTGCAACATTCAACTTGAGTAAGAGGGCTTCCGCAGCTACATGGAAGGTCCTTATTTATAAGGCACTGGATGTCTGGTAGTTGTAACATTCTACTATAAACCCGTTTTTGCAATTCACTCATGGCACAGAACACAACATTATCTTCCTTTCCCATCATAAGATGGCCAATAGTCTCCTCCTTTGTCCTTCTCAACATATATTTCTGAAGAACTGCCACTAGGTGCTGTTTTCGCTTGTCAGCAACCCGAACAAATCTCTCAGGAGCAGTTGACCTCTGACCATGCTTGAGGGGTTCATCATAAAACTCCCGGAAATGTTCCCTTGTTCCCAAGGATCCTGGTGCGACCCAGTCAAAGAGATTAAATAATTCCATTATTTTATTCTGCATTACAGTGCCTGTCAGACCAAAACGTTTTGGGGTTTTAATTTCTAAACATGCTCCATAAAGCTTTGACTTTTCATTCTTAAGCCGGTGTGCCTCATCAACAATTACAATCTCCCACTTAACCTCAGACAAGATGCTGCCATAAATTCTGTATGTGTCAAAACTGGTAATAAGTATCTCAACTGCATGTGCTTCTAACTTGTCGTATATCAGATCGCGGTTTGCACCATGGTAAATAGAAACACTAAAGGTTGCCCACTTAGAGAACTCATCCTCCCAATTATGGATAACAGAAGTGGGGCAAATTATTAGTACAGGGCCCTTTTTGCCTACCTGATCCATTATTGTTGAATCAACACCTTCTCTGTCTTTACCATACACAGCAGCCAGGAAGGCAATTGTTTGAATGGTCTTGCCAAGTCCCCTGTTCAAATTTAAAATAGGGAGAAGAACTTGATTACCCACAAGAAAGTTTGATGGAGTAATCAGAAGCAGCAAAGCCGCATACATATGCCCATGTTCACATACAAGCAGAGATGCAAGCATACACCCCTACCATCTAACATATCCAAAATTTACAGTGCACACAATATCAGAAGAATCATTACATAGTGCTGATCCCACTGAAGTGTGGTCCTGGGAGGTATGTCTTGGATAATGTCATACCCTTCAGCATTTTTGCCATAAAGTTGCCACTCTCAAAACTTGAACCTGCACACATATTTGGTAAAAAATATGCATACTATACCATGTATTACACGTATGTATGTAGTTTTTGGGAAAAAAAAATCTCTTGTTTATTGTAGGAAACAAAAATACTCCAAAAATACATGTGTTATATAATTAAAAGTATAAAACACATCTGTGAAGCATGGATATGGACACAACCCTTCTTGAAAAATTAGGAAATGACACTATGAGAATTTGACATTTAATTAATTAATCAATTAATATCTTAAGGTATATTTTATTTATTTTTAGGCATATTTTATGTTTATTTTCAAAAATAGATAACAACTATCAAAATATTTAAAAACATATCTTAAATTAAAGGAATCTTTTAAATATTTTTTATTCCTCTCAACACACTAAGGAACCGTATGCAGGAGTGTCCCCAGCATGTCTGCGTCCAACATGTGTTTGACATGGATATGCCAAGGATTTTGGAATGTTCATGCTTCTCAATAACACGTATTAAATGTTTCCCGCATTATACATGTACAAAATAATTCATCTTGACTGAAATTTTATATTTTTATCAGCAATATAATTATTTTCCTTGCTAAGGTGTGTCATTATATATGAAAACAAAATTATCAGTCATTTTTTTAGTTCCATGTTATACTATTTATATTAAACATCATAACTTTCATATTTGTATTATAATCTTGAATTTTTTTGATGGATTGAGATTTTTCTATAATTTGAATTATTAAATCTTATTATAATATATAATGAGATCTAATTATTGTGGGTTGGGAAGTACCCAACAGCATTTTCTTCTTTAATTTCAGGGAAACCCATTTTCTGAAATGACTCATCCAGAAACAAAACATGAACTATATGAGCAACTCAAAAAATCCTGTGTACTTACATGTCATCTCCAAGAATGCCTCCATGGTTGTTCTTGTATAAACTATATAAAAACTTCACGCCTACTCTCTGATGTTCAAGCAACCTACAGTTGATAGACGCAGGAACCTGAAAAGCAATGATTTCTATGAACAGAATTCCAAAAACATCTAGAGCTTCACCAAGGGAAAAAAAAAATTGACACTATAGGGTCTTCAATGTTCTGATGAACATTCCCCCATCCCACCCACCCCCCCCAAAAAAAAAAAAAAAAAAAAACAAAATAGGAAAGAAAAAAGTAATACCAAAGATATCTACTAAGAAGAGCAATTTACACTAATGGTGAAAATTTCATGGAGATGACTATCATTAGTTTGTACTTTCCCCACAGTAGAGAATTTTTTCACTCATTTTTCTGTTCCCCTCCATCCAAACTGGCCATAATTGATGAGAAGCAGGCAGGAAAAAGAAAAGAAAAGAAAACTAAAAAACCTTTAACAACCACTGTAACATTAGCCTATTATAAAATTTCAACTTTCCAGTTCTTCTCATATGCCTTTTGGGAATATAAAATGTATAAGTTTAGTGTTCTCTCTAACATGATTCAGTATCCAAAACAGTCTGGTAGACCCATACTCACTAATTAATGCTTTCCCTGTGGAGTAATATTATGATACATATCATGTGACAATTTGGCTGCCACATTAGTTTGCAAAATTAATTATGTAAAACTCTTTGTATGTTTAGTATTTTTCAAAATCATATACGTAATATCAACTATTTATGGAAAGCACTCCTATGATCCATTTAAACAAACGAGAAGTGCTACGTTCACAATATTTTCACAGCAAATCATAAGTGGTTAGTTATTATCTGTTTAAACTTGAACCTAACATTGAAATTACTTTTTTGCCCTAACAATAACAACTAGTAACAACCTACCACTTAAGATTTGTTGTGAAAATGTTGTGGATATAGCATTTCTCTAAACAAAATCAATATTTCAATATGCATTTATGCACATGTCCAATTGAATTTGAAAGCTGAGAGTTAAAACCTCTCTCTCTCTCTCACACACACAGCTCACAATTCACTATCCAAAAGGAAATTCATGAATAACCAAATTAATCAATCTTTCCCAATTCTTTTTTCTCTAATCCCAAGGAATAGTACAGAACAAGCAAATAGCAAGTATTGAAAATATTTCTAAAGAAAACTATGCACAAGACCAAAAATTTAAATCCAGCAAATTCATTTACACAATATATACACAAATCACAAATGGGTTCTTAAAGACAGAAACTTGGTAAGCATAAAATCACCTGTACAACTGGAATATCACCCTGTGAGGACAGAACCAACGGCTCAAAGGGTCCTGTGTGCTCAAACTGAAACTGACCCAATTTGGTGGGTCTCCCAAACCCATCTGGTTCTTCTGCCTCTTCCTTTTCTTCTTCATCACTATGACCTTGAGGTTGTTGGTTAGGTAAGCAATGTGGTTTTTGGGGTTGGGGCAGAGTCTCTGGGTCTTGGAGGCGCAGAAGCTGTTGAGAGAGAGTGGACTTTGGGGGTTTTCTAGGGATTATGGGGTCAAAGCTTTGGGTTACGGATGTGGAATTCAATGATGAAGATAGGTTTTTGGTGCAGGACTTGAGGGTTTCTTTGAAGATGTGCAGTGACATATGGAAAAAGGTGACGAATTTCTGGTAACGGTTTTCAAAGAATGTTTTTTGGGACTTGTGATTTTGTGTTGTGGGGACGGGGGAGATTGTGTTTTTGTTGTTCCAGAAAACAAAAAACAGACTTAACCGCCCGAGGGCAAGAGGGTTTGATTTTTGAGTTTTGTCGAGTTTTGATTCAGTTACCTCTGGTGACGGGGGGAAGGGTTCACCAAGCCCTGTCGTGAGGCCACCTGGCATGACTGAAATATATGATACGATTTTTTTTTAAGGCGAAAACACTATTTTAGTCCTTATATTTTGAGGTCACAATTAATTTAGTCCTTACATTTTAGTAATGATCAATTTAATTCCTGTTATTTTCAACTTGCAGACAATTTGGTCTCTACTGTTAACTTACTAATGAAAAATATCTACATGACAAACGGATTGCATAGTTGACACATTAAAGAGCCAATAAAATATTAATAAAAGAAATTAATTAACATTTAAAAATGACACTTATGCATTTGAATGATAAAAAACTTCGCGTCAATAAAAACCTAAAAAAACACCAAAATTGTTTTTAAAAAATTCATCAAACACTTTAAAAGATAAAAGGCGTAAATGCACTTTTAATTCCTATATTTTATACTTTTTCTATTTTAGTCCCTACATTTTATTTTTATCAATTTTAGTCTCTAAACCAATTAACGCCTAACATTTAGGTTCTTTCCGTCACTTAAGCAACGGCAAAAGCTGACGTGGCAAACAGAGTTCACTATTGGCATAGTAAATGCTGATGTGTCCATTAAAATAATATTAAAAAATTAATTTGTTAATTTAAAAAAACAACAGCAGAATTAAAATTCAAAAAATACAAATTTAGATCTAAGTTCATCTTCAACAGTACCATGATGAACACAAACCCAGATTTATATTTAACATCACACACCCAAATTTTCTAGCATTTTCTTGCCATTTCTTGTCAATTAAACACAAAAACACACACAAACCGTGGCAACCAATGGACTCAAGGTAGTGAAGAACTCCATCCTTGAACTTAGATTGGTTTTAAGGAAAATTAAAATACTCTTATACATTTTCTTAGCAACCAAACAAAATTTTCAGTCTCACAAAAAAAAAAAAAAAAAATCCAGATCTAACAACCAACCAAATTTTTGATGTCAATCCTAAGATCTAAACATTTTTCGCAAACCCATCAAATCCCCTTATACACAAACCCAACAAATTCTCTATCACAAACCCAAAAACTTCATTTCACAAACCCATATTATCCCTTTTCAAATTTATCAAAAATCCAAAACAAATACAGCAAACTCAACCTAGAGAGAGAGAGAGAGAGAGATGAGAAAGTGAGGAGGGTAAGGAGTTTCTGATCTAACTGGAAACTCATACGATGGCGCTCGGAGTGAACTGGAGCCCGGAGGAGTTAGCAAGTTGGTAGACTAAGCGAACGAAGGCACGGCGGCCTTTTTGCTCCTTCTCCTTGTCGTCAAAGGCGCTGATGAGGTCTTTGAGTTGAGCGCCACGGAGTTGGCTGGTGTGAACGCTGAGGACGAAGCACCAAGATGAGAGAAATGGAGGAACTTGTTTAAAGAGTTCAAGAAGGCTAAGCACTAAGATAGAGGGAGAACGAAGAAAAAGAGAAAGAATGAAAGGGAGGCGGAGAAACTGAGAGAAAGATTTGGGGAAGAAGAAGAAAAATAAAGAAGAAAAAGAAACTAGGCACAGATCTAAGTTCTACCATTTTTTTGTTTATAATTTTGTTTTTTATTTTTTATAATTTTTAAAATTGATAAATTTATTTTTTAAGGTTAGATGCTGATATGGAAGCTGACTTAGATGTTGACGTAACATTTTTTAATATTATTTTAATTAATACGTCAGCATTTACTGTGTCAATAGTGAATTCCGTTTGCCACGTTAGCTTTTGCCGTTACTTAAGTGACGAAAAGGACTTAAATGTTAGGTGTTAATTGGTTTAGAGGCTAAAAGTAATAAAAATAAAATGTAGAGACTAAAATAAAAAAAGTAAAAAAATATAGAGAATAAAATTGCATTGATAAAAAAACATAAAGTTAACTCAGCATCTATTTGCTTAAACTTTTAGTGCGTGTAGCTTTGTGGGTAAATGTATCTCTGAGAATTCAAATCCTACGAAAATCCCAAATCCCAGCACTGCCAAAAACCACTCCACCATGAGTCAACCAAGATACAAGTAAACCCATCAAGCCACAGTTCTTGACCCGGCCAGCAATGCATAGATAAGTAAACTTGAGATCCAAACAGCTGTGTCGCCGCCATCCACGTCCTAGCCAACCTCATCTGTCGTGGCTGAGATCGCCGATCTGCCATGGACGAGCGACTCCAAGCTCCATCTTCGCCGCCCAAATCTGAGTTATCGTTTCCCTTTCACTTGTTGCGATTTTCCAAATTTTTTGAGAATTCTAAGATGAATATTTAAGGAATCAGGGCAATAAGATGCGGGTTATCGTTTTTTTTTTTTTTTTTTTTTTTTTTTTTTTTTTTTTTGTCTGGGTTTTGGCTATACAAGTTTGAATATGTATAGCTTGTACAAGTTTGAATATGTATTTAGTTGAATCATATTTGTGTGAAAGAGAAATTTTTGGTTTAACTTTTGTTGTTGATTTATTTTTTGGAATAATTTGAATAGACATTCTGTATTGAGATTGCAAATTTTGATGAAAGGGTTCAAGATTACAAATTTTGTTCTTCCTATTCGATTTTTTATATTTCGTGTTCTTCTTGTTTGAAAAATAAGATTAAGTTGATTTTAATTTTAAGGTTCTTTTTTTGGCCCTTTGACTCTGATGATATTTTTATAATTTAAATTTTTAGTTTTTAAGTTTTTTTTTTCTTTTGTTTTTTTTTTTTGACGTGGAATTTTTGATTGTTCAAATGCTTACGTGGCATTTTCAAATGTTAATTTAAATTTTTTTTATTAATATCTTATTGGCCATGTAAGCTTTAATACGTCAATTATGCAATTTATTTGCCACGGAGATATTTTCTGTTAGTAAGTTAATAGTAGGGATCAAATTGACTATAAATTAGAAATAACAGATACCAAATTGATTGTTATCAAAATGTGAGGACCAAATTGATTGTAACCGCAAAATGATAGGGACCAAAGTAGTGTTTTTGCCATTTTTTTAAGAAAAAAAAAATAATAATTGTTGACAAGATTGGTAAGATCAACATTTTTAATTTCTTTTGTCTAATTACAATTTTAGTCTATAAATATAATTCAATTTTGTTTCTAAATTAACATGTTGAGTAAGGCTTGGATTTAGTGCTCTTGTGCCCTAAACCCAACATAATGCAAACATATGACAAATAGGGATGGCAATTTTTGTCCGACTTGCGGGTACCTGGCCCGGCCCGATAAAGAATAGGGTCGGGTTTGGGTTAAAAAAAAAAACCTGAAGTGGGTCTGAGTCGGATTCGGGTTTTTTAAAAAACTCAGCCCGAACCCAAACCCAACCCGACCCAGTTAGCTAAATATAAAATTACCAAAAACCCTACATATATATATATATATATATATATTTGATAATCTTCAATCTTTATTGAATTAAACTAGACAACTGTCAGCTTTACAAACAGACACTAAGGCGGTAGGCTGATTGTGATTATTGAAACAAAAACATTCTAGGGACGCAAGAGACAATCTAGCTGCCTTATGGGCTGCTCTATTACACTCTCTTTTAACCCAAGCAAAGGAAAAACTACTAAAAGACTCAGAAATATATAATATGTTGGTGATGATGTTGCTGATGGACTAATATGGCGCTGGAAAAGGGGGGGAAAGGGAGTCGAAGCAGACTTTAGCATCACCTTAAAAAATGACTTGGTTCCATGTTTCAGAAAGTGCCAATTGCATAACCCATAGGATGGTGGTTGCTTTTGCTAGAAGTGGAGAGCAGAGAGGAATGATCTTGGTCCATACTTTAAGAACTTCGCCTTTATGATATATATATATATATATATATATATATATTGTACGGTTAGGGTTCATCCTTTGTTGGGCTTCGGGTGTGGCATTTCGCCATGCGGCCCGTTATCCTTGTCAACTTACTCAAATATGGGCTGGACCAGACATTACTAAGTTCCCATAAGATTGGACTTTAACATAGTCACCCGTGTCATAACTCGGTAGCGAGTGTCGCCGAGAATATATATTCTCGGGAGAGTATTGCACTTGAACTTGGCCGGCAAGGCATCTGCTAAGTTATTGCCGGACATATTACCGGCAGCGATGAGCAAGTTCTAATGCCACTCTTGCCATTCAACAGCCAAACTCCCACTTATCAACAAAAACATTGGACCCTCTTTTCCATTATCTGCCTGAGTAATTATCATCCCCCCACTAAATGGAGGCTATAAATAGGAGAAAACTACACAAAAGAAAGGGATTGGAAAGTGAGAAGAGAAGAGAGAGCAAGGAGAGTGTGCAAGTCGAGGAGAAAGAAATTGATCGTAGGGTCTCAGTTCAATGATCTCACCATTGTAGGAAATTCTTAACCCACACCACAAATTAATTGTGAACCCAAAAAGGAGCCCAGCCCAATAAGCTGTTTTTGGCACGCACACACACACACACACACACACACACACACACACATATATATATATATATATATATATATATATTATAAACCTAACCCTAAAACTCATTTCTCACTCAACTCTCAACTCAGCAGCCTCTCTCAAGTCTCACCTCACCCTCATTGACTCTCAATCTCACCCTCACTCACATTCACATCTCATCCGCCCCTCACCACCTTACTGACTCTCACTTTCACTCACATCTCATCCTCACTCTCACTCTCATTCACTCACCGACCCACCCTCACTCTCGTGGAGGAGCACGGATCTCGTGGTGGTCGCCGTTTGTCACGGAGGAGCACGGATCTTGTGAAGTTAGGCGAAGATTGCTAAAACCACCGCCGATGAAGCTATTGTCTGAGTTCTTCATATTTTTTTTTTTTGGTTCATATTTTTTTTTTTGGGGTTCATTTCCTCTCAGTAGTTTTTGTTTTTGGGTATTTGATGTTGGAGGATTGAGGATTCATCATTCATGTACGAATCGGTCCATAAATGGAGTTTTGTTTCTTCTATTTTTTGTGTTTATTTATTATTAATTGTCTAAAAATCTCATTTCAACAATATTGATTGATCTGTATTTGTGTTGCTGTTGCTGTTTGTGTTTGTGCTTGTGTGTTTTTTTTTTAATTAATAAAATTGGGTCGGATTGGGCCACGGATTAGGCCCAAAAGTGGCTAGACGGGGCCCGCGGAGACCCGACAGGGCGGGTTTGGGGCTAAAAAAAAGACCCGTTTATTAAACAGGTCGGGTCCGGGTAACAGAGGAGGGCCGGTAAGGTCGGGTCTGGGTATCAAAAAACCCGCCCCGAATCCGACTCGTTGCCATTTCTAATGACAAATGTTAAATATGTCTTTGTTAATTTGGTTTCAATGCAAAAGAATGCTAGTTTCAACTCTCAAGTCATGTCTTTAACTCATTAATTTAATTCATAAAGTTTTTGAAAATAATTTCACTTATCAAGTGTACGTTTGGATAGCGTTTTGCGCGTCCAGCGGTTTTTGGTGGGTTTCGTGTACTGTTTATGGGACTCGCAAGTTTTTTTTTTCCAAGAAAACAACTTTAAAACTGGATCCCACAGTACTATTCACACATTTAAAAATTATTTTCTTACAATGTTTTCAGTTTTCAGCAATAAGCGGTATCCAAACAGACAAGTGTATTTTTCAAGCATCAATGGAAAAAAAAGTATAAACATGCAACTTAACATAGTGGACTTTGAGGGAGAAAAAAAAGAAGAAGAGAGGGAGATAATGTGGCTGTAAACGAGCCAAGCTCTGCTGAGTAGTGTGTGTTTGAGCTTGGCTCGTCAATAAAAATCAAATGCTCAAGCTTGGCTTGAGCTTGAGACAAGCCTAAAAACAATGTTTGAACTTGAGCTTGTGAGAATGCCAAAAAGCTTGAGCTCAGTTTGGCTTGGCTTGATTAATTAATCAAGCCAAGCTCGAGTTTAATATCAAGCTCAAACTTGAGTTCAAGTCAAGTTTTTTAGCTTGGGATCTAAAAAAATTGCACCATCAAATGCTTATATCACCAAAAATCAAGTAAACAAATATACATACATACATACACACACACACACACACGCGCGCACACACACACACACACACACACACACATATATATATACTCATTTTATCATGCTTTTAACACCCGTGATTAGAATTTGTTCACATTACAATTTTACATAATTAAATCCATCCATCATCATTTATTGTCTATAGCTTGAGTAATTGTTTAAAATACAATTTTTACATCCACATTTGTCATTCGTACAACTATAATCTTCACAAATCTAAATAATTTAACATTCTAAAACATATATGAATAAACAAGCTATAAATTAACATTCCAAAACATATGTATAGTGTCATAATAATAAGTTTATTTTGTAAACATATATCAAGCTATAAACAAGGTTAAGCTCGGCATGTTTTGTATCGAGCCCTTCACGAGCTTGTTCAAGAACAATTTTTTTTGCTTGAGCTTGGCTTGTTTATCAAACAAGTCTAAAACTAAGGCTCAAGCTTGGCTTATTTGTAAACAAACAAACATGAACAATCTTTTTATTAAGCTGAGTTTGAGTTGTTCATAAATGGCTTGGTTTGTTTACAGCCCTAAATGTGTATATAAACTATAGAGAGAAAAAGAAATTGTCACACATGACTTTCAGATAGATTTTTGGGTAAGATACTATTTACATTCCTAAAATTTACTAAAGGTTTGTTTTTTGTTTTTAAACTTTAAAAAGTTTTTTTTTAATCCCTAAATTTTAGGGATATAAACAAACTTTTTGTAAAAGGGCATAAGTAAAACATTTTCAATAATTTAGGTATGAAAGGTGAACGTTTCAATAGTTTAGGAATGAAAAATGAACTTTTTAAGATTTAGAGACGAAAAACAAACTTTTGGTGAAATTTAGGGACCAAAATAGTATTTTACTTTGGTTTTTCTATTTTTTGAGAAACATAGATTTTCTATTTTAGTAACTTAAAAATGTAATTTGTGTTGGGACAAATTAGTGAATGATTGCACCAATTAACTAATTTTAAGCCAAGTTTAATTTTATTATCTAATTATGCTCAAGGTTTAATGCTATATCAAAACATGCACACCATATCACAATAATCAAAGTAGAAGAAAATAACATAAGCGATATGCGATATGGTGATGAAAAGAAAACCCGAATCAAGAAAAAAACTCTCTGACGACTTAACCACCAACCCTACAAGCAAAATACAAAATAAATCCATTATAAAGAATGGAAGTTTTACAGCAGTTTTAACCCTAAATCTATTAAGGGTTAGTTTGGTTCAGCTATATGTTTCTATGCATTTTAAAATTTTGGAGGAAAATACACTTTACACCCAAAACTATACTTCAAATTACACATTGCATCATAAACTTTAAGAATGCATGGTTAACACCCTAAACTATAACTCATGTTACACTTTGCACCCTGCTGTCAATTCTATCGTTATCTTGGAAGTAATAAACCATTAGTGAAATCATTCCTACAGGAGAAATTAATTTGGACAATTTAATAATCAAAGCTCCACATATTTTAAGCTCCAGGGCAGTTAATTGGTTTATCCTCCTCGAGGTAAAAGACTTTGTGAGTAAGGTTTGGCTTCTTCTTTGGTTTCGCACCACACACTGCATAACTTAATAAATTTTTTTTTTTTAATTTTTAAAATGGGCGGAATTACACTTTTCATCATAAATTATCACTCTGACTACACTTCAACCCTAAACTATGGAAACACAAGATCAACCCCTCAATTTCAAAAGTAGGTTACACTTAATCCCTTACCATCTACGTTGTTGTTAACTATAACATAATTTGGTATTACAAACCAATTTATTTTTCTATTTTGTAAAGATTGGTAAATTGGTTTTTTAATGCTAAGTACATTAGATTTAGTGGCAATGCTACATGCAAGATGCAACTATGAACACCCAGACTTGCAACTATAACTCGTTTTATCTACCTTACAAAACGTTATTGAATATTATAACTTGAAGATCTTCAAGAATTTGAGTTCAACAAAAATAAAGTAATACGGTATTCACAACAATTTTATAACAACAAATTATAGATTTACAAAAGTACCCAATACATACCACCTTGAGTTGGTTATAGTCTTTTCGTTTTGTCCGGCTCCCCAACATGATTTTAATGAGTTATAAGTTAGAAAGTAACTTTTCAAACCTTAGTCTTATCCCCCACCTGTCCATCAGGCCACTTGAACATGTCTTAACCATACTTTATTTTATTTTTCAAGGAAAGCATTCAATGTCCTTTTTTTTAAAGTTTTTTTTTTTAACATGAACAATGCAATATTTTATTTTTAATTAAAAAATAGAAACAATGCATTTATTCTGTAGTATTTTTATGGTATTCTGAGAGTACTCAATACCCATGTTTATTAGTAGTATCTAGTGTTAGTTTTGGAGTGAGAACATTTACGGATTTATATAATATTGATAATTCCTATTAAATATAAGCAAAATCTTATCTTTTTTATGGGCTCCAGTTAGTTTGACTAGAGAATTTTGTTCCAATAAAAGATCTAGAGTTTGAATCCCCGTCTACACTAAAACTGATGGTATATTGGTCCAATGATAATAAAGAATAATAATCATAAAGTGGATGACATAAGTTGAAATTCTATTGTATTTATAAAAAAAAAGTTTTTGTCTTTATTGTTTGAGATTTTTACTTATTCTCATTATTTAAGGTTGAGATTTTGAGTGGAGTTGCGGTGTGCCTTTGTGTTAGAATCTCTTTCCCTCTCTCTTGTGTGTATGTGTGTTTGTTTCTCAAAAAAAAAAAAAAAAGTTTGATTATTTAATTTCAGGTTCAAGTGATTACTTAGTGGTAATGATATTCTTTGTAGTGTTCTCCGCCTCTAATTTGGACTATACCACACCCTCTCCCACTATCTTTGTATCTAAAAAAATGATTATTTAAGTCTTCTTAAACAAAATATATAAAATGAAAAATATTATTTCAAATTCATTGTTGTACACTATGTACGCATAACCACCATAATTTAATGCGTAATGTATAAAATTTTTGTTGATGTTCACATTTAAAATGTGAAAATAGGTGATGTAGACCGTGCCCCTTCGAGTTCTCAGGGTACGAGTAGGTCTCCTCTCACCCTTGTAGTATAGTTTGTTCCCTTCTCCTTGAGAAGGATTCGTTCCCTCTAGTACTCAGTGTTAGGAGGGTTGGGTTTTTGGTTGGTGCGCTGCCACTGAGGCACCATGGAGGATCTAACTCAGCGGTGGAAGAATATATTGCTGTCCAAAGCAGAGGGTACGAAGTGTGACCTCTCAAAAGACCAAAAGGTGATGGGGTTTGTACTTGCTGCAAAGTTTTTTCACCAGAAGTTCGATCAACATTGAGGCAGTAGCAAGAACTTTTAGACCACTGTGGCGTCCAAAACGGAACTTTGAAGTGAGTGTAGTGGGTGATAACATCTTACTAATAGCTTTTGAAATGGAGGTGGATGCGGAGAAGGTTCTTCAAGGCGAGCCATGGGCTTTCGACAGACACTTGGTGGTATTAAAGCGATACGATGGCTCATGCTCGATCCAAGAACTCAGTTTCGATAGAACTTCATTCTGGATGCAGATTCATAACTTGCCATTCTTGCTGATGACAGTAGAGGCCGCGATAAGTCTTGGAGCAACTCTAGGTACAGTTTCAAGACCAAAGGATGGGGCTGAGATGAAAGGTGGTAATTTCATGAGAGTTAGAGTGGCGGTGGATGTCACAAAACCGTTGAACAAAGGTAGAATGATTACCTGGGATCAAGGTAGAGAAGGATGGGTTTCGTTTATGTACGAGCGGTTGCCGAATATATGTTATTGGTGTGGACACCTTACGCATGACGATAAAGAGTGCGACGTATGGTTGAACAGCAAGGGCACTCTATCGGGGGAGGAGCAACAGTTCGGTCTGTGGCTTAGAGCTCCTCAGTTTAGTCCAGCGAGGAAAACGATAGTAGAGGTGCAAGGTTTTGAAAGTACCAACCGATCTGTACCTCGACGGACTGAGGGATGGGATTTGGCCCACCATACGGACATGACAGTAAGTTCTAAGGCCGGTGAGGTGATCAACGTTGGCACCAAAGATGTTATTACTGAAGCTCAGCCGGCGTCGATGTTTGTGAACGTGAGGAGCAGCGGTGGCACACAACATGAAAGCCACGTGCACGACACTAACACAGGGGGCCCACATATACAAATTCCGGATTTTGAAGCGAGAATCAAGGAGATTGATGAGGCAATAAATTCTGATCTTGCCTATTTGAATTCAAACATTCCTAATCCAGAACCATCTATGGCTATGTCTGGCAAGGAGTGACATATTGGGAGTAATGTAAGTTTAACGGAAGATTTGGGATCTCCATTAAAGTTTTCGGAAAAGGAAACAACTGACTTGCCTCCCCAAATATCTAAGCTGTCCCCTCTGGAAGTCAAATTTGAAGTGGGCTGGGTTGAAACCATAGTTGAAAGGAAAAATAGTAAAAGTGGGCCTAAGAAAAATAAGAGTAAAGCCTTAACCACTCCTAACTCCTCTATTGGGCTGAATAGTGGGCATGTGGGATTTAATGAGGTGCCTAAAGAAAGCCCAAAAATGGGTGGTTGGGCTAGACAACATTTGAGGTCAATAAGCTAGGATAGAATGGAATGTGCTTATTTGGAGAATGACCTAAAAAGAAAACGTGAGGTTCTTAAAACTGACCCTTCTGAGGTTACATGCATGGAAAAGAAACTAAAGTTGGACATGGAAACCAGAAACTTGAGCATTTTTATGGCGACACACCTGGGATCGGCGGAGGCTTGCTGAGCAGTCCCACTGGGTCCAATGAGTCTTCTTAGTTGGAACTGCCGGGGCCTTAGGAACCTCCGGTCAGTTAAAGCCTTGGAAAAGGTGATTAGCAATGAAGTTCCCATTATAGTCTTCCTTATGGAGATGAAATCGAATAGAGAGTGGATGGGTAAGGTCAAGGACAAGTGTAATATGAAACATGGGCTCATAGTGCCAAGTGAGGGGAAAAGTGGGGGCCTGGCTTTGATTTGGAAGGAAGGAACAATGGTGGAGGTTTAAACGTATTCTCAGACACATATTGACGCTTTAGTGGATGGAGGGGAAGGTGTAGGATGGTGGCATCTCACGGCATTTTATGGCAATCCTGATACAGCTAAAAGGCCTGAGTCGTGGGCAAAGCTCAGACACCTGAAAGGAACTTCAATTTTGCTGTGGCTCATTATTGGTGACTTCAATGAAATCACAGGGGCTTCAGAGAAAGAAGGTGGGAGTGATAGACCGTGACAGCAAATGAAGAACTCCATTGACACTATTAACTTCTGCGGTCTCCGTGACTTGGGTTTCAATGGCCCAAAATTCATGTGGATATATCACCGGGTTGATGGCATGCAGATAAGGGAGACACTGGATAGAGCTTTGGCAACACCGGAATGGATGAATATGTTCCCAGAGGCTAAACTTTTCCACCTTTCTTCCTTAGTATCGGATCATTCGCCCCTCGCCCTCCGAATGGTGCAGAAACTGAGGAAAAAGAAAGTTCGAAAGCCATTCAGATTTGAATTAATGTGGTTAAGAGACCAAAGGTGTGAAGAGGTGATAAGGAAGGCCTGGGAGGAAGGAAAGATGGTTAGCACAGGAGGTGTTCTTGAGAATTGCTTAGGTCAATGTCGAGCCAGTTTGGGCGTCTGGAACAAAAGAGAGCTCGGGCACGTGGGAAGCAGGGTAGCGGAGTTGCAAAAACAGCTTGAATGGCTTGAACTTCAACCTCCATCCCTTGAGATTAGCAGGGAGTTGAGGTACACGAACTGACCTAAATTGCTGGCTAGAAAAGGAGAATGATATGTAGAGACAGCAATCAAGACTTGATTGGTTTCAGTCAGGGGATAGGAACACAGGCTTTTTCCATGCGAAAGCTTCAGCTCGACAAAAAAAGAATTTCATTGAAGGAATCTTGGATGAACATGAGACTTGGCATGAGGAAGATGAAAAGGTGGAGGAGGAGGTGGTGGCGTACTATAATGAGTTGTTTACTATCAGTCAGCCCACGGATTTCTCAGAAATGATCCAAGTTGTCCAGCCAAAAGTTACTCCCTCAATGAACCAGGCGCTGACTAGAGACTTCACAGGCGCTGAAGTTAAAATGGCTTTGAAGCAGATGTACCCATTAAAAGCACCAGGGCCGGACGGCATGCCCCCCCTGTTCTTCCAACAATTTTGGGCGATAAGTGGTAAGGTGGTTACAGCAACGGTATTGAATTTCCTCAACCATGGTAATATCCCTACTGATTTTAACAAAACTCATATTGTGCTTATTCCTAAAGTGAAGATGCCTAAGAAGGTAACTAATTATAGGCCAATAAGCTTATGTGATGTGGTGTACAAAATTGCATCCAAAGCCATAGCTAACAGGTTAAAGAAAATTTTACCTTCCATTGTCAACGATACCCAAAGTGCCTTTGTGCATGGCAGGTTAATAACTGATAATGTCTTTGTAGCTTTTGAGACTATGCATCATATTGTCAGAAAAAAGGGGGGAAGGTTGGGAAGATGGCTTTGAAACTTGATATGAGCAAGGCATATGATAGGGTGGAGTGGGTCTGCTTGGATAAAATCATGGAAAAGCTAGGTTTTGATGAAAAATGGAGGAAGCTCATTATGCAGTGTGTCACAACTGTTATGTACTCTGTAAAGATTAATGGGGTGCCTAGGGGTAATATCATTCCATCTAGGGGAATCCGTCAAGGAGACCTTTTATCACCTTATCTCTTTATTTTATGTGCAGAGGGTCTCTCAGCAATGATCTAGACCTTAGTTGCAAATGGAGTAATGGCAGGTGTTGCGGTGTGTCGTGGTGGCCCAAAGTTATCACACCTTTTCTTTGCAGATGACAGTTTGATTTTTTGCAAGGCTTTTCTTGCAGAATGTGATGCCCTTCAAAGAATCCTAAGAGTTTATGAGAAAGCATCAGGCCAACAGCTTAACCGGGCCAAAACATCACTATTTTTTAGTAAAAACACCCCCACTGCAATCCAAGAGGAGATAAAGCATAGATTTGGTGCACAAGTTATAAAGCAACATGAGAAATATTTGGGCTTGCCTTCACTGGTGGGTAAGAACAAAAGGAATACTTTCAATGATATTAAAGAGAAGCTCCATAGAAAGCTGGCGGGATGGAAGGAAAAGCTGCTCTCAAAGGCGGGTAAGGAGGTACTCATTAAGGCGGTGGCATAAGCTATTCCAACGTATACCATGAGCTGCTTCAGATTACAGGATTCACTATGCGAAGAATTGACAAGCATGATAAGGAATTTTTGGTGGGGTCAATAGAAGGAAGAGAAGAGAATAGCGTGGCTTAGTTGGGAGAAGCTGTGTGCGCCAAAAAGTTGTGGTGGTATGGGTTTTAAATAACTTAAATATTTTAATATGGCCCTTTTAGCCAAGCAAGGTTGGAGACTCCAAACCAATCCAAACTCTCTGGTGTACCGGGTGCTTAAGGCGAGATATTCCCCTCGGTGTGAGTTCATTGAAGCTTCACTTGGTAACAACCCTTCTTATTCGTGGTGCAACGTTATGTCTGCACAACACTTGGTGAAAGAGGGGGCACAGTGGAGAATGGGGAATGGCAGTAACATCCGTGTTTGGGGTGATAAATGGTTACCTTCTTTCTCCACGTACAAAGTTGCCTCACCCAGGTTGTTTTTACACCAAGACACAAAAGTCAATGAACTGATTGACCAAGCCACAGCATCTTGGAAGAATAATGTAATTGACGCATTGTTTATGCCTTTTGAAGTAGAGTTGATAAAAGGCATTCCCATAAGTTCTCGCCTTCCTCCAAATAAAATAATATGGGCAAAAACACCTACTGGCAAATTCAGTGTTAAGAGTGCCTATGGTGTAGCAGTGCGCCTTTCCAAATCGGGGGACCATAGTGCAAGTTCGGACAATAGCAAGATGAGACTTTTCTGGAAGAGGTTATGGGGCCTACCTCTACCACACAAACTATGTCATTTTGCATGGCGTGCATGCAAGGATATCCTCCCCACTAAAGTTAGCCTTAGGCGACGAAATGTGGTGCAAGACCAGATATGTGTTGTATGCCGAATGGATGCCGAGATGACTAGTCAATTGTTTTTTACGCGCCCACGAGCTAGAGAGGTTTGGTCATGGTCAAAGCTAGCTGTGTTGCCGTGTCGAAATGGAGTGTAATCGTTCATTGAGGTGCTATGGGATTTGCTGGTGGGGGACTGAGTCAACGAAGAAATGGTGGCTAAGGTGGTCTGTATCGCTTGGGCCATGTGGAATAATTGAAATGTGATACATTTAGGTGGGAAGGAAAGAACGGGTAGGGAGGTGGTCTACTGGGCTTTAAGTTACTTGGAGGAGTACCAAGTTGCCATGGATTGCATGGTTGCCAAAGAAACGTTGGCTGAAGCTCGGGCTGTATGGGTCCCTCCACATGGGAATGTCTTTAAAGTCAATGTTGATGGCGCTGTTTTTGCGCAACACAAAGCAGTGGGCATTGGCGTGATTGTTAGAGACGATAAGGGCAGATTAGAGGTTGCAATGAGCAAGAGGATTGATGCACCGTTGGGTGTTGTGGAGGCAGAGGCAATGGCGTACAAAATAGGTTTGATTTTTGCAAAGGACATAGGCATCCAAGAGTTTGTCATTGAAGGAGACTTGTTTATTGTCCACCGAGCTTTGAGTGATGAATCAAAACCCCCCGCCTCTGTGTCTGCAATAGTTCAAGGTATGCAGGAGTTGTATGGGGAGTTCTGTAAGGTAGAATTTTCTCACGTCAGGAGGCAGGGTAAGAAAGCCGTCCACTTACTAGCTAAACATGCAATTGGCATTTCTGATTTCACTGTTTGGATTGAGGAGACACCTTGCTTTCTTGAGCAAGCTCTTATTCGTGATGTAACAAATTACTCTAATCTTTAATAAAAGTGCTTCAGTCTTTCTAATAAAAAAAAAAAGGTTATGTATACGAAGTAAACTAACGAGTGTGAAAGAGTCAATACCCTAAACTTGATGTTTTAAGCATGGAAAATTAAGCAATATTTAAATTAATAATGGCTCAAAAAAGTGTTAGTGCTATTAGCAAACCAAATTTAAACAACCTATAGGTAATAAATTGTACTCTTATCCTCGTTCCAGAAATAACAAAAAAGTACAATTTATTTTTTGGACTCTCTAATTCATCCGAGGTAATAGTCATAAGTTTCACCCTGAACCACCTAATAATAAAATTTTAAGGTCAAATTAAATTATAATCTACCAAATAATTACAATTGATACATGTCACCACATTTATTTCATATTCAATTCAGCATCAACAGACGACGGAATTTAATGTAATAATTAAAGTTGTTTTGGCCGTTATTAAGAAACCAAAAGAAAAAATTACATGCTCTATTTAATTTGAACGATTTCTGCAACCATAAAATAATGAAAAATAAAAATGAAAATGAACTTATTTTTCGTAAAAGGAAATTATACTTTTTTCAGTTTGAGAGTACTGCAAGTAGCAACCGGAATCTTGTAGAAAGCAATTAATTTAATTTTTCATTTTCGTCGGTGGCCAATGAAAGATTTCCAACCTATAAAGCTCATGAAACACCACAATCACAGCCTAAACCCTTATCTTATTCTGTTGCATAAAACAAAATTAGCAGAACAAAACCTCAAATTCCAAAGCCTTTCATGACCGTTAAGTCTCTCACATGGCGCGACGTGTGAAAAAAACTCTTCAGTCCCTCACTGTCATTAGCTGAAATGAAACGCCTACTAAAATTTATTACAGGTACCCAAATGCCAGCAAAGATTGCCAAAGTATTTTTCACCACCACTGTGCATTTTACATGCTCTACAACGGTCATTTTCTCACCAATCCCTCTATATATTCCTCATTGGCCTGGCTCACATTGCTCATCACTCTCTCTCTCTAACACTTTCTAGCAAACATAGTTGTCTGATATACACTTTGGAGTACTACTACTACTACTACTACTACTACTACTACTACTACTACTACTACTACTACTACTACTACTCTTGTTTGTGCAATGGGGTCTCTCTCATTTCTTGGCTTTCTATTTGGGGTATTAATTATGGGGTCTCTTAGCTCATCCCAAGCTCACAAATTCTTGGTTGGTGGAAAAGATGGTTGGGGATCAAACCCTTCTGAGAATTACAATCACTGGGCTGAAAGAAATAGATTTCAAGTCAATGATACTCTCCGTAAGATATAAGCCTCTCTCTCTCTCTCTGTCTCTCTCTCAATTTATGATACACACAATCAACGTTTTTTGATTGTTTCTGACGATGATTTTTAAGTTGTTTGAGTTCTGGGTATATTAAATGTTTCTTCATGTTAATTGGTGCAGTTTTCAAATACAAGAAAGGGTCAGATTCAGTGTTGGTGGTAACAAAGGACCAGTACAATTCATGCAACACCACAAGTCCCAAACAGTCCTTGACAGACGGAGAGTCAGTCTTCAAGTTCGATCGTTCAGGTCCATTTTACTTCATCAGTGGAACTGGTGATAACTGCAAAAAGGGACAGAAGCTCATCGTAATTGTCTTGGCCGTGCGAAACAAAACTCGCCACGCTCCTCCGCCTTCTGCTGCTCCGGTGCCCAAGCCACCCGTGTCGCCATCCCCGACTGCTGAAACTCCGGCATCACCTCCTACAACGCAGCCTCCAGTAGCCAAGAGCCCGAAAGGAGAGTCACCTCAGCCTGCAGGCGTGAACCCATCGGATATGGATTCTCCGGCTCCAGCTCCAGCTCCAGCTAAATCAAGTGCACCAGGTTTTACTGGTTCAGTTGGGTTGGCTTCGGGTATTAGTATTGGACTGAGTGTGGTTTTAGGCAACTTTGTTGGAATGGTTTAGAATTTAGAGCCTTGGTGAGGGATCGGGGATGGTATAAGACCAGATTATTGTTTGCAAGTATAATGGAAATAGGGGGTGAAATTTTACAAATTCTTTGTTTGGAAATTTAATCTGTTATATAAATTTCAATGTTCTTTTTTCCAAATGTCATTATTTTTTAGCATTTAGAAAAATGTCTATTTTATTTAGAGAAAAGATCGAAGCTTTTTAAAATTATCAAAATCAAAGCGTTTGATTCTTTTTTCGTTTTCTCCATTGATGAATTCTCTTCCTGCTTATCACATATCATGAACAGCACGGTAATTGCCAGATTGGCATAGGGCTAATATATGTTCTTTGAAATCACGTTATAGAGTTTACTTTCCGTTTAAGTATTTCGTAATTTCTAGTAGCTTATTTGTATATATCAAAATATATAATTGTTGGTAGATTTTATCCTAAATGTGTCGTAACAAGTTAAAAGCAAACTCATTTTTAAAAAAAGTTATAACTTAGTTTATTTTCAAAAAACGTTGAGATAAAAAGCAAAAACCAAAAAGCGTTACCAAACGCATTCTTAGCACGTTTGAGAATTGTTAAAAAAAGTATTATTTTTTTTGCTCTTTGCCTTAATTTTTTTTTTTTTTTTTTGTAAATAATAAAATTTTCTTTTTTAGCTTTTTAAAACATATTTAATATAAAAAGTTACCAAAAAAATATCTTTTGATAGGCAGATAAATTACTAGAAATAAACAATTCCTAAATGGATATAATATTTGCAAAAAACAATTAAAGACAATAAGCAAAAAGGCTTTTCCCAAACACTAATCTTTAGAGTTAGGTCTTCTATAATAATTTCTTTCTACAAAAGTAAGAGAGAGAAGGAAAAAGAGGCCTCAAATTTTAAAGTTGTATTATTTTATATACATCATTTATAGACGTCATGATTCTTCGTATAAGAACATTCACATATGAAAATGCAAAAAAAAAAAAAAAAAAAAAAAAAAGGAAAAAAAAAAAAGAAAAAGAAAAGAAAAAGAAAGAAATCATTTTGCATCACCAAATTAAAAAGCCACATTATTTATTTTTTAGCATTATTCACATTCGAAAATACATGCATTTTGGCATCACCAAACAATATTTTATTTATTTTATATTTTCACTTTAAAAACATACCCTACATCACATTCTTTATTTTACCATTCATCCCTTTACAATATTCTATTAAACTCACAGTAACAACACAATGGCAACTAAACCTAAAACCAATAGTAGCCAATGCTACCATTGCTACCCAAATGCACACTGACGACTCACCTTAGCCATGACAACCACCATAACCACAACGAGAACAACAACATGATCTGATAGCAGTGATCCATGACAACATACATCCCACTCTTAGAGAGTACAAACTTATCAAACTTAAAGATCAACTTAAAATCATTGTTGCTCAATAGTGAGCTAGATACAATAGTGCATATGCTCAGCACATGCAACACATCATTCAAAGTAAGTTCCTTACCTGAAGTCATCTTCTCTTTCCTTCAAGCTTAGAGGCTGAAGAGTTACCCACTAATGTGCACTTAAAACCTACCCAAATTTACCCAAAGCACAAACTACAACAGACTCGTACAATAGTAAAATAGTTTCCACACTAATATAAACTTAATTATGTGATGCAATTGTTGTTGCTAATATCTTATCGCAACTTCCCCGCGTGAAAAAAAAAAGTCTCTCATCATATGAATGGCTATTCATAATTCAACGCTTATATTAATTTGTTTTGTGTATATCTGCAGAGATGGCATAGGTTGTCATTAATATAAGAATCATAAATATTATATTTCTTTTGACAACATATTAGCCTTGACAATATTGCTTGTTGTCATTAATACTAAACAAAAATATTTATATTTATTTTGGCTACATATCAACTATGGCATTGTTTTGTTTTATTTTCCTTTGGAGTATTATTGAGGGTTTTTACAAAAAATTGTTTATATAACAAATATATGTATTTCGAAATTCCAAAATTTTAGACAATGATATCCTTAATTTGCCAACCATGTAAGTTGTAGCACTAATTGATAATACATGTATAAGATGTAAATATGAATATGAATTTATTTAAATTATTTATTATCATTACAAAGCTATGTGTAATATACAATAAATATGTATAACAATAAAAATAAACACATAATGAAACATATGTATTGGGGATGAAGACTTACTAATGGTCTGTTCTAGATAATTAGAGGCTTAACGCACATTAGGGATTTTGGCTTAGTCATCCTTTGGACACTCAAAGACTTGGAAAAATTGTTCAAGGAATCTGCATTTGCATGGAATTGAAGGGCTAAGAATATTCAGAGTCCAATCAAGTAAGGAAAAGATAGCAAATGAATTATGAATAGGAAATAATGACAAATTTAAGAATTACTAATAAATTGAACACAACAGATGGGCCAGACTCATCTCTCCTCTCTTTGGCAAAAAGTCCAAGTAATGAGAAGAGATATTTGTATTGAAACATTAATTAGTAGAATTACAATCAATAAAAAATTCTAATTGATACCTATAAAAGAAAATTCTCAACATACAAAGTCTTTTAACAACTTTAAGTCATCTTTAAACCCATTTAGGTTTATTAGATGTCATTCAAGCTATTCAATATTTTACTAAAAATTGAAATCATTTCAATTTATCTACAATCATTTAAGTTATAATTTTATTATACTAAAAAAATGAAGAAGGAATCTTCATGCTTAAAATAACTAATCAAAATTCATATAAAATGGGTTTAGATGTCGAAAGTTAAAGAATATTATTCATTTTCTCTTCGTGTAGCTCTTACTGGATTTTTCAAATGGATATTGGACCAGCAATTCCACGGACTTAGTACACTTAGAGGCTACTTTTAATTTAACATATTTGTGTCATTCTATCAGTTAGGTTCATAATTTTTTTTTTAACTATCGGTTTTAAGTAACATTTATATTTCCAATTTTAATTAATAGTTTTCAAATTATTGGATATTTTTATAATTGTTTTGTGTCATTTTGCTTTGGATTGTTATTAAGGTTTTTGATGAAATATTGTTCATTTGACAAATTTTCATATGTCAAAATTCTAGAATTTTAAGCAATGATGCATGTGATTTGTTATCATTTAAATCCTACTAGTAATGATGTAGTGTAATATACAACACAATATGTATAATCATAAAGATAAACACATAATGAAACAAATGTTTATTGAGTGTAAAGACGTGTTGATGGTCCGTTCTAGATAATTAGGGGATTAGCGCCTATTAGAGGTTTTGGGTGAGTGAACCTTTAGCCACTTGAAGACATGAGATTTTTTTTTTTTTTTTTTTTTTTTTGAGAAACATAAATTGGCAGGTCATTTAAGGGGTGAGAACACTCATAATATAAGGGTTTAAAAAACTTTAACTCTAGTAAAAAAAAAGGTAGATAAGAGATGTAAAGACCAAATTAAAGATCTCGCAGCTCAAGCCCATTTAGAACAGTGAGTTGTACAGTTCAGCTTTGGCCCAAATCAATAAAATTTGTAAGAGAGGAAAACAAACAACAAGAGAAGGCTCTGCCCAAGGATGAAAATAAGAAAGAAAGGGCTGATGCTATAGAATAGATGAGCAAATGTCTCCCTACAAGCCTACCTGCGGAGGCCAATGTTATACAAAAAGTTGCACTGTTCACTCTCTTCTCTTTATGTTCTTCTCGTTTCTTTTTTTTCTTTTTGATACTTGTTTTTGGATGCCCTCCCTTCTTTGAAAAGAATCTTTTTCTTATATACTTCCCCTTTCTTCGCATCCTGACCTTCCATCTTTACCCTCCAAATTTCTCTTTGTGACACTTGTCCCTTTAAACATTTGAAGAAGGTGCTAGATGCAGTTTGCTTAGCTGTGAATTACACTGTTCAGGTCACTTCCTCATCAATGTAGCTAATAAAACTATTGCCCACCATTTAATGCGGAGGCAACATGCTACTTCTCTCTAGAAACTTCCCCTACTCCTCATGATTCTCTTTCCTTAGCCAATCCTTCCTACTTGAAGCTCTTAATAACCTTTTGCCTCTTTATCTCCCCTCCTCTGGCGAACTCCTTCCTCGGGCGTATGATGCCCCAAAACCTACACTACAACCTAACAATCCCTTCTTTGGTCCTCGGGCCCCCACAAGAGAAATGACTTGTCGATATTGTATTTTTTCGATCTCGATTAATGTGTTAAGAATTTCGATTTAAACCCTAAAAGGGTGAAAATCACGTTTTCAAAAACCAAAAATCAGGAACTATATATATAAAAAAATCATATTTATCCTGATTGGACGCCAAAACAAACCATTTTAACGATCCAAGATTTCAAAATCTCAAACTTACCATTTTTGGCTAAGTTTGACAAACCATGACTAACCATAATTGGGATTGGTAAAAAAAGTATATTTTTTGATTCGATCGTTGTAAACACCTCATTTTGTACCTCTTATGACTCGAGGCTCCCATTCCCCAATTATGACATCACTCGAAGGTCTAGGGTTGGTTTAGGGTCTAATCTTGTGAATATTTAGCTTGAAGGATGTTTTGGTAAAGAAAAACCTGCAGGAAACCCTAAGTATGTGCGCACATATTTCATGCATACGCACATATACAGAAAACATGCATACGCATACCTCGTGTATGTGCACGCATGTAGGGTTCCAAAAACACTTGCATGGAAAGTTTTGATGAAAAATTGTGTAGAGTGAATCCCACATTTGCTGGGAGCCGCCCTACACCCCTTTATGATCACTATAAAAAGTCCTAAAGGCTTTTTTTTTCCAAAAACATGCCGAATTCATTGAAAAATAGTGAATTAAAGAGGGAGTTTTTATTCTAAACATCATCAAGTTAAAGTTTTACTTGGTTGAGACCTATTTTTGTCTTGACCTTCGAGTTTTAAGTTTACTAACCTTCTTGGTTTTGTCTCTCTCATTTTTGTTGTTTTGTTTGTTTTATTGCTTTATTATTTTCTTTGATATTTCTATTGTTAGTTTAGGTTGTTTAGTTTTCATATTTGAAGCATAATAGGTTGCATTTAGTTGTTGTTTTTTTGTGCTGTTTTTGGAACAGAGTTTCTAGGTAGGTATGTGTGTGCATGCTTCATGCATGCGTACGCATATTCGTGCCCAAAAATCTATAATTAGGGTTCTTGATGTTTTATTTGTTTTTGTCTTGTTTTTCCTAACCACCTTTTTGCTTCCTTTTTCTCTCACTCTCTCTCACTTTTTTTTTTTTTTTTTGTAAAAATCCTAAATTTTAGCTAAATTTAAAAAAGTTTTTCCTAACTACTTTCTGCCTCCTCCACATTAAAAAAATAGCTATTTTTTTGATTAAGTCTCTCTCTCTCTCTCTCTCTCTCTCTCTCTCTCTCTCATTAGTCATCTAGGGAAAAAAATAATTGTAGTAAATAAAGACACGGAGGTTTAACTTAATCCATTACCAAGTAGTTATCTAAAATTTTATCCAAAAAATAAAATGCAGTTATCCAAATTTAAAATTGTACCAAAACCCATTATGAAACACTAAAAATCCAAATTCAAAACTCAAAAATCCATCTCCAAACCCACTACTACAGTTATATGTACTTTTTTTTTTCATTTTACATGTCTCTCTATCTCTATCATCTTCTCTTTTTCAAATTCTAAAAAATAAATCCAATCCTGCACATCTATTCTCGTATTCCCACTAATTTCAAAGAAAGAAAATCACTCAAAACTCAATTAGGAAGGTATGAACATAACATTTGTTTTTAATAAATTTCATTATATTGCTTTCTCATTCTCTAATTGCTCCATAAAAAAAAAAAAAAAGAGCGTCGTACGCGAAGCGCGTGCGATCACAACATTACAATTTACCCTTATTTTAAAATGAAGGGTTGAATGTATTATAGAAATTTTAGGAGTTTTAGTTAATATTTCATTAAATTTGAAACAATCATTCCCACACCTAATTTCATAAGTTGTTAACTTATGTAATTGTGAATGGTCATTGTAAAATAGTGGGTTGCACAAGATAGAAAATATTTATTACTCACAGAATCACAATCACACAGGTTAGTAAGTTGTGATATTGGGTCTATAAAAAATATCTTAATATTTTAAGTTCTTAAGTTTTAAGTTTTTAACTGTACCCAACTGAAAAATGTAAATTTTAATCTCATCAATTTAATTCATACCATTAGGAAAAGTTTTAACAAGCTCACAAATTCTATGTTGAAATAATTCTAATGATAATCAAGAAATTAAGAAAATAGGAAAAGCAAAAGCCCTTCACGACCCCCGAAGTATTAGTAAATGACGTAAATACCCCTGGGGAAATGAACAGTAGTGTGACACTGACGAGTGAGTGAAAAGTGAAAACTACTTCAGATCTCAGAGACCTTCCTTGACATACTAGTATATGATTTAATAGAGGACAATTCACTTAAAAAGAACTGACGTAGTTGAGCCCAATTACTAAGGTTTTAAGGTATTGTAGATTGAGCTTTGATGTTTCTAAAATTGTTGTGTGGCTTTATGTCTCATATGGAGCAAAATTAATCAAGGCACAATTATGGGCAAGGAAGCTACCTCTGATAGAAAATTGAAATCTTATGATGTTCGCTAGTGTTAAATTCAGTATGTAACCCCCCCCCCCCCCCCCCCCTCCTCTCTCTCTCTCTCCTTCTGGTGTTCTAAAGTTATATTTTTATATGTTTGCATCTAGGTTCTAGCTTTGAACTTATGATGGAAGTTCAAGATCACAATGAGCATAATGAAGAAAAGAGATGCTTCCACCACCTGTTGGAACCTTTCAGACGCGTGAAGAACTTCTCAAACATGTTCGTGACTTTGCCCTGACACAGGGTTATATGGTATCCATTAAGGATTCTTCAAAGGATAGGTATGTAACCATTGCTTGTGATAAAGGTGGTGTTTATCGTAAAAGGCTTAAGAATGGTGAAAACATGCGTCAAAGAAAGACTGCTTCTCGGCTTACCAATTATCCCTTCGAAGTTGTGGGCAAAAAGGATGATGACTTGTGGATGCTAACCATTAAGAATGGAGAACACAACCATGAACCTTCAAAAGATGTCTCTGACCACCCCTCCTGCCGTCGTTTTACTGAAGAGGAGGTGTTATTAATAAGAGAAATGACTGCAGCTGGTAAAAGGCCACGTCAAATTCTCAAAGCTTTAAAGCAACGAAATCCAAGTCTTATATTCAAGGAATGTTTACAATGTCAAAGCTAAGATCCGTCGAGAGAGTGAATCAGGTGAGGAATATCCAAGGTATTTTTTCATGGTTCTTTCACTTTTCTATCCTTTTCTGTTCCAAATTCAACTTTATCTTGTTGGCTTGGCACTTCTGTTTCGATGTGCATAAATCACTCTCAGGCTAAGTGGCAAATCTAACTGTTTTATAGGAGTCTACAGGGAAAGAAGGGGAAGGTAGTAAGGGGGACTGCATAAGTGCATTTAAGCTTAGGAATAGCAATGGGATGGTCAATGATATGGTTGATAATGTGATTTACTGTATATATCTACACAACAATACCTATCAAAAAATCTACACAACAATGTAATGTATAAGTTGACTTTTTGTCATTTTGTCAAATCATCGTTTTAATTTAATTTTTAAAGTTACAAATAATACTAAAACCATGTTAGTGTTAACTAATTAGAAATTTAGGATTCACTTTCCTTTGGATAAAACAAATTATGATAAAATTAGGTTTCATTTTCTTTAAACTAATTCAAATTAAATTGGGCTTTTTTTTCTTTTTCTTTTTTTGTTTTCAAAAAATTATCTAATTTAACTTATTTATAATAATTATTAATTAAGTATGTATAATATATAAGAGTGAATATATTTTATTGAATTTTTTCATATGTTACATGGATTAGCGACTAGTTGTAAACATATATTAGAATGGGTAGGAATTTGGACTTACAAACCCAAAAGGCGGAGAAAAAAAAGTTCCACAGGTTTCACTTGCTAAAGTCTGTTATAGTCATTGACAGTAAAAAGAATGCAACAGTCCTTAAAAAGGAGGTAAATTTCATGACGCCGGGTTTCGCAAAGTTTGTTTCAAAGTTCATGGGCCATGGCCATGAGGTGAGGGACATAAACAAAAGTGTCACAGTTAAATGGGCTGCCAGAGTTCATCCGGGGCCCAACTAATCGCCATTGATAATGTCACCAATCATTTGCGTAATTCTGACTAAAAGAAAGAAATGGGCCACTTACTGTGATTTTTGAACACCCCGAAAAAGAATTGGGCCCACAACACCCCTCTCTTCCTTCAAAAGAAAAAGATAAAAAAGAAATATCTCTGATGGATTGGTGGGCCTCTCCTTGTGTAAAAAGCTTCTACACCTTCAAAACATCCTTATCTTCTTTATTTTTCTTTTTCCATTTTAAAGTACTCTAAAAACTAAAAATTATTGTTACTTATTAGAGATAATACAAAAATATTATTATTAGTTAAATTTTTTTCCCTTTAATTTGTAATTTTTGAAAATTCAATTTGAATTAAACAATAAAGATCATTTTGCAAGGATAAAACTTTAGTATATGATCAGGTTTCACAATTAAATTTAAATTAAATTTAAACAGTGTTGTCTTTTAATCAGGAAACTTAAATGTCTACACATTTTTTTTTTTGGGATTTAAATGGTAAAAAAATGGACATCAAAGAGTGTTCTATTAGATAATGTCAAATTTAATGTGTTGATGAGGGTTTCATACGTATGGTTTGACAATATGATAGTAAGCAGTAACTAGTAAAATGAAAATCTGTACAATTCTCAAAGCGTATTGGAAGCCAAAAATAGTGGTTGTACGTACTTAAATTAAAACCTTGTCATCTACACAAGAAGGACGTTGATACATGCATCCTCCTCATGCATGCATAGGATAATTATTGCATGCATGTACACACTATACTACACACATGTCATGTTAATGCATAGGATAATTACTGTCTGGCTCTCTTTTTGTGTATATATATAAATGATAGTAGGCAAGAAAGTGGAGGCATCGTGTTCTTCATCAGGTTCAATGGCCATGAACATGGACGGTTGTGGAAGCGGGGTCACGGGAGTGCAGGTGCAGCAAAATGGTGAAGATGGCCGCGTTAGCGTGTCACCATTATTGAATGAAGAGGTGTACTTGGAGTTGGAGAGCAAAGCAGTGAGTGATACGAAGGCTTTAGCAGTTGAGCTCTGCCGCCACTTCTACTCGCTTGGCTGGCTTTCTGGCACTGGAGGCAGCTTCACTCTTAGAGTCCACCATCACCATGACGCCGTTTCTACACCTTCCCATCTCATTGTCATGTCCCCTTCTGGTATGGAAACACTACTGTAACTCTCTCTCTCTCTCTCTCTCTCTCTCTCTCTCTCTATATATATATATATATATATATGCAAGCACGTGTGTTTACTGCCCATGTGCATGCACGTTGCTGTTGCATGTGTTTATGGTTGTACTACTAGTTTATTGCTTCATTTTAGAGTATAAGTGCATCTTATGTAGGTGTTCAGAAGGAGAGAATGGTTCCAGAGGACATGTATGTGCTATCTTCGGATGGGTTTGTATTGACGACACCCGTTTTTAAGTCATATACCCATGCCGCTCCCAAGTGTACTGATTGTGCTCCTCTTTTCATGAAGGTAACTGCTGATTTTTTTTTCTCTCCCTTTTTTTGAACTGTAATCTACTCTAGGGACTTCCATCTCATTTGGAATATTGAATGGATGAAATTTTCCTCCAAACTAAGTTAGAGGAGTGGTAGCAGTTTATAAGGCTATCCATATGTATTAAATCTCATGATTGATTAAATCGTTTAAACAAGTAACAATTATGTTCATTTGAGGCAGATCCTATCACCCATTAAGAAATTCTATCAACCATATTCAGGAAGGTTCTGATCCCTTAACATCTTTATCGAACAATTGGAATCTCTTGAGCTAACGACTCAGTTGATAACCCTCTATATTAGTACAAAAACTTGCAACAAAGTCTGCCAAGTCTTTAGTTTCTCAACTTTCTCTGTTGAGTACCTTAAAATCCTTTATTTTCTTTTTCTATTATTTGGTTGATCTATCTAAAGCTCGTTCTTTTTATGTAGAGAATATGGTTTGTATATGGTCATAGTCATTGAGCAGTAATTGATGGGCTGATAAATATCACTCTCTCTGTTCCTCAAAGATTGTTTGCGTTTCCCATTTGTCCCCTATGAATGTTTGTCAAATTGAAAAGTCAAGGCTGATCTTCTTTCAGTTTCTTGCATTCTCTGCATGCCCAAGTCTTCTTATCCTCTGTTTTCTTCATTGCTTTTAAAATAAAAACAATGGGGACAATGTTTTTAAAGTCAGTAAATGAGGAAGTACGTTTTTCACATACAATCTCTTCAAAATGTTGACTTTTTTGTACGAGGAAAATATTTGTAGCATGAAGGGAATATTACTGTTGTTGTTTAATTGTTTTTGCTCTTTGAGCAGTGATTATCCATCTTCTCTATGTTATTCAGGTATATGAAATGTGTAATGCTGGGGCTGTTATTCACAGTCATGGGATGGAGTCTTGTCTCATTACAATGATCAATCCTCTCTCCAAAGAATTTCGAGTAATCTTTTGAACGATAGAAATATTACTGGGAGTGAAAAATTCAATTCTTGCTTTTCCTTGTTTTTCTATGACTAATTTTTGTTTTTGTTTTCCCATTCATTTTCATTGATCAACTAATCAAATTGATATATTCTTTGTAGATTGCATTTGCATTTTGTTTGCCTTTGGTTTATTCTGACTTAGCCAAATAATTCGGAGGATTTTGGCAACAGTGTTTTTGCAGAAATAAGACATTTATTTTAAGGAGTTCTGTAATCTCTCTGCTGTATTGAAAAGAGTGTTAACAATGTAATGTCAATCAAAATGTTAATATTTATATTTTTTGGTTATTAATAAAAAAATACAAATTTCGAGCAATGGATTGATATAGGTTTTGGACATTTATATTTTCTTCTTACTGGTAAAGAAAAAACATTTATATTTTAGATATAAATTCGGGCATACACCTTGTTACATTTATCCCAATCTTCTAATGGATACAAGCCTTCATTTCCTACCTTGATATTTACATTATAATTTTAATTTTTACTAATGCTAGTTTTGATATGTAAGAATTTAGTATGTTTTCCTCTTTCAAGTAAGATTCAGATTTGATCTAAGCTCATATTTTGTGTACACATGATCTCATCGTCCTGACACAATGTTGATTTTATGCATATAGTTACCAGTGATTTTCATTTTGCATATGCGGCATTGATGATTTATACCAATTAGATAAAGAAATTGCTTATGACTTCCATATGTTATTTTAATTATAGTCTGGGAATTGAAACTTGCATGTGTTCTTTGCTATCTTTCCATCTAGTATTTCAGTTGAATCTTTGAGACACTGTTTACCGCTTTTCCCATAATTTTGCAGATAACTCATATGGAAATGATAAAAGGAATTTGTGGGCATGGTTATCATGATGAGCTTGTGGTCCCTATTATTAAGAACACTGCCCATGAAGGGGAGCTCTTGGAATCTCTAACTGAAGCAGTACTTTTCTATCTTTAAACTGAAGCTTCAAAACCATTTTAATAAATTGTGTAAACCACATTTTATGTTTTCGATTCATACTTTCTTGTATTTTATTGATGTCTTAGAAGTTTCTGATAAGTAATTTAGTTTGAAATTTCCTGCTGTCTAACAGTTAGATCTTTAATTAACTCCCTGTAATTGGTCATACTTGCTGGTCAAGACTGAGAATTATTTGTCTTACAGATCAGAGCTTATCCCAAAACAACAGCTGTACTTGTACGCAACCATGGGGCGTTTATATGGGGAGACTCGTGGGTTAGTGCAAAGACTCAGGTCTGTCATAGAAAAAGGAAAATTCTTTAACCACATTGATTATGAATGTCCCAAACCTTTTGTTTAAATCTTCCTTTATTTACAGGTGAAAGATAAAACATTCCTGAAATCTGCATATAACATATTTCTCCACAATCTGCATATGACATATTTCTCCACTTGCAGAGATGATTTCTGAAATCTTTTGGGAACACAAGCTTATTGACCCTTTCTAATGATTGGAATCATTAGAAGGTTAGAATTATTGCAGATTTCATCAATGAACATGGAGCTTGGTCATGTTTGCCTATGTTCCATGTGTTTTTGTTATAATTCCAATAGTCTTATTGGATGTAACTCCCCTAAATGCTATGTAGGGGTGCACACACGTTGGTTAGGCTCTCAACCTGAGCATGATCGGGTTTGAGACTTTAACACTGGATGCTGATCAATATCATTAGGTAATTGACTGATGGTCTATTTTGGATTGATTGATGGGCCAGTCAGTTTCATTGGATGCCAGCGAGGGAAGAACAGACGGGCTACTGAACAAACCACCAACATGCTTTGATTTGTGCACAAATGAGATAATCATATCAACCAAGGTGAAAGTTGATGGAATAGAACTTGGCTGGATTCAGCAACAGTTGCTAGGAAATTGTTGGAGATCGTGTAAAAGCATGTTTGACAGGAAGGTGAGGCAACAGAGAGTGAGAGAGGTGGGGGGTAAATGGAAAGATCAGGCTGGTTGGGAGGGACGTGTCAAAAGATTAGAGGGGGCGGTGAAATCTCATGCACCCAATGAGATTAAGCCATGTTCACAGCAAACAACGCTAAAAGGGGGTTGGATCAGATTCTTCAGTTCAAATTCCGACATCCGACAGAATTCTGGGTCTCGCATTTAAGATTTGTTCCTACTGACCCATTTAGTAGAACTTCCTAAAATCTATGGGTTGGGTGGTTTTGTCAGGTGGGGCTAATTGTTGAGCATCCCTTATGTCATGTTAAGAAGATAAGTAGAAATAAATGGAATGAGAGGATTTGAAACGAGGAAATCCAATTAAAGATAGATGTGACTTGTATCGATGAGAGAACAAAAAAAATGGTAGAAAAAGACAAAAAAGAACTTTAAAAGAAGTAATTAAAAAGGACATGTTAATTAAGTAACAGAGACTCTATTTTGTTAGATTTGATGAATTCTTGTACTTTTATTTAGATTTGATAGATTCTTGTGCTTTGATAGAACATATTTGAACTAACTATGCTCTGTAACTGGCTCGATTACAACAAAGTTCTTAATTATCAGATCTTGGCTGTTGAAAATTGATAGTTATCATGTTCTTTTCCCCTAATTCATAAGTTGCTATATCAGGCTGAATGTTATCATTATCTCTTTGATGCTGCTATCAAGCTTCATCAGTTGGGGTTGGATTGGTCTACTCCAAGACATGGTCCCATTCGCAATGTCAGTGGATTTTGGGGATGCAGTGGGAATTTTAGCAGAGCACTGAAGACTGGGGCTTTGAGTTTGGATGACATGATTGAACCTTCCCAAGTAAGTTTGGGATGCTCTCTCCGTCCAAGAAGGAATATTAGGATTAACAGTTTCCCAATACTGTTATCTTGCATTACGCTAGTAGCTCATTGAGGTGGGAGATTGTTTTCTTTCTTTCTTGGTATCATATATATTTTCCTTTTAATCTCATGCTGTTTATTGTGCAGCACTGTGTGCTTCTTGACATTGAAGGGACAACAACTCCTGCATCTTTTGTTAGTGATGTTCTTTTCCCCTATGCCCATGATAATGTGGGAAAGCATTTAGCTGCCACATATGACAGTGAAGAAGCTCAAAATGATATCAATTTGCTGCGTTCTCAAGTAAGATTCTTTTGCTCTCCTTTATTATCTTCAACTTTGTAGTATTTTAAGGGTGAGTTTGGTGCAGCTTTTTGAAGTTGAGTTTTTTGAAAAAGTGGAGTTTTCAAAAAGTGCAGTATGAAAAAGTGCTTTTTTTAAATGCTGAGTGTTTAGTAAAAGCTGTTAAAAAGTGATTTTTGAAAAAACTGAGTATTTGACTAGAACTTATAAAAGTAGCGGTTTGAGTTATAAATTACCAAAAAGGACAATGTATATATAAGAGTATCTCCAGCAGGTTAGACAAATTTTTGTATTATTTGGACAATCAACAATGACATTTACCTTTTGCCTACTCACTTTTTTAATCTTTATTTTTTAATCAAATTTATTTTTTTTAATCTTTATTTTTTCTTTTTCTATTTATTCTCAACAATTTTTTTTAACAAAAAGTGTTAAATCCACAATATTTTTTGCAATATTTTCACAAGAATTATAACAAAATCTTATATGGAAAGTTGTTACTAGTTCTAATTTGAACCCACGACTGAAATTATATTTTGACTCACCAATATTAGCTAATTACTTAAAATTTATTGTGAAAATATTGTGGTAATATTTTTAAATTGTAATTTCTTATTCTTTGCCTTTCTTTCGTCCATACATTTCCTTTTTTTTTTCTCTTGCATTTTGTCCACCACACACGTATACCCATAGGATTCCATCCTCTCTTTTTTTTTTTTCTTTACTTTCCACTTGATTCCAGAACCTCCCTCGCTCTTTCTTTCTCCAGCTCTCTCATTATCCACTCTTTTTTTTTTCTTTTATTCTTTTTTCTACTTGATTCCATAAATTCTCTAGCTCTCTCTGTGATACGTCTCACATAATCTTGCTTGTCTTTTGGTGTCATTATCTTCAAACACACACAGACACGCATGGAGAGAAAGGAGAAATCACCTTTGCTCCACCACACTGCCACCGCTCCTCCTCCTCACTGTGGAGTGCTTGCGACTAGGGGTTATATCAGCTTCTATTTTTTTTCTTTGTTCTTGATTAGTTGTTGTTTTCGATTTTAGATTTGTCAGATTGGCTTCTATTTTTTTTTCTTGATTATTTATTGTTGTTCTAATTTTTTTTTTCTATTCTTGATATGCCGTTGTTGTTGTTTTGATTTTAAATTTGTTGTTTAAATTATATTAGTTTTATGAGAGCAAGAATTTTTTTTGCTTTTATTGTTGTGGTTTGATTAATTTTAAAATTATGTTTTTGAGTTTGTATTTTGATTATGCTTGAGTTTATAGATGATTGAAAGAAAGATGGTTTGCCCAAGATCAAAAGGTAAAGTTAGATTTTTAGTAAAATGTGAAGGATAATTTGGTAATTACTCAAGATCGTCCAACGGATATATGACAACGCACACGGACTTTGCTCAAAATGGACCTCTGAGCTCCTTTTATGGCTTGCGCGTTCTCTTCACAAACCCAAAACGCAACTTTTTCGAAAAAGTTGCGTTTTATACTAATCAAACGGGCTTTGGACATTTACTTTTTTCAAAACGGACTTTTTGGACTGAGAAAGTTGAAACAAACGGGCACTTACTCTTTTACGACGTGGTGCACATGTTTTATAGGTTTCCACACCATGTGTGCAGACCATGCATATATAGGAAATTGTATGCATTACATAGTTTGTGCTACTCCACCTTAATCTATGGTTGGTTCAATGAAATAATAATTTATTTACTTCTGGCTGATTTACTTTTCCTACACCCCCTCCCCCTCCACCACGACCCAAAAATAAATAAAAAGAAAAACGAAAAGGAAAATCGTCGACCAAAAAATCTCAATGGATATAGTAGTATGTTTACCTAACTCCATATATTTGGCATTTCGCAAGTGCATGTGAATCTTTCTCATGCTGAGAGAGAGCGAGTATGGGGTCACTAGTGATTGTTTGTGATGAATGTATATTTGACATTGCTGGGCCAAAAAAAAAGAAAAAAAAAAAAAGAAGAAGCAAATATTAGATCAACTTTTGTCAACGGGTTCAGCAAATTTGGCTTTTCTTGGACAGGTTCAAATTGATTTGGAACAAGGTGTTATTGGTGCTGTGCCAATCCCGCTAGATTATGTTGGGAAAGAGTTGGTGATTGCATCTCTGGTTGCTAATGTGACAGCGATGATTAGGGCTGATAGGAAAGTCACTTCCCTGAAACAACTGCAGGTAGGTTTACTCTAGGTGTAATCTTATGGGTCTCTCTTTTGAACCTAGATTGTTTTCTCAACATGTTACTACATGCCCAGGGTCATATTTGGAGAACTGGATTCCAAAGCAATGAGTTTGTGGCTATTGTATTTGATGATGTAGCAGAAGCTCTTGCGAGGTGGAATGCTTCAGGCACAAAGGTGCATCTGAAACTTCTCCTGAATCTAGCATTCTAGCTCTAAGAATACCCAATATTTGTTGTTGAACGGTTTTAACTCCTACAATGATTGTTTTTCACTTTAGCACTTTGCTGTTCTTCACCATCGGATACATAGAGCTGAAGCTTGTGCTTGAAAACATGCTACTGGTGACTAATAATGCCCTTGTTGGGGTTTCTTGAATACAATCTGAGCTACACTCACTAAGTTATTTCTGTTGTTTATAAAAGCTGATTATTTACCTCCAGAAAAGTTTTTTCTTTGGTGTTCTAAATTTTAGGCTGCTAATATACTACACTTCATTAAATGTGAGGATAACTATTGTTTCTCTCTCTTGTTTAAGGTGTACATATACTCTAGTGTTCTTAGGGAGGCTCAACAGCTTCTATTTGCCAATTCTAACTATGGTAACTTGAAAAAATACTTATGTGGATTCTTTGATTCCACAGTGGGGTATGTTTTCTTAATGCATCTTACTAATTTCAGATATTGATTTTTTTTGTTTGTTCGTAATTGAATAAAGTTCATCTCATAACCTTATGTGCAGAAACAAAAGAGAGACACGTAGTTACGTTGAGATTTTGAAAACAGTGGGAATAGATAGGCCTGCAGACATGTTATTTGTGACAGATGATTTCCGAGAAGCTGTGGCTGCAGCTGCTGCAGGTAATGAGTTGCTTGTGGCTTTAAAATTTACTTTCATACTTGTGCTCTGTGTGGCAAATTGTACTTATTTATATTGAGTTTTTCCGTCTTACTTTATTAGTATGAGACTTGAAAGTTGTAGATCAAGATTGCAAATTCACCTGGTTTTAAGTTTTAACGGGTTGGGGTTTGGCACAGTGTGAGTAATCTTTTTTTTTTTTTTAATTGTTCTTCTTTTGGAAGTACTCTGTATATTATTTTTTTCTACATACTTTTGCTTCATATTAAGCAAAAGTATGTAGAAAATTCTTTATTCTAAATTTTGATTTTTTAAAATTAAAAGTTCAGCAGTTTATTTTGTATTAAGTAAGGGTTCTCAATGTAACTCACTAGATAATATGAGTTCAAGTTTTGATGAGAGAACTTATTCAAGTGAGATCTATTGAGGCCGGCCCCTTAAGCTTTTGCTATATATTACTCTTCATCTGTTTTTATTTTATTTTAAATCATCGTTGAGAATCACTAATCAGTATCTTTGTTTCACACTATGTTTCAGGTTTGGAAGTGATACTGTCCATCCGACCTGGAAATGGATCTCTGCCACAGAATCATGGGTTCAGAACAATTGAATCGTTGCTGGAAATCCAGCACTAATATATATATAATTGTAATTTTATAAAATAATGCTCAATTTTTATCAGTGCATATATATGTATTCAATTTCAGTTAGCCTTGAACTTGTGTTATGCATGGACATTTTTTTTACAAGAATATAGTCGGCATTCAAATTTGTATACAGCTATATATTATCATTAAATTGTAGATTTAATATGATTAAAAAAAATGTAGATTTTCCTTCTCAAAAAAAAAAAAAAAAAGATTTAATATGTTTGTTTTATTAATACAGATTGAACATCTGAAAACATAACAATGGAAATCGCCTGTAATTATTTACTTGTAATTTTTTTTTTTACCAATTTATGTACTTGTATCTCATCAAAAAAAAAAAAAAAAAAAAAAAAAAATTTATGTACCTGTAAATCAGATAGACGAAATCTGCTTGCTATTCTCTTGTATATCTATAATCTATATCTATTACCTATATAAAGAGCGCGAATGCGCCTGTGAATAGTGCTTTTGTCGAGCACTTTGCTTGCTATTTGTTTATTGTTTGTGAGTTTGTTTTGTCTTTTCATAAACCTGTAAACAGTGCTTTGTCCAACAGTGCTTTGTCCAACACCTTCTTGCTTTTTATTTATTGTTGTTTGTTTATTTTTTGTGGGTTTGTTTTGTCTTTTTCATAGTGCTTTGTCCAATACCTTTTTGCTCTTTGTTTATTATTTGTTTAATAATTGCAATAACCTTTTTACCCTTAATATACAAGTAGGTTAAATGCATTTGAGGTTTGTTTTGTCTTTTGACCCTATTTTATTTGATCATATCTCTTTGTTAGCTTCTTTGGTCAGCCAACTACTCCGGACACGAACACAATAGTTAGAGTTATCTCTATTGATGAACACAAACACAGGATCCAAATAATTGATATAAGGTTAGAGATAAGAAACATGAAAGAAAAAAAAAAAGCCATGAGCAAATTGAACCCTGAGGTATAATACAAGCACACTTATAAAATTCTATTTATTTGTTTGTTAAACTTTTGAAGATATAGTTTAATAGTTCATAAATCTCTTGTTTTGAATATGTTTGAAAATATACGAAATTCTCACATTATTACTCTAATGATAGGATGGAATACAAAATTTAGAAAACATTACAAGGCTTTCTTCCGACCAAGAGTTCATTATTCATCTAAAATCTACAAGCTATGATGTTTGTGGAGAAACGCACAATAGATTTAATATTGTTTCCATCTTTGATGTGCCAAATGAAAGTGAATGAATACAAGTTATTGTGACAAATAAATTAATATGTATATGTGTTTGAGAACTTCACTAGAGGTTAGGAAAAAATGAAATTTTGAACATCATGAAAGACAGATAGAGGCATAATTGTTACTCAATTATGTATCAATTTGTCTTCCATTCTGTGGATCAAATGTGTAGATATGGATACATTCATTCTTTTAGACCTCTTTTTGTACATAATATAAACTCATCTTTATAAATTACGCTTGTGATATTGAAGCTGTGCGGGCCAAATAAGAGGCTACTGAACTAGGCCTTTACTTGGGCTCACAACTTATTTGTGAAAATGGGTTTGGGATTTCCTACAATGGGTTGCTCATCATACTGAGGCCCAACGGTAATTCCTCATCTTCTCAGTTATTTCACTCTTTTTTGTTACTCTCCTCTCCCTCCCCTCCTTCCAAAAAGACCCCCCCACATCCTCTTCATTTCCTTTTATTTATAGCTTCAATCAAGTGGAGAGATCATGATTGCTCTGTGGGATAATGGAAAAGGGGGTCCAATATCATCGTGGCTAAGTGGGAGTTTGGTAGTGAGTGGTGCATGGCAAGTTGAACACGGTGCTCCCAGGTGAATAAACCTCCACGGAGATGCTTTCCACTGAATGATGGCTCGTCCATCAGTTAATCGTGTGGGGTTTGAGCAATGGATGTTTTGCCGATCATGTCAATAGCATGATTCCCAGACACTCAACCATGCCTGACTCGGCCCAGGTTAAGGTGGAAAGGCCAGGCTTATGGACTGCTTGGCTAGATTTGACCCCAGCACCCGAGGCCCAAAAAGTGGCCAGCCTTGGGCCGTACAGAAGCTCTTTTTTGTATAAAGTCTAATATTATTTGCATTATTATTATAGTTAATTTATATAAAAAAATAAATTCCTATATTTAGATTTTGACATAAATATAGCATAAAAAATTATATTATCTACTTAATATAACAAATACTACATTTTTTTTTATGTATGTGATCTTTGACAGTAAAATATAAAAAATTAGCATTTAGTAGTAAAGTGACGGGAAGAGGGCTAAAGTTTATGTCTATAACATTACATCCATAGATTTGATAATATATCTGAATATTTTGAAACATTTAATAGTATAATTTCTAAGTAATCCAATAATTAAATAACTATAAATAAATTCTATTTCTAACCATAGATTGTGTCTATAACATTACTCCCATAAATTTGATAACAGTTACATAATTTGTGTCTGTAACATTACTCCTATAAATTTGATAATATGTCTGAATATTTTGAAACATTTAATAGTATAATTCCTAGGCTATCCAATAATTAAATAACAATAAATAAATTTTATTTCTAACCTTAATTATAATTTTTTTACTAGCTAACACGTGCTTCAAAACTAGTCTATATAAAAAATGAGAATTTGAGTGGTATTGTTTTGCACATAGACGGCGGTTTTGTCGAGTTATTCTGGTTTTGTTACTCAGACAATACCACTGAGAAGTTTTTAATATTTTATGGATAGAGAGATAGAGTTTGGTCTTTGGTGATACTGTGAGAGGAGGGAGAGAGAGCGTGAAGAGTGAGAAGATTATATTAGAGTATCCACATCAGTCAGTGGAAAGTCTTCTATAATATGAAAATACCTTCATTTTACACATTTTAGTCAAAAAACCACCCACACCAGTCTCTGTAAAATTGTGTATAATTGTGCAAAATTATACAAATGCTACAGTGACCGTGGATATATCCACGGTCACTGTAGACCGTGTATAGATTATTTTAATAATTTTTGTTCGCTCCTTTTTTTCTCTCTCTTCTCCGACTGCAAACTAACTCTCCCTCTCATCTCTCTTCCTCTGATAAACACATTCCACTGATACACATTCCACAGACACAAAATCAAAAATCAACTTCAAAAATCAACTACAAAAATCAAAAATCAACCACAAAAGAGAAGATCGGTGTTGATGGAGATCGGTGATGGGTCCGATCTTCTCTTTTGACGGAGATCGGTATGGAGATCGGAGATCGGTGATGGAGATCGGAGATCGGTGATGGGTCCGATCTTCTCTTTTGACGGAGATCGGTGATGGGTTGACGGAAATCACCCTCCCTCTCATGTGGATCGGTGATTCAGAGGAAAAAGGGGATGTTGATGGAGAGCTCTATGACGGGTATTCTGAGGATCGGCGTTAACCTGTGATGGGTTAACAGAGAAGAGGGAAGAAAATGATTCCCAAAGCAAAAAATAAAAAAAGAAGAAGGAGAAGAAGAAGAAGGAGAAGAGAGAGCGGCGGAGAAAGAGATAGGAGAAAGTGAAGAAGAACGGGTGGCATTCAGAAGAAAAGGAAGGGTTCGGTGGGGTAGGTGGAAAATAATAAAAAAAGTAAAGAAAAATGTTATTTTAATAAAAAAGTGTGTATAATAGATAAACTGATGTGGGGGTTTTATAAGAATGATAGTGTAAAATAGAAAAAGTAGCTTTTTTCGTGTAAAATAGATGATAAATTTACACGAACTGGTGTGGATGCTTTTATAGTGTGAAAAAATGGGTGATTGGACGTGATTTGATATGTGAATAGTTTAACTAATAGGACTTTAAATACTTTATTACCCCTAAGTATATGCATGGTACAAAGCACTGTGAGGTTTTTCATTTTGGTATGTGAATAGTTTCTTGGTCTTTTCATTTTGGTATTTCCTTTGAAATTTCGGCAACCTCTCTTGCTCACCCACTACTCTCAATTGTTTCTCTCTCTTGCGTTCAGCTAACTCATTTCTTTCAACACTGAAGGTATTTTTATTTTTATTTTCCTTCATCATTATTTGTTAAATTAGTATTTACCATTGCATTTTGTAGTTGAGAAAGTAGCAAACGAATTATATTGTTTGGGACCCCACCTCTAACATAATTTTTTTTACCCGCCAATAATAGTCTGTTGTTGAGAATTTGTTATAAAATTGTTGTGAAAGTGTTGTGAACTTAGCATTTCTCTTTAATAGAATTGTTGTTTACTTTTAAATATGATATTTCTTGTGCCAATAATAATTATGTTTACCTGTAATTGCTTTTGGTAATGAATACCTTACACATTTTTTGCATTGTCGTATTTAAGGATCAGGGCAATCAGGTTTAGGTAATTCTGTGACAATATCATTTGATAAATACAGGTAATAGATCTAGCTGACTTTGCATTTAAGTACTTCACTAAACATTTTATTTTAAGAAAGTTAACTTTTATTGAAGCAAGTTTTACACGCATTGTGTGGAATTCAAGTAAAAGCCCATTGTGTAGAATTCAAACAAAGGTTTGTGCACATGAAGGATTATTCATACACCGGAGAGAAGCAGATCGTGAACATAGAAATGATTGTTATCACTCTAGCAGCAATGATAGCATCTTTAGATTAAATTGAGCTTAGAGGTCTTGTATTTGCTCACTATTATATGTTGTAGGAACTGTAAATTTTTTGTTATGTTTGTAATATTAATCACTCGTGCACACCAAGCTATTGTTGTATATAGATTATTAGTGTACATTCTGAACGATATGGAGAAAATAATTTTTAATTAAAAAATGATATGAGAGAATCATATTATTTTTATTATTAATATTCTCTAACAATAATTTACACATGCCTTGCACGTGCTTCAAAACTAGTCTTGTTAAAATATCACAGTAACCTTTTGTTTTTCTTATGCATAATATGATTTATTTCCTTGTTATTGTTGCATTCATTATTATATTTGTATGCGAAAGTGCAATGGTGGAGTCAAGATTTCACTTTACGGCAGGACAAGATTAAAAGATAAGATCAAAGCAAAATTAATTTCAATAACATTGACTAATATTATTAAAAAAAAATAAAATAAACAATTATATACTAATGTAAATGTCATAGAAAATTTAATATAAATGTAAATAACTAGATTAAATCGATATGCTGCTTTGTCAAATTGTCTTTGTAGAAAATTATGACAATTGGTTGGTAAGGTCTTTGTTAAATTGTCTTTGTAGAAAGTTATGATTAATTGGTTGGTAAGATCTATATATCTTCGAATGTGATTTGTATCATAATGATGGTAAAAAAAAAAAAAAAAAAAAACTTCTTAAAATGGAAATCTACCGCAATATGAGTTTTTTTAGAATTATGATCCGTTCTCATTATTGTGATCTAGTCTTTCCACAATCTCAAATAACTACAAGTATATGACTTATAGCATTACACAAAAAAAAAAAAAAAAAAAAAAAAAAATTCATAGTTAGTAACAATCAAACTAAGAGACTAATTTAAATACATACAGTCTAAATATATAATTTGATTCCTTAAATAAATTGAGAAAAAAATTTATAGTAAAAGTATTAAGTATATATCAATATACATTAAAGTTGTATCATCAATGCCATGAATGCTCTTAACAAAATTATGTAGAATTTAACTTTCTATCTTTATTTTTCTAAGGAAGAGAAATTAAGAAGTTTTTAAAGAGTTTTAGTGCTATTCAGGAACACAAGTAGTGTTTTTATGTTATACTTATGTGGGACCTTCAAATTAAATATTTGAATGGCCATGAGAAAGAGAAAGGCCTGAAAGCCTGTGAATTGTCATGACAAAACTGTGTTTCAAGTGGACCTATTAAGCTTTGTTTTGTTCGGGAATAAGCCGAAAATGAGGAATTGGCAAAATGGCATATCATAAATCTACGTATACATATACATATACATATACATACATATTAATAGCCTAAAACTAAGAGAAAATCTAATTAGATTTTAATTAGATTCTTAATTTTGCGTCACGTATTTCATTTAATTTTTAATTTTGTGTGAAGTGAATTATTGAGTGTAAAAGTCTTAAGTCCAAATTCAATTAGATTCTAAATTAGATTTCAATTGGAGTCCAATTTTCCACCAAGTGTCCATCTAAGTTTTTAATTTTTGTGGTAAGTGAATTATTAGGTGCAAAAACTAAAGTCTAAAACTTATTAAATTTTAAATTATATATATATATATATATATATATTTAAAACTAGTGTGTAACTCCGTGCATATGCATAATACATTTAAAAACAATCACAATTATATATGAGATATTTTCAAGTAACACCTGGTGTAACTCTTTACACATATTTTAAATTATTAAATTTAAGTAGATCCAACAGTAAAAAAAAGGCTCTCATTAATGCTAATATTCTAATTGATCTCATTTATTATCTCTTATTTAATACATTTCATACTTGTTTTTAAAACCAAATAAATTTATACGTTCTCTCTCCACTACAAGGCTCTCTCTCTCTCTCTCTCTCTCTCTCTCTCTCTCTTTGCATGGCTCTTCCTCTATCTCCTCCATGGCCATGTCGCTGGCAGCAATACAAAATAAAAAGCACAGCCTGCCATAATTTTGTTTTGTTTTTCTACCAAGAACCTTAGCTATTAGTAACAGTCCAATTCGTGGACTTCAATGAGCTGCTATTATGGTTAATTCTGCAAGAAAAGAATGCAGAGATATTTGCAATGACGGTTTGGGCGATATGGACACAAAGAAACCAAGTTCAACTACGACAGAACGCTGTGGTGCTTCACCAGATTGCCAATCTTGCTAAAGAAAGGTATGCTGAATTTCTATCTTCTCAATCGTTGCCTGTTGTTCGTCAACCACGCACTAGGAGTCGCTGGCTTCCTCCACCAACAGATTTCATGAAAATAAATTATGATGAGGCTGTTTTTTCCAATGAGAACAAATCTGGTTGGGGGGTGGTTATCAGGAACAATTCTGGTTTGGTTATTGCCTCATGCTCCAAAAAATTGTCCTAAGCTTACACCTGGGAGGAAATTGAAGCACTTGCAGCGGTTAAGGCTCTTTCTTTTGCTTTAGAGCTGGGAATAACAAAGGCAGTGTTGGAAAAAGATTCGTTGGTTGTCTTCAAAGTTTTGATAAATGAAGATGGCTCCTTGGCTCCATATGAATTGTTGGTTGAAGATGCAAAGATTCTTTCTTAATGTTTTAATCAATTACTTTACTCTCATACAAAGAGAGAATGTAACTCTGTTGCTCATAGTTTGGCTAAATATGTTATTAATATTCTAGACTTGTTAGTGTGCATGAAGGATGTTCTACCACAGTTTTATTTTGTATTGCAGGCTGACTTAGTCAATTTTACTTAATAAAAGTTTTCAATTTCCATCTCAAAAAAAAAAAAAAAAAAGGTCAATAGAATACATTTAATGCATCATTTTAACGAATAATCATGTTTACGAGTAATTTTTAGGTATTTCCGAAACATGGAGAACGATATTCATTCCTCTCACATTCATGGTAAAATTCATTTATTAAATTTATGGTAGGATTCACTATGAATGTAAGAAGAGGGAGCATAATTTGTTTGTATTCCAATTTTACCTAATAATATTCTAGACTTGTTAGTGTGGATGGAGGATGTTCCACCACAATTTTATTTTGTATTATAGGCTGACTTAGCCAATTTTACTTAATAAAAGTTTTCAGTTTCCATCTCAAAAAAAAAAAAAAAAAAGGGTCAATAGAATGCATTTAATGCATCATTTTAACGAATAATCATGTTTACGAGTAATTTTTAGGTACTTTCAGAGCATGGAGAACAATACTCACTCCTCTCACATTTATGGTGAAATTCATTTATTAAATTTATAGTGGGATCCACTATGAGTGTAAGAAGAGGGGGCATAATTTTTTTGTACTTCAGAAGTACCTAATAATTTTTCCATGTTTACACCTTATGTTTTTTAGTAGTGCCACGGCTTTAACAACTTTTACAGTTTACAAATTGATATGCCACTAATCACAAATTGGTAATTCAAATATTCATGTATAATATTGTTGAGGCTTGCCAATCATGTTTATTACTACATCAAGTAAAACTTATAATATTTTTACCACTTTTGTATCTTTTTTTAAACATTTTATTTATTTATTTATTTATTTTTCCCACCAGTTTATAATTTTACAACTGTTTCTATGAACCTATTAATTAAACATCACATCATTTTAAATAGAACTTATCACATTAACCAGTCAACCCACACGATTTCCTTCTTACTTTCTTGTACACTTTTTTTTATAATTTAATTATTTTTTGATGTTTCCCAATTCACATTTTTACCGAGTTTTTTTTAATATGCTTTCATAAGAGACCCATCTTTTTTCTTCAATAGTATATATTTTAATCAAATTTAAATATTTGTGTAAAATTTACTAGGAAAAAATGCCAAAAGATCCCCTTAACTTTGGAGTAGGCTAAGAACCCCTTGAACTTTTATTTTAACCAAACACGTAAATTGATGGAGAGAGAGAGGCCGTGGTTTGCCGGACTTTATGGTCTTCTGACAACAGTTGATGAATAGAGAGAGATTCATCTAACAACAACCGATGAACGGAAACTCAAACACACGAAAAACCCATTACTAATTAATTCGCAACACGAATTGATATCTTTTGATGTTGAACTTGAATAATTCTTCTTATTGTGGAAAAGTGGGACCGACGTTAACGAATAGCAAGCCAAATCAGACCCACACATCTTGATTTTTTTGTTCAAGTGGTTTTTCTTTTCTTTTTCCACTGCTGGAATGGTTGGTCATTACTAGTGCTAGGACATGCATCAATATTCAGAATGATGTTAATCTTGCATTCCTATATTTATTTAATATTTATAGGAAAAAAATAAAGATCTCTCTAGAAGCATCAGGCCACAACCATAAGTTTATCTTTGACAAACTTAGCATAGTCAGGTTAAAGATCTCTCTCCCTCTCTCTCTCAGTTTAGGTGTTTTGCAAGTTGCACGTGCATGTCAAGTGAGCAATGTTAGTCAGTTTAAACAGAAACTAAACGGATGTCTTAATTTGGCTCTTAAGCAAAGTTCAAGGAGTAAATTGACTAAAATAAAAGTTTAGGTGGTCTCTTAGCCATTAGTCCAAAGTTCAGAGGGTCTCTTGGCATTTTTTCTAAATTACTATAATGAAATTATAAATTTAGAACAATTACTTTGTATTAATTTTAATTTATTAGCTTATGTGATAAATAAATCTTTATTTGCGAATATCACATGATTATGTCATTTAGTGAAGTGGCAATATGTTTTGGACAAAGAAATAGGTTCTATTGATATATACTTTAAAGTTTATTTTAGTAAAATTATAATTGATTATTACAAATCGTATTTCATTTATTCATAAATATTTTTTTATTATAAATATTGTTAGGTAACTTAAATACAAAAATTAATTAATAATATTTCATCTCAAAAAACAAGAAAATAGATTTAAATAAACAAATTACATAAAAAAATCAAATAAATATTGTTTAATTAATATTTAAATATAAAAAATGGTCTGAATTAAAGTTTTTGTCGTAGCCATCAAAATTTGTTGAGCTGGCCTTGAGTCAAGCGCATATAACAGTCAAGCACATATAATAGCTGTGAAAATAAGTGTGGTCCTAGAATTTTTCATTTCGAAAATACCTCCTCTTATAAATTCTACTAGTTGGTCGAGCTTGTACAAAATGAAACATGCCAGTAAGTGTTGTCCTAGAAGTTTTGTTGCATGACCACCACGCACCCTTGGTGCGGTGGTCACTCTACAAGTATAAATATTTGTGGGGTGTGGGGGGTAAGGGTCAGGGTTCAAGTTTCCAGAAGGGAGCTTCACACACACATATACACTTAGATTAGGCTAGAGTAGAAATTCTATCTTGTATCAAAAAAGAAGTTTTGCTGCATGCGACATGCATCTAGTTGACATTGGAAGGCAACAACTTGTGAAGCTAAATTATTTTTCTATGTTATGAACGATTGCAAAACTATTAAAGCTTACAAAATAATAATAGTAATGGATTTTAAGGAAGGATTAGAGCCTGTGAGTCCCAATGGACAATATTTCAAGGTTGTGTTTGGATGACAACATTTGAATTTGAATTTGGATTTGAAATCCATTGATTTGAAATGCCTTAATTTGAAATCCATTGATTTTAAAATTTCTTGTTTGGGTTTTTTTAAACAATGAAGGATTTGAAATTCATCATTTGAAATTCCATTGTTTGGATTACTAAATTTGAATTTGAATTTGAATTTAGATTTGGATTTAAGATCAATAAAATATATTTTTTAATTATTATTTTTCTTAAACCTTCTACATCACAGTTACATCACACGTGTCAATATATCATTGGATGTACATCAACTCCAACCAATAGAGTTTTCCAGAGCATTTGCATTTGCTTCGACATTGACTCGGTCAAGGACTCAGCTGGAGACTCGCCCTCGCCCCCGATCTTTGCCAGCCAGTCTTTCGTCGCTGGCAATGTAGACTACGTGTTCTCTACACAAACAGTGCCAGAGACTTGCCCTCGCCCTCGATCTTCGCTAGCCAGTCTTTTGTCACCGGCAACGTAGATGACGTGTTCTCTACACAAACAGTGCCGGAGACTTCATCTCCACTACTGATCTAGTGCGGAGGATTCTCTGATTTCTCGTCGGAGCAGAACGGAAAGGACTTTGATGGAGGTTTTAGTGGATCGGACGGCCCGACCTTGCCTCCGCCATTGGAGATGCAGTCGAAGGAGGGCTTTGCTCTGAGAGAGAAATAGAGAACAGTGCGTGAGAGATTTCAAATTCCACCATGTCCGTGGGTATTTGAAATCCATAGATTTAAGCTTTATTAAATTCTGATTGGATTTGGGACCAAATCCAAATCCATTTCTTTTAACTTACCCAAACAAAGGATTTGGATTTGGGCTCCCTCAAATCCAAATCCAAATCCAAATCTACGGGATCCAAACAGACCACAAGTCTTCAACAGCTCTGTGCTATTGATGTTTGTTATAGTTGTTCTTTAATTTGAGGTTCCAATCAACGACCTGCCCCTCATGTCATTGCTCAACGGCGCGTGGCTTCCCATCAATCCACGCTTCTCCTCTGTTATGGTGTTGATCTCTCTCACTCTTTCTTAAATTATAACTGTCTATATTTTTTATTTCTCAGTTTTATTAGATATATTTCAAAGTAGATAATACTCTCGTTTAAATTAGAGTTGTTTGAAAGTGTTGTGCTTTTAATTTCCTCTATACCACCCTCCCCCCCAAAAAAAAGATGGAGGGTAAAGGGAAGCATTTAATGCCTCTTAAATTTTGTGAACGCACAAGTTGGTCAAACTCAAATATGAGAAAGCAAAGGCCAAAGCATATATTGAAATTAAGTTGTTATCTTCATCGATCTTTTATTATCTTTCTCTCAGCATGCATTTCATTCTTCATTAATTCTAAAGAATATTTGAGCACAAATAATGTTATTTTAGCTTCTTCAAAAAATGACACTAATTAGTGAGAATTTGAGAACAGGTTAGGGGTACAAAAGGTGAGAAACAATGGAAAAGGGTTGAAGTGGAGGTCCAAGACCACGTTAAGACTCCCATTTTCCCTACTGGATTGTCACCCGAATCATAGGACGAATATCTTGACGACTACATCACAAACATAGCAATGGACCAGTTCCCACAAAACAAACCACTATGGGAAATTCATTCTATTCAATATCCAACAAGCAAAGCAGCTGGCAATCTCATATTCAAGTTTCACCATGCACTTGGTGATGGCTACTCTCTCATGGGTCTACTTCTTTCTATCACGAAACAAAGAGATGAAAAACTGTATTTTTTATATATTAGAATCAATGAGTACAAGCTGTATATATACCAGCGTGAACAGTAACTACCTTACTTGAACTAACAGATTTGGAACCACCTTCACACGTGATGGCTAAACTAATAACAAACTATCTCACGTGTCAACACTTGAGAACTTCTAATTAACTACTAAACTACATGTCGTATAAACAAAGGCTCTAATACAAAAGGAAAGGTCGTTTAGTTTTACTGCTCTATGCTTAAGGCTTTGTTCTTTGCTCTTGCCTCTGATCTGATTCTTGCATCTGATCTGATATCTTCACCTTGCTTCTGATCTGATAGCTTCATCTTTTCATCATTACTCTGATACTCCCCCTCAAGAGCAGCTGGTTTGTGTATATTAATCATTCCCATCTTACAAGTAAGATTTGAGAATTGATTATAACCCAAAGCCTTAGTGAGCATTTCAGCCAACTGACAATTTGTTCTTACATGATTCAATTTGATTACCTTTTCTAAAACCTTATCTCTATCAGTTGACAATCTATTTCTATGTGCTTTGTCCTCTCATGAAAAACAGGATTAGAACCAATATGAAGGGCTGCCTGACTGTCACAAAACAACAAGGCTTCTCTTTCATGATGCACTCCAATGTCCTTGAGAAAATATAAAATCCACACTATTTCACAGGTTGCAACTGCCATGGATCTGTACTCAGCTTCTGCTAAAGACCTTGAGACTGTGGATTGCTTCTTGGACTTCCAAGACACCAAAGAATTCCTAAGGAAAATGCTATACCCAGTCACAGACCTCCTAGTATCAGGGCATGTAGCCTAATCTGCATCTACAAAACCTTTTAAATGCAAATCTGTGGTAGCAGAAAACATAAGCCCCTTGCCTGGTTCTCTCTTCAAATACTGCAATACTCTATGTGCTGCATCCAAGTGTGGCCTTCTTGGTTTGGACATAAACTGGCTAAGTTTGTGGACAACAAATGTAATATCAGGTCTTGTGATTGTTAAGTACAAGAGCCTGCCTACCAGCCTTCTGTAGTGGCTAGGATCCTTGAGCTCTTCTCCCTCAAACTTGCTCAACCTTAGATTTTGCTCCATAGGAGTTTTAGCACACTTACATCCTAACAATCCAACATCATTAAGCAGCTCAAGAGTGTACTTCCTTTAACAAAGAGCAATTCCTTTGTCTGATCTAGCAACCTCTAAACCAAGGAAAAACTTTAAATCCCCCAAATCTTTTAACTTGAACTTATCATCTAGCATGATCTTAAAACTGTCAACTTCAGCCTAGTCATTGCAGGCTATCAAGACATCATCCACATACACCAACAGAACCATGAAAATATCATCATGCTTCCTTGTAAACAAAGAATAATCAGCTTTGGACTGAATAAAGCCAAGCTGAATTAATGTGCTTGAAAACTTGGCAAACCATTGCCTAGAAGCTTGCTTGAGACCATAAAGGGACTTGTTGAGCTTACAAACAACCTCCCCCTGGCTGTGAAATCCTTGTGGAAGAGTCATATACACCTCTTCATCCAAATCCCCATGTAGAAAAGCATTATTAACATCCAATTGACTAAGATACCACCCTTTGATGGAAGCCACAGCAAGAAGAACTTTGACAGAAACCATCTTAGCTACTGGTGAGAAGGTTTCAAAATAGTCCACTCCCTCCTTTTGGGTAAAGCCCTTAGCCACTAACCTGGCTTTGTACCTCTCAATAGAGCTATCTGCCTTGTATTTAATTTTATATACACACTTGCAGCCAATGGGTTTCTTACCAACTGGCAAAGGTGTCAATGTCCATGTGTTATTAGCTTCAAGAGCTGCTATTTCAGCAGCCATGGATGCTTGCCATTTGGGATTAGACATAGCTTGGTAATAGAAAGTAGGTTCAACAAGTGAGGAAATGGTACAACAAAAAGTTTTATATGAAGGAGAGAGATGCTGATATGAGACATGAGAAGAAAGAGGATGAGAAGTACCTGACTGAGGTGAAGAAACAGGCATGATAGAAGATACTTGATTGCAATGGAATTCCTGCAAATAAGAAGGCTTTTTGATGGACCTAGAAGACCTTCTAAGTGGAATAGGATCAACAGTAGGTTCAGGAGGTTCTGGTGGCACCTCATCAAGAAAATCATCATCAATGCTATGATGAAGTTGAATAATAGAGTCATGAGAAAGAGCAGAAGAAGCAGGCTTACACAAAATAGGATCATCAAGCAAGATGGGTACAGAAGGAGCACAAGGTAAAGGCAAGGATGTTGAGGAAGTAGAACCACTTAAAGATGAAGAGTAAGGAAATACAGACTCATGAAACATAACATCTCTTGAAACAAAAACAGAATGGGTGTCAATATCAAAAAGTTTATACCCTTTGACATTAGGAGGATGCCCAAGGAATATACACCTTCTTGCTCTTGGAGTAAACTTATTCCTATTGTGAGCAATGGTAGAAGCAAAACATAAGCACCCAAAAACTTTGAGATGAGTATAATTTGGTGCCTTATGAAATAAAAGCTCAAAAGGTGTTTTATCATGCAACAAAGGGGATGGAAGTCTATTAATGAGATAGGCAGCTGTCAAGACACAATCACCCCAAAATTGAAGAGGAATTTGAGACTGAATTTGTAAAGCCCTTGCAATGGAAAGTAGATGCTGGTGCTTTCTCTTCACAACAGAATTTTGTTGTGGAGTGTAAACACAGCTGTGTTGGTGGATGATAGCATGAGAATTTAGAAAATCTGACATATCGAACTCCTTGGCATTGTCAGTTCTTATGGACTTTATATTTTGACCAAATTGAGTAGCAACCATGGTGTAAAAGGAAAGAAACAAAGGCCTAACATCAGATTTAGATTTCATCAAAAATAGCCAAGTGGCTCGGGTTGCATCATCAACAATAGTCAAGAAGTATTTAAAACCATCCAAAGTAGGAACAGAATAAGGACCCCAAACATCCATATGAATCAAATCAAAAGCACAAGAACTGATTTTATTATTAAAAGGAAAAGGCAGTCTTTTAAGTTTGGCCATAGGACAAACTTGACAACCCTTATTACAAGATGAGTGCAAAGAAGGAATAGCATGACTTAAAACTCTAAGTTTAAGGTCTGAAGGATGACCTAATCTTGCATGCCAAAGATATGTAGATTGAGAAGAGGTATTGGTAGAACTAGTTGCAGAAAAGGGAGGTAAGACTGCATTGAACTTGTGATTGACCAAGTAATCAACAAGTGAGGAAGCAGGAGTATGTTGAAGACTGTCACATTGCAGCAAGTATAAACCATCAACTGCTTTGCCCACCCCAATCGTTTTCCAAGATAAAAGGTCCTGGATAAAACAATAAGTGGAAAGAAAAACAAGACAATAAGGTTGAGAAAGGGTTAGAGTACTAACAGATAGCAAATTAAAACTAAAGGATGGAACACAAAGAACATTAGTGAGGGTGAGAGAAGAAGAAAAGGTAACAGTGCCAATGTGAGTGACTTGTGCTGATTCCCCATTTTGCAACTGAACCAAAGACTGCATAGTAGCAGTAATTGAAGTTAACAAATCAACTGAACAGACAAAGTGATCAGTAGCTCCAGTATCCAACACCCAAGTACATCTATCATAAGCCCTTCTATTGATCACTTGTGCAGAAAAAACACTGTGGGAAAGATCAATACTTGACATTGGCACATTGGCAGAAGTGGAAGAAGAAGCTGCATTGACCATGGAAGCTTCTTTGACTTGAGATGGTACTGCAAGAGATGAGCTTGAAGCACCAAACAAGGCAAGAAGCTGTTGACACTGTTCAGGTGTAAAGGCAGAATTCTGGTGATGCATTGGAGAAGTAAGGGGCAAGAATTCTAAAGAGACTTGATGAGCCATAGAAGACTTATTATTGAACTTAAATCCTGGTGGAAAACCATGCAACTTATAGCATTTATCCACTGTGTGACCAGTTTTGCCACAATGAGTGCAAACTGGCCTGTCCTTGCCCTTGCCACCAGAATTAGTACTATGATGATCATTGGACAATTTAGTAGCTAAAGCAGTAGAATCCACTTTAACAACAGATGCATTAGGAGCTGTTCTTTGTGTCTTTTCTTGAATTAACAAAGAGTAAACCTTACTAAGAGAAGGGATTGGATCCATAAGCAAGACTTGAGTCCTAACTTGGGAAAAAGAATCATTCAATCCCATTAAAAATTTCATCACAGACTCTTTTACTTGCAAATCAGTGAGCCTCTTGTTAATATTGCAAAGACATTTACCACAAGTACAAGTAGGAAAAGGGCTAAGGTTCTGCAATTGATTCCAAAACACCTTCAACTGTGTAAAGAAATCAGTGATGGACATCTCACCTTGATGAAGTTCTGTGATTTGCTTTTGAAGATTGAAGACTCTAGGCCCATTAGTCTGAGCAAAACGATTCTTCAAGTCATTCTAGATTTCCAAGGCAGTGTCTTCATAGATGATGCTTGCTTGGAGCTTTGGTGAGACTGAATTGGTTAGCCATGTACCAACCATGTTGTCACATCTAATCCAAGCTTGCACATTCGAAGAAGTGGAGACCAATGGTGATGAGAGAGTCAAAGTCCCATCAATGAACCCAAGTTTGTTCTTGGTGAGCAAAGCTTTTCTCACAGCACGAGCCCAAGCTGAGTAGTTCTCTCCACCTGCTAAAGGCTGTGTAACAAGAACTAGACTTGGATTTTCTGCGTGATGCAAGAACAGAGGGTCGTCCATTGGTAAATCTTGTGGAGAAGAAGGAGATGGATTCTCAGATTCTGCAGTACCATTCGTCGCAGCAGAAGCCATTGTTGGCAAAACAATTCTCAAGAAAAACAAAAAATTCTCAAGAAGACAAGAAAAGAAAAAAAATTATCAAGAACAGAGGAAATTTTCTTGAGAAAATTGAGAAAAAGAAACTGAAAATACAGCACTGAAAAAGAAAAACGAAACCCTAGAGGAATTTGGGAATTCGCTCTGATACCATATCACGAAACAAAGAGATGAAAAACTGTATTTTTTATATATTAGAATCAATGAGTACAAGCTGTATATATACCAGCGTGAACAGTAACTACCTTACCTGAATTAACAGATTTGGAACCACCTTCACACGTGATGGCTAAACTAATAACAAACTATTCCACGTGTCAACACTTGAGAACTTCTAATTAACTACTAAACTACATGTCGTATATACAAAGGCTCTAATACAAAAGGAAAGGTCGTTTAGTTTTACTGCTCTGTGCTTAAGGCTTTGTTCTTTGCTCTTGCATCTGATCTGATTCTTGCATCTGATCTGATAGCTTCATCTTTTCATCATTACTCTGATACTTTCTTGTCTACAAAGAGCTGACAATCCTTCTCTTCCCCTAACGTTGGCTTCACGCCAACGCTTAGGAAAAGAAAGTCATGACCAAAGAAGTATTTATAGGATGATGCCTCAATTTCTTTCCTCCATCTTCAACATAACACTATATATGATTTTGGATGGAGCATGTTAAAGAGTATTTTTGTTGAAGATGATCAGTCACCGATAAGGTCTGGGGGTGAAGGAGTGGAGTTTCGTCCAATGACAATATCAACTATGACATTCTCTCTTAATCATACCAAATTTATCAAGTCCAGACCGGGAGTGGTAAGATTAGCATATTTTTATACAAATTATCCACTAATTGTAATTAGAAGCCTAAATTTTTAATTTCATATTTACCATACTAACATGCATGACTCGTTGGGTAGGAAGCACGGACACGGTAAAAGGGTTAGTGTATCAAACATGTATCAGATATGGCTAAATGCATGTCCAAAACGTAACTAACCAAAAAAAAAAAAAATTTTTTTAATTGGGATATGACTGGAACACAGTTAGGACACGAAATTGAAAAAAAAGGTTTGATCTACACTCACGACCATTTTTGATTCTTGAAAAGATAATTAAATCATTTTTGCTCTTAAATTTATATATAGGTTAAGTTTATAACTGTGTTTTTGCAAACGCGGTTAAAAAAAATGCGGCTATAAATCCGCGTGTTTTGTAGTGGTACTAGGCTTTGAATGGGAGTCTTAACTCGTGAGTCATGAGTGATGCGTGAGGTCTTCCCCCTACGACCCTACTGATAAGGACAAGCCGGTTAGAAGAAGTCTCTTTCCACTATGAGATGATTTATAAGACTATATCCATATATATTATTTAAACAAATCTCATAATTTATAAAAAAATGTCATGTAATTAGAAGTACATCGCTATGTAGGGTCCGTTTGAGATCTGCTTATATTGTTGAAACTGAAAACTTTTTGTTGAAAATACTGTTAATAAAGGTAAAAGTTTGCTGAAATAGTATAGTAGGACTTATAAATAGTACCAAAAAGTGCAGTGGAACTCATGAATAGTAGCAAATATAAGCTGAATAGTAAAATAAATTAGCAAAAATAATCTTTGCCAAACGGTTAAGCAGTGGGTTGGAAGAAAAATCCTCCAAACCGACTTGGAAGTAAACATTCTTCATTTTTTATATGAAAGTTTTCATAAGCTAGCATTATTATTAGAATAATTTTCTTATATTTGAACATAACTTATCTTTCTATTATAAATTCTCATGTGGAAAAGAAAAAAAAAGTTTCATATATGATAACAAAGTGTAAAGATTTTTAACATAGAGAATTTGGATCCGTTTAAGCATTTTAGGGCTACTTTCTTTAAAATACTTAATACGTAGCTTGAACTTGATCCAAGTACATATATGGCACCTCATGTGGTTAGTAACTTCTCAATTTGTAGACAATGCCATGTGGGGCTCTTGCATTGAACTTAACATGGCTCTAACCCTTTCTCCCTATACTCTCTAGTACTACTTTGTGCATGAGAATGTGCCAATTTAGTTATAATGCCCTTGACGAACTTAACATAATTTGGATTATATATATACATATAAAATTAATGGCAAATATCACAAAGAATATAAAATTCTGGACTCATTTTATTAAGATTTGATTTCTCTATTGAATGTTACATTCTCAAATGCAGACCATAAACGACGTAATTACTGGTATAATCTTCTATGGCACCCGACTGTAAATGCAAGAGATAAGCCATAACTTAAGCAAAGCACAATGCATAGCAATTGTGTTGCTCAGTACAAGGACACTAGTTAGTGGCTACAAGTCAGTCCAGGAGATAGTCATACCTGACTCAGATGTGCCATGGGGGAACAAATTCAGCTTCTTGCATATACCAATACCAAAGTTTACCGATCTTAAATCCTTGAATCCAACTGAGTTTGTGTTGAGAGCACACAACATGATCAAGAAGAAGAAAAATTCTTCAGCTATTTACTTCACAGCTGGTAGCCTGTTAACGATTTTGGATAAACTTAGAGGCCCTGAGGTACATACAATATAGTATTCGATCTTAACATTTGGTCATGGATTTATTCTTTTCAATATAAAAACTTATTTGTTTTTATTTTTTAAAAACCCTATATAATTTAATATATCCTTAATACTAGTTACTTGATTTGATATTCTCTATTACTTGTGAGCCATGATTAATGTTTTTAAAATAATAAATGCGATTCATAATTTTTTATTTTTTATTCAAAAGAAGAAAAAAGTTTTAAACCTTTAAAATAGATTAATATATGGGGTTTATAAATTGTTAAGGAAGCCACATATTTAAGGGGTAATTACATTTTACTACTCTAAACTATTTCTCGAATTACATTTTACACTATAAACTTAAAGACCCTGAGGTACATACAATATAGTATTCGATCTTAACATTTGGTCATGAATTTATTCTTTTCAATATAAAAAAACTTATTTATTTTTATTTTTTAAAAACCCTATATAATTTAATATATCCTTAATACTAGTTACTTGATTTGATATTCTTTATTACTTGTGAGCCATGATTAATGTTTTTAAAATAATAAATGCGACTCATAATTTTTTACTTTTTTTTCAAAAGAAGAAAAAAGTTGTAAACCTTTAAAATAGATTAATATATGAGGTTTATAAATTGTTAAGCAAGCCACATATTTAAGGGATATACTTACATTTTACTACTCTAAACTATTTTTCAAATTACACTTTACACTATAAATTTTCAAAATGCATAGTTAGCACCTGAAATTATAATTCGTGTTACACTTTACATCATGTTGTTAATTCTGTCATTATTTTGGATGGAAAGCGAAAGTTTATGGGACAAAGTGTAATCAGGAGTATGGTTTAAGGTAATAAAATGTAATTTCTCATTTGTTTTTAAGAGATTGAGAAGAAAGGCAATTGAATCTCTTTTTATAGTGGCCATCCAAACTAACGAAAAAATTGATGGCGGGATGCAAAGTGTAACACGAGTTATAATTTAGGGTGTAAACCATGCATTTTAAAAGTTTAAGATACAAAATAGAATTGGGGGTATAATTTAGGATAGTAAAATGTAATTTTTCCCATATTTAAATTTAGTTATTGTATTTTAACATTCAAAACTCATACAATTTCTATCTCAAAGAAAGATAAAAAGTAGTTATAACTGTCATGTTAATTTCCAACTTTTATGTCTCAAAATCAACATATATATAGTATGTTTGAACTGTATTAAGCTATATGATGATTCTCGATGAACCTTTTCCGAACTTTTCTTGCTATGGGCATGCTGTAATTGCAGGCAGCAGCTAGATACATTTATAGGTCAACAAGGTCCTCGAGCATGGCGATGTCAAATATGATAGGGCCAATGGAACAAATGGCTTTGGCTAGTCATCTCTTCAAAGGCTTCTACTTTATGACTAGTTGAGGACCTCAGGTATCTTACGTTATATGATAAAGTTAGGTCTTAAAAATTTATAAGAATATTAAAATAATTAACATTAGTAGCTACAATTAAACTCCTTATTGTCAAAGTTCCAAAATTTTCAAAAAAAAAAAAATTTATTCTCATTAAAAATAATATTTCATTTGTATTTAGAAATTTAAAAGAACTTTTATTATTATTTATTATTATTATTATTATTTTTAATAATTTATCACTATTATTTTTCTTTTAAATGATAAAAGTTGAATCCTTCACATTGTGCTTACATGACGTGACTCATTATAAGTATATTAAAATTACTAAAATAGTTTACTTTTATGCAAACTTCATTACCAAAGTTTAAATAAATAAAAAAAATTTTAATTCTAGTCCAGTTAAAACTCAAATATAATTTAAAAAAAAAAAGATATATATGATCCATTTGGTATTGTTGTTTAAACAATAATTTTTAGTATTTAAACCCTACAATATATATTTTCACAACATTTAAACTATGTTACTAAAAATCTCTCACCAAACCTGGAAAAGAATACCTAACTTAGGGAAAGAGTTTTATGGGTCAGCAAGTCTCAAGTAGGGGCATAGATAGAGCACTGCATAGTGTGACAATCAAGGATGAGGGGCTAGGGCCCACGGCACAACCACAGCCACACAAATTGAGGGGCCCATGACATTGACAAAGTCAATGGCGAATCACAAATTGAGTCACTCTTTCTTCTTTCTTGTCTAGTAGTAGTTTGAACACACAGTACAAATAATAAACAACCCTTTAACAACGTTAATAAAAATCTCTTACGTACCAAACTTGGGAAAGAGTACCTAACCTAGGAAAGAGTTTTATGGGTCAGTCGATCTCAAGTAGAGGCATAGATAGAGCACTGCACAGTGTGACAATCAAGAATGAGGGGCTAGGGCCCACGACATTGACAAAGACAAAGACAAATCACAAATTGAGTCACTCTTTGAATAATATTATTTTGGTGTTTTTGATAACGTGTGAGTGAAAAAGTGTGTTGAAATATGTGTAAGGTTGTTTAAAATGTGAAAATGTTAGTTTGAAAAAACCAACCAAATAGACCAACTCAAAAGAAAAGAACTGAAAGACTGAAAAGAAAAACGAAAAAAAAGAAAAAAAGAACAAGCCAAGAAGGCAAAGGTAGTCTGGCAGTGGCGAGAAGAAGCCATAAGGCAAAGAAGAAGGCAAAAAAAAAAAAAAAAAAAAAAAAAAAAAAAAAGAAGAAGAAGGAGGCAATGGTGAGAAAAAGGCAAAGAATAAAAAGCCAAGTCCCCAACGTAGACATAGAGAGAGTGACCTGTGTGAGAAAGATTGTTTTTGCAACTGTACCGGAGACTTGGTGGTGCGGCACGACAACAAAGTTTCTGACTTTTCAATTTTTCTACTGCTGTATATAAGTAAGCCCTAGATATGTTGAGTTAGGATGAAAAATGAAAATTAGAATTTTTTTTCCCTTTTATTTGTTGAGATAATTGTTAAAAATTCATTTTAAAGATGCTGAATGTTTAATTATTGAAATTTGCTGACATATGTATTTGTAGATTGTATTTTATTTAAATGAAAATTATGTTTATTTTTAGACTTTCTTCTTAAATATATACGTATATTATCAGGTATGGGGCCAAAATGATAGGGTTTTTTAAAAGTTTTCAAACTCTTTAGGATATTTCCAAACTTTTTTTTTATTTAAATTTTTCAAAACTTTTGGGGGGGGGGGGGGGGGGGGGGGGGGCGGGCCAAGGCCCTCTTTGGTCCTTAAATGGCTCCACCACTGATGTAAACAGTGGCTAAGCTAAGATTTTGTGTGTTGGGGTGGGGGAGCGACTAGAACATGAAATGATTAATTTTTTTTTTTCAATGTAATTATAGGGTGCAGAAAATTGAGTGTCAAAAGTTTTTGTCAAGTTTAAGCACATTAACATTAGCTGTTGCAAAAGTATGCCATTTTAACACATCAAAAAGTCTATTTTATTATTTTAGTACATCATTTTATAATACACCTTACATTACATGTTTTTTTTTCTTCAATCCCATACATTAAAATAATATACAACACTTTAAAATAATATTTACTTAAAACTTATCCCAATACAAAACAATAAAAATGGTAAAATTTGTGATAAGTAGGTCAAAGGGAAGAGAGAATATATTTTAAAAAAAATTACAATTTGTGAATAGTACTATTCACCCATGCTAAAAGTTTTAGAATTTGAAACATGTGATGAGGTAGCTTTTTTGGTGTTTGGTGTGCAATTGGCATTTGGCACACCTAATATTGCTAGTACTCTAAGTTTATATAAATCTATATTATTTCTTATTAAAAAAAATCTATATTATTTAAAATTTTCATAAATTTAGTTTTCTAAATTAAATTATATATTAATAAGTATCATGATTAAGATTAAAAAATTATTAATAGACAAAAGATATTTAAAAATTAGAAAAACAATTGGTGAATGCCCAAAAATAAATTAAATAACCAATCAAATATTACATTTTATATTTATATGATGAAAAATGCTATAGACATAATAATTTTCACAGTTTTTCTCATAACATTGATATGGTAAGCTCTTACTAATTCTTATTATTATTTTATTACCAATCATTAATAGTTTGCCACTTAAGGAGATGTCAAATTTTTTTGTATACTCATGTGTATACACATATATGATATAGCAGGCGATTTATATGTTATATTGTATAATATGTACAATTAAACAAAACAAAAAAGGATCTTTTTTTTTTTTAAGAACCAAAAAAATAAGGAATCGAAGAGGAGTCACGTCACACACAAGGGGAGTAGTTATGGGTAGTAGTTAAAATAGTGTTTACCTTTTTAAGTGTCTGATTTATTCACCACACACTTGGAGGTCATCCTCTAAGAATTGGGTAGTAAAAGGTCAAAGCTTAGCAATCTGTTTTGAGAAATTAGTAGAATAAAACAACTTAAGGAAAGAAGAAAAAGTTAATAAGAGAGAGTGAGAGAGAAAGGAGAGAAACTGAAAAGATTTTAAAGACCCACCTATCAGCCCAAATGCAAATCAACTGGTGTTGTTTCTATTTTTTGAAGACGAAGGAGACAAGTGCACGGAACACAGCCTCCTTCCCCCATTAATTTCAAAGTAAGCCAAATAAATTTTTTTGTTAACGAGGAAGGGAAAATATTTGAACCCCTTTTTGTCTCCTTTATTTCCTTTATTTTATGAGATAATTGTAAAAATAAATACTACACCTTCACAACACTGCTTTTGTCAAGTTTTCTCTCCCTGACTCTCTGTGGTCTTGGAAAGTAAAAGATACTAACTTACGTTTCCTCACGTAAGATCTTAAACCTCTCATATTAGCTCTGCTGATCTAAGTGGAGGATTTCTTTCTTTTTTCTTTTCTTTTCTTCTCCTCTCTTATTCTCTCAACTGTTATAGGTTGGTTGCTATTTCTTTTCTTTGTTCAGATTTATAAGATTTGTATTTACCATGGATATAGTGTTGGAGCAGTTGTGGAAAAAATTCCCATCTCTCAGAGGAAGAAAAAGGTGTTTTGGCGGTCAGTTCTCAGGAGGTGGCCTCATCGAAGGAACATACTCAGTACAGTATCTTGTTCAAGCTACAATCTACCAAGGAATTTAATAAGGAGGCGTTCAAATCAACCACTCAAAAACTTTGGTTTGGTTCACAGGGAATCACCATTAAAGAGGTTGGAAAAAATCTTTTTCTAGCTATCTTTATTAATAGAGAAGACATTCTAGATGTCCTTGATAGAAGCCCGTGGTCATTTGATAGAAAGCTTATCTTACTAAAGCGTTTCAATGGAGATATCAGTCCAAGTAGTGTCTCCTTTCAATACTCTCCTTTTTGGATTCGGGTTTTCAACATCCCAATCAAAAGTATGAATACTATCGTTGGTAACCATATTGCAAAGGATATTGGAATTCCGTTGGCGATAGACGCTCCAAAAAGTGGCCTTGCTTGGGGTCCTTTTCTAAGGATTCGGGTAGATATTGACATCACAAAACCTCTTATGAGGGGAAAAATGATTCGTATTGAAGAGATGGAAGATGTTTGGGTATTTTTTAAGTATGAGAGGCTGCTTACGTTCTGTTATCGATGTGGTATATTGGGTCATCAAGATCGTGAGTGTCAAGGGATTAATAAAGGGTGCTTCCATACGAATGATGAGGTGCTTCAATTTAGTCCTTGGCTGCGAGCTACAACCCCAAAAACCCAGCATAAAAAAGAAAATTCCAATCCACACAGCTATAGTGATGCTGAAATTGAAAATACTTTTCTTTTTGATGAGGAAGATGATGCATTTGAGGGTGATAAACTTTGTCAGCAAACACTGAGAATGCCATCCGCCGATGAGTTCACCAGAAAGATGACTAGAGGACACCCAGCCACGGTAAGAAATTAAAAGGAACACAGAGATTCAAACCACCAGGATTCAATTCAGATTTCAAATTCAAAATGGGATAATGGTGAGGCCGAACTTACAGCACCAAATACTGATATTCCTTCGATGACTCAAGTTTTGAATCACAAGAAGATCGGCCAGTTGTTCCTTGTTTTGAGGAATGCACTTACAACACAACTCTTCTAGTTCCTGAGAAGATGGATAAGTGCAAGTCTTTGCATAGTAATCAACAACTGAAGTGGGCGAAGGATAAGATAGTGGATGATTCAAATTCAATCGGGGAAAATTTAAATGGGGATATGGAGCTGGATTTTCTACCCAACGAAGGTGAGGATTTCCCGGACTAGAAAAAATCATCTCTTCGGTCTTGGAAACGGATTCTTAGGAGTTCCAATAACAAAGCTGCAACTGAAGTTTCTCCTAAACGTCCATGTTTATCAAAGCGTACATCTTCGGAGCATAGTTCTCTGGATTCACACGCTCACAAGAAACAATTGCTAAGTAAGGAAAATCTGAGTATATTGCACACTTCAGATGGAGGTACTCCTTCACCACCGCTCCTACCATCCATGAAGACACTCCTAAGATGAAAAAAAAAAAAAAAATCATCACTTTGATGTCCAGGTAAATCAAGAAGGTTTCGTTTAGCATTTTTTTTTTTCCAGGTTTTCTGGGCATTCAAGTGAAGAGTCGTTCTTCTTACAGTACTTTGGATTTTAAGGTTTTTTTCTTTGTTGTTTTTTTTTATTTTTTTTTTATTTTTATTTTTTACAATGTAATCGTGCTACTCTAGCGTATGCTAGTGTTGCAAAAGAGAAAAAGGGGTCATATGTCCCTCTTTCTCTTCTCTATTGTATGTCATATTTATCAATTAATAAAGTCTACTATCGTTTTTATTCAAAAAAAAAAAAAACATTGCTTTTGTCTAGATAATTATTGTATTTGTGATTTTTTAAATGTGTGCATAACATTTTTATAAAACTTTCGCAATAAATTCTGCTATGTATTTTTTGAGAAAACAGTAATATTTATTAGAATACATAAACACAAAAATAATATGAGCAAGACTTAGGTACAGTATTTATGTGATGTTCCTTAAGTTCCCCCTTTAAGATTCTGCCATGTGGATCTTTTTTATTTATTTTTTTAATGGGATAGAAGTGCATTTTTTAGTTAAGTAGTCACATGGCTGAATTTTAAGAGGGAAGCTAGAACAATACCTAAGGTACTGTATCTAAGTTTTGTTTAAGTAATATATAGAGCTTTTTAAACAGGCTTATAATACGTTACACAATCAGAGTACCACTACAAAAGGACCTAACTTTTGTAGTAGTTGTTTAAGTCCTGCCATTTAGGATTTAAGCGGTGGGTAAAAAAGTAATATAAATGGTAGTTATAAATTAGAACTAACAATAACTTGCTATTTATGATTTATTATCAAAATGGTGTAAAAATGTCGTGTAGATAATAATTTTTTTTTTGTTTTTTTAAAATAAAAAATTTAGATAGTATTATAATTAGGTTGTGGCCCCTTTGGCCCCGTAGGTAAAGTTGTGTACTTTAAAATGTTCAGAGTACGGATAGAGTGAACATAATAATATACCATCCTTTTTGGGTGTGGATAAGCTTATTTTCATTAGTGCTTGAGAAGATGCTGTTGACGACTAATAATGTTGTTGCTAGAAGTAGTTTGGTTCAATACAATTTGATTCATAACCAAACCGGATTGAGACGGTTCAAGCATGGGGACTCAAAGCCAAGGCCCCCCTACGCCAGAAATTGTGTCAGTAATCATTGAGACAAGTAAGCATCTTGGGTCTTTATGTTATAAATTATTATATTTATTGTATACAATTGAATTGTGAGGAGAAAATGAATTGTTTGGTTTTGTGAATTGTGAGGACTAGGGCTGTTCAAGAACAAACTGGCATCGACAAAACCGGTCGAAGCTGTGTTGATCCAACCGACGGAAGGCTCCACCAAAGCTTTCAGGTACGGTGTCGGCAGTCCTTTTTCGTTACCGACGTCGGCCGGTCTGGTGATCGGCTACAAGATTTGCACACCGAAGAGAAATTGAACTGACCGATATATACTATATATATGTTTTACGTGATTGAGTGATTCACGTTTGCTGCCTGGCTTTCTTTCTTTGTTTTTTTTTTTTCTTTTTGATAGAAACGTCTACCACTTGATTTTGAAGAAGAAGACATAGTGCTAGGATTTATATTTTATTATAATATAATAGACTTTAATAATGCTGTTGTAGACGACTAAATTTTTAGTTCGAAATAAATCAAACAAGTAAAATAATTTCACAAATGCGAATTTGTATTGATGAATGTGTGGTACAATTCTCTATGATTACAAAAGAGTGATCTTTTGATTCGATCTCCTTGAAAGTTTTGTTGATTAGAATTGTGGTGATGTGATTTTGATTCGAACACCAAATTTGCTTCAATTTGGCTGAAGAATGGATCAAAGATCTTTGAAACAGAATTAAAAGGAATCTCTGGTTATGAGCTTGTTAGAAATCCTTTGTTCTTCGCGTTCTTCGTGTGTTCTTCGTCTTCAAAAGTTTGTGGTGGAAGTTCTTCGGTGCTTTAGAGGCTTAAATCCATAGAGCTTTGTTGATTTATGGTTTGTTGAGGTTTCTGGAGGCTTTTGAGCTTAATTCCAGCAAACTTCAAGATCTAGGTTGATAGCTTGGATGATTCTGCTTCGAATATTCTTCGATTTTGAGGTTGAAGTTTCATGAAGTTCTTGAAGGCGTTGAGGCTTGATTCCTGTAGAGCTTCTGTACTTTTGAGTGCTTCTGAATTTTCTCTGATGCTACTTATGCTCTAGATGGCTTGGTTTCCTTATCAATGCCTTAGGAAGGCTTCTATTTATAGGAGTTTGGAGGTAGGTGAGGACACGTGGCAGAGTATGATTGGTGACACATGTCACAGCCTGATTGGTCTGCTTGTGTTATCGCTTACACGTGCTGGACTGCTTGTGTCATCGCTTACACGCGCTGATGTGTGATTGCTTTACTTCAATGACACTTGGCAAATTTCTGTTGGTTTCTGAGTAGTGATAGCGAAACTTAGCAGTAGTACATGGCGCTTCGTAATTGGCTGTATTTTGTGGACTTGGTAGTATGATGTGTCAGCTTGTGATAGGTCGGAAATTTTCCCTCTCTACAAATGCCCCCTCGAGACTCGTTCATGCACACAGTTTCAGAGTGTGGTGCGGGAATGACTTTCGAAAATGAATTTTTACACTTGACTCTTTAAGTGAAGTACTTGAAGGTAGTGAAGCTTTCAGCGGGATGAGGGAATTTCCGAATAATAGACCCACCCATATGAAAGGCTTTGATGAGACTAAAAAGGGGTCTGCCAGTATTTGAATGTACTTGCATGGCCGAGCCTTCTCAGTAGAGGTTAAGTTGAAGTAATTTCAAAAGAGTGTTCCATGGTACTTGGAGTGGGTTGGTGAGGCTGAAAGTTATTTGCAAGAAGTTGGATGTGCTTGCAAGATTGAATCATTTCAGCAGGGGTTAAGCTGAGGTAATTTCAGAAGAGTATCTTGGATCGTTGGCGGCGATTACAGGGTGTAGAAGATGGGGAAGAGGTAAGGATGTTGGCTGGGTACAGCATGCAGAGCTATGGGGCTAGCCTCGCGTTTTTAAGAACTCCTGGTGAAGTTATCTCGGAGGAATCTACTTTGGATTACGGCGAGGACATGTGGGAAAGTGGTTGAGTGTTCATGTGTCATTGGATCACTCAGGTTAAGTTAAAGTAATTTCACAAGCATATGATTCTGGGTTGGGGGAGATTGTGAAAAGAAGAAGACGATGAAGATGAAAAGGAGATGGTGATTGTGTGAAAAATACAACACCATAGAGCTAGCTTTGTATGTCAAGGAATTTCTGGTGTAGATGTTTCTGGGGAGTACACCTTGGGATATGGGACCGACCATATGCTGGGTGGTGAAGAAGACGAGCATGAAGCAAAGTGAATGGGTGAAACACACGACACCATGGTGCTGGCCATGTACGTTGGGGACTCTCTGGTGTAAATGTTTCTGGGGAGTACACCTTGGGAAATGGGACTAACTGCATGCTAGGTGAGGTCTGACGGCCAGTCGTAGAATGCGCCTGTGTGATGGGACTATGCCAACGGACGTTAAGTTGAAGTAATTTCAGAAGAGTACTTTCTGAAATATTTGAAGTGGAATTTAAGTTGGAGTAATTCCAGAAAAGTGTGTTCTGAGGTACCAGCAACGACGACCTTTGGGTCCTACATTGGTGAGGACATGGAATAAGGCTTTGGCGACCATTTACCAGCTCCAAAGGCTGATCTTTGATGAGCTACTACCTTGGGGGTCATCGTAAGTGTTGGATGGAAGACAATTTGTAGGATACGCCAACACTTTTTACCATCTTCACCTACTGCCACTTGTTGGAAAAGCACAGAAAAATGAAAGATGGAGCTAACTTGTGATTCTAGTCTTAGAAACCAGCCAAGTTGCTGTTTGTTCCGAACCGCTGCTTTTGCTGGAAGACCAAGCAATTGGAGAGAGACTACGAGAGCCATGAGCTTAGGAACAGTTGTCTCTGCTGGACTTAGATGTCCTGGTCAACCAAATCCGAGGAAGCATGAAATGACGATACAGGCCTTGTTATGAATAATTTTTTGGACAAATGTGGTTGTTAAGGGGAGAAACAAAATTTGTTTGGATCTCAAAACTACAATGATGTTGTGAAGAGGGTTTTTACTGAACCATGAGATGGTTAATTTCAAACTGATTGTGAAGCAATATTGGTTGCTCGGTGTTGAGAATGATGACGCTATAACGAGAAATGGCTGTGAGAATGAGGGTTTGAAAATTTGAAAGAAGCGAATCTTCATTTTATGATTCAGTGTGTTTTTCTTGATGAGCTTCAATGAATCCGAACCTTTTATTTATAGCGAAGAGACGAAGAATGGTAGATAGGTAGTTGAGAATGGCGGATGAGAAATTTTTGGTGAGAATGGCGGATGAGAACGGTAGGCATCGAATGGGAATGGTAGGTAGGAGACTGGTAGGCACCGAACGGGAGTGGTTGAATTGGTGATTCGAAGTAATTCCTAGTTTAGGACACACTTGTGACAGTTCGTCTATTTTTTTGAAAGGGAAGTCTTAATGAAGTCTAAAGAATAATCTTGAGGGAATCTAGACCAATTGGATGATCTCCAATTTTGATTTTGGGAGCTTAGTTTTGGACACTGCTAGTACTTCGGAGAAGTGGGTCAGATTGGTGGTTTCCAAGTCCAAAACAAATAAGCGAATTTCAAAATCAGAATCTCTGCAAAAATTTGAACAGGACAAGCTTTGCTCGGACATCATGATTCTCGGTCATAGTTCACATTAAAGCCAACAGTTGTAGAATCACACCATGTGAGCAATTTTGGATTCTCAAATGAAGAAATAGACCCCAAAATCGAAATGTACGCGAAAAATTGGGCAAGACAGGCCCTTCTTGAAAATTCTAACTTTTGGTCCGGATTTGTGCAAAAGTCAACTTTTTGGAAATTGGACTGTTTCCATGATCTTTGAGTTTCAAATGAAGAAACAGATCCCAAAAATGGAATGTACTCGAAAAATTGAGTAGGACAGGTCCCTTTTGAAAATTTGACTTTTTGGTTAAAGTCAAAGTTCAATTTGGTCAAAGCTTTTTTTTTTTTTTTTTTTTTTTTTTTTTTTTTTTTTTTTTCAGTCGGTTCCGATCGGGTCAGGATGAGCGGGTCAAACCGGGTCGGCTTGGACAAACAGGTCAAGCCTATGGAGGATGACGTCATCCATGACGTCGCGCGTCAGCGCTTGGCGCGTAAAGGAAGTGCCGGCGCGTATGAAGAAGCAGCAAGCGCGTGTGAGCACGTGAGAAGCTGAGAGTGGCGTGTGAAGTTGATGCTGGGATCTTCGAAGCATCTGGTGGCGGGTGGCAGGGCTTTTGGAGTTGATTTTCCTGTGGTTTGTAGATCGAGGGTCGTAGAATCTAGTGGTGAGGTTAGTTTTCTCAATTGGTGATCTGATTTGCACAGATGTGAAGGACTAAGCCGCGGGTCATTGTGAGATTGTGGCGGCGAGTGGTGGCACGTGGGGGCTCCGTTGTTGGTGATCTTTCTGGGTTTTGTAGATCGAAGGCCTTAGAAGACTTATGTGGCATTAGCTTTGTGAAATCGTGAACTGATTTGCACAGCTTTTGAAAGACTATTTCGTTGGTCACTGTGAGTTTGTGGCTGCGCGTGGGAGCACGTGGGTAGTCTATTGAGTTTGATCTCCTCTGGTTCTTGTAGCTTGAAGTCCTTAGAAGATCTCTGTGGATTCAGTTTTGTGAAATGAGGTTAGGATTTTCACAAGTCTGAAGGATAAGTCTGCAGGCATTGTTGAACTTGTTGTCATTTTAGTCTACTAGTTCTGACAGTGTTTGACATTGGTTAATCAGCAAGTGTCTCTACTTTCAAAGTCGGTAGCACAATTGCTTTGAACAATATGCAGGCTAGAACTTTATCCTAAGTCTAGAGCATCATTTTCTTTCTGATAGCATGAGTGTATTTGAGTTGCAAAATCTGACTTCAAATAATATTTGTTTGCTGGCAGGCTTGCCTAGTCTTTTTTTTTTTTTTTTTTTTTTCTATTATCTCAGAAGTTCTCTATATAAAGCCTCCTAGAGCATGCCTTAGTTTGTACCAGCATAGTCTCCAGAGTGGGTAGCATAATACGTAGAGAAATTATGTTTTTTCTTTTTCTATTATAATTTCTTTTTTTTTTTTCACATGCTTGGTTTGTACTAACCTTTTTTCTTTTGACAGACTAGAGATTAAAATTGGAGCTCTCTCTCTTTATAGATTTTTTTGTTTGTTTAGACATGCCATGAGATTTTCTTTTGACAAGTTCTTTGTTGTTGCTTGTTTTTGTTATGTAGCATGCTTTCCTTGTTCTTTGGGTTTTAGCATCAAGCTTTTCATCAACATTCTTAGCCTGACGTCCATCTTTATTTGGCGACTTTGCATTCCATTGAATACAACGTTTTTACAGTGATGTTTGTCTCCATATTATCAAATTATTGCCTTGCAACAACAATCTCTTAGCGATATCCATCCTTAATGTTCTCATAGCGACAGTCATCTAAGCAACAATGTTGTCACCAGTATTCCTGATACAATGATGCTATTACTAGTACTTGACTTTGAAGTTGTACTGGCCTTTGTCTTGGCAATTAAGCTGCACTAGCACTCTTCTTTTGCCATAAAGCTGCCTTGATATTTTATTTGCATTGAGGCCGTACCAACATCTATCTTTTCCATGAAGCTACGTCAACCCTTCATCTTTGCCATGAAGCTACGCCAACTCTTCATATTTGTCATAAAGCAACATTTGCACTTATATCTGCTATGAAGTTGCACCATCATTTGCACTGAAGCCGTGTCAACATTCATTTTTGTCATGAAGCTGCGCCAACACTTCATCTTTGCCATGAAGCTACGTCAACACTTCATCTTTACCATGAAGCAACATTTGCACTAACATCTGCTATGAAGTTGCACTATCATTTGCATTGAAGCCGTGTCAACATTCATTTTTGTCATGAAGCTGCGTCCACACTTCATCTTTGCCATGAAGCAACATTTGCACTTACATTTGCTATGAAGTCGCACCATCATTTGCACTGAAGTCATGTCAACATCCATCTTTGCCATGAAGCTACGTCAACACTTCATCTTTGCCATGAAGCAACATTTGTACTAACATCTGCTATGAAGTCGCACCATCATTTGCATTGTAGTCGTGTCAACATTCATCTTTGCCATGAAGCTACGTCAACACTTCATCTTTGCCATGAAGCATCATTTGCACTACCATCTGCTATGAAGTCGCACCATCATTTGCACTGAAGCCGTGTTAACATTCATCTTTGCCATGAAGCTACGTCAACACTTCATCTTTGCCATGAAGCATCGTTTGCACTAACATCTGCTATGAAGTTGCACCATCATTTGCACTGAAGTTGTGTCAACATTCATTTTTGTTATGAAGCTGCGCCAACACTTCATCTTTGCCATGAAGCAACATTTGCACTTACATCTGCTATGAAGTCGCACCATCATTTAGAGGCAACATAGCTTAGACATCGAGGGTGCATAACATTGTAGCTAGACATCAAGATTTCAGAGATATGATGCGAAACGACACCACTCAAAAGGGAGATGAAGTGGTTCAAATTTCAGAGCTATGAAGTGGCACAACCTAGAATAAGGACGATGTAGCTCAGACTTGCAAGGTACAAGAAGATGCCCTCAGGAGATAAGTGATGCAAAACATACTTCAGAGACGTGGGAGAATTTCCATAGAAGATGGGCAATGCCGTGCAGATTTCATTTAGTCTTCATCTTCGACTATAACGATCTTTGATCATCCTATTGAACAGTTGACTGCCTTTGAGCAATGTCTTGCCAACCAAAGGGACCTTAAAAACATATTGATGACCGTTGGAAACTCTTCAAGCTAGACTGGCAATCCTTCTTCTTTTCGTGTGACTGAACTTAGTAACAAGCACTAAGCTGCCTACGTACCCCGGAGAAGGATTAAGTCATCACGTAGTTCAACAGATTTTTTTTCTTGATGATTTTTTTTTTCATTGTTTTGTTTTGTTTTGTTTTGTTTTGTTTATTTTTTTGTTTTGTTTTTGTTTTTGTTTTTGTTTTTGTTTTTGTTTTTGTTGATTTTTTTTTAATAAAAAATAGGAGGGCTTACGTGTGTAATCCTTGCCCCACGCCCCACGGCATTTCATGGGTACCAATTGTGCAATAGTGGGTATCGCCATTAATCAAACCTGAGACCTCGGCCTCAAGGGCGACAAAGGCATCCAACCACTACGCCACACTCACAAATGGTGACATAGAGTGGGATTAATTTCTCCTTATTGGTACGCTTTCAAAGATAATGGGAAGACATCATGTACCCTTGCAGCGCGGCAGTAGGTAGTTTAAACTCTTACCAAGGAGCAATCCTCGATTTTCAAGCATAGAAGCGTTTGAGGAACTTCCCATTGATGGGGTCGATCCTTACACCCTCATGATCAATCAACTTGTAAGCTATTGGTGTAGACTTCTTGCACAACATAAGGTCCATCCCATTTTGAAGTGAACTTATTGCATGTACGATGAGTTGTGATGATAGGTCTTCGAACGGCGAGGACTAAGTCACCTACTTTGAATGATCATGGTTTAACTCTTTTATTGAATGCGCTTGAAAGACGAGCTTAATAGCACTCAAGGCGTTGTTGGGCCTCAAGCCTTTTCTTATCAAGTGCCTCTAATTCTTGCAATCTGAGCTTGGCATTTTCTTCTTTAGTCAACCTTTCTTGAATGGCAATCCGTAATGATGGGATTTGGCGTTCTAAGGGAAGGACAGCTTCAACTCCGTAAACAAGAGAATATGGCGTTGCTTGAGTAGGCGTTCGAAATGTTGTTCGATATGCCCATAATGCTTCTCCGATTCTTTTGTGCCAATCTTGCTTTGTTTTGGATATCACCTTTTTTAACAAATTACCAAGTGTTTTGTTAAAGGCTTCAGCTAATCCATTTGTCGGGGCATTGTACATGGAGGAGTTGCATTGTTTAAATCCAAACTTCTCACATAGCTCCGTCATTAGCCTATTGTAGAACGGCTTGCCATTATCAGTTATGATATACCGAGGGACACCATATCAATAGATCAAGTGAGTTCGAATGAAATTGACCACCGTTTTTTTCTTCACTTCCCTAAGAGGCACAGCTTTTGCCCATTTCGAGAAGTAATCATTTGTAGCCAAGATGTACAAATGGCCACCGGATGACTTTGGTAATGGCCCTATTGTATCAAGTCCCCATGCATCAAAAGGCCAAGAAGCTACAGTTGGGTGTAGAGGTTCTGGAGGCTGGTGGATGAAGTTTGCGTGATACTGACAAGCTGCACACTTCTTAGCATACTCCATGGAATCTTGCACCATTGTAGGCCAATAGTAACCCATTTGTTTGATCCTGTAGTGTAACTTGGGACTTGATTGGTGTGCGCCGCATATTTAAGAATGAGCCTCTTCTAAAGCTTGTGTAGCTTCTTCCTCTCTTAGGCAACGGAGAAACAAACCATCAAAGGAGCGGCGGAAGAGAGTGTCCTTATAGTAAATGAATTGAGCAGCCCTTCGCCGTACTTCAGTCTTGTGGCGTATATCATCCGGGAGTCTTCCATGTTGAAGGTACCCAATGATCGCTTGTTGCCAATCTTCTTTTTCAACAAGGCATACAGAAATGATGTTGGCTTGCTCTTCTTCTTCTTCTTCTTCTTCTTCAACTAAGAGAGGTACCACCCACCTCTGGGAAACAGCAACTTTGGCTGTCTCTTCTTGGGATAATGCTAAGGCAGTAGCCAAATTAGCTAACGCATCAGCCTGTATATTCTCATTTCTTGGTATATGCTCTAATGTGATGGCCACAAAATTTGCAAGCAACTTCTTCGCATATTTGCAATAAAGGATAAGGTCTTCTTTCTTGACATCATACTGTTCTAAGATTTGATTGATAACTAATTTGGAATCCCCAAAGATCTCAAGTTGTGATATGCCCATCTCAATGGCCATTTGTAGAGCAATAATCAATGCTTGATATTCAGTTACGTTGTTAGAGCAAAGTTCGCTTAACGAGAACGAGTATAGAAGTATTTGCCGTTGTGGAGAAACAAACACTACACCTGCCCCTGCTCCTTCTCGACGTGCAGCCCCATCGAAAAACATCATCCACGGTGGCATTACTTCAATGAAAAACACGTCTTCATTCGGGAAATCATCAGAGAACTCCCAATTAGATGGAACTGGATGATCAGCTAAGAAATCTGCCAATGCTTGTCCTTTGATAGCTTTTTGTGGGATGTACGTAAGGTCATATTATTGTAGCAGGACTGCCCATCGAGCTATACGACTCGAAACCACTAGCTTGGAGAGGACATATTTGATTGGGTCCACTTTTGCTATTAAACGGACCTATATGCTTGCATGTAGTGCTCTAGTTTGTCTATGGTAAAGAAAAGAGCGAGACACATCTTTTCGATAGGAGAATAATTTAATTCAGCCCCATTGAGAGTTCAACTTAGATAATAAAGGGCTCTTTCCTTCCCCTCTTTATTTTCTTGCGCTATAAGAGCACCTAGAGACTTTTCTTGTGCCGCGATGTACAGTACCAAAGGCTTTCTTGGGATAGGCGCACCTAAGACTAGAGGATTAAGTAGGTACCTTTTGATGTGTACAAAAGCATTGCTACAAGCCTCATCCCATTCAAAGTGCACATCCTTCTTCATCAATCTATGAAAAGGTTGACATTGACCAGCCAAGTTCGAAATAAATCGTCGTATGTAGGCTAGTTTTCCTTGCAAGCCTCTAAGTTCTCGCAGATTCTTAGGCTCTGGCATTTTCTGGATAGCTTCGATTTTAGACTGGTCAATTTCAACACTGCGATGCCTCACAATGAAACCAAGAAATTTCCCAAATATTACACCAAAAGCGCATTTGCGGGGATTCATTTTAAGCTGATACTTTCTTAGGCGTTTGAAAACAGATTGTAGATCAACCAGATGGTCTTCCCTCCTTTTTGTTTTAACCACCAAATCATCGACATAACACTCCACGTTTTTATGAAGTACATTATCAAAGATCTTTTGCATAGCCCGTTGATAAGTAGCACCAGCGTTCTTTAGTCCAAAATGCATCACTTTGTAACAGTAAATGCCTTTAGGAGTACGAAAAGCTGTAAGCTCTTCGTCCTTAGGATTCATTCAAATTTGGTTGTAACTTGAAGAACCATCCATGAAAGATAAAGCTTCATGACCAGTAGTGGCGTCCACCATGACCTCAGTGATGGGTAATGGGAAATCGTCCTTGGGACATGCATTGTTTAAATCACAGAAGTCAACACACACCCGAATTTGTCCATTCTTTTTTTTTATAAGGACAATGTTAGCGATCCATTCCGGGTACTGTACTTCACAAATGAAGCCCGTCTCAATTAGCTTATTGACCTCAGTTTCTATTTGAGGGATAAGCTTCGGCCGAAAGCGTCTTTGGGCTTGTTTGACTAGGCGCACGCCCTTCCTTACTGCTAAATGGTGTAGGGAAATACTTGGATTGAGCCCAGGCATTTCTTTGTAAGTCCAAGCAAACACATCTTTATATTCTCCCAAGAGCTTGAGATATCCTTCTTCTTCTTCAGGAATGAAAAATACACTGAAAAAAGTTGGTCGGGGTTCTTCAATAGTTCCAAAATTGATCTCTTTAAGTTCATTAACTGTAGTCTGTACTCCATCTTTCAAGGCTGAGGAAGCTTCATCGACCTCTTCATTAGTTGCTTCAGCATTTGAAAGTGTACCTTCTTCTATTGTAATATGAAACAAGGATGATACTTCTTCAATTTGCTCATTGTGTACAAATGATTGTCCAGTGTGTACAATCGTTCGCCTTTTGACTTTGAGTGATCCTTCAGTGCTAATGTCTAGGGAAAATTTACGCTTCATGCATGAAGGAATACTACTGCGGATCTCATCATTAGCTTTCTTCTTCCCTTGAACCTCAAAGTTTATTGAATTTTGAGGATGACTATCAATAGGCCTTCTTATTGCCCTTAATCGATCAAAGATTGATTTACAACCAAAAGTGTCTCGATTTTGTGTTAAGCAAGTTGTACTTAACCTATCGAGCACTGTGATTCGTGATGATGAGGCCTCGATGCGATCGAACATTGAGATGCGCGATGAAGAATGATCTTCTCTTTGATTTGAACTTTTGCCGACCTCCACTGTTATGTATTGGGAACTTGAAGCATTACTTCTTCTTTTTATCCATATTTGAGCTGGTTGTTTTGGAGTATAACCTAATCCAGTCTTTGGGATAGGAATTCTATGCTATTCGAGCTGCATTTTCCTTTGTGTTTTGCTAAGGCCATGCATCTCTTCTCCGGTGGCTTCTGGAATTAGTTTCCCTAGGTCCCCTTGTTTTGAGAAGTCGTAGCTTGCTCTGGCTAACAGCCTATATGCCTTTGGGTCGAACCATTCTTTTGTCCATTCATTTGGTAGAATACCATGCTCTGTCAGACTTTGTGAAGACCTCACGAATCCATTTAGTGGCTTCGAGGGCAAAGGATTTGTGGATGAAGTTAAAGGCGTGACATGATTTTCTTTCAATACGGCTACATCCTCCATTGTGAGCTTTATAGGAGCCCTTACCATGTCTTCTGTGGATTGAAGGCATTCTGCGAATGGTGATTATCCATTCTTGCGGCATGATAATGGTACATAACAGAGGAATGGAAGGCTATTGGAAGGATTTGAAATTTTCGCTTTCATTGAATTACTGGTAGATTCACTAGAATGATCATTCCCATATTCTAGACCTTCCTTCAGGGAAGGAATATCCTTTCTAGTGATGAATTTAACATGCTTCTTTTCACCTTGCTTGCTTTCCATGGACGAAATCTCAACTGGGAGGACATCACTAGGAATGTCATCTTCTATATAAAATTTCGCATCAACAAAATGAGCTTTAGTCTCAGTGAAGGGCTTCAAATCGGCATTGACCTTTTTTATTCCTCTTTGAAAGAACTTGAAACATTGATGCAAAGTTGACGGCACTATTCCATTTCCATGGATCCATGGACGTCCTAACAATATGTTGTAGGTTGTCTTGGCATCAATGACATGGAACAAAACGTTGCTTGTCAATTCTCCAATGATTAATTCCAAGTGTATCATGCCGATTGCGCGTTGTCCTTCTTGGTTAAAACCTTGAATGACCAAACGACTATGCGATAATTCCTCCATAGTAAGACCAAGTCGTCTCATTGTCATTTTTAGTAGAATATTAACAGCTAAACCTCCATCAATAAGGATATGATCGATTTTTTGTTCACGAGCATAACCGGAGACATAAAGTGGACGATTGTGGGGCCTAGAGCCTAACAACAGATCCTCGTCAGTGAAAGTTATTTCTGGAGAGCATGCGTAACATCCCTGTGCTTGTTGAAGAGTATTGGTATAAGGGGTGTACATCTCTGGCTTTTCAAGAGCTTGGGTGAGCACCTCTTTTAGTGAGGTGGAGGATTGCGAGGGTTCGACTTCACCAACCTGAGGTTGGAGTTCCTTTAGAGATGACAAAGTCTCATTTGGACCACCATGGTCCACATCCTCCTTTTTGTTATGAATTTCGTGACGAGAGACTGTGTAAATGGCCTCTGCTGAGTCATTTTGAAAGAATTTTCTAAGGAAGAATTCTTCCAATGTGATGAGCTTTCGAGGTTTTTGGGTTTGTGCCGAATCGTCATACATTTTTGTTCCCGGTCTCTTTTGCCTCTTATCACTCCTTCTTCTTGACCAAGGTTGAATTTGGCTTTGTGCTCTTTTGGACTCTTGGGTGATCAGATGAAGAGGGAATGCTCGTTTCTTCTTCCACCTCCTGCGAGTAACCATTGTCCAGCCCTCTTCCTCATCCACTGTTGACCCTTTATCCTCATTTGAGTTATAATTGGATGCTTTTTGTGAGAGCTGAACTTGAACATGTTCTAGAGAACCAAATTGGATGAACGTGGCATTTGCACCATGCTTAGTAGTTGGAGACATGCTACTAGGTAACACGCAAGCAAATTTGACTGAGCAACATCATTAAAATCCAGGTCTATTTTCCTTTCCTTGGCTAGCTTCATGATAAGCTCTTTAAGAACAAAGCATTTTTGGATTGGATGGCTTATGATGCGATGATATTTACAATAGTTTGGGTTATTAACTTTTCCTATCTCTCCTGGTCGTTTGCATTTTGGCAATTCAGTTAATTTCAACTTGAGCAGTTGTTCTAGCATTTCGGGCATATCGGCATCTAGGAAAGGATACACCTTTTTTCCCATTGCTTAAGTGATGAGCGACGCATCTCACGCCGTTGGCCTTTCTCAGGCCTCTTCTCATTGGCCTTCACATTTCTTGTTGAAATTTTGACTGGCGCAAGGTTGATATTCATTGAGTCCTTGATATTACCTTTTGCATTCTTTTCTATTTTCCTTATTTCCCATCTTTCTTTTCTTTCCTCAAGTACTGGAGGTTTTGTATTTCCATGGCTAGAGATACTTAATTCCATGTCATGTGCACGAGTTGCTAATTCTTCAAATGTTTGGGGCTTTATTCCTTGAAGGATGTACAGAAGTCCCCAATGCATGCCTTGGATGCACATTTCCACAGCAGATACTTTAGAAAGTCTATCCTTGTAATCTAGACTCAAAGAACGCCACCGATTGATGTAATAAACAACAGGCTCATCTTTCCATTGCTTGGTATTAGTAAGCTCCATCATGCTTACCATGCGACATGTGTTGTAGAATTGGTTGAGAAACTCTCTTTCAAGTTGTTCCCAACTATCAATTGACTCAGGTTCTAAGTCTGTATACCAATCAAAGGCATTCCTTTTTAGTGAACGGACAAACTGATTTACAAAGAGGCCTCCTTGTGTCCCTGCATTCTCACAAGTTTCGACAAAGTGAGCAACGTGTTGCTTAGTGTTTCCTTTGCTATCAAATTGCAAGAACTTGGGGGGTTGATACCCATCCGGCATTCTCATATTGTCAATGCGCTTGGTATAGAGTTTCGAATATATGAGAGAACTTGTAGAAGAACCTCCATATTGTGCTCGAATGGTGTTCGTTATCATGTCCTGCAGTTGTTGGATAGATATCGAGGCCATTGAGGTGGAATGTCCGTGTTGAGAAGTGCCTTCACCTCTTTTTTCCTTATCTACCCTAGCATTTTCTCCTTTCAAGGTAAAGCTAGGTGGGCGATCAAGGTCAAGATTTAATTCACCAGAATCTTGTACCTCTAGTTTGTTCATTAGGGTTACAATTTGGGCATCCTTATCTTCAAGTGCTTTTGTGAGAAGGGTGACTCTTTGTTCCATTTCAGCCATCTTTTCTTCCATTATAGAGGTGTTGGTCATCATCACTGGCATGACCTCTAGAATAAATGATGAAACAGAATGAGTCAACGGTACTTCATTTTTTAAGATTCTCATCATGGGTGAAGAGCCGATAGAAAAGGTCTTTGTTATGGATGATTCATTATCGATCTCCAAATCTTTCGAGACAAATGAATCCTTGGGGGTAGTTTCCCTATTTGCAAGAAAGTTTAGAGAGATGACAGTATGAGGTTTGCTTTCTTTGGTTGCTTGGGGTTGAAGTCGGTCAAGTGCCTTGGATCAATTGCGAGTGATTGGGCCGACATAATCATCAGCAATGGAAGCATCAATCACTGGCTTTCGAACATTCTTGCTAGAGGCCATCGAAGTTGGTAGCAAATCGAATTTCTTTTCTATTGAAAGAGAAAGAGATGAGAGGCAGAGATGTCTCACTGGGCGTGCCGGAATATGTAGGCGACTAAATTTCTAGTTCAAAATAAATCAAACAAGTAAAATAGTTTCACAAATGCGAATTTGTATTGATGAATGTGTGGTACAATTCTCTATGATTACAAAAGAGTGATCCTCTGATTCGATCTCCTTGAAAGTTTTGTTGATTGGAATTGTGGTGATGTGATTTTGATTCGAACACCAAATATGCTTTAATTTGGCTGAAGAATGAATCGAAGATCTTTGAAACAGAATTAAAAGGAATCTCTGGCTATAAGCTTGTTAGAAATCCTTTGTTCTTTGTGTTCTTCGTCTTCGAAGGTTTGTGGTGGATGTTCTTCGGAGCTTTAGAGGCTTAAATCCATAGAGCTTTATTGATTTATGGTTTGTTGAGGTTTCTGGAGGCTTTTGAGCTTAATTCTAGCAAACTTCAAGATCTAGGTTGATAGCTTGGATGATTCTGCTTCGAATATTCTTCGATTTTGAGGTTGAAGTTTCTTGAAGTTCTTGAAGGCATTGAGACTTGATTCCTACAAAGCTTCTGTACTTCTGAGTGCTTCTGAATCTTCTCTGATGTTGCTTATGCTCTAGATGGCTTGGTTTCCTCATAAATGCCTTAGGAAGGCTTCTATTTATAGGAGTTTGGAGGTAGGTGAGGACACGTGGCAGAGTCTGATTGGTGACACATGTCACAGCCTAATTGGTCCACTTGTGTCATCGCTTACATGTGCTGGACTGCTTGTGTCATCGCTTACACGTACTGGACTGCTTGTGTCATCGCTTACACGCGCTGATGTGTGATTGCTTTACTTCAATGAAACTTGGCAAATTTCTGTTGGTTTCTGAGTAGTGATAGCGAAACTTAGCAGCAGTATGTGGCGTTTCGTAATTGGCTGTATTTTGTGGACTTGGTAGTATGATGTGTCAGCTTGTGATAGGTCGGGAATTTTCCCTCTCTACAACTGTGTAGTTTTAAACTTTTATTTTAATATTGGGTGTTTGGTAAAGGAGTTTGAGTAATGTTGTTTAGGTATTGTTGATATACGTGTGGATGAAAAAGTGTGTGAAAATATGTGTAAGTATGTTTAAAATGCTCAAAAAGTTGCTTGAAATGGCCTATCAAACATGCCATTAACTAACTCAGTCTCCTCCCCTTGTTGAACCATTTAATGAACTTATGCCTAGCTTTCTTTATTTTTTAAATTGTGGCGTTTTAGAATTTTTTTTTTTTTACTCAACTCAATTATCATGCTTTTTGACAGTGGTGGCTCTAGGAATTTTTCTGAGGATGTTCCTTAAGAATGATAAATTACACAATCTAATAATTTATTATATTATTATTTTATTAATTATAAGATTATTATTTGTTGTTTAGCCTAACATAATTTAATTTGTTTGTCTTTTATAATATATTGGTTAATTAAATTATTAATTATTGTTTATTATTTGCTTTTCTCAATTAATTATTGGTTAATTAAATTATTGTTTATTAGTTGCACTAGCACACATCCCATGTGCATTTATTTCCCCCAATTCAAATATCCCACTTGGCCCCATGTGCCCATCCACCCCCCACCCCACTCAACAGACAAGCCTCATGCCCCCATTAAAAAGTTTTCAATTCTAGATACCATGTGCATTTACTTCCCCCAATTCAAATATCCCACTTGGCCCCATGTGCCCATCCACCCCCTACCCTACTCAACAGACAAGCCTCATGCTCCCATTAAAAAGTTTTCAATTCTAGCTAAATAAGATATTCTCAATTAAATTCTTAATAAACCGTCAACAAGGATTGAACAGAGAAATAAATGCACATACAAATGGAAAAAAAAAAATACCATGTGCATTTACAAAAAAAAAATTCATGCCCCCATTAAAAAGTTTTCAATTCTAGATACCATGTGCATTTACTTCCCCCAATTCAAATATCCCACTTGGCCCCATGTGCCCATCCACCCCCCACCCTACTCAACAGACAAGCCTCATGCTCCCATTAAAAAGTTTTCAATTCTAGCTAAATAAGATATTCTCAATTAAATTCTTAATAAACCGTCAACAAGGATTGAACAGAGAAATAAATGCACGTACAAATGGAAAAAAAAAAAAAATTCATTGTTGCACTGTGTACACAACACAACACTACAATTCACTAACTTTATTATATCTCAAACTCCCACTTGATTTCAAAGTTTCAAAAAAACTCAATTTTTACTTAAAAAAAAAAAAAAGACACTAATAGACAAACATAACTATTTACCATTAAAAAACTGCTATTTATATAAGCACAAAAAGACACATAAAAAGAAAGAAGAAGACAAAAATCAACTCATAGAGCACAACACGTGGGAGGATATCAATCCACCATTAGACACTTTTACTGAGTTCTATTATTTTCTTTAAGTCATTGTTTAAGTCTCTTAAAAAGAGAAAGAACTCTCTCTCTGTCTTTTGTATCAGTATCAGACAGTTTAAGAGATTTTTTTTTTTTGTTGTACTCGTTGCTCACTTGCTCATGAGAGAGAGAGAGAGAGAGAGAGATACCAGATCTGGTGAGTTTGGGTTAAGGCCAGGGCTGGCAGCACTGCTGCTACCATGCTGCTGCTGCTGCCTCTCCCTTCATTGCTTTACTTCAACCATCAGCCGTTGAGTCTCTTGGTTAGGCTTAGGTTTTTATTTGTTTGTTTGTGTATGTGTTTTTTTTTTTTTTTTTTTTTTTTTTTTTTTTTTTTTTTAAATCTTTGATGGAATGACAAATTAGTTTTGTTTTAAATTTTTGAAAGGCCCGGCTATTTGTTTTTGATAAAATTTGGTTGATTGGCTTAAATTTTCTTTAGCTTTACTATTTTGTGATTTATGTTGTGCTAAATTTTCTTTTATAGATTAGATCCATAAATTCTTTTTATGGCCTTTTAAAGTGCCAGCGATATTGTTGGGCTTTTTTGTGGGCTTGCTCTGTTGCTTTTTTTTTTTTTTGGCTTGAAAGTAGAACAAATAAGTTTTTTTTTTTTTTTTTAATTTCAAGGTGTTCTTAATTTTGCTTGAGTGCGTTCCTAATTTTTTTTGAAGGGTAAACAAATAAAAAAAATTTAATTACTATATATATATATATATATATTTTTTTTTTTTTCAGCTTAGGATGTTCCTGGGAACATCTTGAGCTTAACGTGGCGTCGCCACTGCATTTTGAGTGAAGGAGTTGTGGTATGCCTTTATGTTGGAATCATTTTTCCTCTCTTTTGTGTGTATGTTTCTCAAAAAAAAAAAAAAACTCATTGATTTTTCTCTCTTTAAAAGCATAATACACATAACCGAACTAACCGCACCGAACCGATAGAATGCACTGCACCTTGTGTAGACCGGTTTTTTCCTTCTATAGGAAAGGTGCGGTTAGCTATGGGAGAAAACTGCACCTTATAGGTGCGGTGTAAAAAACTCCTCCAAAACTGACTGAACCAAACCGCATACAGGCCTAGTGAGGACCAAGTTGTAGTTGAAGGTGGAAGTTTGGTGATAAAGGACATAACCTAGTGTAGTCACTTCTCATGTTTTGGACTTGGCTTATATTACTACCTCATTTCCTGTCCATCATTGTAGGCTAAACCCAGACTATGTTTATGCCACATGAACTTTGCTGTAATGTTTATTCTGTTTCAATGCATGTTTTCTTTGGTATCAAAAAACATGGTTAACATTTAAATTTAATTAATTAAGTTAAGTGGACCATTCTGTTATTATTGTTATAGTATTTATTATAAGTCTTGAGTTTATGGTTCGCGTGTAGCCATGTGACCACTTACGAAATTTTGAGTAAACCATTGCCGTCGCTAGCAAATCATAAGTTTCAGGTAAGCGAGGCTAGGGTGTGTTATGGGAGATTGAGCGAAGGCAATCCAGCAAGAGTGGAATTTGTTTGCTACCTTGATGAATCGACCCACACCCTCGCGAGTTTCTAAAACCAATTCTGACTATGGTGACTTGATACGTGAGTGGATTCTTTAATACCGCGATAGGGTATATTTTCTCTTGGCATTGCCTTATTTGGAAGAGGTGATTGGAAATTTAATACTGATAGCTAGATAAATTACACATTTGGGGTTGCATGGAACAATTTATACATACATGGATTCCAATTTTTTTGTGCATAAGTGAATCCAAATGTTGAGCCTCTAAATTCCTCCCTCTCTCTCCAAAAAAAAAAAAAAAAAAAAAATCTAAATATTCAACATTCAAACTACAATTTTTTAGTCTTTTTCTCCCAATTTCACGTGTAAATTTTTTTTTTTTTTGTTTTTGAATATGCTAGATTTTTATGTGTTCTACATTTAGGTAATGTCTTCATTATGGATGTTGTTGCTTGGAATCAAATGAATGTATTGAATGACTACACTCGGTTAGAGAAGGAGTAAGGCCTTGTTTGGTTTAAAAAAATGGTCACTCATCACTCATCATCCATCACTCATCACTCATTACTCATCACTCTAAAATATCACACCCAAACAACATCATTACTTAGTTACCATCACTCAATATTTTCACACTATTTGTGGGTCCCATATCTATCATTGGTACAGTTTAGTTTTTTTTTTTTTTTTACCCAGTACCCAGATCACCCGAACTAGTGGAAAAAAAAAAGAAAAAAAAAAAGAAAAAGAGAGACGGAAGAACGAAGAAGACCAGATCAGAAAAAAAAAAAAAAAAAAAAAAAAAAAAAAAAAGAAGAAGGAAGAACGAAGAAGACTAGATTAGGAAAAAAAAAAAAAAAAAAAAAACCCAGATCACAGGAAGAAGAAGAAAAGAAAAAGGAAAAAAAAGAAAAAAAAAGAAAAAGGAACCAGATCACACGCAGGAGAAAAAAAGAAAAAGAAAAAAAAGAAACCAATCACCGAACAAAGAAGAAAAAAAAAATAAAATAAAAAAAAACCCCAAAAGTCAACAATGATGGCTGCACAGTGTAAAATTTTATGTTTAATTACAAAAATGCCATTGAGTTATGAGTTATGAAAACTGAAAACAGATAAAATGTGTTTTCAGTTTTCATAACTCATTACTCAAAAATCAGAGAACTGAGTGATGAAAACCATAACTCAAAACTCATCCAAACAAAACATCTTGCAATTGAGTGATAAAAACTGAGTATTGAGTTACGAAAACACCTAAACCAAACATCACCTAAGGGATCCAACCCTTAATGACTAAATTATTTTGAGAGAGAGAGAGAGAGAGAGAGAGAGAGAGAGAGAGAGAGAGAGAGAGCATTATAAATTCTAAGGATAGAGGAACTGACAAAACATATAAAACAATTTTTTTTAGTAAGATTTAATAAAAATAATTTTTTTATTATATAGTGGTCATGTGTAGTCCACATGATCAATGTAGTCAACAATATTATGAGTCAATAATACAAACCTGATAACATAGAGAGTCTATTTGTAATTAATCCAAAATTTTCAGGGGTCATTTTACAATTCGGCCTAATCTAAAGTCCTAAATTTGGAATTGTTTTAGTTGAGGTTTGCTATTTTTATTATTGAGAACAGTATTTCAACCAAACCCATAATAATATTTTTTGGGTAAACGTATAACTTTTACCAGGTATTGATAACTCCTTTAATCCTTTTGGGTTCATCTTGTTACTTAGCCCACTAGATATGACTTGTAATCTAAGTGATTCCAATCTTAGATTAGAAGTCATTCCAAGCTTTTGGGTAACATAAAGGATTAAGGAAGAAGAAAGCAATCATACAGAGCATGAAGAAACGACAAGGGCCACTTATGACACTCCTAACTCCTTGTCCTATACACAAAAACAGCAGACAAGGCAAAACTTCTCATGTCCCAATATCAAGAAAAGCCCTATTATTCTCTAGGTTGAGACTCCACATACTGTGTATATGCAAGTGATAAATTTTATCTTATGTGCAAAGCATCAGAGAAATCTTGTTCACTCCTCTCTTAAGAATAACTCCCACGCTGCAAGTTGGTTTATCCCAGCCAACCTACACTTCCTCTTCAATAATTGCCAGTACAAATTCTTACTATTTTCTCGTTGATGTTTGGGATACTTTTTAATTTATTTTTGAGTTCAGTTAGAAATCCTAATCTAATAAACCTAATATACTATCCCCAACTCTCTCCACCCAAGACCACTCGAATTTGGGTCTTCAAATCCCACAAGCCTTTAAGATTTGGGGAAGTACCTCTCCGCCCAACGTGGGCAATGGTTGATGTTTGGAATTGTAATTACTCTGTTTTCAGCTATATAGGTGTGTGTCCTGTAATTTTTATTGCTTTGCTATTTATTTATTCTCTTTATTTGTCCTTGTATATCAAAGTATTTTCTTGTTCATCAAAAAATCAGTTGTATTTTCATATGAAAAAGGACTACCTTTTTATTTAAATGTAATTGTTTCTTCTTATTAGCAAAAAAAAAAAAAAAGGGGGGGGGGGGGTACTTGTTTCCTTTATTTATTTTGTGAATTTTCACCACGCATGCATTAGCCCTCTCTGCTCTGCTACCTGTCTAACCTTTCAATGTGGACAGTAATGCAAATTAGGTTGAGTCCTTAAAGAACTCTAGCATCATATAAAAAATTACAATTTTTGTCATAATTATTTTATGTGACAAACTATAATTGATTGTTTGTCACTTTCAAATAATTCTCGTAACAATATCTATTTCACCCATTCTTTCTTCAAGATAGTGCTGACCACCACTTTTTCACCACTATTTATTATTATTCAGTACTTGAACAGTTGTAACAAAGGTCATGATTTTTTACTTACATCATCTTTGTACCTGACTATGTCATGAATGCTTTTTACTTGTCATAGTCATAGTACTTGAACAGTTGAACAGGTTATAGGTTAGGGCATCTTATTATTATTCAGTACTTGAACAGTTATAACAGAGGTTATGATTTTTTACTTACATCTAAATATTTTTATTATAATCTAGGTTAGGGCATCTTTGTACCTGACTATGTCATGAATGCTTTTTGCTTGTCATAGTCATAGTACAGTTTAATATCATTAATTTTTTATTTTTTTTATTTTTGTGTGTGTGTGTGTGTGTTTTCTCAAGCTGGGGGAACATACATATGCAACAACTTGTGAAGCTAAAAACTCATAAAAGAAAAAAAAAAAAGGAACCTGTGAAGCAAAAATTGTTATCCTTTGTCCTGAGTGATCGCATTACAAATAATGGAGTTCGAGGAAGGATTGGAGCCAGTAAGTCCTACTGGACAATACTTCAACAGCTCTGTGCTATCAGTATCCATTATTGCTGTTATGGAATTCGAGATTCCAATCAACAGCCTGCCCTCCATAATGTCATTGCTCGAAGATGTGTTCCTCCCCATCAATCCTCGTTTCTCCTCCATTATGGTGCTCATCTCTCTCTCTCTCTCGCTCTCCTTTTATATTACACATAAATTTCTTAATTTCTCAGTTTGATTAGATGAAGTTGTTATTCGCGTGCAAAAGCTATATATGGTTAACTAGCTCTGAGAAAGTCCTAAGAGCATTTACATCAGTCCATGCATAATCTTGTAAAATGCAAAAAGTAGCTCTTTTTACACATTTTAACAAAAAAACTTCCACATCAGTCTGTGTAAATTTGTGCAAATTATACATCCGGCCGTGTAAATGAACAGTAACCGTGGATATATCCACAGTTACTGTAGCTCGTGTATAAAATATTTTAATAATTTCTGTTCGCTCGTTTTTTTCTCTCTCTTCTCCTTGCTCAACCAACTCAATAAAACTGCTCAACAAACGCACTTGCTCAAAAAAAAAAAAAAAAAAAACACAGAGACAGAGTGGACCGGAGCTTGTGGATCGGAGCTAGGGAGATGTGGATCGGAGTGTGGATCAGAGCTTGTAGATCGGAGTGGATCGGTGCTTGATCGGAGTGGATCGGAGCAGATCAGAGCTAGGGAGATGTGGATCGGACTGGATCGGAGCTTGATCGGACTGGATCGGAGCTAGGGAGATGTGGATCGGACTGGATCAGAGCTTGATCGGAGTGGATCGGAGCGGATCGGACTGGATCGGAGCTTGATCGGAGTGGATCGGAGCGGATCGGACTGGATCGTAGCGGATCGGCGCTAGGTCGATGTGGATCGGACTGGATCGATGCTTGATCGGACTGGATCGATGCTTGATCGGACTGGATCGGAGTGGATCGGTGCTTGATCAGAGCGGATCGGAGCAGATCGAAGCTTGATCGGAGCGGATTGGAGCTTGATCGGAGTGGATCGGAGCTAGGGAGTCTCGGATTTGATCGGTGCTTGTGGGTCGGAGTAGATCGGGCTTGACCGGAGATGTGCTGTCGGGTAGAGATGGGAGAGAGAGCAAGAAATCAGAATGGGCAAGAAATCAGAATGGGTAGAGAGAGAGAGAGAGCCGGGTAGAGAGAGGGAGAGAGCCGGCCGGGTAGAGAGAGGGAGAGAGCCGGGTAGAGAGAGAGAGAGCAAAAAATCAGAAATGAGAAGAGAGGGAGAGAGGCGCGCGCGTATATGGAGGGGAAATAATAAAAAATTCCAGAAAATTGATTATTTAATTAAAAGAGGGTGTAGAATAGATGAACTGATGTGGGTATTTTATAAAAGTAACCGTGTAAAATAGAAAAAGTAAGTTTTTAGTGTAAAAATAGATGTGTAAAATGGATGAACTGATGCAATTGCTCTAAGGCTATAGCATATTTACGAAGTTGTTTTATTCATGATTTTGTAATTACTTACCTTTCTTCCAGAATACTATGTTCTTTAATTTAAGTAGTATTTAAGCAAAAAGAAGAAGTTATTTTAGCCTATTTAAAAAACGGCACTAAGTAGTGAGAATTTGAAAACAGGTTACAGGTGAAAAAGGTGAGAAACAATGGAAAAGAGTAGAGGTGAAGCTTGAAGACCACATTAACGTTCCCATTTTCCCTATTGGATTGTCACCTGATTCATATGACGAATATTTTGATGACTACATATCAAAGATAGCAATGAACCATTTTCCACAGAACAAACCACTATGGGAGATTCACATTGTTAAATATCCAACAAGCAATGCAGCTGGTACTATCATATTCAAGCTTCACCATGCTCTTGGTGATGGCTACTCTCTCATGGGTGCACTTCTTTCTAGTATGCAAAGAGCTGATAATCCTTCTCTTCCGCTAACATTTCCCTTTCGCCAACGCTCAGAGTCAAAAAGTGACAGATTAAGCAGAGGGGTGTCCCAACTCGTTTCCTTGATCTTTAACACTATACATGATTTTGGATGGAGCGTGTTAAAGAGCAATTTGATTGAAGATGATCAGACTCCAATAAGGTCTGGGGAAAAAGGAGTGGAGTTTCGACCAATTACAATATCAACTATGACATTCTCTCTAGATCATATCAAATTTATTAAGGACAAGCTTGGAGTGGTAAGATCAACATATATATATATATATATATATATATATATATATATATATCAGGTTTTATTGGATTACTCACGAATTCGTCATTTAACACAACTATACTGGGTCCTAGAATTTCAAACCCATTGTTAATTAGTGGAACTCGAGTTACCAACTAGTAAGAGCAATGACATCAGTTTACCTAAAATTTTCTCCTTATTTTAGAATCAAAACTTATTTTTCTTATTTTAATTAATCAATTTTCAAAACAGCCATGTGAAATTTCCTATTCTAAACCCTATTTTATTTAAATATTACTTCATCATTCATTTTATTATTATTTCTCTCACTTTTCAAAACACCAATTTTTTCTTTATCAAAATTACCGCAATACAAAAACTACTAAAATCTTGATTTGGGGAATGAACATTGCTCCCTAAAGATAGGGATCAATTTGTAGCAAAACCCCAAAATATATAGAAGGGATAGGAAAGCTAATGTGGGGAGCGGGGATGGGTTTTCTTCCCTTACCCTATTTTCGAGAGACTTATGCCATTGCTCTAAGCTATCAGATTTTTGATGGTGAGATCAAATTTTTGATTGCTCTTGCTCACCTAGAAAACACTTCATTTTCTTATTCTTTTCTTCATATTTTTCCAGTCATTCAATATTGTTAGATGATTGGACTAAAACTTGAAAAGCTTGTTTTCATTTGGTTCTTTGGTTAGAATTAATTTATTTTTGCTCAATTGAATAATATATTCTCAAGTGCAGACCATAAATGATGTAATTACTGGTATAATCTTCTTTGGCACTCGGTTATATATGCAAGAGGTTTGCCAGAAATCAAGCAAAGCGGATTCCACAGCAATAGTGTTGCTCAGTACAAGGACAGTTAAGGGCTACAAGTCAGTCAAAGAGATGATCAAACCTGAATCCGATACACCATGGGGGAACCAATTCGGTCTCTTACATGTATCAATACCAAAGTTTACAAATCTTAAATCCTCAAACCCCCTTGAGTTTGTTTTGAAAGTGCACAAAATAATCAGGAAGAAGAGAAACTCTTTATCTGTATACTTAACTGGTTGCCTACTGTCGATTATGAAGAAACTAAAAGGCCCTGAGGTACATACACAATGTTACTCTTGACATCTCTAGATTTTTCAAATTAGAAAAGACCCTATATAGTTTAAGATGAAGTTGCTTGATTTGAAAGTCCTAAGTTTTTTTTTTTTTGAGAAAAAAATAGTCTAAGGTTTTTAAATTGTAATTCTTTTCCCCCCCAAGAAGTCTAAAGTTTTAAACCTTAAGGACGGTTAAAAAATAGTTAAGCAAGTCACATAATTAAATTCAGTGATTCTAACATTAAATTCAAAATTCTTACAATTTTAAAAGCAACATAAAAAGTATTTAAGAAGTTTGCTTCTTTAGCTCCATGTTTTTTGGCTTTTGTTTATGTGGGATGCTATAGTTTGCCTCTTTAGCTCCTTGTTAGTTGTATTATGAAAGCAACATAAAGTTACTTAAAGAGGTTTAAGTTTGCTTCTTTAGCGCCTAGCTGGTTGTACCGTGAAAGCAACGTAAAAAGTACTTAAAAGAAGTTTGCTTCTTTAGCTCCTAGCTGATTGTACTACAGGCTTTGGTCCTTTCATGGATACTTTAACGTTTCTGGTTTTCAGTATATATATCCTTTATCTTAGAGGGGGAAAAGAAGTTAAACAAGGAGTAATTATTAGTTAATTTTTTGTCTTATAAAGAACAGAGAATGTTTAAAATATATACCAAGCTATATTTTGAAGAACCATTTCTGAATTTTTCTTTGCTATGGGCAATGGGCATGCGGTGGTGGCAGGCAGCATCTAAATACATCCATAGAGCATCAAATTACTCAAGCATGTCGATCTCAAATATGATAGGGCCAGTGGAACAAATGGCTCTGGTTAAACATCCAGTTAAAGGCTTTTACTTTATGACCCTTAAAGTACCTCAGGTATATAAATTTTCTCATAAATTAACTACATTCGGGTTTTCTAAGTTAGCTACCATCTTAAGACAGTGCTTTGTTTATTTCTTTTTGAGATCTCACATTGAAGTTTTTATATTTTGTTGTTAATTTTGAACGAAGTACTTACAACTGTCTTATTTTTAACCCAGCCCAATCTCCTCCCCCAGAAAGAACATGCAAAACAATATATATACACACACACACACACACAAACCCCGTGTATTTGGGGCGAATGCATTACATAAGTATCAATTATTAGGAGACTTCTGATTTTACATACTTTTTAGCTCTTCTTTTACACAAGCATTACCAATAATTTTGTGCTCCTGGTGAATGTTTGGATGTATCCTTTTGGCAATTGGTTATATGCTAATTGCTGAAAATTCGTTTAGGTATAGTTGTCTCTTAATAACCAAAAAAAAGAGAGGAAGACCGAAGACTTCAAAAAGATGTACATAAACAGATAGGCTAAAAAAGTTCAAGAAAAAAAGGGTTATAGCTCTGTCAATACTTCTTGTAGGAAGTTTAGATCCCTTAAACCCAAACAGATTAACCTAGATATTTAGCCAAGTGATTAACTTAGGTAAATTAAGCAATTCTAGGTTAACACATATATATCATATCATGCAAAAGTACGGAAAAATAAATAACACACGATATAATAACCCAGGAAACCAAACCGGTAAAAACCTGGGGAGGATTTAACCTAGCTATCCTTAAGGTAAAACTGAATTCACTATGAAAGAATTGAAGTTTACACAATAGCGACTTAGACCACTAACATCCTATTGCTACCTCGAGTAGGAACTTTCTACCACGACCACGTGACAGCTCCAAGTCCACGGACTACTTCTTTTCTTGAATTCTCAGCAAAGCACAAGCACTCCTGCTTGTATATCTTGAAGCTCTTGATTCTCGAGTAGGAAACTTACTACCACGACCACGTGACAGCTCCGAGTCCACGGAAAACTTTTTTCCTTGAATTCTCAGCAAAGCACAAGCACACCTGCTTGTATATCTTGAAGCTCTTGATTCTGCAATTGAATGATCACCAAGCTCTTGACATCAATCTTGAGTTTGGAAACCCTAAGTGTATGTGAAGGTAAACACCTCTAGATCTCACAATAAGATTCACAAACACTGCATTCATAACTCTAAAAACGTGGTTAGGGTTTTCCCTTTTATACTTAGGACAAAACATAAAACCCTATACGTCGAACGGGCTTGGGCTGAGTTGAAAATTCTACAGAAAAAACAATCTGCACGACTTTCGATCGATCGAGTCTAATTCTCGATCGATCGAGCCAGGTAGAATTGCACAGTAACTTCTGCAGTAACTCGATTCCAACTTTACATAAAAACCTCATACTTTGAGCAAGTCTAAACAAGACTAAAAACGTTTTGATCATGGTTTGCCAACATTACAAAATAAAATTTTAATACATTAGTTCCTAATTCCTTAGAACCTAACAAATTTTCCCTTTGGCAATCCGTGACAAAACACAAACTTAACAAAATGCTCAAAATTTACAAAACAAACAGCCCATTACAAAACAATAGTCCAACTAAAACAAATTCAACCTAACTACTATCTATCAGTTGCAAAAGTAGACAGCAACATGACTGAATCAACCTGTATATTCCTGTAACACTTAACAAACACATAAACGCATGTGTGGAAAATACAAGTAACATAGAAAAAAATTTCTTGATTTCACATAACACAAAATAAAGATATATATTATGAATAACATCATAAATATAAATCAATAAGTAATGTAGCATAGTGAAACAAGAAACAAATACAAAAGATGTACCTCAAATATATCTCCCCCTATCATGAGCCAAAAATGTAAATACACAATGAAGTACCTAGATACAATCTAAAAGCTCCACAGCTCCATAGAATCACAAAAAGAAACAAAAAATCTCCCCCTAAGACAAAAAACTCCTCTACAATGTACTCCCCCTTTTTGTGACGAATTGCCAAAGGGCACTCACTCATCATCAAAAGGAGGCGGCGGAGGAGAACGTCGAAGACTCGCCAAATTTGCTCTCAATGCGCAAAGCTCGTCAAGCACATCCACCAAAAGCTGACCATGAGCTGCCTGAACGGTCATGACAGTGTCCAACTGCCGACGAATGTCCGAATCATCCGTAGACGAAGGTGGAGGAACAGCAGCAGTCGGATCAACAGACGTCTTTGCCGAAGGAGCACCTGCAGAAGAAGGAGGAGGAGTGACATCGGAAGGCTCTACCCTAGGATGCTTAGAGTTAGCTCGAAGCTGAGCAGCCCTTTGCCTAAGAAAAGTGGCACCTATGGGAGTAATGATATGAATGGGTTTAGAAGCAGGGAAATCACCTAAATCTAAGTGAAGAAGAATCCTATGTATAAAAACAGGAAAGAACAAAGCATGAGCAGTAGAACTGCTCCGATGCACTTCGTTCAAAGAACAAAGAAACAAATGAGGAAAACTGATAGGAGCATCAGTGACAAGAGCATATAGGAGCATATAGGAACACTTACTACCACGATCACATGACAGCTCCGAGTCCACGGACTACTTCTTTCATTGAATTCTTAGCAAAGCACAAGTACATCTGCTTGTATATCTTGAAGCTCTTGATTCTGCAACTGAATGATCACCAAGCTCTTGACATCAATCTTGAGTTTGGAAACCCTAAGTGTATGTGAAGGTAAACACCTTTAGATCTCACAATAAGATTCACAAACACAGCATTTAGAACTCTAAAAACGTGGCTAGGGTTTTCCCTTTTATACTTAGGGCAAAACATAAAACCCTACACGTCAAACAGGCTTGAGCTGAGTTGGAAATTTTACAGAAAAAACAATCTACACGACTTTCGATCGATCGAGTCTAATTCTCGATCGATCGAGCCAGGCAAAATTGCACAGTAACTTCTGCAGTAACTCGATTCTAACTTTACATGAAAACCTCATACTTTAAGTAAGTCTAAATAAGACTAAAAACGTTTTGATCATGGTTTGCCAATATTACAAAATGAAGTTCTAATACATTAGTTCCTAATTCCTTAGAACCTAACACTTATGTATAACTTGATTAGGTTTTTGAGTTTTGACTTACAATGAATATAGAATTGGTAAGGATTATAGTCCGTTTGAATTGAGGGAGAGGGAGAGAGAGTAGAGTAGAGTAGAGTAGAGTAGATTTAGCATAAAATTAGTTAATTTTTAGCCAATTTTACTTTACTCCCATGCATTCCCCCTCTTTCTCCTCTCCATCCAAATAGGCCATTAGAGATTCATCTAATATTGGGGAAAAAGATGTTATCAGTATGGTCAAGAAATTGAAGATAAACAATGCACTATAGATAATTTTAGATAATGGCTTTTGTTGTTCATAATTTTAGATAATTTCATATGTTTTCTAGCCACTATAGCATATGCTAATTTTGATGGTTTTGCAGAGTCTTACAATTACAATGGTAAGCTACATGGGAAATCTGAGGGTTGCCGTTGGCTTAGAGAAAGGGTTCTTAGATCCCCACAAGTTCAAGTCGTGTGTGATCAATGCCTTTGAGATGACATTCCAAGCGGCACATGACATTCCCACATGAAAATATATAATTTGATGGGCAAATTACACTATTATTGGAGTTAATAAAGTTGCATTTGGTTTTGGATTCTACACGTAAGTGTCTTGTGAAAGTATTTAGTTAAAGGCGAAGGGAGGGAGGTTAGGGGCAGCATTGTATTTTTCAAATCTCTTTTAAAACTAATAGTTAATAATTTGTGATTTGGCTAAGAGTTTTGTAACTCAACTAGTACTTCCTAGCGTTTCTAATAAAAATGTTTAGGACTCAATTTGTCATTTAAGATTATAGATGTTAGAAATTTTTATGTCATGTGACTAATACAAAGGTAGAGCCAAGGGTGAGGAAACTCCTCCAAAAACTTATTATATTTATATATTGAAGGAGTTTGGTAACAAACTTGGTCGTAGCCTAAGGTTACAACTGTACTCAATATCTTTTTTATTGAATGTGAATTTCTAGAAATTTATTATTGGATTACATTTTTTTATATCCTCTATGCTTGCAAATTTTCGAAAGATCAAAGATCAATAGCTATGTTATTAATTAAATATTTAAATTTCAATTTTTTGTAATCTAAAATTATGCATATAAAATAAGTTTATAGAATAGTAAATTACATCCGATTGATATGAAATTTGATATGTCTATTATGAACATAAAGAATATATAATTCAATGATTATATTTTAAAAATATATAATCATGTTTATATTTATAGTGAAAGTTGTAGTTTTAGGTTACAGTTAAGTTTGTAGCCAAATTTTAATCTATATTGAAAAAGCTCTTTTAGTACTTTTGTCTCCTAACATAGGAAGGGGAAAAAAGAAAACAACCAAAGTTGACATTACAAAGCTCCATAATAGGTACTTAATAGTATATATCCTCTTTTGTCTCAAAAAGAAAGAATAAAACAAAAGGTGAAAAACAATTGATTGGGCTGTAAACGAGTAGAGCCGAGCTTATTACTAAAAGTATAAGCTTGTTTATTTAATTTTATTTCAAACATGAGCTCAACTCGAGTTCAATACCAAACAAGATTACATGTTTAAACTTGGTTTATTTTCTTGTCGAATAAACTACTTGATTAATTTATTCTTTTCCTACATATTGTAAAACCACGAGTAAAGTTGTTTACCATTTTACAAATCTATGAATTTTACCTATGAATAGACTATTTACATCATCAATAAATTAGAAATAATAATTTGATGTCATATGAACCTATTTAAATGAAAATCTAGTATGTTTGTGGGTTTGATATTTTAAGGATAAACGTTTTTTCCATTCATTTAGGGACATTGCTTGTGTCTAGTGCACTGGACACGTTAAGATATGGACATGTATCTGCATCTTAATGTGTTTAGTGCACTAATGCAATGGACACAATCCCTACCCTTCAAATTCAACTAATAGCCATCCTTTTCCCTAGTAGCATGTATTCACAGTAAAGTTATGACTTATGCGCCCTTTTATTGCTAGATTTAGTAACCATTAGAAATTGATTGCTTAGTCAAATCCTTTTAGCTAAGCCCGTGATGTTTCAATATAAATAGGGGGTAATTCTACGATACCCCCTCTTTTTTTAGGGGGGGGGGGTGGTACAATACCCACAAGTAGCAAACCTACTATAATAAGTCACCAAAATATCATATTTAATGGTTCCATCTTCATATTGGATAGTACCAACATTATATTTGACTATACTTTTGTCATATTTGGTGGTTCTCTTAGTTTTTCTCACATTTGTTAGTTCCATTGTCACATTAGGCAGTACAAACATCACATATAACTATACTTTTGTCACATTCGGCGGTTCCCTTTTTTTTTTACTCACATTTGACAATTTCATTGTCACATTATGCAGTACTAACATCACATACAATTGTACTTTTGTCACATTTGGTGATTCCTTTATTTTTTTTACTCACATTAGATGGTGGCCACGTTATACCGGGTGGTACCAACATTACATATGACGATAACATTGTCACATTCGGTTGTTCACTTATTTTTAAGTCACATTGGATGGTGCCAATATCACACTCGGCAATACCATCACATATGATGGCTCCTTTATTTTTTTTAGTTGCATTGGATGGTACCAAAGAAACATTGGGCAATACCATCCATTGTAACTAAAAATTAGAGTGGGCTAACCTTGTTAAATTTATCTCTCTCTCTCTCTCTCTCTCTCTCTTAGAGATCACATCAATTTATCCAAGAATTTGACAATTACACAATTTAAAAATTACATAACTTTATTTCTCAACATCATTTTTCATCACCCCATATTAAAAAAAAAAAAAACCAACCAACTAATTAACTAATTGATATGGAAGACTTCAAATTGACACATTTATAGGGAAGAACCCTCATAAATACCAAACAAATGACAGTACATTTGAATATTAATACTTGCAAGAGGCCAATCTTTGGATTGTAGTTTTAGACTTTTAGTGCGTGAAGTCAATTTAGATTAGGGCCGGCCCTAGACATTTTGGAGCTTTAGGCGAGAACTAAAAATGGGGCATTTTTTATACTTATATATTAATTAAATTAATATTTATTTAATATTTTTATATTATAATATATTTCATTTAAAATATATTTTTCTTACCTTTTGAGATGCAAATTGACTATTTGAATTTTTGTATTCAAGTTATTCTAACATTTCTTTTTCAATCAATAACATAGCTAATCTACTTAATCTTTCTTGGAACATTGTTGATCTTAGATATGATTTTATTAATTTTGTCGATCTTTTAACTCTTTTTGGTGAATTTCTTGCTCATTTGTGATATTTTCATCTAAATTTTGTGTTATATTTTGTTTATTACTAATAATAAATTTATCAATTGATCCTTTTTGAGACTCAATTAATTTTTTCCTTTTTAAGTTTTTCATATCCAGATACATATTTTCTAGTAGACATTTTTAATCAAACAATATATTTATAAAGACTAAAATAAAAAATAACTTTCAAGTGTAGAGAAAATGAGAAATAGAACCTGATTTATATAAAGTATTATTGTAATTTCACCGAACAATAACAAGTTTTTAGCAATCTTAACCTGCATAAATAAAGACTTATTCAACGTATTACCACTAACTAAAATATATATATATATATATATATATATATATATGAGATGGGTTCAAGTTACATCTGGTGTAACTCTTTTTTAAACCATTGGATTAAGTAGATCTAACGGTAAAAAAAAACTCTCATTAATACTAATATTCTAATTAGGATCTCATTAATTATCCCTCATTTATTATATTTTATATCTATCTCTAAACCCAAAAACTCTTCCCTTTTTTATCTTCTACAACGCATATAGTATCCAAATTCTGCCATATCTTAATGTATCTCAAATACTATATTTTTTTTCTCAAAAATGTTCTGCATCAGTAAAATTCAGCCTCATAGATCTTGAAAAGATCTTTCCCTTGACTTCTACTTGTTTCTCTCAAATTTGCCCACTGCTTCAATTGCTCCCCAATATTAATATTAGTACCTCCCTTCAATAACAAATCCACAATAGCATCTTTACACTCATCATCATTTAATACGATTTCAACATTAGCACTAGCAGTAACAGCGGCTCCATTATTCTACACAAGAAGCTCTCCATGCGACATTCTCTTGTCGAAAACTACGCAAGAGTAGTCCTCATTGAATAAAATCTTCCCATGATAAGCAACACAAGACTCACGTCTAATCTTATCCTTTGCAAGACTGAAGCAGAGCACCTATAATCCACAAATATGGCCGTGATCATCCAAGAACTTGAACACACGATTAACAAATATGGCCGTGATCATCCAAGAACTTGAACACATGATTAGGCTCTGAGATGTCAACAAAGCATGCTGAGAGCAAAGTGTGGTTCATCCAATGTTCCTTAAGCAGCTTTTTCGGGATTTGGTTCTTAAGCATTTCCATTTTTTTTTTCCTTCTTCTGCCGGCAATCTATCCATGGAGGTGGAACAATGGTGGAGGAGAAAGAGATAGAGAGAGAAACGTAGAGAGAGAGAGAGAGAGTCAAATATAACACTTTTTTGGTTTAAAGATAGATATAAAATATAATAAATGAGGGATAATTAATGAGATCTTAGTCAGGATATTAGCATTAATGAGGGTCTTTTTTTGACCGTTGGATCTACTTAAATCCAATGGTTAAAAAAAGGATGTAACTCTAAAGAGTTACACCAGGTGTAACTTGAACTCATCTATATATATATATATATATATATATAAACACAAGATTAAAATTAAAAAAAAAAAATTAAGCATAAGCATAACAAAAATTTAAGCACAGCCATAACACAAAGCTTATTAATAAGACCCACCCAAAAAAAACACAAAACAAATAGTATCCAAAATCTATAACCCAAAAAAAAAAAAAAAACGCAGGCTTAAAAAAAAAAAAAAAAACTTGAAGCTGAAGGCCCAAACAAACGTGAAAGTTTTAGCGCCTAAACAAACAAGCTAAAGGCCCAATCTTTTTATCTTAACAAATACAATGAATAGAGAGGCCGAAAGCCAAGCGCCCAAATAATGAATAAATTATACCTTAACGCAGAAAGCTCAGTCTCAATCTGAAAACCTAGAGCAGAGGCGTAGGGGTGGCAAACCACTAAGCACAGTGAGCAGAGCAGTTGAGATAAGCGGAGAGCAGAGAATCATAGAAGGAATGAGAGAGGCGGAGAAAGGCTTTCTCAGAAAGCTTGCTTGAGCCTTGAGATGGGAGAGGTGGATAGTAGAGAGAAAGAATCAAAGAAGCAGGGGAATGGTAAAACTAAAAATTTTAGGGATTTGAGTTGTTTTATTTGTTTTGATTTGTAATCGTTTTGTGGTTAATCTCTTAGACCGGATTTGTAGTTTATCTTGTTGATTTTTGGTTTGTCTAGAGGATAATAATGTTATTTTTGGAAAATGATTTTGTTTAGAACCAATGTTTAACCGGATCTACCAAAATTTTTGTTTTTTGGTTAAAAGGATGGATCGGATATTTCTAATTCATCTGAAACTAATTTTTTTTTTCCCCCTACTATCCCTTCTTTTCTAAAATTTTGGGGCCTCCCTTCCACTTGGGGCCTTAGGCAATTGCCTAATTCGCCTAAGGATAGGGCCAGCCCTAATTTAGATATATACTCTCAAAGCTTCAATAACTTTCTCGAGCCTATCAAAATAAGATAAATTTCAAGATTTTTAAAAAAAAAGTGAACTTACAATGCTCATTTATCTTATCTATAACTAAAATCCTTACCAATTCTCTTGTGGCATATGAACGGCACCCTCTATTAAGTCAAAGTTTGGTGGCAATTGGATTCGTTTCTAAAACTCTTCTGCAACAAACAAATACTCGTCTACCTTAAAGCATAAGAACATGTACCATAAACATATAAAAAAGAACCAATACATCAAAATGTACACATCCCAAAGAGAGAAAAAGAAAAAGAAATTATATTTTTCAAATGCAAAGCCTTCTACTATTTGGCTTAGGATCACTGTGAAATTGACCTTGATTGCAGCTTCAAGCATAGCTAAAACACCAACATAGAAGCCTTAAATAACACAGCATAGTGATAAGGGTAATTCTGGAAGCTTGATAAACTCGTTCACATGAGGCAAAACTAACAATCCTAATGAACTCGACTACCTTGCTTGTGCATTTGTAGATGACGACATCATAAAGCCGATGGTTCTGCCTTGTATAGTTTTTAGACCCCTTATGATACAAGTTGTTTAACCTAATTAATTAACCAAGTGAATACTTCGGTTCATTATTTAGATCTAGGTTAAAACAAAACAATCATATCATGTGAATAGTGAAGAAAAGTAAATAACACAACGATATGATAACCCAGGAAAACCAAACCGATAAAAAACCTGGGGAGGATATAACCTAGCTATCCTCAAGGTAAAACAGATCCACTATGAAAGAATTGAAGTTTTTATAATAAGACGTAGACCACTTATATCCTATTGCTACCTCGTGTAGAAAACTTACTACCACGACCACATGACAGTTCCGAGTCCACGGACTACTTCTTTCCTTGATCCACAACAACCACAAGTTCTCCTACTTGTGTTTTTCTTTAAGTCCTTGAAACAGCAACCGAAGCGATCACCAAGTTCTTGACATCAATTTTGATCTTGATAACCCTAAGTGTGTCTGAAGGTATACCTTTAGATCTCACAAGAGATTCACACACACAGTATGTCAACAACCTCTAAAACATGGCTAGGGTTTCTCCTTTTATACTTGAAGCAAAACATAAAACCCTACACGTCATATGGGCTTGGGCTGTGTTGGAAATCCTGAAGAAAAAATAATCTGCACGAGGTTCGATCGATCGAGTCTAATTTTCTATCGATCGAGCCTTGCAGATTTTGTCCAATAAATTTTACAATCACTTGAGCAGCCTAAATCTAGACTTTAAGTTTTGATTAAGGTTTGCCAACACATTACACATTGAAATTCTAATACATTTAGTTCCTCAAGTCTTAGAATCTAACAAAATAGAAATGCTCAAAGTTACAAACAGCCCATTAAACATTAAACATGTCCAAAAACAATTCAACCTAACTATTATCTATTAGTTGCCAGTGTAGATAGCAGCACAACTGAATAAACTTGTATATTCTTGAAATACTTCAACAAACACATAAACGCATGTGTGGAAAATACAAGTAAAAACAAAATAAATTCTTGATTTCACAAAACAGAAAATAAATAAATATATCATGAATAACTTCATAATATAAATCAATAGCCAATGTAGCACATGTGAAACAAGAAACAATAATAGAAATAAAAACATAGTGTCTCCCCCTAACATATACAATCCACAAGAAAATAGATACATCAGAAGAAAAAATAAATACATCATGAACCAAACACACCTTAAGTCTTAGAACCTAACACATCTCAAGGCCAACGGGTGTGCCTCGAGATCAATGATGCTTGAGTGAGACGACTAGAATGCATAGACAGGATAAGATACTAACGGAAGGAAGCTGAAGGGGATAAGCAAACCTTTGACGGATCTGACATGGCCTTGCTTGGCTTCCACGCATGAATATATAAGGAAACATCATGTGCTCCACGACTAACCCTAATCGAGGGAAGTCCTACAAGGAAAAGATCCCGCAAGATATGCGCATTAATAAAGATCTTCCCTATAAGGAAAAGCCTTTTATGCCAAGAAACAAATGTCAACCCTACCTACTATAAAAACCCCAAAACTCTCAAAAACCAAGGTAAGAATATTTCCCCCAGCTCTGTCACTCTAGAGTGATGAAAGTTCTCTAACTTGACATTCGGAGGGTACTGGGCCGGTACCACACCGATACTTTTTATAAGGTCTTCTTTGTTTTTGTTTCGTAGATGTTGTCTCGAGCATGTGAGGACTGTGTGACTTATTGACGATTTTCGACATCATCACAAAGAAACCTAAATAACCACAATTTTAGGGGTCAAAAATTTTCTCAAAGAAATCTTTTAACACATGGACAAAGCTTGTTATAGCTTGAAAATTGAAATACTAGGAAGTAGTCAGCACACGACCATATAGTTGAGTTAGCCCTGGGAAGTCATTCAATTTGGGCAGATCTTAGCGAATACAGAGTATATAGTTTTTTATTCCAAAAATTTCCATATAGGTTATGAGTTACCATATATGAAAGTTGTCTTTTTTTTTTTTTTCTTTTTTTGTGTGTGTGTAAAATTACATCACAATCCATGAAAATATAGTCATAAAGGAAAGAATTGGAGTGTCTTTCCTTTCTCGGACTAGTTAAGACTTTTACTTTAAACCCAGAGAGAGAGAGAGAGAGAGAGCAAGTAACTGTGGCTATTAACTAGAGCAAATAGGGAAAGCTTAGGCAGGGAGTTAATCAGTGGTTTGTTTTAAAGAATTTCTCTTTTCTAATTTTTAGGTTCTAAATATTTAGGATTAAATGTTTAGATTCTAATTTTATGTATGTTGGCAAACCAAAAACAAAAACATGTCTAGGTTAAGATATTCTTGTCTTAGAACAAGTGTTAGACATTGTTCAAGTTGGTTCAAGTCAAGACTTAAGAATAGTTAAGTTACAGAAAGAAGAATTCAAAAACTGTCTTACTCGACCGATCGAGAGACATGCTCAATTGATCGAAAGTCGATTTCTATAGAATTTAAAATAGGTACGAAAGCCCACAAAACGTTTAGGGTTTGAGTCCAACACTGCTAAGTATAAAAGGAAAAATCTAAATCACATTTCAAAAGCCCTAGGAGTCTTGTGAGTTATTCCTATAAGATTTGAGATGTTTTGTAACCTTCTAACTCAACAATTGTCTACTGAAAAGAAGATCCATATATAAGAACTAGTGGAGATAACTTGCTGCATACAAGATCAACAGCTGTTGATGATTTGATGCTTTGAGTGAGATCTCAAAGTTACAAACGTGGGTATTTGTGTGTGACAAATTCAGATAGAAAAGTCTGTGGATTCGGAGCTGCGTATGGTCGTGTGAGTAAGTACTACAAGAGGTAGCATTAAATTTAGGGAAAAATCTATTGTAAAACTTCCATTCTATTTAGTGAAATTGTTGTCTTGAGGATTGTTTAGGTTGAATCCTCCCTAGATTTTTTACCTTGAAACTAGACAGTTTCATTGGTTTTCCTAAGTTATCATATCGCTTATCTTTTTTACTTTTTCGCACTTAGGGTGTGTTTGTTTAGAGGTGAAATAGGGTGAATAAAAAACTTTGGAGAGAAAATAGGAAAGAAAATTTTTTTGGAGTGTGTTTGGTTGGGTGGGGAGGAAGGAAAATAAATGGTAGGGTCCGGGTGTTTTCTCCCTAGGCCCACCAAAAAGTATTTTCTCCAAAATTGAGAGAAAACTGGGTTGATTTTTGAAAAATGTTGCTTCGGCCATGCTTTTACACTTCTAACCCTCTTTTAAATAGCAACCAACTATGCCACAGTTTTTTTCCCCATCCCTTTCCAGTTTCCACTACGCCATAGCAACCAACTGAGTTGTTTATTTCTTTTCCTTTTCATCTTTTTCTCTCTTTATAACGTGTTGAGCTCTTTTTTTTTCCCCCTTTTTTTTTTTCTCTCTCTCTCTCTCTCTCTCTCTCTCTCTCACACACACACACACATAATATAATATAATATCAAGTAAAAATAATATAATATAATATTTATATTGTGCAAATTTTTTAAAATATTATTTTAATAATTTTAATTAATAATAAGTATTTTTATTATTATTATTATTTAATGAGTATAATATAAATTATTTCTTACATATTATATAATAAGGATATAAGAGTAGATTTATATAAACTAGATTTTCTATCTTCCTACTTTTCTTTTCAACCAAACAAATGAGTTTTCCATCCCTTCAACCAAACATATATGAGGGAAAATTATATCTTTTATATCCTCTCATTTGTCTATCTCCCCAACCAAATGGACTCTTAGTGATATAATTGTATGTGTTTAACCTAGATCTAAATAATAAATCTAAGTAGCAACTTGGTTAATTAATTAGGTTAAACAATATGAGTATACAGGGATCTAAATAATCCAACACTTATGCTATAGGACTTAAGTGTATTTACTGTTTTTTTTTTTTTTTTTTTTGAGATAAAGATAGAAATTTTATTACTATAAGGAAATTATAATCAGGTACAAAACCATGGCATAGTTTAGAACTCCACCTTTGCTGTAGAGAAATACATCAAAACACTAAAGACCAATCACTAAAGACCAAACACTAAAAACCAAACAGCACACCAAGGCCTTAACAGCAAAACACTAAAGCCCAACTACCAAAAACACACTAAAGACCAAAACAGTACACCATGGCCATAACAGTACAGATTCAGAACTTCACATTGCTTGACTAAAATACATCAAAACACTAAAGACCAAATACCAAAAAAACACTAAAGACCAAAACAGCCCACCATGGCCATAACAGTACAGATTTAGAACTCCACATTGCTTGAGAGAAATACATCAAAACACTAAAGACCAAATACCAAAACACACTAAAGACCAAAACAACACACCATGGCCATAACAACACATTTCAGAATTGCACATTACTGAAGAGAAATATATCAAAACACTGAAGGCCATACGTCAAATTCTAAAACCTTACAACAACTCATAACACAAGTTTATAAGCAAATTAAGGGTTCCTCATTGCTACAGCTAATTTTTGATACTCATCCAAATAGCCAATTGCCCCCTCCATAATAGCTTTAGGATGTTGTTGGATCTTTTCGAAATAGAATTTATTTCTAGCATTCCATATAGCCCATGAGATCGTTGCCTATCTTTCCAACTCCATCTTTGTTAGCCGATTTGCTTGCATCCGAAATAGTGCAAAGAAGTCTTGTGCATCATTTGAGCATTTTTGTATTTGTCCTCTGCAAAGTGCCCATGCATTCCTTGCCAAAGGGCATTCACAAAGAAGATGACTTGCAGACTCAGTTTTCTGGTAGCAAACTTCACACTGTGGATCAACCTTTATCTTCCTCCGATGCAAATTTTCTCTTGTAGGTAGAATGTTTGAGCAAGTACGCCACAAACATTCTAACCTTAGGTGGAACATGTAAAGTCCAGATTTTTTTCCAAATAGCCCAGTCAGTTACTGCTCTTGAGTTTTCAGCCTTCACACTTTCCTTAAGTTTTAAAGCAACTTGATATGCAGACCTCACAGTAAACATATTTGCTGAATTTTCCTTCCATAGCAACTTGTCCCGAGAGGTAGTCATAGGCAGAGGTATAGCTAGAATTTCCATTCTTGTTGGATGAGCAAAGAGATCAAATATCTTCTCCCTATCCCATTGCAATGTTGAACTATCAATCAAATCACTCACAAGCAATTATGGCTGGTCTGCATCTAAGAACACAGGTTTATGTGGTAGCCACTTATGGGTTGAGACTAGAATACTCCTTCCATTCCCACCTTCCAATAAGAGCCTTCAGTGATGATATCCCTTGCTGCCAGCATGCTCCTCCAAACATGTGATGGATTATTACCAAGTACAGCAATCATAAAAGAACAATTAGGAAAATACCTTGACTTATAGACTCTATAGAACAATGAATGAATATTATGTATCAATTTCTAGGCTTGTTTAGCTAGTAAGGCTAAATTAAAAGCTTGAATGTCTCGAAAGCCCAAACCTTCACTCTTCTTTGACACACACAATTTCTTCCAACTGATCCAATGGATTTTATTCTCTTCCATCGTTTGACCCCACCAATATTTAGCCAAAGTAGAGTTGATAGTATCACATAGAGCCTTTGGAATGCGAAAGATACCCATAGAATGTTAAATTACAGATAAAGCATAAGCTATTTGGAAATGGTGAATTTAATCACTTAACCATAAGTCTAATACTCCTCCTCACTCGTGGGCCTAAACTTTCCCTTAATAAGTGGAAGCCCAACAAGTGGGAATTTAACATTTTAAATGGGAGGTAGAGTAAAGCCAAGGATCGAACTTAGGATTTCCTTCTCTGATACCATGTTAAATTCCCACTTGTTAGGCTTCTACTTATTAAGGGGAAGTTTAGGCCTACAAGTGAGGGAGAGTGTTAGACTTATGGTTAAGTGATTAAATTCACCATTTCTTAACAGCTTAAACTTTTGGGATAATCAGTAATTTAACGTAGCGTAGATAGGGATTGCTTGAGCAACTGTTTTAATCAAAATTTCCCTACCTACTTTAGAGATGAATTTCTCTTTCCAACCTAACATTCGCTTGGTAATTTTCTCTTGCAGATCTTTGAAAGTATTCACCTTTGATTTACCTCCCACCATAGGCATTCCAAGGTATTTTTTGCAATTTTCCATAATTCTTGCCCCCATTAATGCCTGGATGTTTGCTTTGGCTTCTTGGTTTGTGTTTCTACTAAAAAATATGGATGTTGTCTAACTATTGATTGCTAAAGCTGCCTCATAACAACTAAGTAAATGAAGGAGGTACTGACACTCCTCTACTGTAGCTTGATAAAAAACAAAACTATCATCTGCAAAGAGAAGATAAGAGATACATACCCCATTGGGACATGAGAAGATACCATGCAAGTATTGTGATTTCATTGCTTTTCTAAGAAAAGCAAAAAGTCCCTCCGCATAAAGCAAGAAAAGATATGGAGATAATGGATCCCCTTGCTTTATACCCCTTGATGGAGTAATAAAACCTCTAGCTTCTCCATTAATAAGTACAGAGTAGGATGCAATACATACTGTTTCCATAGCTAACTTGACCTAATGTTCATAAATGCCTAATCTAAGCATAATCTGACTAAGAAAATTCCACTCAACACGGTCATAAGCCTTATTGATGTCAAGTTTTACAGCCATTTGACCCTTCTTTCCAGTTCTTTTATTCCTCATCCTGTGCAGTACTTCAAAAGCTACAGTAGTATTATCAGTAATTAACCGGTTAGGAACAAAAGCACTCTGTGAATCTGAGATAACATTTGGCAAATTGAGCTTGAGACGATTTGCTAGCACCTTAGAAATAATCCTAGAAACAACATTAGCAAGGCTGATTGGTCTATAATCAGAAACATATCTTGGATCATTCTTCTTGGGTATGAGGACAATATGAGTATAATTCATCTTATGTAAGAAACGACCAGAAGTCAACCCAGATAACACTACAGTAATAACATCATTTTCAACTATATGCCAATATTTTTGGAAAAAGAAAGGTGACATACCGTCTGGTCCAGGAGATTTTGATGGATGCATTTGGAAAAGTGCTTGCTTTACTTCATCAAGAGTATAAGGTTGAAGGAGTGTGCTGTTCATAGTTGGTGTGACTACCCTATCCACTGAGTCCAAAACCGGCCTCAAATCAGTTAGGTTTGCAGTTGAGAATAACTTCTGAAAATAAGGTTCTGCCACCCTTTCTTTGTCATCTTCAGTATTGCACCATCTCCCATCATCATCCTTAAACCCAACAATATTGTTCTTTCTACGTCTCTGATTAGCTCTTTGATGAAAATATTTTGTATTTTTATCAACTGCAGGTAGCCAAATGGACCTAGACCGTTGTCTCTAAAATAATTCATCCTTGAGTAAAAGTGCATTTATTTCATCACGTACCTGCTGTATCAGAACAAGATTATCAGGATTATTCATAGCCGTGAGAAGCTCTAACTCTTTATATTTTTCTTCCAGTAAGCTTCCAATATAATGGATTCACATTCTGGATGGATGGACCATAGTTCTTCAAATCTCTTTGGAATTCTCCTTTTTCTAGTGTTTGCTTCGGCCACTTGAGTAGTTAGCAAAATTGGATCATGGTCCGAATATGCAGCTTGAATATGCTTCACCGTAGCTTTTGGAAACAACTTTCTCTATGCCAAATTTGCACCAGCATGATCCAACCGTTCCTGTACAAAAGCTTCACCAAGTCTACCATTTCTCCACGTAAATATATTTCCTTGAAAGCCAAGATCGATCAAACCACAATGTAACATTGTTGTCCCGAATACCTCCATTGGCCTTAAAGGCCTTGGAATTCTGCCTTGCTTCACATTTGAATTCAGAATTTCATTATAATCCCCTATGCATATCCACGGTAAGGAATCTCTAGAATATAAATGCCTCAGATAACTCTAAGATTCATGTTTACGATGATCCTCTGGTCTTCCATAAAAACCAATAAGTCTCCATGGGGAATTTGGATCAATCATGATACGAGCATCTATGTGATGTAAGCAATAGGTTTGAACATGTAGTGATACCTCTTCCTTCCAAAGCATGGCCAATCCTCCAGCCCTATGAACACACGGTACTGCAAGCTTAGAATCATATCTTAATTCCCCCTGAATTTTCCTCATCTCGTCCATAGTTTGTTTTGTCTCCATCAGAAACAAAACTTTGGGAGCTTTTTCTCTCATCAAGTGAGCAAGTACTGTAGCTGCTTAGAGGTTCCCAAGCCCCCAGCAGTTCTAACTTAATATTTTCATTGTGCTCAGCGGGGCTGATCACCAGCCTTCGCCGTTGTGCAAGTTGGATCTTGAACCTGACCCCTGGTTTTCTTCCTCCCCTAATTATTTCCATGCTTTGTTTCCTCTATAGTCTTGCACCGTTTCTGTCCCACCATACCAGCGATTTGATCATCTCCAACAGTATTTGCTGTCAGGGAATTTTTCTCCTTTTTAATCAACCTTTTCCATTTACATACATTGGCTTGGGGTTTGTCCACCTCACGTGGACTTCCACTTGGTATATGAGTTTGTTGAATTGCAAGGACATGTGGATCACTATTTAACCCCACATCTTTTGCTTCAATCACAATAGGCACCTTAATCAGATTATTCCCATAATTTTCGTGATTTTCCATTAGCCCCTCACTTGCCGTATACAACATAGTTTCTTGACTATTTGTGGTTGACTCAATTTGAAAAGGAACAGAAGTTTTCTCATCTCCCAAAACCGAATTGTTAGGAATCGATTTCTCCCTAATCCCCATGGCTTCCTTAAATTTCGGATATCCATTTGAATTCTCAACTGATAGGTTGTGTGCTTGCATTGGCGGTTCCCTATTTTGAGTTCTGTCAGTTACTTCCATATTCCTACGTGGTGGGCTGGTTGTTGTTCTCCCTTGAACTTCCCTTTGTCACCGAAATCCCGCTCTGAGCCACTCACCATACGGCTTCCCATCACTTCCCATTAACAGTGGATTGGTACAGGTTTTGACTTCATGTCCTAATAATCCACAATTGAAACACAGACCTTGCAACCTCTCATATTTAAAAGCAACCCAGACCTTATCACCTTCAGGACTACGAACAAGAGCACCCCTGCGAAGTGGTTTAGACAATGGCGCCTCCACTCAGACCCGAAGATATCGAGCCTGATCTGATACAATGGCCTTACAGTCCAACTCTAATATGTTTCCAATTCCTTCTCCAAAGTCCCTACTCGCATCCTCATTCATAAGATCAAAAGGTAATCCCCACACCTATACCAAAAACGGAATATGCGTAAAGTTTACTAAGTACGCTGTCATTCCTTTCTCCTATCTACAGAGCAATAAAATATGACCATCGAAACTCCAAGGACCATTATTAAGCACCCACTCAATCTGACTATCCATAGTGAATTTAAATTAAAACAATCCTTCCCCAACATCAGTAATCCTAAGATCCTGGCCAAATTTCCATACAGATCTAAGCAAATTCTTTGCCGCCTTGCTATTGATCAGTTTAGTTGTAAGGAAACGACCAAGTAAACTTAAGGAACACTCTTCTATAACCTTCTCACGATGAGTAGAGCGGACATTGATAATTGTTCCTTTTTCTAATGTCAGACTTATACGTTGTAACCTCTATACAATCTGATTCCATAGTAACGGCACAAGAGAAAAGCAGAGTATCACAGGATAATGTAAAAACAATAAAGTGACAAAGGACAGAAAATGGTTTATGACAGTGATTTTAAGTAGAGAACAAAGTCCCACAGAGAAATGTAAAAAGAGAGTCACGAAAAAGAGAAAAAAATAACCGATTCAATTTCTTACACAACAATACCACATATGATGGGGATAAACTACTGACATAGAGTAGAAGAAAGTCTCACCCGAAGTTGAGAGGAAAAACTCCTAACGAGAGGAGAATTTTTTATTTGCAGTTAATAGAAGTGGGGGTCTTACCTTGCCATTGATATTTGTGTGCTTTTAGGGAGCTTTATGTTATTCTTTTGGTTATGGTAAGTCTAGTCGTTGTAGAGTACTGTACAGAGTGTGTAGGGTTATTAAAGATCTATGTGGTTTTGAAGACCGTATCAAATAGATAGAGAGCACTCAAGTGATATCAACATGTTAACATCCGAAATACTAACAAAGAAAAATTGAAACAAAACTGCTAATGTGTATAGTGTTGTGGGCTTTAGGCCCAACTAGATTACTTGTATAGCACACATTCTTGTACTACACTCTTACTTGTACTACACTCATATGCCTCCTATATATAGGCACTCATGTATATTCTTTCAGTGTGAAATACAATACAATTATTTAGTATTTCTAACATGGTATCAGAGCCACTGCTCTAACCCTTTCTTAGCAGTCTTGTCTTTATTGGTGTTACTCCATTCTCAACATCACTTTCGCCGTCATAGCAGCTGCCGCAGCCTTTTGCCGTTGAACCTCCGACATCTTCCAGTCGTCGTCCTTGGGTTCCGGACCTGCTGCCATTGTCGTTAAGGAGTTTCACATTGCAAAGACCACTGCCCTTTTTCATCACCGCCCTCAAATATTGCTTCGATTAATTTTCTACAGGTACCACTGAGATCGTCTTGCACCGATCTACACAATCGTGGAAACCTAAAGCCCACAACACTATACACATTAACAGCCTTCCATAGTGCATGAAGACAAACAGTTTGCTATAGTGGACAAAGTAGATAACATAGTATTTCCAATGGTTCAAGATAAGATTATGTTGATTCCACACATTAATTTTGTTATTTCAAAAGAGTTTGACATGGTGGATATCAAGAATTTTCTTTTCTTTATGCTCCCTAAGGTGATTCTAGACTTGAAGCAAGTGTTACTTGTCAGCATCCTAATCCTTCAACGCTTTAGAACTCGAGGTCGAGTTTTCTCCAACTAGAGGAGAATGATGCGGGAGACGCAAGAAGATTATTGTTTATTATTACTTATCTTTTGCTCAGCCTTCCATGGTGCATGAAGACAAACAGTTTGCTATAGTGGACAAAGTAGATAACATAGTACTTCCAATGGTTCAAGATAAGATTATATTGATTCCACACATTGATTTTGTTATTTCAGAAGAGTTTGACATGGTGGATATCAAGAATTTTCTTTTCTTTATGCTCCCTAAGGTGATTCTAGACTTGAAGCAAGTGTTACTTGTCAGCATCCTAATCCTTCAATGCTTTAGAACTCGAGGTCGAGTTTTCTCCAACCAGAGGAGAATAATGCGGGAGACGCAAGAAGATTATTGTTTATTATTATTTATCTTTTGATCAGCCTTCCATGGTGTATGAAGACAAACAGTTTGCTATAGTGGACAAAGTGGATAACATAGTTCTTCCAATGGTTCAAGATAAGATTATGTTGATTCCACACATTAATTTTGTTATTTCAGAAGAGTTTGACACGGTGGATATCAAGAATTTTCTTTTCTCTATGCTTCCTAAGGTGATTCCAGACTTGAAGCAAGTGTTACTTGTTAGCATCCTAACCCTTCAATGCTTTAGAACTCGAGGTCGAGTTTTCTCCAACCAGAGGAGAATGATGCGGGGGACACAAGAAGATTATGGTTTATTATTATTTATGTTTACAAGTCAAATGTATTTATATGTTTTAGGTCTTATTAGTTTATTGGACTTTTAGTATTTTAATTTAGAAGTAAGGTTATTTTTGTAATAAGGTAATTAGGGTTTCCTAGCCAATTAGAACTAGGGTTTAGCAATCCTTTATAAGCAACCTATTTTACTCCTTGAGAGACAATTGATATTTTGATGAATGAAAAACATGGCCGTTTGGTCTTTCTTTGGTCTAGTGCTGACTTCAGGTTTACCCTAGGTGCTGATTCATAGTGGTTTCCCCGCTTGGTGTTGACTCCAAGTAAGGCCTAGATGCTAACTCCTAGGTCATATCCCTTTATTTTATTGTTGTTTCAGTTTTGTTCTGGTTGTCCCGCATCAAGTTTGGTATTAGAGCAAACTCCGATCTGTTTGAAGCATCATCGCAGTCAATCCAGAACCAAAAAAAAAAAAAAGCTGGCCCGACCCACCTTTTATAACCCAGACCATTTCCAAATCAAAACCCATTAAACTACCCAGTCAAAACAACAAACTCCTTGTACACAGTCACTTGCTCGACCCATTTGTTAACAAGCCCAAAGCCCACATTTTAAAACACTAGTTTTCTTTTCTTTTCTTTTTTTTCTTTTTTTAAAAGACCCAGCCCACGATATCCAAACCTATCAACCAGCCCAATCCTAGCAACAATTTGAGATGAAAGATCTTGGACATCTTAGCTACTTCTTGGGTCTTGAAATCACTCATTCTACAGATGGACTTTATATTACTCAAGCCAAGTATGCCTCTGAACTCTTGTCTCGAGCTGGACTCACTGATAGCAAGACTGTTGATACTCTAGTTGAGCTTAACGCGCATCTGACTTATTGCTCCTATTTCTGTTGCTGCAGCTGTTGTAGTTTCTTCTATTTTCCTTCCCTCGCATTTTGGCATGCCCGACTTGGTCACGCATCTTCCACTCGGGTACAACACTTGGCTTCTAGAGGTTTGTTAGGTTCAGTGTCTACAGAAAATTTTGATTGTGTTTCATGTCAATTAGGAAAACAACCAACTTTTCCTTTAAATACTAGTGAATCAGTGTTCACTAATATCTTTGACCTAATTCATTCTAATGTTTGGGGACCTTCCTCTGTCTCTAGTATTGGTGGATCTCGATATTTTGTTGTCTTTGTTGATGATTATTCTCGTTATAGCTGGATTTTTCATATGAAACATCGTTCTGAATTATTGCAAGTATATTCTAATTTTGCAAAAATGGTTGAAACTCAATTTTCCAAACGTATCAAAATTTTTTCGATCTGATAATGCTCTTGAGTACACTCAATATGATTTCCAAGCTGTTTTGCATTCCTATGGCTGTATGGCATTGTTCATCAACTAACTTGTCCAGGTGCCTCTCAGCAAAATGGTAGAGCCGAACGAAAACTTCGTCATATTCTTGACACTGTCCGTGCTCTCCTTCTTTCTGCCAAAGTTCCTGCTCCTTTTTGGGGTGAAGCTGCACTTCATGCTGCTCACGCTATTAATCGCATTCCCAGTCCTGTCATCCAAAATAAAACTCCATATGACCGCCTTTTTGGGTCATCTCCAGATTATCATCACCTTCGCTCCTTCGGTTCTACCCATTTCGTTCTTCTTCAGCCACATGAGTATAACAAACTTGAACCTCGGCCAAGGCTTTGTTGTTTTCTTGGCTATGGCGAAACTCAAAAGGGGTATCAGTGTTATGATCCTGTTTCTCATCGTCTTCGTGTCTCCCACAATGTTGTCTTTTGGGAACATCGCCTTTTTGTCGAGTTCTCTCACTTCCGTGCCTCCCTAGCTTCCTCCTCTGCCTTAGATCTTTTTTCAGATGAGGCACATATTCCTTCCATAGCTGCTCCTGATCCTCCTGTAGTTGCTCTTGATTCTTATGTAGACTTCTCTGTCCAACCACCAGATATCATTGACCTCTTTCCTAGTTCACCCTTTAATGAACAGGTTGAAGACGAGCTACCCAACCCCAACCTTGAGCTTGGGTCCCCTGCTCCTGCTCCGCCTGAAGATCTTGCACAAGACATTCCACCTCATCACTCAACTCGAGTAAGATCCATTCCTGCACATTTACTTGACTATCATTGTTACACTGCCCTTGCTACACTACACGAGCCTCACACTTATCATGAGGCTTCTACTGACCCTTTATGGCAGATTGCAATGAAAGAGGAACTTGATGCATTATCTAAAAACCATACTTAGGATTTGGTGCCTCTCTCCTCCGGGAAATCTGTAGTTGGTTGTAAGTGGATCTACAAGATTGAAACTCGCTCTGATGGGTCTATTGAGTGCTATAAAGCTCGTCTTGTTGTAAAATGCTTTACACAAGAGTATGAGATTGATTATGAAGAGACCTTTGTTCCGGTTGCTCGTATCTCATCTGTTCGTGCCCTTTTAGCTGTTGCTGCTGCTAGTAAATGGGACCTTTTCCAGATGGATATTAAAAATGCATTCCTTAATGGGGATTTAAGTGAAGAAGTTTATATGCAACCTCCTCTTGGTCTCTCTATTGAATCAAACAAGGCTTGTCACCTTCGACGTGCCCTTTATGGCCTTAAACAAGCTCCACGAGCTTGGTTTGCCAAATTCAGCTCTACCATCCCTCGCTTGGATTACATGGCCAGTCATTATGATTCTGCCTTATTTCTTCATCGCACTAACAAAGGCACTATTTTACTTCTCCTGTATGTGGATGATATGATCATAACTAGTGATGACCTTAATGGCATTCAAGAACTCAAGGATTTTCTCAGTCAATAATTTAATATGAAAGATCTTGGACATCTCAGCTACTTCTTGGGTCTTGAAATCACTCATTCTGCAGATGGACTTTATATTACTCAAGCCAAGTATGCCTCTGAACTCTTGTCTCGAGTTAGACTCGCTGATAGCAAGACTATTGATACTCCAGTTGAGCTTAATGCGCATCTGACTCCCTCCGGAGGGAAACCATTGTCTAATCCCTCTCTTTACAGACGCTTGGTTGGCAGCTTAGTTTATCTCACTGTTACTCGTCCAGACATTTCCTATGTTGTTCACCAGGTGAGCCAGTATCTGTTTGCTCCACGATCGACTCACTATGTTGCTGTTCTGCGCATTCTTCGATACCTAAAGGGCACTCTTTTTCATGGTCTTTTCTACTCTGCTCAGCCTCCTCTTGTTCTCCGTGCATTTTCTGATGCTGATTGGGCAGGAAATCCCACTAATTGCAGGTCCACCACTGGCTATTGCTTTCTTCTTGGTTCTTCTCTGATTACTTGGCGAAGCAAGAAACAAACTCATGTGGCCCGCTCCAGTACTAAAGCTGAATACCGTGCCCTTGCTGAGACCACATCTGAACTCCTTTGGCTATGATGGCTTCTCAAAGACTTAGGTGTGTCTACATCCTCTGTTACTCCTCTTTATTGTGACAACCAGAGTGCTATTCATCTTGCTCACAATGATGTCTTCCATGAAAGGACTAAACACATCGAGATCGAATGTCATTTTATCCGTTATTATCTTGTCCATGGTGCTCTTAAGCTGATCTCAGTCTCCTCTAAAAATCAACTTGCAGACATCTTCACCAAGTCACATCCTAAGGGATGCCTTCATACTTTGGTTGACAACCTCAAGTTGGTCTCACATCCACCTTGAGTTTGAGGGAGACTGTTAATGTGTATAGTGTTGTGGGCTTTAGACCCAACTAGATTACTTGTATAGCACACATTCTTATACTACACTCTTAATTGTACTACACTCATATGCCTCCTATATATAGGCACTCATGTATATTCTTTCAGTGCGAAATACAATACAATTTTTCAGTATTTCTAACAAAAACAAACATGGTAATCATTAATTAAGAGATTTCACAATTTGTGGTGAAATTAGGGTTTGTCATTTTGATCCTTACCTTCATTCATATAAAAGCAATTCTCGGAAACCTTCACCAATGACTAAAGCGATGGGGTGCCAAAAGGAAATTCACTGAACACAGAACACGAGAGAGAAGAAACACCTTTTGTTTCTTTCTATCCTTTTTTTCTTCAAGTTTTTTGCTATTATACATTACCTGCTTGACTAGTAATTGGTGTCTCATCAAAATTAAATTAACGGTCAAGATTAAAATGAAGTGAAATAAATTGTTAAGATGTAAGTGGGCAACATACCCACTAAAAATATAAAACTAAATGAGGATTTTTTTTTTCAGTATTCAACTAAAAATTGATCTTAGAGAAATTAATACTACTTCACTTTATTAGTTTTCCTCGGTTACTGATAACAACAAATGTATTGTCAACCTATATTTATTGATATATATATTTGGCTATTTATGGAAGTTTTTATCGGAAAATAATGAAACTTAAAAGCAATTTTTTTTTTTTTTACAACTTTTTCTAATTTTCATAAGTATCAAAATTATCTTAAAATGATTTATTAACAAATGTCTAAGGACAACCATTAACTAGATAAGTTTTTTATTTTATTTATTTGTTTTTTATTTTTAATTTTGAGAAACAAACAAATACACACATACAAGAGAGAGTGAAATGAGTATTAACCAGATAAGTTGTGATTGTGCCATAGCACAACCAAGTTACTTGCTCAACTTTTTATTTATTATTATTATTGACTCTTAAACTTTTTTTTTCTTATAATTATTATATATATATATATATATATTATATCATATTATATACTATATAGTAATGTGGATTCCTCCATACCAAACGCTACATATAATAAAAGTTGGGCTTAGAAGTCGTGGTTGTGTCAAATGGTTTCTCCAAATTGTAGAATTTTTTTTAGATTTTTAGATTTTTCAATAAATTCATTTACTTAAGATTTTAGATTAAAAATTTTTTTTTGATCTTTATCAACTTCTTTGAATAAAGTAACAATAAGTGTTCTAATAATTTTTTTTTAATTTTATAAAGTAACAATTTTACTAGCTTATGTTAGTTTTTTTTATTTATTTATTTTGGGATAAACATTTATCCTACATCATCTATTTCCTAATAATAAAGTAACAAATTTTAAAGTATTATTTTTTTCTTCTTAAATTTTTTTCTTTTGGAATAAATAACAAAAAAAAAATAGCTATTATTTATTAACTTTAATGTAAACTAAAAAAATTTCTAATAACAATCTAATAACATTAACTGATTTTTTTTAGTTTAAAAAAAACATTAACTATTTTTTTGGGATAAAGTAAAAAAAAAAAAACTAATATGTAATTAACATAAACTTCTTAATTACATAAACTCCTTTTTCTTTTTGTTCATATCAAGTTATCAACTTTTTCACAACTTAAAATTATCTAATATAAAAGTTGGGGTATATATACAGTTTAGTATATTTTTCCCTTTCCCTACTGTACGATTTCTTAATGTATTCTTTCCTTATCATACTTAATTTATCCATGAAACTTGCATGTATGTATTTGCCTTCTTCTTTTTTGTTTTTTCATAAAATTCCCTTCTTTATTTTTTTTTTTCATCAAATTGAATATGTTTTGTGTGCGTGTTGCCTTTTGATTAAGTTATTTTTGTTAACTTTGATCTAATTTATATGCTTATTATGGTCTTCAGAATCAATCGTCTATCTTCCATGAAAACTAACAGATTAATTTTAACAAAAATCTTAGTCACTTTTTGAAAGATTTGTTTTCCAGTATGTGTATATCCCACACGTAGCCATGAGACCAAGATTTGAGCATCTAAAACCATGATAATGAACATCACTCCACAAAGAATGGACACAGAAAATTGATTAAATGTAAAAAGGGTGATGTAAAAACAATGGATATTTAAGGTGATGTGAAATCTCCATGACTTCGTGGCCTCCCTCTTGGTTGTCAAATTTAATTCAATTTTCATGTGAGTATCTTTACTCTAACTCTAATTCTAGATTTTTTTAATGTTTAGAAATTAATATTGTTTGTAATTATTGAATTCAGAGTTTCTTTGTGTCTATATTTTTATGTGTGTGTTATTGTGAATTTTGCTTTCAATTTTTTTTTAATTTTATAAATTTGGGTAGTTTTAATTTGTAAATTTGGGATGATTGCTTGAGGTTAAAATAAAAATATTAGGTCAATCTTAATCATAATTCATGTAATTGTAGGGTGTTAGATGTTGATATTAATTTAATGCTTATTTACATTAATTAACATAAATATCTTTTTTTTTAATACAAGATAAAAATTCTACTTTAGCATAATCTAAGTGTATATAAATGTGAAGCTCCCTCCTAGAGATTTGAACCCCGACCTTTGCTCCCTACACCCTGCAAGCACTTATACTTGTGGAGTGACCATCGCACCAAGGGCGTGTAGTGGTAATTAACATAAACATCTTAGCATGTTTAGTATTGATATTAATTTGACACTTTGAGATACAAGCGCTTTATTATAATTAAATATAAATGTTATTATGCCAGTATGTTATTATTATTTGTTGTTCCTCACCCTACTTCACCTTAATTATTATTTTAATAAGTAAAAGTTATGTCTTAGTCTGACCGAGTATAGCATTTCTCTTCAATCATTAATTAGAGTTTCTCAATAAAATTATTCATGTTATAAGTTTAGGACCAAAACCATGCAAAGTCCAGCCCATTTACTACTAAAAACTTTTAAAAATATAAAACTGGCTGTAATCTTTAAAATATTTTTACTATTTTATTTGTTATTAAATTTGATTATATTATGAATATATATATATATATATATATATATTAAAATTTATATATAATTCTTTTATTAAGTCGTGCATTACTCAGGCATAATACTAGTTATATATAATAAAAGTTGGGCTTAGACACTGTGGTTAATTATGCCACATGGCTTCACCAAATTGATTTTATTAAATTTTTAGATTTTTAAAGAACTAAAAAGGAATAATATACTACCAGGACTCTAATTTATTTTTATCATTAAGTATTTTATCTCTTTATAAAAAATAAAGAAATAAAAAATTGCTTCACGTTTGCTTCATGTAAGATTGTAGGTATAGATTAATATTAAATTAATCAAAAAAATATTATATATTAAGTGTAAAATGAAAATTGCTTCGTGTAAGATTGTAGGTAAATTAATATTAGATTAATCACGACTCTAATTCATTCTTATCATAAAGTAAGTGTATCTCTAAAAAAATCAAATAAAAAACTGCAGATTAATACTAGATTAATAAGGATTCTTATTCATTCATATCTCAAATTCAAAAAATCAGGACTCTAATTCATTCTTATCTCTAATTCATTGTTATCATAAAGTAAGTGTATCTCTGAAAAAAAATACTGCTTCCCATAAGTTTTTTTTTTTTTTTTGGTATTAACTTTAATGTAAACAATTTTTTTTTTTAATCTAATAACAATCTAGCTAATAATGCTAACTATTTTTTTGGGATAAAGTATTTTAAAAAAAAAATAATATGTAACTAACCTCAACTTCTTGATTAGGTAACTTCAAGGAGTTTAAAGTATTTTATTTTACTTGGACTCCTTTTTTTGGTGGAGTATATATATATATACTCCACCTAGAAAGTATATATATATATATAATATGCACAGCTCCCCCCCCCCCCTTCTTACCGTCATTGGCGCCACCCTCTCCTTTTAGCATGAATCAGATTTAAAGCATTATCAGTATCAATCTCAAATTTTGAAGCAAATTTGAATTTTACTTTTTGTCCGAAAGGATTAGTAGTAATTCCATCATGTTCAACAAGAAAGGAATACAAAGCATTGATGAAAGGGAGACCAAGTATCACTTTATCAGTCATGTTTTTAACAAGAATAGAAGGAATCTTGAAACAGACAATATCATGGCAAACATGAGCATTATTCAATTCATATTTAATCTTCATCAGAGTACCATTAGCAGAAACTAATCTTTCAGTTGATTTTTCAAAACATTTTGAAGGAATTAATCCTTCTTGGATATAGTTCATCTCCGCACCAGAATCAATCATAGCAATAACATCGAAATGATAATCATGGGAAACAACAATTTTAATTTTTGTAAACCATTTTGGAGGAAGCATTTTATTAACAAGATTAAGTTGAGAATCAGTGAGAACATCAGCAATACCTTTATCAGAAAGAAGAGCCTGTTGACTAGATTCATCTCCATCTTTGAGCTCATCTTGTTCATTATCAGATTGATGTTTATCAAGATTTTTATCAATTCTTAACAAAAGCAATTCTTGTTTAAGATTATTGTTATCACTTTTAATGCTTTTAAATTCATTTTTTAATTCAATTATTTCTTGTTTAACAACAATGATTTCATGTTGGAGTTCATTAACAGTTAATTCTTTGAATTTCTTTTTGTTAAATCTTTCCAAAGTTTCTTCAAAACTTATCATTGCTTTCAATTTTTGAACATTTTCATCTTTTGTCAAATTTTTCTTAAGCTTATCAAGATATTCTTTTTGCAATTCAGGATTTTCAATTTGACTTATTAATTTGATTAACAAGCTTTCATTTTCTTCACTTTTGGTGAGAACATTAGCAGTTTTAATAACATTGCAACAGGAATCTCTACAACCAGTTTAACAGTAGGTGAACCAGAGGATTCATCATCAGATTGGTAACAGGAATCAGATGAAGAAGAAAAATCATATTCCAAGGAATCAAACGAGACGTTTGATTCAAGGATTCGGAATAGTTCTTTTTGATCTTCATTATTAATGTTTAACATATTAAGCTTATTTTTCAGCTTACCAGGTTTTTGCTTACAGTCTTTACTATAATGACCAAGTTTTCCACAGTTAAAACATTAACCTTTACCAGATTTCAGTTTATAATATTTTTTAGAAACGTTTTTCCTTTTAGCATAAATATCATTGGGTTTAACATAGTATGTTCTGAATCTTTTATGTTTTTTATGGTTATAATTTTTGTGACCTTTATCATGTTTTTTTCCTTTTTTGCTTGAAAGGAGCAACAGAGGGCAAACCATATTGTCCACAGAAATTACCCATTTCATATTTAGCTTTTCTCTTATTTTTTTAGTTGGTATTTTAACAATTTTTCATCATTACATATGTTAATACCAAGTCTTTAATAGTGCTTAAAATATCGCCATAAGTTAGATTATCATAATCAATGGAATCATTTTTACCAATTAACTCTTGTTTTGCCTTATGAGCAAAGATAGGAGGCAAACCGTCAATAAAATTTTCTTTCCAATAAGGCTTGTAGCAATCTTTCCGGAGCATGACTCTGGAAAGGAAAACATCTTGATATCATCTGTAATCAGACATAGTAGGACATCTCAAATTGTTTAGATAATCAAAAATTCGAGATGAAACATTGGATGGAGTACCAAAAAAATGTTTAAGAATAGTGTAGATCAAAGTATTAACACCATCAGGAATACATCGACCAATACTTTCATCAAAAATAGGCAAACCTTCATCATTCTTTTTAACAGCAAATTTAATAGATCCTTTAGATTCTTCTGTGAGATATGAATCCCACCATCCATGAAGAGTACCAGAAAAACCAGTAACAAGAAGTTCAACAATTTCACGGTGACTAAGATTATGGTTATTCAAGTAAGCAATTCCAACCATAGACATTTGAGCCATTTTATTAATTATTTCATGTTCAGATAAACCATCAATATTCCATTCATAAAGTTTATCAGCAGAAACAAAAAATTGAGTTTGAAAAGATCTTTCTTCAAACTGCATATCAGGAGGAGTAGGTTTTGAATACCAATTCTTTGTAAAAGACACAGGATTGGGCTTTCCAACAAATCTTTTAATTTCTGGTAAATCATCATTAAAAATCTTTTTAGCTGAAACAGAAGATAATGAATCAAAATCCATGTTTTCTTCAAAAATAGTTTCTTTTCCATTTCTTGAAATAGTTCGAGCAACACTTGTAGGAGTACCTTCAGTTTTAACCTTTAAATCAGAAAGTATTTTTTCAAGAGTTTTTGCTTGAGAAGTTTTAAAATTCAATTTTTGTCTTTGACTAGATAACTCAATCAAAGGTTTCTCAAGTTTTGAAACAGTAGATTTTTCAACAACTTTAGGTTTTGGAAGAACAGTTTTTTTAGCAATTTTTTCTTTAATGCGGTCAAGCTGTTGACCAATAACAAGCCAGGATTCATTAGTAAAATTGTTTTTTTCAATAATACTAAAAACAAGAGTATCAGCATCAGCAATTTTGAAAGGGGAGGCCTTCACTTCAGTCCCTTTACAGTTTACGAGAACTGTCTCAAGGGGTGGATGGCTAGACCTAATAACATTTTTATCTTTGTTAACAAAATTTGATTTCTTTATTACGTTCAAATGATTTTGGGAAACTTCTTCTTTTGAAACATAATAGTTTTCAAGGAAATCAAAAAATAAAATATGTTTCCCAAAAATAAATTAAATAACCAATCAAATATTACATTTTATATTTATATGATGAACAATGCTATAGACATAATAATTTTCGCAATTTTTCTCATAACATTGATATGGTAAGCTCTTACTAATTCTTATTATTATTTTATTACCAACCATTCATAGTTTGCCACTTAAGGAGATGTCAAATTTTTTGTATACTCATGTGTATACACATATATGATATAGTAGGCGATTTATATGTTATATTGTATAATATGTACAATTAAACAAAACAAAAAAGGATCTTCTTTTTTTTTTTTTAAAGAACCAAAAAAATAAGGGATCGAAGAGGAGTCACGTCACACACAAGGGGAGTAGTTATGGGGAGTAGTTAAAATAATGTTTAGCTCCACCAAAAGTTACTTTATTTATTTTAACTACATACATACTATAGCAGTGGATCTATTTTAGCTTTTAACACAATAAAATAATATAAACATCACAATAAAATAATACATTCCTGCAATAAAATAATATATCCTACAACCCAAAAAATATACACAATACCAACTACAACCACCTCTACCATCAACCACAGCCACAGTCACAGTCACAGCCACAACTGGCACCACCAGCACCAGCACCAGCACCACCAGCAGTCCACAACAGGGAAAAAAAAAAAAAAAACCCACCAACAAAACGATGAAGATGACCCAGAACTTGGAACCCAGATGAAGATCGGCGACGGCGACTGGAACCTAGACGAAGATCGGCGACAACGAACCCAGATGAAGATCGGCGACGGCAAACCCAGATGAAGATCGGCGACGGCGACTGGAACCCAGACCAAGATCGGCGACGGCGAACCCAGATGAAGATCGGCGACGGCGACTGGCCAGATGAAGATCGGCGACAGCGAACCCAGATGAAGTCGACGACGCAGAGAGTAGATGTGGGAGAGGAAAAAAAATGAGAAGGAAGAAGAAGAGAAGCCGGAGAGAGAGAGAGAGAGAGAGAGAGAGAGAGAGAGAGAGAGAGAGAAGGAAAGAGAAAGTAATTTTTAAATGAGAGAGGAGAGAGAAAGTTAATATAATAATTTTTTTTTTTTTTAGCTTTGGTGAACAGTACACATTTATTTATAGATGTGCACTGTTCATGTGGAGCTAAAAAATAAGAATATAGCTCCACTGCTGGAGCTGTATTCTTGTGCTTGAGGAGCTATATTGCTATATATTATAGCAATATAGCAAAATAAGAGCACTGCTGTGAGTGCTCTAAGTGTTTGATTTATTCACCACACACTTGGAGGTCATTCTCTAAGAATTGGGTAGTAAAAGGTCAAAGCTTAGCAATCTGTTTTGAGAAATTAGTAGAATAAAACAACTTAAGAAAAGAAGAAAAAGTTAATAAGAGAGAGTGAGAGAGAAAGGAGAGAAACTAAAAAGATTTTAAAGACCCACCTATCAGCCCAAATGCAAATCAACTGGTGTTGTTTCTTTTTTTTGAAGACGAAGGAGACAACTTAAATTTTTTTCTTAACGAGGAAGAGAAAATATTTGAACCCCTTTTTGTCTCCTTTATTTCCTTTATTTTATGAGATAATTGTAAAAATAAATACTACACCTTCACAACACTGCTTTTGTCTAGATAATTACTGTATTTGTGATTTTTTAAATGCGTACATAACATTTTTATAACACTTTTACAATAAATTCTGCTATGTTTTTTTGAGAAAACAGTAATATTTATTAGAATACATAAACACAAAAATAATATGAGCAAAACTTAGGTACAGTATTTATGTGTTGTTCCTTAAGTTCCTCCTTTAAGATTTTGCCATGTGGATCTTTTTTTATTTATTTTTTTTAATGGAATGAAAGTGTATTTTTTAGTTAAGTAGCCACATGGCTGAATTTTAAGAGGGAAGCTTAAGAACAATACCTAAGGTACTGTATCTAAGTTTTGTCTAAGTAATATATAGAGCTTTTTAAACAGGCTTATAATACGTTACATAATCAGAGTACCACTTCAAAAGGGGCATAACCTTTCTAGTAGTAGTAGTTTAAGTCCTGCTATTTAGGATTTAAGTGGTGGGTAAAAAAGTAATATAAATGGTAGTTTTAAATTAGAACTAATAATAACTTACCATTTAGAATTTATTATCAAAATGGTGTAAAAATGTCGTGTAGATAACAATTTTTTTTTTAAATAAAAAATTTAGATAGTATTATAATTAGGTTGTGGCTCCTTTGGCCCCGTAGGTAAAGTTGTGTACTTTAAAATGTTCAGAGTACGGATAGAGTGAACATAATAATATATCCATCTTTTTGGGTGTGGATAAGCTTATTTTCATTAGTGCTTGAGAAGATGCTATTGATGACTAATAATGTTGTTGTGAAGTAGTTTGGTTCAATACAATTTGATTCATAACCAAACCGGATTGAGACGGTTCAAGCATGGGGACTCAAAGCCAAGGCCCCCCTACGCCAGAAATTGTGTTGTAATCATTAAGACAAGTAAGCATCTTGGGTCTTTATGTTATAAATTATTATATTTATTATATACAATTGAATTGTGAGGAGAAAATGAATTGTTTGGTTTTGTGAATTGTGAGGACTAGGGCTGTTCAAGAACAAACTGGCGCCGACAAAACCGGCCGGAGCCACGCTGATCCGACCGACTGAAGGCTCCACCGAAGCTTTCAGGTACGGTGTCGGCAGTCCTTTTCCGTTATCGACGTTGGCCGGTCTAGTGATCGGCTGCAAGATTTGCACACCGAAGAGAAATCAAACCGACCGATATATACTATATATATGTTTTACGTGATTGAGTGATTCACGTTTGCTGCCTGGCTTTCTTTGTTTTTTTTTTTTTCTTTTTGATAGAAACGTCTGCAACTTGATTTTGAAGAAGAAGACATAGTGCGAGGATTTATATTATATTATAATATAATAGACTTTAATAATACTATGTAGTTTTAAACTTTTATTTTAATATTGGGTGTTTGGTAGAGGAGTTTGAGTAATGTTGTTTAGGTATTGTTGATATATGTGTGGATGAAAAAGTGTGTGAAAATATGTGTAAGTATGTTTAAAATACTCAAAAAGTTGCTTGAAATAGCCTATCAAACATGCCATTAACCAACTTAGTCTCCTCCCCTTGTTGAACCATTTAATGAACTTATGCCTAGCTTTCTTTATTTTTAAAACTGTGGCATTTTAGAAATTTTTTTTTACTCAACTCAATTATCATGCTTTTTGAAAGTGGCGGCTCTAAGAATTTTTCTCAGAATGTTCCTTAAGAAGGATAAATTACACAATCTAATAATTTGTTATATTATTGTTTCATTAATTATAAAATTATTATTTGTTGTTTAGCCTAACTTAATTTAATTTGTTTGTCTTTTATAATATTTTGGTTAATTAAATTATTAATTATTGTTTATTAGTTGCTTTTCTCAATTAAGTATTGGTTAATTAAATTATTGTTTATTAGTTGCACTAGCAAACATCCCATGTGCATTTATTTCCCCCAATTCAAATATCCCACTTGGCCCCATGTGCCCATCCACCCCCCACCCTACTCAACAGACAAGCCTCATGCCCCCATTAAAAAGTTTTCAATTCTAGATACCATGTGCATTTACTTCCCCCAATTCAAATATCCTACTTGGCCCCATGTGCCCATCCACCCCCCATCCTACTCAACAGACAAGCCTCATGCTCCCATTAAAAAGTTTTCAATTCTAGCTAAATAAGATATTCTCAATTAAATTCTTAATAAACCGTCAACAAGGATTGAGCAGAGAAATAAATGCACATACAAATGGAAAAGAAAAAAAAAATTCATTGTTGCACTATGTACACAACACAACACTACAATTCACTAACTTTATTATATCTCAACTCCCAATTAATTTCAAAGTTTCAAACAAACTCAATTTTTACCAAAAAAAAAAAAAAAAAAAAAAGACACTAACAGACAAACATAACTATTTACCATTAAAAAACTGCTATTTATACAAGCACAAAAAGACAAATAAAAAGAAAGAAGAAGACAAAAATCAACTCATAGAGCACAACACGTGGGAGGATATCAATCCACCACTAGACACTTTTACTGAGTTCTACTATTTTCTTTAAGTCATTGTTTAAATCTCTTAAAAAGAGAAAGAACTCTCTCTCTCTCTCTGTCTTTTGTATCAGTATCAGACAGTTTAAGAGATTTTTTTTTGTTGTGCTTGTTGCTCACTTGCTCATGAGAGAGAGAGAGAGAGAGAGAGAGAGAGAGAGATACCAGATCTGGTGAGTTTGGGCTAGGGCTGGGGATGGCAGCACTGCTGCTACCATGCTGCAGCTGCTGCCTCTCCCTTCACTGCTTTACTTCAACCATCAGTCGTTGAGTCTCTTGGTTAGGCTTAGGTTTTTATTTGTTTGTTTGTGTGTTTTTTTTTTTTTTAAGTCTTTGATGGAATGACAGATTAGTTTTGTTTTAAATTTTTGAAAGGCCCGGCTATTTGTTTTTGATAAAATTTGGTTGATTGGGTTAAATTTTCTTTAGCTTTACTATTTTGTGATTTATGTTGTGCTAAAATTTCTTTTATAGATTAGATCCATAAATTCTTTTTATGGCCTTTTAAAGTGCTAGTGATATTGTTGGGCTTTTTTGTGGGCTTGCTCTGTTGCATTTTTTTTTTTTTTTTGGGCTTGAAAGTAGAACAAATAATTTTTATTTTATTTTATTTGAGGGTGTTCTTAATTTTGCTTGAGTGCGTTCCTAATTTTTTTTAAGGGTAAACAAATAAAAAAATTAATTATTATATATATATATATATATTTTTTTTTTAGCTCAGGATGTTCCTAGGAACATCTTGAGCTTAATGTGGTGTCGCCACTGCATTTTGAGTAGAAGAGTTGTGGTATGCCTTTCTGTTGGAATCATTTTTCCTCTCTTTTGTGTATATGTTTCTTAAAGAAAAAAAAAAACTCATTGATTTTTCTCTCTTTAAAAGCATAACACACATAACCGAACTAACCGCACCGAACCGATGGAATGCACCGCACCTTGTGTAGACCGGTTTTTTCCTTCTATAGAAGAGGTGCAGTTAGCTATGGGAGAAAACCGCACCTTATAGGTGCGGTGCAAAAAACTCCTCCAAAACTGACCGAACCAAACTGCGTACAAGCCTAGTGAGGACCAAGTTGTAGTTGAAGGTGGAAGTTTGGTGATAAAGGACATAACCTAGTGTAGTCACTTCTCATGTTTTGGACTTGGCTTATATTACTACCTCATTTCCTGTCCATCATTATGGGCTAAACCCAGACTATGTTTATGCCACATGAACTTTGCTGTAATGTTTATTCTGTTTCAATGCATGTTTTTTTTTTTTTTTTTTTGATACAAGATAGAATTTCTACTCTAACCTAATCTAAGTGTATATGTGTGTAAAGCTCCCATAAAAGATAGAATTTCTACTCTAACCTAATCTAAGTGTATATGTGTGTGAAGCTCCCTTTTGGAGACTTGAACCCCGGCCCTTACCCCCCACACTCTACAAGCATTTATATTTGTAGAGTGACCACCACACCAAGGATGTGTGGTGGTAATGCATGTTTTCTTTGGTATCAGAAAAACATGGTTAACATTTAAATTTAATTAATTAAGTTAAGTGGACCATTGTGTTATTATTGTTATAGTATTTATTATAAGTCTTGAGTTTATGGTTCGCGTGTAGCCATGTGACCACTTACGAAATTTTGAGTAAACCCTTGCCGTCGCTAGCAAATCATAAGTGTCAGGTAAGCGAGGCTAGGGTGTGTTATGGGAGATTGAGCGAAGGCAATCCAACAAGAGTGGAATTTGTTTGGTACCTTGATGAATCGACCCACACCCTCGCGAGTTTCTAAAACCAATTCTGACTATGGTGACTTGATACGTGAGTGGATTCTTTAATACCACGATAGGGTATATTTTCTCTTGGCATTGCCTTATTTGGAAGAGGTGATTGGAAATTTAATACTAATAGCTAGATAAATTACACATTTGGGGTTGCATGGAACAATTTATACATACATGGATTCCAATTTTTTTGTGCATAAGTGAATCCAAATGTTGAGCCTCTAAATTCCTCCCTCTCTCTCTCCAAAAAAAAAAAAAAAATCTAAATATTAGCCAAAAAAAAAAAAGGGGTACTTGTTTCCTTTATTTATTTTGTGAATTTCCACCACGCATGCATTAGCCCTCTCTGCTCTGCTACCTGTCTAACCTTTCAATGTGGACAGTAATGCAAATTAGGTTGAGTCCTTAAAGAATTCTAGCATCACATAAAAAGTTACAATTTTTGCCATAATTATCTTATGTGATAAACTATAATTAATTGCTTGTCACTTTCAGATGATTCTCATAATAATATCTATTTCACCAATTCTTTCTTTGAGATAGTGCTGATCACCACTTTTTCACCACTATTTATTATTATTATTCAGTACTTGAACAATTGTAACAAAGGTTATGATTTTTTACTTACATCTAAATTTTTTTATTATGAACCTAGGGCAGGGCCATCTTTGTACCTGACTATGTCATGAATGCTTTTTGCTTATCATAGTCATTGTACAGTTTAATATCATTAATTCTTTATTTTTATTTTTTTATTTGTGTGTGTGTGTGTGTGTGTGTGTTTTCTCAAGCTGGGGGAACATACATATGCAACAACTTGTGAAGCTAAAAACTCATAAAAAAAAAAAAAAAAAAAAGAGGAACCTGTGAAGCAAAAATTGTTTTCCTTTGTCCTGAGTGATCGCATTACAAATAATGGAGTTCGAGGAAGGATTGGAGCCAGTAAGTCCTACTGCCTGGAATTCGAGATTCCAATCAATAGCCTGCCCTCCATAATGTCATTGCTCAAAGATGTGTTCCTCCCCATCAATCCTCGTTTCTCCTCCATTATGGTTCTCATCTCTCTCTCTCTCTCTCTCTCTCTCTCTCTCTCTCTCTCTCTCTCTCTCCTTTTATATTACACATAAATTACAGAATTTGAAAATTACATAACTTTATTTCTCAACATCATTTTTCATCACCCCAAATTAAAAAAAAAAAAAAAAATAACAACCAACTAATTAACTAACTGATATGGAAGACTTCAAATTGACACATTTATAGGGAAGAACCCTCATAAATACCAAACAAATGACAGTACATTTGAATATTAATACTTGCAAGAGGCCAATCTTTGGATTGTAGTTTTAGACTTTTAGTGCTTGAAGTCAATTTAGATCAGGGCCGATCCTAGACATTTTGGGGCCTTAGGCGAGAACTAAAAATGGGGCATTTTTTATTCTTATATATTAATTAAATTAATATTTATTTAATTTTTTTATATTATAATATATTTCATTTAAAATCTATTTTTCTTGCCTTTTGAGATGCAAATTGACTATTTAAATTTTTGTATTCAAGTTTTTCTAACATTTCTTTTTCAATCAATAATATAGCTAATCTACTTAATCTTTCTTGGAATATTGTCGATCTTAGATATAATTTTATTAATTTTGTCGATCTTTTAACTCTTTTTGGTGAATTTCTTGCTCATTTGTGATATTTTCATCTAAATTTTGTGTTATATTTTGTTTATTACTAATAATAAATTTATCAATTGATCCTTTTTGAGACTCAATTAATTTTTTTTTTTTAAGTTTTTCATATCCAAATTGTTAGGTTCTAAAAGTTTAGAACAATTGACAAATCGTGAACATAAACTTATCTATAAATAGATCCTAGAGTCTATAGGTATTATTAGACAATGCTCAAGGTGATTCAAGTCAAGATTCAAGAACAAGTAAGCTGCAGAAAGAAGATTTCAAAAATTTCCTGGTTCGACCGATTGAGAAACAGGCTCGACCGATGGAGAATTGTATCTGCAGAATTTTAAGTTGGCCCAAACAGCAGTTCAAGCCCATTAAGCATTAGTTTTTCAGATCTACTTCTCCCACTATATAAAAGAAACCATAAGCAGGTTTTTTATAAGACTTTTCAGAGAGAGAAGAGTGTGTCTCTTTTGTATTTAGGGTTTTGTTCCTAAAAAGCTCTCTCATATCTTCTACCGGTGTGATTGCTTGAAGAATCTCAAGATCCGGTGTTGTTGAAGTTGTTGCCTTCTATAGTCATCAAAGGTGCTGATGATCTAAACCTTCAAGGGTGGTCTTGGAGTCGCAAACAGGAGATTTTGTGTTGCTAAATCTTTGAGAGGGATCTCAAAGTCACAAGTGTGGGTGTTTGTGTTTTGCAAAGGCCAAGGAAAGAAGTAGTCCGTGGACTTGGAGCTATCATGTGGTCGTGGTAGTAATTTTTCTACTCGAGGTAGCAATAGGATGTTAGTGGTCTAAGTCGCTATTGTATAAACTTCAATTCTTTCATAGTGGATTTGCTGTTTTACCTTGAGGATAGCTAGGTTAAATTCTCCCCAGGTTTTTTACCGGTTTGGTTTTTCTAGGTTATCATATTGTTGTGTTCTTTATTTTTCCGTTGCTTTACGTGATATGATTGTTATTGTTTTAACCTAGATTTGAATAATAAACCTAAGTATTCACTTGGTTAATTAATTAGATTAAACAATCGAGTTTACAAGGGTCTAAATTTCTAACACAGAAACATATTTTCTAGTAGACATTTCTAATCAAACAATATATTTATAAAGACTAAAATAAAAAATAACTTTCAAGTGTAGAGAAAATGAGAAATAGAACCTGATTTATATAAAAAGTATTGTTGTAATTTCACCAAACAATAACAAGTTTTTAGCCACCTTAACCTGCATAAATAAAGACTTATTCAATGTATTACCACTAATTAAAAAAAAAATATATATATATATATATATATATAAACTCAAGATTAAATTTTTTTTAAAAAAAATTTAAGCACAAGCATAACAAAAATTTAAGCACAGTCATAACACAAGGCTTATTAATACGACCCACCCAAAAAAAAACACAAGACAAATAGTATCCAATATCTATAACCCAAAAAAAAAAAAAAAAAACACAGGCTTAAAAAAAAAAAAAAACTTATAAATGAAGGCCCAAACAAACGTGAAAGTTTCAGCGCCCAAATAAACAAGCTGAAGGCCCAATCTGTTTTTTCTTAACAAATACAATGAATAGAGAGGCTGAAAACCAAGCGCCCAAATAATGAATAAATTATACCTTAATGCAGAAAGCTTAGTCTCAATCTCAAAACCTAGAGCAAAGGCGTAGAGGCGGCAAACCACCGAGCACAGTGAGCAGAGCAGTTGAGATAGGTGGAGAGCAGAGAATCAGAGAAGGAATGAGAGAGGCAAAGAAAGGCTTTTTCAGAAAGCTTGCTTGAGCCTTGAGATGGGAGAGGTGGAGAGTAGAGAGAAAGAATCAAAGAAGCAGGGGAATGGTAAAACTAAAAATTTTAGGGATTTGAGTTGTTTTATTTGTTTTGATTTGTGATTGTTTTGTGGTTAATCTCTTAGACCGGATTTGTAGTTTATCTTGTTGATTTTTGGTTTGTCTAGAGAATAATAATGTTATTTTTGGGCAATGATTTTGTTTAGAACCAATGTTTAACCGGATCTACCAAAATTTTTGTTTTTTGGTTAAAAGGATGGATCAGATATTTCTAATTCATCTGAAACTTTTTTTTTTTTTTTTTTTTTTTGCCCCTACTATCCCTTCTTTTCTAAAATTTTGGGGCCTCCCTTCCACTTGGGGCCTTAGGTAATTGCCTAGTTAGCCTAAGGGTAGGGCCAGCCCTGATTTAGATATATGCTCTCAAAGCTTCAATAACTTTCTCGAGCCTGTCAAAATAAGATAAATTTCAAGATTTTTTAAAAAAAAGTGAACTTACAATGCTCATTTATCTTATCTATAACTAAAATCCTTACCAATTCTCTTATGGCATATGAACGGCACCCTCTATTAAGTCAAAGTTTGGTGGCAATTGGATTCGTTTCTGAAACTCTTCTGCAACAAACAAATACACATCTACCTTAAAGCATAAGAACTTGTACCATAAACATATAAAAAAGACCCAATACATCAAAATGTACACATCCTAAAGAGAGAAAAAGAAAAAGAAATTATATTTTTCAAATGCAAAGCCTTCTACTATTTGGCTTAGGATCATTATGAAATTGACCTTGATTGCAGCTTCAAGCATAGCTGAAACACCAACATAGAAGCCTTAAATAACACAACATAGTGATAAGGGCAATTCTGGAAGCTTGATAAAAACTGACGATCCTAATGAACCCGACTACCTTGCTTGTGTATTTGTAGATGACGACATCATAAAGTCGACGGTTCTGCCTTGTATGGTTTTTAGACCCCTTACAATACAAGTTGTTTAACCTAATTAATTAACCAAGTGAATACTTAGGTTCATTATTCAGATCTAGGTTAAAATAAAACAATCATATCATGTGAATAGTGTAGAAAAGTAAATAACATAACGATATGATAACTCAGAAAAACCAAACCAGTAAAAAACCTGGGGAGGATATAACCTAGTTATCCTCAAGGTAAAACAGATCCACTATGAAAGAATTGAAGTTTTTATAATAAGACTTAGACCACTAATATCCTATTGCTACCTCATGTAGAAAACTTACTACCACGACCACGTGACAGTTCCAAGTCCACGGACTACTTCTTTCCTTGATCCACAACAACCACAAGTTCTCCTACTTGTGTTTTTCTTTAAGCCCTTGAAACAGCAACCGAAGCGATCACCAAGTTCTTGACATCAATTTTGATCTTGATAACCCTAAGTGTGTCTGAAGGTATACTTCTAGATCTCACAAGAGATTCACACACACAGTATGTCAACAACCTCGAAAACATTGCTGGGGTTTCTTCTTTTATACTTGAAGCAAACATAAAACCCTACACGTCATATGGGCTTAGGCTGAGTTGGAAATTCTGAAGAAAAAATAATCTGCACGAGGTTCGATCAATCGAGTCTAATTTTCGATCGATCAAGCCTTTCAGATTTAGTCCAGTAAATTCTACAATCACTTGATTCCAACTTTATAATTAAACGCACTTTAAGCAGCCTAAATCTAGACTCTAAGTTTTGATTATGGTTTGCCAACACATTACACATTGAAATTCTAATATATTTAGTTCCTCAAGTCTTAGAATCTAACAAAATAGAAATGCTCAAAGTTACAAACAGCCCATTAAACATTAAACATGCCCAAAAACAATTCAACCTAACTACTATCTATCAGTTGCTAGTGCAGATAGCAGCACAACTGAATAAACTTGTATATTCTTGAAATAATTCAACAAATATATAAACGCATGTGTGGAAAATACAAGTAAAAACAAAATAAATTCTTGATTTCACAAAACAGAAAATAAAATAAATATATCATGAATAACTTCATAATATAAATCAATAGCCAATGTAGCACATGTGAAACAAGAAACAATAATAGAAATAAAAACATAGTGTCTCCCCCTAACATATACAATCCACAAGAAAATAGATACATCAGAAGAAAAAATAAATACATCATGAACCAAACACACCTCAAGTCTTAGAACCTAACACATCTCAAGGCCGACGGGTGCGCCTTGAGATCAATGATGCTTGAGTGAGACGACTAGAATGCATAGACGGGATAAGATGCTAACGGAAGGAAGCTGAAGGGGATAAGCAAACCTTTGACGGATCTGACATGGCCTTGCTTGGTTTCCACGCATGAATATATAATGAAACATCATGTGCTCCACGACTAGCCCTAATCGAGGGAAGTCCTACAAGGAAAAGATCCCGCAAGATATGTGCATTAATAAAGATCTTACCTATAAGGAAAAGCCTTTTATGCCAAGAAACGAATGTCAACCCTACCTACTATAAAAACCCCAAAACTCTCAAAAACTAAGGTAAGCATAATTTCCCCCAGCTCTGTCACTCTAGAGTGATGAAAGTTCTCTAACTTAACATTTGGAGGGTACTTGGCCAGTACCACACCGATACTTTCTATAAGGTCTTCTTTGTTTTTGTTTCGTAGGTGTTATCTAGAGCATGTGAGGACCATGTGACTTATTGACGATTTTCGACATCATCATATAGAAACCTAAATAACCACAATTTTAGGGGTCAAAAATTTTTTCAAAGAAATCTTTTAACACATGGACAAAACTTGTTATAGCTTGAAAATTGAAATACTAGGAAGTAGTCAGCACACGACCATATAGTTGAGTTAGCCCTGGGAAGTCATTCAATTTGGACAGATCATAACGAATACAAAGTCTATAGTTTTTTATTCCAAAAATTTCCATATAGGTTATGAGTTACCATATATGAAAGTTGTCTTTTTTTTTTCTTTTTTCTTTTTTTTTTTGTGTGTAAAATTACATCACAATCCATGAAAATATAGCCATAAAGGAAAGAATTGGAGTGTCTTTCCTTTCTCGGACTAGTTAAGACTTTTGCTTTAAACCCAGAGAGAGAGAGAGGGCAAGTAACTGTGGCTATTAACTAGAGCAAATAGGGAAAGCTTAGGCAGGGAGTTGATCAGTGGTTTGTTTTAAAGAAGTTCTGTTTTCTAATTTTTAGGTTCTAAATATTTAGGATTAAATGTTTAGGTTCTAATTTTATGTATGTTGGCAAACCAAGAACAAAAACATGTCTAGGTTAAGATATTCTTGTCTTAGAACAAGTGTTAGACATTGCTCAAGTTGGTTCAAGTCAAGATTCAAGAATAGTCAAGTTACAAAAAAAAGAATTCAGAAATTGTCTTACTCGACCGATCAAGAGACAAGCTCGATTGATCGAAAGTCAATTTCTATAGAATTTAAAACAGGTACGAAAGCCCGCGAAACATTTAGGGTTTGAGTCCAACACTGCTAGGTATAAAAGGAAAACTCTAAATTACGTTTCAGAAGCCCTAGAGAGTCTTGTGAGTTATTCTTGTAAGATTTGAGATGTTTTGTAACCTTTTAACTCAACAACCGTCTATTGAAAAGAAGATCCATATATAAGAACTGGTAGAGATAACTTGCTGCATACAAGATCAACAGCTGTTGATGATTTGAAACTTTAAGTGAGATCTCAAAGTCACAAACGTAGGTATTTGTGTGCGACAAATTCAGATAGAAAAGTCTGTGGATTCGGAGCTGCGTGTGGACGCGTGAGTAAGTTACATGGAAAGCCTGAGGGTTAGCGCTGTAATAGAGAAGGGATTCCTGGATCCCCAAAAATTCAAGTCATGCGTGGAAAATGCTTTCGAGATAATTCTAAAAGCTGCAGATGAAATCCCTATTTAAACAACAATTTCTGTTTTTTTTTTTTTTAATATATAATCAAATAAATCGAAGTTGATTCATAAATTTTGAATTTCTATCGATAAACATGACAATACAATTTCTATGTATACATCTTTATCATACATACACAATGGTGCATTGTGATTATATATGATGATTGGTCAACCTTTTCTCCCATCCTCCATGTAAAACTTTATGTATAAGGGTTTAAAGTTTAAACTAATATTTATTATCATAATGCCAATCTTATTTCTCTTGAATCTTGATTTGTTATTTGTTATATATTATGAATACTTTCTATCATCTAATGAGGGAAGAGACTAGCTAGCAACTGATTAAATGAATTTTGTCTATAAAAAAAATTGTTTTCTTAACGGCCTTTTTTTAATTTTATTTTCTGTTAAAGTAATAAGATGTAGACTATATACACGTGGTTCTATACTATATTATCCATCTTATTGCAAATATGCAATACTAGCTTCTACGGGCAGTCTTGCCTTATTTTAATTGATAATAAAACTATTCTCTATCGTTTCACATTCCAAAGTTCACCTTGTGAGGCTCATAGTGAGTTTTGGCTACATCAAAAAGAAATCAATTGATATTTTGACCTTATAGTAAAGAATAATTATTATGAAATCGAAAGTTATACTCATCAGATCACCAATTAGAAACCTCAAGAATCAAAATTTATCTGCCATCAAATTTTTTGTAAAAGGAAGTGTATGCGAGTAGAGAAAACATTGGGTCAGGAGGTGGCGTAAAACCAGTGTTTTACGCCACCCAATCACACCACGCCACGTCAGAAAAAAACACTCTCAGCAATAATCCCTCAGCCAAAACCTCTCACGCCAGAAAAACCCAAAATGGTTCTCAAGCCAAAAAACAAACCTCACCGCAAAGCTCTCACGCCGTTCCTCTGTTCGCCGAAGCCTGATCGCCTGAGCAGAACGAAGAAGGAAAACCAGCTTCACCATTCCTCTGCTTCCTTCACGCCATCCTCTAATCGCCGTTCCTCTGCTTCCTCCCTCTTCCATCCTCTACTTCCTCCTGCCCAAATCTCCACCACACCACCGGATTCGTTGCTAGAGCTTGTAAACATGCCAGAGCCACCATGAGAGAAACTGTGAAAAAACCCTGTTCTAAAGAGAGATGGGGCACACAAGCAAAGACCTTCTGCACTTGGAGCACAAAAATCCCTCCACCTCACCATTAGGTCTGTGTGTTTTGGTTTTTGTATACGACTAGTAAATGTAAGTATTGGGTTACAAATTCCTTCTCTCACTAATTTTGTGTATGTATTAATTGTGCAGAGTCCACTCTTCTTGTTTGCAAAAAAGACATAGCCCCTCTACCCCAGAAAGCCATTCCTGATGGAAACCCCATCACTGTTGCAAACTGTTCTCATGCATAGTCAAACCAGATCGTTCTTAAATTTAGGGATGCACTTGATAAGAATGCAAATGATTAAATATGAAAAATGACATTTCCAATCTGATTTTTAAATGTTGAACTCATTTTGTTGTTGATTACTTTTCTTTGTTTCAGTCTTTCCATTGCATCTACCTTTATTTGTTGAAAACCATTTAGTAGTAACATATTTAAAAGAAACTTATCTTCAAATTTGAACATTGGGGTAGGTAAGAGGTTTTATTTATTTATTACTTTTCCTTAAAAGTTATGTATTTTTAAGTTGGAATATTATTTTGAGATAGAGGGACCATTTAATTTTGGTAAATGATGATATAGTTTCAAGAGAAGTAGGAATTTTTTTTGTGTGTTCTTTTTTAACTAATATAAAGCATATTATAGGACTTTAAAATTTAAGAAAAGAGATTGATATTGTATGTGTATATAAACACACACACACACACACACACTAACTTGATATAAAACCATTAGAGAGGGCATAAGATTTACAAGTACAGAAGATTCAACTCTTTTTTTATAAGTTCAGATGATTCACCTTAGGTTGGCTCAAAGTCTCCCCTGCCTTATGGTGTGGAGTTTGGATTATTCTAGCTACAAGAATGGTTAGATTCTATAGAAATTCAATTGCATGGAGTTAGAGGTGGGCAGGTAATGCTATATAACAAAAAGTTGTCTAGGGTTGTTTCCTTTTGTGCCAAAAAAAGAGATGGGGTAATATAAACCAAATAATGTGGGATAAATCACCATCATTTGAGACAGCTTTGTTCTCCAAATTTCTCAGGCTCATCCTTGCATCTCATGATGAAAACTTGTGTGTGTGTGTGTGTAGTAGAAGTTGGAATCATACTAAAAGGTTCCACCAACTCTCTCTAGTTTGTCTAACAATCAGGTAAAAAATCTCTAGTCTCTACAACCTTATTGAGAGAATTGGAAATTGGAATCATTAATCACTATAATTGCTTTATAGCGATTATAAAGCAATTAATTGTTGTTATTTTGTTTGATTTATTTTTTTGTTGTTGCAATTGTTTGGATTTTAAATGATAGATTATTGTAAACCCCTTCATTTTTAGTTTTTCCTATGAAAAAAATCAATTACTACATCCAAACACAATGTTAATAAAGAACATTGTGTTTGCTTTGTTGGCTATCTGCTGTTGAGGTTGGTTGTATTTTGTTTTGGTTGTGCTTTTGTTAGTTAGTTTTTTTTTTTTTTTTTTTGGTGTTGTGGTTCTGCAGGTTTGTAGGTTGTGTTGCTTTGTCTAGCTGGGGCTTATTTGAGGTTCCTTTTGGTTTGTTTTTGTTGGTCTCCCTTTTAAGAGCCTTGTCTGTATTGTTGCTGATTTGTGCTGTGTGGTTCTGTGTTTGTTGCTAGTTCTCCAGCTCTTTCAATAAAGATTCTTGATTATCAAAAAAAAAAAAAAAAAAAAAACACAATGTTACTAGATTAGGAGGAGGGTCTCTTAAATTTGTGTTTTGATGTGTGTGTTTATATTTTTATCTTTTGAAATTCATCAAACACTAGTTGGTTGTTCAAATCTTTTTACAGCCCCACGTGTTCTAACATTGAGAATAAGAATCACCTCAGTATGGAGGATTCCAGTGCTACATAGACATGAAAATCAATTACTTATTCAGTTTTTGGTGACTTTGGTGGCAGGGTGGTGAAGCAAGAAATGGGGAATATTGGAAAGGATGTAACTGAGCCGTGATCACACCAAGAAACAAGCAAAGCATGGGAGAAGAAGCCAAAGTCTTACATCATCTTCAAGGATCTGCTCAAGAGCATTTTCCTCTTCTTTCCTTTGTTTGAATCAGGCATTATCGGAAGGCAGTCGAAAAAGAGGCATAGTTTTGCTCCTTAGGATTGTTTTTGGAGTGTATAGAAGGATGGCTGCCTATTTGTTTGTTTTTTTTCTTTGGGGCGTGTAGGGTAGGGGTTGGTAGGCATCAAAGAATTAACTAGAAAATCAAAAAGTAGTGATTTGTCATTGAAGATGGAGCATTGATCCCATCTGATTTGTACTCACAACTTTGTTTTCCACAATATCTATGGTGGAGTCATATAAAGTGAATACAACAAGTTACAGTTATATATTGTTAATACTTCTCATTTCTGTAGTTATTTCTTCTTTGGTGCTTATACATGTACAGCACAATGAATCAAGTTATAAGTTTGTCAAACATTGGAAAGATGAGAAAATGTTTATGTTTTCCATGTCTGAACTTCCAAACATAGAGAATACATTCACCTGAAATAAAATCTGTCACAATTTTTTCTATAAGAGTTTTTAATTGAGAATACATTCACAATTTTTTCTATAACAGTTCACCTGAAATAAAACTTGTCACAATTTTTTCTATAACAGTTCACCTGAAATAAAACCTATCACAATTCAATTCATAAAAGATCATATGATTGACCATATATCTTGATATAAATTTTGTAACAATTCTTTTGGAAAATTTCTAATTGAGAATACATTCATGTAAAATAAAACCTGTCATAGTTTAATATACAAAAAAGATGACCCTATGTTGGAAATACAAAAAAGAAGATGGTTCTGTCTATCCACCACAATTTAAACATTACATAACCAAAAAATGTTTGCTTCCCAATCCATTCTCTGGGACACAAAACTTGTTTATTCGTCAACTTTCTTGGAATTGTTGTAATGAATCCTACATAAAAGAATGTACAACAAAATACAAAAAACAAAATTAGAATGAACACAGTTAAAAAAAATTCAATATATTATAATTAAACGCTAGGTGGTCATACCGTAAACTTGTTTTACTAAATCACTTCCACTAGGCTGCTTTCGCAATTATACAAGTTGAAACCAAGATGTGTGTGTGTGTGTGTGTGTGTGTGAATGAATAAATAATAGAGAAAGAGAGGTCCTTAGTTTGATTGCACCATGAGTGGTTGTTATCTAATTCACTGTCAAAGGCAATCAACAAATTTACTGATGCAAAAAACTGCATCATCCTTTGGTATAAGGAGTAAATAAATGCATTTGCAAAAAAAGTGTCAAAAGTAGCTGCCAGAAGAACTTTTCAATGAATTAACAGGTATTACCGCCAATGAGGTCTTATTTGGCATTAACAAATAATCAGAGTACCTGGGATATCAATGACAAACTATATCTTTGAAAGACATGAATAGCTTAAGTTGAGAAATGACTCATAGTGCAGTATTATTGCAGACAAATGGCCAAAATATATATATATATATATATATATATATATTGAAACCAACATATAGTTTAAAGATTCCTTTTGATTTATAATGACAATAATGCAACAAATCTCTCAATAAATAGTCATGAAAAAATTGACTGGTGGCTGTGTTAGAGATGGTAGCTCATATTCTGAATGTATCTCTTAACCCATCTTGAGTTCAAGTTGATTGTTGGAATATATCAAGTAGGCCCATACTATTGAGTACCACACTGCCTTGTACTTTCATACAATAGGTCTATAGGTGTAACTTATACTATCCTAGCAAGGTTAGTAGGCATATATATAGTGGCTCTCATGCACTTTATATTTAATTTTAATTATATTACTCAGTTTTTTCATTACCAAGAAAAATTTAAAAATCAAAGAAACTGTGATACCATCTCTCCTAAGCCACCTGAAGAATGCTACTAGCCCACATATATGCTTCCTGTCCTAATCTTTTTAGTGGACAGTCTGAAGTATGAGTACATTAACTTCTAAATTCACAATCCAACTGACTCTTCCTTATCAACATATGTCCTCTAAAGTTATCAATTTGGAGTTTCAATTTTGACCCCTCACCACACTCACACAGAGACCTTAAACCAGTTTAAGGAATTCATAGAAATAATAAGATGTGTTAACATATTAGAAAGTTTTTTTAACTAAACCAAAAACAATAAAAAAAAAAAAATACAAATGTAACAGAAGGCTACAACCAAATCATCAAAGCTTAGATTAACTAATAGCAGCAATCATGCAAATTCACTTAATTGAGAGAGCTCACATTCAAATTTTCTGGACACATAGAAGATTTTCCTCAAATCAAACACACCGAAACCAAACAAACCTTTGCATTGCAACACCATGCTCACGGTGGCTCCGGTATGTTCTGGTTTCGACAATCATAATACCAGATTGAGCTTGCATTTCCAGCAATGCCAAAATCAGCACAACCTGGTAAACAATTTTTTTGAAATTTAGTAGGTAGAAACTTAGAGATCAATCTTAAAGCCATGTTTACAGCCATGAAACAACCTAACAAAGCTCCCATCCAGAAGAACCAATAAATCAAGGACAAGAATGCATGCAGCTGCCCTCTAGTCTGGAAGCAAAAAGAGAAGGGAATATTAATCTAAAAGAAATATATAGGCTATTAAAAAATTTCATGACAATCAGTAGTGCCTTTTTATCAACTTTCATCCATTAATACCTCATAAGCTCTCAGAGGAATGGCGATTAGAGGAAGCAGAGGAACGGCGATCAGAGGAATAGTGATCAGAGGAAGCAGAGGAACGACGATCAGAGGAACGGTGATCAGAGGAAGGCGTGAAGGAAGCAGAGGAACGGTGAAGCTGGTTTTCCTTCTTCGTTCTGCTCGGGCGATCAGGCTCCGGCGATCAAAGGAATGGCGTGAGAGCTTTGCGGTGAGATTTGTTTTCTGGCTTGAGAACGATTTTGGGTTTTTTTGGCGTGAGAGGTTTTGACTGAGGGATTATTGCTGAGAGTGTTTTTTTCTGACGTGGTGTGGTGTGATTGGGTGGCGTAAAACACTGCTTTTACGCCACCTCCTGACCGAATGTTTTCTAATGCGAGTATATCTTTAAAACTTTTTTTTATTTTCAGTCGTAGTTTATTTATTTATTTATTGTTTTAATGAACTGGAAAACTTTATCCACAAACTTTTTTGTTCTGAATCATAGTTTAATTTCAAAGCACAGAACATGCCGATTTTTATAATATGGGTTTAATGTCTAACATGTTGTTTGAATGGATTCCTATCATTCTTATTTGCATTTTCACGAAATGGTTGTACTTTCAAGATTCCATCCAACCATACTTGTGAGTTGTGAGCCCACATTCAATTTACAGGGAGCAAAGCAAATTAGCACAAAATTTGATAGCACTTAAAACATTTAGCTTGGGTGCAGTGACGATCATGGGTCCCCGTTTACAACGATTTTGCTGGACAAATGCGCTTTTTTTCTTTTTTTAAATGAAAACGTGAGTCATTTTTTGTTTGGCTGTGCGGTTTATGAGGAACGGAGTTTTTTACAAAATGCTAAAAAGCACATTTTGAATTCATAATATCATTTAAAACGTGTTTGAAAGCTAAACTTGAAAATTATATTAGTGTCCAATTGGGAAGTCCGTAATTTTTGGTATTTTATTTGTATAATGTTTATCAAAATATATAGTTTATTTTATTTTATTTTAAGTTAGTTTTGTTAATTTTTTTTAAAATGAGATAAAAGCTATATTTTTTAAGCAAACAAACACAAATTAAGACCCTTTGAATCACTCGAATGTACGTACCCAAGCAGCCAAGCAGGGGATAACATTATGAAGGCGAACCACATATCTATAACCAAACAGCACGATTAGCGCCTCTAGGGTTTCAAGTACACCTCTATAAAAGCTTCACATACCGTCTCCTCTCTCTGTGTACCCCAACATATCGTCTGGTGTTTGTGTAAAATCTGATCTGTCGAACATGATGAAAGTAATTTACGGGTGATGATCAACATCATGTGATCAAGAATCTACTCGCTACGTTCTTTCTGATTCTTCTTGTTCCTGACTTTTTTTTTTTTTTCCCTTTTGCTTTATTAAATTTATGTTACATTGTGAAGATGATGAAGTCAGAAAATCTTAGGACACCTTCTGAGACAGCACGCGCGCGTGCTGTGTATGAGAAAGATTTTCGTTTCTGATTATTATACTTCCCATATGATAAAAAATTGTGTAAAGCTCTCTTTCTAGGATTTTCACTGATCAACAATTTCTTCCCTGTCTTTTATCTTTCTTGGTTCTTGATTTGCTTGGGAATTTTTTTTTTTTTTAATTTCCTTTGTGTTCTAATTTATGAAAGAGTATTAGCGAATACCCAACATTTAGTTCAATCTTGTAATTGAATTTTGGAGCTTTTGTTTATTGGGGCAAAATTCGAATCACCTTATAGAACTCTCTGGTTCTTGGAATGAAACTAAACTGAAATTTTGCGACAAGAAAGAAATAATTAAGAAAAATTTTAAGGCACCCTCTTTAACCAGGCTCTTGTTAGAAGGTGAAAAAAAAGTTGCAAATCCAGAATATGTGAGTACTATTTTGGTCTTTGTTTTATTTTGGGGTTGTTTGCAGTGAATCACTATTATTGAGTTGTTGAACTACTACAACTTGAAAACTAAACCAAATTTTGCTACCAAAAAGTAGGGACGAAATTGGTGGTAATCCTAAAAATGTAAGGGAGCAAAATGATATCAAGTAATCGATTAGGTATGGTAATGGTACTGAGTTCAAGTCTTCAAGCAGCCTCAGATCGGTTTATAAGAACAAGAGAAATTCATTCGAACCAAGCTTTTTAAAAAAAGCCTTGATTGGTATGAGAAAAAGTTTGCTTATATTTATTTCTTTAAAAAACAAACAAGTTAAAAAGCTTAGTTTGTGTTAAAAAAAAAACTTATATGCGAATGGATTGATAAATGAAAAAAATTGTCAAAATATTAATTGTTTTATTTTTTTTTTTATAAACTATTTTTAAAATGAATTACTAATCATTCTCTTAAGGCATTCGTTAATTTTTTTTTTTTTAATAATCAACCAACTAAGCAAGAGACCAAGACCTACAAAATAAAAATTAAAAAGGGTAAAAACGGAAGGATCTTTTTTTTATACGAAGAAAGGAAGAATTGAATAAGCGTCAATGGGCATTGTAATTTTATAATAAAAGCAAGGTCTTAAATCTAAACCCAACCTGAAAACAAGTTAATTTTATAAGGTATAATACATATATTTGCATCATGAACAATGCGATTTTTTTTGTTTTCATTCTGACGCAGTCCAAAAATAATTTAAAGACCCATCAAAAACAAAAAAAAATTAAAGAAAGGCTTAGTACTAGTAGTACTTGGTACATCTCTGAAAGGCCCATATTTGGATTGGGTTTAAGGTCCAGATCTCTTGTATTGGGCACAGATATGTGGGCTTATCCTTACTTTTTTTATTTGTTTTTCGAGAATTGAGTGTACAGAAACACTGACTTTTTTTTTTATTTGTTTTTTGAGAATCGAGTGTAAAACACTGGCTTTTCTCTTTGTTTTATTGAGAATTGAGTGTATTGAACTCAAGCACTGAATTTTGGTACAAGTGAATTATTTTTTGATGAAATGTTACAAGTGAATTATTGTTGTGAATCATTAACCTAATAATATTTTTTAAGATGTGATTTTTTTTTTTTTTTTTTTTTTTGAGAATTTTTTAAGATGTGAACTTTAGCGATAGGATGACAAAAGATTTTCTTTATTATTGGACTAGACATTACATGCCAAGTATTTCAAGATTACTCACGACAAAAAGAAGTCTGCTGTGGTTAGTCAGCAGCTTCAACCTAATCCCTTTAACACCTTAAAAAGAAGGATATAATCAAATAAGTACGGAAACGGGAAAGCAAGTATTGATTTAGAAACTATATATTTTAAAAAAAATTTAAGGAAAAGAAAAATTAACTAACTGTTTTTTTTACAACTATTTATATTTTCTATAAAAGTGGTATTAAAACTTTTTAAAAATTATTCATTAACAAATGTTATAAGGATACTCGTTACAAGATCCATAAAAAGTATGAAATTCGGGATAAAGGGGTCCAGACCTGACGGTACTAAATTAGTGACGATTAGTATTATTCGTGGATGAATTCAAACTGCACGGACACAAGGTGGACAGGTCTTATGGCCATGTGGAATCCACATGACTAAAGTGGCCTCCAAGGAATCCTAAATGGAAACAACTTGCGTCCTACTATTAACCCTAAAATCCCAACATGAAAAAAATCCCAACATGAGAAGGATCCCGTAATATACGTGCATTTATGATGATCTTTTCCCATAAGAAAACACCTTCTTACGCAAGAAACGGAAATCGATTCTACACTACTATAAAAACTCAAGGCCCTCAAAAAATAAGGTACGCATAATTGATCCCAGTTCTAGCATTCTAGAGTTGTGAGAAGCTTTCTGACTTAACCTTCAAAGGGTCTTTAGCCAGTACTACACCGGTACTCTTCTAAGGTCTTCTTGTTTAGTGTTGTGCATGTGTTGTTTCAAGCACGAGAGGACTGTGTAACTAACTGACGATTTTCGACATTATCAATTCATATAAGTATAATATCATAGTAGTTATATTACTCGCATAACAACAGTAAAATGAAGTTCTAAGAAAGACACAAGTAACATCATTTTATTGAAAATTAAGTTAATATACTCCCCTCAAGCCACAAAAAGAAACTTGCACGTATCTACCCAAGTAGAACCTATGATAATCACGTGAGTAATAGTAATTAGGGGTATTTATCAAACAGCATAAACTATAAAAACTGCACCAAAACCACCCGCAAAATGACAAAACCACACCGCACTGCAACTAACAGTGCACTGCATCATATCGCACTGCGTGGTGCAGTGTAGTTTGCAGTTTTATAATAAGAAAACTGCATAAATCGCACATTCTCTATATATTAATATATATTTTTTTTTAATATTAAAATATATTATTAATAGTTTAATAACCTTAATTTTTAACAACAAAAAAAAGTTTAATAACCCAAGCAAGTGTTGATTAGAAAAACCAACTTAAAATAAAGAAAAACTAGCTCAATAGTTTAAAACTTGGCCCAAAATAAAGGGAAAAATCAATTTTGGGCTAGGCAAGAAAAGCTCAAAATTTGAAAAATATACTAGTTTCAAACTGCATCTTATACATCGCACGGCACCCATGATTACAGAAATGAGGTGTAGTGCTGTTATAATTTTGGCTAAGGTTAATTTCAAGAAACAAGACATGTGATATGTACGTGAATGAGAGCAATTACTTTGAAGCGGTTTCTGCTTTCTGGAGAAGTTTCAACAAAAGTTCGAGGAAAGTGAGTTCATCACAATGTGAAACTTGGCACCATCAAGATTTATGTGTAAATAGAAAAATTCTCCCTCACATTAGGCACACAGTCATCCATCAAACCAAGGACATTGATTCTCTCATTGCCGGAATTTGGAGGTTATTACTTCATGCTTGTAAGTGTTTCATTCCCTTGCGTGACAATAAAGTATCCTTAATTTCTTTGCTTTCATTTGTTAACTTGTACATTTCACAAAAATAAATGTCCTATTAAGTTAGGTTATACTTGACTCATTTTTCTTTGTATGAAGTGAGTTTCTTGCTTTAAGGAGTGTTTAATCACTTTGAGGGGACTACAAATTGGTTTGTACTCAAATAGCACTTACAAATTGATAAGCAATGAATATGATTAGTGAATTTCAACAATCTTATAAGTGAATGTTTGAATTTTTTTTTTCTTTTTTGGCATCAATTTATAAGCTCAATGTATTAAAGGTTATTGTACCTGTAGCATTGCTCTATTGAATTTTAGGATCATGATATACTAATTTTAGGATCAATCATGTCATGGACCCAGCACAGTTAATTTTACAATAGACTGAAGCGATTTCCTATGAGTGATGAAAAACAAAGTGGTGGGTTTATGAAAAAGTGGTGGGCAAAAAGCATCTACAACTCATAATCGACTACTTTTTATTCTTTTATTTTTGTCATGGTGAGTGCTCTAGTGTACTAGACCTTTTTTTTTTTTAACAAAAAAGAGCATCCATAACTTTTTGAATATCTTATTATTTTCAGGAGAAATCCCTTGGAGGTGGTCTCAAGGTGCTAGCAAGAGGTTTTGAAACCAAGATCTAATAGATATCATGAGTAAGGATGGCAATGGGGCAGGGCGGGGCAGGTCCCAAGGATGGGGTCTTCACCCCCATCCCGCATGATAAGGAAAATTTTTTTGCCCATCCCCACCCCTTGGGGCCCTGCAAAACCTTGCCCTACCCCGTAAAACTCTACTTCTTGTTAATTTGTCCACAACAATTACAATTGTTTTTAATAAAATCTGTTTCGTTAATAAAAATATATTTGAAATTACAAATAAATTTATCCCACTAAATCAGACTAATTTTTAGCAAAAATTGAATAATATTATTAAAATGTTTAACAAGACAATATCACAACAAAAACAAAAATCTCGTAATACAAAACCAATGATTCAATAGTATATAAATTTATTTATAATAAAAACAACAGAAAATGTTAAAATTGGTATCTTATTTCCAACCTTGCTAGAGAGAGAGAAAAAAAAAAAGAAAAAAAAAAAGAAAGAAAAAGCCTTATTGGGTAGAATAAAATAAGCTAATAATATGCTTGTTTAAATAGTAGAGTTTTAAGGTATGAAAAATTTACAATTTAACCCTTATCAATGCGGGGCGGGGCGAAGATGGGGCAAGTTGGGTCTAAAAAGTCTAAACTCATCCCCACTCCGTTCCGTGGTGCGGGGCTAAAATTTTTCCCCATTCCTGCCCCACCACCACCACGGGGCTAAAATTTCTCCCCATTCCTGCCCCACCACCTTTACTAGACGGGAAAAACCTGTGTGGGGCGAAGCAAAGAGGGACGGCTCAAGCAAAGCGGGGTAAAATTGCCATCCTTAATCATGAGGCTTTAAGAATCACTAAGCTAACTCCTTGAGGTTCAGTGTACTAGACTTAACACAATAGGAACATGCATCTAAAATTGACTATTTGTTCACATCACTTACATGGCTTAATTAAAAATTATATGTAAATAAATTAATCTATATTTTTTTTTTTGGAAGAAAATTGAAACTATATTATTATTTATTGAGCTGTGCAACCACAATAGATAGTGCGTACATCTAATAATATTAGAATATCAAATTATTGAATATTAAATTTATTTTAAAAATTACTTGAAACTTTTACTAATATAATTTTAATTAAAATAAAGTTTTTAATATTAGAATTTTGATAATGGAGTTTGTTTATGTAGGGTAAATTATTAGTGTAGGGGTAAAGGGCCCAATACCAGATATTGGGGTAAAAGGCCCACTACCAAACAACGGGCCACGGGCCTGTCCGAGGAGGCCAGCCGTCCGAGAACGCCCCGTCATGAGGAATATACTTGGCCTAATTCCCTTCTGTCATATAAACTACGTGAAGGAGGAAAAAGGACTTGTCCGAGGATGGCTTATTGCTCGGATCATCAAAGGAACGACCCAGATGGAGGTTCCAGCACTAGTCCTGGTACTGCCGAGGACTTCCCTAACGTCCATAGACCATAAGGGATAGGTGGCAACAAGGAGATATTTTACAGAGGGCTACTACAACCGCATTAATGACCCTGTAGCTAACATCATGGCCGCATTAATGACGAATAGACATCTGAACAGTGACCCTGGTCCTATACAACTACTACACGAAGGCCTTAGTGGAGGCTGATGGGACAAGTATCTGAAGGGAACCGCCTACTGGCACGTGAGAATAAATGACATAAATAGAGCCCGAAGCAAGGAAAGAAGGGGGATTGAACATTCTGGAGAAAAGAGGGAGAAGAGAACAGAAAGAGAAGAAAGAACTAAGAGAAACCTTCAAGAATCAGCTAAGTCTTACTCCTCGGCACTTCCTCAGCACTTCGTCTACATTAGATTGGTCACAACCATACTTAGGCTGGAAGCAAGCCCATTCTCAACCTTGTTAGTTCAACCCATTCGCTTACAAATTCTATTGTGAGGGTACTTTTTGCTTACTAGGCCAAAGTCCATCTCCCCTGTAGGCCCTATTTGTAATTTGTGCCCCTATAATTGGCGCCGTCTGTGGGGACTAACGGTGACGTTGGCGAGCGGAGAGCTTGAACTATGGTGGGATCAGGTCCTAACCGGGCGGAGTCAGATGACTCTCAGCGTATTGATCACTTTGAGCGACTCGAACGTGAGAAGGACCGCGAAGGAAGTGTGCACACAAATCGCACGACCAAGAGCCAGCATCGGGAAAAAGGTAAAGAATCTCACAAAGACACTACAAAGAATATGCAACGTGAGATTGACCGTCTGAAGAGGAAGCTCCGCCACGCACGTAGGAGGCACAGTCCATCTAGTAGCCCATCCATTACGGATGACTCCTCTGACGATAGCAACGACGGTAGCTATAGGCACCACTCCAGGACGCCCCCAAGTGAGACTTTCTCCTACGAGGAAGAACATCGCCACGACCGCGAGAGCAGAAATACCTACTCAAGGGGCACAGGGAGCGATGCGATGAATAGGGCGCTCAACCAGATCTCCAGGTCGCCCTTCACCCGCAGCATCGAAGGGGGGAGCCTCCCTCGACGTTTCACTCAACCTACCTTTACTGCCTACGATGGGAGAACTGACCCCGTGGAGCACGTGAGCCATTTCAATCAGAAAATGGCTGTCTACTCTTTGAATGAGACTCTCATGTGCAAAGTCTTCCCCTCTAGCTTGGGGCCTGCGGCCATGAGATGGTTTGACGGCCTCGCGGCTGACTCCATTGGATCCTTCCGAGAGCTTACTAAGGCTTTCTGCTCTCGGTTCGTGACGAACACAAGGGTCCCTCGGCCGCTAGATTCCTTGCTGTCCATGTCCATGCGAGAGGGGGAGACCCTAAAAACGTACTTGGATAGGTACTGGGAGATGTTTAACGAGATCGAGGGCAGTTTCGATGACGTGGCTGTGAGAACCTTCAAGGTCGGCTTACCAGCCGAGCACGACCTTAGGAAGTCTCTAACCAAGAAGCTCGTAAGGAGTGTGCGCCGACTGATGGACCGCATCGACGAGTACAAGCTGGTTGAGGAGGACCAGCTAGCCTCAACCAGCTAGTTGGAAAAAGAAAAGCTAAGGTTATCCCTCAGGAAAGGAGGGATTTCAGGTTGGACCGGTACAACAACAGCAGGCCGAGAAGAGACTACAGTATCCAATCCGGGTCTGCTGCATCACAGGTTGTCCATGCTGTGTTCCGAGAGCCAATTCATCAGATTCTGAAAAAAATTCAGAACGAGCCATACTTCAGGTGGCTAAACAAAATAGGGGGAGACCCCGCGAAGCGCAATCAAAGTCTGCATTGCCAGTATCACCAGGAACGGGGGCATACCACCGAGGACTGCAGAAGTCTGAAGAGCCACCTGACAGAGCTTGTGAGGGAAGGAAAGCTGCAACAGTTCATCTATCCGCCAAATAACCAAGGAAGCCACATCAGGCCAAGGGCTTCAGGGACCGCCTCATCAAGGCCCCCGCTGGGCACGATTAATGTGATCTTCGTGGCCCCCGGGAGAACTGGATCCTGCCCTTCCAGGGTAATGTCTGTCTTCACGGCGTCTACCGAGGACCCAAACCAGGAGCAGAAAAGGGCAAGGATGGACGTCCGACTAGTTTTAAGCTTCTCGGACGAAGATAAGCAGGGGACAATCCAGCCCCATGACGACGCTCTGGTCATCACCCTTAGAATAGGGGGGTACGATGTGAAGAGGGTAATGGTTGATCAAGGGAGTGGGGCTGAGATCATGTATCCGGGCCTATACAAAGGACTGGGCCTGCGGCCCGAGGACCTTACAGCGTATGACTCGCCCCTCGTCAGCTTCGATGGAAAGACGGTCATCCCCAAAGGCCAGATCAGATTGCCCGTGCAAGCAGGGTCCGAGGTAGTCGAGGTGGACTTCATCGTTGTGGATGCGTACTCTCCCTACACAGCCATCGTGGCCAGGCCTTAGCTCCACGCCCTGGGGGCTGTCTCATCTACCTTGCACTTGAAAGTTAAGTTGTTGTTCGGAGGACAGGTGGAGGAGATCGTAGGAAGCCAATCAATGGCAAGGCAATGCCTCATAGCCGCCATTTCACATCGGCCTATTGCCGAGAATGCCACCACCTCGGCTGGAGATTCGTAGCAATCACAGGTCCCGAGTCCACCCAATGCAGTGGGGCCGGATGACGAGAAGTGTGAGAAGTTAGAGAAAGTTACCATCGAGGACGACCCAGGGAGGTTTTTTCAAGTTGGGGCAAATTTACCTCCTCGGGAGAAGGAGGAGCTGCTGGCATTCCTTCTGAAAAACATCGATGTGTTTGCCTGGAACTCGTACGAGGCCCCGGGGGTGGACCCAGAGTTGCCATCACCTGAATGTGAGAGCGTCTGCCCTTCCCAAAAAACAGCCACCTCGGCGCTCATCTAGGGAGCACTCTGACGCTGTCAGGGATGAGGTGAACAAACGCAAGCAGGCAGGGGCTATCAAGGAGGTCTTCTACCCTGAATGGCTAGCAAACACAGTGGTGGTAAAGAAGAAGAACGGGACGTGGCGTGTATGCGTGGACTTCACAGACTTGAACAGAGCCTGTCCAAAGGACCCCTTCCCCATGCCTCGGATTGATCAACTGGTAGACGCAACTGTAGGGCACCCTCGGATGAGTTTCTTGGACGCCTTCCAAGGGTACCACCAAATCCCATTAGCGCTGGAGGATCAAGAGAAAACGGCCTTCGTGATGCCCATTGGGAACTACCATTATAAGGTCATGCCATTCGGCCTGAAGAACGCAGGCTCCACCTATCAGAGAATGATGACGAAGATGTTCGAACCACAGCTGGGGAAAAGCGTTAAGATTTACATCGATGACATGGTGGTCAAGAGCAAGCTGGAGTCCGACCACGTCGGCGACCTCGGAAACGTATTTGAAATCTTGAGGAAGCACAAGTTGCGACTTAATGCTTTAAAGTGCTCTTTCGGCGTAGGATCAGGAAAGTTTCTGGGCTATATGGTCACCCACCACGGGATTGAGATCAACCCAGACCAAATAAAGGCGATCAACAGCTTGCAGCCTCCTCGGAACCCAAAGGAGGTCCAGAAGTTGACCGGGATGACCGCTGCTCTCAACCGATTCATCTCCAGGTCGGCCGAGAGATTTCGGCCCTTCTTCCAGCTGTTGAACAAGTGGAAAGGGTTCAAATGGAATGAAGACTGCGTTCTGGCTTTCCAGCAGCTAAAAGAGTATCTATCTCGGCCGCCCATCATGTCCAGCCCCACGGAGGACGAAGTGTTGTTCGCATACATCGCAGTATCCACCCATGCTGTGAGCCTAGTACTTATACGGGTCGACAACGGCGTACAGAAGCCCGTCTATTATGTGAGTAAGTCCCTCCACGAGGCCGAGGTCCGCTACCTGCCACTCGAGAAGGCCATCTATTCAGTGGTACATGCCACCCGCAAGCTTCCACACTACTTCCAATCGCACACCGTGGTGGTCCTTACCCAGCTCCCCCTTAGATCACTGCTCCGAAGTGCAGACTACACAGGGAAGATCGCGAAATGAAGGACGATCCTAGGGGCTTTTGACATAAGGTATATGCCTCGTACCTCGGTCAAAGGGAAAGTACTAGCTGATCTGATGGCCGAGTTCGCTGAGCTTGCATTCGAAGAAACTGCTGAGATGGCGCACACAGATGGAAAGTCAGTTGGCCAGGTATCTGTCCAGGAAACCCCCCACTGGAAGTTGTACATTGACGGGGCAGCCAATCAAAGAGGCTCGGGGCTGGGGCTGGTCCTGATATCCCCCGAGAAGGTTGTCATCGAGAAATCTTTAAGGCTAAACTTCTCGGCCACCAATAATGAAGCCGAGTACGAGGCCCTACTGGCCGGAATGGACATGGTTTGGAAAATGGGTGGAAACGCCCTGGAAGTGTTCTCGGACTCATTTCTGGTCGTCGGACAAGTCAGAGGAGAGCTCGAGGCATGCGACGAGAGGATGCAGAAATATCTAAGGCATGTGAAGCGCCTGCAGTCACAGTTCAAATCATTCAGTCTGCAACACATCCCTCGGAGCGGGAACACTCATGCAGACTCCCTAGCCACTCTCGCAACCTCCTCGGCACAAGGGCTACCTCGGCTTGTCTTGGTCGAGGACATACAAAGGCATTCCGAAGAGGTAGATGGGCACAGCATCTGTCAGGTCAGAGCGGGGCCAAGCTGGATGGACCCCATGGTAACATACCTCAAAGATAACGTCCTACCGCCGGACAAGACCGAAGCAGATAAGGTGTGGAGGAAAGCACCTCGGTTCTGGCTATCAGAAGACACTAAGCTGTATAAACGCTCTTTCTCCGGACGCTACTTACTGTGCGTGCACCCTAAGGCAACTGAGTTGCTCCTTGAAGAACTACACGAAGGGATCTGTGGGAGCCACACAGGAGGCAGATCACTGGCTCACAGAGCTCTAACTCAAGGATATTGGTGGCCGAACATGCAAAAGGAATCGGAGGAGTACGTCAAGAAATGTGACCAATGCCAAAGATTTGCGCCAAATATCCACCAGCCAGGGGGAGTTCTGAATCCTCTATCTAGCCCGTGGCCCTTCGCCCAATGGGGCTTAGACATTGTGGGCCCCTTCCCAAAGGCAACAGGGAACAAAAAGTACCTGGTCGTCGTCACAGACTACTTCACCAAGTGGGTGGAAGCCGAGCCCCTGGCCAACATCAGAGACGTGGATGTCCAGAAGTTTGTGTGGAAGAACATTGTAATCCGGTTCGGAGTGCCACATACGCTCATCTCGAACAATGGCCTGCAGTTTGACAGTAAAGCGTTTAGAAGGTTCTGCTACGAATTGGGCATTACAAACAGGTACTCCACCCCCACATACCCGCAAGGGAACGGCCAAGCTGAAGCGGTTAACAAGGTCATAGTGGGCGGTCTCAAGAAGAGGTTAGACGACGCCAAAGGAAAATGGGTGGAAGAATTGCATCACGTCCTGTGGACCTACAGGACAACCCCCCGTAGATCTACAGGGGAAACCCCTTTTGCAATGACATACGGTGCCGAAGCTGTCATCCCCATAGAAGCAAGGTTCCCCACTCTTAGAACCAGCTCGTTCTCCCCGGCCGACAACGACAAACTGCTAAATGATAGTCTGGACTTAGTCGCCGAGCGCAGAGAAAATGCTGCTGTTCAACTGGCGTACTATTAACAAAGGCTCAAGCAAAGTTACGATGCCAATATCAGACTGAGACCACTTGCACCAGGGGACTTGGTCTTACGGAAAGTCGTGGGCACCACGAAAAACCCGGCTTGGGGAAAGCTGGGACCTAACTGGGAAGGCCCATATCGGATCCTATCAGTAGCAGGAATAGGAGCATTTTATTTAGAAGATCTGGATGGGAGGGCAGTAGTGCACCCTTGGAATGTAAATAACCTAAGAAGGTATTATTATTAATGAAAATGTCCATTCTCATATTTGACTCAACTATATTGCTTGTTCCTAAGTACTAAAAAGAACCTTGGTCGCACGTGGTCCTCGAACCACACACCTTGGGTAAATTAGTACTGTGTTAAACAGAACTTTGGTCAGGCCTGGTCCCTCGGACCACCTACCTTGGGTAAATTAACACCCCTAAGTATTAAACAGAACCTTGGTCGTGCCTGGTCCTCGGACCACACACCACGGGTAAATTAATACTAAGTGCTAAACAGAACCTAGGTCGCACGTGGTCCTCGGACCACACACCTTGGGTAAATTAGTACTGTGTTAAACAGAACTTTGGTCAGGCCTAGTCCCTCGGACCACCTACCTTGGGTAAATTAACACCCCTAAGTATTAAACAGAACCTTGGTCGTGCCTGGTCCTCGGACCACACACTCGGGTAAATTAATACTAAGTACTAAACAGAACCTAGGTCGCACGTGGTCCTCGGACCACACACCTTGGGTAAATTAGTACTGTGTTAAACAGAACTTTGCTCAGGCCTGGTCCCTCGGACCACCTACCTTGAGTAAATTAACACCCCTAAGTATTAAACAGAACCTTGGTCGCACGTAGTCCTCGGACCACACACCTCGGGTAAATTAATACTAAGTACTAAACAGAACCTTGGTCGCACGTGGTCTTCGGGCCACACACCTTGGGTAAATTAGTACTGTGTTAAACGGAACCTTGGTCAGGCCTGGTCCCTCGGACCTCCTGCCTTGGGTAAACTAACACCCCTACGAGCTAAACAGAACCTCGGCTGCGCCTGTCCCCTCGAACTACACGCTTTGGGTAAACTAACGCTCTTATTGTCTATCGTAACTGATTCCTCGAATTACGCGCTCGGTCCGACGAGCATACTCATACCATGTTCTCAACATTATTCAGTTTAATTCGTGAAATGACTCCATTGTTTAAGAATTGAATTGATTGACCTGGTAACTTCATTGGCGTAAACTTGCGCGTAATTGGTGTACTTAATGGCAATCCAACGGTTCACGCCATAAGAACGATAAAAGAGAGAAGTTGATCTTGATCATTGTAAGATGGAAATACTTTCTCTAAATTAAAGCTGAAGTACAATGACTTAACCAAATTCGAACCAAAAGGGAATGTAACAAACAGAGACATAAAATTCTAATCCTAAGTCTAAGATTCAGGGAGAGGGATGTCGTTTGAATGACCCAGCTCGACCACAGAAGGGGCAACCTCCTCGTCCTTGTTGGCATCTTCAGCTTTGGAAGAGGCATCAACATCCGCGCCACCCTGCGACGCTACCTCTTCTTTTTGAACCTCTTGTTCAGCTCCGAGATATTTTTGTGCTTGGCTTGATTGCTCAGGCGCTTGGAGCGGCAAAGGCACAGGGTCAGCCTGGGTCGCACGTATATCAGGGTGGAAATACACCTTCCCCGGCTGCCTAAGCTCGGCCGGAACGCCTGCAGCGCCCAATGCCTCTTCCCATGTTAGTGTACAGTATTCCCTACACACCTCCGTTATCTCCTCGGCGAGCCTCTTCTCAGTCTCCTCCATCCCGCGGATGTATTCCGCCTCTTTCTCGGTCTCAGCCATCCTCAGAGCTTCTTTGGCCTCCTTCTCGGCTTTCTTTGCCCTCTCAGCTCGGGCGTGGAGCTCTAGAACCAGCTACCTCTCAGTGGCCAGCTCTATTTCTGTCATGTGTAGCCTCTTCCGCTGGTCCTCGGCCTGATCCTGGGCACTCTTTAGCCCGGCCTTGGCGCTCCTCCTCTCCCGTTGCTCGGTAGCGAGTTTTTTGGCTAGCTCCTGCCTCTCGTGCTTCTCAGCCCCTAGGCTTTTTTCTGTCTCAATGCGGGCTTGGGTTTCAGTCCTCGCCAAGTGGCGGGCATCTTGGACCCACTCTTTAGCCACGTAGACCTGTTGGGTGAGCTGTGCAATAAGAAAGGCTAGATTGCATCACTAACATTGTAAGAAGAATGTGCGGTACATGCCGAACTTAACCAATTGTACAGTCAAGGGACCAAGAACTTACCATACCCAGGTCTCTCTTCATCGACATGAACAGGTCAGGCTGCCTCCACGCCCTCACTGTGTCCATGTCCTTGGGCAGAAGAAGAGGGCGCTCCAGAGCCTCGGCGATGTAGCCGGACCGCCCCCTATGGAAGTCCCTTATAGAGGCCGTGGCAGGGATCAGCACACCATCCAGGGCTAAGCTGGGAGCCCAATCTGGAGTTTGCTGAGTATCCAAGGCTTGACTTTCAGCTCGGTGCTCGGACGCGGACGTCCTTCTCTCACCCCTTCCCGTTTTCTGATGTTTGAGCCCCTTCTGCTGGGGAGGGGGCACCTCACCCTCTTTAATATCCACCTCCACGAACTTCTTCTTCTTCTTCCTAAGGTCGGGAGTAGGAAGAAGTTTGGGACCGGTTGTTGGGGGAGGAGGAAGAGGTGAGGGTTGTGGGGGTGTTTTCTCCTTAGACGGTTCCCTGGAGGGGCCGCCCTTGTTTCTCCTAGAGATAAGATCCCTCAATCCAGCCCTTGGCCTCAATGACATGTCGCCTTCCTCCTCTTCGGTGCTCTCCGATTCGGGAATAGTACGGGGTTCGTCTTGCACCTCCTCTTCGCCTTCAAATCGAAACCCCTCAATCTCCATTTCCAAGGATATCCGAGGAGAAGCAGGTTCTTCCCTCTAAACAGCGTACGGAGGAAGAGTTCGCTGAGCCAGCAACTTAACGGGGGGAAGATCCTCTTTAGCCAAAAAGCCTGGCCGCGAAACGTCTATACTATGAAGCCGCTTGTCTTTGGCTCGGATGGAATTACCGACGTCTTGAAAGTTGCCCGATAACAGGGTGATGTCCAATATCAAGTGAGCTGCTTTTAGCTGGCCGTCTGAGTGGACGAACACCTCGGACCGTAGCAGGAAGTTCAAACCAGGGACATTCACGTGGCTAAGCTTTGGGGCGACGAACTTCCTATCTGCAGACAAAATCAAAGAACGTTAGATTTATCGCCGAACCGTGAAATCAGACGCAGACATAACAGAATGAGATCATATCTAAAGCATAAGCCCAATATCGTCTCGACCTAACCCTAAAGCACCCCACCTGGCTCCCCCTCAGTAGTCGGACAGTGTCGGCCATCATGCCACGCCCCAGAGATGATGACGAAGTCGTCCTTCATGCCCTTATTGAACTTGGGAAGACAGGATAGCATTTTCACTATGGGAGACCTAGACTTTAGGTAATACCCCCCATCGGCCAGAGAATGGCACTCGTACATGTGTACGACATCGTGCCAGGTCAACTGCAGGCCCATCATCCGATTGAGGGCTTCTACACATCCCAAGACTCTAAATAGGTTAGGGGCACACTGGTGTGGACATAACCTATGGTTCCTAAGGTAATCTATCGTCACATCACCCATGGGAATTGTCATCCCGCCTTCCAGGAAGGCTATCACGGGAATGACCACTTTGCCGGTGTTCCGATGGGTAAGAATGTTTTTCGGCGGGCAATAGCGAAGACTAACCCCCTCGGGAATGTTATATTTCTCTTTGAAAAGCTCCACAGCGATGGGATCATCGACCAAGTACTTAAATCTACCCATTTAGACAAATTGGAAGGAGACTAGGGAGTTTTCCTAAGACGAAAAACGCAAAGACAGAGGGCCGAAGTACTCAGCCGAGGAGAATAAATCTTGAGGGGTGTAAACTTACAGAAGCGGATGAAATCGCTGGTTCAATAGCTTGTCAAATACCTAAGAACCTTTAGGAGAATGTTCTCGGAGGACTTAGAGCAGGAGAGCGTGGATCTGCTAAGACGTTCGAAGACACTGGAGTACTTAAGGCTATGCGAAATGAGCTACGGAGATCCCTCAGAGCGCTTTATATGGCAAGAAAAAGCGAGAAGGAATTGCCCTGCTCAAAATTTCACAAAAAAACCCTGACCGCATGATCTACATCTCACCGTTGGTGAATAAGACAAGATGCCACCCAAAGCAATAAATGAAGCGCTACAATTTCCAAGGCTTCGTCAGAAATAAAGAAAATCGCATGTAGACGCTTCCACGTGGATGAACAGAAAGGCTTAAATGGGTCTTACCCCTAGAGGAATCAAAATCCCACCTTTCACCTCGGATAGGAGGGAAAGCCGAAATTTTGAGGGGCTATTGTAGGGGTAAAGGGCCCAATACCAGATATTGGGGTAAAAGGCTCACTACCAAACAACGGGCCACGGGCCTGTCTGAGGAGGCCAGCCGTCCGAGAACGCCCCGTCATGAGGAATATACTTGCCTAATTCCCTTCTGTCATATAAACTACGTGAAAGAGGAAAAAGGACTTGTCCGAGGATATTGCTCGGATCATCAAAGGAACGACCCAGATGGAGGTTCCAGCACCAGTCTTGGTACTGCCGAGGACTTCCCTAATGTCCATAGACCATAAGGGACAGGTGGCAACAATGAGATATTTTACAGAGGGCTACTGCAACCGCATTAATGACCCTGCAGCTAACATCATGGCCGCATTAATGACGAATAGACATCTGAACAGTGACCCTAGTCCTATACAGCTACTACACAAAGGCCTTAGTGGAGGCTGATGGGACAAGTATCTGAAAGGAACCGCCTACTGGCACGTGAGAAGAAATGACATATAAATAGAGCCCGAAGCAAGGAAAGAAGGGGGATTGAACATTCTGGAGAAAAGAGGGAGAAGAGAACAGAAAGAAAAGAAAGAACTAAGAGAAACCTTCAAGAATCAGCTAAGTCTTACTCCTCGGCACTTCCTCAGCACTTTGTCTACATTAGATTGGTCACAACCATACTTAGGCCGGAAGCAAGCCCATTCTCAACCTTGTTAGTTCAGCCCACTCTCTTACAAATTCTATTGTGAGGGTACTTTTTGCTTACTGGGCCAGAGTCCATCTCCCCTGTAGGCCCCATTTGTAATTTGTGCCCCTACAATTAGTAATAGAGTTTGATTTATGATAAATTATCTTAATAATTAATAAAAGTGAAGAAACTTGCCTCAAAATGAAGATAGCCCTTTTTTATAAGTATGACTTTCAGAACTTAATTTTTATTATATAAATATAATATGATGCGATTGGGTTAGTGTAGTTTTATTTTGTTAAAACTTCAATAATAAAGGCGTTTTATTAGTTGTGTTTTAAATTCTCTAATTAAAATCAATTATAAGATTGTATCTACCAATAAGTTATATTGTTGAATTTAATTATTGAAAAAGGACTATAAAAAAAAATCAAATCGTTGAATTTAATTGAGCTTCATAATTTTTTATTAAATGGATTTTTTTTTTTAATTGAGTGAAGCTAAAGATACTACAAATTCTACTACATGAATTCTTCTATAAGCACAATATAATCTGGCAATATTTTCATAATAAGATAAGGTGCCAACCCATCATAAATAAAAAAAAAAAAAAAAAAAAAAAACTATAGTGAGATTTACCACAATTCAAAGTAAAGGTGTTGGTGGTGTTCTAAGTTTTAGTTAGCTCAGTTAGTAAAATTTCTTATCGTCAAATTAGAGATTTGATATTCGAGAGCTATCATCATAGAGCAGATGACATAGATGGAAATCCTATTGTATGTATCAAACAAATGTACTGTAAAAATATTGCGAGATTTTGTTGTGTCTTTAAACTCTCTCTCTTACTACATACATGGTCTTATAGTCAAATGTGTTACTAATTACAATAAAGTTTCAAATAATCATTTATAATTTATAATTGAAGTAGAACCAATCAATGGACAAAGCTTGGCTCCAACCATCAATAAAAAGATAACATTAATCCTTGTAATAGGTAACACACATGGCTCGCTTAACCCTAATTAGCAAGGTGAATCGTGTGAATTACATATAACGAGCCATATTCCGTATTCTTATTAGTGGTTCCTAAGCTTTCAAACGTGTTTGAAGCTAAACTTTTTTTCTAATCATATTTATTTTTGCCTACTTTTTTTGTACTAAAATTTGGGAGCATCTCAACTACAATCTTGTAATTTAAAGGACAAAATTTAGTTACAAAATTGATTGTAGTCTAAGACTATAACCTTACTCAATATTTTATTGGAGGTGAATTTTAATAAATTCACAATTGGATTACATCTTCTTCTTATATTCTCTATACTTGCAAAATTTTAAAAAAATTAAAGATCAGTAGTTATGTCGTTAATAAATTGTTTAAATTGCAAATTTTTGTAATTTAAAATTATGCATAAAATATAAGCTTATAAATTATATTAGTAAATAATATTCAATTAACACAAAATTTAACTTGTGATTAAAGGCGTAAGGAGTATAGAATTCAACGGTTAAATTTTCAAAATATGTAGTAATATTTTTGTAGCTAAACTTTATCCTAATTTAAATCCATACAATTTAAGTTTGACTACAAAGTTTAAATTTGAAATTTAAACTTTTTTTTTATAGTGAGTTTCAATCTATAGCGTCGTAATAGTTCTTTACCATCATACCAAGACATCCAGTTTTTGATAAAGATCGGGATTGAACCATGTTTTTTTTTTTTTTTTTAATCTTTTTAAGTTGGTCTAAACCCAAAATTAAACTGAACTTCTCTCTCTCTCTCTCTCTCTCTCTCTCTCTAAAAACAAACTGAACTTTTTTCTTTCGCTACTCTGTTAACTTTGACTGTCTCATTGTCTCTTTCCTATATCGCCTTCACCGCCTTTAACCTTCCTTACCCTCTGCAGTTCATCTAGGCCAGGCAGCTCCTCCATTCTGGCGAAGGACCTCCATTGTCAACTATCTCCGGCGACCCTCCCCATCATTTGTAAAATTATATTCAAATAATCTGAAGAGAATACACATGCTTGTCAACTGTAATCTCTGCAGATTGTTGCACCAGCTCGCACACCACCTGTTTGAAGTATTGTCACTTAGAAAATCCGCCCTCAAAATCAATAACTAGGTTGCATTTCAAGAACTTGGGTTTGTTTGGTTACGCATTCACTTCTTGTTTTCCAAAAAAACTACCAGCTTTGTCTATGTTTCTTAATGAATGAATTTGGAAAATTTGTAAATACAACTTTGGACAGAATTCAAGAAAGCAAATTTCATAAACAAATTAAAGTCTGGTAAGGAGTTAGAGCTTTTGTTAAACTGATCTTAAAAATTTTCTTCCTTGAGCAGAAGAATTTTCCATATTCAAGAGAGGCTTTTAAGGTTGTCTGGTGGCATATAAAATGATAAAGAGTTTGGTCCTTCCTTGCAAAGTATGTATCTTCTTCTTTGTGTATTTTATCTTTTCTGGTAGAGTTTGTACAATCCTCATTATAGACTTTGCTTGATACCGGTTACACAATTACTAAAATTGTCGTTTTGAAATCTGTCTAACTAGTTCAATGAAATTTGAGAGTTGAGACTGTTGGTAATCTTTTATTGTCAATCTGTTTTGACCGTGTCCTTATGCAATATATTATAATACCCACATCGAGAATCGGACAAAAGGAGCATGAACTTTACAGCTTATTCTGTTCTTTTTTGTTTTTTACGTTTAGTGCTCAATCCATGTGGTGTACATGTTACACTCTTGTTTCTTAATTGCTTATAATCAGAATGGGTGCATCTTATTATGCCCCTCTTTAGCTCATCACCATCCTTTCTGACTTGAAAAAACTGTATACTTTGTGCGTGTCTTCATTTCTTATTCACCTGCTCTGTTGTAGAACTGAAACATACACAAAAGCTGCTGCCTAATACACCAGAAATCATGTGAAAGATAAAAAGTGAGAGGGAAGAGGGAAGAAACTGTGGTTTGGATTTATTAAAAAACATTTTACTTTTTGTTGGAGGTCATATTAATTCACATATAATCACCAATCAGGATGAGTACAGCTTATTATGCCCATGTTTGGCTCACCACTATTCTTTCTGACTTGACAAAACTTTATTCTTAAGAGTGTGTTTTCATTTCTTATATGTTTGTTGTAATAAAGGCTTTGAAATTCCCCTTGGAGAAGTTTGAAGGGCATAAGCAATTAAGGTGCAAAGGACCTAAGATGGAGCTCACTCTAACACAACCTGATGATTGGCATCTTCATCTCCGTGATGGCGACCTTCTTGAAGCGGTTGTCTCTCACAGGTCAATACTTCATTGGCTATTCTTTTGAGGTTGACTTGCAAATTATTGTCTTTTGTGTGTGTGTGCGTATGGATATGTCTCCTGAGTAAGACTAGGGCCTGAATACACTTAATCATATTTTACTGAAAATTTAGAGTAACTTAATTCTCAATGATTATGATGTATTCTCTCTGGTAATTGTTACACCTATAGTGCAAGTCATTTTGGAAGGGCAATAGTGATGCCGAATCTGAAGCCCCCCGTCACCACCACAGCTGCTGCTGTGGCTTATCGAGAATTGATCTTGAAGGTTCTGCCTGTCAATAGCAACTTCACTCCACTTATGACACTTTATTTGACAGATAAAACAAGCCCAGAAGAGATCAAGCGTGCTAGTGAGTCTTGCTTATAATACGCAAGTAGGACATTTTTAATCAAATTACACTTGGACAATATGTTTGCAGCCTTACAATCATCATTATTGTTTTACTCGCAATTCAAACTTTTTCAAATACATATGAGACTATAATTGCTGCTTTACTTTCCTGTTCACGAATCCTCTTTGCTGCAAATTCTGATATGAAATTGCCTCTGCTGTTACTTCTTATTTGATATACTTGAAGCAATGTAAACATTAAAGATTATAAGAGAGAATGCTACCTGTTGGAAAAATACAATTAATTTAATAAATTTGTTTTGTGCTCAACACGTTTCTGTTGCATGAGATTTAAGTTGATTATTAACATGTATTTGATCATTATGGGGGTAGGCCTTCATTGTTTTTTACTTTTATTTGATCATAGCCAATTTCCTTTGGGCCAAATGGCACACCCACAACCACTAATATGCAGTGGCAGGCAAGTATGGGGCTTTGCTTCCCCTCAAGTTTTTACCTAGAAAATAAAAAGGTATTTGATTGTAGCATTCCTTCAAATCCTACACAGATGGATGAACATCTTATTCTTAAGAGAATACTGCCTGTAAGATTAGTATTTCATGATGGCTCTGTGATGCAGAATGTATTTGAAAGAGAATAGTAAATAAAAAGGCAGAATAGGAAAGGAAAACCCAAGGCTTCACCACCCAAGGGGCTTGGAATCACCACCAAGCTGAAGAAGGGGAGAATAGCAAATAGAATTGAGGGAAAAGAAAAGAACAAGACAAATCCTAGGCTTCACCACTGAGTAGTTTTGTGGAGATTGGAGACTTGAAACTTTGTTGGCAAAAACATGTTGCTTAAGATTGCTGCTCGTTAATAGCTTTTACTTCGTAAGAGCAGTTTTTAATATCTTTTTATTGTTGTATGAAGATTTAATTGTAGCTGTTAATTTAGTAAGATGTATGTAGGCTGCTTCCACTCGGCTCTTTCTTTAATTTTTTTTTTTTGTTTTAATTGAACTAATTTTCCCCCTCCACCTCTTCTTTCTTTCAATCCTAAGTTCATGACGATGCTGATTCATTGACAGGAAGAAGTGAAGTTGTTTTTGCTGTAAAGTTGTACCCTGCTGGTGCTACGACAAATTCTCAAGATGGGGTTACAGATCTTTTTGGCAAATGTCTACCTGTGCTTGAGGAGATGGCTGAACAAAACATGCCTTTGTTGGTAATTTCACCATATTAACTTGTTCTTATCTATACATAGTGTTAGCCATGTCATTACTTTTATACATCCCTTTTTTGGTTGTTCACATTCAAATTGAAACATTTTTTTAATGGCATTCTCTGAAAATTGAAAAAGGTTGACATGCTTAAAGTGTCAGTGAAGCAATTACTTGTTTCTGGATATTGTGCTAGGCTGCATTCAGCATCAACTTTGTGCAGTAGCTCATGGTTTGTTACAAGTTCTTTCAATCATATTTGACCCTTGTGTATGATGTCATGCGTATCATGTACAGCAGGATAAAACATTATACACATTTTATTGGAACTCCTAAGAAGTCACACCAATCTTTTAGCTTAGGAATTCTGTTGAAGTTGATAATACTTAACACAGGACAAAAGCACTCTTATATGATTTCCAAAATTGGTAACAGGCATCATCACACTTCACTGGTGTAAACTTGAATTCATTGTAAGTTTTGAGCTTCTTCCAATGATGAATGAGTAAGCTTCTTAGAGCATTACATAAACTAAGCAAAATCTTAATGGATTTTGAGTAGGACACTGCAAAAAAATTTCCTTGTGATGCTTACCCATCTGTAGTACGCTTTTTTTTCCCCAATAAAACATCTGTAGGAGACATTGATTAGCATATAAACTTTCATTTTTGAATGTGAGTGCCTCTTTATTCACAGGTTCATGGGGAGGTTACGGATACCAACATTGACATATTTGATCGTGAGAAGGTATTTATTGAAACTATTTTAAAACCTTTAGTCCAGAGGCTTCCTCAGCTGAAGGTAGTGATGGAACATATCACTACCATGGATGCTGTTAGGTTTGTGGAATCCTGCAAAGAAGGTATCCTTATTCACTTTTGTTAGAAGTTATGCCTGCTGCCATTCTTTTCCTTTTATTTTCTTTTCCTTTTGTCCCATTTCAAGATGTATGCATTTTATCTTGCTTTACCTTTTAGGATCTGTAGCCGCAACTGTTACTCCACAGCATCTTCTTCTCAACAGAAATTCCCTCTTTCAAGGAGGATTGCAGCCACATAACTACTGCCTTCCAGTACTCAAAAGAGAGATCCACAGTATGTTGCGTTTAACATTTCCCACAAAGCTGCAATTGATTATCACCGTCTCCATATGCACTATCAAACTTCTACGTCTAATTGTTATGCACTTCCAAAATAATGAACAAGTTACGGCCCTGTAAATTATGCTCAGTGTCTTTGCAAATGGCAGTCACATTGGTCCTGATGTCTACATCCCTTATGGTGCTGACTTGGTGTTGTAAATATAAGATGAAAATTAAATGTGTTTCAATGCCCAAAATGATGTCTGACATGAGAGTTGACTATGTTTTGGTTGTATTTGTTTAGTTTTACTGGCTAGAGGTGAGTTTGAAGGACTCTTTTTAGAAAGGTTCCCTATGCTAAAAAATAAAAATAAAAAAATCTCCTTGGTGATTGATTTCTAAGTTATAATTTCTTATAACCCATGTTATTTAGGAACTTAGCAATTCATAATGGTAAAAGGAAATTCTCCTTATGACTATGTTACCTTCATTTGTTTCTTATCTAGGAGATGCTATTGTTGCCGCTGTGACTAGTGGAAGCAAAAGATTTTTCCTTGGAACTGATAGTGCTCCTCATGAGAGACGTAGGAAAGAATGTCCTTGTGGATGTGCTGGTATATACAATGCTCCAGTTGCCTTATCACTGTATGCAAAGGTCTTCGATGATGTAAGATTTTTTTTTTTAATTTTATTATTTGTTATATTTATTGTTAATTCCTAGTTTGTTTACTCTTCCTATTTTTCATTTTTGTATATATTTTATATTTCTCCTTTTTTGGTCCAAAGGTGATTAAAGAAACTGAGGTGTGTTTGGATACTGCTTATTTTGCTAAAACTGAAAAATTATTGCTGAAAGTACTATAGATAAAGGTAAAAGTTAGTTGAAATAGTACAATAGGGTCCATGAATAGTGCCAAAAAATGCAAGGGGGCCATGAATAGTAGCAAAAATAAGCTAAATAGTGAAATAATTTTAATTTTTAATCCTAACCCAAACGCGCTTTTAATGCAACCTCATTCTCTTTTCCCGATTTCCTGACTAGGCACTACCTTGATCATTGACATTGATGCTTTAAGGATGTTTGAACCTGCAGCCTCTCTGAATGGTCTTTTAGTACCTACCCTATATATTCTGATTAACTGGCCAGGTTGGCTTTTGGAAAGAGGATAGTTGATGGGTTTACCATCTTTGGAGTCTAAAAAGTTATGTCTAACCGGAAAAGACATATACCAGGACATGCTAAACTAACTACTAAAATTTTGAGTCTAAAACTTATTATGACTACAGGGAAATTTAATATGGCGTGCATGCAATAAAATTCTATGTTTGAAATAACATGAAAGGTTATGTCAGAATGAATTCTAACCCAACAAAAGGGGATGTATTACGAAAGAGCAAACTGCTTTTTGCTAATTTTAAGTGATGTGTAGTTGATGTGGTTTTATGAGTTTGGATTGAATTGGAGAAATCAGTTCAGGCTTCCTGCATTTTTATTGAGCTCCTGTATGGCTCAACTCATTCAGGTCTAGTGAGCTTTTAGGTTATGATAGGATCATCCCAAATTCTAGCTCAAAGTGCACACGGTACAAATCTAAGATGACAACATACAATTAACAAATTACTATAAGATTTCCTGTGTGTGTGGACACTGCAAGTATAATTTATCGATTAAGGTTAAGGAACTAAGAGAAATATGATTTTTCAAATTGCCCTTTTGGAGACAGGAATGCGTGTCTTTCAAGAGGAAAAGAATTTGTTACTTAGATTTTCCAGAACTTGGTTTTTAATCTTCTGAAAAGTGAAGAAAGTAGGTTCATTCATTGACATTATTCAGCATCTTATTGTTGGATCCACAATGACCTGTTCTTGTTTTCCTGTTTCAAACTTCGATGTGTCCAATTTTCGGAGTGCATAGGCTGTCTTTGGGATATTAGTGTATAAATTACTGTATTATGATGAACTTTGTAGGAGATTGATCAAATACTTGAGATAATTTTTTTATTCTAGATCCTAAGCAATTCTTAAAGATGGTGATAATGACTGCAAGAAATTATTAACATCATGCTAGCTTAATTTACTTGCCATTTGCATATTTCAGGCAGGTGCGCTTGACAAGCTAGAGGCGTTTACAAGCTTCAATGGACCAGACTTCTACGGGCTTCCAAGAAACACATCAAAAATTAAAATGACCAGGACTCCATGGAAGGTACCGGAGTCCTTCTCCTTTTCTTTTGGAGATATCATTCCAATGTTTGCGGGTGAAACACTTGAGTGGCAGCCATCCTTCATGTAATTTAAATTTTATTGATTTTGGTATTTTGTTGTCTCTTATTTATCATTTTTAAGTAGACTGGTGTAATGGAATTATGACTTCATGTAACTTTTTCTGGTTAAAATTAGAAGTGGACCAAATTTGGTCCTCTTTGAAGTTATAATGTACTAAAAAATTAAATTTTAGAAAGAAAGTAACGCTTTGAGTCTAGGTTTAGTTATATTTAGCTTATTCAATTTTAACACACAAAAAAATTGAGTCTAGGTTTGGAGAAAGTGTAAATGTTAAAAAAAATTAGTACAATTTGATGAGCACAATAAAAAATTACATTTTTTATTTTTTAAAACAAAAGAGAGAGAAAATATAAATAATTTAATGATAAGGAGGATGTGGTTGAATTTCAATATTAAGTAAAATAAAAGGGAAGAAAAAAAAATTAAAAGATATAATAATAAACACTAAATTATCCAAATTATGGTATGTAATGGAATACTATTTTAATTTTATCTACTATCTTTAATTTTTTATAATGTAATCGGATAAAATATAACAATCAAAGAGCAAAATAATAATAATAATAATAATAACTTAAACCATAAAACTAAATCGTATCAACCTAAATTACAGTTCTTAAAAACACAAAAATTTATCAACCTAAAGCGGAAATGTAATAAAAAATAAAAATCCACCAAAACATTGAGAGAGAGAGAGAGAGAGAGAGAGAGAGAGAGAGAGAGAACCTTTTTGTAAAAGAAAACTATGCAAAGAATGGAAAAGAGTGACAAATTTATAGTAAGAAGAAAAAGATAAGAAAAGACCAATAAAGGAAGATGAAGGAAAAGATGAATAACAATATTAAAGTAGAGGGCAGTGAGGAGATGAAAAGATAAAAGAAAAAGAAAGATTGAAGAAAGTGTATATATTTAAAAAATAAGTGAATGTAAAAAAATATAGGAAAATTGGAAATAAAAAAAAAAAAAAATATATATATATATATATATAGATGTTAAAATCGACAAAGATAAATATGTAAAATCAATAATTTATTTATATATATATATTTTGTAAAACAAAAAGGAATAAATAATCAAAATAATTATGTGGCAAATGACGTGGCAATGAGGTAGTGTAACAGAAACTCAGCAGCAATAAATGACACTCTTCAGCTTTTAATAATATGTAGACTAGGATACAAGTCTTTCCTTCATGACATGCCTTCTTAAACCTGGAATGTGAACGTCCATGATGTAATGCCCCCAATTTACAGGGGGTATCTCATGCGCCAGGCGCATGAGATGCCCTTCTCACAAACAGGTGGACCCCACACCTGTGGGGCCCACTTGTCTGTGAGGGGGGCGGCTCATGCGCCTGGCTCATACAAAATTTTTTCCCCAATTTATGCCCCGTACATCAAATCAAAAGTCCCTCGTTTCTTCTAAGGACATGTCTTCCATCAATTTCTGGGTATTACGATTGTCAAACCTGGCAGCAGATCATAGCTCGATAAATTAGTAAGTAACAGAGGAGCTGCAACAATGTCAAGGCTTAATTAGAAATATTAGCGAATTAAGCTGAAGAGAATTTCGAGCAAACACAAGTATGGTTCATCATGTTATGGATTGAAAAACCACGTTGGGCTTGTAAAGGGTACTACTAGCTTTAATTAATTTTTCCTTGATTCAAGATAAATATATAACAATCAATTCTACATTTGATTTGCCCTCTCCTTTCCTCACCCCTCACTCTTTTCTTCCTCCATCCGCTTCTCTCCCTCACTCAAACGAGCTGGGGCACCCTACTGACTGTGCTTGAGACCACCTTCAAAGCCGTTTCTAGAGCTTCTGTCAATGGCATTATGGTAGTAACTCATCTTCTAGAACCAACCTACAGCTCGACAATATTTACTACATATTCATTAACATTGTTCTTGCTACCAGTGTTGCTAGTGGTGGCATTAGGGCTGGTATTGTCATTTGTCAATGAGGTCAATCGCTTTGGGAGCACCTTGTCGTTGATCAGAAAAAAATCAACTACGGCTGAGAATCAAAATTAAGCTGCGGTGAACATGGACAACAAAACTAAAGATGCGGGCTTCTTTTACAAGCTCCAAGGAGAATTTTTATCATGGGTCTTGGTAACAAAATTTGTGCTTAATATTATAATGAGATTCCTAGGTTTGATTTGTTTGTTTCTAGGTTTGATATTAGTGGCAAAGAGAATGAGATGAGTTGAGAGAAAGAATGAAAATTTAATATTTCAATAAAATAGAGTATGAAATAGAGAAAAATCGAGGTGTTACGAAAAATTGGTAGTTAAAAACTTAAAATATAAAAAGTAAATTCTTATTCTAAAATATAGAGAAAAGTTTGCATAAACTTATCTGAATGCTTTGAAAGAGAAAGTGAGAGACAATTGGGTTCTTTCATGAGAGAGAGAGAAGAGAGAGAGAGAGAGAGAGAGAGAGAGAGAGAGAGGATTTCAAAGTCAGATATACTACCATCCCCCGTAGAATGCATATGGCCAATATAACTGAGCCATGTGAAGAATAAGCTCCGCTTTCTTCTTATTAGGAAAACAAAGAAAAAGAAGGTTTTGGACTTGAAGAATTTCTGTATATTACATTCAATAAAGAACAATTACAGAGCTATGTATATATATAGAAGAGAAAAGAGAAACAGGGGAAAGAAACTAACTAATCCAGTAACTAACTAATCCAAGCCTAATAGAACTAATAAACACACACGTGCCATCCACACACTTATTACTAAACTTATATACAGTGATCCAAAAACTACAACTACATGTCGTATTGTATAAAATAAATCAAATTCATCAACTACTGGTCCTTGTCATTTAGGCAGACTTGGTAACCTTCTTCTTCCCTTGATCTTTGATTTTGTCATGAACCTTGTGTACCTTTCTATCCTTCTTCTTACTATCTTGACACCCCCCCTCAAGTGGAAGAGGGACATATATATTGACCATGTTCAACTTGGACACAAGAAAAGAAAATTGTGGAGCACTTAAGGCCTTTGTTAACAAATCTGCAATTTGGGAATTGGTTTTGACATGTAGCATTCTGATGAACCCTTCCAAGACCTTATCTCTCACTAGGTGACAATCTATTTCAATATGTTTTGTTCATTCATGAAACACTGGGTTTGCAGCAATGTGAAGAGCTGCCTGACTGTCACAGAATAGAAGGGCTGCTTGAGGATGCTTGACTTGAATATCACTAAGCAAATACAAAACCCAAATGACTTCACAAACAGCCACTGCCATGGCTCTATACTCTGACTCTACTGAGGATCGTGAGACTGTTTGCTACTTTTTAGACTTCCATGAGATTAAAGACTCACCAAGAAAGACACAAAACCCAGTCACAGACCTTCTAGTGTCAGGGTAAGAAGCCCAATCTACATCTGTGAAGGCCTTTAGATGCAGGTCTGATTTGGTTCTGAGGTACTGCAACATTTTATTGGTTGCATTCAGATGTGGTTCTCTAGGAAATGCCATGAATTGACTCAATTGGTTCACAGCAAAAGTGATACCAGGTCTGGTTATGGTTAGGTACAAAAGCCTTTCTATTAGACTCCTATAAGAGCTAGGATCTTGTAAGGCTTTACCCTCATATTTACTGAGCTTGATATTTGGATCCATTGGAACCTTAGCTTGCTTACACCCCATCATGCCAGCATCATTCAATAGATTTAGGATGTACTTCTTTTGACACAAGCTAATACCACTTGCTGACCTTGCCACTTCAAGACCCAAGAAGAACTTTGGTTCACCCAAGTCCTTTAATTTAAATTGTTGATCAAGCAGAACCTTTAACTCATCCACTGCCTGCTTGTAATCACTAGCAAGTAAAATATCATCAACATACACTAGAAGAGCAATGAAGGAAGTAGAAGTCTTCTTAGTAAACAAGGAATAATCAGCCTTGGATTGTGTAAAACCTAGCATGAGCAAAGTAGTGGAGAACTTAGCAAACCACTGTCTGGAAGCTTGTTTCAGACCATACAATGATTTAACTAGCTTACGTACAAGCCCCCCCTTATTGTGGAAGCCTGGTGGGAGATCCATATACACTTCTTCCTTCAAATCACCATGAAGGAAGGCATTATTCACATCAAGCTGACATAGATACCAGCCTTGCACAGCAGCTACTGCAAGGAGGCATTTGACAAAAACCAACTTTGCAACAGGGGAAAAAGTCTCCAAATAATCAAGGCCTTCCTTTTGAGTGAAGCATTTGGCAACCAACCTGGCCTTATACCTTTCCACACTCCCATCAGACTTATATTTCATCTTATACACCCATTTACACCCAATAGTTTTCTTATGAGAAGGCAAAGGAGTGAGAACCCAAGTATGGTTAGCTTCAAGGGTAGAAATCTCAGCAGCCATAGCTTCTCTCCACTTGGGATCCTTGACTGCGTAGTGATAGAACTTAGGTTCCTCAATGGAGGAAATCATATTACAAAAATGCAAGTGTTTGGAAGACAACCTGTGAGAAGACAAGTAGGAAGACAAAGGATGGGCAGTACTAGAAGAGACTTGATTACATTGGTAAGCATCTAAATAAGCTGGTTTATGACTGACCTAATAGATTTCCTATGAGAAACAGGCTGATCAGAATTGGACAAAGAATTGGGCTGATCAGACAACATAAGAGGTTGAGCAACATATAAGGAATTGGGCTGATCAAGCAACACAAGAGGTTGATTAACAGACGTGGAAGAGGACTAATTAGGCAACACATCAGGGTGAGCAACAGATATGGAAGGGGATTGATCAGCATATTGGTGATTATCAGGCAAGGGAATTGGTAAAGAACCAACCAAAATGGAAGAAGGACTACATGAGGATGTCAAAGGTGTCCCTGGATTCAGAGGTGTGTCTGCAGAAACAAAACTAGGACTAGAGGAATCATTAAAAACAGGATTACAAAAATAGGTAAAGGTATTGACAATGGAGGTGTCTCAGATAACAAAGACTTATAAGATGGAGAGAAAGGAAAAATTAATTCATGAAAAATAACATCTTTAGAGATAGTGATCTTCCTAGTATGGAGATTAAGGACTTTGTAACCTTTCACATTGAAAGGGTAACCAAGGAAGACACAAGGAAGGGCTCTAGAGTCAAATTTCAACCTATGAGCAGAAGGAGTAGAGATAAAACACAAACATCCAAAGACTCTAAGGTGATCAAATGAAGGTTGTTTATGGAAAAGAAGTTCAAAAGGGGATTTGTTTTGTAACAAGGGGACAGGTAGCCTATGAATGAGGTATGTGGCAGTGAGGATGCAATCACCCCAATAAGCAGAAGGAAGATTGGATTGGATCTTAAGAGACCTTGCAACATTCAAAAGATGTTGGTGCTTCTTTTCAACCACAAAATTTTGCTGTGGTGTATAGGCACAACTTTTTTGATGCACAATGCCATGAGCACTATAAAAATCAGGTAAAGAGAATTCAAAAGCATTGTCAGATCTGATGACTTTAATTCTAGTGTTAAGTTGGGTGTAAGCCATGTTATAAAATGAGATTAAAAGATGTTTAACATCTGATTTCGCTTTCATGAGGTACACCCAAGTAGACCTGGTAGCATCATCAACAATTGTGAGAAAAAACTTAAAACCATCATAAGTGCAAATAGAATATGGACCCCAAACATCCACATGAATTAATGAAAAAGGTTCGTTACACAGATTATTGTGAGAAGGAAAAGGCAATTTCTTTTGCTTTGCCAAAGGACAAATAGTACAAACATCAGTACATTGAGCTGAAAAAGAAGGTAAAACATTCTGTAAAACAGACATTCTGCTCAAGGATGGATGGCCTAACCTAAAATGCCATAAGATTGACATGTCTTTAGTAGAAACAGAAGAGGAAAAAGCTGACTTGAAGGACTTGTGATTGGAAAGATGATCTGACAGAGAAGGTGTAGTCTTGGAAGTACCCTTCTGTAGCAGGTACAAACCATTATGGACTTCACCCACTCCAATCGTCTTCCAACATGAAAGGTCCTGAATGAAACAATATTGGGACAAAAACACAAGACACAAAGGCAATTTTTGAGTAAGTTGACTGACAGACAAGAGATTGAATGAGAAAGAGGGAACACAAAGAACATGTTCAAGAATAAGAGAATTAGAAAGTTTAACAATGCCAATGTGACATGTGCTGATTCACCATTTGGCAATTCAACAACACAATGTGAAACAGTGGTATAAGACTGAAAAAGAGAGACAAAACATACTATATGATCACTTGCTCCTGTATCCATGACCCAAGTATCAACACCAAAGGCAGTTCTGTTCACATGCTTAGCAGAAAATATGGAATGCTTGAGATTACCTGCTAGGGGTGTGGACTGAGAGCATGAAGCTTGATTGAATGCAACATTATTTGCCATGGCAACCATATTGATCTGAACATCATTCCCTCCAATCATAGCAAGCAATTTCTGACATTGCTCCATTGTAAATGGAAATGCTTGTTGAGTGGTAACAGCAACAGACTCTTGAGCAGCATCAAAAAAGGAAACTTGATTAGCCTTTGGCTTGGTGTTGTAGCCAGGAGGGTAGCCATGGAGTTTGTAGCACTTCTCCATGGTGTGACCACGTAATCCACAGTGGCTGCAAGTGGGCTTTTCCTTAGTTTTCTTGAAGGTCTTGGAATCACGATTCATGGTCTTTGCTGCAAGTGCTGTGGACTCCACAAAAGGACCATTGTTGTTGCCTTGCCTAACTGATCTTTGCTTCTCATCTTGAATTAACAAGGAGAAGACTTTCTCAACAGATGGAATAGGATCCATTAACAAGATTTGTCCTCAAATGTGAGAGAAAGAGTCATTGAGACCCATCAAAAATTGCATAACAACTTCTCTGTGATGGATATTAGAGATCTTCTCATTCACATGACACACACACTTCTCACAAGAACATGTAGGAAGAGGTTCATAATTCTGTAATTCATCCCATAGAATTGAAAGATTGGTGAAGTACTCAGTCACAGATAGCTCACCTTGAGGGAAACTTGCAAGATCCTTCTGTAATTGATAAACCCTAGGTCCATTACCCTAAGAAAACATGTTCTGAAGCCTCTTCCAGACTTCCTTGGCAGTCTTACGATACACCATGCTTGTGGCAATCTTGGGAGAAACACAATCAATGATCCAAGAAACCACAATATCATTGCATCGTGACCAACTTAGAACCAAGAGAGGAATTTTCTCCATGGCTGAAGTCAAAGAAGCTGATCCATCAATCAACCAGAACTTGTTTTTGATCCTAAGAGCTCTCTCCATTGATCGCGCCCATGTAGGGTAGTTCTCACCTCTAATTAGTGGTTGTGAGACTAATATCGCACCAGGATTTTCAGCATGATGAAGAAAGAATGGATGCGATTCATCAATGGTGATGCTCGCAGAAGCTTGATAAAACGAAGCCATTGATGAAGCTTCGAGATTCTGATGAAAGAGAAAGAGAAACCCTAACAAAAGGGATTGAGAAATTTGTTTGAGAAACTTAAGCGGAAGCCAAAAATCGCTCTGATACCATATTAGGAAAATAGAGAAAAAGAAGGTTCTGGACTTGAAGAATTTCTGTATATTACATTCAGTAAAGAACAGTTACAGAGCTATGTATATATATACAAGAGAACAGAGAAACAAGGGAAAGAAACTAACTAATCCAAGCCTAACAGAACTAATAAACACACACACAGTGCCATCCACACGCTTATTACTAAACTTATATGCAGTGATCCAAAAACTACAACTACATGTCGTATTGTATAAAATAAATCAAATACATCAACTACTGGTCCTTGTCGTTTAGGCAAACTTGGTAACCTTCTTCTTCCCTTGATCTTTGATTCTGTCATGAACCTTATGTACCTTTCTATCCTTCTTCTTACTATCTTGACACTTCTTGGATTTCATTTCCAGCTGACCTCGCAGCTTAAAGTCTAAAATGGTTGCATCCATTAGTGCACTTCTTTGAGCTAATTCATCTGAAATGTAAGAGGAAAAACTGTCCATTGAGCTAAAATACTTAAATTCAGCGATGTGGATGTTCTTTCCTTTTAAGTCCATCAACGGAGAACCAGTGAAGTGGTCGTAACAAAACTTGACTAAATCCTTAAACGTACGTAATCGGGTTTACAGTAGATGACCCAACATGGTGTAGACATTTAAGCCTGGTTTCGCAGCAATCCCATGTTTTGCTATGGCTGCTATGGACGCGTTGACAACCATGTCAATAGGAACCTACAAGCATTCAACTCTTGGTGAAATAGAAATTAAAATGTTAAAAACATTTCAAATTTTTCTATATCTCATTTACAACTTAATATTGCAGTAAATTTGATTGGAAAATATCAATAATATAATATATTTGATAACACATCAATTTGTAAAAATTATATGATGAATTTTGTAATATCCATAGCATCACTCAAATAAAAAGTATACCATATGTCAATTGAAATTTGTGAGGAAGTAAAAAAATAACTACGCACCATGTCTATAATTGTTTTTGAGTCTCCAATAAATCCTGTGAGCTGGCCTTTACCAAAAGATATGATCACCGGATCTGGCATTTTGATTTGTTCGCATATAAGAAAAGATAATAAGTATATTTACATTAAAATTTTAAATTATCAATTTTATCTAATGTCAATTTATATAAATTTCTTTAAATAAAACAAAAACATGATATAATTGTCGATTTATATAATGTCTTATCATTTTTAATTTTTAAAACGTATCTATATAGACTTCACTTAATTTTTAAAAATCTGCACAACTCTTGGAAATGGATTAAGCACTCACATCTCATCTCCGCTGCTTCCTTTTCATTCTCTGCTCTCTTTTCTCCCACAAAACTTAAACACATTGTATATATGTTGTGACTTGTGAAGCTTCAAAGGGCACCTGATTCCTTGTATCCATCCAAGGCAAGGCTCTTTATAGGTACTCTCAACGATAGTAGGGCGAATGATGACTACTGGAATATTTCCTCTCTGGCTAGCTATTTACTAGCATCTCACCCATGGCCTTAGTGAACACGTAAGTGTCTTGCCATCCGAAGGTTTTTGCCCTGTTAAAGTGATACAAGTTATTAGGATTAACCTAGCCAAAGCAATGAAAACCTAAAGTTTCAACATATGCATGTTAACATATCCAACCTTACAGGAAAAGTAGAAAACAATCTTTACTTCTGATGAAAGGTTTGAGTCGAATAATTTTCTACTTTCAATTTGCATTTCTAATTTAAAGAACATTTTGATACCTTTGCAGACCCAATTCTTTCATCTTTTGAGCAACATCATTTTCATGCACAGATAATTTCAAATCTGAAGCCAAATCTATTTCAGCAATAATATCCGGTACTGGGATAGATACTGGTGGGGTTTTTGAGGTGGCACTTTCCTCTACAATTGTCTATCCCATGTGGAAAGGTTTTTCCATAATTAATCCTTGTCTCTCCCCATTGACATATGTTGTGTAACAAAAGTAACACTTAAAAAAATAAAAATAAAATAAAAATTGATTTGATAATGTATATATTTAGCTTTAATTAGAGTTCCAGTTTATTTGCAAACCGGTTGATATATGCAAGAAAAGGTCAAGTTTCTAGCACCTCTTTGCAAAACCTAAGAGCCGAGAAGGCCCTCTTGTGTTTGTGTTGATAGCGACATCATACCTATATGATAACTATATTTAAGATTCAATTTACGAGAACACCTAGAATACAAAAAAGGCTAAAATTAAACCACGTTATTTTATAAATGCATGTTCAAGCGAAATGGAGAAAAACCTTTCATCAAAAGTTGTATTGGCAGCTGCATTTATGATCACATCAACTTTTTTTGCGATCTCATTAGCTTTACAGGGATCCATCCCTAGATTGGATTCACAAACATTCCCAACTACTGGGACCAGCTTCCTCATCATGAAATCCTCAAAGGATTCCCCTTGCATTCGTTCCAAGCACTTGAAAAGTTCTGAGTCTAAAATCTAATCATGATAATTGAATCTCTGAGACTATGAACAAAGATCTAAAAAGTTATTTTATTAGACGAATTTCATTTTAAACCATATAGTTTAGGAGTAGTTCAAATTAAATTCTATATTTTTAAAAGTACCGAATTAAACCCTTAGAGGTAACAAATTAAACTCTAAAGTCAAATAGGTGTAACACCATTAACGTTAGGGGGGAAAAAGAGAGAGAGAGAGAGAGAGAGAGAGATATGGTCAATGACATAGACCAGTACAATAACGGGTCACTGAGTTAGGATGAGTTCCCATTGGCAGTGAAGGATTCTCATATAGATCACATGGAAAACCCAATGAAAAGGTTGGTGGTCCCATACAGGCCTAAAGAAAAGGATTATTTGTATACCAACCCTCCAGAGACTTGAGTAGTACATGACCTTTATGTTAGGAAATTGTGACATTCATCAGTGCTATGCTATAGTGCTTGCCTTTCCGCGTTGGATCTGTAGATATATCTATAGAGATACAGTGATAATGAAGGATTTATTATTTTTTATTTTTGAGAGGAGATCATGAAGATTAGTGATAAACTACAAGAAACCCTGAGATGATCTATGGAAGCAGCTGGGAAACAATATTGTCTTCTTTTTTTCTTTTCTTTTCTCTCTCTAATGTTTAGTTAACAATGTTACAACAATTTTGATAACAAATTAATTAATTTGTTATCGAAAGTTCAGGATTTAATTTGGCACTTTTAATATTATAGATTTAAATTTGGACTACTACTAAATTATAGGGTTTAAAACGAAATCTATCATTTAAAAAAAAAAATTCAAATAATGTACACATACAAAAAGTATTTTATTTAGGTTACATACTTCAATTTTGAGTCTGTCAATTGCAGCTTTCTTATCCTTTGCCTTAATCAAGAGAAAGATTCCCACGTCAGGCACCGTGCATAATATCTTCTCAATAAGAGCTGCACCATTAAATTTATGTTCACAAATCATGTTAGATAAATTAAGAAGACACATTTATGGTACTCTTGAAGTATTCAATATTTTCCTTAATCATTGGCCACAATTTTTGAGTTCAGCAATCTAGGTATTGAAACTTATTGGTAAGAGTTAATAAGAAATTTTCTCAAGGGGCTTAAGAATAAAATGATTGAGGCACAAATATTTTGCATCCAACTGTTATACCAATTGTAAGGACCGGCTTTGGACTCCTAGCCAAATAAGAGATGGACTTAGGCCCAAAGAGCCTAAAACAATTAATTTGTAGAGAATGAGTTGGAATACTGAGCTTTAATGAATTAACACAACAAGTAGTTCTTGAGGATAAAGAAATGAAGATAACAATTTTCATTAAGAAAATATGTCATCGGCAATGTTCGAGGAGACTGGTTCTTCTGTATTGCTTTCGCAGCTGGATTACAAATTTAGTTCCTGGTTTCTATATTGTTTCTCTTCCCTCTTTTTTCCATCCCCTTTCCTCTAGGGGTCTCTTACATTATATATCTCCCTCCTAATGATCTTGGCCTTCCATCTGTTGATCATCCTGACCACTACTCGAGTACTTGTCCCATCAAACACCCTTTTTGGCCTCCTGTGAGTGGCGGTAGCCGAGGCAACACTGTTCAGGGGTCTTTTCCATATAAATGCAGCCAGAAAGTTAGTTGCAGGGCATTCAATGCAGCGGCAGCAACTTTTCTTTAGGTCTTCCCTAGCTTCCACTTTCTAGTACACTCGAGATGCGCGTCCCAGTCACTAGAGTTTCCTAGAAGGTTACCTTGAACCTTGGGACACACATTTGAGCTATGCTTGACATATCCGAGGAGACGTCCCTCCTCGGAGCAACCTCCCATTCGTATCTCACTCATTAGATTCTGAGCTCGACCCATCCAACATCACCCGTTTGTTCTCAGATTACTATGCTCTCGGCCAAGGCCCAAGGCCCAATATGCGATTTAGGCCCTTGTCCCTACAATAGCTCCTTAAAACTCCAGTTTTTCCCCTCATCCGAGGAGAAAAGTGGGGTTTTGATTTTTCATGCGCCAATATCGTTTTGCCCTTTTGATTTGCACACATGGGAGTGTCGTTTTGCGCACCCCATAACTGCTGCTAACGCTTCGGAGCCCATGAGGTGTCATTAATTGCTCTAGGCGGCGTTTTGTCCTTCACATCCAACGGTGAGACGCTAATCCAATGGTTGATATCTCTCCTTGGGTTTTGAGTGGGACAATTCCCACTCAATTCTGCCCTTTATATAAGGCACCTGGAGAAATCATTTCTCTCATTTCACAAGTCTTCAAGCTCTCCAGAGATCCCAAGCACTCAGACTCACAAATCCCTTTAAGTTACTAAACCTCTCGCACCTTTTCTTTAAGAAATCCCTAAAAATCTTTCTAAAGGTTTCAGGGACTAACACACACCTTAGTTCTTGTAAGTTTTTGTTTCTTTAAACTTTTCTTTTTTCCCCTCGGCCTTACTGTTCTTATTTCTTCATTTACAAGTTTCAATTGTTTCCCTTCAATTCGTCTAGATAGGTAGATTTAAGCACCTAGTACACTCCCCTGCCAAAAAATAGAGGCCTTTAAGGATAAATACCACATACCACAGGGAGTTGCCCTACGATATTGCTTCCTAGACCAGATAGTGACACTCAGAGGGGAGGGGGAAGTCATCATCCCCATGATAGCTTTCATAGAAGGGGGAATAACTCTCCCTATGGGTAGGATAACACAGGACTATCTCATCGCCCATAGGATATGCCCCTATCAATGCACACCTAACCTGTTTAGAGTTTTAGGGAGTATAGACACTCTGAACGAGCAGATGAACCTAGGGATCACATGGCACGACTTCGTTCAATTGTACGAGTGCCATTCCCTCAAAAGTGCGGGGTTCTATCTCAAGTCCCAATCTGACATTGTTAGACTAATATCATGTCTTCCTAAGTCCAACAAGGGCCTGAAGGATGATTACTTGATCGCTTCTGAGGAGTGGCACGACGGTCTTCACTGCCGAACTCGGGAGGGAGAGCCAGGTGGGGTACACTTTAGGATTAGGCCCCTCAGCGGGGAATTTAGCCCTTTTATTTTTACTTCCCTTCATCCTCGTCACTTTGTCTTTTTTTTTTTTTTTTTTTTTTTGACAAATTTCGTTGATCTAACCATGATTTCCTCCTCAGATGTTTTTACAGATAGAAGGCACGTAGCGCCCAAGCTTTGCCTGACCAATGTTGCAGCTCTTAACTATCTGCTGAGGTTAGAGATCTTCATAGCTGAGGACGGGCAATTGCAAGCCGTCCACTTGATCCTGGACTTCAAGCCTATTTCAGAGATATATCAGGAAATAAGCAACGCTGTAAGAGCGGGCGACCCGTGGCTTGCTCAGATTGACGTGTCGCTCCCCAATTTTCTATCCCAAAAAGATCTTCCATCGGTTGTGTTGCCCCTTCAACGGGCTCTACCTGAAGCAATGGCAACGCCAGGGGAAGAGATCGCCTCTTCGCATTGGTCGATTAAGGAGGAGATAAACAAGTTCCACTTTGAAGAAGAAGAGACACAAGTGGTACAAGTAGTTCAAATCTCAGACCCCGAGGACAAGCCAGACAGGCATTCAGGCATTCAAGTCCCGGTTCTGGTAGTTGCCCATTTAGATGGCACCTCTGAAGAGGAAGAGGAGATGGCACTGAATCGGTAGAACAAGAGTTTGAGAGAGCTCATGGCGGCACAGAACAAGGGATAATCCTCGAAAGAAGCCCCCAAGTCCCAAGTTCCTCCCACTCTTCCTCCTCTGCCCCTTTTACCCTTTACGGACCTCTGCCTGCACGCCATCCCAAACATGAAGAAGAAAAGGCCGGTGCAGGACCTCGAGGAGGGGGAGGTGCCCCCTCAGAAAGGTAAAAAGCAACAGAAAGTGGCCAAAAACTCCAAGGACAGAAGGTCCACTTCTGTAGATAGCTGGGAGGAGCAGACCATGGCTGAGGTGCGCCTTCCGCAGTGCGTCTGGTCCCCTCAGCTGGAAGTGGATGGGGCTGCCATCCCTTAGAACACCTTGGTCAGAGAGTTCCAAAGAGGTCACTCTGCGGACATAGCCGAGGCCTTGGAGCAGCCGTTCCTTTTGCCCAAGGATATGGAGGCTGTGAGGAAGTAGAAGTAGCAAGACCTCTTTATGTTCCTATAAAGGGACCTCGCCCTGGTAGGTTCACACACTTTTTATTTATCTAAGTATTGACAAGTTTCCCCTTTTTTTTTTTTTTTTTTTTTTTTTTTTTGTAGATCACCCAAGAGGTCTTCGTGGCAGAGGAATGGGTCAAGAAGGCCCAAAACCATGTCAAAAATAAGGCCCACCTCCGCTTCAAGATTGAGAAGGCTTTGGGGGCTGCAAAGAACGAGAATAAGGAGCTGCTCTTCAAGCTGAATACCGAGGAGAAGGAAAGAAAGAGGGCCCAGGCAAGATTGAAGAACGCTGAGGCTCAAGCTGAGGACCAGCGCAAGTTGCTTTATCAAATTGAGATAGAGCTGGCCACTTCAAGGCAACTTGTGCTGGATTTGAAGGAAGAACTGCAGAAGGCCAAGGAGGTAGCTCAGCTGGCTAACGAGGTAGTCAAGGCTGAAAAACAAGCATCCTACATCCTCGGTATGAAGGAGACACAAGCCCGGCTCACTGAGGAGCTAGTCGAGGTGTGCAAGGATTACAACGGTGCAATGTGGGCAAAAGCCCTCAATATCGCAGGAGTCCCTGCAGACTCGGAGTGGAGGCAACCGGGGAAGATTTACTACCACCCCGATATCTGAGAGACCTCGGTAGCCTTCCACTTCTCCCAACTATTGCCCCTGAGACTTCAGGGCAGCCTTCAACTGCACTTGACGCTCTCCCCCTTACTGACGCCGTGAAAGGACCCAGCCAAGCTAGTGATCAAGGCCATGGGGCTAAGGTGGTTAAAGACAAGGGCAAGGGGACTGAACCCCCCTCGGAGGCCAAGGATGCTGCTAAGGCCAAAGCGAAGGAGACAGAGGCCAAGACGAAAGAGGGTGATTCTTTGGCCAAGGATGTCCTGCTGCTCAACCAAAACAGAAAGAAGATCCTCCCAAGGCTAAGAAGTAGCACTTAGGACTTAGTTTGTAGTTTCTTTTGTTATTTTGCTGTTTTGTTGTTTTCTTTTTTTATTTAGTGGCATTCTGTCATCGTATGTGATGTACTCCTTTTGTTTAATGAAAATGCTCTTCTCTTTATCTTTTACGTCTTCATTTTATATGTTCTGAAGTTCATTACTATCACAAATAGCCTTAAAGTGCTATCACCTCGCCCTCAATAAAAACTAACGATGATACACTGCTAACCACTTAAGTAATTTTGTCAAATACTAGCAAATAAGGGGTCTAACATGCGTTTGTATTAAGAATTGAATCTTCTGTTATGAGGATAAATGTATACTTTGTAAAAAATGAATGGGAGAGACAGCCTTCATCCTGCTCATCTCTTGGATGAATAGATAGGGACTTCAACTTATTCAAGGATACCAATCCAATAAGTTGGTTATAATCTTGGATCTGTTTTGACACTTAGTGAAAAGCAAATAAATATCACAAAATATGTGGTCCGAGGAGCCACGCGTAAATAAGGTTCTGTTTAACACCTAGAAAGATGCCAATAATATTAATTTGGCCAAAGCATGTGGTCTAGGGAGCCAGGTATGACTAAAGTTCTATTTAATACTTAGAGAAAATGAATAGATGTCGTGAAGTGTTAATTTCCCCTAAGCATCTAGTCCGAGGACTCAGGCACGACTTAGGTTCTGTTTAATCACTTATAAAGATGTCATAGAGTGTTAATTTCCCCTAAGCATTTGGTCTAAGGACTCAGGCATGACTTAGGTTCTGTTTAATCACTTATAAAGATGTCATAGAGTGTTAATTTCCCCCTACGCATCTAGTCCGAGAACTTAGGCATGACTTAGGTTCTGTTTAATCACTTATAAAGATGTCATAGAGTATTAATTTCCCCTAAGCATCTAGTCCGAGGACTCAGACATGACTTAGGTTCCGTTTAATCACTTATAAGGATGTTGTGGAGTGTTAATTTCCCCTAAGCATCTAGTCCGAGGACTCAGACATGACTTAAGTTCTATTTAATCACTTATAACGATAATAAATGGGAAGTACGATGTATTTACATGGTAAATGAGTATGTGACAAAGGAAACTTTCATTAATAATAATATATTTTCAGGTTGTTTACATTTCAAGGTCGGGGTATCACATGTTCATCTAGGTCTTCGAGGGTGTATGCTTCTATATTGGCCGCAGAGGTGATGCAATATGGTCCCTCCCAATTGGGCCCTAGTTTTCCCCATGCTGGGGTCTTTGTATTGCCTACAACCTTCCTCAATACCAAGTCCCCAGGCACTAACGATCTCAGCTTCACATTGGCATCATAACCTTGCTTGAGCTTGTGTTGGTAATACGCCAATGGGACCATTGCATTTTCTCTCCTTTCTTCAATGAAGTCTAAGCTCTTTTCTAGCAAGCCATTGTTGTCGCTCAGATTGAAAGAACTCGTCCTTATCGTTGGGAAGCTGGTTTCCAAGGGAATAACCGCTTTGGCTCCATAAGTCATTGAAAAGGGGGTTTCCCCTGTTGATCTACGAGGTGTGGTTCGGAATGCCTAGAGGACATGCGACAACTCCTCAACTCATTTTCCCTTCGCATCATCCAACCTCTTCTTAAGCCCATTCACTATGACCTTGTTAATAGCCTCGGCCTGTCCATTCCCTTGGGGATAAGCTAGGGTAGAATCTATTCGTGATCCCCAGGTCAGAACAATACTTCCTGAACAATTTGCTGTCAAATTGTAGTCTGTTGTCCGAGATGAGGGTACGAGGAACCCCGAACCGTGTACCAATGTTTTTCCAAACAAATCTTTTGGTATCCACGTCCCTGATATTTGCCAAAGGCTCGACTTTAACCCACTTAATGAAGTAATCGTGCCGACTAGTAAGTATCTTTTATTTCCTACTGCCTTAGGGAAAGGGCCCACAATATTTATTCTCCACTGAGCAAAAGGCCAAGGGGTAGAGAGAGGATTAAGAACTCCTCCCAGCTGGTGTATATTTGGTACGAACCTTTGATATTGATCGCACTTTTTCACATATTCTTGCGCTTCATTCTACATGTTTGGCCACCAATAGCCCTGAGTGATAGCTCTATGTGACAAAGATCTACCTCCAATGTGGCTTCCACAAATCCCCTCATATAACTCCTCGAGGAGTAATTCTATTGCCTTAGGGTGTATGCATAGCAGGTAAGGTCCAGAAAATGAGCATTTGTACAATTTCTGATCCTCTGACGGCTAAAACCGAGGATATTTTCTACGTATTTTGTCAACATCTGACTTCTCCTCGAGCAGGATATCCTCCTTCAAGTATAGTACTATGGGGTCCACCCAGCTAGGCCCCACTCTAACTTGGTGAACATGAACCATCCCTCTATTCACCTCTGTGGGCTGGCATAAGTCTTCTACAAGGATGACTTGGGGTAGGCCTTGCGTAGAAGAGGTTACGAGTGTGGCTAGGGAATCAGCATGCGTGTTTCCACTTCTAGGGATATGCGATAGGTTGAAAGATTCAAAGCCCGACTGCAAACATCTAACCTAGCTCAAGTACCCTCGCATTCTTTCATCTTTGGCTTAAAACTCCCCTTTCACTTGGCCGACGACCAATCTTGAGTCCAAGAGTACTTCTACGGCCTTTCTGCCCAACAGAGCCGCATATTCAGCTTCGTTGTTTGTGGTCAAGAATCCCAGTCTTAATGATTTCTCAATGGTGATTTTCTGGGGTGAAACCAAAACCAGCCCTACTTCGGACCCCCTTGGATTCGCTGCACCAACAACATATACCTTCTAGGGTAAGGGGTTTTGTTAGGAGATCATGCCAACCGATTTTCCACTCACGTTCTGCTTCTCTGTTTCTATTTCCAACGGGGATTCGGTGAACTCGGCTACTAGATCCGTGACAACTTGACCCTTGACAGAGGTACGAGGCATGTATTTAATGTCAAAAGCCCCTAGGATCGTCCCCCATTTAGCAATCCTCTCCATGTAGTCAACACTTCGGAGTAGAGCTCTGAACGAGAGCTAAGTTAGCACAACTACCGTATGTGTCTGGAAGTAATGGGGGAGTTTACGCGTAGCATGTACCACAGAAAAAATGGCTTTCTCTAGTGGCAGATAGCGCACCTCGGCCTCATGTAGTGACTTGTTTATGTAATAGACTGGCTTTTATATTAACTCGTATCAAGACCAGGCTCACGGCATGGGGGGCCACAGCAATATAAGCAAACAAGACCTCATCTGCCTCCAGACTGGACATAACAGGTGGCCGAGAAAGATAATCCTTAAGCTTTTGGAAGGCTAAAGCACACTCCTCGGTCCACTCAAATCCCTTCCACTTGTTCATCAATAGAAAGAAAGGTCTATATCCATTTGCTGATCGAGAGATAGATCGGTTTAAGGCAACAGTCATTCCGGTTAGCTTCTGGACTTCCTTGGGATTCCGAGGTGGTTGTAAACTGTTGATTTCCTTAATCTGATCGAGGTTAACTTCAATTCCACGACGCGTAACCATGTATCCCAAAAACTTCCTTGATCCGACCCTAAAAAACATTTAAAAGCATTGAGTTGTAGTTTATGTTTCCTCAAAATTTCAAAAATGTTCCCAAGGCCTCCAACGTGCTCAGACACCACCTTGCTATTCACCACCATATCATCTATATAGACCTCAATATTCTTGTCCAATTGTGGTTCAAACATCCTAGTCATCATCCTTTGATATGTAGAACCCGCATTTTTCAAACCAAAGGGCATCATTTTGTAATGGTAGTTCCCTGTGGGAGTGACGGAAGTTGTCTTTTCCTGATCATCCAAGGCTAGTGGTATCTGGTGATATCCTTGGAAGGCATCTAAGAAGCTCATCCGAGGATGGCCCACGGTTGCATCCACCAGTTGGTCTATCCTAGGCATAGGGAACAGATCCTTTGGGCAAGCTTTATTTAGATCTGTGAAGTCCACACACACTCATCATTTCCCACTCTTCTTCTTTACTACTACGATATTGGCCAGCCATTCGGGATAGAAAACCTCATTAATAGTCCCTACCTGCTTGAGCTTCTTCACCTCATCTTTAACGACATCAAAGTGATCCTTGGACGAGTGCCAAAATGGCTGTTTCTTGGGGTGACAGATAGGTTAACATTTAAATGGTGGCAGATAAAGCTCAAATCCACCCCCGAGGCTTCGTAAGCGCTCCATGCGAACACATCAACATTTCTCTTAAGAAACTCTATCAGCTCTTCCTTCTTTGGAGGAGGAAGCTGAGCTCCAATCAGAAAAAACTTCTCTGGATCATTGCCAACAACAGCCGTTTCTAAGTTTTCACATTCTTCGGCTCCGAGTTGGCGTCCTCGGCAGGCAGCCGAGTCACAGACATCACTCTGGAAGGACAAGAACAGGTCCTTCCTGGGGCGGCGAAGTTGACATTTATTGTACCTAAAGCAGGCCTCGAAGAAGCGTCCTTACAGGGTTCTGGATTTGCTTGTCCCTGCAGGCCACTAGGGTGGTGCAAAAACTACTTCAGTTTTCCCTCTCGGACCTGCTGGTCCAGATGATCCCACAAGTTCCTATAGTTCTCCGTGGTATGTCCCTAGTCTTGGTGGTACTGGCAGTAAAGGTCCTGATTGCGCCTCATGGGGTTTCCTGCCATTTTGTTTGGCCTTTTGAAGAATGGCTTATTCTTAATCTTCTCTAAAATCTGGTGCACCAGTTCTCGGAACACCGCATTAAGTGCCTCAGTGCTGGCAGACCCTAGCTGCTTAACAAAGTCCCTCTGAGGTCGATTGTTATTGTATTGGTCCAACCTGAAATCCCTCATCTTCTCAGGGATAACCTTAGCCTTACCTTTCCCCTGCTGCTGGTCTTCCTCAACCTTCTTATACTTGTTAATCCTATCTATGAGTTGGTGCACGCTAGTGACAGGTTTCTCCGTCAAAGACTTCCTTAGACCATGCTCAGTGGGGAGGCCAACCTTGAAAGTACTGATGGAAACGTCATCAAAATCACCATCTATCTCATTGTACATCTCCCAGTATCTGTCTGAGTACATTTTCAGAGTCTCCCCTTCTCGCATGGATAAGGACAGTAGGGAATCTAAGGGCCAAGGGACTCTGCTACACGTGACAAAACGAGAACCGAATGCTTGGGTAAGCTCTTTGAAGGAATCTATGGAGCTTACCCTTAAGCCATTGAACCATCTCATCGCCACAAGTCCTAAACTAGGGGGGAACACCTTGCATATCAAGACCTCGTCCTTGGAATGGACGGCTATTCTCTAGTTGAAGTAGCTCACATGCTCCACAGGATTTGTTTGACCATTGTAGATGGTGAACATTGGTTGATTGAATCGCCGAGGAAGCCTTGCCCCTTCAATCCTGTGCGAGAATGGCGACCTGGAAATCTAGTTCAATGCCTTGCTCATAGTGTCCTTTCCTAGGCCTTTACGAGGCAGGCTCTTATACCTATATTTGTGATGGTGCTTTTCATCGTAGGAGAAAGACTCGTTGGGTGAAGTCCTTGACCTTCGTCTGTAATTGGCGTCCTCTCTATCATCAGAGGAAAAGTCAGAGCTAAAGGGCGTTCACTTTTGTCGTGCAGGGCGCAGCTTTCTATTCAGATGGTCAACCTCCAATTGCAGGGCTCTAGTATCTTCCTCATGAGAGAGATGGCTCTTACCTCGAGACTGACTCTTACTGGACTGGACAGTGTGCGCACTCCCCTCCCGATCCCTTCTACATTCAAGGTTGACAAAAGGATTTCCATGTTGGGATCCTACGAATTCTTCCTAGTGTGGACCTGAACCTACCATGGTTGGACGTTGCGCTCACTATCACCCCAGTAATCTTCCCATAGATGGCGTCAATTGTAAGGATCGACTTTGGACTTCTAGCCAAATAAGAGATGGACTTAGGCCCAAAAAGCCCAAAATAATAAATTTAAAGAGAATAGGTTGGAATATTGGTCTTTAATGAATTAACACAACAAGTAAGTAGTTCTTGAGGACAAAGAAATGAAGATAACAATTTTCATTAAGAAAATACGTCCTCGGCAATGTTCGAGAAAGACTGGTTCTTCTGTATTGCTTTCGCAGCTGGATTACAAGTTTAGTTCTTGGTTTCTATATTGTTTCTCTTCCCTCTCTTTTCCATTACCTTTCCTTCAGGGGTATCTTACATTATATATCTCCCTCCTAATGATCTTGGCCTTCCATTTGATATCCCATCAGACACCCTCTTTGGCCTCATGTGAGTGGCGATAGCCGAGGCAGCATTGTTCAGGGGTCTTTTCTACATAAATGCGGCCAGAAAGTTAGCTGCAAAGTATTTAATGCGGTAACAACAACTTTTCTTTAGATCTTTCCTAGCTTCCACTTTCTTATACACTTGAGATTTGCGTCCTAGTCACTAGAGTTTCCTGAAAGGTTATCTTGAACCTTGGGACATACATTTGAGCTGTGCTTGACATATCCGAGGAGACGTTCCTCCTTGGAACAACCTCCCATTCGTATCTCACTCATCAGATTCTGAGCTCGACCCGTCCAACATCACCTCTTTATTTTAGGATTACTATGCTCTCAACCAAGACCCAAGGCCCAACATGCAATTTGGGCCCTTGTCCCTACACCAACCTTATTTAGAATGGACAGTTAATGCATTGAATAAGGTTCTATGATTGACCAATGACCACTGGATGCTAAAAATATCTTTGGGGTAATGATCTCGTAGTTCTTATGAGGTGTAAATGATTGGGGATTCCATTAATATTCCATTCAATAAAGAAAGTTCAAAACAGTTGAAATTTTTTTGGAAATTGGATGCAATTACTAGTTCATGATTTGGCATAAAAAAATAAAAAATAAAATAAAAAAATTCACTCTTGATTCTATGAGAAGTTTCATGAAAGCCTTTCATTTGCTTCTTTGAAAGTTTCATTTAATTATCAATAAATTTTATATAAAATGAGAGGATTATTAACATTTTGTGAGATGATCCCACTAAAGTGCATATCCACATGGACATCATCCACACATAATGTTTTTTTTTTTTTTGAGAAACAAACACACACACAAAGTAGAGGGAAATTAATTCTAACACAAAGGTACACTACAACTCTAATAAAAAGTTATGGTAACTTTTAAGGAAATGTGAGGCAAATTATACTACACGCAACACACATAATGTTTTGATTCAAGATTTCAATTATTTTGTATTTCAGCAGTAGTAAGTATATTTTTCCACAAAGCTAAGGTATAAAATATGGAAGAAAGAAGTGTTTCGTAAGGAAAAATTGATCCAATTCGAAGTTGTAAATGTTTATATACCAATCTATCATATGTAGAACAAAAATTCTGACTCATTGTGATTAAACTTCCTATTAATCTGGAAGCTTTTTTTCATATACATGTCGACAAAGACAAAACTTGAAATTAATAATGGGCAAAGAAAGATTGAGAACACGATGAACACCCCCTCTACCATAATTGGTTCAAATAGAATATCTGTACATACAGAATGGTAAAACAAACCCCTTCTGAGGAACATATCAAAAGAGAATTGGATTTGGATTAGTTTTCATTATTTAGATCAATAAATTAAATTAAATAGTTATATGAGTAAAAGAATATAATGAATTATATATTCCCTGTAAAATTATTAAGTCTTATCTTCTATGTAAATGAATTATACATTACACATTGGATGAATTAATCAACGATTACCAAAATTTTCTAATCAATTTGCCTCCGAATCAATTCGTGCAAGAGGGCCAAAATAATTTGAGTTCTTGCATTTTTTGTAAACATAATCAGTACATTATGTATCATACATTATAATAAGTCAAATGTCCATAATAATAAATATAATTTGACTTGATGCATATTATAATCACTAAAATTGATCATTTTATGTTTGTTGGGGACATAAATTAAAAACTTTTAGTTTTTTAAATACTAAAAACGATGCCTCTAGGTTTGTTAGAGTAAAAAAAACGATCACTTAACTTGATGGATTAAGATCTCTCATGAGCTAAAGTTAATTTAGGGAACAACAACACATTTTGATCAGGAAAAATATTTCCTTTTAATTAAAACTATCATAAAAAAACAAATTAATTTACTAAAATTATTATTAAAACCTTACATATAATTTTTTTAAAACCTTTACACACATACACACAAATATATAAATATATATATATATATATATATAATGTGAATCTTTACATATACCTTTAAGTAAACTATATATTTTCAACTTCATTAGATGTGTAAAACCATAGACTTCTACACCATAATGATAGTTGCTATTTAATTTTATACATATATATATATATATATATATATTTTTTAATAATGATCTCATTTATAACATTTCTTACCATTATATATTTATTACTAACTGATGATTTGTATAACAAAGACGTTAAATGAGAGGTAACATTGTTTACTAGATATTCAAAAAGTAACGGTGTATGAAAAAAAAAAAAATATATATATATATATATATATATAAGGTTAAATGAAATGTCAAAAAAAAGTATTTTTAATTTTATAATTTTATTTCTTATGCAAAATCTATTATTATAGGAGAACATCACTTTTTTAGCTATGATTGGAAAATTTTGGTTTCCATGATTAAAGTTTGGTTAGTTTTAAGGGTCTGTTTGGATACCGCTTATTGTTGAAAATACTAGAGTAAAATAATTTTTAAATATATGAATAGTGCCATGTGACCCAGTTTTAATGAAAATTTTGCTGAATTAGAAAACTTGTGGGTCCCGTGAACAATGCACGAGACCTACTGACAAAGACACAAACGCATTGAAATTTCATTTCAACGCAATCCAAACGGTCACTTAATTAGTACTATAATTGTATTTAATTGTTGATTATTGATTTTTTTTTTGTGAGATTGATTTAATTTTTTAAGTGAATGTAGTAGTTTAGTTTACTATACTATTATTCTCCGTATGAACATCTTGATATTATTTTTTACTTCTCCTTATAGCCTATTTGTTTTCCAATTAACGTTTACTAATGACGTTTGATATTTTTCTTTTTCAACTCTTTATTACTTTGTAATTTTTTTTTTTTACCATCTATTTCTCTTTCTCTCTATTGGCAACCTATCATTTTCCAAAATTTGATAATGATTCTATAACATTAAATATGCATTATTAGTTTCTTTGTGTTATATTTGGTTTAATATCCTCACTAAATTTTTTTTAATTAAGTGTTACTAAATTGAAATTTGTTTTGTGTTCCATTTTTTCTTTAATATATTGGGTGTGAGAATAAGTGTTGCCCTAGCATTACTCCACTTTATGAGAACAATTTTATTTATCAAATTTAAGTAAAATATTATATGTTTAATTTCTTAATATAAAATAGGAGGGAAAATATAAATAATTTAATGATATGGACGATGTGGCTAAATTTAATTGTTGGATAAAATAATATGAGAAGAAAAAAAGTAAAAATAAAAGATACGAAAATAAACACCAAATTATCAAAAGCATGCTATGTAATAATAATAATAATAATAATAATAATAATAATAATAATAATAATTATTATTATTATTATTATTATTATTATTATTATTATTATTATTATTATTATTATTATTATTATACTATCTTTAATTCTTTATAATGCAATATGATAATATTCAACAATCAAAGTAAAAGAAAAAACATAAAACACAAAACTAAATCACACCAATCTAAAATAAAGTTATAAAAAACACAAAAATTTATCAACTTAAAATAGATATGCAAGAAAAATTTTAAAAATCCACTGAAAAATTGAGAGAGAAATAACCTTTTTTTTATATGATATATTGTGCATAGAATGGAAGAGTAAATGACAAATTTGTGCTAAGAGAATGATAATAAGAAGAAACAAAATAAAAGAAGATAAAGGGAAAGAGGAAGAGTGATATTAAGGTAGAGGGTTTGGGGAGATGGAAATGTAAAGGGAATGAAAAAGGTTGGAGAAAATGTTAAGTATTAAAATTTTAATTTTTTTTAAAATAAAAAAGATGAGAAAATATAAATAATTTAATGATATGGAGGATCTCATCTTATTTCAATGTTGAATAAAATAAGATGAGAAGAAAAAAAAAACAATAAACACTTAATTATCCAAATCATTTTATGTAATAGAATAATATTATTTTTTATATTTTTTATATACTATCTTTAATTCTTTATAATGCAATAATAGGATAAAATTTACAATCAAAGAGGAAAAAAAACTTAAAATACAAAAATAAATCTCATTAACCCAAATTAGAGTTTTAAAAAACACAAAAATTTATCAATTTAAAGCAGAGATGCAAGAAAATAAAGAATCCGCCAAAAAATTGAGAGAGAGAGAGAGAGAGAAATAACATTTTTGTGAGGAAAAACTATGCAAAGAATGAAATAGATGATGACAAATTTATAATAAGAGTGTGCGAATAAAAATAGACAAAATAAAGGAAGATAAAGGAAAATATGAATAGTGATATTAAGGTAAAGGGTAATGGGTAGTAAGTAGTGGAAAGATAAAAATGTAAGGAAGGCAGAAAGATTAGAGAAAGTGTAAATATTTAAAAAAAAATGAATGTTAAAAAAAAATTATAAAAAAATTGGAAAGAGAAAATAATCATGACGTGGACGTTGATGTGACTTAATTGGAGCATAACAATTGTAAATGCTACGCTTCAGTTTTTAGATATAATATAGATATAAATTAGTTAATATCCTATATGTAATGCACATTAAAATTTAACAAATATAATTTTTTTTCCTTGTTTAAATGTGAAAATTTATACTTATGGTCATTATTAATAGGAATTTAGTCGGATTGTATTTGTATATATAGAATTACCCCTTTTACTGTATAAAGAACAAAAGATATGGTAGCATTTTTTGACAGAGGGATTGAGAATATATATATATATATATATATATATATAGAGAGAGAGAGAGAGAGAGAGAGAGAGAGAGAGAGAGAGACCCACATGCTAGAATTGTTATGCGTAAAATTATGAGGTATCCAAAGTTTATATAGCACAATATTAAAAGGTCAACTAAGAAAAATGTTATAAATAGTAATGGTGCACTAATTTACTCGTATATTTTTTTTTCAGTTTAAGAAAAATATGACTATTTGAAAAATGAAAACATCACTTATTCTAAATTTTTTTTGCTCTAAAAATATAACCAAATCAGCCTATGTTTTTAAGTTACATTAAGACAATGCACAAGAAAACCAATACCTTTGGCTAGAAATGCAGTAGCACCTGTGATAAAATAGTTCTTGGCTCGAAGATAATTAACAATGCCAATGCCATCGCATGGCTTCGTGAGAGGCATGTTAGTGGTGGTAGAGATGGTTCTTTTGTCGCTCTCAACCACCATATCCGTGGATATAATTTCATTAGAATGAATAGAAGAGAGACTTGTATAGCCTCCAACCTTTTCTTTTTTTAAGCAACAGACAACGTTAAAAGTTCTTCCAGAAGTTGTGGTACTATTCAGCAATGGTGGTTGTTTGTGCTGGTGTGGAGGAGGACAGGGGTTGAGCTAAGATTAACTGCACGACTACGGGTGAGAGAATTGGATTTATAAGGCATAAATGCTGTGTACATGGAAGTGGAACTTTGGAAAAAGGTCATTATTGTTTTAAAAGGCTGATCCACAATATTAGGAGCCTTTTTTTTGGAATTTAAATATACCTGATTTTCTTCAATACAAGGCATTGTGAAGCAGCTGAGAGCCTCTTTATTAATGGCACAGGATCACGCGTAACATCTTCGTACGTAAGCAGTAAGCAATGAACGTGTCAATTGATTTTCCATACATGGGATAAATTCTCTTGGTGGTACCACGTTCCATTTTAAGGCTGTCACGTCAACTAAGTGTTCCATGTAATTTTGGTTGTGACGCGTTAGTGTAACAAGCCTCATCACGCTTCGCGTGTGCGAAAATTTTTTTTTTTTTTTTTTTAAATGGTCCTATTTTGTAGAAAAAAAATGTGTTTTTTTTATTTGAGAAATGATATGTTTACAATATTTTTACAATAAATTTTAAGTGGCAGATTGTTACTGATTGTTATTATTGAGGCAAAAAATTAATATTAGTGCTAGGTTCAAATTTGAACCACTTATAATTTGTTGTGAAAATGTTGTGAAAATGTTGTGGACGTAACACCTCTCTTTTTATTTATATATATATATATATAACTTTTATTTTGAAAATATAATTTACAAGTGAATAAATCAATTTGCAAATTAATTGGAGAGTGGTCTTATTTTTTAGGCAATATTTTAGTGAGAGTTAGAGTTGTACTTTTATCGGATTATCTTTTAGTTTTGTCTCTACTTAAACATATGGGTATAAGGGCATTTTTGAACTAAAAAATGAGGAATTCAAACAGTGAAAGCCCCTTAAATAATAGTATAGATATAAAAAAAAATAAGAATAATACTTCAGCCACAAATTATTTTTCAACATTTTTACAAACTGTTGATGTAATCAGATTCTTATTAGTTTTCATCTAGACCCACCATTAATATCACTTATTCATTTACCAATAACTACTCACCAAATCAGCAGTTTGTAAATTTTTTATAAAAAAATTTATATTTCTAGCATTATTCAAAAAATAAATGAGTTTTGTCCCACATTGGGTGCGTGAGTTTGTGTGTGCGTGTGTTTATTATCACTAGCTTCACGCAACTAATTGTTGTACGAAGTTTTGGTTGTAACTTGTTAGTGTAGTAAAAAAAAAAAAACAAATGGCCTTTGTCCCACATCAAGTGTGTGAGTTTGTGTGTGTGTTACTGTAGGATTAGCAGTATATTGTAATTATCTCTAAAAAAAAAAAAAACTATCATTCCCAAAGTAATTTGCTACAAGATTATAAATTGGAGTTGAGTGAATTATCCTTTTCATGTAAAAGATGTGTCTTAAACATTAACTATTAGTAGGGTTGAGAGTGTTTTAATTGACCAAAAAAAAGTTTTGTTTTCACCCAAATTAATGTCAAACGGGGTTACCCAAGAAAGGAAGTCTCAGTTTAACTTTATTTTTTTAGTATAATTTGATTCAACCAAATAAAACACGTTTCAATCTTTAAATGAAATGGTGAACTACTAGGCAAGAGTAAAGTGGTCCATCATGAGGACGGAATAGTTATTAGTCTTTTTCTAAAGTTGATAGTCATTTTCAATATATATATATATATATATATATACATACATATATATACACGGATTGAGTTCAAGTTAGATCTGTTGTATTACATGTTTTATGTACTCTTAACATGCATACCAATTTTCATGCTAATCAAATGCTATTTATCATTTGATCCGTAAACTCATTTTTTATGCATTATTTAAAATTATAAAAACTTAAATTTAAACAATTAGTTGATGACATGACTATTGATCTTTAATCACATTGAAATTTTGCAAAAATGGAGAATGTACGAAAGATAATATAATTTAATAAGTTGTTGAAACTAATTTACAAAGTATAAAACTTATTTTGTAATGTTCTAAACACTCAATCATTTTTATAAATCATTATTAATATATATCGAATACAATGCAATTTCCTAGAAATTGAAAGCTTTTTATTCTATGATACCCAGAACCTAATTTAATTAGTACCAACACAAATATTTTATGTAGTGCAAATTCAAAGTAGTAATACGAGAGTATTTAAATTTTTAGTTTATATACTCATGAAATTGTGATCAATAATAAATCCTTTTTTTTAATTTTTTTTTCTTTTAGTAATATTTTTTTTCAAAAAAATGAATTCTTAAAAACTAAAAATGAAAATAGAATGGTGAATTGGGTTATAATGTGTGTGTATATATATATATATATATATATATATTGTAGATATATATTGGGTTTAATTGTAGTATATGCTAGATTCATACACAATATTGATTTTTTTATATATATAAAGCAAGGATCCTTTAAACAAGTTTTGTTTCTCCACAGTACTTTAGAAGTAAAATAAATAACAATAAAACGACATAAAAATCAAAACAATTTATGTGATTTGGTAAGATGTTTACATCCTAACAACAACGAAGAGAAAACTTCACCTTAAAAATAGGGAGAATTTTCTATATCTATAGGCTGTATGTGTTTGTGTTTAGCATCATATATTTTGTTAACAATTGGTCCAAACTTGAAAAGAGGAAGGTTGGGATAGGTAGAGGACCAATATAAAATTTAGGGTAAATTCTACTAACAACTCCTGAAGTTTGGACTAATACCAACCAAGTCCAAAACATTATAAGATTGAATATTTCAATCCTTAAACTTAAACGACTTGTAACGCCGTTATTTATTTTTAATCTCTCTCTCAATCCAACTACTCTCTCGTCTCTGTCTTCTCGCTCTGATCCTCTAATCTCTCTCACTCTCAGGCCTCTTTCTTCTTCTCTCTCACTCTCTTGTCACTCTCTCTTCTTACTCACTAGTCCCTCTCTTCTCAATCACATGGTCTTTACGTCATCGTCGTGGTCTGGGTAAGTGGTGGGTCGTGGGTTTTGGTGCGGATCAGTGTTGGAGTCCTCTCTCTCTCTCTCTCTCTCTCTCTCTCTCTCTCTCTCTCTCTCTCTCTCTCTCTCTCTCGCGGTCTTGCAATGGCTCCATAGTGTGGGCTAGTGGTGGTTCGTGGTGTGGATCTGCGTCAGAGGGTTTGGGTTTTCTCTATTATTGTGTTTATGGTGGTGTCGTGGTGTGGGTTATAGGGGTGGTTAGGTTTTGATTGGCGATGATGGGTTTGTTGTGGGGGTGGTTGGTGGTGGATGGTCACAAAGCCACATAGATCGAAGCACATTTTTTTTCAGGTCTATGAATTTGGGGGTTTGGTTAAGTGGATGTTTTGATTGATTGGGTTTAGTTTGGATTAGAATTTTGAGTTGAAAGGTTGCTTTTTTGTCATAGTTATTGATTGAATGTTCTGTGATTTGGGTTTAAATCTTCAAATGAACTTTGATTTGTTGTGTTTTCCTCTTCATTGAGTTTTGCTTGTTGGTTCCATTTACTCTTTTTTTTTTCCCCTATTTGTTTATTGAGAAAGTTCTTTGGGTTTTGTTGCAAGATTTTGGGTTTCTTGCTATGGGTTTGGCTGAGTTTTGTTATAGGTTTTTGGAGGTAGTGGATTTCCTACAAGGTGGTTATGGGTTCCATTGTGGTGGTGGTGAGTTTTGTGGGGTGGTGGGTTTGCTGTAATTTTTTTTTTTTTTTGGGTTTTTTCATTTTGGGTTTCGTTAGAGTATTCTGTTTAATTGCTATGAGTTTGGTTGAGTTTTGGTATGGGTTTCTTTTGGGTTTTTAGTTAGTTGTGGTGGATTTGTGGTTAGAGAGAGAGAGAGAGAGAGAGAGAGAGAAGAGCTTATGAAGAGACAAGCTTGAGAGAAGAAGAAAAACTAACTAGCGGAGTTAATAGTGTATAAGGACTTAGGTGGGTTTAGGAACCAATTTGATCAATTTTGAATTATCTTGAATTTATTTGGTATTAGCTCAAATCTCAAGGATAGTACATGGACTTTACCCTAAATTTTTTTTTTTGGTTAAATACTTTACCCTAAAATTTATTCACTTTCTTACGAATCAATCCATTATAAAATAGTGTATCGGTGTATCCTATTAGCAAAGCGCCGCATTAGACTTGTCCCCAAAAAATATTCATTCTATCCACCCTTTAGGGTCTGTTTGGTTGGAGGAGTGAAAAAGTGAGAGGATGGAAAATTGTGAGAGAATGGAAAAGTGGGAGGATGGAAAATATTTAGTTTTCCCTCTTGTGTGTTCGGTTGGAGGAGTGGAAAAGTGGAAGGATGGAAAACTCTTGTGTTCTGTTGGAGAGAAAAAGGAAAGGATGGAAAATGTAATTTATATAAATTGACTATTATACCATTGTTACATAATATGTAAGAAATAGATTTATTTTTAATCATTAAATAATATAAAATTTATCACATCATATATATAAATTTATATTATTATAATGTAAAAATTAGATCAAGTCACGTTGAAAAAAAAAAACAACATTTAGTAATGTTGAAAAGAAAAAAAAAAAAAAACAACATTGTTCAGTAAAGTTGAAAAGAAAAAAAAAACATCATTGTTCAGTAATGTTGAAAAAAAAAATAAAAAGACCAACGTTGTTCACTGAACAACGTTGTTCAGTAAAAAAAAAAAAAAAAAAAACCAACGTTAACAACAACTTAACGTTGAAAAGTTAAAAAAAAAAAACGTTGAAAAAAATAGGTAGAAAGAGGGTATTTTTGTAAAAGTGCTACTATAGAACTTTTCTCTTTAGATTTTCCTTCCAATTTGGAAGGAAAAAAAAAGTGGGTCCGGAGAGAAAACTTTCTCTCGAATTTTTCATCCTCCCTATTTTCTTTTCCCAAACGAACAATAAAAAATAGTATTTTTTATCCTCTCTATTTTCCTTATCTATTTTTTATCCTCCCTATTTTCCTTACGAACGAACTCACCCTTAGTTCTCTTTTTCTCATGGTTTTAAAAACCGGTACAGTGAAAGAACCGGTCGAGGAGCTAATTACCAGTTTTATGGTCGGACCGGGGTCCGACCGATGGTCGAACCGGTGACGCAATAAATAATTTAATTATTATTTATTTAAATTATATAAATAATTAATAATTTTTTAATTATATATAAAAATATATTTATATTAACAGGTGTGTGTGACTATGTGTCCGGCCTCGGAGAGTAAAATTTTTTACATAGTCACTCACCCATCTCACCCATCTCTCTTGACTCTGTGCTTTGACTACTTTCTCATTATCAAACTTAAACAAAGTTTCCCTTCCATAAACCAAACCAAACCTCCAACCTCCGATCCACTCCCAGATGCCACTCATCACCGGCCACCGATCCACTCATCGGCGCCACTCATCACCGATTGAATCTCCACCGCCGTCAGCACCACCCACTAATTCACCTCCCTGTTTATTTTTTTTTCTTTTTTCTTTCCATTATCCTCCATCGTCGTCGGCCCCACTATTTCTTGGCCACCTCCACCGGCGTGGCTTTTTTTTCCCAAAACCTAGAAGGAAAAAAGAAAAAATCCCAGTCGCCGAGAAGAACTCAAAGGGCGAGGGCGAGACCAACCAAGAAGGAAAAAAGAAAAAAAAAAACCCCAACCAAACTTCAGACGTCGTGAGGTGTGTGCCGATATGCGTGAGGCAGAGAGGGATGCGTGCAGAAAACAGAGTGAGGCAGAGAGCTTGATTGCTTGAGTTGAGTTGAGTGAGAGTTTTCTTGAGACTTGAGAGCTTGAGGAGAGTGAGAGAGTGAGGCGAAGTGAGGTAGGGAGTTTGAGAAAAGGTGATCGTGAGATGAGAAACAGAGAAAGTGAAGACTTTAGGGTTAGTTTTTAGGACTTTAAGTTTAATTTTGGGGACCAAACGTCCAAAACGATGTAGTTTTCCCGGAAAAGTCAAAAAACCCCCCAACTGGTCATTAACCGGTTCAACCACGCCGGTTTTCAGTTTTCAGGTTGAATCGGCTGGTTTTCACTATTTACCGATTTTTAAGCTATTTTCGGTTTTTTACCAAAACCGGACCGGATTGAAGGCCGGTTCCCGGTTGAACCGGTCGGACCGGCCGGTCCAATCCAGTTTTTAAAACTATGCTTTTTCTGCCATCTTTTTCTCTTCAGCGTTTCCCTCATTGCTCGAGTCACCTCCCAAGGAATGACACACTGACATGCTGACTTAATTTTGAGACTTCGGTGGGAGACAAGTTCATTAAATGAGCAACCCTATCACATGTGGGGTGGACGACATGAGGGTATGCGCACCCATCATTATTATAGTTAGAATGTTATGGTCTTGTTTATGATTGTTAAAGTCATTAATAATTGCTGACTAGGCTTGACATCAATGTCCACCTAAGCCTTACGCAATAATGGCATAGGAGATAAAACATACGCATTTTCAGCAATGTTACACCATTCAATATTTTTTATTATATATTTTGATAAATCCACCGTTAGTTATATTATGTTCCTATTTTCTCTATACTTACAAAATTTCAAGATGATCAAAAAACAATATTCATATTATCAATCAATTTTTTAAATTTAATTTTTTATAGTTTAAAATAATACCTAAAATATAATTTTATGGATCGAATATTAAATAACATCCGATTGATATGTAAATTGGCATGCATGTTAAGAACGTATAAAACAAGTAATGCAGTAATAGGATCTTCTAAATATGATGTAACATTGCTTAGAGTTACACACCAAGTGTAATTAAATATATATATATATATACACTAGTGTTACTAATTAAAATTCTCTCTAATAATCTCTTTCATAGGGTCCTCTTTGTCCTTGGTTTGAAGTTCTAAGATAATTGAATGTTGAAGTTCTAAGATTTATACTTTGAGTCGCCAAAGGCTTTGTTGCTGAATTGGCACCTCCTCATGCACTAAGTGCTTGGGGGTCTAGGGGGGAAAGGGTTCGAGCTGCGGGGTTAGCAGTATGTTATAATTATTTCTAAAAAAAGATTTTAACTTTGAGTCCGAATTTGATAAGGATGAGTGGTAAAACTCATGTTTTACACTATCTAATAAGACATTCTCACATCAGTTTTTTACTTAAAACTCAATACATCCTATTACATCTAATATCATCTCCATAAATTCACAGTTGAGTTAGATTTTTAGATGAATATTAGAATTGATCGACTATAATTATGCGTATTCTTTAATATGTGATATGATGATATGGCATGTTAGGATTTGAGGATGTAAAACTTAAGTTTTACACCACATCCTTATATAATTTAATCTCTTTTAATTTTTATATATTTCTTTTAAATAAAAATCTAAATGCGTGTGGTTAACTGCTTATCCATTTGAGTTTGAAATGAAGTTTTAAGATTTGGCTTCATCAACTTTCGGGAAATTAGTTGTTTCCTTTAACTGTGTAATCTGTGCAATGCATCAATTAATTTTCTTTTTAAAGGTATTATATATATATATATATATATATATTTTTTTTTTTTTTAATTTTGTATGAGTTTCGTAGTGTTAATAAGAAGTTGTTAAAAGAATAAAATTAACTGGGAAAATCTCCATTATGATAAATAAAGCAATTTCGAAAAGTTTTTAGAACATGTTACAATATCAAAGAACCAAAACGAACACTTGAATTTGAATAATTTTTTTTTTTCCATCTTGTGATGCATAATAATTTTTCATCAAAAACTATCAAAGAGTCAAAAAGAGATGACAAGTCAAAGACACGCTTTTACAAAAGAATTGTAGATTATCTAGCAACAAACTAGTAGATAACAATTTTTAAAGAAGAAACTCTTCAAAATCATTGCATTGAAGGCGAATGGCAATTCATTTGAGAATGCTAAAAAAGCAAAAAAAACACCTAGTTAATAAAAGGATTAAAAAATTTGTAGCACATGACATTATAATCAACCACTAATAGCTAACTAACTTATGCACTGCTGTTTCATAAAAAAAAAAAAAAAAAAAAAAACCTTATGCATTTTTCTACAAATAGCACCCCAAGACTTAAATCAATAACAGTAAATAAGTTGAAAATAAATAACAAGCACACACATTGAACACAAAACTTTACGTGATTCAGCAAACTACCTACCTCCACGGCAACAATGAAGAAATTTCACTATAAAAATAGGGAGATATAATAATGCATAAGAACACTCTTAAGAAACTCAAATTTCAATTACATCTTAACACTCTCTCACAAGAAAACACAAGACTAGAAGCGGCTACCTCTTTTTTCTATTTTCTTTGATGCAGCTACATTGCTAGGTTATTAGGATTCTTCTCCTTTTATTTGTCGCACCTACCAACATATATATATATATATATATATATATATATGTTAAGTTGATTGGTGTGGTCTCCTATTACAAGTTGTATTTGGTTTACTTGTAACCGACTTGAGCTTGTGGCAATTCAAGCCACACAAGCGGGCCCGTTTTAACAAATCTCTACCTTGGCTTGAATTGATCAAGCTACACGAGTAAATTCCTCCATCGCCTCTACTTTAACAAATCTCTACTTTCGCTTGAATTTTTTGTGTGTTAAAAAATTCTATTTTAACACACACATAAAATTACTTTATTTATTCTTAACATAAGGTTTAACATTATGTCCTACATCTCATTATAAATAATACATACAAGATACAGCACATTAAAATAATATTAACTCAAAACATAACCCAAAACAAATAAATTAAAAGAGGAGATAGAAATCATAACCCATTAAAATAATACATACAACACATCAAAATAATATTAATATTAACTCAAAACATAACCCAAAACAAATGAATTAAAAAGGGGAGTGAGAAACTTGAAAGTTGAATTAAAAATGAATTTTTAGTTAATGGCATTTCGACAGTACCTTTCTACTCATGCCAAAATTCTTTTGGCATTTGAGACATTCAATGGAGGTGATTTTTTGTGTTTGATGTGCTTAAAATTTAGTACAGCCAATTTTTAGCAATTCAAAGAATTTTGGCAATACAGAGTGTTATTTTCACTTTGGACTGAAATGGTGCTAATTTGCTTTTCTCTTTGTCCAAATCAACACCCACCAGAACTGGTTGACAAGAAAAACAGAGCGAATTTAGGAAAAAAAAAAAAAAAAAGTTGGGACATCCCCTCCATATAGCTCGAATATTTATAAACTGATTAAAATGACTTTAATTAACAAGCCAAGTAAAATGTTATAAAAAAAAATTGCATGATTTTAATCATAGGTGTATTGATCCACATGTGGTCTTTTCTTTTTGAATTTTTTTGGGTTACATCTTTATATTTTTTATATATTTAACATACAATTACATTTTCATAATTAATTCACTACAACAAACTTAGTTATTTCGACCCTCTTTGATCGAGGGTTTAATAAAATCTGTCGATACAATCTACAAATACAAATTCGCTTGGTTAGATTACTAAACTTTATCTCAAAAGGTTATTAAGTCCCTCATAATAAGTTAAAACACTCTTGAAATTTTTTTTTTTTTTTTTTGAGAAAGAAAAACCCCATGGGGTATCGACTGTATTATTGCAACCTTAAAATATCAAGCTGATAAGCATCAAGTATATCTGAAGGAACAGACTCCATCCAGACAAGAAAAGGACTCCTGACTGCCCTTCTAGCAAGACTATGGGCAACACAATTTCCTTCTCTTGAAATAAATGTGAAAAAAAAAAAACTAAAAAAGAGCGGCAATTTTGTACCATAACATTTACATTTTTCAACCCACAACCCTTGATAAAATAAGACAAAATTTTCAGCCCTTGAAAAAAGCCCACAAAAAATTTAAAAAGATAGCCACAAAGCAAAAACATATTTGCTCTTAGTTCACTCTCTCACAGAAATTGAGAAAGCCTCGACGATCATGAAAATCTCATAGAGCTCGATGATCATGGAAATCGCACAGCTCTAATTAGGTACAAATTAATCTCGGCAATTTGTGACTCTTCGTCTCTCTTGGCGTGGTTTTCTTAGTAACAAAAAAAGCATACAAGGTACTCCGATCAGGTACGAATTGATCATGGAAGTCACAAACCCTAATTTCGTCTCCGTTTAGCACTAGCAAGAGTGGTGGCGGCGAAGAACGCGGCAACGCTTTCTACTCAATCCGTGATCATTTCCCTCTGAAGCGGAACTGACTCAAGTCCAACTCGGATCGTCCGGTTCTTTTCGCAGTCGATCTCACCCAACTCGCTTCAATCGCAAGAGTTTGCCTTGGCTGAAGGAGAAGTCAACGTTCTACTTCTTGGTGCTTCTTGCGGTGTTCCTCTACGTAATGTCGTCGATGGTGTTGCAGAGCTCGATCACAACAGTGTCAAGGCAAGGAAGCGAGCAAGGCCGGAGGTTGAATAGAGAAGGAAAGGATCGGTAGCTTGTTGAAGTTCTTGCCCCCTAGGGTTTCGAGAAGCGATGGTCTTGATTCATTGCGATCAGAGCTGAGGATTGGAGTTAGGGCACCAAAGCTTGCACTTGTGAGTTTTTTCAGTTTCTTTGGCATTTGATTCTAAGTTATTGTTTGCATGTTTGATTTTATGGCTTTAGTAAATAGTTCTTCTAGAAGGGAATTTGAGTTTATTTCCTTTTATTTTTTATAATGCATTGGAATTTCAAAGCTCACATTAATGCTCTGTTTGGTTGCTGTGAAAATTAGAGTCCATCAATGTGTTACTTTTGCAGTATTTCCTCAATTTTTGAAACCAGAGGCCAATGGGAAGGCCACAAACAACTTAGCCTATGTTTTTCACATTCTTACAACAAATTTTGACTACATTATGTGACACTATGCCACTGTGTCATCACATGTTGATGCAGGGTATATATTCCTTACCCGTTTCAATGGGAAAGCCCCACATTTCATGCCGGAGAAGCTTTTGCTATGATTGCCGCTTCTTTTGTTTCACTTTTTGAGGTTCACTTCTAAGCAACAATTTCATGTATTTCTTGTTTATTAGCTAGCTACTCTGCGACCAAGTTCTCTAATTATGATGAGGAGGAGGTTGTGTTTTTTTAATTAATGTGGTTTAGCTGTTGTTGGGGTAGAAGTGGACTGCGTTAATTTAAGTAATAGGAAAATTGCATGTCTAAAGTGAGACTTTGAATGTTATACGTTTGCAATTTGTGATTCTGTGTATTCAATAAGCAATTTGTAGACTCTTATAAAAAAAAAAAAAAAAAAAAGCAATTTGTAGAAAATCAAGACTAGGAACTATATCTAAAAGCCTTTGAAAGTATTTCAAACATGACACTGCTCAGTTAAAAAAGCCTCACAATGTTCAGATTATTTTAGAGCAGGAATTATAGCACTCAACTGTGTAGAATTGAAGCTGAAATGTGGTTGCATTCCCTTATTTATGTCAGGAAATGCATGTCAGTCTTTGAATTCTTCATCATCCACCTTGTTATTTTTCATAATTCATCATCATTTTAAAAGTAGGTAGAACTAGTTAACATTACCTTTCTTAGAAATTTCATTTATCTTATATTTATGCTTTCTTTTTCATCTTCCAGAGATCATGAATATACTAAAGCAACAACACCAATGGGATATTTCATGCACAACTTTAGTCTCATTGATCATTTTCTCCAGATTGTATAACTGACCATGAGAGTTCAAGATGCATATTTTCTTTATAAGAAAGAAAATAGCACCGGCACTTAACTACATGTGCAAGGGAGAAGAAAAGCACTAAACAACATGTAGCTCATAAAGAACTGGTTAGTTTTGGGTGCAACACAAAAAAGCTATCAAATTAATAGAATTAGCCATCATTGGAAACTCATGCCAATGAGACTAAAGTAGAGAAATAAACATTGAGGATGATGTATGCGTGTGTTTGTTAAAGTAGAGTTTGTTAGTTAATTTAACTAAAATGCTATTGAGTTTGGTGCGAATGTTCTTACATATATCTACCCTCTCACATTTTGATGGTCTCACGCTTGTAGAGTCTATCCCATTTAAGAGGATGAATACATTTATGCATATATCAAATATATGATAGATTTTCTCATGAAAATAGACAGAGAGTGCAACTAAAGTGAAAGAAAGGGAGAGTATTTTTTTGGCATTTTTAAATATTAAATATGAAACAAGTCATTAAATGTTATTTAAAATATTTTTATTATAGAGATTCAAGTTTCATTTTATTATAGAGACCGCCGCGCACTCTTGGTGTGATGGTTGTTGCTCCACAAGTATAAATGCTTGTAGGGTGTGGGGGATAAGAGCCGGGTTTTAAGTTTCTAAGAAGGAGACCCACACATATATACACTAACAATAGGATATAGTAGAATTTCTATCTTGTATTAAAAATATAAGATAGAAATTTATCCACTAATTAATGAAGATTAATGGAAGGGAGAAAATCCAAAGACTAAATGTACATATTCTATTTTAGGAAGAAAAATAAAATATATCCCAAATTTTGAAGGTGTAATTTATTAAAGGGCAAGACTTAGGTATAGTACTTATGTGCTGTTCTTTAAGTTTCCTTCTTAAAATTATGTCATGTGGATTTTTTTCATATGATAAAAGTTAGGGGTGTCAATTCGGGTTAGCGTATCGGGTTCGTGTCGTGTCGAGATAGGGGTATTCGACTAAATGGCTCAACCCTAACCCGACCCATTTAATAATCGTGTCAGGATTCTTCAACCCTAACCCGACTTGTTAATAAAGCGGGTTGATCTGACCCAATCCATTTGACACGATTAATAAACGAGTTGTGTTGGGTTGACACGAATGTAACACAACCCATTTCAACCTACATAATATTAAATATAACATCCATCTAGAAATAATTTTTTTTTACATCCCAAAAAGCAGTTCATACACTTCATGTCTTCAACCCACATTCAAAATAATATAGTTCAACAAAAATATAACATTCATTTAGAAATAATTTCTTTACACTCCAAAAAAAGTATAACACTTTAACCCAAATTCAAAATAACATAGTTTAACAAAAATAAAATAACATAGTTCAACAAAAATATAATATCCTTGGAATTCACCAAATGCTAAATATCAATATTAAAAGAATTTGAGTAAACAGTATTCTAATCCTGATTATGACCACGATTATCATCCATAGATTCTTTGCTGATGTCCAAATTCATAACATCTTCCACAAGCTTATCCAATTTCATTTGTGCAAGTTTTATGCCAAAAATTAAAAATAAATAAGTATTAGTAGTGTTACAAAATATGATCATGCCTCAACAGTTTTATAAGAACTAAATAATAATAATAATGTAAGAGTAATAATAACTAATGAAACAAATAAGACTCTATGAATGTTATGTTATGCGAGTTAAACGGGTTGTGTTAAGTGGGTCATTTCAGATTTGACACAAATAAATAGGCGTGTCAAGCGTGTCTATTGCGGGTTACGCGGGTTGACCCGCTTATGACCTGTTTCTTATCGTATCGCTTTCAGGTTGACCCGTTTATGACCCAAATTCATTAAGGCCCAACCCTAACCCAAAAAAATCCGTGTCGGGTTCGTGTCGTATTCGCGGGTTAGGTCGAACATTGACACCCCTAATAAAAGTGTATTTTTTATGTAAGTAGCCACATGATTAAATCTTAAGAGGAGAACCTAAAGAATAGCATTTAAAATACTGTACTTACGTTTTGTCATTTACCAAATAGCCAAATTTTTATTTATGTCACAAGACATAAAATGTGAATTATAATATAGTAAAAAAAAAAAAAGTGAATTGTTTTATTGATAAGGATGACGATGGATCTAAATTGGACTAATATCCGACTTTTTTTACCAAAAAAAAAAAAAATCCAACTTAATTAATTTACAAACAAGGCACCATACTAAAACCTAAAATCCCATTTAAATAATTGCAAAGAAGATGCAATATACATTATAAGATTTATAACTTATATTAAAAAAAAATCTCTATAATCAAATTTGAAATTAAAAGAGATCAACAAAATGCAGAACTGAACAATTTTCTGGTTTTTAAAACTTTGATAAATTGTAAATTATAATGGGTCCGGTTAATTAAGTCATTTATTTTTGAAAAAACTTTATTGAAAATTGAAAAAGCTGTTAATACTTTGTCAATTCTCGAAAATTTTTTTTAAAAAATAATCAATTATTGTGTACTCTAGGGACATACATTAGCAAAATTTAATTATAATTTAGTTAAGAAAAAGTGAATTATAATAAGAAACGGAAGGACTAACGTACTTTTTTTTTTTTTTAATGAGTAACGGAACGTAACGTACATCTCCACTGAAGTGCCATCCGTCTACACTCTAGAGTCTAGACCACTTATAGAATCTTTAACAAAATCTAAATTGTTACCCCCCAGTTCCACTAAAGTACCGTGTGCAGTTTATGAGTTCTGACTTTTGACTTCAGAAGCTACTAGTTTCATCTTCTTGATTTTGAATCTCAACCGCTGCTTACGAAAGTTTCATCATATTGATTTTGAATCTCAACCGTTGCTTTTATTATTAGTGACGTGGTTTCTTCTAATTTGAATCTCAACCGTTGCTTATTTCCCAACCGAATTTAGTGATTTTCATTCTCTAAATTGTGGTTTTTTTTTTCTACGTTAAAAAAAAAAAAAAAACTAAAATTTGTAAATTTACGTTTTAAACCAAATTAGGTCAGGCACGAAAGTATTTGTCGCTCTCTTATTCACCATATTAGAGCAATTACATCAGCTCTTATAAAAACTTGCAAAATAAAAAAATGGGGTACTTTTACACATTTTGGCCCAAAAACTCCCCACATCAGTGGGTGTAAAGTTGTGCAAAAATGCACATTTGCTACAGTAACCGTGCATATATGCACGGTTACTGTAGCGCCCTTATTTATTTTTTTAATAGTTTTTCATTCCCACCATTTTTTCTCTCTCTTTTCTGTTCACAACGACCTCAGCGTATTCCTCTTCTTTCACCTCAGATTCACATAGACACACCTACACACAGACTCATCCAAACAAATCATCGCAGAAACAGACCCACACACAAACCAACACAGACAAAGACCCGGGAGGTTGGATCGGCCGGTGAAGGATCTGGGTTGAGAAGGATCGGCCGGTGAAGGATCTGGGTCGAGAAGGATCAGCCGGTGAAGAAGATCTGGATCGTGGATCGGCCGGTGAAGAACGATCGTGGCCGGTGAAGAGGTATGGGTCCAGAAGGATCGGCCGGTGAAGAAGGATCGTGGCCGGTGAAGAAGTATCGTGGCCGGTGAAGAGGTCTGGGTCCAGAAGGATCGGCTGGTGAAGAAGGATCGTGGCCGGTGAAGAACGATCGGCCGGTGAAGGGTTTAGATCGTGGCCAGTGAAGAAGGATCGGTCGGTGAAGAGGTCTGATCGTGGCCGATCTGAGTAGGGAGATGGGTTTTGGAGTTTTCTGAGAAAAAATGAGAGAAGTAGAACAGAGAGAGAGAGGCAAGATATAAATCAAAACAGATGGAGGTAGAGAGAAATAGGGGTGCACGCGGGTTGTTGAGAAAATAATAAAAAAATTGGGTAGAATTAATATTTTATTAAATAAATGTGTAGAATAGATAAATTGATGTGAGCGTTTTGTAAAAAAGAGTGTGTAAAATAAAAAAAAGTAGGTTTTAAACGTGTAAAATATAAAAATTTTTACACGGACTGACGTAATTGCTCAGAAACCAAAATATTGAAGGTAATATCTCAGAAGCCTCTTCTCTCTCCTTCTCTCTCTCTCTCTCTCTCTCTCTCTGCGTGTCTCAGAAAATATTGATGGTGCTATTGGTAGAGATCCGAATTCCAGATCTTGGGTGTGTGCGCGTCTGCAAGTCAGAAAAGCTTTTGTGGAATAACATCCGGCGATGACATCATTCCTTGGTGAGTTTTATTTATATAAGATCGATTCTTTTCGAGGATTACTATCTTTTGCCAAAACAAATACAAAAAAGAAGAAGAAGCCTTTTCTTTTATTTATCTATTTTTTGTTATTATTAAATTTTTTGTTGTATGGAGTTAATTAATCAGTTTTAACATTAGACTCTTTTATTTGGTTTTATTTTTATCTATATTTTGTTGTTGTGTGGAGGTAATTAAACAGTATTATTTCTTAAAATTGCAAGATTTGTTTTGCTTTGGTACATAAGATCGTTGATATATTCATTAATAATATATGAAAAAAAATGCAGTTCTCGTTAGTTTCTCTCGACAGTAGGTAGAATATGTGTTTAGTTTTAACAAATTATTGTAACAATAACCTGGAGTTACAGCCTTTATAGGCTTGGACTGGTAACTGAGGTGCTTGGAATTTTCATAGGGTTTCTTTAATTGAGTGCTTTTGTTAGAATAGGTTTTCCCAGTATGGTTTCTGCCATAATTAAAAAAAAAAAAAATTATTTCAAGTCGGAGTGAGAGTTTTGTGATGGGCTGGGACACTAGATCTGGATTGTTTGGTGCAATAGCAAGAGTTTATGGGCTTTCAGGCACGTTACATGCTTCTTTATCAATGCTGAAGAGCGGCCCAGCTTCATAAGAAAATCCTATGGGCTATGGCTTAAGACTTCATCTAGACTAGTCTTCTAGGACTAGGACCTTGCTGTGGTTGCAATATCACTCCGAAGTAACCAACCTTGGTTGGCTTCTTCTTGGGGAATGGACTTGAGAGAGCAAAAATGTGTACTGATCTGTCTTTTCACCATAACAAAAGTGCAACTCTAGAAAATTTGATGTGCTATGGCTTAAGACTTTATCTAGATTACTCTCCAAGGACCTTGCTATGGTTGCAATAACACTCAGAAGTAAAACCTTGGTTGGCTACTTTTTGTGGATTGAACCCGAGGGTGAAAATGTGTACTAATCTTTGACTTTTCTCCATAACAAAAGTGCAACTATAGGAAAACTTCTCTTGGAGCAGTAGTTAGTCCCTAATGTATATACATATTAATGCAAGAATATGATTCTAGAATTTCAATAAGACTCCTTTTGTTTTGACATTAATGTTTTTTGGAATATGAGTCATTTTTCCCACAAAAAAATAAAATTTTTATAGAAAACTATCTAATTTTCCTTTGTTTGGTAGCGACCTTAAAAATGAACTTGAAAACATGAATCTTTACTCCTTTCTTTCATTATTTGTGCTAAAGTTGTTTTCCGAAAAATGTACACAAAAAACAACCTTAAAAAAAGAGTTTTCCCATTGGTTAAAGATAGTTTTCATTTGATCCATTTTTTTTAATGCTGCCAAACACAGGGAAACTATCTTCACGTGAGGTTTTCTATCAAAACAAAGGGAGTGACATGTATGTGCGCGTGTGTGTTGTTTTTCCATCTAGAATTCCAATGAACTCCCTAAATCATGGAAAAAAAACTTTTGAGTTATTTGTGGAGGAACCTAGTTCTTGGTTTAGGGAGTCTTAATTTTATTGAATGTCTTTGGAGGCGAGTGTACTCCCATGATTTGCACTTTCATTGTTCATTGTATCAGTGTTGGTAAAAGCGCTCCCTATGCGTGCTTAAGCTCGAAGCATGTAGCCCCAAGGCTCAATGCTTTTTGCCTCAAAAGCGGGGCTTCATTCAAAGAAGCACGCCTAAAGCATTTATATTTTTCAAAAAAAAAAAAAAAAAACCAAAACTGAATTAAAAATATTGGATGTTGACGTTATTGATATAAGCCATTGATTTGTCATATTTATAGTGCAACTTACTTATCAAAAATAAAATTTTGAGTGTAACTTGTTATGACCACAACCTCCCAATTCTTTTTTTTTTTTTTTTATATTATTTTTTCTTGATTTTTTCTCCTTGAAATAGTAACCCACCTAGCTTCTTCTTCATATTCTATTTTTTCCTTTTTGGATAGTTGCTTGGTACCAATTATGTCCTTGTATTCTTAGCTCATTCATGAAAAACAAAGTATGATATAATATATTTGTGGTAATTGTTTAGTTACTTTAGTGGTTGGTGTTGAACATAGCAGACTAATTCTTATAAACTTATTGTCACTAAGTGATTAAATTAATAACTAATATTACTAACTAGTCATAGGACATTATGGATATTGTAGATTTAAGAAAGGATATTACATGGAAGTACTCATATCTAGCTAATCCTAAAAATGAAAATGACTTGACTTGCAATTGTTGTGTTAAAATTGCAAAAGTAGGGCTTATCTAAATGTTATATGAATTATATAAAATTTTTTATTTCAATTTATATGATATTTGATCATTTGATTGTTGCATTTCTCATTTATAATTATTTTTTAAAAATGTGCGCTTCACTTCAATTAGGCGCGCACATGTGCCCTTTGCTCCTAGGCTCCATGAGGCCTTTGCGCTTACTGCATTGTATACCCAAAAGTATGTCTAAGGATCCTTTGGGTATACATACAATATACTACATGGCTTCCTTTAAAAAAAAAAAATACAATCTATTATCTGTCCAAAAAGTTAATTCTTTGAATTCCTCGACTTTGATCTGGTGTTGTAAATCCGCAGGGACCAATGCAAGTCTATCAATGACATGATGATGCCATTTGGCATGATATTGGGGATTCTTAGTGCTTATTTGGTTGTGTTGTTTAAACAATAGTTTTCGTTGTTTAAACAATACAACACGTATTTCTACAACACTTAAACAACGTTACTAGAACAACATTATCAAATGGGCCCTTATTGTTATCAATAGTGATTTGAGCCTGAAATCTTCTTTGTTTGAGTGTTTTACGTCAATTTAACTTCTGAGAATGTTGAGGCACTGAGAGCTGAGTGCAATCCTAATTTAGCTGTTATCTTAGAATAAATTTGATACTTCTAGAGTGGATCCTTTGTTTTAAGATCTTGGTGACCTTTAGGGGTTTTTCTGGTAGGTAGGATAGACAATTAATAGGAAATAAAATATGGGTCCGGTTCACGGGTGCCTTTAGGGCATTTGTTAATAGACCATTTTAGAAAAGTGTATCAATGTGAGTTTCCCTCTTGGAGACTTGAATCCCAGTCCTTGCCCCACCCTCCCCCCCCCCCAAACACCCCACGAGCACTTATACTTGTGGAGTGATCATCATGCCAAGGGTGTGTTGTGGTATTTTAAGTTTTGATACCACTTTTATGGGGAATATAAAAAGCTGTTAAAAAAAATTAGTTACCTATTTCTTTTCCATAAAAAGTGTCTCAAAATATTTCCTTTAAAAATATTTTTAAACCAATGCCCTTAGGGCTTCTGTTAACTTTTCTCATAAAATATATGGAGAATGGGAAAAAAATGAAGAAGAAAAAAGATAACTTCTAATTATTTATTTATTTATTATGGGTGTTTGACAGGAGGGTTTTTTTTGGTATTAAATTCCTGTTATTTCTTGCCACTGAGTTCTAGCTCAAGTTGCAATTTGTCTCATAATAAGAGTACGAGGAGTGTGAGGTCGTGAGTTCAATTCAAGACCATTGGGTGCTTGTATAATTACCAATTAAAATAAATTTCTAGTATATCCTTGTATTGAATTATCTTTTATAAAAAATTGAGGTTTGAGGAATACCCAGTGGTTTCAACACCTCTTTTGGTTTTTGTATACTATTGTTCAAACCCTGTGAACCTCGTCCTTCTATTTACCTAGTCAAAAAAAAAAAAATCACGGACAAAGCTGTTAAATCAGCTATATAGTACATTTTCTCTCCTCTTTTCCTGCCATTTTGGGAAGATTGAAAATACAGGGCTGGGATGGAAAATAACCATAAATTTTCTTTTGTTTCCTTCCATTTTTCTTCGCTGCCAAATGATAGAATATATCAATTCTTTCTTCCATTTTCTCTCTACCACCTTCCATCCTCTCACTTTCCTGCCCTCTAAATGCACTCTTTAAGGAACTATGATTGAAAGAAATCAAAATGAACTTTCAACCTGGCTAGTCTGGGAGAAGTGGACTCACTTTTAAAATAAAATTTATTAGATATTTCTCAAACTGTAATTCTATATCTTAAGATGTCCCCTCCCCACTTTTTCTAAATTAATTTTTTTTTGGAGGGGAATCAGACAATAAACCGAATGGAATAAGAAAGATAATATCTTAAATCATGGAATAAGAAAGATAACATCTCAAATCATAAAATACTTTGAATTGCTAAATAGTTTATATGGTGCCCACTTATACCAAAAAAAAGAGGATATTTGAACAAAAATGGGTGGGAAACAGAGCCCCCTTGCCTTTTGTTTCATTGAAATTTCCTTTTGGCAGGAGTCATTGAAATTTCTTTTGAAAAAAAGGGAAAAAAATGCAATAGCCTACACTTTTGGCAAGAGTCCTGAAACGTTTTCACCATTGTACACGTTCAATATTCCTCCTTTTGTTTACACAATGGCAAACCAAACAAATTTTTCCTTGGAGAAAATGTTTCATTTCTCTTGCCAAAAGTGTAGGCTTTTGCATACTTGTGTTAGAGATGAGTGATTATAAGGTATTGTTACTCTAAATGCACCTAAATGGTCCAGTTCTAGTTTGTGTTACATGTCATAGAACCATAATTGTAATGATTATTGAAGATTTGAAGGTGAGAAGAGAGTTTACTGAAGTGCAATGGAAGTCCAAATGACACCTAGGTGATAGTTTCAGTAAATTCATCATATAGTAGTTGTTACAATGCATTAGGGAACAATTTAAGTGAATGAAATGTGATATTATTACGCTAAGAGGTGTGCTACTGTGCAACTTTTAAAACCACTGCAAATAATGAAGTGCTTGAGCATAAGCTAATTTGATTTTGTTTTCCAACATTCTCTATAAACCAGAGGGTGGTAACATAATGAAATGGAATGCAATGTTTTTTAACATGATAACAGGAAAAAAAAAGGTTCTTTCTTGCACCCTATTTATGTTTGGCACTTAGAGCAGGCGTGTAACAAGAAGACCTTGTTTGAACTGCACCTCGTAATTTCCTGTTGTTAAAAACAAAAAACTTATTAGTGTGTAATTTTAAAAGAATTATTAGCATATGATTGGTATGGTGATAGTCTAGACAGTAAGTCATCATCTGAGATGATTAATGCTTACATGAAAGTTTGTTGAGGCAGGTTAGTACTTCATCCAAATTGGTCTCCCCCTAGGAGAAGGTTGGGCACACAGCAAGCCCAACTCTGTGATTTTGATAGCCTTTTCTTCAGTGCATCCATCTTTTAGCAGATTTTTGTGAACTGCATGACCTTTAATGTGTTGCTTCTCTTTTGCACACACAATCAAGTCTTTTTCTCTTTTCCTAGCTCCTGTAAAGGTCACTTCTTCAACTTTCATGATAAGCTGCAACATCAAGATGCCCAAGCTGTTTACATCTGCTTCTGCACTTGCATGCACTGCATTTTATTGTAAAATTATAAGTTAGTTTACACAAATACACACACATGTACGCACAAAGTTTGGTTTTTTATTTGGGAGTTTGTTACCTGTGATCTCTGGTGCTGAATATCCAGGAGTAGTTGTAGGTATGTTTCTACCATTTGGCATGGCCGAGCCAAAGTCACCTATCTTCACTTTTCCGCCCTGAACATGGAGGAATAAAGTTTAGGCAAAACAGAAGATTTATAACATAAAAATCTTGTGAAAGATAGCAAATGTTTTTTTCATTAACATATGTCTGTAATTCCTATAGATCTAACTTACCTCATCAAGTAAAATATTTTCTGGTTTGAGGTCTGCATAAATGAACTGGGGTTCAAAGTTATGCATGAAAACAATGGCTGATGTTGTGTCCTTGAGAATGTTCAGAGTTTGTTGCCATTGTAGTCCTATGGAAGATGAAAAGGAAAGAATTTGGTTTCAATTATTCGTGCAGCTTAGTACACGTCAAAACATAGAGGATCAAAAATGAAATTTAGAAAGAGTTGGATCTTGTCATGAACATGTTTATGGAAGTTATGCCCCATTCCATATTTATTTCTAATTCAGTCTATTTTCTCGTTTTGTACAGAAGGATAGATACACATCAAAACATAGAGCATCAAAAATGAAATTTAGAAAAGAGTTGGATCTTGTCATGAGCATATATATGGAAGGTATGCCCCATTCCATATTTGCTGAATCTCTATTTTTTCTTGTCATACAGAGGGATAGATACACATCAAAACATAGAGCATCAAAAATGAAATTTAGAAAAGAGTTGGATCTTGTTATGAGCATCTATATGGAAGGTATGCCTTATTCCATATTTGTTGAATATCTCAATCTCACTTGTTAATACTTGCTTTCTTTGGATTATCATGCATGGATGTTTCTTCTTTAGCTTGAAGATTAGGTATCTAGTAATTGCATTATGGAAAAATTTCATACCTGAAATCTCCTTTTTCACATTGGTTGGCATGAAATCATAGATTAGAAACAGCTTTTTCTCTTGTTTGCTGTGACCATACCCCCTGAGTCTAATAATATTCTGGTGTACCAACTGACTCAGGGCATGTACTTCTGCCTGCAAATTCGATAGAACAAGCATTGTTAGTAAACAAGAGAGAGAGAGAGAGAGAGAGAGATATTTTATTTTATCTTTTTCGTTTTTTTCTCTCTTTGATTCCTTTCTTGAATCAGTTCAACAATTTCTTCATTCGCTCTTGAATTTGCACAGCAAATCCTTAAATTTGTTGATTTCTTAATTCAATTTGCAAATTTCTTCTATCAAGTTTTGTCCTTTCTTCCGATCCAGTAAATTTATTTATTTATTTTTTATCTTGGTTTTCTTCTATTCCATCTAATGACTTTGATTCAATTTCTTCTCCAACAATGGCTGCTACTTAAAGCACAGTTTATATCAAAGATGATTCAAATCCATATCACTTACAAAGTGGTGATAATCCAGGTTCCAAGCCACTGTTCTTGTCTCTCAACTCCTCAGAGGACAATTACAATACTAGGAACAGTTTCTTTCTTCTTGCATTGATTTCAAAGGACAAGATTAGCTTCATTGATGGAAGCATTTCACAGCCTACAAATCCCATAGATCCTTTATTCAACTCCTGGAGACAATGCAATACAACGGTCCTTTAATGGATTCTCAACGCCATTTCGAAGGACATCACTTCAAGTGTGATGTATTTCAATACTGCTAGGGAGGTGTGGGTTGATATGAAGTGAGGATTCTCACAGGGCAATGGGTCTTGAATGTTTGAGTTACAGAAGGAAGTTCTGTTACTCAGGATAATGTGATTGTTAAGCCTTGAATGTTTGAGTTACAGAAGGAAGTTCTCTTACTCAGGAAAATGTGATTGTTAATGGCTATTACACAAAATTTAAGGCTGTTTTGGGATGAGTTAAAGGCCTATAATACTTGCACTTGCGGACATCAAGAGTATCAAATTACCATGTCTTTTCTGATGGGTTTTAATGAGTCTTTTGGTGCTATTAGAGGTCAGATATTACTCCTAGAACCCCCACAACCTCTTCATAAAGTGTTTTAACTTGTGTCTTAAGAAGAGAAACAAAGAAAGTTGGGAGTGGGTCAAATATTGGAACTGAATCTGCAGGACTCATGGCTAAGTCTCAACTCACAGCATTCACAGTATCAACAGTACAACAAAGGGAATTACTCTAACAAGCCTAGGAAAGAAAGACTTCAGTGCTCACATTGTTATTTACTTTGGCATGTTGTTGACAAATGCTGGAAAATACATGGTAATTCTCCTGGTTACAGGACCAAAGACAAATCTCAGTGGTGGCAAACCAAGTTATTGTGAACTCTTCAGGCTAAGCATTTGACACTGGGGGAGAAGATTTAGCTCAAGTAGCATTTACTCAATCTCAGTATCAGCAACTTCTCAACATGCTGAACTAACAAACTTTTCTTGTCAATCAGTGCATACTAGAAGTGGCACAGGGTAATCATCAAGTAGCAAGTCTTTTAGTCCCATTTCTCACATGTCAGGTAGTCAGCGTTTTTCCCTTAATCCAAAGTACAATGTTGATGACCATTTTATTTTTTCTCTATATTCTTTTGATATTTCTACTCTACATTCTGATGATTGGATTATTGACAATGGAGCCACTGATCATATGGTCCATTTCATCAATTTTTTTCACTAAAATTACGTCTATTTCTCACATCACTGTTAAATTACCAAATGGTGAATCTGTTATAGTAACTCATACAGGCACTGTCCAACTTTCTGCATTTATTGTCCTAGAAAATGTTCTGTGTTCCTAGTTTTACTTTCAAACCTCATCTGCATTAGCAAATTGACTAGTTCTTTGAGATGTTGTATTTTTCAATCTTTTTATTGTTTCATCCAGGACTTGGAGCAATGGGAGGACAATTGGGATGGGTAAACAGCTTGGTAATCTTTACATTTTGCAGAAATGTGCCTCCAATCAAATATCTCTTCCTTTTCAGTTTTCAACCTTCTTGTCTCATTTTTTACAAAAATCAAGTGTATATGTTTCCCCAATCGTTTACTTCTTTGCAACGTAATAAGACTTGGAACTATGTCCAAAGCCATTTGTTGCATAATTGACTTGTACATCTCTTTGTAAGAAGGCTTCAGGTTCTTACTTATATAATGCCTGAAATAAGAGCTTGTCAGAATTCATCAATTCCTTGTACCATTTGGCCTTTTATCTAAACAGAAAAGACTTCTTTTTCTCCTTACACATGCTTGTATCTTTGACCTTGTGCACTGATATATATGGGGACTATTTTTTCACTCCTATGAATGGCCACAAATATTTTCTCATTATTGTTGATGACCACATTTGATGTGCTTGGGTCGATTTGAAGAAATTCAAATCAGAAACAACCTCACTCATTCAGTCTCTTTCTTTCATTTAGTTGAGACCCAATTTCATACTAAAATCAAAGTACTTAGAATTGACAATGTCATTGAATTTGCCATGCCTCCCTTCTTTGCTTCTCACCAACTTAGCTATGGGAAACACCACAACAAAATGTTGTAATTTAAAGAAAACACCAGCATATCTTAAATGTAGCTAGGGCCCTTAGGTTCCAAGCCAATCTCCTTATTAAATTTTGGTGAGATTGTGAATCAAATAGACTTCCTAGTCCTCTTCATAACTTCACTCCTTATGAGAGACTTTTGGGCAAGTCACCTCTTTACTGTCGTCTAAAGTTTTTTGGATGCCTTTGCTATGCTTTTGCTCTTTCTAGACATAGATCAAAATTTGATCCAAGGACAAGTCCCTGCATTTTCATTGGCTATCCTTTTGGTGTTACGGGTAATAAACTGTATGAAACATTTTCATTGGCTATCCTCTCATAATGTCTTTTTGTCTAGAGAAGTTATTTTTCATGAAATAGTTTCCCTATCATGCTTGGTATACAAATCAATCCAATAATGCCTACCCTTTATTTACTAATTCATATTTTGCAAAACATGATGTCACTTCCTCATCCACACCTATTTCCCTTAACTCATCCTATTCCTACTCATATCTCTAAATCTCCTTCTGATCCTGTAAAAAGTAATTCTGCAGATCACATTTCTAGTCCTAGTATTCCTCAACCTGTCAGGCATTCTACCACACTACACAAGGCACCTGCTTATCTCAAAGATTACCACTGCAAGTTGGCCTCAAATGCTCCCATTCTCTCTGCTGCTACTTCCATTTCATCTGGTAAGCCACATCCAATTTCATCTACTCTTTCTTATCACAACTTATGACCAATTCATAGGTCTTATAGTCTAGCCTTATCTAGTACTACTAAACTAAATCCTTTAGTCAAGCTCTGCAAGACCCTGTTTGGAAAGCAGCAATGGATACTGAAAACACAGCCTTAGAAGCTAATAAAACTTGGTTCTTGACTCCCTTACCACTTGCTAAACAGCCAATTGGCTACAAGTGGGTTTTTAAGACAAAACTCAACTCAGATGGTAATAATAGCCATAAATATTACTCAAGGTTAATCTTAATCAATGTTGACATGTACATAAATATTACTCAAAGTACAAGACAAGCTTATACGACCAATAGTTTTGATCAACAACACAAGTCTTACTACAAATCATTTATAATATATTGAGTTGTATTGTGTAATTAACATGTACATATAGCTGTCATGATATTATTAGTTAGTCCCTAATACACTTTCTTAGGTTTATTAGATAGAAATTAGTTTGTTAACAGTTGGTTATAAGTCTATGTTTTTGTATATATAGTAATGTATTTTTCATTCTATCAATAAGAAATACACATTTTCTCTCAAAATATATTCTCATATGAATCCCATAGCTTTGCATGTGCTAAAGCATAAAATTGAGGGAGGTTTCAGCTATTAGTATCCTTCCATGTTTCCCAATTTTGTTTCAGGGTGTGGCAATGAGAAGGCTGATATGAAATCCAACATAAGAGAGTGATCATTTCACTTCCAAGTGTGTAAACTTGTCCACTGCATCACGTGTGCCTCATGCTCAAACCCCCAAGGACACCACCACTTTAATAAAATTCCAACAGCTAGGATTCATTTTTGTACTTCTAGGTTCTCAAAAAACTCCGTTAATAGGACAATAGAGTTTTTTACTTGCATCAAAACTAGTGATTTAAAAGTGAGAAGAAGATACTGTGAGTTTAAACAAAGACAAGCTGTTTTCTAAAGAAGTCGGTTATTTATCAAAAAATAAAGGAGGCAAGATACAAAATATGTTTTTAGTATGATTCTTACCTTCCATTGTTTGAATTTGGGGTCCATGGTCCTGTTGTAGTCAGTGATTTTCACAGCCACGACATCATCTCCATAGAGTCCCTTGTAAACGGCACCAAACCCCCCCTTCACCAATTTTCAATTCAAAATTGGTGAAGTCTCTAACTTCATGCCATGGCAATTCAATTGGATTTGGAGCCATATCTGGTATAGACAATTGAAAAGAAAAAAAAGGCAGTGCTCCAACAGAGAGGTATTTAAATAGAAGCAGATTGGGTTTTGAAGCAGGGAATGAACCCTTTTTTTCTATGATTCAATCTGAAGTGGAATTTTAGATGTGAACTGAAGAAAACCCCAGTAAATTGGAGCGGCAAACAGAGCAATTTAGCATTAAATGTGAATTGAAGCAAACACTAGTAAATACGAGCGGCAAACACAGCAATTTAGCAATTCAAAGATCTCAAAAAACAGAGCAATCTAAGAAAGTTAGTAGAGATCCGAATTCCAGAGCAATTTACCCTAGGCAATAACAGAGCAATTTACCCTAGGTAATATCTTAGAAAGTTGCTCTCTTTATATGCCTCTCAGAAAATAATGATGGTGTTAGTAGAGATCCGAATTCCAGATCTTGGGTGTGGGTGCCTCTGCAGGTTAGAAAAGATTTTGTAGTAAGGTAATATCTTAGAAAGTTCCCCTCTTTATGCGCCTCTCAGAAAATATTGATGGTGTTAGTAGAGATTTGAATTCCAGATCTTGGGTGTGGGTGCCTTTGTAGGTCAGAAAAGATTTTGTGGAATAACATTTGGCGATGACATCATTCTTGGTGAGTTTTATGAATTATGCTAGGGACACAACTTTTGGCACAACTTTGTGCCACAACTCGCCACGTGGTGAGTTGTGATTGGTAAGGGTATGTTAGTGGGCCATGTGGAGACACACCCTTACCAATCACAACTCACCATGTGGTGAGTTGTGACACAGTTGTACCAAAAGTTGTGTCCCTAGCATCATTCGATTTTTATATAAGATCACTTCTATTAGAGGATTACTATCTTTTACTAATACAAAAACAAAAGTCTTTTCATAATTTTTATTTTGTTTGTTTCTAGTTTGGTGGTAACATGTTCCTCATATTTATATTTCCTTTTATTTATTTATTTATATTTTTATTAAACTTCCTGTTTTTTTATTTTTTGTTTTTATTTTTTATTTTTTTTAATCTGAAAACATAAACTTTATTAAACTATGAAACAGAGATTACATCTTGGATAAGAGCTTGCTCAAAAAAGCAAGGAGTCTCTCTTTAATCCAAATTGAAAAATAAAAAATGCTAGGAGTTTGTGAATTTTTCATTTGTGTGTGTTTTAGATCTTTTATTGTGTGTTTTTTTAATATTTTTTCTGTTTATATAATTTTAAATTTTGGAGCATAAATTTTATTTTTCATAAATTTATAATTTATTTAATTTATATGAAATCATTAAGATGATATCTCATTTTTTCATTGGACCAATAAAATACATTTGGCAACAAACGAATGGGGGGCTAACCATCCAAACAGTATCAATTATATGTAAAATTCAAAAATTGAAACTTTCGAATGTAAAATCTAAACACCCCCAAATTTCAAAGCTATGTTTTGCAATTTACTCATAAATGAATAGTATCATTGTAAATTTACAGTGTTATAGTAGAAAAACTGTAAATTTACATAATTATATACTGACTAATATGAGTCATTTTTAGGAAAAATTGGGTAAATTTTATAATTTATTATTATTATTATACACTCACGTGAGTGTTCCCAATAAAAAGATACATGTGTCCAAGTATAAAAACAAGCAAACATATCATCTTCCTATTGAAGGCACAACAGCATCAAACAACATAAGGCTCATTTATAAAACCCTAAACCCAAACTTTTTCAAATTCCCAAACCCAATACCGCTCAGATCCATATTCACTCAAGGTAAAAGTACTTTTTAACTCTTTTTGATTTCTTCAATTTGTCTGTTGTGCTCAACGTTATTTGGCAAAGGACTTTGAAGGTTTTCTAAATTTCTACGAGGTTTTATTTAACGTAATTGTGTGCAATTAATGTTTGTGTTGTGCTGAGATTCCTTTTTTTAATAATGTACATTCTGATCTTGAGATCTTTGAAGTGCACTGTTTTTGTATTTAGATTGCTCTGTTTTTTGAGATCTTTGAATTGCTAAATTGCTGTGTTTGCCGCTCGTATTTACTAGTGTTTGCTTCAATTCACATTTAATGCTAAATTGCTCTGTTTGTCGCTCCAAATTACTGGGGTTTTCTTCAGTTCACATCTAAAATTCCATTTTAGATTGAATCATAGAAAAAATGGGTTCATTCCCTGCTTCAAAACCCAATTTGCTTCTATTTAAATACCTCTCTGTTGGAGCACTGCCTTTTTTTTCTTTTTTTTTTTGATAATCTGTTGGAGCACTGCCATTGATTTTGTTCAATCAATCAATGCCCATTCCTATTCGGCCTTTGTTAACCTTTTCAATTGTCTATACCAGATATGGCTCCAAATCCAATTGAATTGCCATGGGATGAAGTTAGAAACTTCACCAATCTTCATTTCAAAATTGGTGACGGGGATTTTGGTGCCGTTTACAAGGACTTTTTGGAGGTGATGTTGTGGCTGTGAAAATCGCTGACTACAACCGGACCACTGACCCCAAATTCAAACAATGGGAGGTAAGAATCATACTAAAAACATATTAAGTATCTTGCCTCCTTTATTTTTTGATAAATAACCGACTTCTTTAGAAAATAGTTTGTCTTTGTCTAAACTCACAATATCTTCTTCTCACTTTTAAACCACTAGTTTTGATGCAAGTAAAAGACTCTATTGTCCTAATTACAGTTTGCTATAATTAAGAGATAACAAAAGATAACGGAGTTTTTTGAGAACCTAAAAGTAGAAAAATGAATCTTAGCCATTGGAATTTTATTAAAGTGGTGGTGTGCTTGGGGGGTTGAGCAAGAGGCACACGTGATGCAGAGGACATGTTTACACACTTGGAAGTGACAAGATCACTCTCTTATGTTGGATTTCATATCAGCCTTCTAATTGCCACACCCTGAAACAAAATTGGGAAACATGGAAGGATACTAATAGCTAAAACCTCCCTCAATTTTATGCTTTAGCACATGCAAAGCTATGGGATTCATATGAGAATATATTTTGAGAGAAAATGTGTATTTTTTTATTGATAGAATGAATAATAGATCACAATATATACAAAAACATAGACTTATAACCAAATGTTAACAAACTAATTTCTATCTAACAAACCTAAGAAAGTGCATTAGGGACTAACTAATAATATCATGACAGCTGTATGTACATGTTAATTACACAATACAACTCAATATATTATAAATGATTTGTAGTAGGACTTGTGTTGTTGATCAAAACTATTGGTCATATAAGCTTGTCCTGTACTTTTGAGTAATATTTATGTACATGTCAATATTGATAACTATTAACCTTGAGTAATATTTATGGCTATTACTACCATCTGACTTAAGAGTTTTGTCTTAAAACCCCACTTGCAGCCAATTGGCTGTTTAGCAAGTGGTAAGGGAGTCAAGAACCAAGTTTTATTAGCTTCTAAGGCTGTGATTTCAGCATCCATTGCTGCTTTCTAAACAGGATCTTGGAGAGCTTGACTAAAGGATTTAGTTTAGTAGTACTAGATAAGGCTAGACTGTAAGACCTATGAATTGGTCATAAGTTGTGATAAGAAAGAGTAGATGAAATTTGATGTGGTTTACCAGATGAAATGGAAGCAGCAGTGAAGAGAATGGGAGCATTTGAAGCCAACTTGCAGTGGTAATCTTTGAGATAAGTAGGTGCCTTGTGTAGTCTGGTAGAATGCCTGACAGGTTGAGGAATACTAGGACTAGAAATGTGATCTGTAGAATTACTTTTTACAGGATCAGATGGAGATTTAGAGATATGAGTAGCAGTAGGATCATCAATTTGGTCATGGAGTTATGGGAAATAGGTGTGGAAGAGGAAGTGACATCATGTTCTGCAGAATATGAATTAGGAAATAAAAGGTAGGCATTATTGGACTGATTTGTATACCAAGCATGATAGGGAAACTGTTTCATGAAAAATAACCTCTCTAGACAAAAAGACATTATGAGAGGTTAAATCATACAGTTTATAACCCGTAACACCAAAAGGATAGCCAATGAAAATGCAGGGACTTGTCCTTGGATCAAATTTTGATCTATGTCTAGAAAGAGCAGAAGTATAGCAAAGGCATCCAAAAAACTTTAGATGACAGTAAGGAGGAGACTTGCCCAAAAGTCTCTCATATGGAGTGAAGTTATGAAGAGGAGGACTAGGAAGTCTATTTGATTCACAATCTCACCAAAATTTAATAAGGAGATTGGCTTGGAACCTAACGGCCCTAGCTAAATTTAAGATATGCTGGTGTTTTCTTTCAATTACAGCATTTTGTTGTGGTGTTTCCCATAGCTAAGTTGGTGAGAAGCAAAGAAGGAAGGCATGGCACATTCAATGACATTGTCACTTCTAAGTACTTTGATTTTAGTATAAAATTGGGTCTCAACTAAATGAAAGAAAGAGACTGAATGAGTGAGGTTGTTTCTGATTTGAATTTCTTCGAATCGACCCAAGTGCATCAAATGTGGTCATCAACAATAATGAGAAAATATTTGTGGCCATTCATAGGAGTGAAAAAATAGTCCCCATATATATCAGTGCACGAGGTCAAAGATACATTCAAAAACATGTGTAAGGAGAAAAAGAAAGTCTTTCTGTTTAGATAAAAGGCCAGATGGTACAAGGAATTGATGAATTCTGACAAGCTGTTATTTCAGGCATTATGTAAGTAAGAACTTGAAGCCTTCTTACAGTGAGATGTACAAGCCGTTTATGCAACAAATGGCTTTGGACATAGTTCCAAGTCTTATTACATTGTAAAGAAGTAAAGGATTGGGGAAACAGACACACTTGATTTTTGTAAAAAATGAGACAAGAAGGTTGAAAACTGAAAAGGAAGAGATATTTGATTGGAGGCACATTTCTGCAAAATGTAAAGATTACCAAGCTGTTTACCCATCCCAATCGTCCTCCCATTGCTCCAAGTCCTGGATGAAACAATAAGAAGATAGAAAAATACAACATCTCAAAGAACTAGTCAATTTGCTAATGGAAATGAGGTTTGAAAGTAAAACTAGGAACACAGAACATTTTCTAGGACAATAGATGCAGAAAGTTGGGCAGTGCCTGTATGAGTTACTATAACAGATTCACCATTAGGCAATTTAACAGTGATGTGAGAAATAGATTTAATTTTAGTGAAAAAATTGATGGAATGGACCATATGATCAGTGGCTCCACTGTCAATAATCCAATCATTAGAATGTAGAGTAGAAATATCAAAAGAATATGAAGACAAAATAGAATGGTCATCAACATTGTGCTTTGGATTAAGGGAAAAACACTGACTACCTGACATGTGAGAAATGGGACTAAAAGACTTGCTACTTGATGATTACCCTGTGCCACTTCTGGTACGCACTGATTGACAAGAAAAGTTTGTTAGTTTAGCATGTTGAGAAGTTGTTGATACTGAGATTGAGTCAATGCTACTTGAGCTAAATCTTCTCCCCTAGTGTCAAATGATGAGCCTGAAGAGTTCACAATAATTGGTTTGCCACCACTGAGATTTGTCTTTGGTTCTGTAACCAGGAGGATTACCATGTATTTTCCAGCATTTGTCAACAACATGCCAAAGTAAACAACAATGTGAGCAATGAGGTCTTTCTTTCTTAGGCTTGTTAGAGTAATTCCCTTTGTTGTACTGTTGATACTGTGAATGCTGTGAGTTGAACCTTAGCCATGAGTCCTGCAGATTCAGTTCCAACATTTGACCCACTCTCAACCTTTCTTTGTTTCTTTTCTTAGGACACAAGTGAAAACACTTTATGAAGAGGTGGTGAGGGTTCTAAGAGTAATATCTGACCTCTAATAGCACCAAAAGACTCATTTAAACCCATCAGAAAAGATATGGTAATTTGGTACTCTTGATGTCCACAAGTGCAAGTATTATAGGCCTTTAACTCATCCCAAAACAGCCTCAAATTTCGTGTAATAGCCATTAACAGTCACATTATCCTGAGTAAGAGAACTTCCTTCTGTAATTCAAACATTCAAGGTCCGTTGCCTTGTGAGAATCTTCACTTCATATCAACCCACACCTCCCTAGCAGTATTGAAATACATCACACTTGAAGTGATGTCCTTCGAAATGGAGTCGAGAATCCATTAAAGGACCATTGTATTGCATTGTCTCTAGGAGTTGAATAAAGGATCTGTGGGATTTGTAGGCTGTGAAATGCTTCCATCAATGAAGCTAATCTTGTCCTTTGAAATCAATGCAAGAAGAAAGAAACTGTTCCTAGTATTGTAATTGTCCTCTGAGGAGTTGAGAGACAAGAACAGTGGCTTGGAACCTGGATTATCACCACTTTGTAAGTGATATGGATTTGAATTATCTTTGATATGAACTGTGCTTTAAGTAGCAGCCATTGTTGGAGAAGAAATTAAATCAGAGCCATTAGATGGAATAGAAGAAAACCAAGATAAAAAAAAATAAATAAATAAATTTACTGGATTGGAAGAAAGGACAAAACTTGATAGAAGAAATTTGCAAATTGAATTAAGAAATCAACAAATTTGAGGATTTGCTGTGTAAATTCAAGAGCAAATGAAGAAATTGTTAACTGATTCAAGAAAGGAATCAAAGAGAGAAAAACACGAAAAAGATAAAATAATCTCCCTCTCTCTCTCTCTCTCTCTCTCTCTCTCTCTCTCTCTCTCTCTCTCTCTCTCTCTTGTTTACTAACAATGCTTGTTCTATCGAATTTGCAAGCAGACGTACATGCCTTGAGTCAGTTGGTACACCAGAATATTATTAGACTCAGGGGGTATGGTCACAGCAAACAGGAGAAAAAGCTGTTTTTAATATATGATTTCATGCCAACCGATGTGAAAAAGGAGATTTCAGGTATGAAATTTTTCCATAATGCAATTTATTAGATACCTAAATACTCAAACTATGTATGTATAGCAAGCCAAAGTAATCTTCAAGCTAGAGATGAAACATCCATGCATGATAATCCAAAGAAAGTAAATATTAACAAGTGAGATTGAGATATTCAACAAATATGGAATAAGGCATACCTTCCATATAGATGCTCATGGCAAGATCCAACTCTCTTTATGCGCCTTTCAGAAAATATTGATGGTGTTAGTAGAGATCCGAATTCCAGATCTTGGGTGTGGGTGCCTCTGCAGGTCAGAAAAGATTTTGTGGAATAAGGTAATATCTTAGAAAGTTCCCCTCTTTATGCGCCTCTCAGAAAATATTGATGGTGTTAGTAGAGATCTGAATTCCAGATCTTGGGTGTGGGTGCCTCTGTAGGTCAGAAAAGATTTTGTGGAATAACATTTGGCGATGACATCATTCTTGGTGAGTTTTATGAATTATGCTAGGGACACAACTTTTGGCACAACTTTGTGCCACAACTCGCCACATAGTGAGTTGTGATTGGTAAGGGTATGTCAGTGGGCCATGTGGAGACACACCCTTACCAATCATAACTCACCATGTGGTGAGTTGTGACACAGTTGTACCAAAAGTTGTGTCCCTAGCATCATTCGATTTTTATATAAGATCACTTCTGTTAGAGGATTACTATCTTTTACTAATACAAAAACAAAAGTCTTTTTGTAATTTTTATTTTATTTATTTCTAGTTTGGTGGTAACATGTTCCTCATATTTATATTTCCTTTTATTTATTTATGTATTTATTTATATTTTTATTAAAACTTCTTGTTTTTTTTTTGTTTTTTGTTTTTATTTTTTTTAACCTGAAAACATAAACTTTATTAAACTATGAAACAGAGATTACATCTTGGGATAAAAGTTTGCTCAAAATAGCAAGGAGTCTCTCTTCAATTCAGATTGAAAAATAAAAAATGCTAAAAGCATGTTTAGCTAACAAGTGAGTTGGTCCATTTCCTACCCTTCTCACATGAGAAAAAATAACTTCAAGATGAAAGAATTCCATATATCATTGGGGCCACCAGAGCAGGAGGTGAAGTCTTGTCAGGCAAAGCTTGGCACATTATCAACGAATCACCCTTAATGATAAACTCAAGGATGCCTACATCTCTAGCAAAAGAAATACTTGCTTCAACAGCCTTTGCTTCAATCTCAAGAGCACCTAAAGGAGCATGAACTTTCTTGCTAAGAGCCGCTACAAGCTGTCGCTTTTCATCTCTGATAAGAACCCCCAGACCTGCATCTTACTAAGTAGCAAAAATAGCGTCATTAAAATTAACTTTGAACAATGGCAGTGGAGGAGTATGACTAGAAAAGAAATTAGAATTGGCGGCCTGTTACTCATCAATATAGTTGAAACCCCACTGGACAATAGCAGCTGCACTCTTCTTCCTCTCCTCATTATGGACTTCATTCCTGTTATTCCATAGAGCCCAAGCCACTGTCACCACCATTTCGACCACCTCTGAACTTCTCTACTTGATCATTATCACATACCACAGAATGTCAAGAAAATTATGGAACCTTAAGTCACAATTGGTATCAAGTAACTAAGAATTGAACCACACTTCTCTTGCCCGTGGACAAGATCAAAACATATGCCTCGAGGATTCAACCTCTTCTTTGCATTCCTTACAAATACCATCTTCAATTACATGTCGCTGTGATCTCTTTTGTTGGTAAAATATCCCTACAAGCTCTCCAAGCAAAATGCACTTTATAAGGGATATGGAGCTTCCAAAGAATCTTCCAAAACCTTCTCATGCTTCCATTCTAATTGTTGGAGCTGGAGCCACCTTGCATAGACCTATTCATAGCAATTTCGTAGGTGCTCCTCACAGTAAAAACACCATTACTCGTATCTGTCCAAATCAGTTTGTCATCCAGGAGACTAGAGCTGAGAGACATGCCTCTAATTACATCAGCTTCATAAGGAAGGAAAGTTTGTTTCACCAAATTCGAATGCCATTCAACAATGGCATGATCGAATGCCATTCAGCAATGGCACATGATCAATCAGATTGCACACTCTAGCATCCGTATTAAGGCCGCGCTGTGGGGAGACAATCTTATAGGTGGTAGGAGTTGGAAGTCATTTATCATGCCACACTTTAATTTTTTTTTCTCCCATTACCAACCTGCCATCGTACCCTTTGTTGCACAATGTGTTGAGCTGCCATAATACCACGCCAGGCATAAGGAGGAATACTCCCCATGGAAGCATGTACAAAACCCAACCCCCCACAAGCTTTTGGAATGCACAACTTATCCCAACTAAGCCAGGCCATCTCCCTCTCCTCATGCCTTTGATCCCACCAGAAATTCCTTCACAAACTAGTCATTTCATCACAAAAACTATATGGAATTTTAAAGTAGCTTATCGTTTAAGTCGGAACTACCAAAGCTACAACTTTAATAATAACTTCTTTACCCGCTTTTGAGAGTAATTTCTGTCCAACCAGCCAATTTCCTTGCAAGCTTCTCCTTCAAATCACTAAATGTATACTTCAAATGACGAACCAAAGAAGTTAGACCAAGATGTTTTTCATATTGTCTAATAACTTGTGCACCAAACCTTTGCTAAACCTCCTTTTGAACTTCCACCATGGTGTTTCTGCTAAAGAAAAGTGAAAATTTTGCACTATTTAATTGTTGACCCAAAACTTTTTCATACACCTTCAAAATATTCTGTAAAGACTCACACTCCTTAATAGAAGCTCAACAAAATATCAAACTATCATTTGCAAAAAATAAGTGGGACAAACTAGGACCATGACGACAAACTTTAACACCCTCAATAACCCCATCTGATGCAGCTTTCTTAATTAAAGCAGATGAACCCTCTACACAAACTAAGAACAAATAAGGGAAAAGAGGATCCCCTTGGAGAAAACCCCTAGAAGGGGTAATACATCCATGGGGTTGCTCATTTATTTGAACAACGAACGTAACAGAAGAAATGCATTGCATTATCAAATTCTTCCATATTTTATGCAAACCCAATTTTTCCATAATTTTTTTTTTCAAATAAATCCACTCAACTCTATCATATGTTTTGCTTATATCAAATTTTAAAGCCATCTCCCCCCGTTTTCCGCACTATTTTGTTTTTTATTAATATAATGCATTGTTTCGAAAGTAGCCAAAATATTATTAGTAATTAACCTTTCATGCACAAAGGCACTCTAGGTATCATTGATAATAGAGGGGAGAACTTTTTTAAGTCTATTTGCTAGAGTTTTAGAAGCCAACTTATTAAAACATTACAAAGACTAATTGGTCAATACTCAAAAACTTTCCTAAGATGAGTAACCTTTGGAATTAAAACAATATGAGTTTCATTAAACTTGGGAGGAACAACACCATGATTACGGAAGTCTAATACCGTTTTTGTGATAATTTTTGGCAGGAAATGTTGATAAAACAGTGATGGCATACCATCCGGATCTAGGACCTTCAAGGGATTCATTTGTTTCAAAGCTTTAAAAACTTAACCTGCATGAAATTTCTTGATAAGTTTTCTATACATCTCAACCAAAACTTTTGGCGGAATATCATCTAGCAATTCTTGGAAATTCGTGGGATTTGAAGAAGTAAAAAGATCAGAGTAATAGCTCAATACAATATGCTCCACTTGTTTAGCATCCTTCTGCCATACATCTTCCTCGTCAAAAAGGCCTTCAGTTGTATTTCTACGATAACGAGTTGAAGTTTTTGAATGAAAAAACTTATGGTTCGTTTGGATTGAGGCGGAGGAAAGGGAAATAGAATAGAGTAGAGTATATTTAGCTCAAAATTAGCTTATTTTTAGCCAACTCCACTCTACTCTTCTTTACTCCCCCACCTTCCCCCTCCATCCAAACGGGCATTTAGTGTTGCGGTCACCTTCCTTAAGATAAGTATTTCTAGACCGTTGCTTCCACATAGCCTCTTCCTTATCCAACCAACTATTTAATTCCTTTCGAATCACACGAGATTCTTCAATAATGTGTGGGGATGCAGGTTGCTCTTTAGACATTTGTAGCTAATGTTGCAAATTATCGATCTTCTTTCCCACATGCCCAAAGACAAATTTAGTCCAACTATTCAGCTGAGATTCACAAACGTCCATACAGCTTAGAAAAGGAAATCAGAATTAGCACGTAAACCCTCATCCCACGCTGCATTAATTACTCTTCTTCAAACTAGTTTGGAGAGAAACTCTTCAAGCTTATCATATCTCTTTTTTGGGTGTGAATTTTGAAAATCTAACTGTTGAATTTCATGTTTCTTATGTTTTTAACATGCATATTAAATTTCGTTCAAATCAGATATTGTTTACTATTCAGTCAATAAACTTATTTTTATACACAATTTTAGATCACAAAAAACTTGAAATTTAAACATTTGTTTGATGTTGTAATAATTGATTTTTTTTTTTTGAGAATCCAGACCCGAAGGTTAGCTTTATTGAAAAGAAAAGAAACAAAACTACATAGAGTCACGAGACACAAGGGGAGCTATGACATTAAAAATCAATTGCTTTGATGTCATAGCAATTGTTTTTTGATCTTTTTAAAATTTAAAATTTTGCATGTATGAAGGATATAATAAGAACATGCAATTTAATAGTTAGATTTTCAAAATTCACACTTAACATAAAAACTAGCCTCTAAGCACGCGCTCACGCGCGTGCTCAGAGGCTCTTCTATTTTTTTTTTTTTGGCAAATGTTAATAATTTGCATCTATTATAATTTGGAATTACTATATTTTTCATTTATAAATTTACCTGGGGGTGCGATAAGTGTTATGCGTATATTCGATCATATTATGCATTTCAAAACTACTGACATAGCCATGGTAATGTGTGCTTATATAATTTGCATCTATTACAATTTCAGGTTATTACATTTTTCAATCACAAAAAAACTTAAGGGGGTGTGAAAAATTATTTCACCTGCAAATGCATAATACTCATCACACCCCTAGTTTTTTTTGTGATTGGAAAATGTAATAACCGGAAATTGTAATAGATGCAAATTATATAAGCACACACTACCATGGCTATATCAGTAGTTTTGAAATGCATAATATGATCGAATATATGCATAATACTCATCGCATCCCCAGGTAAATTTGTAAATGAAAAATGTAGTAATCCCAAATTATAATAGATGCAAATTATTAACATTTACCCAAAAAAATAAAATAAATAAAAGAGCCTCTGAGCACGCGCGTGCTTAGAGGCCAGTATTCCGTATTTATCACCCATTTTTTTGCAATTCTGTTAATGTAGTAATCAACATTTTAATGATTGGGAGATGATGCTAAAAGTGTTAACCTTTAGGGGGAGAAAAAAAAAAGATACTAAACTATAGGGTGAAGAACAAAAAAAAAAAGGTGAAGCTAGTTTAGAGTTAAGGATCCTTGTATCCCATTCTTTTCTACAGGAGTAAAAAAAAAAAAAAAAAAAAAAAGGTCTATGGTCTAGTGGTTAAATAATAGAGTTAAAAAAAAAAAGGTGAGAATGTGGATGAAAAATTTGCCATGGTTTAAAATCATGAGACACAATACTTAAAATTGTTGTGGGAATATCCATTACAAAAAATTGTTGTGCGAATGTCCATTACATAAAGCATTTTCAATCCATTCATATGGATATGACTTTAAGCATTTGATACATTATATGAACTTACATTAAGAGGATGGGGCACATTAAAGAGAAAGAGAGAAAGGGTAATAGATTTCATCGAAAGCAGGAAGCCTGTAACCATATATTTCATATTTACGCAATTTTCTAAACTTTCCTTGCCCTTCTTTTTTCCCCTAATCCCCTTCCTAATCTCATATTCCTCCTAAAATGGTGATAGAAACAAATACCAATGCCTTGGTGCAAATTAAATTGACTTATGAATTCCGAACAATTAGTTTTTCTTGCGATCATCATTTGGGGCAGACCTCCCAGCTCCTAAGAAAGATAAAAAGAAAGGGAAAAAAAAAAATAGAGAATTCATAGAAATCAAGGCATTACCTAAAAATGTCAATTAGATTTCATGGAAAAGTAAAAAGTAAAATAATAAGTTAAAAGAGTGCTAAAAAAAAAAAAAAGATTCGTGAAAAGTAAGTCTTCAACCATGAAATTTCTAAAGCATCAACGTGTAGTAAAAAAAGTTTATGGTTCCTTAGCATCCAAAGAAACAATTTTTCTTTAATTGAACAATGACCAAAAGAGAGAGTGTTTATTTACTCAATTGGGATCCAATGAAAATTGTAATGCTCACAAATGCCTCTCCCTTGGGCTTGTTCATATAGATTTACTGCATCATTGAAAATCCATTCTAAATCGAATTGTATATGAACAACAACTAGTTTTCATTTTCATGTGTATTGCATCGTCCTCTGAAGAAGGGGATCTCAATTAAATAAGAATTACCAATATGCCAAAGCATGGACATATATTGTAATTGTTCAATTAAAGAAAAAGTGTAAGGCTTATTTAACTATAGGGTGAAGAACAAAAAAGATACTAAACTTATACGAAATTTTTATCATATGTCATTGTCAGTGTCAAAATTTTTGGGAACCTACTTTAATAAATTGTAAACACTTCATCATTGCCAGTGTCAAAATTTTTGGGAACCTACTTTAACAAATTGTAAACACTTCAATTTTCATTTTCAAAAACAAAGGGAAAAACAAGAAAAAACCAAAATGTATTGTTAGCAATATTCATTTAAATGCTACTCACTTTGATTTGGCTAGCAATATTCTTTAAGCGGTTCAATATTGAAAGTTGAGGGTGGTGCATCTAGGAAGACTCTGCTTGTCTGCCATGGCTACTGAAGTCACGTTGTAGTGGTCGGTCTTTGGGGTTGGTTTGTAGTTGTTGCCTTGTTGGGAAGGAGATGGAGTGGAGGAAGAAGAAGAGTGAGGAGGCAGTTTTGGTGTGTAGTATGTGCATAGGAAACGGTTGAACTGTATGTGGGTTAGTGGGAGGTTTAGATTTTTGGGATTTGTATACGTGTTTATCCCTGTTGGTTTTTGTGTTTATTTATTTATTTATTTTTAATTTGCACAAAAGATGAGAATGTTATTTTTTTAAGAATTAAAAAAAAAAAAGTGGATGGATGGGGATTTTTTTATTTTTTTTATAGTTAAACCTATTTAATTGATGTGATAATTCATAATCTATTTTTTATTTAAAAAAACAAACAATAAACGTATTGTTGCTTTGAAGAAGTGGATTAGTGGCAGTGTTCCTATTTTGTATGCAATGTTTTAGTGTAAGTTAAACATGTATTTTTATCGGACTATCCTTCAGTTTTGTCACTACTTGATCCTAGGGGTGTAAGGGTATTTTGGAACAAAATAAAATTCGGTCCAAACAGGGGCAGCTTTTTAAATAGTAGTATAGATATATGATAAGTTTGGAGAGAAACATTGTTCGGTTCAACTTCATAATGAAATGGTTCAGTTTTTTTGAAAATTGGGTTGGACCAAAATAAATGGGACTGGATTAAAAGGTTTGGGTATTGGTTGATGTGGGTATCTGCTAGAAGTGTTATTGGCAACATTGAGGTTAGCGGAAATTAGATTAGATCTATTTTAGAGGATTGAGATTCTGTGCAATACCTAGGGTATTGCACGATGTGCAATTGCTTTAATCCTAGCCATTCAATTGATCTAATGCTCAAGAATTAGACAGCTCAATTGACACGTCAGCGATCCGTGTGAGCTCTCATTTTTCTTAGCTCTTTCAATTTCTCCTCTCTCTTCTTCACGCTTACCCCTATTCAAAAATTTCAGAAACTCTCTCTGACTCTCTCTCTTGCGACCGAACATGCCTCAAAATCTCTCTCTTTCTCATGCCTAAAAAAAAAAAAAAAAAGCCACCAGTGATGCTTCGGTTACCTCTCCACTGAAGAATGAATGTGAACCAACAGTGTTTCAGCTACCCACCCAAATGTGATTAGATCTGGTAATCAAATTTATGATTTTTTTTTCTTTGTGTGATTTCTTTGCCAAAGATCATCCCTTTGTTTCATTTATATCACTAAAAATTATCTATTTCTTTCATTGCTCTTTTTATTTTTAAATCTAATTCATTTATTGTTGAATGTTTTTGAGATTTTTATAATGGGTATGAAGCCCAGTACCAGTAGAGTGTGCGTGTAAATGGCCAAGGACTGGCTGGTGGAGATTTTATTAGGTTGTGTCCTCTGATGCCGATGCTAGCATTTGTATATGCATATAACAAATTTCTATTATGTTACTTGTGAGTGTGTGTGTGTGTGTGTGTGTGTGTGTTCTATTCTTACCCTAAAAAAATGAGGAGAAAATTTATATTTGTGTATCAGCTTTGATCTTAAGCGTGTATAATATTGTAAATTTCAACTTCTGTAGGGCATGCCAAAGAACATTGTTATTGGCTCTCATGTTTGGGTAGGAGATCCAGAATTAGTTTGGATTGATGGACAAATAATAAATGTAAATGGAGATCCAGAAATATTCTGTTTAATTATTTCCTTTTCAGTGATAGTTTTATCAGCTACTAACAACATTTGATGGTTGTTCTAACACACTTGGACACACAAAAAAAGCTTTCAATCTATGTGGTACTTGTAACGTGGTTGACGGAATCTTGGGTCCTTCTTTTAGAGGTTTTTGTAGAATTGTGATTACATTTAAATATGCTCTATGATGGACCTAAATTCTGCCATGGCTATAGGTGCATTTTTCATTGTGTTGTCTGCTGATTTGATGGCTGCATTTTTTGAAGCATATTAGATGCGTGGATAAATTTTATATAGGATTTCCATTTAGAGTCACAGTATGGTAATATGCTCTATGATGGGCCTAAATTCTGCCATGGCTATAAAGAGGGATATGTTGATATGGAAGAGCTGTATTTGTGGCACTGTTTTGATTGACTCCTACCTCTAGAAGTATTGGCGCTCAAGAATCATACAATCAATCTTTTTCATTTGGCTTTGTTCCATTTGATGCGAAATACATTGTTTTGAGATGTGATCTGTGTGTGTGTGTGTGGGTCATGTGCTTTGAGTTTGTGGCCTTTCATGTGTTGTACTTTTTACATGATGAATAATTGTATTCATTACTTATCCCACCCACCCCCACAATATATATATATATATATATATATATGTGTGTGTGTGTGTGTGTGTGTGTGTGTGTGTGTGTGTGTGTGCATACTGCTTGCCTTTATCCTTCTATACTTTCCTTGCATTATTTTTATTCTTCTCTCTACATTATGCCTATGTGTTTAGCATTGCTTAGTTTCCAGCTTATTCGGCTAGGTACAACTTTCTAAATTTTCACTTTTTTTAGTTACAACTTAGTTCTTACCCAGCTTATATTTTAAGCCAATAAATTAAGCCATCCATGTGTTCATTTGTTATCTTAGTTTTTTCTTAAGGTTTTTTTTTTTTTTTTTTTTTTTTTTTTTTTTTCATGTAGATACTATTCATTGGATCACATTCCATATTGATATGATTTAGAAGCATGAAAGGCCATTGGTTTAAAGCTACGTGTATCTCTATTGGATCTAGCTGACTTTTATTTTTTGCTTGGGGAGGTGTACGTGCAAAAGAAGACTAAAAAAAATTTGGAAACCAACTTTGGTATATTAACTACTGTTGAAATGAAGATACAAGTCCAGAGTACAAAACGCAAAAAGAAGACTGAGTGAGACTGAAGAAGAAACGAGGTTGTTTTGTGTAAATGAGGACCTGATAACACTTAGGTGATGTTTGGTTTAGGTGTTTTCATCACTCAATACTCAGTTTTCATCACTCAATACTCAGTTTCCATCACTCAATTGCAAGATGTTTTGTTTGGATGAGTTTTGAGTTATGATTTTCATCACTCAATTCTCTGATTTTTGAGTGATGAGTCATGAAAACTGAAAACACATTTTATCTGTTTTTAGTTTTCATAACTAATACTCAATGTCATTTTTGTAATTAAACACACATAGAGGACCCCATAGCCACACTTTTTGACCGTTTGACTTTTTTTTTTCTTTCTTTCTTCTCCTGGGTTCGGTCTTCACTTTTTTTTTTTCAGGTTTTTTTTTTTCTTTTTTTTTCCTGGGTTCAATCTTCAGCTCTTCTTCCTTCTCTCTCTGTTTTTTTTTTTCATCCAGTTCGTCTTCTTCGTTCTTTTTTTTTTTTTTTTTTTTTTTCCCCTTTTCTTCTGATCTAGTTCGTCTTCTTCCTATTTTTTTTTTCCTTTCTTCTTTCACTCGTCTTCTTTGTTCTTTGTTCTTTTTTGTTTTTTGTTTTTTGTTTTTTTTTTTGTTTTTTTGTTTTTTTTTCTGATCTAGTTCGTCTTCTTCCTCTTTTTTTTTTTTCACTAGTTCGGGTGATCTGGGTACTGGGAAAAAGAAAAAAAAAAAACTGTAGCAATGCAGATATGGGACCCACAAATAGTGTGAAAATATTGAGTGATGGTAACTGAGTGATGATGTTGTTTGGGTGTGATATTTTAGAGTGATAAGTGATAAGTGATGGGTGATGAGTGATGAATGATGAGTGATGAAAATTGAGTGATGAGTGACCATTTTTTTAAACCAAACAAGGCCTTAGTGACACAACTGTGTTTTGCAATCTCTTTTGTAATTGTTTCAGTGAAATGCTTAGACAGATTAGTTCTAATTTCTGTTATGAATCAAGTCCACGTGTTAGCTTGTAATTAGTGATTAGATTAAAATAGTTTTCCCGCTTAATCAAGGAAGTTAGTTAGTTTTGCTTATTTCTTTTCCAGATTTTGTATAAAAGGGATTAGATTTTTTGTATCTATTCTCAATTGCATGTAATCACTTGTACTCGTCAATAAGAAAACTAATTTCTATTTAGCTTTCTTCATCTTTAAAAGCTTTGAGTTTTTATAACTCCTGAATAAGCAGTGTTATAGCAAATTCAATTTGTAAAAGAGGCTCTACCTCTCTCTTTGGGCTGTGGTTAATAAAATTACAGAGGTGCTATGGTTCGATTCTTTGATATATGAGTTGCAGTATTCATATTTGTGAGATTTCTTCAGTAGTGCTATAGCTTTTGTAGCTTTTGCATTTGGTTAGAATTTGTGAGATTTCTTTGGTAGTGCTGTAGCTTTTGTAGCTTTTGCGTTTGGTTAGAATTTGCTTTGTAAATCTCTTTGATACATGTGGCTGGAGCCTGGCATGAGATACCATAGAAGATGCAGTGCTTAATAATGAGAGAGATGCCACTAATCATGTAAAAAATAGCATTCAAGTGAAGAGTAAAGTTAGGATCATGTGGACATTAATATAATTTGTGTTTTTATGTCATTCTCAATTTTATTATTTGTTGCAAGCAAATTCATACACAAACAACTCCATTTAGAAGGATAAATATTTTGGAATACATTTAAGGCCTAAAAACTAGAAACAGAACTCCTTCTCTAAATGCTATTCGCAAAACAGAGTTGTATACACTATCCATTACATATATTCATCAAAATTAAGCCATCAACTGATTCTTGCATTCCCCAGAACCAAAATTGCATTTGGAATTAGCCAATTGAAAAAGAAGTTCTTAACTACGGAGGTATTCCATTGTGATGGTTTGTATTAAACTACACAAAGACCTCCCTGACTGTTGTTCCAAGGGGTCAAAAATCTAATCTCTCCTTGATGGCATGGTAAACTTGAGAGATTTCCTGCACTCTGTTCCTTGCCTCAATTCACATCTCTTCTGTGAGCAGAAAGTTAATGGAATCAGCCAATTTGGAGAGTAGCCTAGAACATTTCTCAACTTGATGAATCTCCCTGAAAACTGCAAATCTTGCATATAAAATTGCTTAAGCATTAAGCTTCAAAGTTTCTAACAGTTATTTACGTTTTTCACAAACAATTTTTGTGCATTTCCAAAAAAATTTAAAATTAAACAAAATAAGGAACTACTACCAATCCCAAACCACAATACAAAAGGGAATATATTAAACCCAAACCAGGTAACGGGTGAATCCTAGAAAACCAAACAAAATTGTTAAATTCATGTGTTTCTAAGCTTCCCTACGTTGTTTTCTATAATCTTAAACTCAAACCAAATTGTTAAATTCCAATGAAGTTGAATTTTTGTAAAGAAATCAAGCAAAAAAATTCCAATGACACTTCTTTGAAGTGGATGACCTTTGGCAAAGAAATCAAGGATAGGGGAAAAAAGCACATAACAAATGAACACATGAATGGATTAATTTATTGGCTTAAAATATAAGCTGGGTAAAAACTAAGTTGTAACTAAAAAAAAGTGAAAATTTAAACTGTTGTACCTAGCCGAATAAGCTGGAAACTAAGCAATGCTAAACACATAGGCATAATGTAGAGAGAAGAATAAAAATAATGCAGGGGAAGTATAGAAGGATAAAGGCAAGTAGTATGCACACACACACACACACACACACACACACATATATATATTTTGTGGGGGTGGGTGGGATAAGTAATGAATACAATTATTCATCATGTAAAAAGTACAGCACATGAAAGGCCACAAACAAATTCACAAACTCAAAGCACATGGCCCACACACACACACACACAGATCACATCTCAGAACAATGTATTTCGCATCAAATGGAACAAAGCCAGATGAAAAAGATTGATTGTATGATTCTCGAGCACCAATACTTCTAGAGGTAGGAGTCAATCAAAACAGTGCCACAAATAATGCTCTTCCATATCAGCATATCCCTCTTTATAGCCATGGCAGAATTTAGGCCCATCATAGAGCATATTACCATACTGTGACTCTAAATGGAAATCCTATATAAAATTTATCCACGCATCTAATTTGCTTCAAAAAATGCAGCCACTGAATCAGCAGACAACACAATGAAAAATGCACCTGTTGCCATGGCAGAATTTAGGTCCATCATAGAGCATTTTTAAATGTAATCACAATTCTGCAAAAACCTCTAAGAAGGACCCAAAATTCTGTCAGCCACATTTCAAGTACCACATATATTGAAAGTTGTTTTGTGCGTCCAAGTGTGTTAGAACAACCATCAAATGTTGACAGTAGCTGATAAAACTATTACTGAAAAGGAAATAATTAAACAGAATATTTCTGGATCTCCATTTACATTTATTATTTGTCCATCAATCCAAACTAATTCTGGATCTCCAACTTAAACGTGAGAGCCAATAACAATGTTCTTTGGCATGCCCTGCAGAAGTTGAAATTTACAATATTATACACGCTTAAGATCAAAGCTGATACACAAATATAAATTTTCTCATCATTTTTTTAGGGTAAGAATAGAAAACACACACACACACACACACACACACACACACACACACACACACACACACACACACACACACACACACACACACTCACATGTAACATAACAGAAATTTGTTATATGCATATACAAATGCTAGCATCGGCATCAGAGGACACAACCTAACAAAATCTCCACCAGCCAGTCCTTGGCCATTGACGCACACGCACGCTCCACTGGTACTGGGCTTCATACCCATTATAAAAATCTCAAAAACATTCAACAATAAATGAATTAGATTTAAAAATAAAAAGAGCAACGAAAGAACTAGATAATTTTTAGTGATATAAATGAAACAAAGGGATGATCTTTGGCAAAGAAATCACACAAAGAAAAAAAAAAAAATTTGATTAACAGATCTAATCACATTTGGGTGGGTAGCTGAAACACTGTTGGTTCACATTCATTCTTCAGTGGAGAGGTAACCGGAGCATCACTGGTTGCTTTTTTTTTTTTTTTAGGCATGAGAGAGAGATTTTGAGGCATGTTCGGCTGCAAGAGAGAGAGTCAGAGAGAGTTTCTGAAATTTTTGATGTCTAGCGGGATTGAGATCCTGTGCAATACCTAGGATATTGCACGGTGTGCAATTGCTTTAATCCTAGCCATTCAATTGATCTAATGCTCAAGAATTAGACAGCTCAATTGACACGTCAGCGATCCGTGTGAGCTCTCATTTATATCACTATATTTCTGAAATCTCTCTCTCATGCCTAAAAAAAAAAAAAAAGCAACCAGTGATGCTCCGGTTACCTCTCCAGTGAAGAATGAATGTGAACCAACAGTGTTTCAGCTACCCACCCAAATGTGATTAGATCTGTTAATCAAATTTATTATTTTTTTTTCTTTGTGTGATTTCTTTGCCAAAGATCATCCCTTTGTTTCATTTATATCACTAAAAATTATCTAGTTCTTTCGTTGCTCTTTTTATTTTTAAATCTAATTCATTTATTGTTGAATGTTTTTGAGATTTTTATAATGGGTATGAAGCCCAGTACCAGTGGAGCGTGCGTGTGCGTCAATGGCCAAGGACTGGCTGGTGGAGATTTTGTTAGGTTGTGTCCTCTGATGCCGATGCTAGCATTTGTATATGCATATAACAAATTTCTGTTATGTTACTTGTGAGTGTGTGTGTGTGTGTGTGTGTGTTCTATTCTTACCCTAAAAAAATGATGAGAAAATTTATATTTGTGTATCAGCTTTGATCTTAAGCGTGTATAATATTGTAAATTTCAACTTCTATCGGGCATGCCAAAGAACATTGTTATTGGCTCTCACATTTGGGTTGGAGATCCAGAATTAGTTTGGATTGATGGACAAATAATAAATGTAAATGGAGATCCAGAAATATTCTGTTTAATTATTTCCTTTTCAGTGATAGTTTTATCAGCTACTAACAACATTTGATGGTTGTTCTAACACACTTGGACACACAAAACAGCTTTCAATCTATGTGGTACTTGAAACGTGATTGACAGAATCTTGGGTCCTTCTTAGAGGTTTTTGTAGAATTGTGATTACATTTAAATATGCTCTATGGTAGACCTAAATTCTGCCATGGCTATAGGTGCATTTTTCATTGTGTTGTCTGCTGATTCGGTGGCTGCATTTTTTGAAGCATATTAGATGCGTGGATAAATTTTATATAGGATTTCCATTTAGAGTCACAGTATGGTAATATGCTCTATGATGGGCCTAAATTCTGCCATGGCTATAAAGAGGGATATGCTGATATGGAAGAGCTGTATTTGTGGCACTGTTTTGATTGACTCCTACCTCTAGAAGTATTGGTGCTCGAGAATCATACAATCAATCTTTTTCATCTGGCTTTGTTCCATTTGATGCGAAATACATTGTTCTAAGATGTGATCTGTATGTGTGTGTGTGGGTCATGTGCTTTGAGTTTGTGAATTTGTTTGTGGCCTTTCATGTGCTGTACTTTTTACATGATGAATAATTGTATTCATTACTTATCCCACCCACCCCCACAAAATATATATATGTGTGTGTGTGTGTGTGTGTGTGTGTGTGTGTGTGTGTGTGTGTGTGTGTGTGTGTGTGCATACTACTTGCCTTTATCCTTCTATACTCCCCCTGCATTATTTTTATTCTTCTCTCTACATTATGCCTATGTGTTTAGCATTGCTTAGTTTCCAGCTTATTCGACTAGGTACAACTATTTAAATTTGCACTTTTTTTTAGTTACAACTTAGTTTTTACCCAGCTTATATTTTAAGCCAATAAATTAATCCATCCATGTGTTCATTTGTTATGTGCTTTTTTCCCCTATCCTTGATTTCTTTGCCAAAGGTCATCCACTTCAAAGAAGTTTCATTGGAGTTTTTTTGCTTGATTTCTTTACAAAATTCAACTTCATTGGGATTTAACAATTTGGTTTGAGTTTAAGATTATAGAAAACAACGTAGGGAAGCTTAGAAACACATGAATTTAACAATTTTGTTTGGTTTTCTAGGATTCACCCGTTACCTGGTTTGGGTTTAATATAATCCCTTTTGTATTGTGGTTTGGGATTGGTAGTAGTTCCTTATTTTGTTTAATTTTAAATTTTTTTGGAAATGCACAAAAATTGTTTGTGAAAAACGTAAATAATTGTTAGAAACTTTGGAGCTTAATGCTTAAGCCATTTTATATGCAATATTTGCAGTTTTCAGGGAGATTCATCAAGTTGATAAATGTTCTAGGCTACTCTCCAAATTGGCTGATTCCATTAACTTTCTGCTCACAGAAGAGATGTGAATTGAGGCAAGGAACAGAGTACAGGAAATCTCTCAAGTTTACCATGCCAACAAGGAGGGATTAGATTTTTGAACCCTTGGAACGACAGTCAGGGAGGTCTTTGTGTTGTTTAACACAAACCATCACAATGGAATACCTCTGTGGTTAAGACCTTTTTTTTTTCAATTGGCTAATTCCAAATGCAATTTTGGTTCTGGGGATTGCAAGAATCAGTTGATGGCTTTATTTTGATGAATATATATAATGTATAGTGTATACAACTCTGTTTTGCGAATAGCATGTAAAGAAGGAGTTCTGTTACTAGTTTTTAGGCCTTAAATGTATTCCAAAATATTTATCCTTCTAAATGGAGTTGTTCTTTGTGTATGAATTTTCTTGCAACAAATAATAAAATTTAGAATGACATAAAAACACAAATTATATTAATGTCCACATGATCCTGACTTTACTCTTCACTTGAATGCTATTTTTTACATGATTAGTGTCATCTCTCTCATTATTAAGCACTGCATCTTCTATGGTATCTCATGCCAGGTTCCTGCCACATGTATCAAAGAGATCTACGAAGCAAATTCTAGCCAAATGCAAAAGCTACAAAAGCTACAACACTATTGAAGAAATCTCACAAATATGAATACTGCAACTCATATATCAAAGAATCAAACCATAGCACCTCTGTAATTTTATTAACCACAGCCCAAAGAGAGAGGTAGAGCCTCTTTTAAAAATTGAATTTGCTATAACACTACTTATTCAGGAGTTATAAAAACTCAAAGCTTTTAAAGATGAAGAAAACTAAATAGAAATTAGTTTTCTTATTGATGAGTACAAGTGATTACATGCAATTGAGAATAGATACAAAAAATCTAATCCCTTTTATACAAAATCTGGAATAGAAAGAAGCAAAACTAACTAGCTTCCTTGTTTAAGAGGGAAAACTATCTTAATCTAACCACTAATTACAAGCTAACACGAGGACTTGATTCATAACAGAAATTAGAACTAATCTGTCTAAGCATTTCACTGAAACAATTACAAAAGAGTTTGCAAAACACAGTTGTGTCACTAAGTGTTATCAGGTCATCATTTACACAAAAAGACCTCGTTTCTTTTTTAGTCTCTCTCAGTCTTCTTTTTGCGTTTTGTACTCTAGACTTGTATCTTCATTTCAATAGTAGTTATTATGCCAAAGCTGGTTTCCAAATTTTTTTTAGTCTTCTTTTGCATGTACACCTCTCCAAGCAAAAAATAAAAGTCGGCTAGATCCAATAGAGATACACGTAGCTTTAAATTAATGGCCTTTCATGCTTCCAAATCATATCAGTATGGAATGTGATCCAATGAACAGTGTCTACATGAAAAAAAAAAAAAGTTAAGAAAAAACTAAGATAACAAATGAACACATGGATGGCTTAATTTATTGGCTTAAAATATAAGCTAGGTAAGAACTAAGTTGTAACTAAAAAAAAGTGAAAATTTAGAAAGTTGTACCTAGCCGAATAAGCTGGAAACTAAGCAATGCTAAACACATAGGCATAATGTAGAGAGAAGAATAAAAATAATGCAAGGGAAGTATAGAAGGATAAAGGCAAGCAGTATGCACACACACACACACACACACACACACACACACACACACACACACACACACACACACACACATTTTGTGGGGGTGGGTGGGATAAGTAATGAATACAATTATTCATCATGTAAAAAGTACAACACATGAAAGGCCACAAACTCAAAGCACATGACCCACACACACACACACAGATCACATCTTAGAACAATGTATTTCGCATCAAACGGAACATAGCCAGATGAAAAAGATTGATTGTATGATTCTCGAGCACCAATACTTCTAGAGGTAGGATTCAATCAAAACAGTGCCACAAATACATCTCTTCCATATCAGCATATCACTCTTTATAGCCATGGCAGAATTTAGGCCCATCATAGAGCATATTACCATACTGTGACTCTAAATGGAAATCCTATATAAAATTTATCCACGCATCTAATATGCTTCAAAAAATGCAGCCACCGAATCAGCAGACAACATAATGAAAAATGCACCTATAGCGATGGCAGAATTTAGGTCCATCATAGAGCTTATTTAAATGTAATCACAATTCTGCAAAAACCTCTAAGAAGGACCCAAGATTCTGTCAACCACGTTTCAAGTACCACATAGATTGAAAGCTGTTTTGTGTGTCCAAGTGTGTTAGAACAACCATCAAATGTTGTTAGTAGCTGATAAAACTATCACTGAAAAGGAAATAATTAAACATAATATTTTTGGATCTCCATTTACATTTATTATTTGTCCATCAATCCAAACTAATTCTGGATCTCCAACCCAAACGTGAGAGCCAATAACAATGTTCTTTGGCATGCTCTGCAGAAGTTGAAATTTACAATATTATACACGCTTAAGATCAAAGCTGATACACAAATATAAATTTTCTCCTCATTTTTTTAGGGTAAGAATAGAACACACACAGACACACACTCACAAGTAACATAATCGAAATTTGTTATATGCATATACAAATGCTAGCATCGGCATCAGAGGACACAACCTAACAAAATCTCCACCAGCCAGTCCTTGGCCATTGACACGCACACTCTACTAGTACTGGGCTACATACCCATTATAAAAATCTCAAAAACATTCAACAATAAATGAATTAGATTTAAAAATAAAAAGAGCAATGAAAGAAATAGATAATTTTAGTGATATAAATGAAACAAAGGGATGATCTTTGGCAAAGAAATCACACAAAGAAAAAAAAAAAATTATAAATTTGATTACCAGATCTAATCACATTTGGGTGGGTAGCTGAAACACTGTTGGTTCACATTCATTCTTCAGTGGAGAGGTAACCGAAGCATCACTGGTGGCTTTTTTTTTTTTTTTAGGCATGAGAGAGAGAGATTTTGAGGCATGTTCGGCTGCAAGAGTGGGAGTTTCTGAAATTTTTGAATAGGGGTAAGCGTGAAAAAGAGAGAGAGGAGAAATTGAAAGAGCTGAGAAAAATGAGGGCTCACACGGATCGCTGACGTGTCAATTGAGCTGTCTAATTCTTGAGCATTAGATCAATTGAATGGCTAGGATTAAAGCAATTGCACACTGTGCAATACCCTAGGTATTGCACAGGATCTCAATCCATGTGTAGCGTGGGTAGCGTGGCGTATTGAGTTTTGTCACTTTTATGGGCCGTGCTCCGTGGGTCTTTCCATTGGTCCGCCAGTTGAACATAAGTTCTTAAATATTTTAACTAAGACTCGGGCCAAGGCTTCCAAGCCGACTTTATTTATTTATTTTTTATTATCTGTTTTTGAGAACAACTTCCTAATCCGATAACACATGGGAGTAAGAGTAGGAGTAGGAGTAGGAGTAGGAGTCATCCTACTACAAATACAGAACCCAATAGCTGTTTTCGTGGCAACACTTTCTCTTGTTTTCTTTTCAAAAGGAGAAGAAATTTTGTTGATTCTGCAAAAAGAGAAAGAGAAGACAAACAGTGATACCACTTCTTCGCACTATATATAAAGCCATAGAGAAACTTAAGAATGTCAAACTACCTCCCGGAAGACGTGATTGTTGAAATTCTTTTACAATTACCTGCAAAGTCAGTTCTAAAGTTCAGGTGTGTATGCAAGACGTGGTGGTCTATGATATCAAGTCGTCACTTCGTAACTCGTTACCTGGCTCGCAGCAACCAACACCGACCATCTTACCTTCTCTTTCGTCATTATGATCATAAGGAACGTTTTACTCTGCACCCTTCTGATGATGCATTCCCTTGTAGCAACCCAGCCATATATCCTCTTCCCCTTTTAAAAGGGGATGAACTACAAGAAAAAAGAAGTTTCTTTGAATACCCTTCAAATTTCACTGAATTGCATAGCCCAAACAAGCATAAATATACCTTTCCCTCATACTTCAACATTGTCGGTTCAATTAATGGATTGATTTGTCTCGCCAATAATTATACCATTGATGGTGCCTATTATCTCTGGAACCCTTCTATTAATAGATCGGTCTTACTTCCGTATCCAAACATTAGGCAAAAGTCTCATGGTCAATAGACGTTTTCTCTTGGGTTTGGATATCACGCTCCAACTATTGATTACAAATTGGTCAAATTTGTGTACTTTGATGATATTATTCCACCTGTGGTTGAAATCTATACCCTTCACACTGATGTGTTGCGCTTTGTTATCGGCCCTGACCCTCAATACATTGTTGGGAATACATCAGTATTTGTGAATGGGGCACTCCACTGGGTAGCCCGCACCCCAGACAAGTCAATATTTTTTCAAAATTTGATTTTGTCATTTGATTTGGGGGATGAGGTTTTTCATGAAGTTCTTCTACCTAAGATTTTAGAGGAAAGCTGTCCAAGTAAGAAATTGGCTATTGCAGCACTTGATGGATTACTTGCTATGCACGGAGGCCAATTAGAGTATTCTGGCGACCGTGGATGGGTGGTGAAAGAGTATTCTGTGTGGGTGATGAAAGAGTATGGTGTTGTGGAATCTTGGACTAAACTATATACTATTGATATTGGTGAAAGATTCAGAAGGGTGGTAGGTTTAAAAAAAAATGGCGACGTTCTAGTGGCTACGCGCGAGTCTTGGGGAGACTCACTTTTGTACGAACCAATTAGTCATAGAACTTGGGAACTTTACCTTTATGGCCTTTCAGAATCTTTCTATTTGGATAATTATGTAGAAAGCCTGGAACTATTGGATGCAACAAATAGTGCAGAAATTAAGCCTGGAACTATGGGATGCAATAGATAGAGTTTAATAACAAGGACAACGAGGAAGGCAAGATATACTATACCAATTTACGTTAGTTGTTTTGGCATTGACCCAAGTTTCAGTGTTAGCCGCGCCCTTCGACAATGTTGCTGTGACTAATTTGTTTCTTTTTTGTTTGTTTTTTTTTTTTTTGTGTGGTTATTGTAGACTCTTTTTCGTAAATTCTAATTAAGAGATATTCAGATTTTTTTTTTTTTTTGAGAAGAAAAGCTATTTAGATTAACTTGTTTGTTTTCCAAATAATTTTTTTAGAACCTTACAATGATTTTTTTTATATCTCTATCACTTTCCATTTTGATTGGAAGAAAGATAAACATTTGCTTTATTGAGTGTTTTTTTTTTTTTTTTTTTTTTTGAGGGGGAATGTTTAAAAAATAAAAACTAAAAACTAAACACAAAAAATTGTTAAATTTTTAAAGAGTATAAATTTTCTTTATTTTTTGAAGAATTAAAAATGAACAGTAGGTGTGACAAATGCAAGAAGAAATATGTTCTGCAACATGGACAAAAACTTCCACTTGCTTTTTTTCATTTTCTTCACCATAATACTCTCAGATTGCGTGAAAAGAAATTAACCTCCACTTGTATTTTCTAAAAAAAGAGTCAAAAGGCCATCAAATATGAGACATTGAATTAGAAAAATGCCAAAAAAATAATATAAGTAATCAAATTACATAATTGTGCAAAGAAACCAATGGCTGATACTTGGGCCAAAATGGGGTTTTGCCCCTTTCAGCCAAACTTTCCAGCAAAATGCTCCATGTTTGAAACTATTTAAGGATATGCTCCTGTTTTGAAACTCAATTTTTAGAAAATCGAGTTTCAATGAAAAATTCGATTTGGAAAAAATCGAGTTTAAAAATCATCCCCCCACAAGCTTTGGGAATACACAACTTATCCCAACTAAGCTAGGACATCTTCCTCTCCTCATGCCTTTGATCCCACCAGAAATTCCTTATCAAACTAGTCATTTCATTACAAAAACTACCTGAAATTTTAAAGTAGCTTATCATTTAAGTCGGAACAGCCAAAGCTATAACTTTAATAATAATTTCTTTACCCGCTTTTGAGAGTAATATCTCTTTCCAACCAGCCAATTTCCTTGCAAGCTTCTCCTTCAAATCACTGAAAGTATTGCACTTAGAATGACCAACCAAAGAAGGTAGACCAAGATACTTTTCATATTGTCGAATAACTTGTGTACCAAACCTTTCCTAAACCTCCTTTTGAACTTCCACCATAGTGTTTCTGCTAAAGAAAATTGAAAATTTTGCACTATTTAATTGTTGACCCAAAACTTTTTATTCACCTTCAAAATATTCTGTAAAGACTCACACTCCTCAATAGAAGCTCAACAAAATATCAAACTATCATTTGCAAAAAATAAGTGGGACAAACTAGGACCATGACGACAAACTTTAACACCCTCAATAACTCCATTTGATGCAACTTTCTTAATTAAAGTAGATTAACCTCCACACAAACTAAGAATAAATAAGGGAAAAGAGGATCCCCTTGGAGAAGACCCCTAGAAGGGGTAATACATCCATGGGGTTGCTCATTTATTCAAACAGAGAATGTAACAGAAGAAATGCATTGCATTATCAAATTCCTCCATCTTTTATGAAAACCCAATTTTTCTATAATTTTTTTTTTCAAATAAATCCACTCAACTCATCATATGCTTTGCTCACATCAAGTTTAAAGCTAATCTCCTCCTGTTTTCCCCACTATTTTGTTTTTTACTATTGTAATGCATTGTTTTGAAAGCAGCCAAAATATTATTAGTCATTAACCTTCCATGCACAAAGGCACTCTAGGTATCATTGACAATAAAAGGGGAGAACTTTTTTAAGTCTATTTGCTAGAGTTTTAGAAGCCAACTTATAAACAACATTACAAAGACTAATTTCTCAATACTCAAAAACATTCCTAGGATGAGTAACCTTTGGAATTAAAACAATATGAGTTTCAGTAAACTTGGGAGGAACAACACCATGATTAAGGAATTCTAATACCGTTTTTGTGATAATTTTTGGCAAGAAATGTTGATAAAACAGTGATGGCACACCATCTGCATCCAGGACCTTCAAGGGTTTAATTTGTTTCAAAGCTTTAAAAACTTAACCTGCATGAAATTCCCTGATAACTTTTCTATTCATCTCAACCAAAACTTTTGGCGGAATAGCATCCAACAATTCTTGGAAATCTGTGGGATTTGAAGAAGTAAAAAGATCAGAGTAATAACACAAAACAATATGCTCCACTTTCTTAGCATCCTCCTGCCATACATCTTCCTCATCAAAAAGGCCTTCAATTGTATTTCTACGATAATGACTTGAAGCTTTTGAATGAAAAAACTTAGTGTTGCGGTCACCTTCCTTAAGATAAGTATTTCTAGACCATTGCTTCCACATAGCCTCTTCCTTATCCAACCAGCTATTTAATTCCTTTCAAATCACACTTGATTCTTCAATAATGTGTGGGGACGCAGGTTGCTCTTCCAAGCATTGTAGGTTGTAGCTAATGTTGCAAATTATCAATCCTCTTTCCCACATGCCTAAAGACAGATTTATTCCAACTATCCAGCCGAGATTGACAAACATCCATACACCTCAGAAAAGGAAAGTCAGAATTAGCATGTAAATTCTCATTCCACGCTGCATTAACCACTTTCTTCAAATTAGTTTGGAGAGAAACTCTTCAAACTTATCATATCTCTTTTTCGGGTTTGAATTTTGAAAATTTAACTGTTGAATTTCATGTTCCTTATATTCTTAACATGCATATTAAATTTCGTTCAAATCGGATGTTATTTACTATTCAATCAAAAAATTTATTTTTTATACACAATTTTAGATCACAAAAAACTTGAAATTTTAACATTTGTTTGATGTCATAGCAATTGATTTTTTATCTTCTCAAAATTTAAAATTTTGCATGCATGAAGGATATAATAAGAACATGCAATCTAACAGTTAAGAGTTTCAAAATTCACACTCAAGATAAAAATATATGATAAGTTTGGAGAGAAACATTGTTCGGTTAAACTTCATAATGAAATGGTTCAGTTTGTTTGAAAATTGGGTTGGACCAAAATAAATGGGGCTGGATTAAAAGGTTTGGGCATTGGTTGAAATGGGTATCTGCTAGTAGTTTTTTTGGCAACATTGAGGTCGGCGGAAATTAGATTTGTTCTGTTTTAGATGGGTAGCGTGGCATGTTGGGTTTTGTCACTTTTATGGGCCGTGTTCCGTGGGTCTTGCTATTGGTCCGCTAGTTGAACATAAGTTCTTAAAAATTTTAACTAAGACTCGAGCCTAGGCTTCCAAGCCGATTTTTTTTTTATTATCTGTTTTTGAGAACAACTTGCTAATCTGATAACATATAGGAGTAGGAGTAGCAATAGGACTCATTCTACTACAAATACAAACCCTATAGCTGTTTTCGTGGCAACACTTTCTTTTGTTTTCTTCTCAAAAAAAGGAGAAGAAATTTTATTGATTTTGCAATTGGAGAAAGAGAAGACAATGATAAAATAGATGATAAAGAAGAAAACAACAAAATAGATATATTCAAAATAAGTTAAAACAGAGTATGGAATACGAAAACAGAAACTAGTAAAATCTTACTTGAATAAAACTTCTGTCTTTGATTAAAACTGAAAACAAATTGCTGTCTTTGATACAAGCTTTGAAAATAAAACTGTCTGAAGAGTTACAAGATTACAAAATAAAATCTGTAAAGGGTTACAAGATTATATATGTCTGGAAGGGAAGGGTTACAGGATTACAAGAGGTGAAGGATTACAAAAGTCTTTCTGAGGGAGAGAGAGCTATCTTGGACCTAAGCTTTGAACCTCTAAAACTGGAAATTGGACCTCAATTCTAGACCTGTCTTCTGTCTTCGGAGTCTGTCCTTTTATAGAGAAATTAAACCATGGTAAATTTTCAAAAGTAACCTGCGTTAGTAAAGTTAACTCAAGTTATTCTGTCGGTAGAACATTGTGGACACTATTGTATGAATAGTAGACTTTCATAAAGTTGCTTTTGAATCTGTCTGGGAGTCTGTCAAGGTGTCAAAAAGTCTTTGTTTTGTCTGGAAGCTATTCACATGTGCTGGTGAATAGTGGTTTTGTCATGATTCTGTCTGGGATTTTGTCTGGGCTGTATTGAATTTGTTTGCAGGCAAGTCACGCATGCTGGTGAATAATGATCTGTCATATATTTGTCTATCTGGGAAGGCATTCTATCTTTTCTTGGTTCCTTTTAATCTGTGTCCGCATAGTTATCATAATCTAATGGGTCAGAGTCAGAGTTGGCTTCATGCACATGGTATGCTCCATAATTTTCACATAAAGTACATTATATTATAGGAAGAAAGGTAGGAGCACGATTCTTTGTCATTATTCTATGATCTTTCGTGATCTTTCTTTTCCCAATGAGCCTTCTTGCTGAAGGTCTTAGTCCATATATAGCTATCCTATTGGTGTAGCCATATAAATGGAAGTCATGGTCTAACTCTTTCTGTACGTCATAAATCTTGTTGTTCATAAAATTAGACCACTCTTGTGCCAGATCATGTGAATCATCATATGATAAATAAGTCTCCCCTGTATACCAGAAATAATCAGGGCTACGACTAAAATCACCGATGAGAACCAAAATGTGTGTTGGCTGTGAGTCCATGTAATAACTAGTGTCCCAAGTTGGGAGAGTACTCCAAATAGTAAGCTTCATGTAATTAAGTCCTCCAATTTGTGTAGCTGCTTCTTAGATGACTATAGGAAATAAACTAATCTGAGTGGCCGGAGTAAGGATTAACTTGCTGATAAACCCTGCTTCAAGCATTTCAGATAACCATGAAGGATCACGAATCACCGGATCCTCTGTCTCAATATTGATAAGCAATCACGGGTAAGGATGTTGTCCATCATAAACTCTTTCTGTTTCTCCAAAACTTTCATACCATGTGGCTTTATGGGATAGCCATACATCGTCTGTCATGTCCGTCCTGATAAATGCTGTAGAGACTAAAACTTTAAAGAGATACATCCATCTGTCATAAGAACTGGTTAAGGCCCTATGAGTTAGTATATTTTGTTGGATTTCATGGGGTAAAGTTCTAATGGCAAGTCTCGTTTTTTGCTGAATCTTAAGGTGGAGCTTTGAAAAGCTTGTTCCCATAAGATATCTTTTAAGAGACTGTGGTTCCGTCTTTGTGGAGCTTGAATATCCATCCTTCTTGCTAGGGAGTTGACAACCAAGTACTTCAATAAATGCACTGGTGTTAACAAGATGTAATTCCCAAGCCTTAAGGGTCTTTCAGAATAAGGATTTCTGTTTGAGGGTGAAGGCTGCTTGTAAATTATCAAGAAGTAATTTAATATGAAAAGGAGGTTCTGTAAATTCTCCACTCTGAAAAATGATGTCAGTGCGAAGCACTTCTTGCAAAATTTCACTTTTTCCACCACATGAATACATTGCCTCTGCTGGCAACGTATTCTGAAGGGATATTGTCTTTGTTGAGATGCCTTCATGCTTGTCCGAAATATTTGGAGAAGCCTTTCAGATTTGTTTGGGTTGCACCGTTGGTGCCTTGCTCATTCCTTTTATGTCTGCCTGGGTTCTTTTACTCATAGTAGTCTGCAATTGGGTTTTGGGAAAAAGATTATGTTTTGAAATATTACTTTGGAAATAAATATTTTCATGTAAAGCTTCTTTCGAGTTTATTTTTAAAATCCTTTTACCAATGTCTTTCTGTGAAATTTCTTTAAAATGCTTTGTAGGAAAATCATTTTTGTAATTTAAAATAAAACAACCTTTTTCTTGTGCACCTTTGTACTCCTGCTGAGTAGTAGTGGGATTAAAGTAGCCATGATAAAGTCTGTCAGAGTGGGTGGAATTCAAAGTTCTTTCAAAATCTATTATGATTCTATCCATATATGTATATATCTTATTCTGAGATAGTAAGGCCTTTCCATAAAGTCTTTCATCAATGACTATGATAGAAAAATCTGTCAAGGACTTATAAATAGCCCTTAAGGGATTAAATCTGTTGTTGTTTAAGAAATTACCACAATTAATATTTTCTTTACTGATTAGTAGAGGAGAATCTGTCAAGGCTTTTACTAACAACTTTTGTGATATGAGTATTTAGGATTGCTACAAAGGATGTAAATATGTCGTGTGTCAAGCTATTAGACAAACTATCAGTCCATTCAAAAGAAATTATTATAAGGATAGTTCTATCTTTGTCAATTTCTTTTTCACTAGGTGTTTGGACTATATGGTGCCTATGCAAAAAGGCAACGGGAAAATAAGAGAAGTTTTTTTGTCTCTTGTTTAACTTTCTTTATGTCATTTATGTTAATTGGTCATCAAGTAAGATTTCAGTCTTTAAAGATGTCAAACCTATTCTAGTTCTATTGATTTTCTCTATTTCAATGTCTTTCAAGATAGCGATATTATCAAGGGAATAAACTTCTTTTGGGATAAAGGATAAAATGAATTTATAAGGTACAATAGTTACATTGGTTTTAGTTTCAATTCCTTCATCTGTCTCTAAAAGGGAGTAAAGCAGGACCATAAAGGGATTCTTTAAAATAATTTTAGAAGAAAGGTCTTTAATTAAAATAAAAATTGTCTCAAAGCATATTCCGTCATTACATATGTGGACATTAGGTATTTTATAATTAATTATTAGCTTTTCTTCGTTAGCTTGAGTTAATCTTTTTGAGGATTTTTCACAATACTTTAAGGGTATTAATCCTTCTTGGATACAATTCATATCAGTGCCTGAGTCTATTAAAGCAATTTCTGTCAAAGAAAATTCTTTATTGATTACTAAAGTGATTTCTGTATGCCATTTTTGAAAAATTACTTTGTCAATTAAACTCAAAATTTTCTCCAACATATTTAAAGAAGGAGGGTCTATCATAAATTTGGAACATGCTGTCAGATTTATTATTTCTGCAATATTTTGTTCATTGAATTCTGTGGAATTATCTTCTTTAATTTCTTGTTTTACCATTTTAGCTTCTGTCTTTAGGTTTTTTGTAGAGTTACAGGAAGAGTTACAGGCTTTATATCTACTCTTCTTTTTATATCTATGTCTACCCTATCTTGTTTCTTCTCTATTTCTTCTTTCTTGTCTTTTTCTTTCTTTGCTTTTTGTTTCTTTCTACATTCTGTAACATGGTGTCTTTTTTCCTACACTTAATACAAGCAATAGGTATGTCTATAGAGTCTTTTAATTTTAGTAAATAGTCTTCTTTATCTTTTAAGTGATTAGGTAGATTTTCTATCAATTTCATTAATATGTCTTTTTGTTTCCTTTTTCTTTTATTGACTTTAAGTGGGTTAGTTGATTTTAGTTCTTTCTTTTTCTCAATTTGATTTTTCTCTTTTTGACTTACATTAAATATTTCCATTAATTCATATAGTGTATCTTTTTCAAACTCTAATTTACTGATTTGTTTAGCAATTTTATTATGTCTATCACATTGTTTTTTAGTGTGTCCGTATTCTTTACATTTATGACAAATAGTTTTTTTAACGTGTCTGTCAGTTTTCTCATTTTTTGATAACTCAGTATTATTTAAAACTGCTATATCTTTATCTCTGTCTATATCTAAGGGTAAATTTAAAATTTCCATTTTTTTGGTTAATTCTGCCAAACTGTCATTTTGAGTATATATTATGGATCTTTCAATTTCTTTTAGTCTTTCATCAATCTTCTCTTTTAAACTATTATTATTATCAATTTTCCATCCATCGTTGACTACTACACTATCACTATTTGAACTATTATAATTTTTCCTTCTATTGTTGACTATGTCTTTCAATCTTTCTTTTTCTTCTTCTACTTCTAGCTTCCTACGTAGGGATTCTTTAAAAACACTCTTTTTTTTATCATGTCCTTGCTTATGACTCTCCCTACATCTTCTTTTGTCTCTAGCTTTTCACTATTCTTTCTTTCCCTTATTTCTTTTGTTTTGTCTTGGTCTATGTTTCTTTCCATATTTAGCTCTTTATGTAGAGTTTCTTTTGAAAAATCTCCTACTATGTCTTTCTTTATTCTTTTTTCATTGTCTTCTTTCTCTTCATGCATTATATCTAGTTTTCTCTTTTGCACTGTTTCAACTACTATGTCAACTTTCTTATCTTGTTTTGTTGTGTAATTTGTTACACTATTTCTATACAGTCTCTCTTGTCTGTCACAAGTGGCCTAAAATCCTTGTTTTCAAAGTCATCTTTCTCAAAGTCCTTTTCTTTGTTTTTATATGTTATATTTGTAATTCTGTCGGTACTTACTGAATTATTAATTTGTTTATTATGCCAATTATCTGTCATGGTTTGTGTAAAAAGTGATCTATGATGAGGTTCAAATTCTCTTTCTTTTCCTAAAGGTGAATTTAAAGTTTTAATTCTTTCATAGTGGTCCAAAATAAAGAAAATGTAGGTTAACTATGTTTATATGTTTGGGGTATTAAAATCGCTAAAAAGAACGGGAAACAAATTATGTTTAAACTAGTCGCTAACCTGTGCTATGCACGGAAATCTACCTATTTGTGAGGTAAACTAAAATAATTTTATAAAATCTTAAATTGATTAAGAAACTATACCATTGCATGATTTGCTCTTGTATGACTTCATTTTGTGTTACAATTTGATGAAGAAGCCATTGCTTTAATGTGCAATGGCTTACAAAAAATTTGTCAGATAATTTTAGATATTGCAAAAAAAATAACTCAAAAATTCAGATATTAAAACTTCTGAAAGACCAAAAAATATTAAAGAATTGGATGATTCACTACTTAGAAATTATTGAAACAAAACAAAATATATATGGCTAATCAATATAGAAATATAAAAGAAAGATAGGTTACTTTCAAAAGAATAATTTTAATTATTGCAAACTTTTTTATCTCGTAAAAAAAGGCTAAAATTTTTTTGGTGGTTTATGTACGAAAATTACTTTTTAAAAAATTCATGAAAAACCATAAAATAGTTTTTTTTTTTTTTTTTTAACAAAGTAGAGGAGAAGAAAATAACATAAGAAGAGCTGATATTTCTACTTGACTTAAAAAAAAAAAAAAAATTGGGGTTTGCATTGCTTTTATAGTGTTCATGATTAATCTCGCAAAATTTGAGTTTAAGATAGATTTGTTAGAGAGATAGAGTTTCACTTCTTCTTAAGTTTGAACTAAAAAACAATAATTTTGTTTAAAAAAAAATGATAATGATGCCTACCAAGCATCTTAATTACTATGTTGTTGTATAAGAAGTTGCAGTAGAATGCTTCTATTATCTAAAGAAGTTGAACTTTATCAATAGTTGATAATTTTTATATTTATCCAAATAAAGCCACGTTTAGGATAATCTAAACATAGGATTTATTCAAGTTATTTATTTATTTATTATTTTTTTTAATCAATGTTTGAGTTTGAGTTTAAGTTTGATTTATTAGAGAGATTGGGTTTCACTCCTTGTTAAGTTTAGACTAAACAAAAATAATTTTGTTTTAAAAAAATGATAATGATGAGTTTGAGTTTTAGTTGGACTTGTTAAAGAGATGAAATTTCATTCCTTGTTAAGTTTGGACTAAACAAATATAATTTTATTTAAAAAAAGATAAAAAATGATAAGTTTGAGTTTAAGTTGGACTTATTAGAAAGATAGAGTTGCACTCCTTGTTATGTTTAGACTAAATAAAAATAATTTTATTTAAATAAAATAATATTGTACTGATGTAGAAAATTGTGAGAGTTTTAGAGGTTTCGGTTATATATATATATATATATATATATATTAATTCATTCTATCTTTTTTTTTTTTAGTTTTTTTTTTATGTAGTTTTGGTGAGTAAAACATAATGCCGAATTTTTCGATATAGTCAAATTTAATGCGTTATTTTTAGTGTAAAATTGTTGGGTTTTTGTTTTCAATGCTGTTTTTTTTTTAATTTTATTTTAGGTTTTGACTTTTTTTTTTTTGAAAAGAAAAAGAGACTTGGATGTCAAATTGGATATATATTACAACATAATTTATTTATACAAGAGAATTTATGATAACCTCAAGCTTCAAAATCAAGGTAAATTGCTGCAAAATCTTGTACACTTTAATAAATAATTCACTTGAAATCTATTAAAAAGTAAGGGTGTAACTTACTTTCAGTACTTTTTTAACTGGATGTCTCATTTTATTTTAAATACACAATGGCAAGTGGTAGTAGGTTTTAATTTCCACATTTTATTTAGTTAGTGGGTGATGTAAGACTTTCTCAATAAAATAAAAGGAGATTCCAGTTAAAAGAGTATTGGAGGCAAACCAAACCCAAAAAATAATAACACTGTGTCCTATATTTTATTTATATTATGCTAATACTAAATAGAGTAATAGGCTCAAGTTTTAATATTTAGTTATTAATTTAATATGAAATTTTTGTATATTTTTCATTATGAAACAGTGGTAATTTTTTTTTTTTTTATGGTCTGACCCCAAAAAATGAAGTCCTGATTGCCAAGATAGTTTCAATTGAGAGTTGGCTAAGGATGAAGACAGATTGGCTGTTATAGAAGGGTATCTTTTCATGTGAGATGCTTCCAATTCCAAACACATCTATTTGGAGTCACTACAAAAAATTTGGACTATAGCCGCGTTTATAAAACGCAGCTATAGAGCAAAAAAAACGTAACTATAAGCTATAGCCTCGTTTATAAACACAGCCTATACCGTGCAGCTATAGCCCCCTGAGGAACCTATAGCTGCATTTTGAGAACCGCAGCCACAGACCCACCCTATGGCTGCGTTTTAAGACCCTATGGCTGCATTAATACAGGCGAAAAAATGCCGGACCTGTAGCTGCGTTTCTTACTGAAGCGCGGCTATAGGTTTGGTTTGAGCTGCGTCTAAAACGCGGCTACAGATCATCCTATAGCCGCGTTGTATAACCGCAGCCCAAACTAACTTATAGCTGCGTTGTGAAACCGCAGCCCAAACCGGACCTATAGCTATGTTTTTAGTACAAGATGCAGCTATAGATCCGGTTTGGGCTGCGTTTTTGAAAGCGTAGCTATAGACCCCTACGGTGGATTTTCCTGTAGCTGCGTTGTCATAAACGCAGCTATAGGTTTTTTTATTTTCTATTTTTTTCTTCCTGCTCAAAACAATACATTCCTGCCCAAACCGCAGCCCAAACTGAACCTATAGCTGCGTTTTTGGTACAAAACGTAGCTATAGGTCCGGTTTGGGCTGCGGTTTTGAAAGCGCAGCTAGAGACCCCTACGGTGGATTTTCCTGTAGCTGCGTTGTAATAAACGCAGCTATAGGTTTTATTTTTATTTTTTTTATATTTTTCTCTTCCTGCTCAAAACAGTACATTCCTGCTCAAAACAATACATTCCTGGCCAAAACAATACATTCCTGCCAACACTAGCTCAGCAACATTTAACAGTCTTGCACACACAGCAACCAATTCATGAATTACCCAACCTTTAACAGTCTTGCCAAGTTCATTACCAAAAAAAGTTCATTACCCAACCTTTTAACAAGCAATACAAGTTCATTACCAAAAAAATTAATTTACATAAACAAATCACAATACAACTCCTTCAAATTCTAACCAAAACATCAACTCTGCCACCTTCTAACAGTGTTAGCTCCATGTGCCGCTTTGACAAAACATAGTACAAGCTAAAAACGCAGCTCCAAAGCCTTTCTCAAACTCCCGTGCAACTCTTTGAACTAGAAAGCCTGAAAATATAACTAACTTATTTTTTTTTTAGATAACCGTTTGCAGGACTTTACCACCCTAATATCATATTTCTACCTCACTTTAAGCAGATAAGAAAATAAGCCTATCCAAATGCACACAGTTACCTCTATAATAGTGTCAGAGCCAAATTCCTTCCTCCACTGAAGCATTTCAGCCCACATTTGTTTTGCTTTTTCAATATCAAACTTCCTTGCTTTCAAAAACCTGAGAGTAATATAATCTTTGAGAATGTTGCTACTTACATCTTTTCAAAAGGAAGAGAAGAAAGTCATAAACCTAACAGAATATAAAATCTGCAAGAATCGTGCATCATAATTTTAAAAGAAAAGCATGGATATATATGAAAGGAGACACATGTTAGAATGTCCCTAATAAAGAATGAGAAAGAAGGCATTTCACAAAGTCACTACGAGTTTATTCAGTTGAAAAAATTTTGGGGTTAAATTTTAGAATTGTAGAGAGTTTTAAAGATAACTCTGTTCAATTGACTACAATAGTTGGAATCAAAAAATATCTCGGATAACCTCAAATCCTACCACTCATGGGATTCTACAGCCTCTCCTAAAACCAATGAATTAGAGTCTCTCACAACTTAGCACTTGAGCAGGAGTTTGTAAACTAGGACAGGTTAAAGGTATCCAAAGAAGCTACATTGGTAAAATTATATAAACCTATATGAAATCATACAAGTTTTTTTGAATAAACAAAGCGATACAAAGATAAGGAAATAGATAATTGATTATGAAAAAGAATGTACCTTTTTATTGACCAAAAGGGTTCTCTTAACAGTACAACCATTGTCAATTGAAACCCATTTAGATCTCAACAATAAAATGCGAACAATACTACATGTAGAGTATACCATGTTCTAATTAACCACATTACTATTATTATCCTTCCTTTACAAAAATTAAATAAATAATGTAAATTGCATTTGGAACTATCAGCTACATTGAGCAAGTGTAAAAAGGCATGATTGAAATTTTCTAATTTGTTTTTTTGTCTTATAATACATCTACTTCCCTACTTCTTGCTTCATATATACTGATGTGGGACCTTCAAATTGAAATAAAACCAACAAAGGCAAGAATATATCTTATTTTTATTTTTATTTTTTTACCAATATAGTTGTATATGTTATAAGAAATAGTTGTATTTGTTTTACCAGAGGATGCACAGTTTCTTTCCCATGGAGAGTCCCCATCAAGCACTGCCACCCTGAATATATGAAAGGCATCATATTAATATCACATAACAAAATTTTGCAAAAAATAATGGTTTGCTAAATACACGTTCAATTTGGTACCTGAGACATATTCAAACTAGGCCAACCTTGGCTAATTTGGGCGAATATTGTATTCATGCGCGCCATCACTTCGGCCATTTGTTGTGGGTTCCTTGCGTCTATCGAGGAGAGTTGTTCCTGGTGCCTTGCTTCTATCGAGGCGAGTTGTTCCTGGTGCCTCGCTTCAGTCTGGGCGAGTTTTTCCTGGTGCCTCGCTTCTGTCTGGGCTTGTTGTTCTTGTACTTGGGCTAGTTGCTCAGTCACTCTAGAGAAGTGGTTCTCCAACTCCGAAATTCTTTGGGTTGTTCTACTTGGCAACAATGGAGTGGAGGTAAACTGTGAAGCATTTGTGGCACTATTTCAATAATTTTCTACTTACAATTTCAATAATTTTCTATACCATAATTACACATACAACAACAGTACCCTATTATGCTACTCATCATCGTTGTACTCGACTTCGTTGTCATCTTCATCGTTGGACTCATCATCAATGAACTCACAATCATCTACGTTGTCCATTTCATGAAGATCTCTTTCGCCAATGATAGAGGCATCAATTGTCATTCCCTCAACATCATCTCGACCCCAACGAAGGTTTTCCCTACCAGCATCATTACTAGTTATACTATACGGAATGTTCTCATAAAACCTGTACGTGTCATCCTCGTCACAATGGGGGCCAATACCGGCATCAAACACATCTCTAGCTTTAGTTTTAACAACAACATACCAATCTTTTTGCCTTTTATCTTCAACATAAAAAACTTGTGTAGCTTGAGACGCCAAGACATATGATTCATCCACAAGTTCCTCCCTACCATGTATCGAGTGTGTAAAATTCACCATAGGAAACCCAAACTCATCAATCTTATATCCCCTCCTATTTTGATCATCAACCCATGTACACTTGAATAACACGTGTCTGATATTGCCAGAATAATTCAGCTCAATAATATCTGTTAACACACCATAGTACGTAATGCCACCTTCAGTGGCGACACTAACTCCACTATTCTGCATTTTCCTATTTGCCTCGACATTCGAACTCCTAAATTTTAACCCATTTATGACATAATGTTTCAGCCGATTGACCACAGTATACGGCCCTTTGGAAAGTGTGATGATTGTATCAGTAACAGAAGTTCTTTCCCTATCAGCATTAGTCATTGACATCACCTATTATAACCAAACAAACTTATTATAGTTCGTACAGTAATTCTACTTATAGGAAAGTTACAAGCTAGAGAAATTGAAGATGTGAACCGTACATGAGACCTAAACCAACCACAAAACTTCTCCATGTGGTGCTTCTCAATAATAGCGTCGGATATACGACAGTGGCCCCTTCGAAGTTCGTCCTCCACTGTACTTCTGTGTATCCTACATGCGATGCCATTTGTGTTAGTGTTAATACACCTAGCATACATTGGGTTGTCGTGCAATTATATTGGTGTCCGGAGTACTTACTCATGAAACTGGGAAATGTTCTCGAAATTGAATAACACGTAGCAATGAGCTTGGGTGAACTCCCTATTGTCTAGTGTCACACTTGAAACAACCCCTGTTGACTCCTCTATCGCCCTTGTGGGTCGATTGAATATAGTTTCAACTCATTCCATATACCTTGAACAAAACGTTAAGCATTCCTCCACTATGTATCCTTCAGCAATAGACCCTTCTGGAGCAGCCCTATTTCTTACATAAGACTTAAGGCGTGCGAGGTACCTATAATGCGCATCAGAAGATTAGTAATTAACACTAGCTATTAGAAATCGCACATGAAGCTCATAATGTACATGTATTACATATGACTTACCTCTCAATGGGGTACATCCAACGATACTGAACTGGACCACCAATCTTGGCTTCAGTAGCTAAGTGTATGACCAAATGTACCATCACAGTGAAGAAAGATGGAGGAAATATCTTTTCCAATTCACACAACGTGACTGCAATCTCTGCCTCATCATTCTCAATCTCTGAAATCGTAAGGGTTTTGGAGCAAATTTTTCTGAAGAAAGAAGCTAACTTTATCAAAGGCCTAGTAACATGCGATGGCAAAGATCCTCGTAAAGCGATTGGAAGGAGTTGTTACATCAAGATGTGATTATCGTGACTCTTTAAACCAGAAATCTTGCGTTCTTTTAGATTGACACGGCATGAGATGTTGGAAGCATATCCATCAGGCACTCTTACGTCCCGCAAAACTTGCAAGAAACCATCTTTCTCTGATGGAGTCATATGAAAACACGCAGGCGGTATCGTATACTTATCATCACCTTTTCGCCGTAGGTGGAGTTCACTCCTTATTCCCATGTCCGCCAAGTCAAGGCGTGCCTTGTAATTATCCTTTGTCCAGTCCTTCAAGTTCAGCACCGTGCCAAGTATATTGTCCATCACATTCTTCTCTATATGCATCACATCAAGATTGTGTCGCAACTTGTGATCCTCCCAATAAGGCAAGCTGAAAAATATACTTCTCTTCTTCCAACCACACTGGTTTGCCTCACCTCTCTTTCTTTTGTTGTAAAGAAGTTGACATTTCTTCCCCAAACAACGTCCAACTAAACTTTCAGTATCCACAAGTATGTCTGATGCAACTGGTGCCATAGGAGCCACTCGCATATCAGTAGATCCATCGAATGACGTATCTTCGTCCTGAAAGATGTGGTCACTGTCCAACCATCACCTATGTCCCATGTAACAGAATTTGTGGCCATGTTTTAAATATCGAGAATCGGTCTCCGAGGCACAACAAGGACACGCAAACTTACCCTTCGTACTCTAACCCGACACATCTGCGTATGCAGGAAAATCATGTATAGTCCACATCAATGCCGCACGCAATTGGAATACATGTTTTGAAGATGCATCAAACGCTTCAACTCCAACATCCCATAATTCCCTCAGTTCTTCTACTAAGGGTTGCAAGTACACATCTATCGCAATCCCTGGCGATGTAGGACCAGGAATAACTAGTGATAGAATCAAGGATGACCGTTTCATGCACAGCCAAGGCGCGAGATTGTAAGGGACTAACATGACAGGCCAAGTGCTGTGAGTAGTACTCATAATTCCAAAGGGGTTGAACCCATCCGCAGCTAGTCCAAGTCTGTGAGGCTCAGACGAGAACTGTAAATGCGTGGTGTCAAACAATTTCCATGCATCCGAGTCTGCTAGATGCCGCATTACCCCATCATCTGTCCGACCATTAACATGCCATTTCATAGAACTAGCCAGGTCGGGTGACAAAAACAGTCGCTGCAATCTTGGCTTTAAGGGAAACCACCATAGAATCTTTGCAGCTTTCTTCTTCGACATGTTACTGGATGAGGCATTATTACCTGTAACGGATGCCTCATTCATTTTCCACCACGAAACTTTGCAACAAGGACACGCCTCAAGGTTAACATTCTCCTTCCAAAATAACATACAATCATTGGTACAAGTATAAATCTTCTCATAACCCAAACCCAAATCTCGGACTATCTTCTTAGCCTCATAATGGTCCTTTGGCAATTTCGCATCTGAAGGAAGCATATCCATCAGAACTTGAAGCAACATAGTGAATGACTTGTTCGTCCAACCACAAAGAGTCTTCAATTGGAACAGCACAACGATGGCCGAGAATATGCTAAATTTCGTACAACCAGCATATAAAGGTTTGTTCACATCATCTATCATTTTGTAAAACTTTTGTGCACCATCAAGAGGACCTTCAGCCGGTTGTTGCACAGTTTCACCTTGTCCCATTGGTTCGGCTGCCATTTCATGCGTGGGGCACAAATCATGCAACATCCCACGAAAGTCACCGTATTGTTCATGGGAGTCTTGCAGATGACTACTCCCACATTCGGGGGCCGTTGGCACAGCCACCGATTCCTCATGAAATTTCCAATGAGTGTAACTTCCAAGCATCCGTTGGTCCACAGATGGGCCTGTGCCACCCCGGGCAGTACTAAATTCAAGTTCACACATTTGGTACAAGGACATAAGATCTTCCCACCGTGTGCATGTAAAGATGCAAAATTCACAAAGCTAACTACACCGTCAAAATATTCCTTGTCACCCCTCCTCTTCTTCATCCAACTTTTATCCATTGGAATTAATACAAGATTTACAAAATCTGACCTACAAGATTCATAGGCGCATGAGAAGAATAAGTGATTTGTTACAAACAGACATACTTAGCTATGCTTAGATATTCCCTATATATATATGGTTTCATATATATATATATATATATATATATATAACACTACTTCAAGAGTAAATTATGCTTTCAAGTTTGTAAATAATAACACTAAATCAAGCATAACTTAATGTGAGTTGTTGTGGAATATTTTAAGCATAAATTGTTGGAATATTTCAAGGTGCTATGTAAAGTTTTTTAAATCCTCACTTATTGTAACTATTACTTATGTTTAAACAAATAAGACATCCAAAATAAGATCAAAATAAGCCTCAATGTTCATTTCCCACTTATTTACGTAAATGTAAACTATAAACTAAATATAGATATATATATATATATATATATATCCAACAATCTTTAACTTTAACTAATAGAGCAGTGTTTTGAAAAACGCAGCTATAGGTCCCCTCTTTTTGTAATAAGAACTCGGTACAGAGGGACCTATAGCTGCGTTTCTTATAAACGCAGCTAAAACGATATACCTGTAGCTGCGTTTTTAAAAAAGAATGCAGCTACAAGTATATCGTTTTAGCTGCATTTATAAGAAACGCAGCTATAGGGCATCTATAGCTAGCTAGATTAGGAAATACTCTTTAATTTTTTGTAATCATATATTACATACAGTTGCATTTCTCACAAAACCAATAATGAAAAGAAAGCTACCTTATCTTCAGCAAGCAGTGGAATATGAAGAAGAATCGCAGGTGGCTCAGTGTCTTCTTACCTGAAACCCCCATTAAGAAGCAAAAATGAAGAACAAGAACGGTCAGATGCGGAAGATTGGACCACATGTACACAATGTAGTATAATCATGCACGCAGGTAAGACGTAGAAGAAGGCTAAATATTATTTTACACACCAAATATGAGCAACAAAGTTTTAGGTCCACTTCTAATTTCTTAGCAATTGTTTGGATACAAGCTATCTATCTAATCTTATTGGATAGATCTGTCTTATTGGGAAGAGACTGAGTCCTTCAATAAACCTGATCGTTTCACAGGCCCTACCAAAGATTTCATTAATGAAAAATTGTGTCCTACCTCACTTTTTATTAGAAAAATTAATCCATTTAGCAAAGAAATTGGCATAGCTTTTAGGGGGTATCAAAAAAAAAAAAAAGAAAAAAAGAAATTATAATCGATTTTGAAAAGTTAATATCTTTAATTTTTTACCCTAAAAATCTTTTAAGATTGGGTTGTAAATGAAAAGAGAAACCTTGTGGTATAGGTAATTTCCAAGCATCTTTTGCACTATAAAATTGATTTTTTAAACCATTATTGTATTTCAGATATCGCATTTAAATTTTATTTCATAATTCTATCACTTTTATTGGACGGAAACTAACTCTTTGGACATATGTATGAGAAAGAATAAGTTATTATAATCGTTTTTTTTCCTCACATGATACCCACATGTTAATTGCCTAATCGAAGTAACAGTATTTATCAAAATGATTAATTAGATAATTTTCAAATACCACAAAAGTTTAAAAGTCTTTTTTTTGTTTAACAAGGGGTGTGTTTGACAATGACCCATAGTACAGGAGGTTTCTTTGCATTTAACCCTGTAAGAATTATTTAGTTTAGGCCTCAAAAGTCAAAACTATGAAGTACTAGAAATGCAACCCTAAAAAAAAAACAAAAAAAAAAACAAAAAAAAAAAAACGGACATCGGTGAGTTTGGATCCCACAATTTCGATAGCTTCTTTCCTAAAAGATAGAAAAAATATAATATGGATTTTTAAAAACAAAAAATCTAATTTATTTTTTTATTTAGTAAAATGTAACATAAAAGTGGATTTAAGCAAAAAGCTAGTAGACAAAATTTTGCAACCAAATGAACATCAGTGTGTATAATGAGAACAATTACCCAATCTAAATCATCCCAAACCACTATAAAATCAGGTCGAGTAGCACCCTAAGAGCATTCGTGCGCATCAGGCTAGTCACACCAGCCTGATGCTAAATTTTTTTTTTTAACCAAAGACCTGTTAAAAGCCCACCCATCGACTCGATATTTTGTCCCAAATCCTGAACAATTCACAGTACGTGCTCAATACAAGTATTAAGCATTGTTCACTCACCAAATAAAATCTATATTTTATTATTTTCTCGCACTCCCTCAACTCTCTCTCTCTCTCTCTCTCTCTAAACGCTTTGATTCTCTCTTGCAATCTCACTCCATAAAAAGAAAGTATATTAAAGGGCAGTGATGATTATAGCTCTAATCTAGGTTGTGATTTGCGTTTAGATTAGGTCTAGATGTACTTTTTGGGCTTCAAATTGATGTTTATGGTTTTTTTTTTTTTTTTTTTTTTGGTTTGGGCAGTGAGTTTTATGGCATAATTTGTTTTGGTGGTGCTGAAGGTGGTGGCATTGAAGGTGGTGGTTGTGTGAGTGGATTTGCTATGGTGGATGAGTTTGAATCGTTTGATTTGTTGTGGATTTGCTATGCGTTTAGAGAGAAGTTATACTAGGGTTTTAGGGAGTAGTTTATCGTGTTTGAATCACCAAAATGCCCCCTCCTTTTCTGTCTATACTCTAAAAGGATGTTGGGCTGAATGGGCCTTTGGACTTTGGGCTGCCTCATCAATGTTTTCGAGAACCACGTACCCAACAAAAGTACAAAATACAAAACTTTTAGCCTCCAAACAGACCCTTAATATATTAATATAATAAAAGTTTTTTTAAAAAACATATAATAAAATTGGATACGTTAATCACATTTTTCTCACTCAAAAAAGAAAAAAAAAACTACTAAAGGCTTTTTTACTCGAATAAGAGATATTGTGTTTGGAAACCCCCGCTACTTATTTGTCCCTATGTGAAGTGGCTCAATATAACAATATACTATGATAACTAATTTATAAATTATAAGTAAATTACTAATTGTTTCTTTCACATCAAATTTTTAATTAATTCGTGCATCATATGGGTATATTAATAGTAATATATTAAAGTGGAAGCATATTAATAATATAATTCCAATCCAAATGAGCTTCTATTGTAGTGTAATTTGAATCCAAGTGTCCATTTTGATTTTTTTTTTTCTGCGTTTTTTAATTTTGATACAAAAGAGAACTTCATTCACAACACTCCATACGAAAACCGATGATACTATAGTAATTACACACTAACCTAAGTACAGTATAAGAAAATTGATTGACAGCTATTTTACCACGCAGAGGGTTTTAAGGGCAAAGATCAAAAGTGATAAAATTCACTTTTAATCTCAGCTCTTGGATATAAATTTTTTTAAACCCATTTAACTGTTTACCTTTTCACCTTTACCTATAACTTTTTTTTTTTTTTTTTTTTACCTTTTTAACTTTTCTTTCTTACATTAAAAGGTAATTGTATGGTAAAATAGTTCTAACTATTGCACTGAATCGATCAAAAAACCACTATGTCTACACGACCACACCTTAACCAATCAAAACCAATTGCCAAATGCGGTCACTACACCATGTACTGCAGTGGAGGTGCAAAAGTTACACTTGTAGGTGTAGGTGTGTTGCAGTTTACAGTTTTGTTTTTAGAAAAACGCAAAAAACCAACACCACACTATGCCTATTGATATATAAATTACAGTTTTATATTTAATATATGTAGTATGAAATGCTGCATTTCACTAATTCAAAAAATAAAAAAATCTTATATGCCATTACCTACACGTATTTCTATATATAAGTAAAGTGTATGCACGTGAAAGAGAGATTTCCCAAATTTCATTGTCTGCCTCTCTAAATTCTAAAATTTTTCCCCAAACCAACCTGATCAGGTAGTTGATTTTTTAAAAAATAAAAAATGAGTCATTTCACAACTAAAAATAGACTAGACTGTTCTAACAATGATTTCAGGATAATCACACAAATCAAACCTCAGCAGTATTCTCTAATTCAAATTTAAAGAATTTCACAACTTGGGAATATTTTATCCGATAAAAACTGTCTAGCATGTAGCAAAGAGTGTGAAGAAATACTGGATTTGATGAATGGCTTGCATGCAGAAATTCAGCAGTAGTTCAAATGATACCTCCGCTGTTCTAGATTATTATGAGTAGACGATTTGAAAGAACTCTAAACCTGTTTGTTATAACAATAAATAAAATCATAAATCAGTTATTTTTAGAAGCTTCTAAACACCAAATAAATTCTCCCAATTCATCACAACAGGGTATATTAAGCCAACTAATAAGACTAATATATATGTTGATTTTTCCAAAAATTGGAGCAAGAGAACTACAAAACAGAAGTTATAAGTATTAGCGTCTGTTCTAGCTTAAAGTCAGTTTATTTGGCTTATCAAGTACAAACTTTAAATAGTATCATTTTTTCCTAGGTACAGTTTATTCAATCCCCACTTCAAAAAATAAGCCAGATAAGCCACAAAATTTAAGCCATACCAAAGGAAAATTTAGTTATGGGCTTTGTTTATGGTTAAACATTAATTCAAATGACTTGTATCAGCTTGTCTTGTGCCTATTATCTCTTTCACTAAGCATATATCTAGAAAATAAAAATTTGCTTCAGAAGCGTTTCAATAACAAAAATGAAATAATTTGAAATACAAAATCCCTTACCAGTTCTTGCTGAAGCTTGTTATTTTGCTGAATAGCAGAACTTTTCTCCTCGGTCAGCTTTGAAATGAGAGCCCTAGCCTGGAATTACAAATATAAACATAAGTACCAAGAAGTACAATCAATATCCTAGAAATTGATCCACCAAGTTCTCCATAATTAAGAAACAAACTCTAGTACACCATTCTTGTAAATTTTAATAAATAGCTAATTTCTAAATGGATAGCTAAAAGTACTGTCCATACAAGTTAAAATAACACTCAAGTTTCATTGACATGTTGAAAGAAGGCCCTTTCATTAATGGCCAAAACTTTAAGGAAAGAAAAAAAAAAAAATCCAAGAAGACATGCTTTCATGGCATTACAAGCTCAATTTCTTCTTGTTATATTCCAAATTTTTTAAATTATCATTTCAAGCAAAATGCATGTTGCAATTAGTCCTTTGGATCCAAAATGCAGAATTGGAAAACAATTACAGCTTGCTGCTGGACTGAGTTTTTAATATTCATACACATTTTTACAAAATTGAGTTCCTTCACCTTTATTGAGAAAAGCATGGAGTGGGATACACTTTTATATAGTACATCTTAGTAACTTACCTAAATTAGTTTAGATTTAGAGTCACTTATTTTAATTGCAGAAATGCAATTCATTCTTTTTTTTTTTTGATATAAGAAAGTGGTGTCCCAGCTACTGGCCAGACTATTCCACTTCATGTCCATGAGACACCCCAGAAACCCCATGGACCAAATTGTGGCGGATGGAACATGGGACTTCCAGATTTATGGCATATCCTTCAAGTCACTGAACCCACCACCTGGGTGTACCTAAAGGGACTCATTTTATTATTTATTAGTGCAAATATTATACTACAATATACCACCCGAGCAATTCGATTATCATAGTAGTCTTATTATTGACATTCCAACCAAGACAACAAGCAAATCAGTTGTTAGATAACACAGACACGATTTCCAGCACTACCTACTGATTTTAGTTCTTGAAGCCTACACTCTGCATGCAACACTATTTAACAGACCTGTTCACAGCATCTTTATTGTACCTTCCTTTGTGATCAAATCTGTTTGGTCACTCAAGGCTTGGAGAATCCTATTTTTCTACGCTTGTCAAAGCCATACCTAAAGTCCATTCCTCTTAAAGAATTGATCACTTAATTGTACTAGGTTTTTTTTTTATCGAGATAGAAAGAATATTTCCCTCAACTACACCAATCATAAGGGGTATCACTAATGAAATTAATGACGACAAATATATGGTCAGAATTAATATCGTCAGCTGCCCTGGATTGAGTTTTTCCTGACAATGTTTACAAACATGCATAGATATTCATAAGATTTAATGATATATATATATATATATATATATATCTGTATATCTATATGTATGTACATATGCCGACATATAAATAAGTAAATTGCAATTCATAGATAAGCTTCAAGATGTTTATCAGTCATTTGTAAATTTGAATGAATTCAAGTTTTCATCCAACAAAATTCAAATAAATATATTTTTTTTTAAATTGTGGCTGAACAGCACTGCAAATTCTCTTAAGAAATATATTTACTTTATTGCGCCCCCATCATCACCAGAAACCAGCCAGTTGTCCTTATGACTTCACACCATTGACCTGATTGCTTGATCATGGGCCTACAGAGTAGAAATTCCAAAAGCTATCAACATGGCTTCTATTTGATGGCAAAGAAAACGAGAACATGTAACTTTATACAATTATGTACCTGAAGAATCATTTCAAAATTAAATGACTGTCCATTCCAGAGAGTGAATTCCCCACTTTGAGAGCCTGTGATTAGTCGCTTACCTGTAGGAGTCCACTTCAAAAGAAGAAAAATAACACACATCAGAATGACAACAACTTAGTTAACAGCAATCTAATGATACAAGAAGACAAAGATGCATCCATACAATGTTTGGTTAGCACTCAGCAACCAAAAAGTAAAATTCAAATAGCTAATATGTCAACATCAAAATGTAGGACATACCATCTAACTGGCCTCATTCAAATCAACTCCATAATAGTCACATAAGATTTATGGATGATGTTAAGACTTCCCATTTGCTTATAATTCCATATTTTAACATCTATAGGTCACATTAATTTTACCATTAGCCAAAAATAACACTAGTTTGGGGCAGTAGATTGTAAGACATTTTAGTATAAAACCTTTTTTTTTTATGTAAGCATGTTAATATAAAACTATAAATCAAGGAACTCGTGACTTCATAAGTCTGCCAAAAAACATAAGGAGAATCTACCAATCATCCCTTGAGGGCCCACTTCAAATCCTGGGATGATCATCTTATTGTCAATAAATTTACTTCCAAGATTCCCCAGTGAACCAAAGCAAGGGGAGGCATTATAATCATAGAGCGCACATCCAATTCGCAATTTGGGACCAATTTTCTTGCATCAAAATTGCTTGAAAACACATTATGTTGATCTTTCTTTCTTCACTTTTTTATTGTATTGAATACATTGTGTACTTTCAAACTAAGAGTGACCTTATACTATACTAAGTCTAGAATCCCTTCTAGCTTACTCTAGAACACAGTCAAAGCCATGCCCAAGCTACCAAGTGCAAGCCATATTAACAGTATTTTAACTCCATGTCATTTGTAATTACAATGTTTGCATGTTTATAAAACCTTTCAACAAATTGGTGTATCCATGTTACATGCATAGGCTCACACATGTGTTGTTAGTTGTTACACAGATTAAAAGCATCCAACAAATAATACGCCTATTTTATAAAGACAAATCACTCCAAACTCCAAATAGAAATTTCTCAACACTCATTAATGAGAAAAGGTAGAATTCAAAAAGAGAAAAGAAACACATAGAGATGAAAACAAACAGTTAAAGAAAATTATTTACTAAATTATATAATTTGGGGAAATAGAGTTTTGTCCTAACTTACCAAAACGCGATTAATCGAACAACGGCTAGGTCCAACGCGGATTCACGGCTCTCCGGAACTAGTATGAATTATATAAACACAATCAATTGCAAGATTTTCTCAACAGCAACAACAAAAATCAATTGCTAGAACTAAAATGAAACCCAAAAAAAAATTACAAAAAATATACCCAGGCTTCTTCTCCTTTTTTTTTTTCCCCTTTATTTAAACCATTAGCTAAATCAGTGATTATATTCAGGTCCTTCAGGAGAACTCTAGCAATTTCATTTACTCAAAGCACTATTCATTATTATTAGTTTTGTACTCTATTTTAAAATGGCATAATATATACCTTGTTGTAAGTGTAAAAGGAATATAAATTTAATTATTTAATGTATGAATATTCATACATAAAATGTCCGGCCGTTTAACTATGCACCTCACCATCTTCTTTAAATATAAAAAACAAAAAATAAAAAACTATACACCTCATTAAACTAAAAAATATACCAAAACTCAAAAGTTAATTAATTCATGAAGAATATATTAGTATATATATGTTATGCAAATTAGCCAAAGGATTCTAATAAAAAACAGTAATACACACACACACACCCACCCACGAAACACAGAGCATATAAAAATATATTTGCTTAACTTGCTTGCATCCATAAAGGAGAGGAAGATGAACTCTACCAAACTCATTAAGCATTACTAACACTCAAAAGTTCTGTAATTAAGTTCATTAAGGATTACCAAACTCATCAAGTGCTCTATGTTGTTACATATTTTTAGGGTTTTATTTTTGGTTTCTCTGTTTTCTCTTCTATCACCCTTTTCTCACTATCTTTTTGTCACTCTCTCCAGCAAACTCACACAACACCTTCCACCAAAACTCAGCTACACTCCGCCAAAAACACCAATTCCGTCACCACCAAAATTACCCAAAAAAAAAAAAAAAAAAACTGCCACCACCAACCACCACCACTGAAAATCCTTACCACCACCAAAACACCCACAGACCCACCAAATCCAACCCAAACTCTAAACAATCGCATCCAAATCTGACCTAAACTCTGAACAATTGCCACCTAAATCCAACCCTAATCCATAACCCCCAACCACCATCAATAGAATCCTGAACACCACAAGAAACCGGATTAGCCCCCACTCCGAATCAACCCAACCCAAACCCAAATTGGTCAAACTACCACCACTGGTCCACACCACGATTGTGACCTATTGCAAACCCACAGCCTAGAGCCACCGAGTAGCCTTGAACAACCCACCACAGACCCATCAAAACAAATCACAACCATCATACCCAAATCCATTTCAAAACTGCAGACCCAAATCCATCGGAACTAAAAATAGAACCACGAAGCTAAAGATAGAACCACGAATAAAAATTTTGAAACATTAAGGAGTAAAATTAAAAAAAAAAAAAAAAAAAAAACATTAAGAGTGTAAATTGTAACCTAGAAATAATGTACCCAAAATAATAGAAGCATGACAATGGACGAGGTAAGAGTAAGACTTAAAAGGGTCAAAAAAAGGAATCACATGTTTACATTGAATGGTCAAATTAAACTAATACATGCAATTGATGGTGACAGACAAAAGGAATAGATTATAGATAAGACAAATGGATAGGATAGACACGGTTCTAATCCAAGGGAGGGAGTGACATTTCCAAACACCAAAATAAATAAATAAATATTATATATTACTCAAATATTGTAAATTGAGTAATATTGATAAATCTCAAATCTCTTATTAATAAAGATATTATTGATAAATCAATTTTATATATAAAACAAAAATATATTATTGACATGCTACCCATCATATAAAGTTAGCATGCAAGTTTTCTTTAGCATACAAATCTTAACCTCTAAGTTCTATAAATTGAAGTCAAGAGGCTTGAAACTCATGTAACTTAACTAACAATGTATAAAAAAAAAAAAGTTTTAAACAAAATTAATAAATTGTTTTCTTTATTTATTATGTTATCTATGTGGGATCAGTCATATAAATTGTTATGTACAACTTTTATAGCAAAATTAATAACAATTTAAGTTTTTTTTTTTTTTTGGGGTGAAAAATAGATATCATAAACAAACCCACAAAAAAAAAAAAAACTGGAAAGTCAAATAAAAAACAACCAAGTGCCGTATACAAGCCTTCAGTTACATATGCCACAAGATGGTCTCATGTGGTGAAGGGAAAATGATAAAATAAAATAAAAAGAGAAGCTTAAGAAAACAATAGTGTGCCATCTAGGATGGGAAGATAACTATGTTACTATTGCAATGCATAAGAGGATTTGTCCAACCCAAATCCAAAATTGCAAACCCAAATGGTTTGGTTTGGTTTATAAACATGGGGTTGGGTTGCTTTGCCGTTGTCTTGACTGTTCTAATAGTTATTGCAGCGGCTAGGACCTTAGCTGACAAAGGCTGAAAAGGAAACTTCTACAAGCCTTTATGCCAGATTTAGTAAGAAATAAAACCAATACCCATTTCAAATGTATGTATGGACCTCATGGATTACTTATTCAAATGGCCATCTTGTGTTAACATCAACAAAGGTTTGAGGATACAATCTTGCATTAGGAACCTTACATAAAGTTGTCAATATCGTAGAGGACGGTGTTTCGGTTTGGGTAAGAGAATAAAATATTTTAGTACATATTAATATTGGTGCACGTTTTCGATGTTACCAAAATTTATATATATTGTTTACAAAATAGAAGTTAAAAAATATATATATTTTGTTAAGAGTGTTGTAACTCAATTAACATTTCTTAATATTTCTAATAAAGATGTTCATGATTCAAATTCTTCTTATTGGACCCCATTGTAATTATTGAATTATAATAAATATATATAATACGTGCTTAGTCCAAATTGCATGCCTGTCCCTCCAGTGAGTTTATCCTATTATTCAAGAGTCATATATCATCAATTATGTCAAAAAACAATGCGTGAACTCCAAGTTTATAGCACAGTTTTCATGTGATACATCTGTTCTTTTTTAGTTACATGGTCAAAGCATACTATGTAAGACCAGATTTTTATCAAAATTAAAAACTATGATAAAAGATTAAAAAAATGATAAAACTTCTTACTACTAAAAGTTTTAGTTCCAAACTTTTTTTTTCCTATCACAATTCCAATAGTTTTCTAAACCCTTAGAGCTTTGGTAACAGAGTTTCTCTTTCTTGTAAAACAAATAATTTTTGTGATTTTAAACCAAACCAAACCAAACCATCGGAACAACTACACCCATACCACCAAAATTTGAACAAATCAAAACAATCACATACCTATACCGGAAAAACTACGAAAGAGAATCGGGCCAGAGAGAAGAGATTCGCCAATACCTAAATCGAAACAATTACAAACAATTGCTGCTTCGCCGATCTCCGAAGATGCCTATGATCCAACCCAAGTGCCTGACCATCCTTTATCCTTGCGTTGGTGAACAGAAAACGATCCCTACAAATAGAGAGAGGATCGATGAGAGAGAGAGACAGGGGATCTATGAGAGAGAGAGAGAGAGAGAGAGAGAGAGCGCTTACCGATTGATGCCGGGGTGTTTTTCGAGATAGTGATCAGCGAGGTTGAGGAGGGAGATGAAGGGGCGCGAGGTTGAGAGCGAGATTAATTAGGGATCGGGAGTGTTTTCCGATCGAGATTAGGGATCGGCGGCGCGAGGTTGAGGAGGGAGATGAAGGGGCGTGAGGGCACGAAGGCGCGAGGTTGAGGAGGGAGATGAAAGGGCGTGAGGGCACAGCGAGGTTGAGAGTGAGCTGAGAGTGTGGGTATTGGGAAGATTTTTGATTGGGTTGAGAGTGATGAGCTGTGGGGTAGATTATTTAGGGTTTTTTTTTTTTTTTTTTTGGTTTTATAGCAAACCCAGAGCTGCATTTGATTAAACGTAGCTCCAGGGGTAATGAAACCGCGTTTAACCAAACGCAGCTCCAGGGGTGATGAAGCTGCGTCTGTTAAACGCAGCCCCTTTTGGTTTAAGCTGCGTTTTCCAAACATAGCTGTGGGATATATTAGAAAAGGAAAAAAATTCTTCCGAATGGGACTATGGCCGCGTTGATAAAAACGCGGCTCAAATAAAACGCAACTTGAGTATAAGAAAACGCAGCTCCAGACCTGGTATATAGCCGTGTTTATAAAACACGGCTATACGTCTAGATTGGAGCCGCGTTTTTCAGAAACGTAGCTCAAACTATACCCTGGAGCTGCATTTTTGAAAAACGCAGCTCCAAAACGCGGCTACAAAACGCGTTTTTTGTAGTGAGTATCGGTTGGTGAAACCTGTTTTGGCCGCAGTCAAATCTTGGAAGGAATGTTTCAATTGTTTTTCCAATTGAAACCTGGTCCCAAACAAGAATATTTAGGTTTCTACGACCAACTAGACAAATGACATATAAAATAAACTTCAACTGGGAAGTCAAAACAAGGACTACTTCTTAGAATATATGTTTCATGATAAGCATTTTCTATCACCCAACAATTCCTTTATTCAAACACAAGAGACAGAGAAAAGGGGAACATAATATAGCAATAACCTTTTTGTCAGACTAATTCTATTATTCAAACACAATTCCATCTTTTTCTTCATGTCAGAGACTCATTTGAACTAGCGGCGAAGCTAGTTGGAGAAGGAAAAATATATATACTACTAGTTTAGTTGTTAAAATTCATTTGGGCCTCGTCAAACTTTAGAATTGTTTTATGGACAAATTTTGTAGCCATTGGCTACAAACTTAATCAATATCAATTTATTGGAAGTGAATTTTGAAAAATCCACCATTAGAATACATTTTTTGTTTTTTTTTTTATATCCTTCGTACTTGCAAAATTTTCAGAAAATTAAAGATCAAAAACTATGTCATCAATCAAATATTTAAATTTTAAGTTTTTGTAGTCTATTATTATGCACAAAAAATAAGTTTATGAATCAAATAGAAAAAAAAAAATCTAATTAGCACGAAATTTGAAATGGGTGTTAGGAATATAAAGAACATGCAATCTATGATTAGATTTTCAAAATATATAACCATGTTAATTTTTTTAGTGGGAGTTATAGCCATTGATACAACCAAGTTTGTAACCAAATTTTGTCATTGTTATGTGTGTGTGTGTGTGTGTGTGTGTGTGGGCGCGTGTGTGAGACAAAGTTTAGTTATAAAATTGGTTGTAGCCTAAAACTACAACCTTACTCAATATCTTTGTATTGGGGGTAAATATTGACAAATCTACTATTGGATTACACTTTCTTCTCATATCCTTCGTGCTTGCAAAATTTCTAGAAAATTAAAAATCAATAGATATGTCATTAATAAATTGTTTAAATTGCAAGCTTTTATAGTTTAAAATTATGCATAAATATAAACTTATAGATTATATAGATATAGTAAATAATATCCGATTGTTACAAAATTTGACATATGCTTCAAGAGCGTAAAAAACATACAATTTAACGGCTTGTATTTTTTAAATTTTGATAATTTTATTTTATTTTACTTTTTATAATAATAATTTGATCACATAGATTTGAAATAGTGGATAGAGTAATTAAATTTAGTTACTGAATGCTTGTTTATTGTATATTTATATTTGATAATAGGAATATGTGTAATTATTATATTGAGCTAAAGAAGAATTTACTTTAGTTGTTTGATTTTATTTGATTGCATATATGTTTTGAGCTTGACGTTAGATTTAATAATCTATCAACACTTTCCTAATTATGCCAAGAATTGGAGAGAGCTAAAAAATCAACAATTTATACATTAGTTGATAAATTAGTTTATAACACACTTTTGTTGAGTTAAAATTTATTTATGAAAAAAAAAAATAGCCATAAAGTTTTTTTTTCCTTATTTTTTTAATATTTAGTTTAGCCCCATAGAATAAATTCTTGGCTCCATCAGCAGTTTAAACTTTCTACATTCAACGTGGTGTTGCCACTAATTTTTTTTTGAAATGGGAATGTTCATTCAATTAAAGAAGTGAAATGTCATGAAACAAAGTAGCAAGAGCTGGTGGGGGAGAGTCCTCCATCCATTAAACATCCTCATCTAAAGTACTTCTAGCATATTGGGCCAAAACATGTGCTACTCGATTCCCACCCCTCCTAATACAGCTAACAAAAAACCATTGTAAACCCCTCAACAAATGTCGAATATCATCCACAACATTGCCAAATGGTGAAGTGTTTTCCAAAGAAGAAGAGATAGCATGAATAACATTAATGTTGTCCCCTTCAATTATCATCCTAGAAAATCCAGCATCCACAGCAAATTCTATGACCCTTCGGCAAGCAAGAAATTCTGCTTCATCACTTGTGTGCACCATCAGACCACTAGTTGTCATAGCAGCCATTACCTCTCCTTTTTCATTTCTAATAATTGCACCATATCCAGTTCTGCCTGAATCCGAAAATATAGCTGCATCAAAGTTCAGTTTGTACATCTCTGTTGGTGGTGGCTTCCATGTATCTCCGTTTGGTTGTTGCCTCAACTGTGCATCCAACTGGGTTTGCGCGAGCTTGAATTTTGCAATATACTCCTCAGCCCGTTTAGTCAAGCTACTCGGGACCTTCATTTTTCCACCATACAACAAACAGTTACGCTGATTCCACACTATCCACGCTTGGGTCCAAAATAACTCAAGTTCATCTTTATTAAGGCGCTCCAAGAACTCCTCTATCAAGTGCATCATATCAGACTGGCCTTGTCTAGTTTTCTGTAGTTTTCGAGAACTTCCAGCCCAGATATCTTGAACCGCTGCACAATCCCAAAGTGCATGAATGGTGGTCTCCGTTTCCCTTGTACAGACCGCACATTTATCCTCAGTAATCACCTTTCTTCTGGTCAGATTTGCTGCAGTTGGGAGTATCTTGTGACAAGCTCTCCAGGCAAAAATTTTTATTTTGTTTAGGAGCTGAAGCTTCCATAGTGCAGTCCAGACATTTTTTGCATCACATATCCTCGATGTTCCACCTCGGTGCACATCAGTTAAGAGCCTTCTAGCCACATGATATGCGGACTTAACAGTGAACAAACCCCCTGAATTATACAACCAAAAAACAGAGTCAGGGACATTTCGTCGGCTCAATGGAATTTGGCATATAACTTCAGCTTCATCCCTATGAAATATAGCCATGATATCCTCAAATTTCCATATGTTCAGCTCTTAATTAATTAGATCCGCAACCATCAACTCACCCCAATCTTCCTGAACCGAATTAAGGACTTTGTTTGTTGGGAAATTAGGCAGCCACCTATCCTTCAATGCATTAATTGAATGTCCATTACCAACCCTCCAACAATGACTAGATTGAAGAATTGGTTGTGCAGCCATCAAGCTCCTTCATACATATGAGCAATTAGGGGATTCTTTAGCCTCAAGAAATGATGATCTCGGAAAGTACCTTGCCTTAAAGCATTGATGAAGCAGCGATTCGTTGCCTTGAACCATCCTCCATCCTTGCTTAGCCAACAAAGCCAAATTAAAAGCTCTCAAATCTCAATATCCCATTCCACCTTCTTTCTTTGAAGTAGTTAGCTTATCCCAACTCTTCCAATAAATTTTCCGTTCATTGCCAATTTGACCCCACCATAATTTTGCACACAACGCCTCCAATTCAGTGCACAATTTCTGAGGGATTTGAAATACACTCATGGTGTATGTGGGTATGGATTGTGCCACAGCTTTGATGAGGATTTCCTTGCCAGCTGTGAGGACATATGTGTTTTATTTGTTAAGAACATATGTCATTCTTTTATGTAATTGGCTAATCCTTTAAAAAAACGCACTTTACTTGTAATTGGGTAGATTTAAGGTGTGTTTGATACTTCAAGAAACCTGTTTAGTATTAAAGCCATTCAAGTCTGTCCTGAAAACAAGCTGAATAGTGCAGATTCATTAAAACTCGATAGCTATCTCGACAACTGCATCTATCGAGCTTCAGTAAGCTGTTCTAGCCCGTGTTCTCAACACCTGTTCGACAGCTCCTATTTGTCAAGGTTTAAGAAAATCAGATTCTCTGTTCTGTTTTCTTGGGATCCATGAATATGTCATTGGGCCTTCCTCTCTTCTAACCCTAGACATATAAAAGGATTATTTTAAGGACTGTCAGTGGGTTCACAAGTTGCACAAGCATTGAGCAAAGTCTGTTCAAACAAATTGTGACTAGAGACAAAGTTTTGCCCTAGTTCATCTCTTGTGAAGAAGTTGCCGTATATGTGCATCATAGGGTTTTGTGACTAAGCATCTTCTGGATCTTCATCGTGTGATGAATTGAAGAACTTTGCAGCCAACAAACTTCTCTAGTTGGTGATTGAAGTCGTGTACTGGGATTCGTGCATCTAGTTAGTCATGTACTTGGGAGCCGTGCATCAAAAGGAGAAACTGTCACTACAGAACAAGTCCAATTGGGTATTGGAGTAAGGATTCAACTGTAGGTTGGTATAAGGTACTGGGATTCCTTTACTTGTAACCGCTTGTTGTGATAATAGTGGAGTTTCGGGAATGGTGACCTTAAAATCACCCTGTGGGGTTTTTGCCGAGTAGGTTTTCCCCATTCGTAAACAAATTAACGTGTCAATTTATTTTCCACTACATACTCTAGTTAATTGGTGATTTGTTTGTACTACCACATGTTTTGCATGCTAATTAACTTAATTAATTCACTTGGCTAAATTAATTGGTTAATTCATCACAAGGGGTCAATTCGTGTTTTGGCCTATCAAGTAGTATCAGAGCAGGCACACTCTGATTAGGTTTAATCTTTGCTATGTTGATCCATTGACCCCTTTTTTCATGGATAGAGAACAGTCATTAATTATACCTCCTTTATTTGATGGCACTAACTATGCATACTGGAAAGTACACATGAGAGCTCTTGCAATCTTTAGATGAGAAGGTGTGGCAAGCTGTAGAGATTGGCTGGACTAAGCCAACAGAAGTGCCGGCCGATTGGGATGATGCAAAGATCAAGGCGGCAAACTCCAATAGCAGAGCATTGAATGCTTTATTCAGTGCAGTCACCAATGAGGAATTCAAGAAGATATCCTCGATTGAAACTACTAAGGAAGCGTGGACCATCCTCTAGACAACCTATAAGGGAATAAAGGCTGTTAAGAATTCAAAGCTTCAGAGGCTCATTACAAGCTTTGAAGAAATAAAGATGGAGGAGGATGAGTCGTTCGATGAGTTCTATGCCAAGCTCAAGGACATAGTGAACTCAGCCTTCAATCTTGGGAAAACCATTCCTGAGCCCAAGATTGTGAGGAAAGTGCTTAGATTTCTACCCGAGAGATTCCATGCAAAGATCACGGCGATAGAGGAATCAAAGGATATTGATAAGATTCCTTTGACAGAGCTAGTTGGTAATCTACAGACCTACGAGCTAGGGCTAACAAGAATTGGCAAGTCGGGTAAGGGCAAGAGTATGACATTGAAGGCCAAAAGCAGTGAAACTGATGAATCTTCAGATGATGAGGATTCTAAGATGAGGTCCTACATTACAAGACAATTCAAGAAGTTTATGAAGAATGCAAATGGTAAGGGCTTCGATAAAGACCGTAGGCAATCTAATTCTTCTCAGTTCAAAAGCCAAGGTAAAGGGAAGAAGGATGCTAGGAATGGCGGTCAGTACACTGTTCCCGCGAGACCCAAGTGCTTTAGGTGCCAAGGCTTCGGTTACATGAAGCAAGAGTGTCCTACATATCTTAAGAGCACTGGGAAGAGCAAGGCACTTGCTGCTACTTTGAGAGATACTGAGCCTGAGGATGATTCTAACAATGAAGATGACGGAATCTTGAATGCCTTCACTGCCACTATTAATCCTACTGAGGTGATTGTTAAAGATGTGGATGAAGAAGAAGAAGAATTGGTGGAATCCATGTTTGAGAAGGTGGATGATCAAGATGACTTTCATACATCCTATGAGAAACTGTACAAGCTTTCTGAGAAACACGAGAAACTCTATAGGCTATCCACCAAGAAGCTCAGTGATGTGGAACTTGATCGTGAAATGCTCTCCACAAAGTTTGATGAAGCAAATCAGACTATTGGAGCACTGAGATTTGAAAACAATTTCTTGGCTGAAAAGACCAAGAAGCTTGAAGCAAAGCTGTTTGAAGTTAGAGCTTAATTGGAGAGAACTTCAAGTGCAAAGCTTGACGAGATGCTCAGCATTTAGAAATCAGCTTCAGATCGAACAGGTTTAGGGTATGGTCTTTCTTCCTCTAATATTGCTTCTACTAGTACTACTATGTTTGTTCCTCCTGCTAATAATGTTGAAATTGAGAACAATGTTGTTAAAGATGAATTAGCCAGTGAGAACTTAAATAAGGGTAAATCTATTTTAGGAGCACTTTTTAAACAGGATAAGAAAAATGTTAAAAACCCTAGGACTAAGAAGGCTAACTCTCAAAAGCCTAAACAGAAGAAGTTGCATCTCTGTCATCATTGTGGTATTGCTGGTCACACTCGACCAAATTGCTATAAATGGCTAGCCACTCAACAGAGCAACAGCATGATAGCATCTGGAAGCCAGAATCAGCTTCAATCCTCTTTTTCTCCTCTTGGAGATCTTCTCAAAGCCCTTATGTTCCTTTCTAACTTGAACGGTTTTAATTCTTCCCCCTCACCGCCGGTTGAAGGATTTAATCAAAGGAAAGGTTCCTTCAAAGTTTAGAAGGAAAAGGGTTCCAAGTGATTCTATCACTTTTTTCTCTCTCATCGTATTTTTGTTTTTGCATAACTTGTGTGTCTTAAGTTTTGAGTTAGTCTAGTTTTTGTTGCTTTGCTTTACTTTGCTTAACATGTTTTTGTTTGTTTATTTTTCAGTTTTGTTTTATTTTGTGTTGTTTCAAAATAAAAAAAAATTGAAAAATTGAAAAATACAAAAACAGTGTTTGTTTTGTGTACATAGGTACTTGTGTACCTTGGATGGCCATTGAAACCAAGTTTTCTAAATTTTGTATCATTTGTAACTTAGATGAGCATCTTTATGCACAACTAAGCAAGTGAGCTTTGTGGCTCGTGTTTGTGATGAGTAAGGTTATGTGATCTCTTGTACTCAACACTCATATCACTCTTTTTAGACGGGTAGGACTAGAAAATTCTAAGAGAAAGGCATAAGTAACCATCTCACCACTGTTACCCTTCAATCATGAAATGACATCTGTATGCTTCGGCATAGCAAAAGTGCAATGTCAAAAGCTTAACATCATTGGGTATTTTTTTTCTTTCTTATATATGCCTATGCATGGTCTGCTTAAAAGAAAAATATGCAATGAAAATTAAAAAGCAAAAAGATAAAAAATGCTTTTAAACATGATTGCAAGCGTGTTTTCTAGGAGATGTGGGAGTTATAGGATGTACCTCAAAGGTGATAGTCCCTATCAAACAGTTATGTTAGAAGTTTAGATCCCTTAAACCCAAACAGATTAACCTAGATATTTAGCCAAGTGATTAACTTAGGTAAATTAAGCAATTCTAGGTTAACACAAATATATCATATCATGCAAATATGCGGAAAATAAATAACACACGATATGATAACCCAGGGAACCAAACTGGTAAAAACCTGGGGAGAATTTAACCTAGCTATCCTCAAGGTAAAAAGGAATTCACTATGAAAGAATTGAAGTTTACACAATAGTGACTTAGACCACTAACATCCTATTGCTACCTCGAGTAAGAAACTTACTACTACGACTACGTGACAGCTCCGAGTCCACAGACTACTTCTTTCCTTGAATTCTCAGCAAAGCACAAGCATACTTGCTTGTATATCTTGAAGCTCTTGATTCTGCAACTGAATGATTACCAAGCTCTTGACATCAATCTTGAGTTTGGAAACTCTAAGTGTATGTGAAGGTAAACACCTCTAGATCTCACAAATAAGATTCACAAACACAATATTCAGAACACTAAAAACGTGACTAGGGTTTTCCCTTTTATACTTAGGGCAAAACATAAAACCCTACACATTAAATGGACTAGGGCTGAGTTGGAAATTCTGCAGAAAAAACATTCTGCAAGACTTTCGATCGGTCGAGTCTAATTCTCGATCGATCAAGCCAGGCAGAAATGCACAGTAAATTCTGCAATAACTCGATTTCAACTTTATATAAAAACCCCATACTTTGAGCAAGTCTAAACAAGACTAAAACCGTTTTGATCATTACAAAATGAAGTTCTAATACATTAGTTCCTAATTCTTAGAACCTAATAAGTTATGATTGTGTGTGAGTTAAAGTGAATTTCTCATATCTCAAATCGTCATAACATACATACATATTTGCAATCTTGCGATGTTTTTCACACACAACACGCAATACTCTTTGCTACTCTTGGTACATGTGCAGGTACAATGTGATTTGGCCATCACAAGTTTTATATGTGCTAATCTATACTCACTAAACTGTCTTGATTTGTTTTTGAAATATAAAATTGGTTAGACTTGTTTAGTGTGTGTGTGTGTGTGTGTGTGTGTGTGTGTGTGTGTGTGTGTGTGTGTGTGTGTGTGTGTGTGTGTGTGTGTTTTTGAGATCCATGTGCTTAAAATTGTTCATTGAGAGATGATTTTGAAAGTTCAAAATGTTGATTGGATCATTGGTTGAGTTGCATGTCTGATTGCATTCATGTCTATGTTTTTCTCTTCTTGAAAAACTGGTTTTAAAAGCTAGCTCGACAGCTCCTCGATACCTAGCTGTCTGTCGAGCTTCTCAGCCTTTTCTTATCGCAATCTTGACAGCTTCTCGACACCTGGTGGATTGATCGAGAAAGTTTTTGGACCTTCGATAGCTCCTCGACGCCTGGTGGATCGATCGAGCTTCTGTTCTTGCTTTGGAAGTGTGTTCCTCGACACATTCTCGATACTTGTATCTGTCGATGGCCAAAATCTCGACACTTACCTCGACACCTGTCTCGATACCTCTCGATCTCTCCCTTGACACTTCCTATTTTTCACCTCTCAAAACTCTCTCACTCACTCCAATCTTCTTCCTTGAGGTTTCTTCAAGCTTTTTCAAGATTTTCTTCATTTGGTAAGCTTCTAATCTCTCATATTTCATGCATTTCATGTTTTGAAATCTAGGTTTTGGGGCTTTTTTTTTTCTTTTTTGAAATTTTGGGGTTTTTCAAATTTGAAGAGTTTTCGCTTAAATTTTTGGGATGTGTGTTATAGTTTTAATCTCAAAAACTTCATGCATTGCCTTTCAATTGCATTTTAACTATATGGTCATGCATTTAGTTGTGTGTTGAACAGTTTGTTTGCTGGTAGGATTGGATTAGGCTGAGCCCATGATGCAATTTCTATTGCATGTCACATGTTCATGCATTTTCTATGCATACGTAACTTTTTTTCTTTCCTTTTTTTTTTTTTTTTCAATATACTTGTTATATTTGAACTGTTTTGGAGCTTTTCTGATTGTCTCCTCTTTTCCCTCTCTTTTTGTTTACGTTAGTCGTGTCTATGGCACCCAAACGTAAATCCGTTCCGTCCTGGAACTCTCTTCGTCCCGGGGCATCTACCTCTACTGATCCTACCCCCTCCTCTGTTCGGTTCCGTGATGAGGATGCCCGTAAGGACTTCTCGGAGAACTTTTCTAAACGAGGTGTTCATTCGGAACGCCGAGTTATCTTGTCGGACTTCTTCAACACTGACCTACCCACTGTCATTTATAGTAGGGGTTGAGAGTCACTGTGTGACATCCCGGTCACATGTCCATCCGTGCTTATTCAGGAGTTTTACTCCAACATGCATGGATTTGATTTTTCAGTACCTCTCTTTCATACTTGCGTTCGAGGTACGCACATTGTGGTCACACTGGAGTTGGTTTCCGATGTGCTCCATGTCTCGAGGGTAGAGCATCCTGACTACCCGGGTTGTGAGTGTCTGAGGACTGTGTCCAAAGACGAGATGATCTCTGCCTTCTGTGAGCGCCCTTTTGACTAGGGTGACGTCAGTTCACACCATGTAGGCCTTTTGCTAAAGGTCCTAGATTCCTAAACATGGTGATGACTTTTGTTTTGCACCTTCTTTCTCATTATAACTCTATCACAGAACCTTGTGCTCGATTTTTGTTGTCATTTATAAAGAACCTCACTATAGATTTTCTCTCTCATTTTATTTTCTCCATTTTAGATGTTTATAGGTATACGGCTACCTGTGATAAGCTTATTTTCCCTTCAGCTATCACGCGAATTTTGTGCCATTTTTCTATTCCTTTTCCCTCGTCCAACCATTTCTTTGTCATATGTGCCATAGATGCCTCTACCGTTAAACGTAGCGAGGCGCAGTTTAGGTCGCGACAGCTAGGGTCAGCAGCTCCTCCCTCCCGTTCAGCTCCATCTCGCTCTGCTCCATCCACATCCGTTCCTTCGTCCTCTATGGGCGATGTGTCATTAGGAGACATCATGGCGCAACTTCAGCGTATGGATGCTCGCCTTGATACGCTCTCTTCGGAGTTGTATCAGGTGAACGTTCGTGTCGGTCGTATTGCACGACGGCAGGCAGTTATGGGTGGCTTTGCTCCTAAGACTACTCCTCCACCTCCTCTAGTGGCTTCTGAGTCTGAGGCTGATGATGATGGTGATGATGATGATGCTTCTGATGATGATGATGGAGATGCTAGCTCTACCGATGAGATGTCTACTTGACATTCTTCCCTTTGTCACTCGTGACAAAAAGGGGGAGTAGTTTTGGTGTATGAGAGTAATCATACTTAGGAAAAGAGTTAGTATAGGACCATTTTTGTTAGGGGGAGAATGTTGATTCCTTTAGGGATGTAGTAAGGACTTTTGTATCTTTTCTGTTCTTTCTCTTTTTAGATACATTATGGGTCTTGTGACCATTATTGACATACATTGTATTTATCTTCTTTATATATTAATGTATGTTTCTTTCACCTACCTTTTATGTGTTGTTTTTTTTTTCTCTCTTTATGCACATGCTTTTTATTTCATGTATGCAATCTATTATTTCTGTTTCACACTAAGATGCCTTGATGAGTTTTGTTTAAGTGTTTCAGAAATACAGGTTATCAAAGTCTACTTGTCATAAACTCTCTTCTTGCAAAGTTTTTCAAGAGATTGTGTTAGGATAGATTTTATTGTACTCAACAAGTGAGTATGAGTTAAGTGATTTATGACTTCTCTCATATGTTCATTTGTTTGTTGTGGTTTTGTTACAGATTGCCAAAGGGGGAGATTGTTAGGACATATGTATTTCATTTGTTACGAACATATGTCATTCTTTTATATAATTAGCTAATCCTTTTACAAAACGCACTTTACTTGTAATTGGGTAGATTTAAGGTGTGTTTGATATTTTAAGAAACTTGTTTCAAGATCAAGTGTTAAAGCTATTCAAGTCTGTCTAAGAAACAAGCTGGACAGTGCAAATTCATTAAAGCTTGATAGCTATCTCGACAGCTACATCTATCGAGCTTCAGTAAGCTATTCTAGCCCATGTTCTCAACACCTGCTCGACAGCTCCTATCTGTCGAGGTTTAAGAAAATCAGATTCTTTGTTCTGTTTTCTTGGGATCCGTGAATATGTCATTGGGTCTTCCTCTCTTCTAACCCTAGACATATAAAATGATTATTTTAAGGGCTGTCAATAGGTTCATAAGTTGCACAAGCATTGAGCAAAGTCTGTATAAGCAAATTGTGATCGGAGACAAAGTTTTGCCCTAGTTCATCTCTTGTGAAGAAGTTGTTGTGTATGTACACCATAGGGTTTTGTGACCAAGCATCTTCTGGATCTTCATCGTGTGATGAACTGAAGAACTTTGCAGCCAACAAACTTCTCTAGTTGGTGATTGAAGTCGCGTACTGGGATCCGCGCATCTGGTTAGTCACGTACTTGGGAGCCGAGCATCAAAAGGAGAAATTGTCACTATAGAACAAGTTCAATTAGGTATTGGGGTAAGGGTTCAACTGTAGGTTGGTATAAGGTACTGGGATTCCTTTACTTGTAACCGCTTGTTGTGATAATAGTGGAGTTTCGGGAGTGGTGACCTTAAAATCACCCAGTGGGGTTTTTGCTGTGTAGGTTTTCCTCATTCGTATACAAATCACCGGGTCAATTTATTTTGTTCTGCATACTCTAGTTAATTGGTGATTTATTTGTGCTACCACGCGCTTTGCATGTTAATTAACTTAATTAATTCACTTGGCTAAATTAATTAATTGGTTAATTCATCACAAGGGGTCAATTCGTGTTTTGGCCTATCACCAGCCCTAGACAACATCATGCCCTTCCACCCTTGGAGCTTCTTCCAAATTCTATCCTTCAAGTATAAGAAGGTGTTATACTTAGCCCGCCCAATCAGAGTTGGTAGACCCAGATAGTTTACAAATCGATCAACCTCCTTTGCTCCCAAAATCTCCAAAATCTGGCTTTCCAGCCTTACCGATGTATTACTACTAAAATAAACTGAAGACTTTTCCAAATTGATGCATTGCCCAGAAGCTCTTGCATAGGTTTGGAGGATTTCTACTATAGTTTCTCCCTCAGCCCGAGTTGCCTGAAAAAATAACAATGAATCATCTGCAAATATAAGATTAGTAATCTTTGGTGCCCCTCTACAAATGGAAATGCCCTTGATCCTCCCTTCAAATTTCACTTTTTTTAACAAAGCAGTAAGGCCTTCTGCACACAAAAGAAATAAGTATGGTGATATCGGATCTCCCTGGCGGATTCCTCTAGATGGATGAATCACACCGTAAGGTTTCCCATTCACCAGAATAGAAAAGGATGGTGTTTTAACACAGCTCATTACCCGCTCTATCCAACCAACTGGGAACCCCATCTTTTCCATAATACTTTGTAGGAAATGCCACTCAACTCGATCATAGGCCTTGCTGATATCAAGCTTCAGTGCCATGGCGCCTTTCTTCCCCTTTTTCCTGGAATGCATGGTATGAAGTGTCTCATAGGCCACCATTATGTTATCAGTGATCAGTCGCCCCGGTACAAAAGCACTTTGTGTGGGTGATATGATCTAAGGCAGTACTTGTTTCAATCTGTTTGCCAAAACTTTGGAAATAATTTTGTAAATAACATTGCACAAACTTATGGGTCTAAACTCAGACATTCTCTCCGGATTTTGTACTTTAGGAATAAGCATAACATTTGTGTGATTAATATCAGGGAGCATGTTACCATTATTTAAAAAATCCAAAACAGCTAAAACAACAGAATCACCCACAATATGCCAGAATTTTTGATAGAAAAGGGCATTCATACCATTAGGTTTTGGAGCTTTTGTTGGTCCCATTTAAAATAAGGCTACCTTCACTTCTTCAGCAGTAAATTGATTAGACAGAAATTCCTGCATGTCATCAGCCACCTTACACTCCACTGCATCCAAGCACTCCTCCATTTGATCTCCCACTCCTGCATGAGAAAGGTTATCAAAGTAGTCTGAGGCTACCTCAATCACCTCCTCCAAATTCTCTACCCACTTCCCTTGTGAATTCCGGATACCCTGTCGAATAGGTTTTGAAATTGGTAAGGCTACCTAAACTCTCATAAACATACAGATATCATCTTCTCGTTTCTTCCATTCCACCTCCTCGACCTCACCCAGACGACTACCCACTTCCTTTGCTACTTAAGGAAAATCATATCAAAAGGTGCGCCCCATATCTGAATCCAGAGGGATGCAGACTCCAACTGAATATTTCCCACTATCATACCCCTCCTCCACCATTGAAGTAATAGTAGCTGATTGTCAAAGGACCAAGGGCTTTCTCTCAAAATCCTATCCAAATCAAACTCTGATAGAAATTTGAATTGGAAGAGATTCGGCCCTACTTCAAGAATCAGCATTGATTCATTCGATCCCCACACTCGCCTAATTGTATTCTTCACTGCTACTTTGTTAAAGACTTACTTGTGAGAAATTTTCCAATCAAACTCAGAGTGCAACTTTCAATAGCTTCCAATCTTCCATCATCCGAGATGGCTATAGTTTCTTCCTCTTCAGTAGTTAACCTCATCTTGTCAAGCCTATCACACATAGAATCCTCCGTTCTGCTTTGTAGAAACTTAGATAATTACCCTTCGCTCACAGCCAAGGGAGGGAGTACTCGTACTCAGACGAGAGGAAGAGGAACCGATTGGTTTTTTATGTTGCCACTAATTCAATACAATGACAATAACCTATATATTTGATGCAAGATATTTGGTAAAAAGTTAAAGAATGAAATGTTATTATTATTATTATTATTATTATTATTATTATTTGGTTAACAGGAGAATTGTATAAACTAGGAATTAATAAGTCTGTTACAACACAAAGAAACCTTGTCAAAGGCCAAAAGGCTTTCTTCCACAAGTGGTGGTTCTACAAAATCTACAAAAGAAGTACTATAGCTCGATCCCGTTTTAGCCAACACATCGGCACATTAGTTGGCTTCATGGTATATGTGCTCTATCTGCTTAGTAGAGATAGCTTTTAACAGATTCCTGCAATCCTACAACAAATGTCCCATTAACAATCTGACACTATCATAATGAAATCTTATTTCAATATAGGGATCCATGTATTAGAAATAATTTATTAAACTTCAGTTAAGTGAAGAAGACATTAGCAAATAAAACAACTAGATAGAAGGAAAAGTTGCTTTCAAAAGCGGGTAAAGAGATCTTGATTAATGTTGTTGCTCAAGAAAATCCGATACACACCATGAGTTGCTTCAAACTACCTAATGCACTTTTTGATGATTTAACTAGTATGGTAAAAAAAATTTGGTGGGATCAAAAGACAAATGAGCATAAGAGACATGGATTAGCTGGGATAAGCCGTGCATGGGTTTTAAAGATCTGAAAAAAGGCTTTTAACTTGGCTCTTTTGGCAAAGCAAGGGCAGCGGCAACAAACATGTCCGAATTCTTTGGTGTCCAAGATTTTTACAACAAAATACTTCCCGGGTTGCAACTTTGTGAATGCAAAACCATATACATGGCGAAGTTTGTGAAGAACACCAGCATGTAAATGAACACAAGATATGAGTGACTACTCCATCTCAAACAGTGGTTGCAACTTGTAACATGGTCTCCTCCAGCAATGCCTAAGCCTTTTAACCCAAATCCATTTATTTTAGCCCAACCCGATTTTCAGATAAATTTAACCATTCTTAACGAACTTTAACCCAAGCTCACTTTTGAATTAAAGCCTGTCCTGCTTCAAACCCAATTAAACCCATGAAATCTATCTATCAAACCCATAAAGCCCACAAGTACATTAGCCCTTGATTAGCCCAAAAGCCCTTCAGGACCAAACCAAAACCAACTTTAAAGTCAAGTCAACAGAAGCCCTAAACCTAAAAGAACCCAAAAAGCTCGGGCTAGCCCATTTCCAATTATTCTTTACCACTTGGCCCGCTTTTTTTTTTTTTTTTTTTAAATTCACAACAATGCTACGCAATAGACAACTTATATATGTGGCATAAAGTTCAAATCTTAGCATAAATAATTATATATATTATACTGTAAGGCTTCATGTTGTAACTTGTAAAAAATGCGATTCTCCCAAAAAAAAAAAAAAACTTGTAAAAAACTCATTAAAAATCACCCAACAACTTAATTCGGCAATTGTAAACTTGAACTTTTTTTTTTTCCTTTTTATATATTTTTTAAGGTTGAGATTTTACTTAAGATATTTTTCACCTTTTTGGCAGTGTGGCAAACAACTAAAATATTCGAAAAAATTAAGTAGACAAATGAATATGTGAAGACCACGTTAAATTGTCAATGATAAAAGCTCGTACAGGAAAAATATATTAACCCGACCCAATACTCTAATTAATACCTAAAGTAATTTTATTTTTATTTTCAACTAATTACATTTATTATCAAGAAAAACAAGATTTTTCAAAATCAACATATATAATTATGTACATCTTTAACCTAAAAGAAACCATCACTGCGCTAACTTGACTTAAAAAATGTTGATGTTCATTTTTAGAAGTCCAGGAGAGAGGAGAAGCCCAGCAACACTGGCAGGGAAGAGTCAGAAAAATAGATAGAAGCGCCATTAAGTCCAAGTGACAGGAATAATAAATTATAGGTTCGTAAGGCAAACAAATGGACTTGGAGAGAGTAAATGGGCCTAAAAGGGCTCGGAAAGAGAGGAATAGCAAATCCATGGGCGGAATAGATGTAGAAAAAGTGAGAATGGGCCTCGCTTGCCACGGCAGACCCAAAGTAATATAAGTAAAGAAAGTAAGGGGCAATAGAGTATCTATAGGCCCCAAGGATGAAGTATGGAGTAGTTGGGCTGAGGAAGCCCAATGAATTGGTAAAAGTCCATGGGAAGCACGGAACTAGCAAGGGCCGAGGATGCCTTGAGAAAGTAAATGGGCCAAGGATGCCCAAAAGGAAGTAAACGAGACATGGGAGCCCGCAAATGATGTGATGAAAAGGTCCAATGGGCTTATTGGGCTGTCAAAAAAGAAACAAACAGCAAGCCCAAAGAAGTCCAGTAGCTCTGGGCCAAATAACACCATGGCAGGAGTGGTTGAATAATGTGGTAGGAGATAACAGTGAAGCCTTAAGGGTAAAACACGAAAAGACATAAATGAGATGAAGCCCACGATCGGGCAAAGCCCAGTCCCAAGAAAGAAAGCCATAAAGAATGCAAAAACAGCCCGTGCCATGAGAAGTTGGGAATGAACCGCAGAATGGGCATACAGACCTTCAGACCACGGCAAACGCGTGAGCAGCAAATAGATTTTGGACGAATATGGAAGTGAGGCATGCGCAAGGCCTAGACACCACTAGCCTGTACCCAGCCAATACAGGAAGTGGTGGGTCATGGGTCAGAGGTAAGAGGGCATGATCTGGCGGTGGGGAGAGGGGAAAACCTATTTTGAGGTTCTTTCTCAGGCTATTTTGGGGGAAGTGTCCTGTTGGAATGACATGCCACTCAAAAGAAGCAAAGTTGAGTTGGAACCACTAGGTGCATGCAAAGAGGGACGGAGAGAGAGAGAAAAACACCCATGCCGTGGCAGGTAAGAATGCCACGACAAGTAAACAAACAAAATAGTACGTCTTCGCCTGGTGACGTGGAGTGGCGCGGCTAGCACAGGCAAGTGGCGTTGGCTGGGTACCTGACCAATCAGTAATGGTTGGCAAGGACACAAGCACCAGACAAAGGCAGTTAAAGGTTAAAATGGTAAAAGCCAGTTGCGGCAGGCATTATATAAAGACATTCACTGTGCACGAAATAGGGGGGAGTGATGGTAGCCTAGACAGAGAGAATCACAATAACTAAGAAAAAGAAAACAAAGAAAGAAAGAACCAGAGAATAGAGAGAAAGGGAGAAAATAGAGAGGATAGAGTGGTAGGCATGCACTGAATATGTTGATTTCCTCTCTCCCTCTCAAACCCATGTACTTTGCCATCAGTAAAAGGATCTCCCTGGGCACAGGTCATTTAGGACCGCTCCCTCAAAGCAATTAATTTCTCCCCTAAAGAAGTTACTCGCGTTGAGGAAATGTTCTCCTTTTTGTCTTAGACCTCGTAGTATATCACGGCAGACTAATATTTATTTTGATTTAACAAGCTTACTACTATTCCCCCTGTATTTATTTTTTGTTGCCGTTTCACTAAAATATGTATTTTTTGCAATGATTCATTATTTACCTTTTTCTATATAAGTTAGAAAATCTCTTTATCATCTTCATTATAGTTGCTTGCTGTAATCATTTTGAATAGCTCTGCCTGCCATGGGCACGCAATCTAAACCGTGGCAAAATAGGTGTGGCTTGTGCACAGGCCGGACCAAGGTGATTGCAATTAGACCGGTCCCAACTCCCTGACCCAGAATACTTTGGGCCTAGCATGGTAGGAAGCGGTCTAGCCCAACCTTGCACAAAAAAAGCCCACCACCAAAAAAAAAAATGATATAATGCTGAGAGGTAAAAAATAGAGAATTTAGGGTTCCCCTTTTGGCAGTGTGGCAACTGGCAACAACTAAAATATTTGAAAAAATTAAGTATGAATATGTGAAGACCACTTTAAATTGTCAATGATAAAGCTCGTACAGAAAAAATATATTAAACAGACCTAATACTCTAATTAATACCTAAAGTAATTTTACAGTAATATCAAAATTAATACCTAAATTAATTTTATTTTTTTAACTAATTACTTTTATTATCAAGTAAATCAAAATTTTTCAAAATCAACGTATATAATTATGTACATCTTTAACCTAAAAGAGACCATCACCACTCTAACTTGACCTTAAAAAAAATGATATAATGCTGAGAGGTAAAAATAGAGAATTTAGGGTTTCCGAACTATTGTTTGTTTGCCCCCAATAGTTTTTTCAAAATCAAACGTCCCAAGATCACCTTCATATCAAACTTAATTTACTTACACTAAAAAAAAATTTACCTCCAAACCCTCTAAGTGATGATTGATGTAACTATTCACACACACTTATTTAAATACTATTCTCATGATTTTTAAAGTTGGACAGTAATATGTCATAATTAATATAAAAATTAATTATTTTTTAAAAATAATTAAACTTATAATAATTAGCAGTCTTGACTAAAATAGTATTTAAATAGTTCAATTATAATTATTGATAAGATAATACTTGTTATAATTTATTACAAGGCTTGGGTTTAAGTTACACCCAGAGTAACTTTAATTAGTTGTAATAACTTATAATTTTCAATTGTAATAGAGACTTTTATACTTACTACATTAGGAAAATTTTGTTGCAACACCTTAAAATAAAGAAACGTTGCAATAACTTTTTTTTTTTTTTTTTATGATACAAGGTATAATTTCTACTATAACTTAGTCTAAGTGTATATGTGCGTGAAACTTCCTTTTGGAGACTTAAACCCCAGCCATTGTCCTCCACAACTCACAAGCATTTATACTTGTAGAGTGACTACCGCACTAAGGGGTGTGTGGTGGTTATTTTTATTTATTATAATGAAAATTTCTTCTCAATGATAATATATAGCAACAAAGTTATTATTGCAATAATTTGATATCAATTATTTTACAATTTATTACAACGATAAACATGGAGTTACAATGAAAATATCATTTCAATAACTTTATATAAATTATTTTGCAATCTATTGAAATGATAAATTTGAAATAATAATATATTACAATAAATATATTGATGAAATAAATTTGACTCGAATTATTTGTAATTTATTACAATAAAATTCGTAAAATAATAACATATTACTAAAAGATATTCAAATTATAAATTGTTTATGGCAACAACATATATGTCATTGCATCAAAGTTGTTATTAAAATATTTGGAGTTTATTACAACCAAATTTTTTGTTGCACAAACCTATTACCTCAGATTCTATTGAAACACCTTGCATCAAATATTGCAATAATTTTAATATTATTACAACATTTTTTCCCGTTTATAATAAACATTTTTTTTTCTTGTAATGACTGTTTAAAACTTGATATATTATGGAACTGGCAAGCATCTATACAAATGGTTACTTGGACTCCTAATTAATTAATTTGATCGTCAATATATATATATATATACATATATATATATATATATATATATATCCAAATCAAAATTTGCTTAATTATAATCTTACTTAAAATTTTTCATTAATGCATTTCTATACGCCTAAGAATTACTCATTAATATATTTTTAAAATGATAATTGCTGCATTGTGGAAAGTTTCTTACATGAAATCTCTTTTTTGACATTGGTTGGCATGTAATCATAGATCAAAACGCCTTTTCTCTTCCTTGTCGTGACCATACCCCCTGAGTCTAATAATATTTTAGTGGGCTAAATGACTCAGGGCATTGTTAGTCACATAAAAAACATGGCGTTAAAAAAAGAGAAAGATACAAAATGAGTTATTTCAACACAATTGTTACCTCCAATTGTTTAATTTTGGGGTTTGTTGTAATCAGCAATCTTCGCAATATCATCCTCCCTATTAGGTTTTAAGGAATTAGGAATTAATGTATTAGAACTTCATTTTATAAGGTTGACAAATCATAATCAAAACGATTTTAGTCTTGTTAAGATTTGCTCAAAGTATGTGGTTTTTAGGTAAAGTTGGAATCGAGTTACTGCAGAAGTTACTGTGCAAATTTGCCTAGCTCGATCGATCAAGAATTAGACTCAACCGATCGAAAGTCGTGTAGATTGTTTTTTCTGTAGAATTTCCAACTCAGCCCAAGCCCATTTGAGTTGTAGGGTTTTATGTTTTGTCCTAAGTATAAAAAGGAAAACTCTAGCCACGTTTTAGTAGAGTTCTTTATACTGTGTGTGTGAATCTTTTGTGAGATCTAAAGGTGTTTGCCTTTACATACACTTAGGGTTTCCAAACTCAAGATTGATGTCAAGAGCTTGGTGATCATTCAGTTGCAGATTCAAGAACTTAAAGATATACAAGCGGGAGTTCTTGTGCTTGCTGTGAATTCAGGAAAGAAGTAGTATGTGGACTCGGAGCTGTCACGTGGTCATGGTAGTAAGTTTCCTACTCGAGGTAGAAATAGGATGTTAGTGGTCTAAGTCGTTATTGTGTAAACTTCAATTCTTTCATAGTGAATTCTGTTTTACCTTGAGGATAGCTAGGTTAAATCCTCCCCAGGTTTTTTTTACCTGTTTGGTTTTCTTGGGTTATCATATCGTGTGTTCTTTATTTTCTGCACTTTGCATAATATGATATATTTGTGTTAACCTAGAACTCATAATTTACCTAAGTTAATCACTTGGCTAAATAACTAGATTAATCTGATTGGGTTTTAAGGGGGTCAAAATTCTAACAAGTAGTATTAGAGTAGGTAGCTTCTTATTGTAGATCCTTTAATCTAAAAGCTGATCATTGACTTTGGTTGTCATGGAACACAGACACTCTCTTGTTACTCCACCTCATTTTGATGGGAATAATTATGCTTATTAGAAAGTAAAGATGAAAGCATTCCTGAAATCTATTGATAAAAGAGTCTAGAACTCTATTGAATATGGATGGGAGAAGCCCACTACTCTTGTGAGTGAGTGGTAAACTTCTCAAAAAGAAGCAGACACTTTTAATAGCAAAGCTATGAATGCTATTTTTAATGCTGTTTCTATGGAGGAATTTAAGAGAATCTCTAATGTTGAGGTTGCTCATACTGCTTGGAATATCCTCCAGACTATACATGAAGGCACAAGGGCAGTTAAAATTAACAAGTTGCTGCAATTGACTGCTAGATTTGAAAGCATTAGAATGATTGATGATAAATCTTTTGATGAATTCTATGCTAAACTTAATGATATTGTTAATTTTGCCTATAATTTGGGTGAAATCAATGATCAACCTAAAATTGTTAGGAAGATTCTTAAATCTTTAACTGAGGATTTTAGACCCAAAGTGACTGTCATCACTGAAAGTAAGGATGTGGATTCTATCCCTATTGATGAACTTGTAGGATCTCTTCAGTCTTATAAGTTGGACCTACCTAAGACTAGCAAATCCAAATCAATGGCTCTTAAGTCTGTTGACGATGTTGATGCTAGTGGATTTGATGATGAGCTCTCTGCCACAGAGATTGCTTACCTTGCCAAGAACTTTAGAAATTTTCTTAGGAACAATAACAGAAGGGCAAGAGGTAAGAACACTGCTGAACCTAGAAATTTTAAGAGGAATGATTCTACTAAGGTTAATAACACTCAAAAGCCTAAAGAGAAAGTAGGTCAACCTTCTAATAATTCTATGGGGCAACAATGTTTTGGGTGTCAAGGGTACGATCATATGAAATCTAAATGTCCTACATACTTGAGATCTAAGGGTAAGTCTATGGCTATAACCCTTAGTAATGATGAAGTTTCTGACAATGAATCTGATAGTGATGAGGATGGAAACTTCGTTGCTTTCACTGCTACTGTTGTAGTCAATGAAAGTTTGTTTGTTGAAGAGAACCCTTCTGATGGGGAACTCTCTGAAAATGCAGATTTACAAGAAGCCTACAATAAACTTTGCAAAGTTGCTGCAAAGGATACTATGAATGTTGATCTTGGCTTAAAGAAAATTGCATCTCTTGAACTTGATAAGAAAAATTTGCTTGTGAAACTGTTTGATGTTAATGAACTTTTGAATAATGTGAAGACTGAGAACATGCTTTTACTTGATAAAGTTAAAAATTTGGAACTTGAATTGTCTGTTACTAGAGAACAAACTAATAGGTCTACAAGCTCCAAACTTGATCACATGCTAAGTGTTCAAAAGTCTCCCTCTGACAAAATTGGCTTAGGTTTTGTGGAAAGCATATCTGTGCCTGAACCTCATTCCACAAAATTTGTTCCTTCTACTGAATCCCCTATAAGTGAGGCTGTCAAACCCTCTGTGAGTGAGGCAGCTAAATCTGTAGAAGTTACACCTCCTAGGAAGATTAAGGTTGATCTTCAAGAGTCTAAACCTAAGGTTCCTAATCCTCAAAAGGGCAAGTTGCATGATAAGCCTGCATGGGTTTGTCATTTTTATAGAAAGTCTGGGCACATTCGTCCAAATTGTTTCAAGATGCAAGCTGCTAAACAAGCAAATAAACCAAAAGTACCTGTGCCTCAAGCTCAAGATCCTATGGTACTTATTGGAGAATTGGTAAAGGTGTTAAACCTTTATCCAATCCTGGAGTTACTCAGAATTCTAATGTGAATAATAACTCCAATGCAAGAGTTGCATTTAAAAGGTTTTGGATGCAAAAGGCTCGATCTAATTGAGTCTGTTTGACATGGTCCTTGTTCTTCATTACTTTATTTCTTGTAATCATTTTTTTAGGATTTGTATTGCATAACATTCATGCATTTCATTCTAGGATGTTTTTCTTTATGTATATAAAAAAGGGGGAGAATGTGTTTTTGCAAAGTGTATTTTACAGTATTTTTCTTGAATTTGAAATCAAGGTTGGTCAATCTATTATTACATAACATGTTTATGTACCTTGTTTAGCTTGGATGAGCTTCTTTATTGCACGTCACTAATGTGGGCTTTGTAGTGCATGTTGTGTGGAAAGATGTTTATAGTTTTTGATCATTTTGACTTGATCTTGAAGTCACATGCCTTTAATTGTAGGACTTAAACTTATTGAGAAAGGCATAAATAACCATCTCACCACTGTTTACTAGCCAATCATGAACACCTTAGTGCATATCATATGATTTTGTGCTCGAGAACGTGTAGCACATGCACAAAAAGAACATAAAGTGTAGCCTCGGATTAATGCTAAAATTGGTGTGTACATTATTGAGCTATAATAAATTCGTAATGGAATAAAATTGGTGTGTACATTATGAGGCAAATCAAGAAACTTACATGATTGTAAGCTTTTATTCTAGGAGATGTGGGAGTTATATGATGTAACTCTTTGGGTGATAGTCTCTTTCAAATTCTATGTGATGAATTTTGTAGAAATTGTGATTGATTTCTATTCACATATCGCCTCGCATGTTTCTCAAGCTTTTGCTAGTTACACACATTACACAAGTTACTCTTTGCTAAACTTTGTACATGTTATTGTGTGTGTTTTAGGTTTGACCAACTAAATTTGAAAATTCCTTGAATTTATGCAAAACATGTTTTTGCTTGAGAATAAGAAGAGAAATTGATTGAAAATCTTAATTTTGGAAAACTGGAATCAAATTAAGTGTTTTTGAAAAGCATTTCATCTCATACTCATGCATTTTATTCATAAAATTTAATGCTTTGAGGAGTTTCTGTACAAAAATTGCTTTGTTTTTCATAAATTTGATTTTTCCAGAATTTCGATCAATCGAATTTATTTCTCGACCGATCGAAAATGCGATTAAATTCTTTGGTCAGCTTTTGTTTGTTTCGATCGATGCTCGATTGGTATTGGATCAATCGAAGCATTTTTGACTGATCGAATCTAGTTTTCCATCGATCGAAAATCGCGTTGAGAGTTTTTTTTAAAAGGCTTTTTCCCTCACGTGTTCTTCACTTTTCAAAAGTTTTCAAAATTTTTTTTCTCTCACCGATCGGTCAAAGCTCCAACAAGAATTTTTTGTCATTTTTCTCCGGATTTTTTTGCAAAGAATCTCTCTTCTAGGGCCGGTAAGACTCTTATACCCTTTCTTTTGCATTTATTTTCATGTTACATGCATAAAATTATGCATTATTCTTAAAATTTTCGGACCTTTTTCTTTTTGAGATTTTTGATGAATCAAGCCTTTTTTTTTTGGTTTAATTTGATTAATTTGGTGGTTTGTGACAAATTTGAAATTCTAGGGCTTGAAATATACCCAATTTGGGATTTTTGTTCAATTTGTTGCAAATTGATGAAATTGGCTTGTTAGATTGCATCATTTGATCATTATATTGTGATTTCTATCTTGTGTGATGATCAATTGATCAATTTGTTGAGATTTGTGATAATGAGTTTTTCAAAATTTGGGATTTTTGATGTAACATTCATGCTCAAGCCAATTTTGTGAATTCGGAATATAATTGAACTGTTTTCATTGCATTAGAACATGCATCATTTGGAAATAATGTTCATGCATCATATAGAATTGTTATTTCTATGTTGTTTTTGTGCTAACTTGCAGTCTGCCCTTGATTTTTTCTTTTGTCGTTTCTTTTCTTTCTGTGTCTCTCTATCTAATCTGTAGCATCATGCCTAGGAATACTAGAGCTCATAGGAGCTCTTCTTCTTCACCATCTTTCGATAGTGATAGATTTCTGAGTGAGAAACATCAAGAGACATATGAGACACTTAACCTCAGGAGAAACATTTGGGTGAGCGTAGGGTCCTTTTAGATGAGTTAGATGATGAGGTTAGGCGTAACTTTGAGCGTCGGGGTTGGTTGTCTTTGTTAGACATAGATCATTCACCTCCGGCTACTCTGATTAGAGAGTTCTACTCAAACCTCTCTATCCACGTCTATGATTCCAACACTTTAGTAAAGAGTTGGATACGAGGTGTAGAGTATCGCATTACTCCTTCGGTAGTGTCTGATGCTCTTGGAGTACCTGTGGTATCTTATCCTGTCTAACCTTATGATGAGTCTCCTCCCCTTGACGACATCATGTCTTACATCACTGGTACTTCTATCCAGTGGGGTTCTGATCCTCGGATCACATCTGATGAGCTTTCAGAGTTACATTACCTTTTCTTTAGGATTACTTGTCATTCCTTGTGGCCTATCTCTCATCTACACACTATCCCTATTGAGTGATGTGTGTTTTTGTACGCTCTTGTCACTGATGCTCCTATCAGTTCTCCTCACATTTTTCTTTGTTCTTTGAACGAGGTGCATATGAGTAGTTCTACAGCTCATGCTTTGTTCTTTCTTGTTTTCATTCATCGGATTCTTCTACATTTAGGGTTAGGTGATTTTCCTGCTTCTGAGCCTGTTCATATCATTGCTCCCATTGGTGCCACCTTTCTTAGGCAAAGGGCTGCTCAGCTTCGAGCTAGCTCTAAGCATCCTAGAATTGAGCCTTCCGGTGTCACTACTTCTCCTCCTCCCTCTTCTGCAGGTACTTCTACGACAGAGACATCTGTTGATCCGACTGCTGCTGCTGCTACTGTTCCTCCACCTTCACTTTTAGATGATTCTGATATTCGTCAATTGTTCGATACTATCATGACCGTCTAGGCGGCTCATGGTTAGCTTCTGGTGGACATGCTTGATGAGCTCCGTGCTTTGCGAGCAGATTTAGAGTCTTCGACGTTCTCCTCCGCCAACTCCTTTTGGTAATGAGTGAGTGCCCTTTGGCAATTCGTCACAAAAAGGGGTAGTATATTGTAGTAGAGGAGATATTGTTTTTAGGGGGAGATTTTGATACTTGAGTTTTGAGTTTTGTGATTTTGTGGAGCTGTGGAGCCTTTAGATTGTATCTAGGTCTTTAGATTGTATCTAGATTTTTAGATTGTATCTAGGTGCTTCATGTTGTATTTATCTTTTTGGCTCATGATATTTTTTTGGGTTGTCCATGATAGGGGGAGATACATTGATTATATATGTTTCTTGTTTCACATTGTGTTACATTGCTTATTGATTTATATTTATGAGACTATTCATGATATATGTCTTTATTTTGTGTTATGTGAAATCAAGAAGTTTCTTTTTACTTGTATTTTCCACACATGCATTTATGTGTTTGTTAAGTGTTACAGGAATATACAGGTTGATTCAGTCGTGTTGCTGTCTACACTTGCAACTAATAGATAGTAGTTAAGTTGAATTTGTTTTAGTTGGGCTATTGGTTTGTAATGGGCTGTTCTTTTTGTAAACTTTGAGCTTTATGTTAAGTTAGTGTTTTGTCACGGATTGCCAAAGTGGGAGTTTGTTAGGTTCTAAGGAATTAAGAACTAATGTATTTGAACTTCATTTTGTAAAATTGGCAAACCATGATCAAAATGGTTTTAGTCTTGTTAAGACTTGCTCAAAGTATGTGGTTTTTATGTAAAATTGGAATCGAGTTACTGCAGAAGTTACTGTGCAAATCTGCCTGATTCGATCGATTGAGAATTAGACTTGACCGATCGAAAGTCGTGCAGATTATTTTTTCTGCAGAATTTCCAACTCAGCCCATGCCCGTTTGACGTGTAGGGTTTTATGTTTTGCCTTAAGTATAAAAGGGAAAACCCTAACCACGTTTTAGTAGAGTTTTTTATGCTGTGTGTGTGAATCTTTTGTGAGATCTAGAGGTGTTTGCCTTCACATACACTTAGGGTTTCCAAACTCAAGATTGATGTCAAGAGCTTGGTGATCATTCAGTTGCAGATTCAAGAACTTAAAGATATACAAGCGGGAGTGCTTGTGCTTGCTGTGAATTCAGGAAAGAAGTAGTTCGTGGATTCGGAGCTGTCACGTGGTTGTGGTAGTAAGTTTCCTACTCGAGGTAGAAATAGGATGTTAGTGGTCTAAGTCGCTATTGTGTAAACTTCAATTCTTTCATAGTGAATTCTGTTTTACCTTGAGGATAGCTAGGTTAAATCCTCCCCAGGTTTTTTTTTACCGGTTTGGTTTTCCTGGGTTATCATATCGTGTTTTCTTTATTTTCCGCACTTTGCATGATATGATATATTTGTGTTAACCTAGAACTCATAATTTACCTAAGTTAATCACTTGGCTAAATAACTAGGTTAATCTGATTGGGTTTTAAGGGGTCAAAATTCTAACACTCCCCAAAGTGCTTCATGTAAACTATTCTAAAACCCCCTTCATCAATTTCATTTTAAAATTGGTGAAGTCTCTAACCTGATCCCAAGGCAAAACGATTCAATATGAAGACCTTGATCTAGTAAAGACAAGGTGAATTTAATAAAATTTTCATTTCAAAATATGTGAAACCTCGAAATGATTGCTTATAACAACGAAGTTATTATTGCAATAACCTAATATCAATTATTTTTCAATCTATTGTAATAATAGACATGAAGTTGCAACGAATATATCATTGCAATGACCTAATATCAATTATTTGATGATAAACATGAAATAATTATCTATTACAATGAAGATATTGTTAAAATAATTTGACCTAAATTATTTTTGTAAATTATTTACAATCTATTATAATAATATTTGTAAAATAATGGCTTGTTGTTACAAGATATTTGAAGCAATAAATTTTTAATGGCAACAACATATATATCATTTCATTAAAGTTGTCATTAAAATATTTAGAATTTATTGCAATGGAATTTTTTGTTGCACAAACCTATTACCTCATATTTTATTGTAACACATCACATCAATTATTGCAATGACATTAAAAAAAAATTCCTTGTAGTGAATGTTTAAACCTTGTTACATTTTGGACTTGACATAAAACATCTATACAAGTGGCTACTTGGAGTACTAATTAATTTGCTTGATTGTCCATATATCCAAATCAAAATGTACTTAGTCGTAATTTTTACTTAATTTTTTCTATTAATTTATTTCTATACACCCAATAATTACTCATTAATATGTTTGTATAATAATAATCACTGTATTATAGAAAGTTTCATACATGAAATCTCTATTTTGACATTGGTTGGCATGTAATCATAGATCAAAAACTTTTTCTCTTTTTTGCTGTGACCTTACCCCTAAGTCTAACAATATTTTGGCGGGTCAAATGACTCAGAGCATGTAATTCTTGCAAATTGAATTGGACAAGCATTGTTAGTAGGGGGGGGGGGGGGGGGGGGGGAAGAGGGCAAATGCCCCCAGCTCCTCTACTTGCAAGAAAAAGAACCAAAGGCAATTCCTACTTGCAAGAAAATAGTTGTAACACCAACAAAATGAGGAAAAGTTATAGGAGATATTCACGGTACTTTTTAACCACATTATCGTAACTTTTGTTTAAAAACTAAAAAATTTATCTCGCATTTTTCTATAAATAAGAACTTTTATATCCCATTTCTCTTTAAACAGAAAAAAAAAAAAAAAAAAAAAAAAAAAAAAAAAACTTGTCCGTCTCTTTCAGCATTTCACTTTCATGACATTTTGAATGTTTATCCTTCTTTTTTTTTGGTGTAATTTCAATTGATTGTGTGTCTTATATTTTCCCTATACTCAAACTCTAAAGCATTTATTATTATTATTATTATTGTTATTATTATTATATCTTCTATCAATTGACCTTTCAATTTGGAACTCTTGAATTTTGCTATCAACCTAGATTTGAATACTTTTAAGAATATAGAACAAAAATGTTGAATTCTACATATTTTTTACAATATTTATTTACTTCATTATTAATATTGATTAATTTTTTTAGGTTTTATATTTTAATATTGTCTTTAAATCTGGCCCCCCTAGACTGAAATCCTGCCGTCGCCATGGATTGTTAGTCACATAAAAAACATGGTTTAAAAAGGAGAGAAAAAGATACAAAATATGTTTTTTCAACACGAATCTTACCTCCCATTGTTTAAATTTGGAGTTTGTTGTCTTGTTATAGTTAGCATTCTTTACAGCAACATCATCCTTCCCAAAGTGACCCAAACTGCTCCAAAACCTCTTTCACCAATTTTCATTTTAAAATTGGTGAAGTCTTTAACTTAATCCTACGGAGAAATGATTGGATTTGGAGTTAATCTTGTCAGTTCGTTTAGACCCCTTAAACCTAACAGATTAATCTAGTGAATTAGCCAAGTGCTTAACTTAGGTAATTTAATTAAATCTAGGTTAACACAAATAAGCAAAAATAAACAAAGCAGCGGAAATATAAATAACACAAAGATCTGATGACCCAGGAAACCACACCGGTAAAAACCTGGGGAGGATTTGACCTAGCTATCCTCAAGGTAAACTGAATCCACTATGAAAGAATCGAAGTTTACACAACAAGACTTAGACCACTAACATCTTATTGCTACCCAAGTGTAGGAAACTTACTACCATGACCCCATGATAGCTCCGAGATCCACGGACTCCTTCTTTCTTGAATTTTTCAGCAAATCCACAAGTGCACCTGCTTGTATATTTTTGTACTCTATTGATTTTGCAACTGTATTGATCTACACAACTCTTGACATCAATCTCAAGTTTGTAAACCCTAAGTGTATGTGAAGGTAACCACCTCTAGATCTCACAAAGAGATTCACAAACACAGCATTCAGAACACTAAAAATGTGGCTAGGGTTTTCCCTTATATACTTAGGGCAAAACATAAAACCCTATACATTAAATGGACTTGGGCTGAGTTGGAATTTTCTGCAGAAAAACGATCTGCCCGATTTTCGATCGATCGAGTCTAATTTTCGATCGATCGAGTTATACAGAAAGTGAACAGTAATTCTGCATACAAACTCGATTCCAACTTTACATTAAGACCCATACTTTGAGCAAGTCTAACACACGACTAAACATTGTTTTGATCATGGTTTGCCAACATACAAATTGAAGTTCTAAATACATTAGATCCTAATCCTTAGAACCTAACAAACTCCCCCTTTGGCAATCCGTGACAAAACACAGACTTAACAAAAAGCTCAAAGTTACAAATTGAAATAGCCCATTACAAAATAAATAGCCACTTAACAATTCAACCTAGACTACTATCTAACAGTTGCAAAGTAGACAGCAGCTTGACTGAAAGCAACCTGTATATTCCTGTAACACTTAACAAACACATAAACGCATGTGTGGAAAAAAAAACAAGGAATATATGAAAAACTTCTTGATTTCACATAACACAAAATAAAGACATATATCATGAATAACATCATAAATATAAATCAATAAGCAATGAAGTGTAGTGAAATAAGAAACATATACATAAAAATGTATCTCAACAAAAATATCTCCTAAACAAGAGCTAAAAAAGAGAATACATAGTGAAACATCTAGATACAATCTAATAACTCCACAAGCTCCGCAGTATCACTACCAAGTAAACAAAAACTCCCCCTAAAATGTAAATCACCACAACAAAATCTCCTAGATACAAATGAACTATGCACTCCCCCTTTTTGTGACGAATTGCCAAAGGGCATTCACTCATCATCAAAAGGAGGCGGAGGAGAATGATGAGAGCTCGCCAAATCCGCTCGTAACGCACGTAGCTCATCAAGGATGTCCACCAAAAGCTGACCATGAGCCGCCTGAACGGTCACGACAGTATCAAGTGTCCGACGAAGGTCAGAAACCTCATCAAACGATGGAGGAACATCAGCAGTAGCAGCAGCAACAGCAGGATCAGAAGATGTCCCAGCTGCATGAGTATCTGTAGAAGAAGAAGGGGGTGGAGTGACACCAGAAGGCTCTACCCTAGGACGCTTAGAGCTAGCTCGAAGTTGAGCAGCCCTTTGCCAAAGGTAGCACCAATAGGAGCAATGACATGTACAGGCTCAGAAGCAAGATACTCACCAAAACCAAGAAAAAGGAGAATCCTATGAATAAAAACAGGGAAAAACAAAGCATGAGCCGTAGAACTAGATCGATGAACCTCGTTCAAAGAACGAAGGAACAAATGTGGAAAACTGATAGGCGCATCAGTGACAAGAGCATACAAAAACACACATCGCTTAAGAGGGATGGTGTGGACATGCGAAATCGGCCACAAAGAATGACACGCTATCCTAAAGAAAAGATAGTGAAGCTCGGAAAGCTCAGCAGAAGTGATCTGAGGATCAGAACCCCACTGGATAGAAGACCCAGTGATGTATGACAGGACGTCATCAAGGGGTGGAGACTCCTCATAAGGAAAAACGGGATGATCAACTATGGGCACCCCAAGAGCATCAGACACTACCCGAGGGGTAATGCGATACTCCACACCACGTAACCACACCTTTACCAAGGTGTCGTTATCGTAGACATGAATAGAGAGGTTCGAATAGAATTCTCTAATCAAGGTGGCAGGAGGAGGAGAATGCTCATACTCGAGCAAAGGTAACCAACCCCGACGCTCAAAGTTACGTCGCACCTCAGGATCCAACTCATCTAATAAGACCCTACGCTCAGCCCAAATAGGACGCCTAAGGTTCAGAGTCTCATAGGTGACTTGGTTTGACTCACTAGGGAACCGCTCAGTGTCAAAAGAAGGAGAAGGATCAAAAGTCCTATGGGCTCTAGTTTTCCTAGGCATAGTGCTAAGGAAAAGAGATAGACACAGAAAGAAAAGAGCAAAAACAAATAACCAAGGGCAGACTGCAAGTTAGCACAGCATAAAATATAGAAAAATATCAATTCTATATGATGCATGAGCATGAACACCAAATGATGCATGTACTAATGCAGTGACAAGTTCAATTGTGATCCAAATTAACAAAATTGGCTTGAGCATGTAGTTGGTATCAAAAATACCCAATTTGAAAAAAACCAAGTTTTCAAAACACAACAAATTGATTAATTAATCAACTCAACATTCAATTAACTCAATATAGTGATCAAATTAAACAATCCAACAAGCCAATTTCATCAATTTCAATCAAATTGAACAAAACCCCCAATTTTCTCAATTTCAAGCCCTAGAATTTCAAATTTTCCTCAAAACACCAAATTAACTAAATTAAACCATATGGAGTGTTTGAATATACTATCCCCACAAAAACCCATGAAAAATTTGAGAGAGAAACAGCCAAAAACACTTCCAAATTTGCCACAACATTAATTCCGAAATTAACAAAAAAAATGCATGAAAAATGCATGATTTTCGAAAATAAATGCAAAGGAAGGGGCATAAAGGTCTTACCGGCCTTGAAGGAGAGAGATTGTGCAAAAAGAACGGAAGAAAACGACAAATCCACCCAAAAATAGCTTGACCGGTTGGTAGGAGACAAAAAGAAATTTTGAAAAGTTTTGAAAAAGTGAAAAGACACTTGAAAAGCTCCTTTATAAAAATATCCAGCACGATTTTCGATTGATCGAAAATTACAGTCGATCGATTGAAAATACCTTCAATTGATCCAAATTCAGCTTGGATCGATCGAGTCAACTAGAAACTTTTTCATTGATTTTAAAACATTTTCGATCGGTCGAAAATCAGTTTCGATCGATCGAAATTCTGGAAAAATTAATTTTTTTGAAAAACACACCAAATTCAATGTAGTCACTTCTCAAAGCATCAGATTTTATGAGAAAAATGCATGAGTATGAGATGAGATGTTTTCCAAAAACATATGAATTCAACCCAGATTTCTTCAAATAAAAAAAATGTCTTTCAATACCCAAAAAAAAAAAAAAAAACAAACAAGCAAACATGTTCTGCATCAATTTTCAGAAATTCTCAAACTTGGTTAGTCAGGCCAAATAACACACACAAACATGTACACATTTTAGCAAAGAATAACTTGTGTAGTGTGTGCAACTAGCATAAGCTTGAGAAACATGTGAGGTGATATACACATAGAGATCAATCACAATTTCTACAAAATCCATCACATGAATTTGAAAGAGACTATTACTTAAAGAGTTACATCCTATAACTCCCACATCTCCTAGAATAAAAGCTTGCAATCATGTAAGTTTCTTGATTTGTCTCATTATCTAATTTAATTTATTAGAAACTTAATAAAAGCCGGGATAATGTACACACCAATTTTATTTGAATTTGTGAGATTATTATAGCCCAATAATGTACACACCAGTTTTAATAGAGGCTACACCTTATGTTCTTTTTGTGCATGTGCTACACTTTCTCGAGTACAAAATCTTACGATATGCACTAAAGTGTTCATGATTGGCTAATAAACAGTGGTGAGATGGTTATTTATGCCTTTCTCAATAAGTTCAAGTCCAACAATCAAAGACATAAGACTTCAAGATCAAGATCATGTGATCAACAAATATAGCATCTTCCCACACAACATGCACAACAAACTTTAGCTAGTAAAGTGCAATAGAAATAAGTGCATCAAAGCTAAACAAGGTACATTCATATGACATGTAAAATTTGATTGACCAACTTTGTCTTCAAATTCAAGAAAAAAAATAGCAAAAACACAATTTGCAAATTTTTTTTTTTTTATTTAACAAAAAAAAAATCCTAGAATGAAATGCATGAATGTGATGCAATGCAAATCCTAGAAACAGAGGTCACAAAAGATTGAGCAATGATGCACAAGGACCATGTCAGACAGACTCAATTAGATTGAGCCTTTTGCATCCAAGACTTCTTAGATGCAACTCTTGCATTGGAGTTATGATTCACATTAGAATTCTGAGCAACTCCAGGATTGGTATAAAGGTTTAACGCCTTTACCAATTCACCAATAAGTACCATAGGATCATGTGCTTGAGGCACAGGTACTTTAGTTTTATTTGCTCGCTTCGCAGCTTGCAACTTAAAACAATTTGGACGAATGTGTCCAGGTTTTCCACAAAAATGACAAACCCATGCAGGCTTATCATGCAATTTGCCCTTAGTAGAAGTAGAAGCTCTAGAATGAGAAGCTTGAAGGTCAACCCTAATCTTCCTAGGTGGAGTAACATTTATAGGTTTGACAGGTTCACTTACCGAGGGTTTGACAATCTCACTCTTAGGAGGTTCAAAAAAAGGAACAAACTTAGTGGAAGAAGGTTCAAGCACAGAAATACTTTCCTCATAACCTAAACCAGTTTTATCAGAAGGAGACTTTTAAATACTCAGCATGTGATCAAGTTTGGAGCTTGCAGACCTATTAGTTTGTTCTCTAGCAACAGATAAATCAAGTTCCAAACATTTAACTTTATCAAGCAAGAGCATGTTCTCAGTTTTCACATTATTCAAAAGTTCATTTGCATCAAACAAATTAACAAGTAAATTTTTCTTTTCAAGTTCCAAAGATGCAATTTTCTTCAAGCCTAACTCAACATTCATGGCATCCTTTGCAGCAACTTTGCAAAGTTTATTGTAGGCTTCCTGTAAGTCTGCATCCTCAGAGAGTTCCCCATCAGAAGGGTTCTTTTCAACAGACATGCTTTCATTAACTACAGTGGTAGCAGTGAAAGCAATGAAGTTTCCATCCTCATCACTAGCAGATTCATTGTCGGAAACTTCATCATCACTAAGGGTTACAGCCATAGCTTTACCCTTAGACCTCAAGTATGTAGGACATTCAGATTTTAAATGACCATACCCTTGACAACCATAACATTATTATCCCAAAGAATTATTAGAAGGCTGTCCCACTTTCTCCTTAGGTTTTTCAGTGTTATTGACTTTAATGGGATCATTCTTCCTAAAATTTTTAGGTTCAACAGTGTTCTTGCCTCTTGCCCTTCTGTTATTGTTCCTAAGAAAGTTTCTAAAGTTCTTGGCAAGATAGGCAATCTCTGTAGCAGAGAGTTCATCATCAAATCCACCATCATCAACATCATCAACAGACTTAAGAGCCATTGATTTGGATTTGTTAGTCTTGGGGAGGTCTAACTCATAGGACTGAAGAGATCCTACAAGTTCATCCACAGGGATGGAGTCCACATCCTTGCTCTCAGTGATGGCAGTCACTTTGGGTCTAAAGTCTTCAGTCAAAGATCTAAGAATCTTCCTAACAATTTTAGGTTGATCATAGATTTCACCCAAATTATAAGCAGAATTAACAATATCATTCAATTTAGCATAGAATTCATCAAAGGATTCATCATCATTCATTCTAATGCTTTCAAATCTAGAGGTTAATTGCTGCAACTTATTAATCTTAACTGCCTTCGTGCCATTATGCACAGTCTGGAGGATTTTCCAAGCAGTATGAGCAACCTTAACATTAGAGATTCTCTTAAATTCCTCCATGGAAACAGCATTAAAAATAGCATTCATAGCTTTGCTTTTAAAAGCAGCTGCCTCCTTTTGAGAAGTTTGCCACTCACTCACAGGAGTAGTGGGCTTCTCCCATCCGTATTCAACGGAATTCCAAACTCTCTCATCAATGGATTTCAGGAAAGCTTTCATCCTTACTTTCCAATAAGCATAGTTGTTTCCATCAAAGTGAGGTGGAACAACAAGAGAGTGTTCGTGTTCCATGACAACAGGGGTCAAGGATCAGCTAAAAGATCAAAGGATCAAAACAAAAGCTACCCGCTCTGATACCACTTGTCAGTTCGTTTAGACCCCTTAAACCCAACAGATTAACCTAGTGAATTAGCCAAGTGCTTAACCTAGGTAATTTAATTAAATCTAGGTTAACACAAATAAGCAAAAATAAACAAAGCAGCGGAAATATAAATAACACAAAGATCTGATGACCTAGGAAACCACACCGGTAAAAACCTGGGGAGGATTTGACCTAGCTATCCTCAAGGTAAACTGAATCCACTATGAAAGAATCGAAGTTTACACAACAACACTTAGACCACTAACATCTTATTGCTACCCAAGTGTAGGAAACTTACTACCATGACCCCATGATAGCTCCGAGATCCACGGACTCCTTCTTTCTTGAATTCTTCAGCAAATCCACAAGCGCACCTGCTTGTATATCTTTGTGCTCTATTGATTCTGCAACTGTATTGATCTACACAACTCTTGACATCAATCTCAAGTTTGTAAACCCTAAGTGTATGTGAAGGTTACCACCTCTAGATCTCACAAAGAGATTCACAAACACAACATTCAGAACACTAAAAACGTGGCTAGGGTTTTCCCTTATATACTTAGGGCAAAACATAAAACCCTATACATTAAATGGACTTGGGCTGAGTTGGAATTTTCTGCAGAAAAACGATCTGCCCGATTTTCGATCGATCGAGTCTAATTTTCGATCGATCGAGTTATACAGAAAGTGAACAGTAATTCTGCATACAAACTCGATTCCAACTTTACATTAAGACCCATACTTTGAGCAAGTCTAACACACGACTAAACATTGTTTTGATCATGGTTTGCCAACATACAAATTGAAGTTCTAAATACATTAGATCCTAATCCTTAGAACCTAACAAATCTTATAGTAAAGACAACCATAAGGTCAATTGAATAAAATTTTCATTTTTAAGTATGTGTGTATAGCTTATAACAACGAAGTTATTATTGCAATAGTTTGATATCAATTATTTTACAAGCTATTGTAATAATAAACATGAGCCTGAAGATATCATTACAATAACCTGATGTCAATTATTTAATAATATATTAGAATGATAAACATGAAATAATGATCTATTACAACGAAGATATCATTGCAATAATTTGACCTGAATTATCTTTGTCAATTATTTGCAATCTATTGCAAATAAATCGTTTATTGCAATAACATATATATTGTTTCATCAAAGTTGTCATTAAAAAATTTGGAGTTTATTGCTATAGAATTCTTTTTTTGCACAAACTTATTACCTTATTTTTTATTATAACATTTCACATCAACTAATGCAATCACTTTAATGTTATTACAATTTTTTTTCTATTGTAATAAAAAGTAACTGTTTAAACCTTGATACATTGTGGACCCGACATTGAGCATTTATATATGCTACATAATATCATTTATGCACACAGAAGATCTAAAGGCTCTCTGGGATGGCAGTCGCGACCTTGCAGGTCGTGGTCACTTCTAGCATCTAGACACAATATCATGTTCTATCCTAATTTGTTTTATCAGCTTTTTTTCCAATAGTCCAACACTCACACATTGTGCATGCTTGATGTGGCTAGCGACATGATAGGTCGCAACCATGGTTGGTCGCGACTGACATGTAGACAAAATGTGCATTGGGATTTGTGGACGCCCAAAAAACGGGAAAAAAAAAGCTAGTTTAGGGCTTTTTCCCTATTTCTTTTGGTTTATTGCACATTGGGTCCTTAGCGATGTAACTCTTTGTGTGCATGTGTTTCTGGGGTGAGGTGTGTGTTTGTGAGTCCCTTTTTCTTTTATTTTAGGAGTCGCCACCAATTATTGGTTTTGTATTAAGTGTGATTGGGTGTTGCGATTCTATGATTGTGTGTGCATTGTGTGCAAAAGTGTAAATACCACACATTGTTATAGAAAAATGAAAGGGAAACTCAAGTTTACCCAACTGATGCCTTTTTGCTCACATTGCTATTTTTTTTTTTTTTTATTCTCTTGGCTTTAATGATTGCTGGCTATGTTGTGTTGATTTCTTCTGGTGTTTGGCTGAAATGAAAACACAAAGAATCAAGGTTAATATACAAGCTGAAAACAAAACCCCAAAAAATGAGTGAAGGAAGAAAGAGTAAGGAAGCTTATGGTTGTTTGTAGTCTCTATCGCTTTGTTGTTTCTGCTTCTCCTTCTTTCTTCGTCTATGCTACTTTTTTCTTGTTCTCTTCTCTTACTCTATTGTGTTTTGGGTATTTGGCAGTGGGTTTGTGAAGGATTTTCACATATGTTAATTGGTGGGGTTGCATCTTTGTCTTATAATTCTCATATAAAACAGATTAAAGAAATGTAATGTTATTTAGTGTTAGGGTCATACTTTCTATGCAATTGGCTAATCTTTTGACAAAATGCACTTCACTTATAATTGGGTAGATCGAAGTTGAGTTTAATGTATCAAGAAGTATTTTGTTCAAACATATCAAATGATATCATTAAAGACATGAAGGTTGGTCCAAGAAATAAGTGAAGAAAAACTGTTTCATTAAAGCTCGACATAAGCTGGTATCGAGGATTAATGGACAAGCTCGATCTATCGAAATTACGATTTCAAAAATCTTAAATTGGAAATTCGGCCCATGATGACTTGAATGATTAGGGTTTTTCTCTTTACAACCCTAGTCAATATAAGACTTATTTTAAAAGTCATTGTACTTAGAAATAGAGATCTAGAATTCATATACTCTATGTGAAGCTACTGCGTTTGCGCCTTAGGGTTTCGTAACCAAGTGCTTTCTGATCTTCATCGTTTATGAAGTAAAAAACTTTGCAGCCAACAACAATCAATCAAGTTGCTAGAGTTAGTTACGTACTGGGATTCGTGCAAATGAGTTAGTCACAGATTGAAGATTTATGTAACAAAGGAAAGAAGTCTGCTACAAGATCAAATCCAATTGGGTATTAGAGCAAAGGTTCAACTGTAAGTTGATATTTTGGGATAGGTCAGGGTAGTGGTAAGATTGCTCATGCTTGTAACCACTTGATTATTGATTAATGGATTCTTGGGAGTAGTGATCTTAAATTCACCCGGTAGGGTTTTTTCCTTGCGAGAAGTTTTCCCTATTTGTCAACAAATCACCGTTTTAATTTATTTTCCGCTGCATTTAGTTTATTTGGTGATTTTTTGGTGCCTCCATGATTTGCATGTAATGTGACCTAATTAATCAACTTGATTAATTGAATTAATTAATCAGGGTCAATTTATTTTAACCTAACAAATGGTATCAGAGCGAGGACACTTTGATTAGGTTTTAATAATTGCTGTGTGATCCATTGACCCCCGTTGTTACGGATCGTGAACAATCACTAATTATACCTTCTTTTTTTTATGGTACTAACTATGCATACTGGAAAGTACATATGAGAACTTTTTTGCAGTCTTTAGATGAAAAGGTATGGCTGGCTGTTGAGGTTGGATGGACCAAACCAACTGAACCACCAGCATCTTGGGATGATGACAAGATTAAAGCTACAAATTTCAACATTCAAGCATTGAATGCCTAGTTTAGTGCTGTGACTAACGAGGAGTTTACAAAGATCTCATCCACTGAGAGTGCCAAGGAAGCATGGACAATCCTTCAAAACACTTATGAAGGTACCAAAGCTGTGAAAGATTCCAAGCTTTAAAGGCTTGGTTACAGAACCCAAAGGCATACAAGAAACATAGCAAGAACTCTTTCTTCTGTAGGAGGAGGGTAGGGTTTCAAAAAGAAAACCTTATGGAGCTTTTTAGGATTGGGTGAAATAGAGAAAACTTGGTTACAAAACCCTAACTGCATAAACAGAGTGTTTCTCTCTCCAAAAAACCTCCTAATAGATGGCTTATGATGTCCTTTAAATACCGGTTGAAACGAATCTTAATTCAAGCTTCAAATGAATAAGTTATGGGCTTTTTCGTGTTGCTGATTTTTGCTGATCCACGAGGCTCAATCTATTGATCTGCTATTGAGCTGTTATCGAGGAGATAGTAAGTTTCAACTTCTATCGAAAGGTATCGAGAGGTATATACTAAAAAGTGTTGAAAATGTGTTTTTCTTGAACTTTTCTTGAGCAAACTTTGTGTCTTCAACTTGGTTTTCAATTACAACTTTAAGACACAACAAAATTCAATAAAAGACCATAATTTGGCATGGTTGACAATACCAAAATACATGACCCTAACAATCTCCCCGTTTGTCAATCCATGACAAAACCTCACGTACAAAAGTAAGCCCGATACAATAATAACCTGAATACATTGAATAAACCCATATTCAAATACACTAGCCTATCTGAAAACAACCAGTCATGAGAAACTATAGCACAAACTAGGATTGACTATTTTGATTGGCTTCATACCTATCTTTCTTGAAAGCACTTAACAAACATGTTATGCACACCATATGGAAAACAATGACAAATAATAAACAAATAAATTGCGTTTTGTTATAGGATATGCCAATTACATAAAAATGAACCTAACAAAAGCTCTGCCATGTTTGTTGTTATACTTGATAGAGCTTCTATATGAACAAAAATCAAACCACCCAAATCATTCAATACGATGGTATGAACATAATATCAAGGAAAACTCATGGAAATACCCCTTTATCAACTAATAAAAACTATGTAAATTATTGCACTGTAAAAAAGTCTATGCTCTAGATCCACTTTTTCAATAGATTTTCCCAAGGAAAGAATTACCATTTGTTCTATTTTTTCTTAGTAATAATAGATAGTTATAATAGACAAATTCAGTCTGTAGGAACAAAAATAAGCAGATTTATTCTATCAAATAATGCATTTATTTAGACTAAGTTGAACAAACAATGTCATGTTTGTTTGAAACATCGTTCTCCTAGCACGTGGGTGTTTGGATTGTGTGGGAACGTAGAACAGGTTCCAAGGTTTAGAGGGAGCACTAGCATCAGCTATGCTATACTAAATGCTATTTTGACACACTAAAACCTATTTTTTTTTTTACTACATCATTTTATAGTACACTCTACATCAAATGTTCTACTTTAAGATTACAAACACATTAAAATATTCTTAAAATCACTCATCTGAATAAAAAAACAAAAAAATTATATCACGATGGAGAGAATAGTAGCTTTAAATAGAGAAGAAAGATCAAAGATGTCCGATAAAAAAGAGAAAAGATAAGTGACACAAGGAGAGAGAAAAAATTATTATAAAATTTATAGCATTTTAACAGTACTACTCCATTTATAGAACATCCAGGTAGCTCCATCCCATTTCTTTTGGCATATGGCACATCTCAAAGCATTGGCATCAGGTGTGCCAAGTGCTAGATTTGTAGCTTCTAGCACACCAAACACCAAAATCCTTACTTCATGAGATGTGCCAAATGCCAAAAGAAATTGCATAGAGTTACAGTGATATTCTATAAATGGCATGGTTTGGTCGAAATGCTATAAATTTTTTAATGGTTTTTTTTTTCTCTTCTTGTGTCACGTCTCCTTTATGAAACATCTTTCTTCTCTCTCTCACGCCACTATTCTCTTTCCAAAAAGCTGATTTGTAATTTTTTTTCCTTTTTTTTTATTTAGAGGATTTTTTAAGATTATTTTAATGTGTCTGTAATTTTAAAATAGAACATGTGATGTAGAGTGTATTGTAAAATGATATGGTAAAATTAAAAAAAAAAGTTTTAGTTTGTCAAAATAGCATTTAGCATAGTACAGCTGATGCTAGTACTCTCATGAAGTAAGGATTTTTGTATTTGGTGTGCCAAATGCTAAAAATTTAACATTTTTTAGCATTTGGCATACCCGATGTCAATGCTCTAGGACCTGCATTTTAGTTTAGATCGCAATTGTGTAATTTCAGCTAAACTGGAGGCAATTGGTAAAGAATAAAGATGAGGTAGTTGTGTAATTTTGGGTATCTAGAAATGGGTTGGCCCGAGTGATTTGGGTTCAAGTTAGGCTTAGGTTAAAATTGACATCGGGTATGATTGGGTTTTGGACTAATCTAGGGCAAGGTGACTTGTGGCTTTATGGGTTTGATTGGGTTTGTATTGAGACAGGCATTAATTCAAAAATGGGCATGGGTTAAACTTCACAATGAAATGGTTCAATTTGTTTGAAAATTGGGTTGGACCAAAATAAATGGGACTGGATTAAAAGATTTGGGCATTGGTCGAAATGGGTCTCTTCTAGTAGTGTTATTGGCAACATTGAGGTCGGCGGAAATTAGGTTTGATCTATTTTAGATTCGATTGGTCCGCCCGCTGAATATAAGTTCTTAGATATTACTGTATAACTAAAAGACTCGAGTCTAGGCCGCCAAGCCGACTATTTTTTTTTTTTTTTGAGAACAACTTGCTAATCCGATAACATATAGGAGTAGGAGTAGGAGTAGGAGTAGGACTCATCCTACTACAAATACAGAACCTTATAGCTGTTTTCGTGGCAACACTTTCTCTTGATGTCTTCTCAAAAAATGGAGAAGAAATTTTGTTGATTCTGCAAAAGGAGAAAGAGAAGACAAACGGTGATACCACTTCTTCGCACTATATATAAAGCCATAGAGAAACATAAAAATGTCAAACTATCTCCCTGAAGACGTGATTATTGAAATTCTTTTACAATTACCTGCAAAGTCAGTTCTAAAGTTCAGGTGTGTATGCAAGACATAGTGGTCTAAGATATCAAGCCGTCGCTTTATAACCCGCTACCTGGCTCGCAGCAACCAACACCGACCATCTTACCTTCTTTTTCGACATTATGATCACTAGTCGCTAATCCGTGCGATGTATGAGTTTATTTCTTTAAATTGCTTTTGATATGAAACATGTAAGTTCAAATAGAACATGCTCTTAGCAACAATAAATACCACCATAAAAAATTTCATGCCCAAAGCATTTGTACGTATAGTGTAGTTTTAGCTGTTATAAAGATTTTTTTATTTTTTATTTTATTTTAGAAACCATTACAAAGTTGGCTGATAACAAAAGTGCAAAATTTTTATAAATTGAAAGTATTAAATGTCTATAGATTAAAAGATAGAAGTTGATAGTTCATTTTGCCTTTGTGTAGTAACTCATAAAAAAAATAATTAAAAGCATAAAATCAAATTACCAAAGTGAATCACACCTTTTGCCAAGGAGACAAATTGAAGCATTTTAACATCTTAATTCACGTGTAGTACATTGCAATATGTTGAGATATTTTTCTTGATGGATTCTCCTCAAATGTTTTGATACGTCCATTTGGAACATTCACTTTCCACTTCAATTCCTCATCATCTTAATCAAAAACTTCAATTGATACTCTACCCAAGATGAAAATTCCTAAACCTTTTGTTGTCTCAAGCACTAAGATTGATACACATACGTACATAAATACATATATAGACAAACTAAATAATAGATTAACCACAAAAATATTTAAGCTCATTTGCTTTTCTTTTTTTTTTTTTTCTTTTTTTTTTTTTTTGAGGTAGGTAGATAATGAGGAAGGGAAGTGTGGGGTTTAATCTGATATTAGGGTCCACAAAAATGCTATTATCACTTGAACGCCTGGAAATTTTTATTTTGGTTTAAAAATTAATGAAACTCTATTTTAGTAAAGAATTAGATTTCTATTCAAAACTTCCAAGATTACCATCAATCTTAGCTTATTGTTGGCCTTGAAGAAACGATAATTGCCAACCTACTTAAATGGGTTTTCAAATATTAAGTAAAAAACTTCTTCATATGGTCTGAGTTCTAAAAGAATGCTAGGCCTAGGAGTAGTACAATGCACTGAACAGTCTCTTTTGTTTCTTCAGATAATGCAGTAGCTGGGTATTCATACTAATATTTTCAATAGTTAGTTCTTTACTCTTTTTTTTTTTTTTTTTTTGAAAAAGTTTTTTTTTTTTTTGGTTGAAAAAGTTTTGCTACTATCATTAGGTATATGCTGTGTAATGAAATTTATTCATCTAACAAAGAAAAATAATAGAGATAAGAATGATTTTAGAAACAGTTAAGAGGCAACATCTCAGTTAATTAGAAAGGAAAAAAGTTGATTTTTTTAAAGGGAAAAAATTGAACTTAGTATCGTTTATTAGGTGTTTTAAGTATTTTTTGTGTAATGAAATCTATTCATCTAACAGAGAGAGATAGACTCATTAAGCTTGAAGTTCACAATATATCTCCATAAAACATGTGTAAGATGCTCAAGAGAAGAGATACAGAACTACTACCGTCAGTCAATAAGGACTATTATGGTTTGTGAGGGCTGGCCAGTTATGGTTAAAATATCAAACATGCATGAATTTTGTGCTTTATTAGGATTTGAGCACAAGATAGTGATTTAGTAGAACCATCATTTACATATTTATGGTACCTAAACAATGTCAACCCAAACCAAGTATCATACACAATAGAAATGAGTTTGCAAGAGACTGAAATTGACTCATGTTTTACAACATGCATCTGATTATACTCTCATGGCAATAGGGGTGATGCTCACCACAGAGACTCATTTTTCTGATAACCACACCAGTAGTTCAATTCCGTTCGGTCCAATATATCACTTAGCATTCCTAACTTACAGCCAATACAGCACTGCTCTCATGATTGGTTCTTTATATTTTAAACTCCCTCTAAACAATAGTTTTTCATTTGGAGAACTTTGGGACTCTTTAAGTTATGGACTAAATAGATTGATATATAAAAGGGACAACAAATTACCCATTCACTCTTGCTTAGGTGGTAAATTGAATGATATCATTAGAAAGTCAGAATTGGTAGAGATTTATTGGAAATTTAGACTTTAATTTAAAAAAATCACTTGAGAAGGAACCTGAAAAAAAAAAAAAAAAAATTCAACAATTCAGAAAATACAAAACATCATAAAGAAGTAAACATTGATAACCTCAACTTTAAAATTTTCAAACTAAATCCATGCAAATTTGTACTAGCCAAAATTCAATTAACAACTTCAATAGGGTAATCAAAATTCTATGATGGAGTGAAGTAGAAGGATCAAATTCAATGAAAAACTTCAATTGTTAAGTCAAAATTCTAAGGAGAGTGAAGCAGAAAAACTCAACCGCAAATGAAAAGTAAAACAGTCTCAACTAAAAAATAAAATTCCTATATCAAAACCAATAAATATGCAATCAGATTCCAATTTCATATTCTTTATAGAAACATATTAACAATAAATATGCAAGAAACCATACAGAATAAAGGAGAAGACTGGTAAATACCTAGCTATTCTAGTCTCGTAGTTTCTGAATTGTTCAAGTAGTATGATTTGTGTAATGTATTAAGAGTTTTACGTAGATGTAGAGAATCCACAGTTCCAAATAACCCAGATAATAAAATGCCAAATCCCTGTAAGCAAAACAATAAGAATCCAATTTTCAACCCATATTCAGGAAACATTAATAGAAGAGAACAGATTGAATAAACCTCAATGTAACTACAACTGGAAAAGAACTACATGTGCAGGTATAAACTTCTTTTTGAAGAATGTAAGCCTTATGGGAGCATTAAAATATTTTTGCAACCTCATCAAACAAAACATTCTAATTATCCTTTCAAAACTAACAAATCCCAGTAAAAATAAAAACCAAGAAAAGCATAAAGGCTTAAAAGAAAAAACTGACCTCTTGACAAAACTCACAAAACTGAAAACACAAACCCACTTTTGAGAAAGCTAAGAACTGTTTGATGAACTGGAACAATTAGGACATATGTCATGAAGAAACTTTCACTTCTCAAACTATTGAATTCATTAAGCAGAAATATAAAATGCAAAGAAGCTAACACTATCATATTGTTATGAGACGGTAAATTTACTATTTGTGCACATAAACAAAAACGTCATGGCTTTCAATAAATTAAGATGCAATCTTTTTAACATCAAATGCGGAAAGGGTCTTCAATGCCCAATCTAAAATACATGTTTGATTTTCTCATGTCATGAAATGAATTGAAAACTCAAAAACTTTTGTATGTAGTAAACATACCTTGTAAGCCTTATATCAAAACTAAAACCTATTCTTGAAATCTACCTCAATTTTGGACCCCTAAAGTCACCAATAAAAAAAAAATGTTATGCAAGAATCAAAGAAAATGATATAAGAATTTAAATCATTTAGCATATTTTTAGTATACTTCCAAATACATGTAACCAAATCTAATTCACCTTATTCAACCCAATGAAAATAAAATTTGAGAAGTTTGGCAATTTCTTTTTTGTTGAATATAAGTTCCAAGTTTTTCTAATTTAGAAAGGTATATGTTTTTAACAATTGTTTAGAATTCATGGTAAATGGCCTACTATTAAAAACGACATCTTCCTCTTTGCCTTAATGTACTGAAATTTTAATTTGAAACCAAAGCTTGTCAATAAAAGAACTACAACTACAAAGAATTAATGTTTTCAAGCAAATCTGTCATTCATACTTTATATGTTCTACCTTTTAAAATTTTTTCCCTTCTATTAATACCATTACCAACTCTCACATGTTATAGAAAGCTAATCAGTTAATTGTTAACATGTACCAACTATTAGTATAGCGATTAGTCCAATCATTACACAACCAAATATCCAACAATGGTATCAAAAGCTTATTGTAAAAATAATTAGAAAGACACATTCATTATCAATTTTTCAAGTTCCACAGCCATTTATATATGGTCATGTGATTGATAATGGATCATCAGTATGAAGGAAACTGCATTTTAAATTATAATTAGTCATGAATGAGTCAGTTCCAGGACAATGCTAAAAATAGATTTTGTTTTTGGCAACTTATGAAGTGTAATTCATGAACTTAAGGTTCTGACCTTTACAATGAGTTAGATCAAGACTACCTCATGCATTGTCTTCAAGAAATGGACCAACACCCAAAATTGCATTATGCAGCAAAAACAGTAGGCTAGCCATGTAGTTTACACGAACTAAATCAAGAATAAGAACAACTCGTCTCTTCTTTTTAGGGGCTGCTAAAAACTATTGTAACATGCACATGATTTGTAATCTTATTTTCCAACTTACAAACCCCAAAGGTGTGACAATATTCATGGTTTTCATACCAGTGCCACATATTGCCTTGTTTGTTTATGTTGGAATCTAAGAATTTCCCCAAAGTAGAAAAACTGCTGCAAACCAACTAAGCCAAGAAATCAATTACAACTAAAACCTTACACACAAAAATTAAACACTTGTGGTCAATTGGATTTTGTGAATCCGACTAAAGGCAAAAATTTATATTAAGATAGGGAAATGAAAAGATTGAATCAAAGGATTATGTACCACCTATCAAAGAGAAATTTCCTCAAACACATGACATGCGAAATTTTTCAGAGTCCTCCAATACCATTCTTTTTCTCATCTTTCTAACTCCCTCAAACCAATTCCAAAATTTTAACCTTAATCAAAACCAAATCTAGGCTAGATGCCTAAATAAAAACTAAGTAGTCCATATAAAATTTTTTGTGCATAAGAAAATACATTTACCAATGTGGTGACTTCTCTCTCCGGCTCTCTATTTCTTCTCAAAGTGCCTTATGAATGTTTTGCTTTGAGTCTTTTCTTGCAAATAGGGAAAAAATTGTGTTGCAAGAAATAAAGTATAGAGTGCGGGAGAGGGGGAATAAAATACAGAGACTGGGAGAAGAAAGGAATATGTAATGGGCAAAATTTGTAACTGCCCAGTGGACAGAACGCTGTGTCTGTTGTTAGCATAGTCAATTGGCCTTGGGATTGTCAGTGATTTTTTGAAAGCCACAGGTGCGTGGTTTGCAAAATGAAACTATTTGTGAAGGCTTTTCCAGATTGGTTAAGGGATGGTATTTATACGTAGGGATGACAATGGGGCGGGGCGGGGCGGGGCCGAAGGATGGGGTCTTCATCCCCGCCCCGCATAATTTTGTCTTGTCCCATCCCCGCCCCGCCCCGCATGACGGGAAAATTTTTATTGCCCCATCCCTGCCCCTTGGGGCCCCGCGAAGCCCTGCCCCACTCCGTAAAACTTTACTTCTTGTTGATTTGTCTACAACTATTACATTTTTTTTAATTAAAACTTATTTCATTAATACAAATATACTTGAAATTACAAATAAATTCATCCCATCAAATCAAACTAATTTTTAGCAAAAACTAAATAATATTATCCAAGTATTTAACAAGACAATATCACAATCAAAACAAAAATCTCATAGTACAAAATCAATGATTCAATGGAAAATAAATTTGTTTCTAATAAAGACAAAAGAAAATATTAAAATTGGTACCTTATTTCCAACTTTGCTAGAGAGAAAAGAGAGGCATAGAACCATGTTAGGTAGAATTAAATTAGTTGATAATATATTTGTTTAAATAGTAGGGTTTTAGAGTATGAAAAATTTACAATTCAACCCTTATCAATGTGGGAGGGGCGGGGATGGGACGGGGCGGGTCTAAAAAGTCTAAATCCATCCCCGCCCCGCCCCATGGTGCGGGGCTAAAATCTCACTCCATCCCCGCCCCACCACCTTTGCGGGGCGGGGAAAACTCGCGCGGGGCGAAGCGGGGGAAGGGCGGGTCAAGCGGGGCGGGGCAAAATTGCCATCCCTATTTATAAGCAGTAAGGGAAAACAACGTTAATTACCCAAAAACCAAACGTTGTACATGGTTACTTTAATGGCTTTAAGGAAAAGGCACAATTTTTCTAGTGTTTTTTTTTTTTAAACGTAAATGTGGCATAATTTATGTTTGATTTCTTAGATTTTTCTCTCCCCCAACTCTTTGCGCCTAATCGACTCGTTCTCTCTCTCTCTCTCTCTCTCTCTCTCTCTCTCTCTCTCTCTATTTATCAGACTTTTGGTCTCTTTCAATTTAACGGTATTTTTGTTTTAAACCATGAGGAGTTTCCCTGATTTTAACACATAGAGAGGAAAATGGTTATGAATCCAAATTCCTAAATTGACAGTAAGAAAAACAAAACAAAAGAAAAGAAAATATCTACAAACATTTTGATAGAATACCCTAAAACCCAAAACAAAAACGAATCAAATCTTAACCTACCCAACAAAAAAAAAATAAAAATAAAAAATAAAAGTAACATTTCATACCCAAATCTAAAAAATGGAAAAAGAAAAAAATTTACCGGTGCGGTTCCATCGATTTGGGTGGTTTATACATGACTTAACAGTTTCTTTCTATGCTTGCTGTCTGATGGTCTAAGTCTGGCCAAGAAATGGACAATAGTCGGCCTTGGATCTTACTCTCTTTCTCTTGGGGAACAACTCTGTTATCTCTTTTTCTCCGTATATGGGCAAGCATTTTGAATGTAATTTGCCCATTTAAGCAGTTAGTGTTGTATTTATACTTAGAGACCATCAGACTGTTTTAATGCTGTAATAGGAAGCCTCTCCAAACGATGCACCGTGTGATTTTTAAAAGATTAAACTATATATGTGTCTGAATTTTAGATAGACACTTTTCCTATATGGCAGCACCCTCTTAATTGTAGGAATTGACTTTCTCTCAGCTTCTGTTATTATATATAGTATATGATAAGGAACGTTTTCCTCTGCACCCTTCTGATGAGCCATTCCCTTGTAGCAACCCAGCCATACATCCTCCTCTCCTTTTAAGTTTTAAAAGGGGATGAAATACAAGAGAAAAGAAGTTTCTTTGAAAACCCTTCAAATTTCACCGAATTGCATTGCCCATACAAGCACAAATATACCTTTCCCTCATACTTCAACATTGTCGGTTCGGTTAATGGATTGATTTGTCTCGCCAATAATTATACCATTGATGGTGCCTATTATCTCTGGAACCCTTCTATTAATAGATCGGTCTTACTTCCGTATCCAAACATTAGGCAAAAGTCTCATGGTCAATATACGTTTTCTCTTGGGTTTGGATATCATGCTCCAACTATTGATTACAAATTGGTCAAATTTGTGTACTTTGATGATATTGTTCCACCTGTGGTTGAAATCTATAACCTCCACACTGGCGTGTGGCACTTTGTTATCGGCCCTGACCCTCAATACATTGTTAGGAATACATCAGTATTTGTGAATGGGGCACTCCACTGATTAGCCAGCACCCCAGGCAAGACAATATTTTTTCAAAATTTGATTTTGTCATTTGATTTGGGGGATGAGGTTTTTCATGAAGTTCTTCCACCTAAGATTTTAGAGGAAAGCTGTCCAAGAAAGAAATTGGCTATTGCAGCACTTGATGGATTACTTGCTATACACGGAAGCCAATTAGAGTATTTTGGCGACGGTGGATGGGTGGTGAAAGAGTATTTTGTGTGGGTGATGAAAGAGTATGGTACTGTGGAATCTTGGACTAAACTATATACTATTGATATTGGTGAAAGATTTGGTGAAAGATTTAGAAGGGTGGTAGGTTTTAAAAAAAATTGTAACGTTCTAGTGGCTACTCGCGAGTCTTGGGGAGACTTGCTTTTGTACGAACCAAGTAGTCAAAGAACTTGGGAACTTTACCTTTATGGCCTTTCAGAATCTTTCTCTTTGGATAATTATGCAGAAAGCCTGAAACTGTTGGATGCAACAGATAGTGCAGAAAGCCTGGAACTATGGGATGTGATAGGCCAAGAATGTATTAACTCTTTGTGATGAATTAATTAATTAGCCAAGTTTATTAATTAATCAAATTAACATGCAAGATGCATGGTAGCACAAACAAATCACCAATTAAAACTAAGTATGCAGCGGAAAATAAATTGATACAGGTGATTTGTTTACGACTAGGGAAAATCTACACGGCAAAAACCCCACCGGATGATTTTAAGGTCACCATTCCCGAGAATCTACTATTATCAAAACAAGCGATTACAAGTAAAAAAATCCCAATACCTTATACCAACCTACAGTTGAACCCTTACTCCAATACCCAATTGGACTTGTTTTGTAATGACAATTTCTCCTTTTGATGCACGACTCCCAGTACATGACTAACCAATTGCGCGGATCCCAGTACGTGACTTGATTCACCAACTAGAGAAGAGTGTTGGCTACAAAGTTCTTCAGTTCATCCAGACGATGAAGATCTCAAAGTTGCTTGGTCACAATACTCTACGGTGTACAAACATAACAACTCATTCAAGAAAGAGATGAACTAGGACAAACTCTGTCTCCTGTCACAATTTGCATGAACAATCTTTTCCACACATGTGAGCTACCTTTGACGACCCATAAAACAATCTTTATATATGTTTAGGGTTGTGAGAAAAGAAACCCAAACATACATTCACAAATTGGATGAAAATCATAACAGAAAATCTGAACTTCATAAACCTTGACAGATTTCCTATCTGTATAGCTACTGTCGAGCCACGGGATTCAGATAGCTCTGAGTCTCGATAGATGCTAGCTATCGAGCTTTAATGAACAACACTTTTCACACTTGATTCTTGGACAGACTTGCATGGCTTCAACACTTGAACTTGAAACAATGTTTCTTGAAGTATTAAACACATCCTAGATCTACCCAAATACAAGTAAAGTGCATTTTGTCAAAGGATTAGCCAATTACATAAAATAGTGACATATGTTCCTAACATGTGAAACACATATGTCCTAACAATCTCCCATTTTGGCAATCTGTGAAAAATCACAACAAATAAATGAACGTATGAGAGAAGTCATAAATTGCTCAACTCATATTCACTTGTTGAATACAATAAAATCTATCCTAACAAAAATTTTTGAAAAATTTTGCAAGAAGAGAGTTCATGGCAAGTATACTTTGACAATCTGTATTTCTAAAACACTTTAAACAAAACTCATCAAGGCATCTTAGTGTGAAACAGAAATAGTAAATTGCATACAAGATATAAGAAGTATGTGCATAAAGAGAGAAAAGAAACAACACATATAAGGGTAGTTGAAAAACATACATCAATACATATAATCCAAATATAAGTACAATGTATGTCAAAATGGTCACAAGACCTAAGGTACAAGAGATAAATGTATCTAAAAAGGAGAGAAAAGAAAAAAAGATACATAATATCATCACTACATCCCTCAATATCAACACGCCCCCTAACAAAAATCTCCTATACTAACTCTCCCCCTAATTATGACTACTCTCATAACCCAAAACTACTCCCCCTTTTTGTCACAAGTGACAAAGGGTAAGAATGTCAAGTAGACATCTCATCAGCACTGGAAGAGCTAGCATCTCCATCATCCTCAACGTCATCATCGTCGGAGTTGTTGTCGTCGGATGCCTCGGGAGGAGGAGAGGGAGACTCTACGAAGCCACCAAGGCGAGCTTGCTGTTTGGCAATACAGCTGACATGGGTGTTCACTTGACACAACTCATCAGTGAGTGCGTCAAGGCGAGCATCTATACATTGAAGTTGTGCCATGATAGCTTCCAGAGTCACACCACCCGCAGAAGAAGAGGGAGTGGATGTGGATGGAGCCGAAGTAGTGGGAGGAGCTGCTAACCCGGACCGCCTTGACCTAAACTGTGCCTCACTCCATTTAACGGTAGCGGCATCTATAACACCCATAACAGAGAAGTGTTCGGACACGGAAAAGGGAACAGAAAAATGACGTAAAAGCCTCGTGATAGCTGAAAGGAAGATGAGTTTATCATTGGTCGTCGTATCCCTATAAACATCTACGATAGAAAGAATGAAATGAGAGGGAAAATCTATAGTGAGATGCTTTAAAAGAGAAAGCAAAAACCGAGCACGGGGATTTCTAATAGAGTTATAATGAGATAAAGGATGTAAAACAAAAGTCATAACTATGTTCATGAATCTAGGACCTTTAGCAAAGGTCGAACATGGAGTAAACTGACGCTCTCCCCAATCAGAGGGACGCTCACAGAAAGCAAACATAAGCTCGTCTTTGGACATAGTCCTCAGACGCTCACAGCTGGGGTAGTCAGGATGCTCTACCCTTGTGACATGGAGCACATCAGGTACAATATCTGGTGTAACCACAATACGCGTACCTTGAACGCGAGTAACAAAAAGAGGTACTGAATAATCGAATCCATGCATGTTAGAGCAAAACTCCTGGATCAGCACGGATGGACAAGTGACTGGGACGTCACACAGTGACTCCTAACCCCTACTATGAATGACAGTGGGCAAGTCAGTGTCGGAGAAATCCGACAAAATGACTTGGTGTTCCTAATGAACACCTCGTCGAGAAAAGTTCTCAAAGAAGTCCGATTTGGCCTTCTCATCATTGAACTAGATGTGAGAGGGAGTGGGGAGAAGTGGAAGCCCCGGAATGAAAAGGGTTCCGGGATGAAGTAGATTTGCATTTAGATGCCATAGAAGCAGACTAACGGAAACAGAAGGGAGAGAGGGAGAAAGAGACAATCAGAAAAGTCCCAAGCAGTTCAAAATATATTGAAAAGAAAGAACGTATGCATGGGAATGCATGAACATGTGACATGCAACAGTAATTGCATCATGGGCTCAGCCCAATCCAATCCTACCAACACACAAGTATGCAATAAGATAAACACATAGCTAAGAATGCATGAAACATTGTTACAATGCGAATGAGATGCAATGCATGAAGTTTTAAGGTCAAAAACACAAAACCCATCCCAAAAATTTTGCAAAAACCTCTTTGATTTTTAAAAACCCCAAAATTTTCAAAAATTCCAAAAACTTAGGTTAAAAATCATGAAATGCATGAATATGAAGGATGTAGACACTTACCAAGTGAAGAAAACTTGATTAAGATTGAAGAATCCTTGAGGAAGAGGTTTGGAGTGAGTGAGAGGGGTTTTGGGAGGTGACCGTTGAGAGCATTCGAGAGAGATTGAGAAAAGTGAGTATGAGATCGCGAGAAGCCTTTATATACAAGCTCAGTAATTCTCGATAGATTGAGAGGTGTCGAGAGGTGTAGAGCTTTAAAGGGTTCGACAGATGCAGCTATCGAGCAGGTGTCCAAGGCAAAAACGAAGCTCGATGGATCGAGGATTTGTTGAGAAGCTATCAAGGAGACAGAAAGTATCTCGATCGATCAACTTAGCCATTGGGAGGTGTCGAGATTATGATAAAATCAACTGAAAAGCTCGATAGATAAGCTAGGTATCGAGAGGTGTCGAGGATCTGTCGAGGTTGCTTAAAAATAGTTTTTCAACGAAGAGAAAACACAGATATGAATGCAATCAAATATGCAACTCAACCAAGGATCTAAACAACATTTTAAACTCTCAAGATCATCTCCCAACAAAGAATTGTGAAGCACAAAGATCACAAAACACACACACAAACACTAAACAAGTCTAACAAATTTTATATTTCAAAAACAAGTTAAGACAATTTAGTAAGTATACGGTAACACATGTAAACCTTGTGATGGCCAGATAACATTGTACCTGCATATGTATCAAGAGTAGCAAAGAATATTGCGTGTTGTGTGTGAAAAACATTGCAAGTTTGCATAAGTGTATACATGTTATGACGATTTGAGATATGAGAGAATCACTTTAACTCATACACAATCATAACTGTTTGATGGGGACTATCACCTTCGAGGTACATCCTATAACTCCCACATCTCTTAGAAACATGCTTGCAATCATATATAAAGCATTTTGTTCTTTTTGCTTTTTATTTTTCTTTTAAGCAAACTATGCATGGGCAAATAAGAGAGAGAAAAGAAATACTCAATTTTGTTAAGCATTTGACATTGCACTTTTGCTATGCCGAAGCATACGGATGTCATTTCATGATTGGCGGGCAACGATGGTGAGATGGTTATTTATGCATTTCTGTTAGGATTTTCTGGTCCTTCCCGTCAAAAAGAGTGATACGAGTATTAAGTATAAGAGACTACTTAATCTTACTCATCACAAACATGAGCCACAAAGTTCACTTGCTTAGTTGTGCATAGAGATACTCATCTAAGTTACAAAAGATACAACATTTAGAAAAGTTTGTTTTAATGGCCATCCAAGGTACACAAGTACTAATGTACACAAACACACTTGTTTTTGTATTTTTCAAATTTTCAAAATTTTTTTTAAATTTTTATATGAAAAAAAAATAAAATAAAATTGAAAACTACCAAACAAAAACATGTTAAACAAAACAAGACAATGCATAAAACTTAACTGACTCAAAATAATGATGCAATACACACAAGTAATGCATAAAAAAAAAAAAAAAAAAAAAAAAAAAAAAAAACAAGGAGGGGAGAGAGATAGAGTAAGTGACTGAATCAATTGGAGCCCTTTTTCTTCCACACCTTGGAAGAACCTTTCTGTTTAAGAAACCCTTGATTCGGTGGTGAGGGGGAAGAGTTAAAACCGTTCAAGTTCGAAAGGAACATGAGGGATTTGAGAAGATCTCCAAGGGAAGCAAAAGAGGATGGAAACTGATTCTAGTTTCCCGATGTGATCATACCGTTGCTCTGTTGAGTGGCTAACCACTTATAGCAATTAGGTCGAGTATGACCGGCTGCTCCACAGTGATGACAGAGATGCTGCTTCTTTTGTTTAGGCTTTTGAGAGTTAGTCTTTTTAGCCCTAGGGTTTTTAGTCTCATTCTTAGCAAGTTTAGAGGGTGCTCCTAAAATAGACTTACCGATGTCTATGTTCTCACTAGCTAATTCATTTTTAATATTAATGTTCTCAGTTTCAACATTATTAGCAGGAGGAACAAAAATAGTATTACTAGAAGAAGCAATATAAGAAGAAGAGAAATCATACCCTAAACCAGTTCTGTCGGAGGTAGATTTCTGTAGACTGAGCATCTCATCAAGCTTTGCACTTGAAGTCCTCTCCTGCTGAGCTTTGACTTGGAACAGTTCTGCCTCAAGCTTCTTAGTCTTTTCAGCTAGGAAGTTGTTCTCAAACCTTAGTGCACCAATAGTCTGATTGGCTTCATCAAATTTTATGCAAAGCTCTTCTCAATCAAGCTCCAGATCACTGAGCTTCTTAGTGGCCAGGCTATATAGTTTCTCATGCTCAGAAACCTTGTACAATTTCTTATAGGCTGTATGGATATCATCTTGATCATCCATCTTTTCGAACTTAGATTCCACCAAGTGCTCTTCTTCATCCATATCTTTAATAATCCCCTCAGTAGGATTGACAGTGGCAATGAAAGCATTTAGGATTCTGTCATCTTCATTGTCGAAATCATCCTCAGGCTCAGTGTCATTTAATGTAGCAGCAAGAGCCTTGATCTTTCCAATGCTCTTAAGATATGTGGGGCATTTCTGTTTCATATGTCCAAACCCTTAACACCCGAAGCACTTTAGTCCTAAGGGAGTAGTGTACTGACCGCCATCCCTAGCATCCTTCTTTCCTTTGTCTTGGCTCTTAGACTGAGAAGAATTTGACTATCTATAATCCTTGTCGAAGCCCTTTGCATTGGCATTCTTCATGAATTTCTTGAATTTCCTGGTGATGTAGGACTTCATCTTAGAATCTTTATCATCAGAAGACACATTAGTATCACTGCTCTTGGCTTTCAAAGCCATGCCCTTGTTCTTGCTCGATTTCCCTATCCTCATCAAACCCAACTCATAGGTCTGTAGATTTCCAACCAGCTCAGTTAAAGGAATTTTGTCGATATCCTTTGATTCCTCAATGACAGCGATCTTGGCATGGAATCACTCGAGTAAAGATCTGAGCACCTTTCTCACAATCTTAGGTTCAAGAATAATTTCCCCAAGATTAAAAGCTGAGTTCATTATGTCCTTGAGCTTGGCATAAAACTCATTAAACGACTCATCCTCCTCCATCTTGATCTCTTCGAAGCTTGTAGTGAGCCTCTGTAGCTTTGAATCCTTGACAACTTTGGTTCCCTCATAGGTTGTCTGGAGAATAGTCCATGCTTCCTGAGCAGTTTCAGTGGAGGATATCTTCTTGAACTCCTCAATGGTGACTGCACTGAACAACACATTCAATGCCCTGTTGTTGAAGTTTGTAGCCTTGATCTTAGCATCATCATAATCGGCCAGTGCTTCCGTAGGCTTGGTCCAGCTTATCCCCACAGCTTGCCACACCTTTTTATTTAGAGACTGCAAGAAAGCTCTCATGCGTACTTTCCAGTATACATAGTTAGTGCCATCAAATAAAGGATGTATAATAAGAGACTGTCCTATATCCATGACAAACAGGGGTCAATGGATCACATAGCAAAGATTAAAACCTAATCAGAGTGTGCCTGCTCTGATACCACTTGATAGGCCAAGAATGTATTGACTCCTTGTAATGAATTAATTGATTAATTAGCCAAGTTTATTAATTAATCAAATTAACATGCAAGATGCGTGGTTGCACAAACAAATCACCAATTAAACTAAGTATGCAGTGGAAATTAAATTGACACAGGTGATTTGTTTACGAATGGGGAAAACCTACACAACAAAAACCACACTAGGTGATTTTAAAGTCACTACTCCCGAGAATCCACTATTATCAAAACAAGCGATAACAAGTAAAGGAATCACAATATCTTATACCAACCTACAGTTGAACCCTTACCCCAATACCTAATTGGACTTGTTCTGTAGTGAAAATCTCTTCTTTTGATGCACGGCTCTCAGTACGTGACTAACCAATTGCACGGATCCCAATACGCGACTTGAGAAGGATGTTGGCTGTAAAGTTCTTCTGTTCATCTAGACGATGAAGATCACAAAGTTGCTTGGTCACAAAACCCTACGGTGTTCAAATATAGTAGCTTTTTCAAGGGAGAGATGAACTAGAGCAAACTCTGTCTCCTGTCACAATTTGCATGAACAATATTTTCCACACATGCGAGCTACCTTTGACGGCCCTTAAAACAATCCTTATATATGTTTAGGGTTGTGAGAAAAGAAAGCCCAAATATACATTCACGGATTGGATGAAAATCAGAATAGAAAATTAGAACTTCATAATCCTCGATAGATACCCTATTTGTCGAGCTGCTGTCGAGCCACGGGATTTAGACAGCTCTGAGTCTCGATAGATGCTAGCTGTCGAGCTTTAATGAACAGCACTTTTCACACTTGATTCTTGGACAAACTTGCATGGCTTTAACACTTGAACTTGAAACAATGTTTCTTGAAGTATTAAACATATCCTAGATCTACCAAAATACAAGTAAAGAGCGTTTTATCAAAGGATTAGCCAATTATATAAAATAGTAACATATGTTCCTAACATGTGAAACACATATGTCCTAACAAGATGGGTGGTAGGTTTTAAAAAAAATGGTGACGTTATAGTGGCTTCGCGTGAGTCTTTGGGAGACTTGCTTTTGTATGAACCAATTAGTCAAAGAACTTGGGAACTTTACCTTTATGGCCTTTCAGAATCTTTCTATTTGGGTAATTATGTAGAAAGCCTGGAACTATTGGATGCAACGAATAGTGCAGAAAGCCTGGAACTATATATGGGATGCAACAGATAGAGTTTAGTAACAAGGACAATGAGGAAGGCAAGATATGCCATACCAATTTACCTTTGTTGTCTTGGCATTGACCCAAGTTTCAGTGTTAGCCGCTGTTGGAAAATCTGGTTTTGCATCTCATACAAAACACACAGTGGAAGCAACAAACACAGATCTACTTCATTCATGAGAGATAACATGTTACCTTGAATTCTAGAACAAAGAATAGAAAGCGTACCTTGGTGTGGTGAAATTCAAAACCAGAAATCTGAAGTTCTTGGGAAGACTTTCAATCTTCACTCCAATTCCACTTAATGCCCAAGATGTGTGGTCTCTCAATCAGTTTCCAAGGAGAGAACATGGGAGTGTCCAACACTCACATACAAATCATTTCATACTTGTTGTAATCTTGATGAAAAATACTTAACAAAGAGACTTATGAAATTCTGTATGTTTCTCTCCTTATATATAACTGATTATCTAATTGTGCTAGCCTTTTGGGCCATTCCAATTGGGCTCTAGTGTGTGGCTTGGAGTGGGACCAAAAGGGAACAAATAAGACTCTAGCTCCAATGGGCCTTGGGCTTTTCTGTCAACTCTTGACAAGTCTAAAGTTACCATTAATTATATTCAATACCACTATAAAAATATAATTGCACTCTAGGCCTTATTAATAAATTATATCCCAAGACTTTATTGTACATATAACCCATTCATTAAAATATTCGTAGTAATACAAAGTCATGAATATAGACTGCCATTTTGAAGATTACTACATCTTAATCCTTGAGTACCCGGTTTATCAAAGAACGCTTGATCAACTAAAGTCATTTTAACCGAAATTGAAAATTATATAATAATTGTGGAGAACCACATATCATAGTTGTTAGTATCATACAATACGCGATACGTACTATACGATTTGCATTGTGTATAAAAAGTTTCATATCATATTGGCATATCGCAAGTGCTAATGAATTATACAATACATTGTACGTATTATATGAATCGTAAGTATTGTATCGTAAAATCATACGATACATAAAAAAAAAAAAAGCTTTATAATTAGATTTTTGTTAAAATTTGTACTTTTATTTCAACCTAACAAGTTGTCAGACTTATTTTTAACATAAAATTATTAGGTTACTTAATTTAGCGAACTAAAATAACATATTCATAAGTTTTTTTTTTCCTCTTTTTCTCCTACTAAATTTGAACTATGCACAGTACATACTTACATTTTATTTTAATATTTACAAATTTATTTTCTATACTATGAATAAGATATTAATTGACAATATAATTATATTTGTAGGAGCATTGGGCCAGGAATTCCTTATCTATGTACATGTAGGGCCTAGAGCCCAAGCTGAGGACTAAAATTTGTCTGAGGATTGGTAATCTCTATCAAGGGAGTTTGTGCTGGTTAATAAAGAAGTTAGTTTTAAACATAGTGACCTAGGAGGTAGTGTTGAGGATGAATATCACCTCGGATAACCAAAGCTGAGGTCCGTTTTGGTGGTCTGCAATTCTGGAGAACACTCTAGAGAGTTTTATTGGAATGGATAAGTATTGTAGAAACGTATAGCAAGGAAGGGTCCCAAAATATCAAAGGAGAAAGCTGCTACCACCGCATTAAATGCTTTGCAGCTAACCCTTTAGCCGCATTAATGTGGAAGTGATATCTGAACAGTGGTTTTCAGCTTTATAGCTACTACACAAAGACTTTTGAAAATGTCGATGGGACAAGTATCAGCACCAATCACTTAGTCTGCACGTGGAAGGCAAAGAGGAGAAGAGAGGAGAGTATAAATGGAGGGAGATACCCAAAAGAAGGGGGATCAAAAATAGAGAAGGAACACTGTAGCAACCTAGAACTAAATTTGTAATCAACCTGTGAATCATTATACAGAAACTAGTCTCATCGGACTGAGTTGAGGACGTTTTTCTTTGAATAAATCTATTATGTCCTTATTCTTTTGGTTGTCTAGATCTATTATATTTTTTCTCAACACATTAAAGCCCAGTTTTCCTAATCCACTCTCTACAAATTTATTGTTTTGGGCTTTTTGGGCCTAGGTCTATTCATCTTGTGAGTTAGCAACCCGAATTGCGTCCTTACAATATTTATTTTTGTCATTATTGTTATAAGTCCAAGAAACTAGAATGTTTTTTTATCAAAAAAAAAAAAAGAGAAGAAACTAGAATGACAAGAAAAAAAATAAATTTTTTAAAAAAACAATTATTAAAATACAAAGAACAAGAAAATATAGTAAATGTTAATCACCATGAAGAAAATTTTTAATGAAGAAATAAGTTTGCAAAATGATAAACATGATGATAGAACTGACTTAGATGGGGTTGATTAGATAATATGATGAAAATAAATTATTATTTTGAGTCATTTGTAATATATTATCACTTTTGAATTTAAGCAATTTGAATTTGTATATTATAAAAACATGCTAGTTTGATTAATATAGTTAGCTTGTTAAATATTATTGCATAAGTGATGAATAAATTACTTGTTAGTTGAATATATTCAAAATTTATAATGAATATACCCTTTATATATGTATATTTATAATTTTTTTTATAAATTTTATTAAATGTTTGTTAATCTTATGATACATGATATGGAAAAATAAAAAATCGATTCATGATATGATTCACGTTTTGACAATTATACACATAAGTATTTTGTAGGTATAGCTTCTTTCAATAACCATAACTGTGAAGGAAAATGGCTAGGGGGTTCTGCGAGGGGTGTTGGGTTCATTACTAGTAGTGTTGTGGAGCTTTGGGCGCTTTGTGATGGATTGAATCTTGCCTCCTCTTTAGGAATTGAGAACCTCATTGTTGAATTAGATGCTTTAGCTATTGTGTGTTTGTTGAGAAACTCTACTGCTAACCTTGCTTTGGAACCACTTTTATCTGACTATAGGAACCTATTGAGGACCTTTCCCTGGACTCAGATTGAGCATGTGTTCAGAGAGGCCAATTGATGTGTTGTTGCACTAGCAAAATTAGGAGCTAAGTTTTTTGCTATGTATGTTTCTTTTGTTATCCCACAGGCTGTGGTGGTGAATCTGCTCTCTTGATAGAGCAGCAACATCATGTAATAGACTGATTCTGTTGTCGATTAGTTTTTTTTAATATATTATCCCTTTAACCAAAAAAAAAAAAAAAAAAAAAACCAAGTTAAGAAGAAACCACCAAGTTGTGGGTAAGATTTTCACCTCATAAACAAACTGCCTAACATTTAGGCTCCGTTCGTTTGGAGTGAAAACAGGGAGGATGAAAAACATAGAGAGGAAAATAGGATAGAAAATACTGTTTTCCACTGTTCGTTTGGGGAAGGAAAATAGGAAGGATGGAAAACTCGAGAGAAAGTTTTCTCTCCGGGCCCATTTTTTTTTTCCTTCCAAATCGGAAGGAAAATATGGAAAGAAAAGTTCTATAGTAGCACTTTTACAAAAATACCCTCTTTCCACTTATTTTTTTTTCAACTTTCTCTTTTATTTTTTTTTCTTCTTTTTCTTTTTCTCAACGTTACCTGAATATATATATATATATATATATATATATATTCTATACAACGTTACTTTCAGTAACATTATTGTTTTTTTTTTTTCATTCTTTTCAACGTTATTGAACAGTAACGTGTTCAGTAACGTTGTTGATGTTATTATTTTTTTTTCAACGTTACTGAACTCAGTTCAGTAATGTTCTTTTTTTTTTTTTAAATTCTTTTCAACGTTACTTTGTTTTTTTTTTTTTTTTCAACGCTACTAAATGTTGTTTTCAATGTGACCTAATCTAATTTTTACATTATAATAATATAAATTTATATATATAATGTGATAAATTTTATATTATTTAATGATTAGAAATAAATCTATTTCTTACATATTATGTAACAAGGGTATAATAGTCAATTTATATAAATTACATTTTCCATCCTTCCCATTTTCTCTCCAAGCGAACACAAGAGTTTTCCATCCTCCCACTTTTCCACTCCTCCAACCGAACACACAAGAGGGAAAACTAAATATTTTCCATCCTTCCACTTTTCCATCTTCCCATAATTTTCCATCCTCCCACTTTTCCACTCGTCCAATCGAACGGACCCTTAATGACAAACTCATCCCACATGTCGACCAAGTCAACCTTCGATTGACGTTGTCCAAAGCTAGTTGTCCAACCATATGGACGACCACACAACAATAAAGGTGCCACTTAGAATCAAAATAGTCTTCCAACCCCATGGATTACCATAGTGCCCTCCATCTAAGAATGGAAACTCTCCATGAAGTGTAGTCTAACAAGTGTCACCGTTTCCCCGGCTAAGGAAGATTGACAAGAATGACCCCTCTACTTAATGGCTAATAATTAAGGACTACATGTTCTTTTGGTGAGTAACCTCCTCGTTTGACACAAATAAGAGTCATCCAACACGTGCCTTGGGCCACCCAACATTGATCATAGGTGACCCAAAATGCAGGTTATCCAGCTTCTCTAGTCACTCGTCCAACCCTCTGGATAACTAGCTCCAACGAGAGCACACTTATGTGAACCTGATGAAGCCAAATTCGTTAGTTGATAGGTTTGTCCAGATGGAGTATGAACAAATTAATTTGTATTCCTACATAGGACCAGAAATGGTGTTATCTCGTAAAGGTCATCGGTATGGTGCCAGCCAATGAGCCTCTGATGACAAAATCAAGTGTTTAGGAGAGGGAATAATAAGGACATAGAGTGTATATCTTATATATGTGTGTACCTTTGCTTGAGGTCTATTGTAGTTTATATAGTTCCTTGCTTTCCTAGCTGTTGGAGGCCTTCAGTGGAGGCCTTAATCACCTTTGTAATGCCCCTAGTGGTTTTAATGAGTTGCTTTAATTATCCGACCAATGGTTGAGTTTACGCTTCCGTCCGTTCATAATGGTAGACCCATTAAATGTGCTTTAATGTCTTATGGGTTGTCCAATATCCTCTTTGGATGATGGGAATTTCCTGGCTCATCATTTGTCCCCTATTTCGTGATCGTCATTAGAAGTAATGACGGTCCAGGGAATATGAAAGATCACCCTGTGTGGCTTTTGAGATTTAGTTTCTTTCGCATTTAATGCGATGTAATGGTGCTACATGTGTCATGGCCACGGGTCCCGTGGTGATTGGTTGGACGTGGCGCTTTTCTTGACGAAACCCTTGGATTTCTTGAGCTATGATTTTTGAGGGCTCCCTTTTAAATTTTTTCTCTTTTCTTCTTCTTCTTCCCTTCATTCCTTCTATTTCTTCTCCATTTTTCTGCAATTCTTCTTACTCCAAGCTCAAGCTTTCCTTAGCTTTTCTTCTCAGGTATAGTTTTGTCTTCCTTTATTTGAATTTCACTCTTTCTTATACGTTAATCGTTGACTATTTTGAGGTTAGGCATCTTTCTCCTTCTATTTCTTTTTTCTTGCTCATCTAGGGGCTTTTCTTAAGTCTTCAAGTGGTCATCGCCCTCAAGTTGGGTCAATTGAACATAGCTCCTAGGTAGCTTATGCCGAACTCATGGCAGAATGTCATTAGTTGCATGGAAATATGGATGATTATCAATGACGGGGACATAATCAGGGTAGACGAGTTCATGCACCTCTATCGTTTGAAAGAGTTAAAGGAATTTGGGTACTACGAACTTGTACCTTGGGATTGGAAAGCTAGGCTTGTCGTTGATCTCCTTTTGTCATTCCGCTATTGGAAGTCCAGATACTTCTTTGTTTCTGGTGACGGTTGGGAGACTCTATCTAACGACCTTTGGGGTGATGTTCCTAGGTTGCTGCATAGATGGGAGACCCCAAAAATTGGTGCGTTTTTTTTTTTTTTTTATAAGAAATATTTTATTGATTTTTCAATTTTTCGTACAAATATGGTTCTAGCTTTTGTGCTTTAGTTAAAGCTCGTCCTAAGTTAAAGACTAGGTATAAGGATTGAGTTTGGGCAGCTTCTGATTATGCAAGGAATATTGACGACTTTAACGACCTTACTGATCCTCGGACCTTATATCGCCATTTCTTGGGTCTTGAACCTTCCCCCTTCGTTTTACAAGCCATAGAGAAAGAAGAGAAAAGTAAACCTTACAAAGAAAATTTTTATGCTCGTGTGTAGTTTTTCGTGCTAACCCTTATTCATATTGTTGCTTCAGAGATGACGACCAGATTTAACCAGGAGATGTAAGCATAGATGAAGGCCAGGAAGAATGAGCCTTTATATAGTATTGGCTAGAAGAGGTTGAGGGTGGCTGAGAAGGAGGTCGTTGAAATGACTTTGTCTGCACCAGTCCCTCAAGATCCCAGGGTTGCTTCCCCTACCATTTCTCTCGAAGAACTCACTCCTCATCCAAAGAGGACTCGAGGTAGTGATAAATACAAAAGTAAGGATCATGCTAGCATCTGGGAGGATGTAGTGACCACCTTGGGGAGGGTCCATAATGTTATTACCTCTAACAAACTTAAGAGTCCTTTGAAGTCATTTCTCATGAATTGGTGAATCGTCACATTTATAAGCTCGTTCAGGTATTCTTCGTCCATATGTATACTTGTATTAGCATGTACACGTGTTTCTTCTTTTTCATTAATGGAATTACCACTTCTTGTCAAGTGTTGGGGGAAATGATTCACATCACCATCGAGTACCTCACCAATGAGGAAAGAGTTGTCATGGCCAATTCTGAGGTTGAGGTGCTCGAAGGTGAAAGTTCTAGGCTGAGGAAGGATCTTATAACAACTATGGACAATGGGAATAAGATGAAAGAGCAAGTCAAGGCCTTAAAAGATGAGCTACAGATGGAGATGCTGTTAACGGTGTAGAAAGATAAGCAACTTCAAGTTGCCAACAGAAGTGCAAGCCTTCAAGCTTACTGATAAGTATAAAATCATTCTGTTTAGCTAGTACTTCAAAGTCTTCGAACTCCTAAGAAGGTACTTGATGAAGCACAACCTTGGAGTTAACTTGGAAGGCTTGGATTTCAAGGCAGTAGACAAAAAGATGGAAACTGATAAGGCTGATGAGCCTGCTGAGGCCTTTGCTCCTGAAGGTAATGTGCCTGAGGCTATGGACGTTGCCCTAGAGCCCATTGTGGGAGATGATGCCCCTGCTACATGATACTTTACCCTTTTTTTTTAGTGCCCTACTTGGTTTTTAGGCTTTTATTTTTAGACATTTACTCTGTTAGGTTCTAAGAATTAGGAACTAATGTATTAGAACTTCAATTTGTAATGTTGGCAAACCATGATCAAAACATTCTTTAAGTTGTGTATTAAACTTGCTCAAAGTATGACTTTTTATGTAAAGTTGGAATCGAGTTGACTGCAGAATTCACTGTTCACTTTCTGCCTGACTCGATTGATCGAGAATTAGTCTCGACCGATCGAAAATTGAGCAGAACGTTTTTCTGTAGAAAATTCCCAACTCAGCCCAAGCCCATTTAATGTATAGGGTTTTATGTTTGCCCTAAGTATATAAGGGAAAACCTTAGCCACGTTTTTAGAGTTCTGAATGCTGTGTTTGTGAATCTCATTGTGAGATCTAGATGTGTTTACCTTCACATACACTTAGGGTTTCCAAACTCTAGATTCATGTCAAGAGGTTGGTAAATCATACAGTTGCTAAATCAAGAGAACTTAAAGATATACAAGCAGGTGCGCTTGTGGATTGCTGAAGAATTCAAGGAAAGAAGGAGTCCGTGGATCTCGGAGCTGTCACGTGGTCGTGGTAGTAAGTTTCCTACACTAGGTAGCAATAGGATGTTAGTGGTCTAAGTCTTATTGTGTAAACTTCGATTCTTTCATAGTGAATTCGGTTTACCCTTGAGGATAGCTAGGTTAAATCCTCCCCAGGTTTTTTACCGGTTTGATTTTCCTGGGTCATCAGATCTTTGTGTTCTTTATTTTCCGCTGCTTTATTGTTTTTGATATATTTGTGTTAACCTAGTTTTGTTTAAATTACCTAAGTTAATCACTTGGCTAATTCTCTAGGTTAATCTGTTGGGTTTAAGGGGTCTAAACGAACTAACAAGTGGTATTAGAGCGGGTAGCTTTTGTTTTTGATCCTTTGATCTTTAAGCTGATCCTTGACCCCTGTTGTTATGGATTTCTCTAAAATCTTCTCTTTAGTTTGCCACATTGTCTACTTGGTGTGCTTGTCCTTTACCATTTTTGTTAAAATTTTTCTTGAGTGTCTTGCTATAATCACTTATGATAATAATTACATGTGCTATACTGCTTTAACTGCCTTAAAGGCATGTGATTCTTGTCTTTGGTATTTGGATAGTGGTTGTTCCAAGCACATGACAGGAAATAAAGCCTTATTCAAGACACTCTTCGAAGGAAAGATTGGAACAGTTACCTTTGGAGATGGAAGCAAATCTGTGATCAGAGGCATTGGTACTGTGGATATTCCAGGACTACCAGTCTTTGAAGATGTTTGGTATGTTGATGGGTTGAAGGCTAACTTACTCAGCATAAGTCAGATTTGTGACAATGGACTGAATGTGTTCTTCACTAAACAAGAATGTGAAATACTTGATGAAGGAGGTGATTGTATGTGTGTTGGTGTGAGGACAGCTGATAACTATTACGGTATCACCCCAAGTATAAGCAACAAATGCTTCAGTGCTAAGATCAATCAAGTTGACTTATGGCATCAAAGGTTGGGACATGCTAGTCTCAAGCAATTAGAGAAGATTTCAAAATGTGATGTAGTAATTGGTTTGCCCAAGTTTGAGAAGATTGAAAAATGCATCTGTGGACCATGTCAGATGGGTAAACAAGTGAAGTAAACATCCGTCTGTAGCTGATGTTCAAACTACAAGACCTTTGGAGTTGCTGCACATTGATCTCATGGGTCCTGCCAGAGTTTAGAGTTTAGGTGGAAAGAAGTATATTCTAGTTGTTGTGGATGACTTTACCAGATTCACATGGGTTGTACTTTTGAAAGATAAAGCTGAGGCTCCTAAAAAAATGATTCATCTGTGCAAGAAATTGCAAGTAGAAAAAGGAACTGTGATAGCCAGAATAAGAAATGATCATGGAAAAGAGTTTGAGAACACAAAACTGGCTACGTTTTGCAATAATCAAGGCACACATAAGGAATTCTCTTCACCGAAAACACCACAACAAAATGGAATAGTGGAAAGGAAAAATAGAGTTGTACAAGAAATGGCCCGTGTCATGCTTCATAATAAGAAGATGCCTAAATCTTTTTAGGGAGAAGCTGTTAATACTGCATGTCACACTCTCAATCGGGTATATTTTAGACCTAATTCCAAGCAAAATCCCTATGAACTCTGGAGAGGAAAGAAGCCTGTAGTCAAATACTTCAGAATATTTGGCAGTGATTGTTACATTCTGCGTGATAGAGAGAACCTGGAAAAGTTTGATGCTAAGAGTGACAAGGGTTATTTTTTTGGGATATTCTTCCACCAGTAGAGCATACAGAGTATACAATCTGAGAACTAAAACAGTCATGGAATCTTCAAATGTAGTGATCAATGATGAATTAAACTCAGAAGGTCATTCAGAAAATACACCTCAGGTTTAAGAAAAGATTATGGAAGTTGATGATTCTCTACCTGAAAACTATGTGGGAAAGCATACAGAGGAAGAGTTGATGGTATTGAATGATACAGCAACTGTGCCATCAAGTTCAGAACCTTCAACACCAGTTCATGGAGCTCAACAAGAACAGAGAGAGTCTCAAAGTCCATCAGATCAGAAAGGTACCTCTACTTCATTAGTCAAAGGTCCATCTTCAAGAGTCAAGTTGAATCATCCTGCTACTAATATATTGGGGAGTTTGAATGATAACATGAGATTGAGATCCAAAGCATTAAATGTGATTACTCACTCATGCTATCTATCCCAATTCGAATCGAAAAAGGTGGATGAAGCTCTACAAGATGCTGATTGGGTGAGTTCTATGCATGAAGAACTTCATCAGTTTGTTCGAAATGATGTATGGGAATTAGTTCCTAGACCAAAGGGAGTCAATGTTATTGGAACTAAGTGGATCTTCAAGAACAAGTCAGATGAACATGGAACTGTTATCAGAAATAAATCTAGACTTGTTGCTCAAGGATATACACAAGTAGAAGGGATTGATTTTGATGAGACCTTTGCACCTGTAGCAAGATTGGAATCCATTTGAATTCTTTTGGCTATAGCAAGTCATATGAACTTCAAGTTGTATCAAATGGATGTTAAGAGTGCTTTCTTAAATGGCATGTTACAAGAAGAAGTATATGTTGAACAACCGAAAGGTTTTGTTGATCCGCACAGGCCGAATGATGTCTACAAGTTGAAGAGAGCTCTCTATGGATTGAAACAAGCTCCACGAGCTTGGTATGATAAACTCATTGCATATCTCACAGACCATGGCTTTAAGAGAGGTTTTGCTGACACCACTCTGTTCATACAAAAGGATAAGAATCATTTTGTAGTTGCTCAAATTTATGTTGATGATATTGTTTTTGGTGTTACTAATGATTCTCTTGCTCAATCTTTTGCAGATGAAATGAAGGCCATGTTTGAGATGAGTATGGTTGGTGAACTAACTTATTTCTTGGGACTGCAGGTAAAGCAAATGGATGCTGGAATTTACATCAACCAAGCTAAGTATGCACGAAATTTGGTCAAGAGATTTGGTCTTGACAAGGCTGCACATGCTAGGACACCAATGGCTGCTAATGCAAAACTAACAAACGATCCATCAGGTGAGTCTGTTGATGTTACCCTATACAGAAGCATGATTGGTTGTCTTTTGTACTTAACTACTAGCCGTCCTGATATAGCGTTTAGTGTGGGTGTTTGTTCTAGATTTCAATCTAATCCTAAAGTGTCTCACTTAAATGCTGTTAAAAGGATTATAAAATATGTTGCTGGAACTTGTGATTATGGTCTGTTTTACAGCAAAGAGTCAAATCTTTCTCTTGTTGGTTTTTTTGATCCTGATTGGGCTGGTAATGCTGATGATAGAAAAAGTACAACTGGTGGTTGTTTTTATGTTGGTACTAATCTTGTTGCTTGGATGAGTAAGAAGCAAAATTCTGTTTCTTTATCTACTACTGAGGCAGAATATATTGCTGCTGGAGGTTGTTGTTCTCAGCTTCTTTGGATGAAAAAACTCTTGAGTGATTATGGAATATCACAGGACACCATGATTGTTTATTACGATAACTCTAGTGCTATAGATATTTCTAAGAATCTTGTTCAACACTCTAAGACCAAACACATTGAGATTAGATATCATTTCATTAGGGATCTTGTTGAACGGAAAATTGTTGCTCTTGAGTATATTCCAACTAAACGTCAGAATGCTGATATTTTCACCAAACCACTTGATAGAGGAAAGTTTGAGACTCTTCGTCAAGTTCTTGGTGTGATTCTTTGTCCCTAGTCATTCTTGACTTCATGGTCCTTGTGTTTCATTGCTCTATCTTTTGTGACCTTTGTTTCTAGGATTTGCATTGCATAACATTCATGCATTTCATTCTAGGATGTTTGTTTCTTTTATTTATATATAAAAAATAAATTTTTTTTGCAAATTGTGTTTTTGCAATTTTTTCTTGAACTTGAAGACAAGGTTGGTCAATCAAATTTTGCATAACATGTGAATGTACCTTGTTTAGCTTTGATAGACTTATTTCTATTGCACTTTGCTAGCTGAAGTTTGTTGTGCATGTTGTGTGGGAAGATGCTATATTTGTTGATCACATGATCTTGATCTTGAGGTCTTATGTCTTTGATTGTCGGACTTGGTCTTATTGAGAAAGGTATAAATAACCATCTCACCACTGTTTACTAGCCAATCATGAACACCTTAGTGCATATCGTAAGATTTTGTGCTCGAGAAAGTGTAGCACATGCACAAAAAGAACATAAGGTGTAGCCTCTAACTAAAATTGGTGTGTACATTATTGGGCTATAATAATCTCACAATTCATAAAAATGGTGTGTACATTATCCCGGCTATATTATTAAGTTTCTAATCAATTAATTTGAATACTAATTTTGAGGCATATCAAGAAACTTACATGATTGCAAGCTTTTATTCTAGGAGATGTGAGAGTTATATGATGTAACTCTTTAAGTAATAGTCTCTTTCAAATTCATGTGATGGATTTTGTAGAAATTGTGATTGATTACTATGTGCATATCACCTCACATGTTTCTCAAGCTTATGCTAGCTGCACACACTACACAAGTTATTCTTTGCTAAACTGTGTACATGTCCTTGTGTGTTTTTGGTCTGACCAACCAAGGCTGAATAGTTCTGAAAATTGATGCAGAATATGTTTGCTTGTTTAAATGGTTGAGGGATATTAAGAGAAAATCTTGCTTTGAGAGATCTGGGTTAGAAACATGGGTTTTTGGAAAACATTTCATCTCATACTCATGCATTCTATTCATAGAATCTAATGTTTTGAAAATTTTCACCACTGAAATTATTTGTGTTTTGAAAAATCAATTTTTCCAGAATTTCAATCGATTGAGTCTGTTTTTCGATCGATCGAAAATGTTTTTAAAATCTCAGTAAAGTCTCTGTGTGTTTCGATCGGTTCTCGATTGGTATTGGATCAATCGAAGGATTTTCGACCGATCGAATCTGTTTTTCGATCGATCGAAAATCGGGCTGAGTGTTTTTAAAAAAGGATCTTTTCTCACGTGTTCTTCACCTTTTTGAAATCTTTTCAAAACACTTTTTCTCCCTACCAACCGGTCAAGCCTCTTTTTGGTGATTTTTGTCATTTTCCTCCGATCTTTTTGCATAATCTCTCTCTCCCAAGGCCGGTAAGACATTTTTGCCCCTCTTTTGATTTTATTTTCATGTTTCATGCATTAATTCATGCATTTTTGGGATTGATTTTGGTTTGTTTTCTTTCAAATGAATCATGGGTTTTTGTGGGGACACCTTATCCAAGTTCTACATGTGGTTTAATTTGGTTAATTTGGTGTTTTGTGGAATTTTTGAAATTCTAGGGCTTGAAATTGGGGATTTTGGGGTTTTTGTTCAATTTGATTAAAATCGATGAAATTGACTTGTTAGATTGGTTAATTTGATCATTATATTGTGTTATTTAACTATTGTGATGATCAATTTTTTTCAATTTGTTGTGTTTTGAAAATTGGGTATTTTTAATTTAAAACTCATGCTCAAGTCAATTTTGTTAATTTGGATTATATTTGAACTTGTCACTGCATTAGTTCATGCATCATTTGCATATTTTGTTCATGCATCATATAGATTTTTTTTCTATATTTTTATGCTGTGCTAACTTGCAGTCTGCCCTTGGTTTTTGTTTTTGCTCTTCTCTGTCTATGTCTCTCTTTGCTTTCCTTAGCACCATGCCTAGGAGAACTAGAGCCCATAGGACTTTTGTACTTTCACCTTCATTCGATAGTGATCGGTTCCTTAGTGAGTCGAACCAGGTGACCTATGAGACCCTTAATCTTAGGCGCCATATCTGGGCTGAGCGTAGGGTCATACTAGAAGAGGTAGATCTTGGGGTGAGACGTAACTTTGAGCGTCGGGGTTGGTTATCTTTGCTCGAGTTTGAGCATCCTCCTCCTTCTGCCACCTTGATTAGAGAGTTCTATTCGAACCTCTCTATCCACATCTATGATACCAACACCTTAGTTAAGGTTTGGTTACGAGGTGTAGAGTATCGTATTACCCCTTCGGTGGTGTCTGATGCTCTTGGGGTGCCGATTGTTGATCATCTTGTTTTCCTTATGAGGAGTCTCCATCTCTTAATGACGTGTTATCATACATCACTGGATCTTCTATCCAGTGGGGTTCTGATCCTCGGATCACGTCTGCTGAGCTCTCTGAACTTCATTACCTTTTCTTTAGGATTGCTTGTCATTCCTTGTGGCCTATTTCTCATCTCCACACCATCCCTCTTGAGAGGTGTATCTTTTTGTATGCCCTTGTTACCGATGCTTCTATCAGTTTTCCTCATTTGTTCCTTCATTCTTTGAACGAGGTACATCGATCTAGTTCTACGGCTCATGCTTTATTCTTTCCCGTTTTTATTCATAGGATTCTCCTTTTTCTCGGTTTAGGTGATTTTCCTGCTTCTGAGCCTGTACATGTCATTGCTCCTATAGGTGCTACCTTTTTGAGGCAAAGGGTTGCTCAACTTCGAGCTAGTTCTAAGCGTCCTAGGGTAGAGCCTTCCGGTGTCACTCCACCCCCTTCTTCTTCTACAGATGCTCCCGTAGCTGAGACGTCTGTTGATCCTGCTGCTGCTACTACTGCTGGTGATGTTCCTCCACCTTTTGATGATGTTTCTGACCTTCGTCGGACTCTAGACACTGTAATGACCGTTCAGGCGGCTCATGGTCAGCTACTGGTGGACATCCTTGATGAGATTCGTGCTTTGCGAGTAGATTTGGGGAGTTCTTGTCATTCTCCTCCACCTCCTTTTGCTGATGAGTGAGTGCTCTTTGGCAATTCGTCACAAAAAGGGGGAGTATATTTTGGAGAGTTTTGTAGATGAGATTTTTGTTTTAGGGGGAGTTTTTGTACTTTGTTGTGATACTGCGAAGCTTGTGGAGTTATTAGATTGTATCTAGATGCTTCATTTTGTATTTCTACATTTTTTTTGGCTCTTGATTAGGAGATGTTTTTGTTGAGATACATTTTGTTGTATATGTTTCTTGTTTCACTATGCTACGTTGCTTATTGATTTATATTTATGATGAGATTCATGATATATCTCTTTATTTTGTGTCATGTGAAATCAAGAAGTTATTTTTTATATTCCTTGTATTTTCCACACATGCTTTTATGTGTTTGTTTAAGTGTTACAGGAATATACAGGTTGATTCAGTCGTGCTGCTGTCTACTTTGCAATTGTTAGATAGTAGTTAGGTTGAATTGTTTAAGTGGTTTTTTTTTGTAATGTGCTGTTTCAATTTGTAAACTTTGAGCTTTTTGTTAAGTCTGTGTTTTGTCACGGATTGCCAAAGGGGGAGTTTGTTAGGTTCTAAGAATTAGGAACTAATGTATTAGAACTTCAATTTGTAATGTTGGCAAACCATGATCAAAACATTCTTTAAGTTGTGTATTAGACTTGCTCAAAGTATGGCTTTTTATGTAAAGTTGGAATCGAGTTGACTGCAGAATTCACTGTTCACTTTCTACCTGACTCGATCGATCGAGAATTAGTCTCGACCGATCGAAAATCGAGCAGAACGTTTTTCTGCAGAAAATTCCCAACTTAGCCCAAGCCCATTTAATGTATAGGGTTTTATGTTTGCCCTAAGTATATAAGGGAAAACCCTAGCCATGTTTTTAGAGTACTGAATGCTGTGTTTGTGAATGCTATGTTTGTGAATGCTATGTTTACCTTCTAGAGTGTCTTGAACAAGACTTTATTTCCTGTCATGTGCCTGGAACAACCACTATCCAAATACCAAAGACAAGAATCTCGTGCCTTTGAGGCAGTCAAAGCAGTATAGCACATGTAATTATTATCATATGTGATTATAGCAAGACACTCAAGAAAATTTTTAACAAAGATGGTAAAGAACAAGCACACCAAGTAGACAATGTGACAAACTAAAGAGAAGATTTTAGAGAAATCCATAACAACATGGGTCAAGGATCAGCTCAAAGATCAAAAGATCAAACACAAAAGCTACCCGCTCTAATACCACTTGTTAGTTCATTTAGACCCCTTAAACCCAACAGATTAACCTAGAAAATTAGCCAAGTGATTAACTTAGGTAATTTAAGCAGAACTAGGTTAACACAAATATATTGAAAAACAATAAAGCATCGGAAAAGCAAAGAACACAAAGATCTGATGACCCAGGAAAACCAAACCGGTAAAAAACCTGGGGAGGATTTAACCTAGCTATCCTCAAGGTAAACCGAATTCACTATGAAAGAATCGAAGTTTACACAATAAGACTTAGACCACTAACATCCTATTGCTACCCAAGTGTAGGAAACTTACTACCACGACCCCATGATAGCTCCGAGATCCACGGACTCCTTCTTTCTTGAATTCTTCAGCAATTCACAAGCTTACCTGCTTGTATTTCTTGAAGATCTTTGATTCCGCAATTGTATGATTTACCAAGCTCTTGACATGAGTCTTGAGTTTGTAAATCCTAAGTGTATGTGAAGGTAAACACCTCTAGATCTCACAATGAGATTCACAAACACAGCAAAACAGAACTCAAAAAACGTGGCTAGGGTTTTCCCTTATATACTTAGGGCAAAACATAAAATCCTATACATTAAATGGGCTAGGGTTGAGTTGGAAAATTCTGCAGAAAAACAATCTGCACGACTTTCGATGGATCGAGTCTATTTTTCGATCGATTGAGTCAGGCAGAAAGTGCACAATGAATTCTGCATAAAACCCGATTCCAACTTTACATTAAAAGCCATACTTTGAGCAAGTCTAACACACAACTTAAAGAATGTTTTGATCATGGTTTGCCAACATTACAAATTGAAGTTCTAATACATTAGTTTCTAATTCTTAGAACCTAACAAACTCCCCCTTTGGCAATCCGTGACAAAACACAAACTCAACAAAAAGCTCAAAGTTTACAAATTGAAACAGCCCATTACAAAATGAAAAGCCACTTAAACAATTTAACCTAACTACTATCTAACAGTTGCAAAGTAGACAGAAGCACGACTGAATCAACTTGTATATTCATGTAACACTTAACAAACACATAAACGCATGTGTGGAAAAAAAAACAGGAAATATATAAAAATAACTTCTTGATTTCACATGACACAAAATAAAGACATATATCATGAATAACATCATAAATATAAATCAATAAGCAGAGTAGCATAGTGAAACAAGAAACATATACATCAAAATGTATCTCAACAAAAATATCTCCTAACAAGAGCCAAAAATGTAAATACACAGTGAAGCGCCTAGATACAATCTAATAACACTACAAGCTCCGCAGTATCACTACTAAGTACAAAAACTCAAAACTCCCCCTAAAACTAAAATCTCCACAAAAATCTCCTAGATACATATGAACTTCACAATAGAATGCACTCTCCCTTTTTGTGACGAATTGTCAAAGGGCACTCACTCATCATCAAAAGGAGGTGAAGGAGAATGACGAGAACTCGCCAAATCAGCTCGCAACGCACGTAGCTCATCAAGGATGTCCACTAGAAGCTGACCATGAGCCGCCTGAACGGTCACGACAGTATCAAGAGTCTGACGAAGGTCAGAAACATCATTAAAAGGTAAAGGAACATCAGCAGCAACAGCAACAGCAGGATCAGAAGACGTCCCAGCTGCAGGAGTATCTGTAGAAGAAGAAGGGGGTGGAGTGACACCAGAAGGCTCTACTCTAGGACGCTTAGAGCTAGCTCGAAGTTGAGCAGCCCTTTGCCTCAAAAAGGTAGCACCTATAGGAGCAATGACATGTACAGGCTCATAAGCAGGAAAATCACCTAAACCAAGATAAAGGAGAATCCTATGAATAAAAACGGGGAAGAACAACGCATGAGCCGTAGAGCTAGACCGATGTACCTCGTTCAAAGAACGAAGGAACAAATGAGGAAAACTGATAGGTGCATCAGTAACAAGGGCATACAAAAACACACATCGCTCAAGAGGGATGGTGTGGACATGAGAAATAGGCGACAAGAAATGACAAGCAATCCTAAAGAAAAGATAATGAAGCTTGGAAAGCTCAGCAAAAGTGATCCGAGGATCAGAACCCCACTGGATAGAAGATCCAGTGATGTATGACAACACGTCATCAAGAGGTGGAGACTCCTCATAAGGAAAAACGGGATGGTCAACAATGGGCACCCCAAGAGTGTCAGACACTATCGACGGGGTAATGCAATACTCTACACTTTGTAACCAAACCTTAACCAAGGTGTTGGTGTCATAGACGTGGATAGAGAGGTTCGAATAGAACTCTCTAATCAAGGTGGCAGGAGGAGGATGCTCAAAATCGAGCAAAGACAACCAACCCCAATGCTCAAAGTTACGTCTCACCTCAGGATCGACCTCATCTAGTATGACCCTACGCTCAGCCCAGATATGACGCCTAAGGTTCAGGGTCTCATAGGTCTCTTGGTTCTTCTCACTAGGGAACCGCTCACTATCGAATGAAGGTGAAGGGTCAGAAGTCCTATAGGCTCTAGTTTTCCTAGGCATGGTGCTAAGGAATAACGAGAGACACAAAAAAAAGGAGCAAAAACAAAAACCAAGGGCAGATTGCAAGTTAGCATAGCATAAAATATAGAAAAACACAATCTATATGATGCATGAACAAATTATGCAAATGATGCATGAACTAATGCAGTGACATGTTCAAATATAATCCAAATTAACAAAATTGACTTGAGCAGGAGTTTTAAATTAAAAATACCCAATTTTGAAAAACCCTATTTTTTTCAAAACACAAGTAATTGATAAATTGATCAACACAGCAGTCATACAACTCAATATAATGACCAAATTAATCAATCTAACAAGTCAATTTCATCAATTTCAATCAAATTGAACAAAAACCCAAAAATTCCCAATTTCAAGCCCTAGAAATTTAAAAATTCCACAAAGCACTAAATCAAACAAATTAAAACATATGTAGTGCTTGGATAAGGTGTCCCCACAAAAACCCATGATTCATTTGAAAGAAAAGGAACCAAAATCACTCCCAAAAATACCAAAACCAAAAATGCCGAAAATAGCCTAAAATGCATGAAAATAATGCATGAAAAATGAAAATAAAATCAAGAGAGAGGGCAAAAATGTCTTACCGGCCTTGGGAGAGAGAGATTATGCAAAAAGATTGGAGGAAAACGCCAAAAACAGCAAAAATCTCTTTGACCGGTTGGTAAGGAGACAAAAAAGTTTGAAAAAGTTTTGAAAAGTGAATAGTCACGTGAAAAAAAAAAATTTTAAAAAGCACTCAGCCCGATTTTCGATCGATCGAAAAATAGATTCGATCGGTCGAAAATCCTTCGATTGATCAACTACCAATCGAGAATCGATCGAAACACACAGAGACTTTAGTGCGATTTTAAAAACATTTTCGATCGATCGAAAAATAGACTCGATCGATCGAAAATTTGGAAAAATTAATTTTTGAAAATTTAAACCAAATTGCACAAAAACTCCTCAAAGAATTATATTTTATGAAAAAAATGCATGAGTATGAGATGAAAAATTTTCCTAAAACCCATGTTTTCAACCCAGATCTCTCAAAATAAGATTTTCTCATAATATCTCTCAACCAATCAGACAAGCAAACATGTTCCGCATCAATTTCCAGAAATATTCAAACTTGGTTGGTCAGGCCAAAAACACACACAATAACATGTACAAAATTTAGCAAAGAATAACTTGTGTAGTGTGTGCAACTAGCATAAGCTTGAGAAACATGTGAGGTGATATGCACATATTGATTAATCACAATTTCTACAAAATCCGTCACATGAATTTGAAAGAGACTATTACTTAAAGAGTTACATCATATAACTCTCACATCTCCTAGAATAGAAACTTGCAATCATGTAAGTTTCTTGATTTGCCTCATTATTCAATTTAATTGATTAGAAACTTAATAAAAGCCGGGGTAATGTACACACCAATTTTATTTAGAGGCTACACCTTATGTTCTTTTTGTGCATGTGCTACACTTTCTCGAGCACAAAATCTTATGATATGCACTAAGATGTTCATGATTGGCTAGTAAACAGTGGTGAGATGGTTATTTATGCCTTTCTCAATAAGACCAAGTCCGACAATCAAAGACATAAGACTTCAAGATCAAGATTATGTGATCAACAAATATAGCATCTTCCCACACAACATGCACAACAAAACTTTAGCTAGTAAAGTGCAATAGAAATAAGTGCATCAAAGCTAAACAAGGTACATTTACATGCTATGCAAAATTTGATTGACCAACCTTGTCTTCAAATTCAAGGAAAAAAAGCAAAAACACAATTTGCAAAAAAAAAAAAAAAATTTTATTTTTTATTTTATAAAAGAAACACACATCCTAGAATGAAATGCATGAATGTTATGCAATGCAAATCCTAGAAACAAAGGTCACAAAAGGTAGAGTAATGAAGCACAAGGACCATACAGTCAAGAATGACTAGGGACAAAGAATCACACCAATGACTTGACGAAGAGTCTCAAACTTTCCTCTATCAAGCGGTTTGGTGAAAATATCAGCATTCTGACGTTCAGTTGGAATGTACTCAAGAGCAACAATTTTCCGTTCAATAAGATCCCTAATGAAATGATATCTAATCTCAATGTGTTTGGTCTTAGAGTGTTGAACAGGATTCTTAGAGATATCTATAGCACTAGAGTTATCATAGTAAACAACCATGGTGTCTTGTGATATTCCATAATCACTCAAAAGTTTCTTCATCCAAAGAAGCTGAGAACAACAACTTCCAGCAGCAGTATATTCTGCCTCAGCAGTAGATAAAGAAACAGAATTTTGTTTCTTACTCATCCAAGCAACCAGATTAGCACCAACATAAAAACAACCACCAGTTGTACTTTTTCTATCATCAGCATTACCAGCCCAATCAGAATCAGAAAAACCAGCAAGAGAAAGATTTGACTCTTTGCTATAAAACAAACCATAATCACAAGTTCCAGCAACATACTTTATAATTCTTTTGATAGCATTTAAGTGAGAAACCTTGGGATTAGATTGAAATCTAGAACAAACACCCACACTAAATGCAATATCAGGTCGGCTAGCAGTTAAATACAAAAGACAACCAATCATGCTTCTGTATAGGGTAACATCAACAGACTCACCTGATGGATCGTTTGTTAGTTTTGCATTAGCAGCCATTGGTGTCCTAGCATGTGCAGCCTTGTCAAGACCAAATCTCTTGACCAAATTTCGTGCATACTTAGCTTGGTTGATGTAGATTCCAGCATCCGTTTGCTTCACTTGCAATCCCAAGAAATAAGTTAGTTCCCCAACCATACTCATCTCAAACATGGCCTTCATTTCATCTGCAAAAGATTGAGCAAGAGAATCATTAGTAGCACCAAAAACAATATCATCAACATAAATTTGAGAAACTACAAAATGATTCTTATCCATTCGTATAAACAGAGTGGTGTCAGCAAAACCTCTCTTAAAGCCATGGTCCGTGAGATATGCAGTTAATCTATCATACCAAGCCCGTGGAGCTTGTTTCAATCCATAGAGAGCTCTCTTCAACTTGTAGACATCATTCGGCCTGTGAGGATCAACAAAACCTTTCGGTTGTTCAACATATACCTCTTCTTGTAGCATGCCATTTAAGAAAGCACTCTTGATATCCATTTGATGCAACTTGAAGTTCATATGACTTGCTATAGCCAAAAGAATTCGAATGGATTCCAATCTTGCTACAGGTGCAAAAGTCTCATCAAAATCAATTCCTTCTACTTGTGTGTATCCTTGAGCAACAAGCCTAGATTTATTTTTGATAACAGTTTCATGTTCATCTGACTTGTTCTTGAAGATCCACTTAGTTCCAATAACATTGACTCCCACTAGTCTAGGAACTAGCTCCCACACATCATTTCGAACAAACTGATGAAGTTCTTCGTGCATAGAATTTACCCAATCAGCATCTTGTAGAGCTTCATCCACCTTTTTCGGTTCGAATTAGGATAAATAGCACGAGTGAGTAATCACATTTAATGCTTTGGATCTCAATCTCATGTTATTATTCAAACTTCCCAAAATATTAGTAGCAGGATGATTCAACCTAACTCTTGAGGATGGACCTTTGACCAATGAAGTAGTGGTACCTTTCTGATCTGATGGACTCTGAAACTCTCTCTGTTCTTGTTGAGCTCCATGAACTGGTGTTGAAGGTTCTGAACTTGATGGCACAGAAGCTGTATCATTCAATACCATTAACTCTTCCTCTGTATGCTTTCCCATATAGTTTTCAGGTAGAGAATCATCAACTTCCATAATCTTTTCTTGAACTTGAGGTGTAGGTTCTGAATGGCCTTCTGAGTTTAATTCATCATTGATCGCTACATTTGAAAATTCCATGACTGTTTTAGTTCTCAGATTGTATACTCTGTATGCTTTACTGGTAAAAGAGTATCCCAGAAAATAACCCTTGTCACTCTTAGCATCAAACTTTTCTAGGTTCTCTCTATCACGTAGAATGTAACAGTCACTGCCAAATATTCTGAAGTATTTGACTACAGGCTTCTTTCCTCTCCAGAGTTCATAGGGAGTTTTCTTGGAATTTGGTCTGAAATATACCCGGTTGAGAGTGTGACATGTAGTATTAACAGCTTCTCCCCAAAAAGATTTAGGCATCTTCTTATTATGAAGCATGACATGGGCCATTTCTTGTACAACTCTATTTTTGCTTTCCACTATTCCATTTTGTTGTGGTGTTTTGGGTGAAGAGAATTCCTGATGTGTGCCTTGATTATTGCAAAACGTAGCCAGTTTTGTGTTCTCAAACTCCTTTCCATGGTCACTTCTTATTCTGGCTATCATAGTTCCTTTTTCTACTTGCAATTTTTTGCACAGATGAATCAGTTTTTCAGGAGCCTCAACTTTATCTTTCAAAAGTACAACCCATGTGAATTTGGTAAAGTCATCCACAACAACTAGAATATACTTCTTTCCACCTAAACTCTGAACTTTGGCAGGACCCATGAGATCAATGTGCAGCAACTCCAAAGGTCTTGTGGTTTGAACATCAGCTACAGATGGATGTTTGGACTTCACTTGTTTACCCATCTAACATGGTCCACAGATGCATTTTTCAATCTTCTCAAACTTGGGCAACCCAATTACAGCATCACATTTTGAAATCTTCTCTAATTGCTTGAGACTGGCGTGTCCCAACCTTTGATGCCACAAGTCAACTTGACTAATCTTAGCACTGAAGCATTTGTTGCTTATACTTGGGGTGATACCATAACAGTTATCAGCTGTCCTCACACCAACACACATACAGTCACCTCCTTCATCAAGTATTTCACATTCTTGTTTGGTGAAGAACACATTTAGTCCATTGTCACAAATTTGACTCATGCTGAGTAAGTTAGCCTTTAACCCATCAACATACCAAACATCTTCAAAGACTGGTTGTCCTGGAATATCCACAGTACCAATGCCTCTGATCACAGATTTACTTCCATCTCCAAAGGTAATTGTTCCAATCTTTCCTTCGAAGAGTGTCTTGAACAAGGCTTTATTTCTTGTCATGTGCCTGGAACAACCACTATCCAAATACCAAAGACAAGAATCACGTGCCTTTGAGGCGGTCAAAGCAGTATAGCACATGTAATTATTATCATATGTGATTATAGCAAGACACTCAAGAAAATTTTTAACAAAGATGGTAAAGAACAAGCACACCAAGTAGACAATGTGACAAACTAAAGAGAAGATTTTAGAGAAATCCATAACAACGGGGGTCAAAGATCAGCTCAAAGATCAAAAGATCAAACACAAAAGCTACTCGCTCTAATACCACTTGTCAGTTCGTTTAGACCCCTTAAACCCAACAGATTAACCTAGAGAATTAGCCAAGTGATTAACTTAGGTAATTTAAGCAGAACTAGGTTAACACAAATATATTGAAAAACAATAAAGCAGCGGAAAAGCAAAGAACACAAAGATCTGATGACCCAGGAAAACCAAACCGATAAAAAACCTGGGGAGGATTTAACCTAGCTATCCTCAAGGTAAACCGAATTCACTATGAAAGAATCGAAGTTTACACAATAAGACTTAGACCACTAATATCCTATTGCTACCCAAGTGTAGGAAACTTACTACCACGACCCCATGATAGCTCCGAGATCCACGGACTCCTTCTTTCTTGAATTCTTCAGCAATTCACAAGCGCACCTGCTTGTATTTCTTGAAGATCTTTGATTCTGCAACTGTATGATTTACCAAGCTCTTGACATGAGTCTTGAGTTTGTAAACCCTAAGTGTATGTGAAGGTAAACACCTCTAGATCTCACAATGAGATTCACAAACACAGCAAAACAGAACTCAAAAAACGTGGCTAGGGTTTTCCCTTATATACTTAGGGCAAACATAAAACCCTATACATTAAATGGGCTAGGGCTGAGTTGGAAAATTCTGCAGAAAAACAATCTGCACGACTTTTGATCGATCGAGTTAAGCAGAAAGTGCACAGTGAATTCTATATAAAACTCGATTCCAACTTTATATTAAGAGCCATACTTTGAGCAAGTCTAACACACAACTTAAAGAATGTTTTGATCATGATTTGCCAACATTACAAATTGAAGTTCTAATACATTAGTTCCTAATTCTTAGAACCTAACAACCTAGTTTTGTTTAAATTACCTAAGTTAATTACTTGGCTAATTCTCTAGGTTAATCTGTTGGGTTTAAGGGGTCTAAACGAACTAACATGCTCTACCTTTAGGCATTCATTTTGAACAATATTTCTTTATATGTTGATGTTAATTTCTCCTTTATTCCTCTACTTGTTTGTTCGTCGTATGTGTTTCAACGACGTTAGTTGCTCTGCTTCATGCTTTATGTGCATTTGATTTTTGTTCTATGCTGCGTGAATGATGTATGCAATATATTTTTTTTTTGTTGCAATTTTTTAAATTAAGAAAAAATTCTAGAATTTTAAAACAAAATTGAGGAAAATTTTACATTCAAAGAAAATAATAATTTTTTATGGCTATATGTATGTTGGAAATCATCTTTATTGTGATAGATTTACCTTACCGTCGCTAATACCTTCTTTTCTTAAGAAAAATTTAACTATTAACGACGACCAAACTTCTGTTGCAAATAACAATGCAGTATATAGTGATGGAAAAATCTGTCAAAAGCATAAAAAATAGGGGCATAAGTTCCCTCTTTAAAAAAAATTACCATTGTCGACGACTTAGGTCCATCGCAAGTATTATTTATTGGGAGAGTTCCAATTCCCTCATTAATAAATTTTTTCTTTTAAAGTACATTCTTTCTTTTAAAGTTAATTAACTACTTACAATGGTTAGCATGTTCGTCGCGAATACAAACTCAATTAGAAAAATAAAAAATGCTTACTTGCGATGGAAAAATGTTGTCACAAATGTGAAAAGTAAATGGGGAATTTTCCCTCCAAAATATTTTACCATTTTTGATGGCTTCATGGCTTTTGCTAATATCCTCTTATATATTTATGATGGAAGAATGTTTGTTGCAAATAATAACTCCATAAAAAAAAAAAATTTGTGTTGTTGACGCATAAAAGCCGTCACTAGTGTTAATAGTTTCGACGATTTTTCTTCCATTGTTGTAAATAGTACCCTCTTTTATATTTACAGTAGAAGAATGTTTGTTGCAAATAATAACTATGAGAGACTGCCAAAATTGGGGTGCCTCTCAAAAAAGAGATTTGGGTACTTTTTAGGGCACCTCTCTTTATGGGTAAGTGGTGTAGAGTTGCCACTTATTTTTTTATGTAGAAAAAAAAGAAAAAAATAAATTAAAAATACATAATTGAATTGCTTTGTTTCATTGATTGAATAAAAAAAAATACATAATTGAAAAAAAATTGAAAAATTACATGGCTTTGGGTCCTAGTTACAATCTACCAAAAATACATGGCTTCTTGTCCTAGTTACGTTCTACCCAAAATAAAATAAAGACAAGGCTAGATCTACTTAGCCAAAGACCTAAATCTGGAGACTAGGTTATGGAATGGGAAGGTGTTAGGCACCCATTCTGCACGGACAGAGTCTGGTCTTCTAGACTTTTGTGACCAATATACTATTTTATGCATGTCATGAATGATATGCTGAACATGTAAAAATAAAGATCTGATCACATAAATTTATTTATGAATGAGGTCTCTTCTTTTGTTTAAAAGAATTCAAATTTGTTTGGATTGGTAAAAAAAATTGATTTTGATTTATCAAAAATACCAGATCTGTTTTGTAGAATGTAAAAAAAAGTAGTTTTAACTTTGTAAAAATCGGATCTATTTTGTAATGATAAAAAATGTTTTTTTTTAATAAAAAAAATTAAATCTGTTTTTTATATGTTTTAAAAAAGTATGGAAAAGATTTTTTGAAGAGAATTTCACTCAGTTTAAATTTATGCAACATGAATTAAACAAACACAAATACAATTATGTTTAATCTTTTTCTTTATTTCAAAAATCTGCATACATTAAACAAATCAGATCTGTATCTAAGGAAGACACAAATCAATTTTGTTTAGAAAAAAAATTTCAGATCTACATCTAAGGATGATGCAAATCTGTTTTATTGTGAAGAAAAATTCAGATCTGCATCTAAGGAAGATGCAGATTCGTTTTATTAAGAAGAAATATTCAAATCTATATCTAAGGAAGATGTAGATCTATTTTACTATGAAGAAAAAATTCAAATATGCATCTAAGGAAGTTGCAAATACGTTTTATTTAGAAGAAAAATTCAGATCTACATCTAAGGAAGATGTAGATCTGTTTTATTGTGAAGAAAAATTCAGATCTACATTTAAGGAAATGTAGACCTGTTTTTGTTTTAAGAAAAAGTGTTATTCACATGCAGATTATTGAAATTCAAGAAAAAGATTATAACAATCACATAAAAAAATTATGCTTAAAGCAAAACAATTACGAACCATTCATGTTATGGATAAAAATATTTATCAACATAAAAGAACATAAAGAAAAGATAGGGTGAAGGAAACAACCTCTTGCATGAGCACTCTTTGTTCTTGAGAGGATGTTTTAGGGTTCAAAGAAATTTATGCAATTATCTTTGAAACCTAACAACCCTAGCTTCAACAGAAAATTAGAGAGGGGATCTGAAAATATGAGCAATTTGAAAGCCTAAAACGTATGCCTCTTAGGGCATAAAAAAAAGGTACTAACTTATGAGGTTTAGTCCCTATTTAGTGAGGCTTGAAGACTCTAAAAAATAGGCATGGGCGATTAGGATGTGAATTCGGACGCATCCTTTTGTGAAAAGATCTAAAAGGGTGTGCGTTATCGTCACTCGAAGGTCGTTGGGCCAAAGCCCAAAAGGGGGAAATTCGGCCCTTTTAGAGTGCCTTTCGGCACTCCAAAAGTGCCAAGTTGGCCCTTGGACACCGATTACTCTTTCGTGTTCAGGTGTCTTTTGGAATCCTCTTTTAAGGTTTTTTGGCTGGTCCTTGCACCTAGACATGTTTTCATCCTCTGTCTATGATTTTTTTTATTTATCTCTTTTCTAGATAATTTAGGCTTTTTAAGAACAATTATCTTGTAGATAAATATATTAAAATAAATCTTGATAAAGTTCAGATTATCCACAGTTTTATTGTTATCCAATCACCCCTTCTATTCCTATGAATGCACCCCTATTTTAAACAATAATTATCAACCAATCACAAAATTATTTAATTAATTTTAATTGTTCGGCCAATCAGAATTAAATTAAATTGATCTTGTGTGGTCGACTCTACCTAGACACAATGCATGTTGACCATGCAAACTTGATCATGTGATATTTTTCGATTAGATGGTCCGATTTGATAACTAGAAATACCATTGCAACCATTAGAATCTCAAGATCATTTTTAAGATATGCAATGAATAGATTGATGCATGCAATTCAAGAACAAATTGATGCATGTGATGCAAGAAAAAATTAATGCATGTAATGCAAGAACGATTTTTTTGGGTACATGAATGGTCATTCCAGTCATCTTCATTGATTAAATTATAGGTACAAAATCGAGTGTCTACAGAATGCCCTCCATTGACAGAGATTGGAAGGCGAATGTCAATGTAAAACAAAGACACTGATTTTAGCGACCATGATTTAATTGAGGTTGAATTTTCGAAGATAAACTAGCCCTCGAACCTTAAGCTTTGGAACATAGAGCTAGTGCCTTATCTTTTTGACAAAAAAAAAAAAAAAAATTGAAAACACTTGACTTAGCTGATGGATGATGAACTTTGAAATGATTCTTGACAATTGATGTGACTGAGAGATTTTTTCATTCTGATCTTGATAATGAAGTTGTCTACGACCAAGGGGGCTTGATCTTGACGACGGTTATGTCTGTGACCAAAGCACTTGATCTTGACGAAAGTAATGTCTGCGACCAAAAGACTTGATCTTGATGAAAGAAGTGTCTGTGACCAAAGGACTTGATCTTGACAAAAGTAATGTTTGCGACCAAGATATTGATCTTGGATACGTAGGTTCCTACAACCAATGAATCTAATCTTGACTGAGGTAATGTTTGCAACCATGATATTGATCTTGGATACGTAGGTTTCTGCAACCAATGATTCTGATCTTGACTGAGGTAATGTCTGTGACCATGATATTGATCTTGGATACGTAGGTTCTTATGACCAATGATTCTGATCTTAACTAAGGTATTGTCTGCAATCATAATATTGATCTTGGATACGTAGGTTCCTGCGATCAATGAATCTGATCTTAATTGAGATGATCAAGGGTTTCTGATCCTTGAAACCAAGTTGTTGCCTGCAAAAATCAAAATTTAGAATTATTCTCAAACTAATGAGTGTTTTGTTGTTCCCTTGCATTTTTGAAATGCGTGATTTTCATTTGCCCCTTTCTTAATTTGAACTTTATCTAGAAAAGTTCGGATTGAAAAAGATTCTATTTTTGAGAAACATTTGATTTTTGAAACTTGAAATTTTTGTAATTGACATTTAAAATTTTGAGACTTTGATATTTTGATTTGAAATTTCGAATTTGAAATCTGAAATTTTGAGATTTGGAATTTTGAAAATTAAGACTTGAAATTTTAATCATGAAATCTGGGGTTTGAATTTTTTTTCTTGAAATTTTGAAAACTGGAGTCTTGAATTAAAAATTGGCATTGAGAAAATGGATTTTCTTTTTTCTTCCCCCCCCCCCCCCCTTTTTAATTATTTGGGGATGAAAATTTTGAAAATTTGGAGTTTAAAAGATATTTGGAAAACTTTGAATTTTTTTTTTGGGGTGGACTAAGTCAACTAAGTTTGACTGAGTTGACTCAGTTTGTGGGCTGAGTTTAAGTGTGGGGGCCGAATTTTTGGCCCCCCACTTCTTTGTCTCTCTCTTTTTTCTTTTTTGCTTCATTTTTCTCCACTTCTCTTTCCTCCTTTGTCACTATTCACCTCCTTCTTCCCCTTCATTTTTCTTCTTCATCTCACCATTTCTTCTCACAAAAAAAAAAAAAAAAAAAAAAAACCTTTTCTAAGCTTCTCAAGCTTCCCTCATCCATCTCTATCAATATTTCTTTAGATCCTTGTATTTTGAACATTTTCACCACAAACCCATTTTCTAAATCCATTTTTCTTTGCATCAAGATGGCTTCTTCTTCCAAGAGACCTTCTTTTCTTACTTTTCATGGTAAGATATATGATCCAACATTTGATTGGCATGATAAGGATGGACTTCTTCAAGAACCTAGGACCCATGCTCCATATTGTCATGTAGACACCAAGGTGAGTTTTTCTTTGGTTTCTATGCTTGGAAAAATGTTGTTGCATGTTTCATTGAAAGTTTCATGGTAAGATATTGTCATTTGATTTTTTGAAATTTGAGGCATTGTGTGATTGGTTATGTTTGAAAATGTTGGCTTTGGAGTATTTTTAAGGTACTGTTTTTTATCATGGTGCAATTTGGACAATGTTCGTTGCTTATGGAATTTTGACAATGTAAGTAAATTGTGATGTTGTTGGATGAATTTTGGTTTGGATTTTGGGAGTATTGGCATTGTGAAAAATTTGTGGTAGGCTTATGTGAATGTGTTCATGATAGATATGGAAAAGTTTATTGGCGTGTAAACTTTGTTTTATGATTATGGCAAAATTTTGTGGGTATGAAAAATTTTTGGACACGGAAAAATGTTATGGGCATGAAATTTTGATTAATTTTTTTGGGCATGTGATGTTGGATCTTGGAAAATTTTTGTGATTATGATTTTGGCCATGTGGAAATTTATTTGTGCATGATCATGAGTTTGTGGAATTTTTTTGCTATTTTGGAAATGTAGAAATTTTTTCGTGGCTATGGAAAAAAAATTTGGTAGTTGTGTATGGTACGTGAAGAATTTTGATTATGCTGAAATTTTGGTGAGGCATTGATTTTTTTTTTTTTTTTTTTTTTTTTTGTCGTGATGTGGGTTTGGTCATGGAAAGTTTTTTTGGACATGTAGTTTGGTCATGGAAATTGATGAGTTGAACTTATGTTGCAAAACCTCAAGAGTCGAGGTAGCCTCTAAATGTTAAATAGTGCATGGGCAGCGTTGTCACCTAGCATCAAAAACATCATCAATGAAGCAGGCTTTGGTACTTTCTTCGAAACTTTGTTAAATCATGAGACACATGAGTACAAAGATCGTCAGTTACATCTCACCTTGGCAGAACGCTTCTAGGACACTACATGTACCTTCCACTTTCCTTGTAATGGGGAGGTAATGTTGACACCTTATGAATTCTCTGTTATCACCAGTCTAAGGTTGGGTGGTGAAAGAATTCTTGTCAACGATTTCTTTACTTCAGCCGAACTCAAGAAACTTTTAGGTGCAGTGCCTTCTAGAAGGAGGAGTAACAATATCCATTTGTCTTGGCTATGTGAAAATATTCCTCATTGTGAGACCGCGGCAAAAGGTTCCCGTATGTTCATGCTTCTTTTTATTGGGACTTTCTTGTGTCCTGATTTAGGTAGTACTATGAATCTGCACTACTTAGAAAGCTTTAGAAAAATTAGACAAATCCGGAATTATGACTGGGGCGGCATGACCTATGCTGCTCTGATGAACTTCATGACCCAACTCTCTAGGCGGAGTCTTTCAAGCTTGGGTGGGGCTCCATTTGTATGGCAAGTGAGGTTTGAGATTTTTTTTTTTTTTTTTTTTGGCTATGTGTAGGCTTTGGAAAATTATTTTGGCTTTATGGTAATGGTGTTGTGGCAATTCTCAGGTCTGGATGTATGAGTATTTTAGAGTGGGTCATGAAACCCGAGAGGAAGTTCTTGGCATTTTTCCTAGATTTCTCCATTGGTTGCCCCAGTATCGTTTGTCAGTGACCTCCAAGCATTCTTTGGAAATTTGGCGCTTGGTGATTGACAATTTGTCCGCTAATGATGTGAGTCCTTCTTCTTCACCTTTTTTTTTTTGTGCGGGATTTTAGGTGCTTGATTATGGTTTGGCCTTTTCTCATTCTGGGTTTCTTTGTGATTTTTCAGAAGTCCTTAAATCCTTGGGCTGGATGTGATGGGTATACAAAGTGTGAACAGTCTATGGAGCTGAATGGTTGTCAGGCATTGTTTGAATGTGGGCATGGAAGGTCTTGGTATCTTGGTGATCGAGTCTTACCCGAAGTTCATCATCTATATCCTCCTACAACAATTCTAGTCCCTCCTTATCCCTCCATTTGGTTAGTTGACTTTTTGACTGATGAAGAGGTTGCTTAGGCCCGTGCGAGCTTTGTTGTTCTAGGAATAGTAGGATCTTATTCTGAATTCATTGAAGCTCGTCTGCAAGGTTGCTTGGTGGCCGAACGGTATTGCTCTTCCTTTCTAACGTCAAATCTTCATTTTGCAATTTCTTTCCATATTTCAGTCTCCACCTTCTGAAGGAAAGGAAGAGGAAGAGGAAGAAATCTCTTCTCCTCATCATGCTAGTAGTTCTTTTAGTTCTTTCATGGTGACTTATCCTCATTTTTCGGCGTGGAAATATGATGTGATGAGTCCTGATGGAACGTATAGTTCCATGCTTTTGAATAGGCCAGAGCACGTACCAAATGTCCCTTGGCCCAATTTGATGTGTTCTTGAATTTTCAGTTCTTTGTCCTTACTTCTTTTTAGCTTATTGAATGGTTCATGATTTGGCGTATTTGTGCTTCTAGTTAATGTGGATCTTATGGAGGAAAGCACGTGGATGATTAGAGGCTTGCAGTCATTGGCTCGTACTCAACCCTCCCAATATATGCTCAATGATTCAAGCTGGGTATGCCTTGTTACTCTCTGGGTATCTCTCGCTTCAATTATGCTTAACGGTGGAATTAACACCTGATTCTACTGACTTTTCAGGCACATAGAACGGATCTGCTGATGCTACCAAAAGAACTTTAGAGGAAAGGATCAAAAGCCTTGAACTTGAAAATCGTCAATATGATCCTCGCTTTTTCTCAAGTTAAGAAGGAAATATTGAAGGTGGCTCCTTTAGAGGTGGATCAAGGAAATCCTCACGCAGGCAGACTTGGAGTCCCAATGATGTATGACTTTTTTTTTTTTTCCCCTACAAAACAAAAAGGAAGTGTTCCTTAGACAATCTTGTATTAATTTCATACGTTTAGTGCTTTGTCCTTGGCATCACCTTGGATCATGTAGAAACTTTAACTAAGATAAGTTTAGAATTCACCTGATGAGATCTTGTAGTATCAATTAAACTTATCTTGATTAGTTGCGTTGGAATCTGCACTTGCTTGAATGAGGCAGAGCTGAATGCCCCTAGTTTAAAACGAATGCATGATTTTTGGATATCTTGGTGACAAAAATTTCTTCTTCTCTTTTTTTTTTTTTTAATTCAAAAAAATGATGACGCCCCCCCCCCCCCGCCCGCGCGTTTTTTTTTTAAAGATAAATGAGCCATGGGCAAATGCCCCTAATGTAAAAAGAATGCATGAATTTTGGAAATCTCAATGATGATTTTTTTGAAAAGATGATGATGATGGTGATCTTTTTTAAGAAAATTGCATGAGGCATGGCGTGTTAGGATATGTGCCCTTAAATTCTATTGTATGATGCTATGTATAATATTATGTATGACATTATTTGAGAAATGATGTATGACTTAATATTATGTTTAATAAAGTTGTTTTATTCTTATCTAAAATAATGGTAACATAAATATTCGGACATTATCAAATAGTCCATGAGATGCATAGTATGTGATTTATGTGATTTAGTCACAGAAGATATAGATCACAAGTTCTTTGTAAACTCAGAATTTTGGTTCGTAGTCGGTGATGAAATTGGGCATTTGATCTACGAAGACTATAACATATTAACTACGATGATTTGTCTTGATCATGGAAATGATGATTTCTAGTTAATATGTTGATATGTTTTAAGAGTTAAGACATATTGAACTGGACCGCTGTGAGATTTATTATTCTCCTAACGACTGTCAATTGAATAATAAATCTCACGACTTGTATTCACATGAACTCTTAATCTTGAGAGAATAATGGACCTGATCATGAAATGTAGGTTGCTTTGATATATCAGGAGTGAGATCTAAAGTAACGGTCAAAACCTCAGTATGTTGGGCAGCCACATTTAGTGTTGATGGAACATATATTCTCAAGATGGAATTCATAGTCTCTTAACGGAGATATAAAATATTCCCTTGAGATAAGTTTAATGGGTACAGTTATTCAGAGAGTTAGGCCTAACCACTTTAGTAAGACTAAAGTATATATTTATGAAATTGGATTTCATAAATATAAGGTGAATAACTCAAAAGAATTAAACCGGGTACTCAAGGATTAAGATGTAGTAATTTACAAAGTGGCAGTCTATATTCATGACTTTGTATTACTACGAATATTTTATGAAGGGGTTGCATGTATAATAAAGTCTTGGGATATAATTTATTAATGAGGCCTAGAGTGCAATTATATTTATATAGTGGTATTAAATATAATTAATTATAACTTTGGACTTGTCAAGAGTTGACAGAAAAGCCCAAGGCCCATTGGAGCTAGTGTCTTATTTGTTCCCTTTTGGTCCCACTCCAAGCCACACACTAAAGCCCAATTGGGAAGGCCCAAAAGGCTAGCCCAATTAGATAATCAGTTATGTGGAGAGAAACATACAGAATTTTATATAGAATAAAATGGTTTGTATGTTAAATTATAATGATGGTAATGAAATAAGGAAGAGAGACACTCTTTCATATTCTCTCTAGAAACAAAGAACTGATTGAGAGACCACACATCTTGGGCATCGAGTGGAATTGGAGTGAAGATTGAAAGTATTCCCGAGTACTTCTTCATTCGCTTTTGAAATTCACCGCATCAAGGTACACTCTCTTGTTCTTATATTCTGAAACTTACATAGTGCATGTTATCAATTGCGAATGAAGTAGATCCGTTTATTTTCCGCTGCGTATGTTTTGTATGATACAAACATAATGATTTCCTGACAATGGTATCAGAGCGGTCTTCATTTCGAATTTGTATAACATGTTTTGTTCGTTTTGGGATTAGAGATAATAGTTTCAAGTTGATAGAAGATTATACATTTAATTTTCTGCATGGTTGTTGAAACTATGATTTGATAAAAACTGATATTGATGTTATGATGTTGTTTAAATATGAATTTAAGAATGTTAAATTGATCTTTAAGGCTATAGCATCAATAGATTTCAGTTTTGATATCATTTTCTATCTATCATTTTCGTATGATGGTTGTTTGTTCATGCAAAACGGTTGAAAACTGCCTTAGAAGATTTTCTGGAAATTCGAGTTTCACGAGTTTCGATCGATCGAAATTTACTTTCGATCGATCGAGTGAAACAGAGACTTATCCTTTTGAATTGATTAATATTCGATTGCTAGTCGATCGATCGAATTTTATTTTCGATCGATCGAGAGGCAATCGAGTATCAATCGAATCAGACAGAAGGTTTAGTTCGAATTGTTTGATATTTTCGATCGATCGAGGGGCACATTAGATCGATCGAAAGAAAGAAAATCAGAATTTTTCTAAGAAAAAGTGCAAGGTTGTGTATAATTAGTTTATGCATGTTTAAAAGATAAAAACCTTTAATTTAAAACATCTAGTGGGAGAGAGATTCAAGGGTTGGATCTCACGGCCTCCATTGTCAGTTTATAGTAGTGTGATTAATCACCTCGCCTTGGCGTATATGCCTTGCTCCCTACGGAGGGTGTTTAATTCATGGTACTACAGGTTAAACTTCTTAATGATAGATGAAGTGTGTGTTTACATTGAGAGCGACCACGCTACCGTGGAGTTACTTGGTGACTCACATTGATTCTAGACAATGGTGTACACTAGACTAAGTATGATGTTAACCTCCCTACGGAGCTATGTCATTATCACTTAGAGGCTAAAGAATAAGCGGCACATTATTTTTGTTTGGTAAGAGTTACCATGATAGCATTAATAATGAGGATAATCCTTGCTTAATCATAGTGATTGATATGACCTCGCTACCGAGGAATATTAATTGCGGGATTGGGTTGTCGTTGCATATATTATATTATGGTTTTATTAAGGTTCCATATTATATGTTTATATGCTAAATTGATAATGTCCAGTTTACTAATTATATTCATGTTTGTTATTTCAGATTTGAACATGGCATCATTTAGCCCACTTGTTAGCATTCTTAATCAAAACAAACTGACTGGAACCAATTACGTTGACTGGAAAAGAAACTTGGACATAGTTCTCACAGCTGAAGAGCACAAATATGTGCTTACTCAACCATGTCCTAGCTTTCCTTCATTAAATGCTCCTCTTGAGGAAAAACAACGATATGATCGTTGGCAGAAATCTAATGAAATGGCCAAGTGCTACATCCTAGCGTCCATCTCAAATGTTCTACAGCATCAAATGCAGGATGTAGAACTAGCTTCGGACATTATGCTAAGTCTGAAGGAGATGTTTGGTGAGCAAGGCCGTTCTGCAAGGCAAGAAACCATGAGACAAATTTATAATACCAAAATGGCTGAAGGTAGTTCAGTGAGAGAGCATTGTCTTACAATGATCTCTAATCTGAATACTTTAGAAGTTTTGGGTGCCGACATTGATGGAGAATCCCAAGTGGATATGATACTCCAGTCACTACCGGAGTCATTCAAGGAATTCAGACTTAACTATAACATGAACAAAAAGATTTATTCTTTGTCTGAATTAATGAATGAGTTGGTAGCAGCGGAAGGCATCCTAGGTACTTCTAATGTTCAAGCCTATGTGGGTGAAGCTTCTACTTCTCAGCCTAAGTCGAAAGGCAAGGGTAAGAAGAAGCAGAAGAAGGACTTCACTAAACAAGAGGGTAAACAAATTGTCTTAGGGGTTGCCGACAAAGGAAAGAAGCTGAAAGGAAAATGTTTCCATTGTGGTGAGAAAGGACATTGGAAGAGAAATTGTCCAAAGTTTAAGGCTGCCAATACGGGTATGAAAATTTCATTCCTTCTTGAAATATGTTTGGTACAAAATCCCACGGATTCCTGGTGTGTGGATTCAGGTTGTACTAATCATATCTGCAATTCTTTGCAGGGGTTCCAGGAGACCAAAAGACTTAAAGAAGGAGAGTTGTTTCTGACCTTGGCTGTGGGAGTAGGATTCCAGTTGTAGCTATTGGAGTGTTTAATTTGTGTTTTGAATCTAGGGTTTCAATATTGGAAGACTGTTTATTTGTACCTAATGTTCGTAGGAATTTAATTTCTGCAACTTATTTAGGTAAAAATGGATATTGTGTTATCCTGTAAGACAATGTTGTAATAAAGAAGGATAAAGTGTTTATCTGTTCTGGCAATATTGTGGATGATCTTTATATTTTAACTCCTGATAAGCATGAATTATACAATTCTGAATTAGATCATAACTCTCATGTAAAATCATTAAAGAGAAAGTTTCCTTCTACTAATAATGCATATCTTTGGCACTTGCGTTTGGGTCATATTAATCCAAACAGAATTCAAAGACTGATCAAAGATGGTCTCTTAGAGCCATTGGACTTTGATGAATTTCCAGTTTGTGAATCTTGTTTGGAAGGCAAAATGACCAAACGACTTTTTAATGCAAAAGGTAGAAGAGCCCAAGAGTTGCTAGAATTAGTTCATACGAATGTTTGTGGTCCTATGTCAACCCAAGCAAAAGGAGGTTATGAGTACTTCATCACTTTCACCGATGATTACTCTAGATTTGGTTATGTGTACCTAATGAGACGGAAGTCCGAAGCCTTTGAAAAGTTCAAAGAGTTTAGGGCTGAAGTTGAGAATCAATTGGGTAAACACATAAAGGCCATTCGATCTGATCGTGGTGGCGAATACCTTCTTGGGGATTTCAAGGATTACTTGACTCAAAATGGGATTGTATCCCAATTGACTACACCTGGAACTCCCCAACAAAATGGTGTAGCAGAAAGAAGGAATAGGACTCTTTTAGAAATGGTTAGGTCCATGATGAGTTACTCAACTTTACCTATTTCTTTTTGGGGTTATGCCTTAGATACAGCAATATATCTTTTGAATTTAGTTCCATCAAAATCTGTTCCCAAAACACCCATGGAATTGTGGAGTGGGCGTAAGCCTAGTATGAAATATCTCCACATTTGGGGTTGTCCAGCACATGTGTTAAAAGGGAAGTCTGATAAGTTGGAACCAAAATCAGAAGTATGTTTGCTTGTAGGTTATCCAAAAGAAACTAGGGGTTATTTATTCTATAGTCATAAAGATAACAAAGTTTTTGTTAGTACAAATGCTAAATTCTTGGAAAATGACTATATGAATAATTTTACTCCTAGAAGTAGAGTTGTCTTGGCTGAAATGAATGAACCTGTAATTGAACAACCAATGGTTGAAACTAGGGATGATGTGGCTGTATTGGATACACCACAAGATACTACTCATGAGATGTCTAGTACACAGTTGCCTCGTCGTAGTGGGAGGAATGTTAGGCCACCTATAAGATTCATAGGTCTTGGAGAGACTTATGAGGCTATCTCAGAGGAGGCCGAAATTGATCCTTACACTTATGAAGAAGCAATGAATGATATAGATGCACATCTTTGGGTTCAAGCTATGAAATCAGAATTAGATTCCATGTATTCCAATCAAGTTTGGGATCTTGTAAAGGCGCCTAACGGCATTAAACCTGTTGGTTGCAAATGGGTTTACAAGAGGAAGAGAGGGATAGATGGAAAGGTTGAAACCTTTAAAGCAAGGCTAGTGGCAAAAGGGTATACTCAAAAAGAAGGTATTGATTATGAGGAAACCTTTTCACCAGTAGCAATGCTTAAATCTATCAGAATTCTCTTATCCATTGCTGCTCATTATGATTATGAGATTTGGCAAATGGATGTCAAGACTGCATTTCTCAATGGCAATCTTGAAGAGGAAATCTTTATGATGCAACCAGAAGGTTTCATAGCAAAGAACCAAGAGCATATGGTATGCAAGTTGAATAGGTTCATTTATGGACTTAAGCAAGCATCTAGGTCATGGAACATCAGATTTGATCAAGCAATCAAATCATTTGGTTTTGAACAAAATCTTGATGAACCATGTGTGTACAAAAGACATCAAGACAAAGTAGTAATGTTCCTAGTGCTTTATGTTGATGATATTCTACTCATTGGAAATGATGTAGGTGTAATGTCATCAGTAAAGGTTTGGTTGTCAAGCCAATCTGATATGAAGGACTTGGGTGAGGCTAACTTTATTCTAGGGATCAAGCTTTGGCGAGATCGTAAGAATAAGATGTTAGGCTTATCACAAGCTTGATATATAGATAAGGTTCTAGAACGGTTTAGCATGCAAAACTCCAAGAAAGGATTACTTCCTTTCAGACATGGAGTTCCTCTGTCTGATGACCAAAGGCCTAAGACTCAAGAGGAAGTAGATATGATGAGACAAGTTCCTTATGCCTCTGCAGTAGGAAGTCTCATGTATGCCATGCTTTGTACTAGACCGGATATCTGTTTTTCAGTTGGCATGGTCAGCCGATATCAATCAAATCCAGGACCACAACATTGGCAAGCTGTAAAGCATATTCTCAAGTATCTACGGAGAACGAGAGATTATATGCTTGTTTACCGTTGTGAGGATTTGATTCCCGTTGGCTATACAGATTCAGATTTTCAATCAGATCTAGATTTCAGAAAGTCCACGTCAGGATGTGTTTTCACCTTGGGAGGTGGAGCCATAAGTTGGAGGAGTGTTAAGCAATCTTGTATTGCGGACTCCACCATGGAAGCTGAATATGTTGCTGCTTGTGAGGCGGCAAAGGAAGCTGTTTGGCTCAAGAAATTCCTTTCTGATCTTGGTGTAGTGAGAATGGAGCAAGTTCCTATCACATTGTTTTGTGACAATAGTGGAGCGGTTGCACAATCCAAAGATCCAAGGAATCACAAGAAAGGAAAGCACATCGAGAGAAAGTACCACATCATTCGAGACATTGTTGCTCGTGGAGATATGGTGGTGGCAAAGATTGAAAGTGCAAATAATCTAGCGGATCCCTTTACCAAAGCCTTGCCTCAAAGGACTTTCGAGTCACATTTGGAGGGAATGGGAGTTAGATTAGTGCACAATAGTCTTTAGGGCAAGTGGGAGATTGTTAGGATATGTGCCCTTAAATTCTATTGTATGATGCTATGTATAATATTATGTATGACATTATTTGAGAAATGATGTATGACTTAATATTATGTTTAATAAAGTTGTTTTATTCTTATCTAAAATAATGGTAACATGAATATTCGGACATTATCAAATAGTCCATGAGATGCATAGTATGTGATTTATGTGATTTAGTCACAGAAGATATAGATCACAAGTTCTTTGTAAACTCAGAATTTTGGTTCGTAGTCGGTGATGAAATTGGGCATTTCATCTGCGAAGACTATAACATATTAACTACGATGATTTGTCTTGATCATGGAAATGGTGATTTCTAGTTAATATGTTGATATGTTTTAAGAGTTAAGACATATTGAACTGGACCGCTGTGAGATTTATTATTCTCCTAACGACTGTCAATTGAATAATAAATCTCACGACTTGTATTCACATGAACTCTTAATCCTGAGAGAATAATGGACCTGATCATGAAATGTAGGTTGCTTTGATATATCAGGAGTGAGATCTAAAGTAACGGTCAAAACCTCAGTATGTTGGGCAGCCACATTTAGTGTTGATGGAACATATATTCTCAAGATGGAATTCATAGTCTCTTAACGGAGATATAAAATATTCCCTTGAGATAAGTTTAATGGGTACAGTTATTCAGAGAGTTAGGCCTAACCACTTTAGTAAGACTAAAGTATATATTTATGAAATTGGATTTCATAAATATATGGTGAATAACTCAAAAGGATTAAACTGGGTACTCAAGGATTAAGATGTAGTAATTTACAAAGTGGCAGTCTATATTCATGACTTTGTATTACTACGAATATTTTATGAAGGGGTTGCATGTATAATAAAGTCTTGGAATATAATTTATTAATGAGGCCTAGAGTGCAATTATATTTATATAGTGGTATTAAATATAATTAATGGTAACTTTGGACTTGTCAAGAGTTGACAGAAAAGCCCAAGGCCCATTGGAGCTAGTGTCTTATTTGTTCCCTTTTGGTCCCACTCCAAGCCACACACTAAAGCCCAATTGGGAAGGCCCAAAAGGCTAGCCCAATTAGATAATCAGTTATGTGGAGAGAAACATACAGAATTTTATATAGAATAAAATGGTTTGTATGTTAAATTATAATGATGGTAATGAAATAAGGAAGAGAGACACTCTTTCATATTCTCTCTAGAAACAAAGAACTGATTGAGAGACCACACATCTTGGGCATCGAGTGGAATTGGAGTGAAGATTGAAAGTATTCCCGAGTACTTCTTCATTCGCTTTTGAAATTCACCGCATCAAGGTACACTCTCTTGTTCTTATATTCTGAAACTTACATAGTGCATGTTATCAATTGCGAATGAAGTAGATCCGTTTATTTTCCGCTGCGTATGTTTTGTATGCGATACAAACATAATGATTTCCCGACATGGCGAATGCTCCTAGTTTGGAACATAAATTTATGAGTCTTTAAAAAAAAAAAAAAAAAAACTTGATCTGATCAATTTTTGAAAACAATGATGCAAGTGATGATTTTGAAAACAGGTGAATTAGACACGTCAGAGTGTCCCAATTTGCCTAAAACAAAATCTTTTTGAGTGTCAAACGATCTAAAAAAAGTTCGAGAATGCGAAATTGCATGGGTGTACAATGGAGAGGCTGCGTGCCATTTGGCACGTGAGGAGTGTCGAATGGCATTGGGCCACATTATGACGTTCGCGTCATGGTGGGCCAACTCCTTACGATTTTCCAATGCATGTTTCAGGTTTTCTCATTTTTTGAAAAACGTTTACTTCTTTTTGTTGGAAAAATATATGTTCGTATCATATACAAAACATACGCAGCAAAAAATTAACAGATCTACTTAATTCGCAATTGATAACATGTACTATGTAAGTTTCAGAATTTAAGAACAAGAAAGCGTACCTTGGTGCGGTGAAATTCAAAAAAAAAAAAAAAAGATTAGAAGCACTTGGGAACACCTTTAATCTTCACTCCAATTCCACTTAATACCCAAGAAGTGTGGTCTCTCAATAAGTTTCCAAGGAGAGAATAAGAAAGTGTCCAACACTCACATACAAACCATTTTTATGTTCTCATGTGATCATAATGAAAACCATTTAGAAAACTCTCATGAAAGACATATGAAATTCTGTATGTTTCTCTCCTTAAATATAACCGATTATCTAATTGGGCTAGCCTTTTGGGCCATTCTAATTGGGCTTTAGTGTATGGCTTGGAGTGGGACCAAAAGGGAACAAATAAGACTCTAGCTCCAATGGGTCTTGGGCTTTTCTGTCAACTTTTGACAAGTCCAAAGTTACCATTAATTATATTCAATACTACTATATGAATATAATTGCACTCTAGGCCATATTAATAAATTATATCCCAAGACTTTATTATACACGCAACCCCTTCATTAAAATATTCGTAGTAATACAAAGTCATGAATATAGACTTTATTATACATGCAATCCCTTCATTAAAAGTGGAAGTATCATATACTAGGTTTTCACCCAATCCATGATTTGACAAATGTTCTAGGAACAAACTTTTGAAATAAACTTTAGAGAATGTAAAGTTATTATTAGAGTATATCTCCAAAAAAAATAAGCAAATGGAAATACTTATCATGTACTTTACTATTTCTATAAGAGTCTTATTCCTCCTTCATGTATGCACTGACTTAAAGAAGTCATTGAAACTATATTCCTTTACAATAAAGGAACCCTAGATCATATTATCCTCTAAATAGAACTCATAGACTGGGAATATAACAAAATGATGATTCTAAAAGCCCATCTTTCATCAATCTTGAATATAATTTAGATTAATAAGATCTAGACATTAGTGCCAAAACAAACAATACCAAATGATGAAAACTTTCTCTTTAAAAAGTAAAACATGTAAATTTCCATTTAGAAAATAATCATGGACAATGCTTAGCTTTACCAAAATAGAAACACTTTCCTTTTGGTCATGCTTTTGAGTCCAATTTCCTTTTGACAACTACTAGGGCAACTTACTTGTCCAATTGTTTGTTATTATAATTCCTCTTCTTACCACCCTTACCTTTCGGTTCAGGCTAAGAATTTGAATTAAATCATATTGATCCTAGCCTTAGCTTTTAGGATGTCTTCCGTTGCATAGAACTCACTCATCAATTTAGATAACATAAAAAGAATTTATTTTCAAAACAATCTGAATTGATCAAATGATTCTAACAAGGACTTGTGGATCATATCCAAACAAGATTAACATTTAATCTCTACATCCAAGAATTTCAATTCATTTTTTTTAAAATAAAATATTTTCATAAAATGACATAGAATTGGAACTCCTGAAGCTTTTCTTAGCACTCAATATGATTCATACCAAATATCTCATTTAGACTTAATATAAAGTCTAAGTCTAGTATTAACTCTTGCATCTCATGCTGTAGCACAATTAAGATAGAAGCCAATGTAACATTTTAGCATTTCAATGGAGACTATGATCACATCAAAAGCTATCTTCCATAAATGCATCATGTATAGGAAATTATAACAATGCTGAATCGAAACATATTTATGTACTTCAACTCCTTTAAGCATCATATCCAAAATTATTTCTCATTTTATGTGATTCAATTTTATGGAAACTTTATTTTGAGACTATGAACTAAATTACAGGGGCAATATATTCTGCATCCATAACCATATAATATGGAACACCTAAAAACCATATTATACTAGGTGCAACGACAACCTAATCTCGCAATTAATATTCCTCGGAAGTGAGGTCATACCAATCACCAAGATCAGGTGAGAATTATTCTCATTATTAATGCTATCATGGTAACTCTTACCAAAAAAAAATAATTTGCTGCTTTTCCTTTAGCCTCTAAGTAATAATGACATAGCTTCGTAGGGAGGTTAACATTACACTTAGTCTAGTGTACACTATTGCCTAGAGTCAATGTGAGTCACCAAGTAACTCCACAGAAGCGTGGTCGTTCTCAATGTAAAAACACATTTCATTTATCATTAAGAAGTTTAATCTTGTAGTACCATGAATTAAACACCCTTCGAAAGGAGCAAGACATATACGCTAAGGTGAGGTGCCTAATCACACTACTATAAATAGGTAAGTTCAATCTTGTAGTACTATGAAATAAACACCCTCCTTTGGGATCGCGACGCATATACGCCAAGATGAGGTGCTTACCCACACTATTATGAATAGATAATGGAGGCCGTGAGATCCAACCCTTGTATCTCTCTCCCACTAGAAATTTAAAATAGGTGGATTGTTATGAAATCATTGTGATCTAATCATGATTTTAACCCTACACATCAAATGTGTTTAATTGTTTACATTCAATGTGATGTTACTAAGTCACGTCACAATAGCGTAACGAACATTCGCGCAATCACAAAGAAGTTTAACCTTGTAATCCGTCAAATAAATACCCTCCACATGGAATGCAAGACTCAAAGTTAAGACAAGGTATCTATTCACATTACAATAAACTTAACAAAAGGGTTATTTCAGCACTCCCACTCATTGTTTGGGTTTTTCTTGAATACTTGTGATCCCTTCATAACTAATAACCTTGCACTTTATAAAGACTCTAATTTTATTAGAATTACTAACTAAAATGGAAGTCCTAAAATATTTAGGATTCCTTAAACACTAATGAATAAAAAATTAGTTATATAGAACTCTATCCTTAACTTATTTGATTGAGAATTCTAATCACATTAGAAACTATATACCTTTTAATTAAGCTTTAATCTCATTTAAAACTTCTAATTAAAATAAATTAAAGATTTTTAATCATATAACAATTCCAATATCATTAGAATGTTTCTTAAAAGGCAAGTCCCAAACTATTTAGGACTAAGAGTTCTATTTAACTAATATCTTTGATCTCATTAAGTCTTTTAGTTAGAAACATGTGTAATCTCATCACACACAGCCTTGCTCTTTATACATTTGAAAACACTTTGAAAAAAAAATTCAAAATTCCCCTCAAATGCATTTTCGTGAGAATCTCGTGACTAGGCTCTTCCCGCGAAAATTGTGTAAGGAAAAATAGTGAAAACACAAAATTCAGACAGAAACTTTCGTGACTGTGTCGTGAGTAAAGCTTATCCGTGAAACAGTTTTGTGCTTCAAAGGCATTTTTTACGGCTTACCTTCTCGTGAAGTTACTCATGAAAAACGTGTGATTTCAGTTTTTAAAGAGCAGTTGTAGATAGTTTTCAACGTTTTTTATGAACAAAAAACCACCATATGAACATGATATACAGAATTTGATATCAAAACTGAATTCCATTGATGTTATAGCCTTAAAGATGAATTTAACATACTTAAATTCAGATTTGAACAACATCATAACATCAATATCAGTTTTTATCAAATCATAGTTTCAACAACCATGCAGAAAATTAAATGCATATATAATCTTCTAACATCATGATACTACTATCTCTAATTCCAGAACTTACAAAACATGTTATACAAATTCAAAATTGAAGACCGCTCTGATACCATTTGTTTGAAAAATACATATTTGTATCACATACAAAACATACGCAGCGGAAAATTAATGGATCTACTTCATTTGCAATTGATAACATGTACTATGTAAGTTTCAGAATTTAAGAATAAGAAAACGTACCTTGGTGTGGTGAAATTCAAAACAAAAGATTAGAAGCACTTGGGAATATCTTTAATCTTCACTCCAATTCCACTTAATGCCCAAGAAGTGTGGTCTCTCAATCAGTTTCCAAGGAGAGAATAAGAGAGTATCCAACACTCACATACAAACTATTTCATGTTCTTATGTGATCATAATGAAAACCACTTGGAAAACTCTCATGAAAGACTTATGAAATTATGTACGTTTCACTCTTTAAATATAATTGATTACCTAATTGGGCTAGCCTTTTAGGCCATTCCAATTGGGATCTAGTGTGCGGCTTGGAGTGAGACCAAAAGGGAACAAATAAGACTTTAGCTCCAATGGGCCTTAGGCTTTTCTGTCAACTCTTGACAAGTCCAAAGTTATCATTAATTATATTCAATACCAGTATATGAATATAATTGCACTCTAGGTCTTATTAATAAATTATATCCCAAGATTTTATTATACATGCAACCCCTTCATTAAAATATTCGTAGTAATACAAAGTCATGAATATAGACTGCCATTTTGAATATTACTACATCTTAATCCTTGAGTACCCGATTTAATCCTTTATGCTATTCATTATATATTTTTGAAATCCAATTCCATAAATATATACTTTAGTAACTTCTTACTAAAGTAGTTGGGCCCAACATTCTGAATAACCAAACCCATTAAACTTATCTCAAGGGAATATTTTATATCTCTGTTAAGAGATTATGAATTCTATCTTAAGAATATATGTTCCATCAACACTAAATATGGCTGCCCAACATACTGAGGTTTTGATCGTGACTTATAGATCTCATTCCTGATATATCAAAGCAACCTACACCTCATGATCAGGTCCATTATTCTCTCAGGATTTAGAGTTGATGCAAATAGAAGTCGTGAGATTTATTATTCATGTGACAGTCGTTAGAAAAATAATAAATCTCATAGTGGTCCAGCTCAATATGTCTTAACTCTTAAAACATATCAACATATCAACTAGAAGTCTCCACTTCCATAATCAAGACATTTCATCTTAGTTCATATGTTATAGTCTTCGCAAATGAAATGCCTAATTTCATCACCGACTACGAACTAAAATTCTGAGTTTATAAAGAACTTGTGATTTATATCTTCTGTGACTTTTCACATAAATCACATACTATGCATCTCATGGACTAAGATAATGTCCCATTAGTTCATTTATAGATAGTCTCATATAATTAAACAATTTAATTATTTATGATATGCCAATAAATTGGATTTTAGAGCATAAACCCCAACACTTTTGTGATTACGAAACACTCTCCTAATCAGCTACAAACTCTCTAAAACCTATTTCAAACCTAATTAGGAATTAATGTAGCTTATATAAATGGCTTCTCCTGCGACAATTCTCTGCATAAAGGTTAGCAACAAACAATAATCACAAGCATGTGTGCTGGTAAATTTGGATTGGGCTGTGCCCATGATGTTTTTAATGTTGCAATCACATGTTCATGCATTTTTCATGCATACGTACTAATATTGTTTCTATCTTATTGATATTAAATAGTTTGGTGCTTTTCTGCTTGTCTCTCTCTCTCCTTCTTTCGATTAGTTACTAATGGCACCTGAACGGAAATCTACTCCATCTCGGAACCCTCTTCGTTCCAGGGTATCATCTTCTACTTCTGTTGATCCTACCCCCTCTCAAGTCAAGTTTCATGATGATAAAGCCTGTAAGGACTTTTTGGAGAACTTTTCTCGACGAGGCATTCATTTGGAACTCCAAGTCATTCTATCAAACTTTTTCGATATTGACCTTCCCACTATCATCTACAGTAGGAGTTAGGAGTCACTGTATGGCGTCCCAGTCACATGTCTCTCCGTGATCATATAGGAGTTTTACTCAACATGCATGGATTTGATTATTTTGTACCTCATTTCTTCACTTGCCTTCGGGGTATGCACATTGTAGTCACTCCAGATCTTATATCTGAGGTGCTATACGTACCGAGGGTAGCGCATCTTGACTACCCCGGCTGTGATCGTCTTAGGACTGTGTCCAAAGACAAACTCTCGTCTCTCTTTTGTGAGACACCATCATCATGGGGTGACCGTCAAAAAACCCCTTGCACAGGCTTTGCAAAAGGTCCACGGTTCCTTAATATGGTGATGACATTTGTTCTTTATCCCTTGTCTCACTATAACTCTATTACTAAGCCTCATGATTGATTTTTGTTGTCCCTCACTGAGAGGATTACCATAGAATTCCCCTCTCACTTCATACTCTCCTTTATAGATGTTTATAAGGATATGGCGACCCGTGTAAGCTTATCTTTCCTTCGGCTATCATGTGCATCATTTGCCACTTCTCTGTCTCCTATCCCGAGTCGGACCACTTCTTCATTATGGGTGCCATCGACATGGTGACCGTTAGACAGAGCGAGACCCAGCTTTGACCGAAGTGGCCACAGACCGAGATGGTGGCTCCTCCGGCCTTTTCTACTCCATCCATATTCGCTTCTTCTTCATCTGCGGGAGGTGTGACCCTCAAGGCCGTCATGGCACAGCTTCAGCACATAGATGCTCGCCTTGACACACTCAGTGATGAGTTGTGTCAAGTGAACACCTGTGTCGGTGGTATTGCATGACGACAGGCTTGCCTTGGCAGCTTCGTGGCGTCTCCCTCTCCTTCTCCAAAGGCTTTAGAGGACGAGGACAATGATGGTGACTTCGACGATGATGAGGATGCTGAGGATGAGGATGCTAGCTTTTCCGGTGACGACGAGATGACTGCTTGAGTTACTTGCCATTTGTCATTCTTGACAAAAATGGGGAGTAGTTGGGGTATGAGAGTAGTCATGTACTTAAGGGGAGAGTTAGTATAGGAGATATTTTTTTTAGGGGGAGTGTTTGTTTTTCTTTTTGAGGGATGTAGTGAGGACTTTTTGTATCTTTTCTTTTCTTTCCTTTTTAGATACATTGTTCTTTCTTCGTGATAGCAAACCTTGTATTCATTTTATTATATATATTGAGGTTGTTATTACATTCTTTCACCTATCTCTTCATATGTTGTTTCTTTTATCTCTTTATGCACATGCTTCTTATTACTTGTAGGTAATCTTTTATTTCAATTTCACACTAAGATGCTGTGATGAGTTTTGTTTAAAGTGTTTCAAAAATACAGGTTGTCAAAGTCTTTCTTGCCATGAACTCTCTTCTTGCAATGTTTTTCAAGAGTTTGTGTTAGGATAGATTTTATTGTATTCAACAAGTAAGTATGAGTTGAGTGTTTTATGACTTCTCTCATATTTCATTTGCTTGTTATGGTTTTGTCACGGATTGCCAAAGGGGGAGATTGTTAGGACATATGTGAATGATGTTAGGAACATATGTCATTTAGAATTGGGTAATTCTTTGACAAAACGCACTTTACTAGTAATTAGGTAGATCTAGGATGTGTTTAATACTTCAAGGAACAAGAGTTCAAGTTTAAGTATTGAAGCCATGCAAATCTGTCCAAGAAACAAGTAAAGAAGTGTTGGATTTTAAAGCTCGACAGCTAGCTTGATAGATATCATCTATCAAGGTTTAAAAGGCTTGTTTAGCCCGATGCTCGACAACTTCTTGATAGATAACCTATCTATCGAGATATATGAAAATCAGTTTTTCAAATCTGATTTCACACTAATCTGTGTATACTTGTTTGGGTTTTCTTTTCTCACAACCCTAAACATATATAAGGATTATTTTAAGGGCCGTCAAAGGTTGCGCAAGTGTGAGGCAAAGTTTTATTCATGCAAATTGTGACTGGAGATAGAATTTGCCTTAGTTCATCTTTCTCTTGAAGAAGCTGCTGCGTTTGTACGCTTTTGGGTTTTGTGACCAAGGAGCCTTGTGATCTTTATCGTGTTGATGAATTAAAGAACTTTGCAGTTAACATCTTTCTCAAGTTGGTGAGTAAGCCGCGTACTGGGATCCGCGCATCAATTGATTAGTCACGTTCTGGGACCTGTGCATTGAAAATGAGAGATTGTCACTACAGAACAAGTCCAATTGTGTATTGGGTTAAGGGTTTAACTGTAGGTTAGTATAAGGTACTGGGATTCCTTTTCTTGTAACCGCTTAATGTAATAATAGTGAGTTTTCGAGAGTGGTAACCTTAAAATCACTCGGTGGGGTTTTGCCTTGAAGGTTTTCCCCATTCATAAACAAATCACTGTGTCAACTTTATTTTCCACTTCATATTAACTTAGTTGGTGATTTGTTTATGCTACCACGCGTTTTGCATGTTAATTGAATTAATTAATTAACTTGGCTAAATCAATTAGTTAATTTATCACAAAAGGTTAATACATTCTTGGCCTATCAAGGGGTTCTATTTATGGTGTAAGCTTTTGCGGTTTAGTTTTTTAGGGTTTGGCTTAGAGTTTAGGTTTTTTTGTAATGACATGGTTTAATGGAATGGTTGAATTTTTGGAAAATTTCGGTTAATGGGCAAATGGTGGGTTTTGGGAAATTGTGACTGAACCAATGCATGGTTGCCTACGTACCTCCTTTGATAGAAGGATTAGGTCATCACGTAGTTCATTGATTTTTATTTGCCTTAATATTTGCCTAGGCCACCCTTTTGGGTTTTCAACCTAGCAGGCTCTCTTACTTTTTTTTTTTTTTACTTTACTTTTGCGTAAATTGCACTTTCTGGTTTTCAACCTACTTTTTTTGTTGCTCTTTTTTTTTTTTAATTGATCAAACCTAGGAAGGGGAACAGCATAATTTACAACCTCTTCAGACGTGGTACTTCTAGTCTACAACCTCAGACGTGGTATTTCTTCAATTGATCCATGTTGGTTGGCTCAGTGAAAGGATTTGCATCTAAGTCCATCAACCTTACTGCTCCTCCAGAGTATATCTGTTTGATAATGTATGGGCCCGCCTAATTTTGCTTAAACTTCTCGTTTGCATCTTGAACCGAGGCTCAGATTTCTTTTAACACTAAGTCCCCCTATTTCAAATCTCTGGTTCTTACTTTCTTATCAAAAGCTTTCCTAAGCCTCCTTTGGTAATCCCGAATGTGATACAGGGCTTTGAGTTTTTTCTCATTTAGCATGCACAACTAATCGTATCTGCTTTGCAACCAATCTGCTTCAAGGATTTCACTTTCCAGTATTTTCCTTAGTGAACGGACACCCATCTCAATAGAGAGGACTACTTCCATCCCATACACCAATGAATAAGGAATGGCTCTTGTGGAAGATCGAATTGATGTTCTATACCCCCAGAGTGCATAGGGCAACCGTAGGTGCCAATCCCTGTAGTTCTTTGTACTCTTCTTCAAGATTCACCCTATATTTTTATTAGCAACCTTGACTGCTCCATTGGTTTGAGGACGGTAAGGTGAAGATTTGTGGTGCTAAATATTGAACTGTCGTAGTAGCTTCTTTATTTCTTCTTTAAAATGTAACCCATTGTTAGAGATAATCTCATGTGGTACCCCATATCTACAGATGATGTTGGTCTAAATGAATTGAGCAACTTTCTTTGAATTCAGAACTTTGTATGAGGCAGCTTCTACCCATTTAGTGAAGTAGTCTATAGCAACAAGTATGAATTCATGGTCATTGGATGCAGTTGGATGAATCTTCCCTAGAATGTCTATCCCCTATGTAGAGAAGTATTAAGGTGATGTCATAGTATGTAGTGGCATGGGTGGCATATGTTTTAGATCTCCATGGACTTGGCATTGATGACATTTTTGAGCATGAGCTGCACAGTCGGCTTTCATGGTGGTCCAAAAATAGCCTTGTCTCATTATCTTCCTTGACAACATGTGTGCATTTATATGTGGCCCATAACTTGATTCATGAACCTCTTGAATTATCTGTTGTGCCTCCTTGGCGATTACACAAAGAAGATGAATTCCATCATATGATCTTCTGTAGAGCCTTTCACCATAAATAATGTAATTAGTAGACAATCTTTGGATGGTCAATTGGTTATTCTTGTCTGTAAATGGTGGGTATGTTCCATCTTGAGGTATTGTAAGATGTCTGAATACCATTCACCTTCCCCATTCTTTCCCCTATCCTCTTCTATTGTTATGCAATAGGCTAATTCTTCTTTCTGTTCCAGCACTATCGACCTGGCTTCATTTTCCTTAGGCCCATCCATTAAGGATGCCATTGTTGCTAAAGCATCTGCAATCTGATTCTACATCCTTGGCACATATTGATATTGGATCTTGCTGAATTTTGATGCCCAATTTGATGCCCACTTCTGAAGACATTCATGATAAGGCATCAACCTTTCTTCTTTGATCTTCTATTTATTTTGAATCTGAGAGATTATTAAAGTTAAGTCTCCATATACCTCTAATGCCTTCACTCCTAGGCCTAAGGCTGCTTGTAGACCCATGATGCAAGCTTCATATTTTGTGGCATTGTTGGTGGCAGGGAAGTTAAGTCTGCCAGAAAATGGAATGTGTGTCCCTCTTGGTGAAATTAAGAGAACTCCAATTCAACTTCCGTTTTGATTTGTTGCCCCATCAAAATACATCTTCCATGATTCTACCTCAATCCCCATGATATCTTCATCAGGAAAGTATCCTTGTATCTCTTCAGGTTCGTCTGACAGAAGCAAAACCCATTTAGCTGTCTTCCCAGCTTGCACTGGTTTTTCCATTAAGTACTTCAAAGGATCCATTCTTGTAATCAACAAAACCTTGTAAGCAAGCATACAATGTCTAAGTTTGCAGGTTGCCCAAACAAGTGGTACACATGTCTTCTCTAATGGTGAATACTTTTCTTCATAAGGCAACATCTTCTAGCTAATGTAGTAAATCGCATTATCCTTTCTAGTCTCTTTGAGGTATTGAGCAAGTAGAGGCCCCATTGCTGTATCTGTAGAGGTGAGATACAACAACAATGGCTTTTCAGGAACCGGTGGGACAAGTATTGTTGGTTTCATCAAATAACTCTTGATCTTCTCAAAGGCTTCTTGGCATTGCTCATTCCAAACTATGGGGACTTCCTTCTTAAGCAATTTGAAAATTGGTTCATATGTCATGGTGAGCTAGGCTATAAACCTGCTGATGTACTGTATCCCCCCTAGAAATCCTCGGATCTCCTTTTCAATTCTTGGAGGTTTCGTTTCTACTATTGCCTTGATTTTTTCAGGATCAACTTCTATTCCTCTTTAGCTTACTATGAACCCTAATAGTTTTCTGGGTGTGACTCCGAAAGTACATTTCTTGGGATTCAATCGTAACTTGTAGAATCTGATTCTTTCAAAGAACTTCCTTAAAGCTGGTATGTGCCCTTCACAGTCTTTGGACTTCACTATCATGTCATCAATATAAACTTCTACTTCTTTGTGGATTAAATCATGCTGCAAAGTGGTGGCTGCAAGTTGGTAGGTCGCACCAGCATTTTTAAGGCCAAATGGCATGACCTTGTAGCAATATGTCCCCTATGGAGTAATAAAGGAGGTTTTCTCCATATCTTCTAGAGCCACCTTGATCTAGTTGTACCTTGAAAATTCGTCCATAAACGACAGTAAAGCATGACTTGCTGTGTTGGACGTCAATGTGAGGTAAAGGGAAATCATCTTTCGGCCTGGCCTTGTTCAGATCTTGAAAATCTACACATATCCTGACCTTTCCATCTTTCTTTGGTACCAGAACCACACTAGCTAACTACTCTGGATAGTTGACCACTCTTAGGAATCCAGCATTATACTGTTTCTTCACTTCTTCCTTGATCTTGAGAGTCCATTTTGGCTTCATTCTTCTCAATTTCTGCTTGATTGACTTCATGGTTGGATCTATCAGAATGTAGTGCTGTACTATATTTATATCAACCCAAGCATGTCTTCATATGACCAGGCAAAGACCTCCTTGAACTCTATCAGTAGTGCCACTAATGCATCTTTCTCTAAAGTGGTTAGGGTATTGCCCACTTGGATTATTTTAGGCTCATATTCAGTTCCCAGGTTAATAGGTTGGGTTTCTTTTCTTAATAGGTTCTAGGTATCCATTTTTTAATTCCTTATTATTAAGAGTTTCTTTACCAATTTCAGAAATAAAAACATTCAAAGCCAGCAAAAAAGCAGAATTAGAAATCATATAAAAAGGAAAAGAGTTCTCAACAGAATCAACAGACTTAATAGACTTAACTAAAGCAAACTTAACTAGAAAACTATCACAAACAAACTTGTTACAGGAATAAAAATACTAGTAAAAATGGACTCAATAAGAATAGAAACAATGTTCTTGGCAGGGGTGACTGGCCCAGTGATCTTGATCCTTTTGGCAAAGGTGACTGACTTGACGGTCTTGATCTTCCTCACGGAGTTCTCCATGGGGTGGGCGGCTCCTTCCCATGCCCAGTTCTTCAACTCGGTCGTGACTTCCACAATGGTAGGTGGCTCCTAGCAAGCTCTTTATTCCCTTAGCATCAGTACTGCGGGATCTATATCCATATAATCTGTAGCTTCTTCTTCAATCTCCATGTCTGTAGGCTTGTCAATCACAAAAGCATCCAGGCGCTCTATGCTATCCATCCATTCATCAAACAGGTTGTGCTTGCCTCTGTTACATAAATTGGTGGGTTGAGCGAGATGTTCTGATTTGCCTCCTTCCCTCTCATCACTACGTTTAGCATTCTCAATTGTCATGATTTTGAGACTGTGGACCATCAGCTTTTGGTCTAGTGTGGCCAACTTGGCATCTATGTCATCCTCCTCTTCAGTATGTGGGGTTGGTGAACTTGGTTCTGACCCCAATTTTGGAACTTCTCTTCCATGCTTGTCATACCTTGGGCCATACCTTGAGCTAATATTAGTGATATCACTCTAATCTAAAAGGTGCCCATAGGGATACTCATCATGGTACATTTGATTATCTTGTGCATTCTTCTCTCTTGCATCTTCTAACACATTCATTAGTCTGTATTGATCACCATCAGCATCGCTCCACCTGTTAGCTTCGGCGTCGTCTTCAATGTCTTGATCATAATAGTCCACATCATTATCATATTCCTCATAGAATAGGTCTACATCTTCATCTTCTCCATCACTAGGGGGTTCACCCTAATCATCACCACTGTACAAGCTATCACAATTTCTACTGCTGTTGCTCTCACTATCGGTGCTGCAGTCATCATCATCATGTCCACTGTCGCTGCTGTTGCTATCACTACTACTATCACTCTTGTCATTACTTCCATCCTCATCATCACTAGGGGACTGCTCCCCCTTCCTCGTCTTCATCATTGGCTTTTAGTTCATTTCGGCTCTTTAATGCATGCTGGTAAGCCTCCCAATATTCTTCTTCTTCTATGTTACAAATAGGATCTCCAAGAAGCGTAGTCATGGCATCAGGATCCTTGTAATCAGCCCAATCAGTAGGAACCCAAGTTGTGCCCTCTTTTTTCAACTCTGGAGCCTTGTTGTGGCAGTCAAGTAGTATCTCGAATCTAGGTACCATTGTCTTTGTCATAAGATCAAATCTCGGTTCAGGGAATCCCCAACAATGTTGACCCTCTCTGGCTTTTACAAACTTCTCATTCAATGTAAGAGTGTAGGGCTTCAGTGGTTCTAGAGGACAGGGAAGTCCTTTTGCTTTGGCTCTGGCTCGGGCCATCTTTCTCACTTCCATCTCTAGCAAATCATCACTAGTGGGCTTATAACCTAGCCCAAAAGGTGGTGTGGTGTGGCAGTAGGGATTGTCAGGTCTGTTAGGACATATGTGTTTCACTTGTTAGGAACATATGTCACTACTTTATGTAATTGGCTAATCCTTTGACAAAATGCACTTTACTTGTAATTAGGTAGATCTAGGATGTGTTTAATACTTCAAGAAACCTTGTTTCAAGATCAAGTGTTAAAGCCATGCAAGTCTGTTCAAGATTCAAGTCAAGAAAGTGCTTGTCATTAAAGCTCGACAGCTAGCATCTATCGAGCTCAAGAAGCTGTTCTAGCCCCGTGGCTCAACAGCTGCTCAACAGCTTCTCGACAGATGTTATCTGTCGAGGTTTAAGAAAAACAGATTTTTTGTTCTGTTTTCTTGGGATCTGTGAATGTGTCTTTGGGCCTTCTTTTCTCATAACTCTAGGCATATAAAAGGATTATTTTTAGGGCTATAAAAGAGTCACAAGTTATACAAGCATTGAGCAAAGTCTGTTCAAGCAAATTGTGACCAGAGACAAAGTTTTGCCCTAGTTCATCTCTTGTGAAGAAGTTGCTGTGTATGTGCACCATCGGGTTTTGTGACCAAGCATCTTCTTGATCTTCATCGTGTGCTGAACTGAAGAACTTTGCAGTCAACAAACTTCTCTACTTAGTGATTGAAGTTGCGTACTAGGATCCACACAATTGGTTAGTCACAAATTGGGAGCCGTGCATCAAAAGGAGAAATTGTCACTACAGAACAAGTTCAATTGGGTATTGGGGTAAGGGTTCAACTGTAGGTTGGTATAAGGCACTGGGATTCCTTTACTTGTAACCGCTTGTTGTGATAATAGTGAAGTTTTGGGAGTGGTGACCTTAAAATCACCTGGAGGGGATTTTGTTGTATAGGTTTTCCCAATTAGTAAACAAACCACTGTGTCAATTTATCTTCCACTGCATACTTAGTTTAATTGGTGATTTGTTTGTGCTACCACGCTCATTGCATGTAATTTAACCTAATTAATTCACTTGGCTAAATTAATTGGTTAATTTATCACAAGGGGTCAATACGTTTTTGGCTTATCAAGTGGTATCAAAGTGGGCGCACTCTGATTAGATTTAATCTTTGTTGTGTTGATCCATTAACCCCTGTTTGTCATGGATAGAGGACAGTCTCTTATTATTCCTCCTTTATTTGATGGCAACAACTATGCATACTAGAAAGTACACATAAGAGCTTTCTTGCAGTCACTAGATAAGAAGGCGTGGCAAGTTGTAGAGATTGGTTAGATCAAGCCAAAGGAAGTGTCGACCAATTGGGATGATGCAAAGATCAAGGCGGAAAACTTCAACAGCAGGGCATTGAATGCTTTATTTAGTGCGGTCACCAATGAGGAGTTCAAGAAGATATCCTTCACTGAAACCGCTAAGGAAGCATGGACCATCCTCTAGACAACCTATGAGGGAACAAAGGCTATCAAGGATTCAAAGCTTTAGAGGCTCACTACAAGCTTTGAAGAAATAAAGATGGAGGAGGATGAGTTGTTTGATGAGTTCTATGCCAAGCTTAAGGACATAGTGAACTCAGCCTTCAATCTTAGGGAAACCATTCCTAAATCCAAGATTGTGAGAAAGGTGCTTAGATCTCTACCCGAGAGATTCCATGCCAAGATCATGGCGATAGTGGAATCAAAGGATATTGACAAGATTCCTCTGACAGAGCTGGTTGGAAATCTGCAAACCTACGAGCTAGGGTTAACAAGAATTGGCAAGTCGGGTAAGGGCAAGAGCATGGCATTAAAGGCCATGAGTAGTGACACTGATGAGTCTTCAGATGATGAGGATTCTAAGATGAAGTAGTGACATTACAAGGCAATTCAAAATGTTCATGAAGAATACCAATGGGAAGGGCTTCGACAAAGACCGTAGGAAATCTAGTTCTTCTCAATTCAAGAGCCAAGATAAAGGGAAGAAAGATACTAGGGATGACGGTTAATACACTGTTCCCGCAGGACCTAAGTGCTTTGGGTGCCAAGGCTTCGGTCACATGAAGTAAGAGTGTCCCATATATCTCAAAAGCATTGGGAAGAGCAAGGCACTTGCTGCTACTTTGAGTGATACTGCGCCTGAGGATGATTCCGATGATGAGGATGACGAAATTTTGAATGTCTTCACTGCCACTGTCAATCCTACTGAGGGGGTTGTTGAAGATGTTGTTGAAGAAGAGGAATTGGTGGAGTCCAAGTTTGAGAAGATGGATGAACAAGATGATATCCATACAGCCTATGAGAAACTATATAAGCTTTTTGAGAAACTCTATAGGCTGGCCACTAAGAAGCTCAGTGATGTAGAACTTGATCGTGAAGAGATTTTCACAAAGTTTGATGAAGCAAATCAGACTATTGGAGCACTGAGGTTTGAGAACAACTTCATAGCTCAGAAGACCAAGAAGCTTGAAGTAGAGTTGTTTCAAGTTAGAGCTCAATTGGAGAGGACTTCAAGTGCGAAGCTTGACGAGATGCTCAACATTCAGAAATCTACTTCAGATTGAACAGGTTTAGGGTACGGTCTTTCTTCCTCTAATATGGCTTTTACTAGTACTACTGTTTTTGTTCCTCCTACTAATAATGTTGAAATTGAAAACAATATTGTTAAAAATGAATTAGCTAGTGAGAACTTAGACAAGGGTAAATCTATCTTAGGAGCACCCTCTAAACAGGATAAGAAAGATGTTAAAAACTCTAGGGCTAAGAAGCCTAACTCTCAAAAGCCTAAAAGAAGAAGAAGCATCTCTGTCATCATTGTGGAGTTGTCAGTCACCCTCGACCAAATTGCTATAAGTGGTTAGCCACTTAACAGAGCAACGGTATGATAGCATCTGGAAACCAAAATCAGCTTCAATCCTCTCTTGCCCCTTTTGGAGATCTTCTCAAAGCCCTCATGTTCCTTTCGAACTTGAATGGTTTCATTCTTCCCCCTCACCACTGGTTCAAGGGTTTAATCACAGGAAAGGTTCTTCCAAGGTGTGGAAGGAAAAGGGTTCCAAGTGATTCTATCACTTTCTTCTCTCTCTTCGTGTTTTTTTTTTTTTTTTTTTTTTTTGCAAAACTTATGTGTTTTGTTTTTATTTTAAGTCAATCTAGTTTTGCTGCATTGCTTTGCTTAACATGTTTTCGTTTGATTATTTTTTCAGTTTTGTTTTTTTTTTTTCATATAAAAAAAATTGAAAAAAAAAAAAATACAAAAACAATGGGTGTTTTGTGTACATTGGTACTTGTGCACCTTGGATGGCCATTGAAACAAAATTTTCTAAACTTTGTATCTTTTGTAACTTAGATGAGCATCTCTATGCACAACTAAGCAAGTGCGCTTTATGGCTCGTGTTTGTGATGAGTAAGGTTAAGTGATCTCATGTACTTAACACTCGTATCACTCTTTTTGACGGGTAGGACTATAAAATCCTAAGAGAAAGGCATAAATAACCATCTCACTACTGTTGCCCGCCAATCATAAAATGACATCTATATGCTCTAGCATAGCAAAAGTGCAATGTCAAAAGCTCAACATCATTGGGTATTTCTTTTCTCTCCTATATATGTCCATGCATAGTTTGCTTAAAAGAAAAATATGCAAAGAAAATTAAATAGCAAAAAGATCAAAAATGCTTTTAAATATGATTGCAAGTGTGTTTTCTAGGAGATATGGGAATTTTAGGATGTACCTCAAAGGTGATAGTCCCCATCAAACAGTTATAATTGTGTGTGAGTTAATGTGATTTTCTCATATCTCAAATCGTCATAACATGCATACACATTTGCTATCTTGCGATGTTTTTCACACACAACACGCAATATTCTTTGCTACTCTTGATATATGTCTAAATAAAATGTGATTTAGCCATCACAAGTTTTACATGTGCTAATGTATGCTCACTAAACTGTCTTGATTTGTTTTTGAAATATAAAATCGGTTAGACTTGTTTAGTGTGTGTGTGTGTTTTGGATCTACGTGCTTAACTTTTTCATGTTGAGAGATGATTTTAAGAGTTCAAAATGTTGTTTGGATCCTTGGTTGAGTTGCATAATTGATTGCATTCATGTCTGTGTTTTTCACTTCTTGAAAAACTGTTTTTAAGCAATCTCGACAGCTCCTCGACACCTAGCTATCTATTGAGCTCCTTGAGTTGTTTCTTATCACAATCTTGACACTTGTCTCGATACTTGGTGGATCGATCGAGAAAGTTTCTAACCTCTCAATAGCTTCTTGATAGCTGGTGGATCGATCGAGCTTCTTTAATTTGTTCTTGTCTTGTCCCTCGACAAATCCTCGACAGCTTCATCTGTCGACGCCTTGTGTTCTCGACACTTTCCTCGACACGTGACTCAACACCTCTTGATGCCTTCATCTGTCGAGATTTACTGAGGTTCTATATATTGGTTCTGTGCGATCCAGACTTCATTTCTCTCGATCTCTCTCTCGATAGCTTTGTCTTTTCACCTCCCTACTCACTCTCACTTTCTCTCACTCCAAACCTCTACCCAAGTGATTTTCAAGCTTGTTAAAGGCTTTTTATACACTTGGTATGTTTCTTCTCCTTTATTTACATGCATTTCATGTTTTGAAATCTAGGTTTTGGGGTTTTTTGAAAAATTTTGGGGTTTTTCAAAATTGATGAGTTTTTGAGAAATTTTTGGGATGGGTTTTGAAGATTTGATATTAAAAACTTCATGCATTGCATTTCATGTGCATTATAACTGTATTTTCATGCATTTAGTTGTGTGTTATACATGTGGAACAGTTTGTGTGCTGGTAGGATTGGATTGGGCTGAGCTCATGATGTAATTTCTTTTGCATGTCACATGCTCATGCATTTCCCATGCATACGTACTCTACTTTCAATGTAATTGTTATATTTGAACTGTTTTGGAGCTTTTCTGATTGTCACTTTCTCTCCTTCTCTTTTCGTTTACGTTAGTCATATCTGTGGCACCCAAACGTAAGTTTGTTCCGTCCCAAAACCTTCTTCATTCTGGGGCATTCACTTCTATTGATCCTACCCCCTCCTCTATTTGGTTCTGTGATAAGGATGCCCGAAAGGACTTCTCGTAGAACTTCTCTAAACAAGGTGTTCATTCGGAACGCCGAGTTATTTTGGCGGACTTCGCCGACACTGACCTACCCGATGTCATTCATAGTCGGGGTTGGGAGTCATTGTGCGATATCTCGGTCACATGTCCATCCGTGCTTATTTAGGAGTTTTACTTCAACATGCATAGATTTGATTTTTTAGTACCTCTCTTTCATACTCGCGTTTAAGGTACGCGCATAGTGGTCACACTGGAGTTGGTATCCGATGTGCTCCGTGTCTTGAGGGTTGAGCATCCTGACTACCCCAGTTGTGAGCGTCTGAGGACTGTATCCAAAGACAAGATGATCTCTGTTTTCTGTGAGCGCCCCCCTGATTAGGGGAGTTCACATCATGTAGGCCTTTTGCTAAAGGTCCTAGATTCTTGAACATGGTGATGACTTTTGTTTTACAACCACTTTCTCACTACAACTCTATCACAGAGCCTCGTGCTCGATTTTTGTTGTCCATTCTAGAGCACCTCACTATAGATTTTCCCTCACATTTTATTCTTTCCATATTAGATGTCTATAGGGATACGGCTACCCGTGATAAGCTCATTTTCCCTTCAGCTATCACGCAGATTTTAAGCCATTTTTCCATTCCTTTTCCTTCGTCTGACCATTTCTCTGTCATGTGTGCCATAGACGCCGCTACCATCAAACGTATCAATGCACAGTTTCGGTGTGACAGATTGGGTCAACAGCTCCTCCCTCCCGTTCGGATCCATCTTGATCTGCTCCATCCACATCCGCTCCCTCCTCTTCTATGGGTGATGTGACTCTCGGAGACATCTTGGCGCAGCTTTAGCACATGGATGCTCGCCTTGATACACTCTCTACGAAGCTGTATTAGGTGAACATTTGTGTTGGCCATATAGCACGGCGGCAGGCAGTCATGGGTGGCTTCACTCCTGAGACTTCTCCTCTACCTCCTCTAGTGGCTTTTGATTCTGATGCTTCTAATGCTGGTGATGATGTTGATGCTTTCGATGATGATGATGATGGAGATGCTAACTCTTCTAATGAGAGTAGTCATACTTATGGGGAGAGTTAGTACAGACCATTTTGTTAGGGGGAGTGTTGATATCTTGAGGGATGTAGCGAGGATTACTTATATATTTTTTTCTTTTCTTTCTTTTAGAGATACATTGCTCTTGTACTTTAGGTCTTGTAACCATTATTGACATGCATTGTACTTATTTTCTTTATATGTTGATGTATGTTGCTCTTTCACCTACCTCTACATGTGTTGTTTCTTTTCTCTCCTTATGCACATGCTTCTTATTACGTGTATGCAATCTATTATTTCTGTTTCACACTAAGATGCCTTGATGAGTTTAAGTGTTTCAGAAATACAGGTTGTCAAAGTCTACATACCATAAACTCTCTTCTTGCAAAGTTTTTCAAGAGTTTATGTTAGGATAGATTTTATTGTATTCAATGAGTATGAGTTGAGTGATTTATGACTTCTCTCATATGTTCATTTGTTTGTTGTGGTTTTGTCACGGATTGCCAAAAGGAGAGCTTGTTAGGACATATGTGTTTCACTTGTTAGGAACATATGTCACTACTTTATGTAATTGGCTAATCGTTTGACAAAATGCACTTTACTTGTAATTGAGTAGATCTAGGATGTATTTAATACTTCAAGAAACCTTGTTTCAAGATCAAGTGTTAAAGCCATGCAAGTCTGTCCAAGATTCAAGTCAAGAAAGTTCCTGACATTAAAGCTCGACAGCTAGCATTTATCGAGCTCAAGAAGCTGTTCCAGCCCTGTGGCTTGACAGCTTCTTGACAGATGCTATCTATTGAGGTTTAAGAAAAACATATCTTTTGTTCTGTTTTCTTGGGATCTGTGAATGTGTCTTTGGGCCTTCTTTTCTCATAACCCTAGACATTAAAAGGATTATTTTCAAGGCCGTAAAGGAGTTCACAAGTTACACAAGCATTGAGCAAAGTTTGTTCAAGCAAATTGTGACTGGAGACAAAGTTTTGTCCTAGTTCATCTCTTGTGAAGAAGTTGCTGTGTATGTGCACTATAGGGTTTTGTGACCAAGCATCTTCTTGATCTTCATCGTGTGATGAACTAAAGAACTTTGCAGCCAAAAAATTTCTCTAGTTGGAGATTGAAGTCGCGTACTAGGATCCGCGCAATTGGTTAATCACGTGTTGGGAGCCGTGCATCAAAAGGAGAAATTGTCACTATAGAACAAGGCCCATTGGGTATTGGGGTAAGGGTTCAACTGTAGGTTGGTATAAGGTACTGAGATTCCTTTACTTATAACCGCTTGTTGTGATAATAGTGGAGTTTCAGGAGTGGTGACCTTTAAATCACCCGGTAGGGTTTTTGCCGTGTAGGTTTTCCCTATTCGTAAACAAATCACCATGTCAATTTATCTTCCGCTACATACTTAGTTTAATTGGTGATTTGTTTATGCTACCACGCTCATTGCATGTAATTGAACCTAATTAATTCACTTGGCTAAATTAATTGGTTAATTCATCACAAGGGATCAATACATTTTTGGCCTATCAAGGTCCTAAACAGTGAGCTTCTTCACAGTTCTACCCAAATTCATCCCTAGAAGGTAGTTCATTCTTCTCATCATTGCTACCATATTGTTGTTACCATAAGGAGTAAAGTCCATTGGGATCTTCTCAACTTCTTCTTTTCTCTTTTCAAAACCAAACCTTTCCATCTTAAAGCCATTCAAGGTCAATGGCTCTTTCTTAGAATCAATGTCAAAAATAGGCTTAGGCACAATTAGAGTATCCCCATATATGGTCACAATAGCTCCTTCATGTGGAAACCGAACCTTTTGATATATAGAAGAAGGCACTGCCTTTGTGTCATGGATCTAGGGTCGCCCAAGGAGCATATTGAAGCATGAGGCTATATTAAGGACCTGAAAAATCCGTCTTCTTGACCATTGGTCCTATGGTAAGCTCCAACGTTATGGTCCTCAAGACCTCTCTTCTATTGTTGTCATATGCCTTCATGTCTTGATTAGTAGGGACAAAGTCTTCAATACTGACGCCCAAGCAGCTTGCAGTCTTTAAAGGACACAAATTCAATGCGCTTCCATCATCTATCAAAACCATCAGTATCCTCTTCCCCATGGAATCTACAGTGATATACAAAGGGTCATTGTGGTGCTTCCCCTTCTGGGTCAGATACTTGTTAGAATAGGAGATGGTAAGTTCCCTATTTATGGACCCAATCATAACATTCAAATCCTGGAAGGTTGTGGTTGTAAGGACTTAGATTTGGTTGAGCTGGTTTACTAGGTTTTGACTGTGTTTGTATGAGGCCATGAGTAGACCCCATAGGGATATGTTGGCTTGTGTCTTCTATAGTTGCTTAAGGAATTCATCTTCCTCGGTAGGTGTTTGTTGGGTAGTGAAAGTTCAAATAGTGTGAAAAACACTATGAACGTTTAGACCCCCAAATTACAAATTATCAATTCAAGTTTTAAATCAAACGATTAACGTGCGGAAAATGAACTAAAGCCTAAAATAGAATTGATAAACCATCTAAGTCAAATAAAATCACATCCATAACAGAAATTAAATGACAAAGATAAATGGAAGAGAGATGCAAACACAAAGACAACACAAGACATGTTATCGAAGAGGAAACCAAAGCCCTCGGCATAAAACCTCTCCGCTGCCCTCCAAGCGGTCAAAATGATCCACTAAAGAATGTAGTTGGGATACAAGGACAGTAATAGACCCTCTAAGCCTATTCTACCCAAGTACCTAAGCCCTCCAAGCTTCTTGCTCCAACGAGGTTACGCCGAACCTATTTCTTCTTTTGCTTCCCGGATCCCGCTACTAGTCCATAGCATCTACCAATATAAATTCGCTTCTTCCCAACTGCTTCCCAAAGCACCAAAGAGCCTTCTCACAGATATGGGTATGGTGAGAAAAGGTTTTGGCTAAAGTACCTATCAAGGATCTACAATGGAGAGGAAGAGAGTAGAGGAATTTGAAGAGTCACAAGGCAAAGATTGTGGATGAGTCAATCTTGTTTTTCTCTAGGGTTTCTCTCTCAAAATTCTCTCTGGAAGCTCTCTACATTTTGTGGGTATAAAGGGTATATATACTTGTGGGTGTTAGGAATGCGAAGAGACAGATTTTTCACAACAGAGTAGGCTGGCAGTTTGGCCTCATGGCTTGACTGAGTCGCGAGTTCAAGTCGTAAACAAACTGAAAGGCCAGACTGAAAATTTTGTCCTGTAGTGCGACAGCTGGCACGACGGTTCATATTCTGGCAGCTTCCAGTCGCGAGTTCTCCTCTGCACGCTTCTCTCGTGTGCAACATCTGGCAGCTTGCCAGTCGCGAGACACCAGCGAGGTCTAGTCGCGAGTCTCTGTTTTGCAGCATAGTCTTAAGCAAATCTTCACACTCTCTTACACACTACCCTTACATGATTCCCACCTAAATATAGGATTTCTAAATGCTGAAAATATAAGCAAATTGGCACGGAATAAAGCCAACACAATGGTTGATAAAATTCAACCTTACAATCTCCCCCTTTGGCTATTCCATGACAAAACCTTACAACAAATTCTAGACTTAACGCGTGAGTTGGGAACAGTTGAACAAAACTCACTCATACCTAACTCTAGGATTGTGAAGCTCTTCAATCATAAGTATAAGTATCTCCTGAAAAGCAACCACACAATAAGTTCATTGTATGCAAAAAAACTTGTATTGCATATGAAGCAAGCACAATGAGATTAAGCAAAAAAAATGAAAGCAATAAAGCATGGCTTGACCAAAAACAAACAATCACTATAAATAGTGATCACAATGCTCATTCTCACAAGGACTGAACATCTGGACATGCAATCTAATAAGCTCAATAACAAGTATCATTTGCATGTCCAACACTCAACCAATGCAACAACACTACGTAATTGCATTAAGGATAAAAATCCAACACAGGGCACAAGAGTGATGTACTTAAAGATAAAAGCATAACATCTAAACTGTTAGGTTCTAAGGATTAGGAACTAATGTATTAGAACTTCAATTTGTATGTTGGCAAACCATGATCAAAACAATGTTTAGTCTTGTGTTAGACTTGCTCAAAGTATAGGATTTAATGTAAAGTTGGAATCGAGTTTTTATGCAGAATTACTGTTCACTTTCTGTATAACTCGATCGATCGAAAATTAGGCTCGATCGATTGAAAATCGGGCAGATCGTTTTTCTGCAGAAAATTCCAACTCAGCCCAAGCCCGTTTTAATGTATAGGGTTTTATGTTTGCCCTAAGTATATAAGGGAAAACCCTAGCCACGTTTTTAGTGTTCTGAATGCTGTGTTTGTGAATCTCTTTGTGAGATCTAGAGGTGTTTACCTTCACATACACTTAGGGTTTACAAACTTGAGATTTATGTCAAGAGTTGTGTAGATCAATACAGTTGCAGAATCAAAAGAGCACAAAGATATACAAGCAGGTGCGCTTGTGGATTTGCTGAAGAATTCAAGAAAGAAGGAGTCCGTGGATCTCGGAGCTATCATGGGGTCATGGTAGTAAGTTTCCTACACTTGGGTAGCAATAAGATGTTAGTGGTCTAAGTCTTATTGTGTAAACTTCGATTCTTTCATAGTGGATTCAGTTTACCTTGATGATAGCTAGGTTAAATCCTCCCCAAGTTTTTTACCGGTTTGGTTTTCCTGGGTCATCAGATCTTTGTGTTATTTAATTTCCGCTGCTTTACTGTTTTTGCTTATTTGCGTTAAGCTAGAATTAATTAAATTACCTAAGTTAATCACTTGGCTAATTCACTAGGTTAATCTGTTGGGTTTAAGGAGTCTAAACGAACTGACAAGTGGTATCAGAGCGGGTAGCTTTTGTTTTGATCCTTTGATCTCTTAGCTGATCCTTGACCCCTGTTGTCATGGAACACGGACACTCTCTTGTTGTTCCACCTCACTTTGATGGAAACAACTATGCTTATTGGAAAGTAAGGATGAAAGCTTTCCTGAAATCCATTGATGAGAGAGTTTGGAATTCCGTTGAATACGGATGGGAGAAGCCCACTACTCCTGTGAGTGAGTGGCAAACTTCTCAAAAGGAGGCAGCCGCTTTTAATAGCAAAGCTATGAATGCTATTTTTAATGCTGTTTCCATAGAGGAATTTAAGAGAATCTCTAATGTTGAGGTTGCTCATACTGCTTGGAAAATCCTCCAAACTGTGCATGAAGGCACGAAGGCTGTTAAGATTAATAAGTTGCAGCAATTAACCTCTAGATTTGAAAGCATAAGAATGAATGATGATGAATCCTTTGATGAATTCTATGCTAAATTGAATGATATTGTTAATTCTGCTTATAATTTGGGTGAAATCTATGATCAACCTAAAATTGTTAGGAAGATTCTTAGATCTTTGACTGAGGACTTTAGACTCAAAGTGACTGCCATCACTGAGAGCAAGGATGTGGACTCCATCCCTGTGGATGAACTTGTAGGATCTCTTCAGTCCTATGAGTTAGACCTCCCCAAGACTAACAAATCCAAATCAATGGCTCTTAAGTCTGTTGATGATGGTGGATTTGATGATGAACTCTCTGCTACAGAGATTGCCTATCTTGCCAAGAACTTTAGAAACTTTCTTAGGAACAATAACAGAAGGGCAAGAGGCAAGAACACTGTTGAGCCTAGAAATTTTAGGAAGAATGATCCCATTAAAGTAAATAACACTGAAAAACCTAAGGAGAAAGTGGGTCAGCCTTCTAATAATTCTTTGGGACAACAATGTTATGGTTGTCAAGGGTATGGTCATTTAAAATCTGAATGTCCTACATACTTGAGGTCTAAGGGTAAAGCTATGGCTGAAATCCTTAGTGATGATGAAGTTTCCGACAATGAATCTGCTAGTGATGAGGATGGAAACCTCATTGCTTTCACTGCTACTACGGTAGTTAATGAAAGCATGTCTGTTGAAGAGAACCCTTCTGATGGGGAACTCTCTGAGGATGCAGATTTACAGGAAGTCTACAATAAACTTTGCAAAGTTGCTGCAAAGGATGCCATGAATGTTGAGTTAGGCTTGAAGAAAATTGCATCTTTGGAACTTGAAAAGAAAAATTTACTTGTTAAATTGTTTGATGCAAATGAACTTTTGAATAATGTGAAAACTGAGAACATGCTCTTACTTGATAAAGTTAAATGTTTGGAACTTGATTTATCTGTTGCTAGAGAACAAACTAATAGGTCTGCAAGCTCCAAACTTGATCACATGCTGAGTATTCAAAAGTCTCCTTCTGATAAAACTGGTTTAGGTTATGAGGAAAGTATTTCTGTTCTTAAACCTTCTTCCACTAAATTTGTTCCTTCTTCTGAACCTCCTAAGAGTGAGATTGTCAAACCCTTGGTGAGTGAACCTGTCAAACCTATAAATGTTACTCCACTTAGAAAGATTAGGGTTGATCTTCGAGCTTCTCATTCTAGAGCTTCTACTTCTACTAAGGGCAAATTGCATGATAAGCCTGCATGGGTTTGTCATTTTTGTGGAAAACCTGGACACATTCGTCCAAATTATTTTAAGTTGCAAGCTGCGAAGCGAGCAAATAAAACTAAAGTACCTGTGCCCCAAGCACATGATCCTATGGTACTTATTGGTGAATTGGTAAAGGCGTTAAACCTTTATTCCAATCCTGGAGTTGCTCAGAATTCTAATGTGAATCATAACTCCAATGCAAGAGTTGCATCTAAGAAGTCTTGGATGCAAAAGGCTCAATCTAATTGAGTTTGTCTAACATGGTCCTTGTGCTTCATTGCTCAATCTTTTGTGACCTTTGTTTCTAGGATTTGCATTGCATTACATTCATGCATTTCATTCTAGGATGTTTGTTTCTTTGTTTAATAAAAAAAAAAAAAAAAATTTTTTTTGCAAATTGTGTTTTGCTATTTTTTATTAGATTTGAAGACAAGGTTGGTCAATCAAATTTTACATGCCATATGTATGTATCTTGTTTAGCTTTGATGCACTTATTTCTATTGCACTTTACTAGCTAAAGTCTTGGTGTGCATGTTGTGTGGGAAGATGCTATATTTGTTGATCACATGATCTTGATTTTGAAGTCGTATGTCTTTGATTGACGGACTTGAACTTATTGAGAAAGGCATAAATAACCATCTCACCACTGTTTATTAGCCAATCATGAACACCTTAGTGCATATCGTAAGATTTTGTGCTTGAGAAAGTGTAGCACATGCACAAAAAGAAAATAAGGTGTAGCCTCTATTAAAATTGGTGTGTACATTATTGGGCTATAATAATCTCACAAATTTCAAATAAAATTGGTGTGTACATTATCCCGGCTATATTATTAAGTTTCTAATCAATTAATTTGACTAATGAGGCAAATCAAGAAACTTACATGATTGCAAGCTTTTATTCTAGGAGATGTGGGAGTTATAGGATGTAACTCTTTAAGTACTAGTCTCTTTCAAATTCATGTGATGGATTTTGTAGAAATTGTGATTGATCTCTATGTGTATATCACCTCACATGTTTCTCAAACTTATGCTAGTTGCACACACTACACAAGTTATTCTTTGCTAAGCTGTGTACATGATATTGTGTGTGTTTTTGGCCTGACCAACCAAGTTTGAGAATTTCTGAAAATTGATGCAGAACATGTTTGCTTGTTTGTTTTTTTTTTTTTTTGGGTATTGAAAGAAATTTTTGATTTGAAGAAATCTAAGTTGAATTCATATGTTTTTGGAAAACATCTCATCTCATACTCATGCATTTTTCTCATAAAATCTGATGCTTTGAGAAGTGACTACACTGAATTTAGTGTTTTTTTCAAAAAAAAAAAAATTTTAATTTTTCCAGAATTTTGATCGATCGAAACTGATTTTCGACCGATCGAAAATGTTTTAAAATCAATGAAAAAGTTTCTGGTTGACTCGATCGATCCAAGCTGAATTTGGATCAATCGAAGGTATTTTCGATCGATCGAATGTAATTTTCGATCAATCGAAAATCATGCTGGATTTTTTTAAAAAGGAGCTTTTCAAGTGTCTTTTCACTTTTTCAAAACTTATCAAAATTTCTTTTTGTCTCCTACCAACCGGTCAAGCTATTTTTGGGTGGATTTGTCGTTTTCTTCCGTTCATTTTGCTCAATCTCTCTCCTTCAAGGCCGGTAAGACCTTTTTGCCCCTTCCTTTGCATTTATTTTCGAAAATCATGCATTTTTCATGCATTTTTTTGTTAATTTCGGAATTATTGTTGTGGCAAATTTGGAAGTGTTTTTGGGTGGTTCTTTCTCAAATTTTTCATGGGTTTTTGTGGGGACACCTTACCTAAGTTCTACATGTGGTTTAATTTGATTATTTTGGTATTTTGAGGAAAATTTGAAATTCTAGGGAAGTGAAATTGAGAAAATTGGGGTTTTGTTCAATTTGATTGAAATTGATGAAATTGGCTTGTTGGATTGTTTAATTTGATCACTGTGTATTCTCTTTACGGCTATGACTAATGTAGGCGTTGAGTGTACCAATGTTGATTGGACAAGGTGTTGGGTAGGGAGACTCATCCAGCAATGGATGGAGACCTTTGAGTTTCAAGATTCTTGAAATGAGACGACAAAAAGGAACACAGTTTCGAGATTCAGTTCTCGCAGCAGTCTTGCACAAGATGTGAAAAATGTGAGTGCAGATATCGATCTCTTCATCTGTGATCAAATCATGAAGGAACAAAGCTCTACCGAGATTCATGAACCCTGTGCTGGAGAGAGGGTAGAGATTGTGGAACATGATTATTGTTAGCACCCGTAATTCTGGAGAGAGAGAGAGGAGACCTTGACCGATTTCCCATTTAGGGAGAATTCCAGATTTCTTCCCAGAGCACCCCGAAGTAATTCCTCATCCGAATTTAAGGTATCATATACTGGGGGAGAAGTGAAAATTGGTCGATTGGTATGAAGAATTTTAGACAGGTAAGTAGGAGTTATCGAGAAACTCTTTCCTCAAACCCAGCACTTGAGTTCTTCACCTTCAACAATGGCATTCACATAGAATTCTTTGACAAGACTCTCATATGCATCATCAAGATTTGAGAGAAGATAGTTCCAATCTTTTGTGGCAAACCATTTAGGAATGGTTGTGTCAATTAGGGACGATTGGTCAACAGCCCTTTCAACCAGTGGTGTTGCGTTTCTGAAATAGTTCTTATGATTTTGAAATGGAGCAAGAGATCTGAACTTGGTAGGTTCATACACTCTTGAAGATGATGTGCGAGACCTCTTTGACTGAGGAGGTAGTTCATCAAGATCTATCACAGGCTCCTTTCCTTTACTCTAGCCCCCTTTCACGGCTGCTTTTTTAAATGGAGACATTTTCACCCTGTATCACAATTAATCACAATATGGAGGACACCACACACAACAACATGCTGTGTTAGTACTATGACAGTCTCAAAATCAAAAAGGCATATAACCCTAAAATCATGATAAACATGAAATATTCAGGACAATGTGTATAGGTGAAATAATACACACCAACAACAAGCAAAGTATTGAATATCATGATAAATGGCAACACAAAACCAGCAAAAAAAAAATTATCCATAGACAAGCATTAAGTAACCTAAGAGCATCAAGAACACAAAAACTCAGGAGGCTATAACTCAGAAAGGTAACAATATTGAGAAAGAAGCAAAGCCCATATCTTTTCAAGAAGATTGCTGAACAAAGATGTTGGGATTATGTGTGAAAACACAGTGGATTTGAAAGAGGGAAAGGTAATTAAGAAGATGAACATACATACAGTGTCAAAAACAAATCAGATAAATATCCTTCAACTAAAACACGCGATTTACGCAACTGCAACAAGTCGCGAGAAAGCCGCCAGGTTCAGCCGCCAGAACACTTTAAGGAAAAATTTTAAAATTTTTCTAAGTGTTTTTCACAATTGGAGGTTCAAACCGCGAGATAACCGCGATCTGAGCCGCGAAACATTCTGTGTAAATCTCGCGACTGTACCTCCACTCGCGACATAGTTGCCACATCAAGACGCGAGAAGCATGAAAATCTAGATTTTTGAAAAATTTTCTAAGTCTTTTTCGCGACTTGGGTATTGACCCGCCAGAGAGATGCGAAAACAATCTGTATTGAGCTTGCGACTGGGGCATGCAACTGGACATACCCGCGAATGAGACGCCAGAACAGGACACAACAATTTTTGAAATTTTTAACAGTTTGCTAAAAACAAAGAGACTTTTTCAAAAATACACAAATGCTCAAAAATCTTTTTGTGCTTGATCAACAAAACTTGAGCATGCGAAACACATTTTATCAAGTACAATCACACAAATGAATAAGGCATTCAATGAACATAAGCAAGTGTGATGTGTGTGGATATCATCAATGAGATAGTCCTTAGTCTAATGTGAAGCTTCAATGATCAATTTAACCAAGGCAAACACAATTAGCACTAGACAATGAGATCCATCTCAATAATAGAAATATGCATATATGACCTCCCACAAGAAAATGATTACATAACTTTTGAAGCTTTTCATTTGGCTTCATTACAATTCTCAACATTTTATCATTTTAAATCAATACATCTCATTTTGAGATTGATGCCTGAAATTTTTGACATTTCAATTTGATGATCAAGCCTTTGGCTTTTTGGGCATCATATACTATAATTTGAGTCGCGAGTTCTCCTTTGCACGCTTCTCTCGTGTGCAACATCTGGCGGCTTGCCAGTCGCGAGACACCAGCGAGGTTCAGTCGCAAGTCTCTATTTTGCAGTACAGTCTTGAGCAAATCTTCACACTCTCTCACACACTACCCTTACATGATTCCCACCTAAATACAGGGTTTCTAAATGCTGAAAATACAAGCAAATTGGCACGGAATAAAGCCAACACAATGGTTGATAAAATTCAACCTTACAGGTAGATCTATTCAAGGCTTCCACTGTGTTGTTGGTCTCTAAATGTGGGGGTTTGAAGTGGCTCCCCCCATTTGTGGGTGTTTGGTTATTTATTTGGGGTTTGAAGTATCTCCCCCCGTTTGTGGATGTTTGGTTGTTTATTTAGGGTTTGAAGTGTCTCCCCCCCATATGTGGGTATTTGGTTGTTTATTTGGGATTTGAAGTGTCTCTCTCCGTTTGTGGATGTTTGGTAATCCTTGGGTTCTAATACTTCATTTCATATGTCATATCCTGTGGTTGTGGTAGATGTCCTATCCATTAATTCTTTCCACGTCACCATGAAGCATTCGGGTAGGTTATAGATCAAGTTGGATGGATTTTCCTTATTCTCCCCTTCGATCATCAAGTAATTAATCCTTGGTCCTTTCCTAAAATTATGATTGGGCAAGGGATTATTAGTGATGCTAGGCCTTGTAGGCAGCACAATCACCTTGTTATCTATTAGGTCCTGAATTGCATGACGAAGGGCAAAACAACGATCAGTGTCATGACCAGGGCCTTGTTGGTAAACACATCTTTTACTCACATCGAACTTTGAAGGCAAGAGGTTTGGAATTGGTCTTGGATCTAAAGGTTTCAATAACCCTTTTGCTTTCAGCTTGTCATACACTTGGCTTATGGGCATGTACAACTCATGAAATTCCTTCCTAGGTCTAGGCCCTTATGGCACTTACATAGGTGTAATAAGTGCAATTAATTGATAAGGATCATTTTTACGGATGTTGGAAATTTTTGCAACCTTAGAATTAGATCCTACATTCTTTTTAAACCTTGGTAGGTCATCAGTCTTATGGTTCCATTGTTTATAACATCCTCAATATAGGTTCCAGCAGCAATTAGAGCTTTAAAGTTGGGAAAGTATTGTGCAAAAAAATATTTATGATACACAAGTAATAAATTCTTTACCGCCATGGCTAACTGTTCTTCCTCACTTGGCCTACTCATAATTTGTGCGGCCTTGGCTCTCCACTTGGTAATGAAAGTAGAGAAGGATTCCTTTGGCTCTTGCTTGGTAGTCTCGAGATCTCTTCTTGTGATGTCTACTTCCATATTGTACTTGTATTGCTTGTGAAACTCTCGGCAAATGTCCTCCCAACTTCTTGCTCTTGCATCATCTAGGTTGAAGAACCACCTAAGAACGGCTCTTGTCGGTGTGCTTTGGAACATTTGATCAAGTACTTCCTCGGTCGCACCTAAGGGCTACATAGCCCTCATATACATCTTCAGATGAGACTTTGGGCAACCGATCCCATCAAACTTGTCCAGGGTTGGCATCATGAACTTGGGTGGCAACCTTGCGGGCTCTACCTTAGGGAACAATGAGAGAGAATCATAGTCCATAAGGTCCTCCATCTTACGGGCTCTTTTAATCATCTCCTCCATTTTATTCATCATCTTGTTGATGGATTATGATCAATTTTGTCCTCCTCTTGATTACTCTTCAAATTCTGAAACTGTTGCATCATACGATTCATGTCTTCCCTTTACTGGATTTGACTAGCTACCATAGTGTTGAGTAACTCTTAAGTGTTCATGGGTTCCTCGGTGTTTATGTGTTCTCCCTCCTCTGCCATAGTGCTAGGAGCTTCGAATTTCTTGTGGCTTGAATTGTCTTGGAGGTCGAAGATGGGGTTGTGATGTTGTAGCAGTGGAGTTTCTTCTATGCTTGAGGGCTTCAGTATTGTGATGAGAGTGACAGGATTGGAATTGGAGCTACTGGCATAAGTGTCGGGCTTAGGTTCTCTTTGTAACCTTCCTTCAGATCTTGACCAAATTCTCCCCTAATGACAGCTTGGTCGGGTTAATCAAAGCTAAGACCCCATCCACATCCATCAATCAACCAAAACAAACAAACACAACATGCGATGCAAGTTTAACCGGGACTGACCTAGGGATAGGTTCTAAGTCATTACCTTGTAGGGTGGGTTTGTTGTTTCATTATTATCCATAGCTAGGACATTAAACCTCCCAACTTGTAATGTAATGAACATTGCGCTGGTCCGAATGACATGGTTTGTCCTTTATAGTCAACAAGAAATAATCCAGTGACCTTGGGCTATGAGTTGGTGAGTTTGCCACTGGGTACCCGAATCTAATGAAGACCGGTGATCCATGGTTACTACCACCACAAAATTGTTGAAAAGGGGTGCATACATTGTTGTTTGGATGGCACACATTATGACAATTAGGGAAAGATTTTAACAAACAATACACACAACAAAATATCATACAACAAAATATTATACAACATCTCATCAAACATAAATAAACAAACAACAACTATATCATGCAAGACTTGCAAAACAGAGGTACATATTTGGTTACTTAAGTCTAATGCAAAACTTAGCTCTCAACATCCCCAGTGGAGTCACCACTGTGAGAGATCGCCAAAATTGGGGTGCCTTTCAAAAAAGAGATTTGGGTACTTTTTGGGGCACCTCTCTTTTTGGGTAAGTGACGTGGAGTCGCCACTTATTTTTTTATGTACAAAAAATAAGAAAAACTAAATAAAAAATACATAACTGAATTGCTTCGTTTCATTGATTGAATAAAAAAAATACATAATTGAAAAAAATTGAAAAATTACATGGCTTTGGGTCCTAGTTACAATCTACCAAAAATACATGCTTTTTTTGTCCTAGTTACATTCTACCCAAAATAAAATAAAGACAAGGCTAGATCTACTTAGCCAAATACCTAAATCCAGAGGCTAGGTTATGGAATGGGAAGGTGTTAGGCACCCATTCTGCCTAGACAGAGTCTGGTCTTCTAGACTCATGTGACCAATGTACCATTTTATGCATGTCATAAATGATATGTTAAACATGTAAAAATAAAGATCAGATCACATAAATTTATTTATGAATTAGGTATCTTCTTTTGTTTAAAAGAATTTAGATCTGTTTGAATTGGTAAAAAAAATTGATTTTGATTTATCAAAATACAAAATCTGTTTTGTAGTATGTAAAAAAAGTGGTTTTAACTCTGTAAAAATCAAATCTATTTTGTGATGATAAAAAATGTTTTTTTTTTTTGATAAAAAAATCAGATTTCTTTTTATATGTTTTAAAAAAGTATGGAAAAGATTTTTTGAAGAGAATTTCACTCATAATTTAAATTTAAATCAGATCTGTATCTAAAGAAGATACAAATCAATTTTGTTTAGAAAAAAAATTCAGATCTACATCTAAGGATGATGCAAATCTGTTTTATTGTGAAGAAAACTTCAGATCTGCATCTAAGGAAGATGTAGATTCATTTTATTTAGAAGAAAATGTTAGGTTCTAAAAGTTTAGAACAATTGGCAAATCGTGTACACAAACTTCTCTAGATATAGATCTTAGAGTCTATAGGTTTTATTAGACAATACTCAAAGTGATTCAAGTCAAGATTCAAGAACAAGTAAGCTGCAGAAAAAAAGAATTCGAAAATTGCCTAGTTCGACCGATCGAAAATCGTATCTGCAGAATTTTAAGTTGGCCCAAACAGCAGTTCAAGCCCATTAAAGATTAAGGTTTCAGATCTACTTATCCTAATATATAAAGGAAACTCTTGGCACATTTTTAAAAAGGCTTTTTAGAGAGAGAAGAGTGTGTCTCTTGTATATTTAGGGTTTTGTTCCTAAAAAGCTCTCTCATATCTTCTATCGGTGTTATTGCTTGAAGTTGTTGCCTTCTCTAGTCATCAAATGTGCTGATGATCTAAATCTTCAAGGGTGGTCTTGGAGTCACAAACAGGAGAGTTTGTGTTGCTAAACCTTTGAGTGGGATCTCAAAGTCACAAGCGTAGGTGTCTGTGTTTTGCAAAGGCCAAGGAAAGTAGTCCGTGGACTCGGAGCTATCATAGGGTCGTGGTAGTAAGTTTTTTACTCGAGGTAGCAATAGGATGTTAGTAGTCTAAGTCACTCTTGCACAAACTTCAATTCTTTCATAGTGGTTTTGCTATTTTACCTTGAGGATAGTTAGGTCAAATCCTTCCTAGGTTTTTTACCGGTTTGGTTTTCCTAGGTCATCAGATCTTTGTGTTCTTTATTTTCCGCTGCTTTATTGTTTATGATTATTTGTGCTTAACCTAGATATGAATAATAAACCTAAGTATCCACTTGGTTCATTAATTAAGTTAAACAATCTAGTTTTACAGGGGTCTAAATTCTAACAGAAAATTTTAGATCTACATCTAAGAAAGATGAAGATCTATTTTACCATGAAGAAAAAATTCAGATCTGCATCTAAGGAAGATGCAGATCTGCTTTATTTAGAAGAAAAATTCAGATCAACATCTAAGGAAAACGTAGATCTGTTTTATTGTGAAGAAAAATTCAAATCTACATCTAAGGAAGATGTAGACCTGTTTTTGTTTTAAGAAAAAGTGTTATTCACATTCAGATTATTGACATTCAAGAAAAAGATTATAACAATCACATAAAAAACAATTATTCTTAAAACAAAACAATTACGAACCATTCATATTATGGATAAAAACATTCATCAACATAAAAGAAGCATAAAGAAAAGATAGGGTGAAGGAAACAACCTCTTGCATGAGCACTCTTTGTTCTTGAGAGGATGTTTTAGGGTTCAAAGAAATTTACACAATTATCTTTGAAACCTAAAAACCCTAACTTTAATAGAAAATTAGAGAAGGGATCTGAAAATATGAGCAATTTAAAAGCCTAAAATGTATGTCTCTCAGAGCGTAAAAAAAAAAAAAGTGCTGAATTATGAGGTTCAATCTCTATTTATAGAGGCCAGAAGACTCTAAAAAATAGGCACAAACGATTAGGATGTGAATCTGGACGCATCCTTTTGCAAAAAGATCGAAAAGGGTGTGCCTTATCATCACCCGAAGGCTATTGGGCCAAAGCCCAAAAGGGGGAAATTCAGCCCTTTGAACGGCACTCAAAAAGTGCCGAATTGGCCCTTGGACACCGAACACTCTTTCGTGTTCGGGTGTCGTTTGGACTCTTCTTCTAGGGTTTTTTGGCCAGTCTTTGCACCTAGACATGTTTTCATCCTCCATCTATGATTTTTTTTTTTTATCTCTTTTCTAGATAATTTTGGCTTTTTAAGAATTGTTATCTTGTAGATAAATATCTTAAAATAAATCTTGATAAAGTTTAGATTATCCACAATTTTATTGTTATCCAATCACCACATTTTATTCCTATGCTTGCACTCCTTAAACACTAATTAACAACCAATCACGAAATTATTTAATTAATTTTAATTGTTCGGCCAATCAGAATTAAATTAAATTGATCATGTGTGGTCGACTCTACTTAGACACAATGCATGTTGACTGTGCAAACTTAATCATCTAATATCTTTTGATCCGATGGTTCGATTTGAAAACTAGAAATACTGTTGCGACCATTAGAATCTCAAGATCATTTTTATGATATGCAATGAATAGATTGATGCATGCAATGCAAGAACAAATTGATGTATGTGATGCAAGAACAAATTGATGCATGTAATGCACGCATGATTTTTTTGGGTACATGAATGGTTATTTCAGTCATCTTCCTTGATTAAATCATGGGTGCAAACTCGAGTATCTACAATAACATCATAAAAAATATATATTTGTATTTTTTATGCACAAAAGCCGTCACAAGTGTTAATAATTCTAACGGTTTTTCTTCTGTTGTCGTAAATAATACACTCTTTGATATTTACGATGGAAGAATGTTGGTTGCAAATAATAACACCATAAAAAAATATATTTTTTTGTATTTTTGACACGCAAAAGCCATCACAAGTGTTAATAGTTTCGACTATTTTTATTTGGTCGTCGTAAACTTTATTTATGACAAACATTTTTATCCCATCGTAAAAAGTAAGGCCGGAACACTTCCCTCCAAAATAAATCATATTTTCGACAAAAATAATAGGCATTTTTGACAAACTCATTTTTCCATCACAAATGTTTTAATATTTAACGAGTGATTGTTGACGAAAGAGACTTGCCATCGAAAAAGCTAGGTTTTCCAACAATTTTTGTAATTGTTGAAAAGGTTTCATTGCAAATAGCAATCTTTTTTGTAGTGAATTAACAGACACATTAGCTAGCAATGAATGGATAGGGGTTAACAATCCAAACCAAATTGAAATTCATGACGTAAAATTCAAAATTTGATACTTCAAGGTGTAAAATCCAAACAACTCGAAACTTCAGGTGTGTGTTTTGAAATTTTCCCTTCATTTTTTTAAAATTTACAATAGCTTGCCAAACAATTGCTAATAAGAAAAAGAGCACTAATATTACTGGCATAAAATCTACCATTGGATTAAAAAAAAGCATTAGTTTTGGGCAATTTGAGAAGAAAAACCAGTTGAAGAAATGGTAGAATTAAGACAAATATAGATCAAACTAAAGATATTAAATATAACAAACATTTTTTTTTTCTTACAGATAATTGTTTTTATTTTGATTGAGTTATTACAATCTTTTTTTATTTTTATTTTTATCTTTTTCTTTGAATTAACCCAACCAAAAATCCGTCAATTCTCAAATCAAAAGAGACCATAATACTCCAGTCTCTTTGGAGTTCTTCAAGCTCTAGCAGATGGGACAAAATTTTTTTTTTTTTTAAATCAAGCACAAATTGTTTTTTCGGTAAAAAAAAAAAAGAATTAAATGTATACATTTAATTTTTTTTTATTCTTTCTTTATGTATTTGGAAGATGTAGAAAGAGTGTGAATGGTGGTTGTTGAGTGTGTAGAAATAGAAACAATTTTAAAATCAAGAAAAATTGACATTTTAATGAAATGTTGTGTAAAATAAATGATTTTATGTAAAGTTTTGAAAGATGAATATGTAAAATAGAAAAAGTTGATTCTTATGCTAAAATATACATGAATATTTGCATGAGTTGATGCGAATACTCTAAGACTTCAAACATATTTAAAACCAAACTTTGTTCAATGAAGAGACATTTATCTATAAAACTTGTTCAATTTTACAATAATTTTTGATTTGGTATATTTTAATTGATCTACAATTTTAGGTTAATCGTTGGGAGCAAAAGAATAAAGCTATGATTACTATAAATTTTATTATATAAATAAAAAACCTCATACATAAATATTGATATCTCGACTTTTAAATATTAAACAAAAATAATCCAAAAACTTAATTATAATGTTGATGACGCAATCAATCATTTTCAATATTCATTATTAGATTTACTCAAAAAAAAATATTCATTATTAGATCAATTTTTAAGTACTTTTTAATAAATTTTAGAATATTCCAAATATTAAAAAAAAAAAAAAAAAAACCCTTGTCCTCCCCTTCAGTACGTTAGGGCTGCACAAAAGAACGCTTAAAGCAACTAAAGTCTTATCACTGGCTTTGTCGGTTCAAAAATGGTCCTGGTCTGGCCGCCCATTCATAAACGTGCCGTTTACGGAACTGAATCAGTCATCTCCTGCAAAAGGCCAATATTGTTCATTAACCCCACAAAAAAAGACACCATTGACATGACCAAATTCGAAAACGTCGTAGTTTCAGTCTTCAGACCATACACATATGTGTGGACTAAGGTCTACCGTTTTCGCAAAAGACACTAAAAACAAAAAAAAAGCATTCTTATTATCGCAGCAAAATGTACAGCGGTGTACTCCAGAGTCCACAGTCAAAGGCAACCGCAAAGTTATATGGACCCAGGCTGCCCCTACTATACACGTTATACGTTTCCACTTGAAATGTTTGAATCTCTAAGGAGAAATGTGGGCTTGACCATGAGGAACAAAGGCTCAATTTTTTTTTTTTTTTTTTTTTGTTTGGCAGAATTAAAAACGTTCTTTTTATAAATTATCAAGAGTTGCACTACTGTAACTTATTGTAATTTTTTAACAAAGGCACCCCTGTTAGAAATTTCAAGAAAACATTTTCACACATGTTAATTGGTGGGGTTGCATCTTTGTCTAATAATTCTCTTATAAAACAGATTAAAGAAATGTAATGTTATTTAGTGTTAGGGTCATACTTTTTATGTAATTGGCTAATTTTTTGACAAAATGCACTTTACTTGTAATTAGGTAGATCTAAGTTGAGTTTAATGTATCAAGAAGTATTTTGTCCAAAGATATCAAGTGATATCATTAAAGACATAAAGGTTGATCCAAGAAACAAGTAAAGAAAAACTGTTTCATTAAAGCTCGACACAAACTGCTATCGAGGATTAATGGACAAGCTCGATCTATCGAAATTAAGATTTTAAAAATCTCAAATCTAAAATTCGGCCCATGATGACTTGAATGATTAGGGTTTCTCTCTCTACAACCCTAGTCATATATAAGGCTTATTTTAAAAGTCATCAAGTATAGAAACAGAGACTTAGAACTCATATACTCTGTGTGAAGTTATTGTGTTTGTACGCCTTAGGGTTTTGTAACTAAGTGTTTCTTGATCTTCATCATTTGTGCAACAAAGGAAAGAAGTCTGTTACAAGATCAAATCCAATTGGGTATTGGAGCAAAGGCTCAACTGTAGGTTGATATTTTGGGATAGGCCAGGGTAGTGGTAAGATTCCTTATACTTGTAACCACTTAATTATTGATTAGTAGATTCTTGAGAGTGGTGACATTCAATTCACTCGGGGGAGTTTTTGTCTTGCGAGAGGTTTTCCCCATTTGTTAACAAATCACCATTTTTATTTATTTTCCTCTACATTTATTTTATTTGGTGATTTGTTGGTGCTTTCACGATTTGCATGTAATTTGACCTAATTAATCAACTTGGGTAATTGAATTAATTAATTCGAGTCAATTTATTTTAACCTAACAATTAAGTGGTATCAGAGTGGGCACATTTTGATTAGGTTTTAATAATTGCTGTGCGATCCATTGACCCCCGTTGTTATAGATCGTGAACAATCATTAATTATACCTCATCTTTTTTATGGTACTAACTATGCATATTGGAAAGTACGCATGAGAAATTTTTTGCAGTCTTTAGATGAAAAGGTATGGCTGGCTGTTGAGGTTGGATGGACCAAACCAACTGAATTGCCAATGTCTTGGGATGATGACAAGATCGAAGTTGCAAATTTCAATAGTTGAGCATTGAATGCCTTGTTTAGTGCTGTGACTAACAAGGAGTTTACGAAGATCTCATCCACTGAGAGTGAAAAGGAAGCATGGACAATCCTTCAAAACACTTATGAAGGTACCAAAGCTATGAAAGATTCCAAGCTTCAAAGGCTTACCACTAGTTTTGAAGAAATCAGGATGGATGATGATGAGACGTTCGATGAATTCTATGTCAAGCTCAAGGACATAGTAAATTTAGCTTTCAACTTAGGTGAAAATATTTTAGAGCCTAAGATTGTAAGGAAAATCGTTAGATCACTTCCAGTGCGGTTCCATGCTAAGATCACCGCCATAGAAGAATCAAAGGACATTGATACCATTCCTTTGATAGAGCTTTGTAGACCTATGAATTAGGTTTAGCGAGGTTTGGCAAGAGAAGCAAGAACAAGAATATGACTCTAAAAGCCAAGAATAATGAAGGAGATGAGTCGTTTGAAGATGAGAACTTAAAGTTTAAATCTTACATTACTAGACAATTCAAGAAGTTCATCAAGAATGTGAATGTCAAGGCAAATGACAAGGATTGCAAACAGTTTGGATTCTCTCAATTTAAGTCTCAAGATAAACTCAAGAGAGAATCTAAAGAATTTGGACAAAGAAGCAACACTCTAGCTGGTCCAAAGTGTTATGGGTGTTAAGGGTACTGACACATGAAGCAAGAATGTTCTACCTATCTCAAGTCAACTGGCAAGAGCAAAGCCCTAGCTGCCACCTTGAGTGATATTGAACTAGAAGCAGATTCAGAGGATAATGATAAAGAAGGAACATGCATAGCCTTCACATCAACTATTGAATCCTCCAAGGAATCTGAAGAAACAGTTGATGAGGAAGAAGAACCGATGGAGTCAAAATTTGAGAAGATAGATGAAGATGATGATATCCATACTGCCTACTCAAAGCTTTACGAGAATTTTGAGAAGCATGAAAAGCTTTATAGGCTAGCCACAAGGAAGCTAAGTGAAGTGAAGTTGGAATGAGAAGAACTCTCCACTAAAATTGATGAAGCAGATCAAACCATAGGAGCACTATGGTTTGAAAATAACTTCTTGCCTGAGAAGACCAAGAAACTAGATGCAAAATTGTTTCAAGTGAGAGCTCAATTGGAAAGAACTTCAAGAACTAAGCTGGATGAAATGCTTAATTTCCAAAAGGCTGCATCTGATAAAACTGGTCTTGGGTATTATCACTCTCTCTTTTCTTCTAGTACTTCCTCTATTGCTTTATGTAATGTCAAATTTGTGCCTTCTACTACTAATGCTAAATTTGAGATAAATGAGTTTAAGATAGAAATAGTTAGTGAGGAAAAACATGATAAGGGTAAATCCATTCTAGGAGCACCTCCTAAAATTGTTAAGAAGGAGAGTAAGTAGAACAATCATCACTCCTCTAATAAGATGTCTCAACCGAAGAAACCACACTTCTGTCATCAATGTGGAGCATCAGGACATACTTGTCCAAATTGCTATAAGTGGCTTGCTACTCAACAAAACAACAATGTGTCATCCTTCGAAGGTCAAAATCAATTTCAAAACTCTTTGGCTCCTCTTGGAGAACTTCTTAAGGCCATTCTATTTTTGAAAAATTTCAATGGGTTCAATCCTCCCTCTTATCCACCTAAGCAGAGGTCTCAGAAAAAGAAAGCTTCTCCTTCCTCCAAATCTCCTGTTTGGAAGGAAATAGACTCCTCTAAGTGATTCATTCACTTATCTTGCATCTGTTGTGTGCTTTTTTTATTTTTGGGTCACTCTAGTTTTTATTGCTTTTTAAGATGCTTGTTTGTTTGTATTGTTTTTTTTTTTCATTAAAAAAAATTCTAAAAATTACAAAAATAGTGTGTGTTTGTGTATGCTGGTACTTGTGTACCTCTGGATGGCCATTGAAAAAAGTTTTTTAACTTTGTATCACTTGTAACTTAGATGAGTATCTTCATGTACAAGTAAGCAATATGAGCCTTGTGGCTCGTTGTGTGATTTGTATGATTTGGTTAATCTTTTATTATTCATATCTTTATCACTCTTTTTAACGGGAATGACAAAAAAATCCTAAGAGAAAGGCATAAATAATCGTCTCACCTCTTAAACTTGTCAATCATAAACATCTGTGTACAATTCATAAAAATCGTGCTCGGTAGGGTGTAGCATTTGCACCGTAAGAATAAGATGTTTGGCTAAAATAAATGGGTATCTCTTTTCACACACAACATGTAACTCTTTTCTACTCTTAATACTATTGTATAGGTACAATGTGATTTGACCATCACAAGGAATACATGTGGTGGTATAAGCTTACAAACCTGTCTTAACTTGCTTTTGAAAATAAAATTGGTTAGACTTGTTTAGTGTTTATGGATCTAGGAATGCTTTGCATCCAGAGGTTTTGTTGTGTTTGAGTGCTTAACATGCTGCTTTGATGTTTGGTATGGTGTTTATCTTGCTTGCATTCATTTCATGTCGTTTCTCCCTTGAAATTTGATGTTTCTATGCTGTTCAATATTTGTTCGATAGCAGGCTCAATAGTTGCTTGATACTTCTCGACTCAAGCAACTTCTATCGAGGTTTTCTGTATTTTTCTCGATACCTCCCAACACATAGCCCGATCCATCGAGACATATTTTTGAACTTTTTGTTTTCTCAATAAAAGCTCGATGCGTTCCTCGATACATCGAAGAGTTTAGCCATCGACACCTCTTTGATACCTCTTGATCTATGGAGATTTTGTTCTCGACACCTCTCGATACCGAGATGCCTGGATATATATATATATATATATATATATATATATATATATACTCGAGGTTCAACCTAGTTCATTTCATACTCAAATATCTCTCCCTCTTTCTCTCTCTCTCTCTTCTCTCTTGATCCTAACCTCTTCTTTTCATTAAAATCTTCCACCCCTTCTAGATTTCAGCCTATTTTAAGCTCTAATCCATTGGTAAGCGTTCTAAAACTCTTCTATTTATTTTTTTCTCATGCATTTCATGCATTTTGTGACCTAGGTTTTAGATTTTGAGAAAATTTACGGTTTGTATTTTTGATGAAATCTTTGGGTGGGTTTTGTATTAATGTAATCACATGCTTATGCATTGCATTTCCTAGCATTATAATCATGCATTCATGCATTCTAGGTTGTGTACTTGATTATAATATTGTGAGTGTTTTAGTTTCGATTAATTTTTTGCTCATGATGCTATTTGCTTTACACGTAACATGTTCATGCATTACCATGCATTGCTCTGTTCTTTTCCTTCATTCCTGATCATCTCTTCTTGTTGCATCTCTATGTTTGCTCTTTCCTTAGTTTCCTGCTTTGGCACCCAAGAAATCCATTCCTTCGAAGAACTCGATATCTCGTTGTGGTTCTTCCTTTTCTTTTTCTGTCCATTCTCGAGACAAGTTCCGTGATTCAAAATCTCAAAAGGATTTTGAGGAGAATTTTTGTGACTAGTCAATTAATTCGGAACGGCAAGTTGGTCTGTCTGATTTTTTAGACACTCCTCTACTCAATGTGTTTAGCACTCGGGGTTGGGAATCTCTCTGTGAGAAACCTTCTAGATGTCCCATCATGTTTATACTAGAGTTCTACTTCAACATACATGCTATCGATAACTCTATCCCTTAGTTCACTATGATATATCGAAGAACACATATCATAGTTACACCGGAACTCATTACCGTTGTCCTACACATCCCTAGGGTAGCTCATCTGGACTATCCTAGTTATCCTTGTCTCCACTCTATCTCACGCGACGAGGGCCTCACGCTTTTGTGAGAGGTCCATGTTATGGGTGAAATTGTTAACTTCACCACCTATAACTTTGCTAAGGGTCCAAGGATTCTTGATATGGTGATGACCTTTGTACTCACTCCATGGTCTCACTATAACACCAATACTGAGCCACTTTCTCATTTTCTTTTCTTTCTCTTGGAGGGTCTTTCTACAGACTTTCCTTCACACATGATAGTATCTTAATAGATATCTATCAAGACACCACTACACTTGATAAGCTCATCTTTCCTTCGGCTATCACACACATTCTCACAAACATGCATGTTCCTATTCGTCTTGCCCTCGTTTTTCTACCATAGGTGCTATTAGTCAGGAATCTATACAGAGGAGGGCTGCTAAGCTGGCTTCCAAGGTCAAGTGGCCTCATTAGGAGTCTACTCTTGCCCACCAGGAGGAGGCTGACATTCGAGTTGTCGAGGATGTTACCTATGCCTCTCGACCCCCCTCTTCATCTACTCCATCTTTTTCTTCTTCTAGAGTAGATGCATCTCTTGCTGCCATCTTGGATCAGTTTTGGCATATGAGACTTGATTTTGGTAGTCTTCTTGACCATCTTTCTGATGGGATGTGTCAGATGAACATCAGGATTGGCCAGATCGCTCACTGATAGTCTTGTCTATCCTTCAGTAAAGTCTTCAACTAGTGGAGATGATGATGGTGATGATGCTTCTGGCTCTACACATGATGTTGAGATGACTGTCTCTTAGTGATTCACCCTTTGTCACTCATGACAAAAAGGGGGAATAGTTTTGGTTATGAGAGAGTAGTTTTGTTGTTTGGGGGAAAGCTAGGCTAGTGATAGGGGGTGAGTGTTTTTGTGATATGTAGTGAGATTTTTGATGTATAGTTCTCATTACATGTACCTTGGTCTTGTGACATTTTTACATACATTATACTTATTTGATATATATAATGATGATGTATGTTTTTCACTTTATCACACATGTGTTGTTTATTTTCTCTTTTTATACACGTTTCTTGGTTTATATAACTTGTCTATATTTCACACTCGATGCCTTAATGAATCTTGTTGTGTGTTTCAGCTAAGACAGGTTGCAAGTCTTTCATAGTGTGATCTGTCTTCTTGTAAAGTTTTTCAAGAGTTCATTGTATTAGTTAGACTTATGTACTTCTATGTGTAATAATTAGGGAGATTGTTGTTGTTTTATACTTCTCTCATAATTATGTTTGTGGTTTTGTCACGGATTGCCAAAGGGGGAGATTGTTAGGGTCATATTTTCTATATAATTGGTTAATCTTTTGACAAAATGCACTTTACTTGTAATTAGGTAGATCTAAGTTGAGTTTAATGTATCAAGAAGTATGTTGTTCAAACATATTGAGTGGTATCATTAAAGACATGAAGGTTGATCCAAGAAACAAGTGAAGAATAGCTATTTCATTAAAGCTCGATAGAAACTGCAATTGAGAATTAATGAATAAGCTCGACACAAGCTCAATCTATCGAGAATAACAATTTAAGAAATCTCAAATTTGAACTTCAGACCATGATGACTTGAATGATTAAGGTTGCTCTCTCTACAACACTAGTCATATATAAGGCTTATTTTAAAAATTATCAAGTATGGAAATAGAGACATAGAACTTATATACTCTGTGTGAAACTACTGCGTTTGTTCACCTTAGGGTTTTGTAACCAAGTGCTTCTTGATCTTCATCATTTATAAAGTGAAGAAATTTGTAGCCAACAACAATCAATCAAGTTGCTTGAGTTGGTCACGTACTAGTATCTGTGTAAAGGAGTTAGTCACAGATTAGAGATTTGTGCAACAAAGGAAAGAAGTCAGCTACAAGATTAAGTCCAAACAAGTATTGGATCAAAGGTTCAACTGTAGGTTGGTATTTTGGGATAGGCTAAGGTAGTGGCAAGATTCCTCATACTTGTAACCGCTTGATTATTGATTAGTGGATTTTTAGGAGTGGTGACCTTAAATTCACCCAGTAGGGGTTTTTGCCTTGCAAAAGGTTTTTCTCATTTATCAACAAATCACTGTGTTAATTTATTTTTAGTAGCATTTAGTTTATTTGGTGGTTTGTTGGTGCCTCCACGATTTGCATGTAATTTAAGCTAATCAATCAACTTAGGTAATTGAATTAATTAACCAGAGTCAATTTTTTTAAACCTAACATTTAGCACTTTGTGTTCTTATTACAATGTTGAAGTCATACTTTCATAATCAGTTTGAGAGTGTTATAAATTTATTTTAGTTTACTAGACATATGGAGAGGCAGGTTCATATGCATTTGTGACTAGTTAATAGGAAGTGGAACACTAATTTTACTATGTCTTCAATTACTTGTAAAGTATTTCAATTTTTCAAATGAAGCTATCTGATATCTAAATATTAGGAACAATAACCTCTAAAATAATTGCTTCATCATTTTTTAAGGATTTTTTTACCCTACATATAGATTCGAGTATGTCTCCTATTGCACATCATATAAATGAGCCATGGACCCTATTCTCTCTCTTCTTTGTGTGTGTGTTCTTCTTTTCAAAAGGGTAATTGTCCCATATTACTTAAGGGAGTGTGTTGTGTTAGTAAAACTTGTCCAATCATTTTGGGAACTGAATTAGATTTATCAGTGTGTCTACCAATGTTATTGCTGAGTTATCAGCCTTTATTGACGGACTGATGTTAGCCATTTGATTGGATATTAGCTCTCTGGAAGTTGAACTTGATGCAAAAATTATTGTTGATTTGGTCAATTATTGATCTAATACTAACAGGGCTTATTCCTCTCTCCCTACTGATTGCAGGTCCTTACTCACTAGGCTTCAATAAGTCAGAATGAGCCATGTTTATTGAGAATTGAATAAGTGTACTAATATTCTCACCAAGAAGGTTGTTCTCTTTATGAGGATTCTTTTTTTGTTTTTGATTTCCAACCCCCTCGCCCCCGGTGGGCGCAACAAGTTAGGGGAGTACGCCTCAACCGAGTGGACTGAGACGGAGAAAAGATGGAATCGCCACCTAGATTAAGTCTAGGAACCATATGTATCACGCCATTCGTGGCAGGACTGATCTTACTACCAAAGCATGTGTCTAGAGTTTAGGTATGGGGATAGGAAGGTGTTAGGCACCCAACCCCACCTAACCCGTGGGTTGGCTTCCACTCATTGTGTCTTACATCTTAATCTCATTACAGACATGTTCAATACTACATTCTAGACTCACAAACACGCTAACATACATCTAAGAAAACAATATGGCATTTCATCCCAAACCATAACATACATCTATCAAGGGATCGCAACATATTTAAACCAAGAGCGGAAACATCATGGCAGATCCAAACAAGCATATTATTAAATTCAAACATAAACATAAACATGGCAGTAAGGCATTAATCGTCAAGTATATCCCAAACATCCATAGTATCAAGGCATCAAAGAAACGTATTCATCATGTTTATCATCCAAATGCATGTTCATGTGAATGCATGTTTTACTGCACCACAACACCTATGCACCAATGCTTGGTCATTCATATGCATGTTCATGGTGTATCAAAGAAATATTTGAAAAGAAGCCCTAATCTAGCATGTGAAGCACAAAACCCAAACAAAACATGAAGGCAGAGACTTAGGCATGAAAACAGGGTAAAACTGAAGCATATTATGCAAACAAAATAAAGAAACAAAAGCATAAAAGGTTCGGATTAGGATTTTTGGACGCGAATATGCGTGCCCATACATAAGGCTTGCGTACGCAGCCTAATTGTATGCATACACATGCTTCGAGTATGCGTGCGCATGCAGAAAGCATGCGTATGCATGCACACTCTAACCCTAACCTAGAAAATAAAAGCACAGCAACACTAAAACTAAACCTAGCAGCCTAGCATGCTTAAAACAGAAAAACAACCGAAACCTAAACTAAACAGGCACATTAAACATATATAACATAAAAGAAAGTAATGAAAACAGATTAAAACAAAAAAGGAAAAGAAGAAGAGGCTAGAACATTATACCTCAAAGACAAAACTCTTTGGCTTGATTTTGATCGTTCTCCTCAGTCAATCTATTCACAATCAAAAACAAAAGTGATTAGTAAGCTTGAAACTAGAAGGTCTAGGCCAGAAAAGGTCTCAATCAAAAAAAAAAAAAAAAAAGACTTGAGGATATTCTATGAAAAACTCCCTCTATAATTCACTATTTTTAGTGAATCTTGTGTTTTCCCTTAGGATTTTCTGTGTGTTTTGAAAAGGTACCAAGTATGGCTTTATATAGTTGAAAATGGGGGTTTAGAACAACTTCTAGAGGATGTGAGATTCGTTCCAAAACCCAGCTTTAATGCAGAAAAACTTATCTTTCATAGTTTCTGGAATCCTAGCATGCGCACGCAAGCCCGTGTATGCGTACACATGCATGAAGCATGCGTACGTAGAGCTTGAGCATGCATACGTGTACGCGTGTATGCGAACGCATGCACTAGGTTTTCTATGGTCTTAATTTTTTGAAAATAGCTCCTTTAACTCATAAAAAGAGTTATATTTTCCAAAAATACTTTCCTCAAGTCAATTTCAATCTGAATTAGCCCTAAACCAACCTTGGGCTTTAGAATTTGAACATCATTAGGGAGCGGGGGCTCGAGTTGTAAAAAGTATAAAATACGTGTCTACACCCCCCCTTTGATTGAACTCTCTAGTATTTTAAGCTTTAATGCTTCTAGTTTATACTCTGTTACTACTATGCCTATTTTGGCTTGCTAGTTTCTTAATGCAAGTTCCTTTTAACAATAACAACAACAACAACGACAATAATAATAATTTTGTCACACCTTCCCGTAAAAGTTATTATAACTTTTGAGTAGATCTTGTGATGTGAAGACATGAAGATTGCACAAATAAACAAGTGTGATAAAGTTGAAAACAAGAATCTCGACACCTAGCTCGATACCTGCTTCTATCAAGAATAAATGAACCTCAATACCCCTCGATCTATTGAGTTTCGCAGATATTGAATTTTTAGATTTGTTTTTCGGCCAATGATGACGTGGCTTTTCTAGGGTTTCATTCTCTGACCTACTAGATGATATAACAGCTTTATTTTACAGACATCATAATACATAGAAACTCACATAGAGAATCTATATACTTACTGTGAAGCTATTGCATTCTTATGCATCTTAGGGTTTTAACCAAGTTGCTTTCTCTTCTACAAGTGTGTATTGAAGAAACTTGGATCCAACAACAAGCTTTAAGTTGTTGGGAGTTAGTCATAGATTGGAGATTTGTATGATTGAAGAAATCTCTGCAAAGTCAATTCTAATTGCTGGAGATTAGCGTATGGATTCTATTGTAGATAGGTACTTTGGGATAGGCTAGGAGGGTAAGATTCCTTGTACTTGTAATAATTTGATTTTGATTTGTGGATTCTTGGGAGTGGTGACTTGAAATTCACCCGCTGGAGTTTTTGTCTTGTGAAGGTTTTCTCTATTAGTTAAAAAATTACTATGTCAAATTTATTCTCCTCTGTACTCTATATTATTTGATGATTTGTTAGTGCCTCCACGATATTGCATGTAATTTGACGTAATTAATTAACTTAAGTAATTGAATTAATTAACTAGGATCAATCTATAACCCAACAGTATAGATTAATTGAATTCTCAAACCATCTCAAATGCATGCCACTTGCTTCAACTAAATTCTCAATGATAATATATCATGTTTCTTCTGCATGCAATATTGCTATATATTAAGATTCCAATGATGATTACATATGCTCAAATTTCAAATTTCAAATAGGATTTTTGTCTAGAAATACCCGAGTTTAATTTGATTGGAACTTCATAAGTGCGAACCATGTGGTCATTGAAAAAAGAGTCTGCATGTTGCCAAATAACATGCAATTCTTGACTTCTTTGTTTTTTTAACTAGATTTTTGCTAACAACTTCTGTAACGGTCATAATTTTTTTTATTGACACATCTTAGTATAAAACACATTTTAGATGTATTTGAGTTTTAGTTTCTAGTGTATTCATGAAGACCTCATTTGAATAAACAAGCATTATTAATAAGTGGTGTTATTCAAGACACAAGACTGTTCAAGAAATTTCTTAAGAAAAAATGCATTTGTAAGTACCGATACCTAACTCGATACCTATCGATCTATCGAGTTTAATGAATCTCGATACATAGTTCGACGCCTTTTGATCTATTGAGTTTGAAGTAAACTGAATGATAAGTTCTATTTTCAGCTTATGATGACTTGGCTTTCTAGGAATTTATGCACCAGGGTTAATTTAGGGTTCTAGAACATATAAAAGACATATATTACAGTTGTTATCACAGAAACAGAAAGTTACACGCATATATAACATAAGTTGCTATGATGTTTTGTGTATGTGCTTAGGGTTTTGCACCAAGATACTTCCAATTCATCCAAGCATGGATTGAAGATGTCCGCAAAGCTACAACAATCGAGAAGGTTGTTGTGGAATCAGTCATAGATAGAGAGATTTGTGCAAAGGAGAAGTCTTTTGCAAAAGCAAGTCTAATTAGGGATTAAAACTGAGACTGGTATAACTCAATAGGTTCTACTGTAGGTAGGTAATTCAGGATAGACATATAGGGTAAGATTCTTTGTGCTTGTAACCGCTTTTTTTTGTTAGTGAATTCTTTAGGAGTGATGACCTGAAATTCACCTGGTGGAGTTTTACTTGCAAGGGTTTTCCTCATTGTGATCAAATTGTTGTGTCAAACTTATTTTCCGTTGCAATTAATTCAGCTTGGTGATTTAGTTGTACCTTAATCTGATTTGCATATAATTTGACTAATTAATCAACTTAAGTAATTAGATTAATTAACTAAGGTTAATTTATAACCCAACAACTTCACTGCTTAACTCATTCTCGGCAGTTTCAAGGATGAAAGTACACACATTGCATTGCCAGCTCTATCATTCTTGGTTAATCATTGGAATAAAAGAATAATGCTATGATTTCTATAAATTTCACCAGACACACCTCATAGATATTAATGTATCAACTTTCAAATATAAAACAAAAACAATTAAGAAATTCATTTATTACATTGTTTACGCGAATATCAATTATATTCATTATTAGATCAATTTATAAGTATTTTGTAATAAAATTATAAAAACTTTTAGAATTTCCAAATTAAAAAAAAAAACCTTGTCTTCCCCTTCAGTCTAGATTCTAGGGTCCACAAACAAACACTTGAAGCAGCTAAAGTCTAACTTTGATTTTTTTTTTTTTTAATAGTAAGAAATGATCCTGATTCCTGGCCCCCATTCACAAACGGGCCGTTGACCGAACTGAATCTGTCTTCTCCTCTAAAAGACTAATATATTGGTCATTAGATTTCTAAATGACCAAAGGCAAAAGCATCGAAGTTTCAGTCTTCAGACCATGCAATATATATTAAAAAATCATTCATATTAATTCAGCAAAAGGCATAGCCATAAACTTCACAATCAAAAAAGCAACCGTAGGATTACATGGACCCAGTTGTTCAAAGCTTGCAGCTCCAATAATACATTATACATTTCCGCTTAAAATGCTTGAATCTCTAAGGAGAATTGTGCTCTTGACAATGAGGTCGATTCTCATTGAGGACCACAGGCTCTAATTTCCTATCCTCAATCTGCTCATCAACCATATCTGTAGGCTGTACCCAATGATCAGGCGACACTGACCATAAAATCCTTGGCGTTTACCATAACGTAGACATCACAAATTAAGAGTTTATATCAAACATATGTATGTAAGGTACAAAGTGGACTGATATATTGAAATCCGAGCTTCTCAGGGACGGAACCAGGATTCAAACTTAGGGAGGGCCGGAGTTCTTTGTTCAAAAATTTAAAAAAATTAAAATATCAATACTAGAAGTTGACAAAATTGCATTATTAGCATTAATTTATTAATTATTCTTTGAATTTTTTCTTTTGAAAAAAAATTTAATAATATGATTTTATAATCAAGAATTTTGCAAGTCAATTGGCACGTCTAAATATTTTCAGGATCTAATTAATATGTGGATGAAGCGATCAATATGTGGCATAAGAGTTGTCTCTATGGCTATAAGGGTGGAGTCATTTGAGAGGGGCATAGAGCTCTCAAGTGAGAGGGAGAAATTGGGTAAAGCTTATTGGGTTTTTGTGAATTTTTTTGCTAGGATTTGTAATTGATTTGTTGTTATTATTTTTGCTTAGACCAGATTTATAATTTGTCCAAAGATTTTCATATACTTTGGATATGTGCATTTTTTTATAGATTTTTTTTGTTATCTATTTGTTGAATTTCTTGGGTCAGTTTGTAAATTTTTTGAAAAATAGGGGCCAAATATATAAATTTAAGAGATAGAATTAAAATTCTTTTTTGTTAATATTCATACTAGTATATATTTTTCCCAAGAGAGGGGGGGGGGGGGGGGGGGGGGGCATTGGCCCCCCTCTGCCCTTGAATAGTTTCATCCCTGGAGCTTCTCGAACATAATAATGTCCATGTAACTGCTAGCACATTTAAAACGTTTGTTTTTTTTTAACTTTTTATAAATTATCAAGAGATTTCAAGAAAACATCTTTCACCTCGTGTTGATTGGGTTGTTGCATCTTTCACGAATAATTCACATATAGAACAGATTAAGGAAATGAAATGTTATTTACTTATGGAAAATGTTAATGAATACCCAAAGAGCGTTTGTTAGTGAACTATTTTAAAAAAGATTTTATGGGAAAAAAAAAACAATTAATATTTTAACAGTTTTTCTATTTCCTATAAAAGTGGTGTCAAAACTTCTCTAAGATGGTTTATTAACAATTACTCTAAAAGCACCCGTTAACATGACCATTTACTTCTTTAACACTTTGTTTTAGGAAAAATACACAAAACTCTATTATAGTTTTCTTGTAAAATAAAGAAACCATTAATATTTTTACTCGGTTTAGGTGTAACACTTTAACTCCCTAAATGGAACACAATTTTTCCGGCATGTTTTTGCTACTTCGGAAACTTTTTTTTTTTTTTAGATAGAGTTTCTACTCTAGTCTAATATAAGTGTATATGTGTGTGAAACTCCCTCTTAGAGTCTTGAACCCCGGTCCTTACTCCTCACACCCCACAAGTGTTTATACTTGTGGAGTGACCACCGCATCAAAGATGTGCGGTGGTAAAACTTTTTTTTTTTTTTTTTTTTCTAAAAGTCACTGAACTTGTGCTAATAATTAACATTTGGAATCATGTTGAAGGCTGGGGCCTGGGGGTGTTAACGGATATACCAAAAGGGAGCCTTATTTGCTTCTTTAATTTTTGTTTTGTTTTGTTTTGTTTTTTTTTTTTTTTTTTTTTAAGTCTTAGTTAAGATAGGCATAATTTATTTCCATTGTTATGGTTGCATTAGAAAGTTAACGTACAATGCTTGCATATATATTTGATTCATTTTATCTTTTGACTATTGTTATGTAGATAATTGTTATAGCTCAATTGGTGGGAAGTCCATAAAGTGAGCTTGCAAAAATCCTGGAATTCTTATAGTTATCCTGAGACTAATATAATTCAAGTAACCTCCGCATTTCTAACCACCAATGTGAGATGCCAACACCTATTAAAGCTCAAGCAATGGTTTCTTCATCAAATTGTAGAACAAATTCAAGCCAGACAAGACCAGTTCACGCAATTGTGATTATCATTCCTAAAAAGCAAACAAGATTAACCGCATCCAATCAATTATACTAATTCAATATTCTATATATGTGCCAAAAATTTCTGTATGTTGTAATTTCCAATTCCAACCCATTTGTGATCAAGTATTAACATTCATATAAAAAAATACTAACACATTTTTATTGTGCTCTTATTATAATTTTGAAGTTATAATTAATTTCATAATCAGTCTGAGCGTGTTAATAATTTATTTTAGTTTACTATACACGGAGAGGCAGGTTCCAATGCATTCGTGACTAGTTAATTAATAAGAAGTGGAACACCAATTTTACCATGTCTTCTATTAATTTTAGAGTATTTCAAATTTTCAAAAGAAGCTATCCGATATCTAAATATCAGGAACAATAACCTCTAAAATAATCTCTTCATCCTTTTTGTTTCCTGCATATTGATACAACGATGTCTCCTAATTTACATCACATATATTCATGAGCCATGTAGCTCATCCTCTCTCCCTTGTGCGTGTTTGTTTCTCTCTAAAAAATAGGGTAATTTTTCTATATTGTTTAAGAGAGTGAGTTGTGTTAATATAATTTGTTTCAAACTCCCTTAAAAACTACCATAACTTTTGAGTAGATTTTGTGGTGTTTTTTGTATGTTAAAATTTTACTCTGTATCCCTTGTGTGTGTTTGAGAATGGAAGCATATGGCACCAACCGTTGACCGCAGAGGAGATTGGATCAGATCGAGTTGGTTGATGGGAGTGGCGGATCGGGTTTCAGTTGAAATTGAAGGCAGCAAATCTTGGTGAAGATGCAAGCAGAGATGACAAATCTAGGTAGAACTACACATGATGAAGGAGATCTAGGCACTATGAAGACAGATTGAGGCATAATGAAGGTAGATTTGAGCACAACAAAGGCAGATCTAGGCATGGCAAATGCAAATCTTGGCAAAGTATCAAACGGCGAAGGGGGTGGCGGTCGGGTCGGTTTGGATTGAGTTTTGGAGAGGTAGATCCACCACTTGATTGAGAAACAACAGGCTATGGATGGGAGCACCCGTCGCCAACCGCCAAGGCATTAAATCAGCCAACGATTGGCTAGAGAGTCCAGGCAGTTATGTTGGGTGGGTCATGTGATGGGTTTCAATAGATAGCCCTAATCATACTATATAATTAAACTTAGTTCTTAGAAATCGCGGTTGTATCAAGTAGTTTAATGGATGCCTTACCTATAGTATAATGGACTTTAAAAATCATAGTTGGATCAAGTGGCTCAACACATATGCAACACATCATATAATTGATTTTTATCATGTGACTCATTAATTAATAAGATAATTCACTTTGGATGAAACTCTATTACCATGTCAAATGGCTTAATTATTGTTATCATATTTTAGTCCAAGTAAAGTTCTAATACCCAAGTCTCAAAAAATTTAAAATAGTACTTCAACTAAAATTTCTAACCTGAAAGGTTCAAAATTTTAAAATTAAACTAGTGATATACCCTTGTAATGCACGAATTAATTAAAAATTTTATGGAAAAGAAGAAATAAAGAAAATTTTCAATTATTACCAAAATTATCAGTGAGAAGCTTAAAACTCAAAACTAACATTAGTAAACATACATATATTGAACCACTTGATAATTTAATGCATTTGGAAGCTTTGAGTGTATCGAGTTTTCACTCTCTTATAAGTGCTAGCTTTTGATTGCTTTTCTTTGAGTGTTTTACCTTGGGAGAACAAACCCTTTTTTATAGTTGAAAAAATGGGGTGTAAAACCCACTTTCCAGCAATAAGGTATTATGGTTTTGCACTAAATCCTTTGCTTATAAATAAAATTACATATAAGGCTTTTTGGCTGCCAATTGCATATGCAAGGACGACTGACCCTTTGTAGGCTGCCTCAAGGCTATGCTCACAAGGATGAGTCATGCATACGTAGAACTAGGGTTTTTTCAAAAGATTTTTTATAATTTCATGCCCTGCGTGGCTGGTACGTGCATTCTATGATATTGTCATTTAGAATTTGGGCCTTGTCATATGAGGTACAAATTGGAGTATCTACAAAAATAAACATAGTAGGGGGGTCCACGGTGTAATACAATTGGTGTAAGTGGGCTATTTTACATTGCACCGTTAGGGTTGGTTTTTCAACATCCCCGCTCGAGCGGCATCAAGGTCAGTTTTATGTGTTTGATGCGATGCGACTTTAATGCATGCCAAAAGCAAATAGTAGGACCCCTATGTTAGCATATATTAATTGAATTCTCAAACCAATCTCAAATGCATGTCACTTGCTTCAACTGAATTCTCAATGATAATTATGTTATGTTTCTCCTACCTACAATTTCTATAAATTAAGATTCCAGCGATGATTATATGTGCTTAAATTTTAGGAAAAATTACACTTATCACCTTAAACTATACCTCATATTACATCTTATATCTTAAACTTTTTTGAATGCACGTTTTGCACTCTAAATTGTGACCCTTGTTACACTTTGCACTTCAATATTGCATTTGCTATTAACTTGGATGGAAATTTGAAATTTTGGGTGTAAAGTGTAATTAGAAGTATAGCTTAGGTTGGTAAAATGTCATTTCTTTTTTTTTCTTTTTTTTCTAAGGAATTGAGAAAATAAGTAATTGAATCTTTTCACGTTATGCCATACTTTTTGTCAAAATTAACAGCAAACTTAATGTCGGGGTGCAAAATGTAACAAAAGTTATAATTTATGGTGTAAAGTATACATTCGAAAAATTTAGGATGTAAATTGTAATCAAAAGTATAATTTATGGTGATAAAGTGTAAGTTCTCCTAAATTTCAAATAAGATTCTCTAAAAATACCTGAGTTTAGTCTTCATTGGCAGTTTATAATTGCAAACCACGTGGTCATTGAATAAAATGTCTGTATATTGCCAAATAACATGCAAACCTTTTTTTTTTTACCAGATAAACATTGGATAAAAAAGAATACAATACAAAAGAGTGCCACCTGACTTATACATAGAACGGATTGTATCTACAGTGGCTAACAGGAAAGCAAGTAGTTATAGCAGCTAAGTCTATTACATGTGAGATAATATCCTTGGGAACAAACAAGTAGTGAGTGGTCAAACCTAGTTGTTGAAGATGAGTCAAGTCTGCCACCAAATTCTGCTCTATCTAAGTTAGATCCTTCCCTTGGTTGCAAATCTGCACAAGCTGGTATTGTTGCTTAGAACCAAAATCCTGTTGTATCCCATTTGCATAGCCTTCTAAATTGCTTCTCCCACTGCATCTTGGATTGCAAGTTGTTAAGTTTTTCGTCCACAGCTAGCTCCACCAGAGAAAAGCTCATTCCCATCCACATGCAAACAGGGTGGAGTCAGAAATTTTTGTTTGGGAGGGCCAAGTTGCGACACTAATATATTTATTAAGATAACTCTCACATATATACACACACACACACACACACACGTTTTTTTTATAATATATACACACACACATATATATATACACGTTTTTTTTTTTTTTTGATAAATTATATATATACAAAAAAAAAAGAGTTTAGTATTTTCAATCAAAATTATGTTTGAAGGCGATCTTTCATAAAATAAAATTCATTTTGTCCATTTTCATAATGAAATTCTTAGAAAGTTTCATTTTAAATATAAATTATCAAATTTTATACTAAAGTAAGTAAAAATATTTCAATTGAACTAATGAAATTTTCAAAAACATGAATGATCCAAATCTTGGAGGAATAAATTAATCTCTAAACATATTTGAAACTATCTTACTTTAACATATTATGTGGCAACTAAAGACACATTTCATGTATAGTTTTAGTGACAAGATTTTTTTTAATGAGTTAATGAATTGTTAATCACCACATAACGGGTTTAAAAAGATAGATTTAAACATGTTTGATGCTAAACTTTATGAAATATTTAACAGATATAAAAACACATTTTACAACAAAAATTGAATTGTGAAAAATAAAATTATATCTTTATAACTATTAGACCAATTATTTTTAAGAGCATCATTGGACTAATATAAATATTTGGGGGGGGACCAACTCTTACTTTTTATAAACTAAATTTTGAAAAACATTAAAATAATTATATATATTTAAAAAAAAAATTCAAAATTTTGGGGGCCATCCCCCACACACCCCCCACCCCCCCCCCCCCCCCCCCCCTTCCTTCTTCGACACAGCTCTGCCCCGCATGCAAACCTTGACTTCTTGTCATGTTAAGTAGATTTTCTCTAACAATTACTTCCCTTGACTCATTGTTGGCACTTTCAAGGATGAAATTCCACACTGCAGTGCCAGCTTTATAATTTTAGGTCATCATTGGAATAAAAGAGTAATGCTGCAATTGCTATAAATTTTATTACATATTGATGTGTTAACTTTTAAATATATAAGACAAAAATTACTCAGAAATTTATTTATTATGTGGTTGGTGCGAACATCAATCATATTCATCACTAGATCAATTTATAAGTATTTTTAAATAAAATTATAATGAATTTTAGAATTTTCTAAATCCTTTTTCAAAAATAAAATAAAATAAAATAAAATAAAATAAAATAAAATAAAAAGATCTCGTTCTCCCCTTCAATCTAAGGTCCACAAACGAACACTTGAAGAAGCCAAAGTCTAACATTGAATTTTTTTATTTATTAAGAAATGATCCCGATTCCTGGTCCCCATTTACACACGGGCCGTTCACGGAACTGAATCTGTCCTCTCTTCTAAAAGACAAATATTGTTGATTAGAAAAATCGAAGTTTCAGTTTTCGGACCACGCAATATATATCAAAAAAGCATTCATATTAACGCAGCAAAAGGCACAGCCATAAACTACACGGTAAAAAAAGCAACCGTAGAGTTATACAGACCCAGCTGTTTAAAGCTTTGCAGCTCCAATAATACGCAATACATTTTCTTTTGAAATGCTTGAATCTCTAAGGAGAATTGTGGACTTTGACCGTGAGGTCGATTCTCATTGAGGACCGCAGGCTCTAATTTCCTATCCTCAATCTGCTAGACTGCTATCATCATCAACCATGTCTGCAGTCTGCACCCAATCAGGCGACACTTTCCGTAAAATCCTAGCGTTTACCATAACGTGGACCACAAAGAGTTTATATCAACATATGTATGTAGGGTACAAAGTGGGCTGTTACGTTGAAATCCGAAGTTCTCGTACATGAAATGATAATGTGCATGTAACTGGGAGCAGAATTAAAAACGTTGTGTTTTATAAATTATCAAGAATTGCATTTGCACCATTGTAATTATTTTTCACAAAAGCATCCCAGTTAGAGATTTAAAGAAAACATGATTCACACCACAAATACATACATCATATATAGATCTCTTTCAATATTTTCCTTATGTACTAAGGGTCTGTTTGGTTAGAGAGGTAGAAAAGTGGAAGGATAAAAAATAGTGAGAGAGTGAAAAAGTAGAAGGATATAAAAGTTTTAATTTCCCTAACTTTTATTTGGTTGGGAGTGGAAAAGTAGAGGGATGAAAAAAGTGTATTTGTATCAATTTACTTATATACCCTTATTAAAAAATGATGCCCAATTAAAACAAAAAGGTGACAAAAAAAAAGCGACCAAAAAAAAAAAAAAGTAATCACCCAAATTTATTAAAAATAAATAAAAATCATGTCTAGAAAAAAAAAATCACGTCTAAACAAAAAAACACAAAATAAAGCAAAAGAAAAAAGAGAGGAAAAAAAAAAAAGCAACTTACTAGACAAGCCCCCGATGTGCAAGTGCATATGAACATTTTCGTCATTTATCTATCAAATTCCCTCAACTCAGTTTTCTTTCTATTTTGGAAAGAAAACTGTAGGGTTAATGGGCCAGAAATTCTTGATCCCTGTGTATGTTAGGCCGTCCTAGTCCATTGGGCTGAGAATTCTTTACCTTGTACACGTTGTACCCAAAGCCCAAGCCGAGGACTAAGGCTAGTCCGAGGATGGTTCAACTTAGCCTAGAAAATATGTATTGAAGGTGAAGGGGTTAAGTGGGAACTTAACCGCCCTTGAAGTTGCGCCGAGGATAAACGTCACCTCAGATTACTGAAGCCAGGGTGAGTTTTGGAGTTTGCCGTTCAGAAAAACACCCTAGAGGGTTCTGTTGAACTGGGCGAGTATTGCAGAAGAATGTGCCAAGAAGAGATCCCAAAAATATCAAGGAAGAAGGCTGCCACCCTTGCATTGAATGCTCTGCAGCTAATCCTCTGGCCGCATTTATGTGGTGAAGACCTCTAAACAATGATTTCCAGTCTTCTAGCTATTACCGAAGGACTTCTGGAAAAGTTGGGATGGGACAAGTATCAACAAGAGTCATCCAATGTGCACATGGAGGGCTAAGAGAAGGAGAAGAATGAGTATAAAAGGAAGAGAGATCTAACGAAGAAAGGGAGCGGAATAGAGAAAGAAACACTGTAGTCGAAAAGAGCTAATCTTGTATCCAAATTTAGGACAAATATATATCAAACTGATCTCCTCGGACATATGCCGAGGACTATTTCTTAAAGTTAAACTCTTCTTTTTCATTCTCATGGCGATCCAAACTCACCTTATTGTTTGCTTGATCTAAGCTAACCTAGTTTTCGTTACCTACTCTCTACAAATTCATTGTTATTGGGCCTTTTGGGCTGGTCCATCCACTTTTGGGCTATTGCACCAAAACTGTGTCCTTACAAAAACTTTTTGGTAGGCTCGGGGGGAAAATACCCAAGTCCCACCATCATTTTCCTCTCTCTCCCTTCCAACCAACTACTTTCCAAAAAGTTTTCTCTTCTCATTTGTTTTTTCCTCTAAAATCCACTTTGCCAAACACACCCTAAAAAGTCGCACTAAATTTTCCATAAAAAATTTTATAAAATGAATGGTTTTAATCAGACCCTGTATATGCGTGTGTGTCTACACACACACACACACTCACTCACACTTGTAAAAATTCTTTTTAAACTAACCTGTTTTGCCTACCTAATTAAAATTATTGAAAATCATGATTCTTGACTTGACTTTTGAGATTCTCAAGAATTTAGGGTGAACAAAAATCCATATAGATTAGATTTTTGAATGAGTAATGTTAGGATCATAATTTTTGTCACAATTTGGTCACATGGCAAGTCATGAGTGGTGGAGTTGTGGACCCACCACTTTTACTCCACCACTCACGACTTTGCCACATGAGCAAGAATTGTAGTAAAAGTTATGGTCCTAAAATTTTCATTTCTGAACTTCCAAAATTTGATATGTTAGCACGTTTACAATTACATTATTGAAATTTCTAATAAATAACTTGTGCTATAGGTCAAGGTTTGTAGTTGTGTTTGTTAAAAACGCCGTTATAGGTTGCCTATAGCAGCATTTTTTGAAAACACCGCCACAAAAACGCTAGCTTAGGCCTGTTTTTTTTGTAGTGTGAAAAATGATTTCTTTTCTTCACATAGCTTTAAATATAGGTCACACCAAAAGAGTTTAGGTATATTTATCTGAGTTCTACCGCAATAATATTCCCGATCTACAAAAGCTTGAATGACAGGATCTATCACAAACATGTAGGGAGTATTTGGTATGTATTTCCAAACAATAGTTTTCAATGTTTAAATACTAAAAATTGTGGTTTAAAAAAAAAAAAAAAAGGTGTTTGGTAAGAGTGTTTTTTTAGGAGTGTTTGAGTTACATTGTTCATTTTATAGTATTTAAACACTGAATTTGCAAACTCCTCTTTCCAGTTTTTAGATTTCAAACAACGTTATTCAGTGACACTTTTCTAAATATTTTTAAAAACATGGAGTCTACTTGATTAGATAACACAAATCTTTATTTTTCAATTCCAACTAGGGGGCCCACTTGTTAGCTTTAAAACACACACACACACACACACACACACACACATATCAAACATACAATCATGTTTTTTCATATACTAAAACATGTTATTTAAAACATCGGAACTGAACATATTTTTTGCTTTATGAATATTATATATACGTATTTTCACAATACTTTTTAAACCACAATTTTCACATATTTTAAACAACGATACTAGAAATCTCCGAACAAATGGACCTGTAGCAGCTCGAGTGCTAAATGCAACTAGAGCTTGCTTTTTTATATATATATAAAGTGGTGGAAATAGGGTTAGGGCTTTGGAGTGTTGGCTAGACTTTTAACCTCATTCTGCCTTAAATCACTCAATCAGTAAAGATAATATAAGACTTGAGGTCAAATATAAAGCTGAAGAGAAATGCTAGCAAAGGTTACAGAGGAGACGAAGAATAATAAAAACTTGTGGTACTTGGAGGAGACTATTTTCAGAGTTTTGTGTGTGAATGGGAAGCCATTAGGGAATTGTTTACGTCTGTCAATCTGAGACAAAAAGAAAAAAGGACGCAACCTGGAACCGACTAGACAAACAACAATTATGAATTAGATAAAGGTATAAGTCAAAGGAATCTTGTGTGTAAAGAGAACTCATGAAGCATCACCCACGCTAGGTTTTGAGTAAGTCTTTGCCAAATCCCAATCGATAGAATTTAAGAAAGTTCATTGAAAGAGAGCGAGTGCGAAATATCAGGTCGCAAAGTGATGGACATGGTTGTCTTCAAGAAGAAGAAAAATATTTCTTTTTCAAAAATAGAGGTGTTGGCCAAAATAATATCATTTTTACGATGTAATATTTATATAGGCACAATTGTCAAGAATTTTATAATTCAAATAATATTTTCTAGTGTTAAGAGATTTGTAATTCAAATAATGCTTTTTAGTACTTTTATTTAGAGTTCAAATTATCATTCTTTACGATCTATGATACTAAGTGTGAAATTCCCATCAAATAGGAGTGAGAACTCCTACCAAGGAGATCATATTTTTAGCATCCCTCAGTGGTAAAGCAATGGAGATTCAACTTTCGACATGTACTCCTAACCTAAATGATTTATATTGGAGACCGTCACTTAATTTTTAGTGTACAAGGTTAAAATTAAGAAAACCCAAAATTGTGTTAATGAATGAAAATATTACGAGAAACTTCAAAATGAAGGAAATTTACCTAACTTTGTGTCATCAGTACGCAATAAAAGAAAACAAAATATGTGACTTAATTTTTCTAGTTAGAATCTAATAAAAACTATTGCAAGAAAGAAAAAATCTATATAGATAACGCCTAATATACAGCTAAGTTTGAAAGTTAAGTTACAAATGTGAAAGTGTTGTGCGCTTAACATGCTCAGTCCACTAATCAGTCTTCCTAGTACAAAGGACTAACATAAAATCCATCACAAAATCAAAACATAATCATATCATATAAAAGAAAACTATAAGTAAATTGACAACAATTACATTCAACTAAATGATACAAAAATCATTAAATTTCATATTTAATGATTTCCTAGAATATTAGAAAATAAATCATCATTTTATATGCAAAAATTATTATTTTCCTGTGACATTCCTGAACTAGCATGCCGTATTATGTATCTAAATCATGAATGACAATTTTTATGATCTATAATGCATAGAATAAAAAGCAACATACGAGGACAATAATTTAATTGATGAACATCAAGAAATTAATTTAGAACTACTTCCATTATCAACTAACAGATTTTGATTTAAACATGGTAAGAAACTAAGAAAACACATTGTTGAGTTTTATGAAAATGCTGCATAATGAAAAAATTTATTCTTTATTCAAAATTTCAAACAACTTCATTCATGAACGATGCCAGAAAATCTCCCATCAATGACTTTTTTTTTTTTTTTTTTTTTGAGTGTACATTCTAGCAACCATCACGACTCCTCTCCTTAGAATGTTGATTTATGAGTCATATTCATGAGTCCTCTTGAGTGATTGTGCTTTATTTGTTGTATTTGATGCTGGAATGTCATTTGATCTAGATTGTGTTTAGAGAAATTAGGACTTTGTTTTGATTCTCAAATGCAGAGATTTTTTGATATTTTTTTTGGATGAACGATAGGTTTTGTGGGTTGGATTCTTTAGATGTTTTAAGTAGGTGAGAGAGAGGAATTCTGGTAAAGTAAATACAGGTTGTCACCTAGAGAATATATCTTCTTTCTCTTTTCTTTTCTTTTTTTTTCCTTTTTTTTTTTTTTTTACATCCCTCTCTATTTATAGATGAGGGAGCATTTCGTTGCCTATGGACCTTAAATAATTATATTAAGTGATAATTGTAGTGTTTGAGTTCCAAAGGCCTAAAAAATTCCTAAATAATAATTACTAAAATCTTAAAAAAAAAGAAAAAGAAAAGAGGGGAATTCTAGTCAAACTTAATCAAAGCATAAAATTAAGTCCAAGTACAACGGTTTCTCGAAAGGATTAACTCCAAGTGAGAAATGGGCTATTAAGAATTATCAATTGAATTATTTAATCTAAAAATAAAATAATTAATTTAATAATTATCTTATAGGAGTACTTTTAAATTAGATGATTAAATTTCCCTTTTGCTACCAAGTTAAAATTATGAAACAATCGGCAATTATACTTATCAAGTATCAAGTACAAGCAAGGATATAATCAACTAATCTTATGGTTGACCCATTGAACCAAGAAATGGGTTGAGTTTTATTGGTTCACCCAATGATAAATCAAATTAAAATATTTTAATCCTACACGTACCATTTGGTGTAATCTACTACTATATTTAAGCCAATAAAACTTAATTTTTTCACAAAATTGGTCAAAAAGTCAAATTCTCATTAAAAAAAGACTCCATTGACACAAATATGACTTCGATTTTAATTCATGGTCAATTTTAAAATTTGTAAAACATGTAAAATGACCATTTTCTCATTATTATTCATAATTCATTTTGCCAGGAACTTTATAACTTAACTAGTACATTATGGTGTTTTCAATAAAAATATTCAAGGTTCAAACCCTTCTTCCTTGTTGCAATTATTGATATAAAGAAAAAAAGAAAAGAAGAGAAGAAAAAAATGAAGTGTACACATTAGATGATTATAAATCCCTAAGCACTAGCTATAGGTTAGTGAAGTTTACATCTTTTAACAAATTAGATATTACAACCCATCAATTTTTTTTTCTTTTTTCTTGTTACTCATCAGATAGAGGTTTATTGTTTGGACCTTAAAGACCTAGTAGCAATTATGGTGCAGGGTGGAAGCCTCAGCTTTTAGATTGATAAAGGTTAGGATCAGGGTTAGGGTTAAAACTTTGAAGCATTTTGAAAGAAATTTAGATTGTTTCTTACTCTAATAGATAAATCAGCTTGAAATTAAAATTGTTGATTTTGTGATAGCTTGCTCGCAGAAAAATAATTGTGTTTTTTTTTTTTTTTTTCATACAAAGATTTTGGGAGGATAATATTGTAGTAAATGGAATAAGTTTATCTCCAAACTAGTTTAATAGAATCTTTCTAACTCATTACATGACAATTCATAAAATCATTCACGTGTATTATTTAAATAAGTTACATTACCTATGTAGTAAATAAATCGTAGCTAAAGTAAACATTGATGGTTTTATTAATTGCCACATAGTGAATTAGAAGAATTTGCTTTCCTCTTAATTAAACTGGTTTGAAGGAAAAATAATTTCATGGTAAAAATTTATTAATTCATAAATTCTCGAGCTACATTAACATTTATAGAATCCAAGCAGAGGACATTTAAATACATGCACGAGGTTAATGAAGTTCTTATATCACTTTTATGTTAGTGCATGTGATTAATAAACTACCAATTGAATCAATAACTAAACAGTAAACAAGCTTCAAATTTAAGATCACCTACTCTTATACCATAATAAACAATTAATTATCCCAAAAATTTATACAGTTAGAAAAATGTAAATTTAATTATTTAACCATTATTCTAATAGTGATATGCTATAAGTTTTATCCTTAACGTAATAGTAATATCAATGCAATCATTCTATTAATATCATTGCTTAAGAATATAATGCTAACAAGTGTGACTAAGGCATAGGTAGGTAAGAGGGAATCTGCACTAATACCAATTACAAGGTCATTGCTAAATGTAATTAACCTATGCTATTGAATCAACATATCTCTTTGACGACTTGACACATATACAATCATTAAATAGAATGTCAAAAAATAATACATGTGACCAATTCTAACCTGTATGTAGAGAATCCATAATTTTGGAACTAAGGTTTAGTTATTATTGACAATTAAAAAATGAATTATGAATACATCATTCTTGTTGCTTCTAGCATATTCTGTATTGTCTCCTTCTAAATAAAAAAGATACTTTTGCATATGAGTTAAAATTAATTATATAGTAGTGGTAGAGATCAGGTTCAAAGTGGGCAAAATTTTTAAACCTATTTGATAAATATTGAAAGAATGATAATAAAGAGTTACATTTAAAACACCAACGAATTTATACACATTTAATTTCTTGGTAATACATAAAAATATGTAATTTTCAGTTAAAAAACTTTTTTATACCCGTAGTAGAAAAAGGGTAAGTAATATTTATATGGCATCATATAATTTTTCAATAAATAATCACTGATTAATCATAAAATTATTCAATTATCCGTATTTATATAATAAAACTCAATATTTTCAGCACAAAAAGTCTTTAATAATCAAACAGATTTAGAGAATTTATTAAGTTCTTTTTTTTTTTTTTTTTTTGAAATAGTCTCAATCTATAGAGTCCATTCCTAATGATAGCTCTAATCTATTGAAAGAAAACCAACTAAATCTTAATCGATCTTTAATAACTTTGAGTCTGTTTAAAAAATCTTCGCTTCAACATAGTAGAATTTGTTGCATGTTTTGTAAGTTTAAACTCAAATTTTCTTCCCATTTTCCCATCTCTTTATAGCTCTTTTTTTTTTTTTTTTTTTTTTGGTCTTTCTCTAACTACTTGTTGTTTTAAGTTTCCTGCCTTATTCACTTTTATAAGTATTATAAAAACCTTTATGATAGATCTAAAATGGAGATAAACTGAAAATCGGAAATAAAATATATAGCTAAATAACAAAGGTTGCTTAATCTTTGAGATTTATGAATAAGAAATTTCTAATATATTTGTTGTATCATAAGTTTAATACATAACTTAGAATATTAGGCATAAGTCCCACCGTTTAGATTGAAGAAAAACGGCTTTTTTTTTTCTCCATTTGTTATGAGAGGGGGATAGAGGCATGTTGAGGGAGCTAAATAACCAACAAGATGAAGGATCCATTATTTTCCAGGGGGTTAGGGCAATTTAGATGATATGAAATAATGTAAACTAGAGGCCAATTGTCTATATTCCTTCAGTAAATTTTCTTTATTTGTGTTCATGTGTACATATTTTATCAAGCCTTATTACTTTTCGAATAGGAGGAAGTCTAGGGTTTGAGCTTTGTTCTGTTGTAGGCATATTAGATTAAGAACAAATCACAGGCTAGCTTCTTGAAATAACATAGTTGATCTTGTGAGTTTGAAGAAAGTTTGTTTCCATTTTTGTATCTTTGATCATATATCACGGTGAGGAACTCATGTTTCCCTAATGAATTTTGTATCTGAAAAATTTCTTACCATTAACACAACATACAAGAAATTCAGCAAAAAAGAAGAAGAAGAAGAAGAAGAAGAAGAAGACAACATCCAAGGAGGCACAAAAAGTAATAGTGTTTAAAGAAGAATTGTTTGCTAAATCTTAATGGAAGTTGAATTAGTTCAATGCCTTTTATTTATTTATTTTTTACTGTTATTAATTTAAGAATAGCTAGCTAGGGCTGAAAACATATGGAATCCAAAGTAAGATCAATAACATCTCTTCTTTAAATTAGTCATCATTCGTAGGAATACATGACTAATAACATTTCCGTGATCTTTATATAGACTTCAAGTTTTCTACCTAATTTTACAGTTCCCATATAGCTAGCTGATCTCGGAATTTCAAACCTTTCACATTGCATTAATATACTTGGAAATCCCACGATTCAGGATGGATATCCAAGTCCCAGCAAAGCTCTGGCTCCAAATCTACATCACTGGTGGATCCGTAAATGAATCTTTTCAGTCTCTCAGTTACTTTTGCAGCCCCAAAATCGAATAAAGATCCAGACTTTATCTACACAAAAGAAAGCCAATAAATTTAATTATCCACATATGTAATCCAGAAAAGCAAGAGAGAGAGAGAGATCCAGCCTAAATCATGTCACATACCTCTGCATGCACCACATGGAAAATTGAGTCTCCAGAAATTGAAAAATTGGCAGTCAAGACCTCTGCTTGTTCTTCATGAAGAATGTGAATAATTTCATAGAACAAGAACTGATTATCTAGCCCAGTTATCAAAACAACCTCTAGAGTGGAACCCATTTCACGAATTTCCATTTTGGGCGATTTTAGGCTCGATTTAGCATCAAAACTTGTGCAAGTGTATGATCTTTTCCTGCCATTAACACTTAAGCTCTCCTTCTTCTCCTTAGACTTCTTCAGCTTTGTCTCTAGGCTTTTGATGTATTTTATAGCTTCATCTATTTGATCAGGTAGTGACAGTGCCTCCTGCATTCACACGGAATTCATTAGATCATTCATCATTGTCTTTTTACAAATACATGTACGTACGTACGTGCATGTCCATGTACGTATGCTCCGAGTATTTATAAATACAAAAGCACATAAATTGTTATGAGTCAAGGAAAATTTTCATTACTTTGCAAAAATTAAAGACTTTGTAGTGTCTTCTTGATTAGAATATATTGATACTCTGTTACATACTCAAATAGATCAAATATATGTATATATGTATAAATACAGGGGAAACAAACACAAACACTGTAATTAATTATTAGAGAAAGAGATGTATACTACCTTGGAATTCTGGTTTGGTAGTAGAGAATTAAGCTTGGAGTAGAGGATTTTCATCTGATTCCTCCTATTTTTCTCTATAATCCTTCTCTCAATCTTGGTTGAAGTTGACTGACTTCCCTGCTGATCCATTTCTTCTTTTGTAAGTTGATCACTAAAATTATCCCATGAAAAAAGTTCAAATCCAGTGGAGATAGCTTTGCTTCTTTAGCACAGATATATACACACTCGAAAAAGTGCAAGAAATCCACAGTGAGAAAAGAGAGACTATTAGTGAGTCGTCATGTGTAAACGTCAGCCATATGAGTCATTTTGGCCGTCAAATTGGAAAAACAAATTTTAGCACGTGGCTTTGTCAGATTACAAGCCTGATCTCCAGGAAGGCGCAACAACAATCTGGCCACACTCCTTTTGTACCATCCAATATAATTGAGCTACATATATAATATATGTACGGTAATCTACAACAAAATTTTTTTTTTTTTGAATGGTTACAAATTCCGCCTGATGGTTCCAAAATCATCTTGATAATCTAAGAACAGTACACGCCCCCGAGTATCATTTGAATCAAATTTATCACATGTTATGATATAAAATTTCTTAATGGTTCCAAAACAATCTTTTCACGCATTACTAGAACAATCCTATGCCTTGATTATATATCAATGATATATAATCAAGGCATAGGATTGTTCTAATAATGCGTAAAAAGATTGAGACATGCATGTCTCAATTGTCCTCCCATGATTGTCATCTCAATTTTGGTTGTATTTTGATGATGTCACACAATCACTTTCACATATATGTATCAATCTTCTCAATTATATTCACAGTTGATTCTCCCAAAATTATGATATAAAATCTATCTAATGGTTCCACAATTATAATTTGTCTCCATTTTTGCTGTATTTTGATGATGCGACTTAATCACTTTCACATGTATTTATCAATTTTACCAATTATATTCACATTCAATTCTCTCAAAATTACGATATAAAATCTGCTTGATGGTTCTAAAATTATCTTTATACCATTGGAACCATCCTCCCACAATAATAATTTGTCTCTATTTTTGTTGTATTTTGATGATGTACATGACACAATCACTTTCACGTGTATTTATCAATTTTTTCAATTATATTCACAATCGATTGTCTCAAAGTTACAATATAAAACCCGCCTTATCGATAATTCCAAAATCATCTCAATAATAAAATCCTCCCGCGATTTTTATTTGTCTCAATTTTTTCCGTAAGTTAACGATGTCATGTGATACAATCCCTTTCACATATGTTTATCAATTTTCTCAATTATAATGATGCAAAAATTGTGTTCTTAGACTTTATCATATATAAAACAAGGAAGACCAAAAAAGTTTTGAACAAATTAATAAAACTTCTTTTAAAGATAATATAAAAGTTTGTGAATAAATCTAGGGCACATTTTCAAAATTTGTTGAAGTAACACGTTGTAAGCGGAGAAAAATAAAATGGTATGTGTAGTGGGTTCTAAAAGTAATTATCCACAATTACTAACAATTGACCATGTCAACCATTTGTGAAAACAGTTATGTTTATATCCCTTGCTTCACTTCTAAGATGACTTTTATGTTTGTTTATACTTTATTTCATATTAAATAACTAAAATTATGCCACACTGGTTTTATATTCTTCCCTACTTTAATGAGTTTCTACGTAGATCGAGAAAGCATCCCAGAAAGTCAAGCAAAAAAGTGGCTTGACATTAGCAAGAAATACTTTGGGTCAATCACAGAAATTTATATTGAACTTTTTTTCTTTTGCTTTAAATTATGGAAAAAATAATACTCATTATCTAAAATAATCATTTATATAAATACAATAAATAAGTATATTAGAGCTAAAAACGTGATTTTACTAATCAGATATAATACAATTTTCTAAAATTTTCTCCAATATATATATATATATATATATATATGTATGTATGTATGTATTGTCAGATGAAAGTGTCATTTTATTCGTAATCTGGGAGATATAAAGAAAAATTGACCTATTTTCTATCATTATTTTATAATCTTTAATTTTATGTTTTTAACTATTAACAAACAAGATTATTTGTTGTGTCATTGTACCATTGGATTAACGGCTTATTAATTATCATTTAGAAAATGACATGTAGCTCTTAATTATGAGCAAAGCTACATTCAAAAAAGAAAAAATTCATGATTTTTTTTTCTGATTTTCATTTAGAATACCTCTAATATTACTATTTTACCTATTATTAATAATTTGTCGCATTAGCAATTACAAATAATTTTGTCAAATTTTTTGTGTTCATAAATTTCCTCATTAGTTAAGTTATCCTAAGACTATAGTCAATTCTAAATCCATTTTATAACAACCGACTTTTTTTTTTTTTTCACCACTCACAGTCAGAATCGGTGGTAGAATCAAAATTTCTCATTAATTATTTGCCAACCAAAAGAATGAGATGTTTTGGAACGTAGTATTTTGTAAGCATGAGGAAAAAAAAAATCTCAGTCACCATCAAGCCGCAGGTGGGTTCTGTGGTTACACACATGGGTTTGATCAGGAAGCTTCGTACAAGCTTTCTTTTGGTGGGTTAAAGAGCAGGTGATAATGCCCTTAGTACAAGCTTTTCTTTGCTCCTCGTCAGTCAGCCTAATTGGTAAATTTCCTGGGTACCTCATCTAATGGACACGTGGTAGCTCCAGCGATATGAGTGTGGGACGCGGAGCATTGTCTTTGACCCTTCATGTTTATTTATTTATTATTATTATTATTATTTTTATAATGGCAAAGTCCGACCGAAAATTTATAAAAACACACCACCAAAGCCCAAAAAAAGAGTGAGGTATGAGTACAAGTATAGAACTGTAGATATTGCGGCTGCACTTGGGGGCCGTCAAGGACTTGGACTTTACTCAAGTCGTACCATTATAACACACACAGACCCATTATTTTTTTAGAGAGAGAGAGAGAGAGAGTCATCTGAACGAGTCAATAGAAAGGTTGTTAGGGTGCACGACCATTAACACAAATTGGCAAGGGCACTAGGACAAAGTACCTTTCATGGTTTCTATGCAACTTCATGGAAAATAGGGTAGGGTTTCACTCATCACTGCTTTGATTCGTGACTACAAGATTTTACTTTGAATGCCCAACATTATATAAATTTAATAAAAACTACGTCATTGATGAAAATTGACGTGGTTGGTTTGTTTTCAACTTTTCAATTAATTGGATCTTATTTTGTAGTTGAAGAAATCTGTTCTTGATAATTTATAAAATGACCCCCAACAAGAGTTCATAATGATAGTTTTGTAGAGAAGATGTGGCGAGGAAGAGAACACGCCGCGCATGATCAACGCCCGAACCACGTCTTGTGTTTTTAGTGGTAATAGTTGTCGTCATCTTAATTTTTTACTACTTTTTAGATTTGGCTTATAAAAGTAACTTCTAACTTCAATAATGTTTATCGATTATATCAAGTAGGGGATGTACATGTGTCGGGTTGGACGGAGTTTCCAAGTATTTTTCAAACTCAGCGTGCATTTGAGAATTATTGAAAGACTTTGGTACTCATTTTCTTTCGTGTTGTCTTAGGAAGGTAAAGGTTGCCACCCCCACTTCATACACTTTTATTTCCTTTAACCAAAACAAATAATAAAACATAAAGTTTTGATTTTTGTTTTATATATCTCAGGTTTTTTTTTTTTTTTTGTAATTAATTTAACTTTGCTTTTTTGAAATATACTAGTTTTTAGTTTTTTGTAACAAATTTAACATAAAAGTTATCAAAAACTATATATTTTAATAAATACTATGCATCTACCAAAAATAATAAATTCTCAAATGGACATTGACCTGCTAGAGTTGAAAAATGATAACCCAATTCATGACAATTTTAAAAACCAACCTAATCCAATTCATGACAATTTTAAAAACCAACCTAATCCAATTCAAAACGATCATGTTAATGTCATTTTGTCAAGCCTAATAAAAAACTTCTTTCAACTATTTAAGTTTAGAAGTTAAGAGTTTTGTATCTCAATTGGTATTGACATCTCCTGATGCTTACACTAGAGACATTCAGAGTCAAATCCCTCCACCCTCGCCCCCAATTTTATATAAATGTTTTGGTCTTTCTTTTTTGCCTCAGATTTTTATTTTTATTTTTTATTTTTTTTATAAATAATTCAACTTTGAAAATTTTTGAAATAAACTTTTTTTTTTTAGATTTTTGTACACATTTAACATAAAAGTTATCAAAAACTATAGCTTTTGATAAATATATACTATGTATCTACCCAAAAAAAAAAAAAAAAAATCTCAAATGGACATTGACCTGCTAGAGTTGAAAAATGATAACCCAATTCGTGACAATTTTAAAAACCAACCTAATCCAATTCAAAACGATCATGTTAATGTCATTTTGTCAAGCCTAATAAAAAACTTCTTTCAACTATTTAAGTTTAGAAGTTAAGAGTTTTGTATCTCAATTAGTATTGACATCTCCTAATGCTTACACTAGAGACATTCAGAGTCAAATCCCTCCACCCTCGCCCCCAATTTTATATAAATGTTTTGGCCTTTCTTTTTTGCCTCAGATTTTTATTTTTTATTTTTTTATATTTTTTTATAAATAATTCAACTTTGAAAATTTTTGAAATAAACTTTTTTTTTTTAGATTTTTGTACACATTTAACATAAAAGTTATCAAAAACTATAGCTTTTGATAAATACAATGCATCTACCAAAAAAAAAAAAAATCTCAAATGGACATTGACCTGCTAGAGTTGAAAAATGATAACCCAATTCATGACAATTTTAAAATCCAACCTAATCCAATTCAAAATGATCATGTTAATGTCATTTTGTCAAGCCTAATAAAAAAATCCATTCAACTATTTAAGTTTAGAAGTTAAGAGTCTTGTATCTCAATTGGCGGTGTTGACACCTCTTAATATTTGTAACGGAAAAGTTTTGCTGCATTTATAGGTATGTGGTAGCAAAAAGAAAGGGGCATGTGTCTAAGGTCCACCTAGTCATGTGTATTGCACATATCCCTTGGACATATGTCACTTTTTTTTTACTGCCACATACTCCTGTATGCAGCAAAACCTTTCCCTATTTTTAATAGAAACACACATATCCCTTGGACATATGTCACTTTTTTTTTTACTGCCACATACTCCTGTATGCAGCAAAACCTTTCCCTATTTTTAATAGAAACATTCAGGATCAAATCCTACTACCTCCACCCCCACCCCCACCCCTAATTATATATATAAATAAAAGTTTAGTGTAAATTTTATTTTTTTAAGAGTGTAAATTTCACTTTAAATCTTATAGATAGCACAAATTAAACCTTGTAGTTTCAAAATTACTAAATTTCTCTATAAAAAAAAAAAGTACTAAATGAAACCTTAAAATTTTGAAAGGTAATAAATTAAACATGGAGTTAAAATTGGCATAACACTATCAAGTAATCGTTAACTATCAAAAAATAACGAGAAAAAAAAAGAAAAAAGAAAAAAGAAAAAAAAAAGAAGAGAAGTAGTTTGGAGGAGAGAGACAAAGTAATGTCAGCGTTGACGCTACAAGCCTCCATCAAGACCACCACCAACCCTACTGAGCAAGCTTTGTTTTCTTGTCTTTTTTCCTGTTTTTATTTTTTATTTCAGATCTATTTTTGTTTGGTTAGATTTGTTTTTGGGTAGTTTGGATAGATTGGATTTTTACTTAGGTGTTTGGTTTTGTTACTTTTGTATGGGTTTCTGTTAGGAGTTAGGACCCAAATGTACGACTTGTGATTGATTTTGTAGCTGAATCATTTTCCTTCCTTATTTGCCACCCATCACATCAGAGGAAATAATTAAAATAATTCTTCCTCGAGATGTTGGTTTGGAGTTAACTTTGATGTCGTTGGAGCCACCACAATAAACAAAAAGTCTTATAACTCAACCATTTTCTCTTAATTTTATTAAAAGATATGTCTAATATTCAAATTTTTTCATCTCAATTATTGATTTAAAAAAAAAAAAAACTGTATCGACATCTCAATCATATTCAAATTTATTTTGGTATAACAAGTACTTAGAAGGTTAGGAGCGTAAAGGAGCAACTTCATCTAGCGCAGGGAAGTCGATACCGTACTGTACCGGCCCGTACCGGCCGGTACATACCGTACCGGCCTCGTACCGGTACATATACCCCTCCTATTTTGTACCGGAAAAAATTACCGGCCGTACCAGCATTGTACCGACCGTACCGGCGAATTCCGGCCATACCGGCATCGTACCGGCCGTACCGGACTGAAACACAAAATACTGTGTTTTTTTTTTTTTTTTTTTTTTTTTGTAATTGTGGCAATTTTTTAAGGGTGGGATAGTAATACTCATATATATTATGGTCATGAAGTAGATCTTTTTGATGGATGGGAGTAGATGATTCTATGTAATTTGTGTTAACTTAATTATTTGTATTATTTGTTTTCTTTATATGCAATGAACAATTAAATTTTTTGTTTTTTATATTGTGTTTTTTTTTCTTTGTGTGCAATGAACAATTAAAGTAATGTTTTATTATAAACAGGAGGTAATGTTTTATGGTAAATAGAGATTTTGTGTGTGTGTGTGTATATTAAATATAAAAAATAGCGGTAAACCCGAAACGGTACACCGGTATTGACCGGTATCCGAAATATATCGTACCGGTAGCCAAACCGGTACAGCTTCCAGTACGGTATTGACTTCCTTGATCTAACGACAAAATGCCCTCAAAGATGATACACCTTTTTGGGTTGGTGAAATTGAAGTAATAATCTAAATCAAACCCAAATACCTAAATTAAAAAACCAATCTAACCAAAATTACCCACAACAAAACAAATCTAACCAAATCAAAATATGAAATTATATATATATATATATATATATATATATATGTATATATGTATGTACATATATTTTAAAAAACTTCTTGTTGCAAAGGAGTGCATTGGCAGTGGAGGTTGGTATTACACCAATTTTGACCCTAAAATTTAATTTACCTTTCAAAAGTTCATGTTTTAATTTAGTACTTTTTAAAATTATAGGGTTTAATTTGGACTACTCTCAAATTATAGAGTTTAGGCTTATCATTTCAATCAATGATTGTAATGTACACCAAGGTTATCGGAACCAAATCGAACTGGCCGGTTAGACCAGGTTACCCATGAACTAGTCACAAATCCGATTTTTTATATGTGAAAACCGGACATTTGAATATTTTGAGTGAACTTCTTGAACCGAGATTCAACTCGAAAAACCGGCTGAACCATGGGCCGGTTCAACCGGTCAAAGAGTTGACTTTATTTTTAAAAAATAGAGAAAAGAGAGCTGTGGAGTTTATTTTTTACAAGCACCACACACGTTGCTTGTAAACAACTATGAAGTGTATTATATTTATTATAGATTTATGTTAGTTTTAATTTTTCAACATATTCTATCACATTTCTCTCAACATATTAAATATTACTTATGGGGACACTTTTTGTCCGTCCTCGGCAAGGCTCTGGGCGCAGTGCCGAGGAGGTTGCCAGAGTCCCACATCGAAGAGAGCTTCCCCCACTTTCAACCTTATAAGCCATGAAGCGAAAGAAGTAGTGTACCATCATTCCCGATTTTCGAAAACACGGGAATGATGGTACACTACTTCCTTCGCTTCATGGCTTATAAGGTTGAAAGTGGGGGAAGCTCTCTTCGATGTGGGACTCTGGCAACCTCCTCGGCACTGCGCCCAGAGCCTTGCCGAGGACGGACAAAAAGTGTCCCCACAGGTAGAGAGGAAAGAAAATAAATGATGCCTACTAAAAAGTATTCTCTCCGAAATGGGGAGAAAACTGAAGGGACAAAATGAGACTGCTTAATGGATGAAAATGCCCATGTGTACTTACAGATGGGCTTCGTCCACATCCGTAGCCTTTATTGTTTTTCTTCTTCTTCTTCTTCATTTTGTCCAATTGCTTTGTTTACCTTTTTTTTTTTTTTTTTTTTCTTCATCCATTTGCGCACACACACTTTTTTTTGCTAAATAAATGTGTTACTTTTTTTGTTTTATTTAATGAGAACATAATTGGGTGATTGCTTCTTTTTTATTTTTTATTTTTTATTTTTTTGGTTGTTTGTTACTTTTTTATTTTAATTGGGCATCATTTTTTAACAATGGTAAATGAGTAAATTTATGCAAACTTACTTTTTCTATTCCTTCACTTTTTTGCTCCCAATTAAACAAAAATAAGAGAAAATAAAATATTTTATATCTTTCCATTTTTCTATCCTTCCACCATCTCTCTCTCTCTCTCTCTCTCTCTCTCTCTCTCTCTCTCTCTCTCTCTCTCTCTCTCTCTCTCTCTCTCTCTCTCTCTCTCTCTCTCTCTCTCTCTCTCTCTCTCTCTCTCTCTCTCTCTCTCGGTATTTCCTTTCAAGATTAGTTGGCTGATATGCTATCTCCATCAAGTCGATCTCACACATGCTCCGCTTTCACGTTTTTTAATTTATGTCTAAATTGAAGTCATTTTTAGTCCACATTTGAGATATAAGACCCAGTTGGACCCAAGCCCACTATATTGCAGTACTTGGAAACTATTGCTGAAATTATGGGCTGTATCTAGTCAGATTGTGAGCCAAGTCTAATAACATATATAAATTACGACCAGAAACAAGCTGTCGTACATTTTTTTTTAGGTTTCAAACTTAGACCGGCTTGAATGTATATAATATATTGTTGAAGATGCATGAACATTCAGGCCGGTTTTCTTAAAGATGCATGAACATCCTTTTTTGATGAACATTCAGTATAATGTTGTACTTAGAAACTGTTACCAGCACATAGCAAAATTATACGTTGTATTTGAATCTAGAAACATGCTCTCTGCTAAAGTACAACTGTTTATTATTCTCTCATTTTAGCATCAAAACTTATAACTTAGAATTCAAGCAGCCGCCAGCCGGGTCTTTCAGTCTTTCTCTTCACTATTGTGTTGGACAATATAATTACTTTCTCTTTATTTTTTACAATAACGCCGTTTCTTGTTCATCAAAAAAAACAATAAAGTCATATCAATTCTTTTTGACAAGACGCTATGATAAGGTAAATTAAGAGTAATGTTAGGATCAATTTTTATTGTATAATTTTTACCAAAATTGGTCATATGATGAGTTGTTAATTGTAGAAAAAAAAATGATGAGTTCATGTAAGACTTAGCATTACTCATAAATTAAGAGTAATGTTAGAATCAATTTTTATTGTATAATTTTTACCAAAACTTCTCATATAACGAGTTGTTAATGATAGAAAAAAAAAAAATAATGAGCTCGTGTAGAACCAAGCATTACCCATAAATTAATGTCCCATCGCAATCCATTTTAGACTCGTTTTAGTCGGTAAAGCAACGAGGGTTTCTACCCGTTCAATTATAAGAAAGTGCAGAGTACGACTTGGCAGACTTTTGAATTCTTTTTCCATTTACTTTATGATCTGGCCAGAAAGATAATTATAACTGAATTCAACCTCTTTTATTTATAGGCATGTAAACTTTTTGTCATACGACTTGGGCCAGTTTTATCTCAAAAAAAAAAAAAAAAAAAAAAAAACTTGGGCCTATTTTCAACTCCTCCTTTCAACTCCTCCTTCCTAAATGGGTTTTTTGCATGGGTTGGGATCATTTTCTATTTTTCCTTTTAATACAAGTATTCTTATTTACTAAAAAAAAAAGTTTTTTGCGAAAAAAAATAAATCCTTTTATATTATTTTCTGAATAAAAAGAATATAAAATTATAGAGATAATCATATTTAATTTACCGAGCAAGATATACAACGAGATGGATGAGGTGTGTGGGCATCAACTGACTAGTACTTGAACCCACGCATGAAATTTTAGTGCAACATATATGGCTAGTACTTTCTGGGACTGGATCAAAAGGGAATGAGATAGGATGGGATGGTAGCAGATTAGTGGTGCAAATCCCACGAGGGCTGGCAAATAGTCCTTTCATTGAAATTACTCACTCAGATTTTAATTTAACATTTAAAAATTGGATTAGACATTGCAAAATGATATCGAATTAAGATATTGATTGCAACATTTTAAAATTTATAGTGCACACAGCAAAATCTTTTTGTTAAATCTTCAGCACTTAGCAAATTAGTGGTGCAAACCCAAAGAGGGCTGGCAAAATAGTCCTTTTATTAAATTTAACATTACTTTATAAGTTGGATTAGACATTGCAAAAGGGTATCGAATTAAGATATTGATTGAAACATTTTAAAATTTATGGTATTCACAGCAAAATCTTTATCTGCATATACGGAGTGGTAGTTAGCAGATTAATAGTCTTTTATTATTTATAACATTAATTTAGAAGATGGATTAGACATTGCAAAGTGATATCGAATTAAGATATTGATTGCAATATCTTAAAATTTATAGTGCACACAGAAAAAATTTTATGTTAGGGTCATATTTTATTGTAATTGGCTAATTATTTGACAAAATGCATTTTATTTGTAATTAAGTAGATCTAAGATGGGTTTAGTACTTCAAAAAACATGTTGTTCAAATCAAGTATTAAAGACATGCAGATTGGTCCAAGAAATAAGTGAAGAAAAGCTGTTCATTAAGTCTCGACAGATAACTTGACAGATGCCTGCTATCAAGACTTAATGTGAAGCTCGATAGATAGCTCGACAATAGCTCAATCTGTCGAGAATTACGATTTTAGTATTTCTAGATCTGAAATTCGACCCAGGCTTGTGTATTTGTTTAGGGTTTCTTTTCTCACAACTGTAGAAATATATAAGGCTTATTTTTAAGAACCGTCACACATAGATATAGAGATCAAGAGACTTATTTTCTCTGTGTGAACCTACTACGTTTGTAGGATTTAGTACTTCAAGAAACATGTTGTTTAAGTCAAGTATTAAAGAAATGTAGACTGGTCTAAGAAACAAGTGAAGCAAAGCTGTTCATTAAGTCTCGACATATAGCTTGACAGATGCCTGCTATCAAGACTTAATGTGAAGCTCGATAGATAGCTTGACAATAGCTCAATTTATCGAGTACTACGATTTCAGTATTTCTAGATCTGAAATTCGACCCAGGCTTGTGTATTTGTTTAGGGTTTCTTTTCTCACAACCGTAGAAATATATAAGGCTTATTTTTAAGAACCGTCACACACAGATATAGAGATCAAGAGACTTATTTTCTCTGTGTGAACCTACTGTGTTTGTATGCCATAGAGTTTTGTAACCAAGTGCTTCCAGATCTTCATTGTTGATAAAGTGAAGAACTTTATAGCAAACAACATCTGTTCAAGTTGCTGGAATTAGTCACGTACTAGGATTCATGCAAAGGCTTAGTCACAAATTGGAGGTTTGTGCATCAAAGGAAAAAAGGCTACTACAAGATCAAGTCTAATTAGGTATTGGAGAAAATGTTCAACTGTAGGTTGGTATTTAGGGATAGGCCAGGGTAGTTGGTAAGATTCCTTATACTTGTAACCGCTTGATTGTTGATTAATGGATTCTTGGGAGTGGTGACCTTAAAATCACCCGGTAGGGTTTTTGCCTTACGAGGTTTTCCCCATTTGTCAACAAATCGCCATGTCTAATTTATTTTTTGCTACACTTAGTATTTTTTGTTATTTGTTGGTGCCTTCACGATTTGCATGCAATTGAATTAATTAATCAACTTAGGTAATTGAATTAATTAACTGGGGTTAAGCTATCCTAACCCAACAAGTAGTTTCAAAGCAGGCACACTCTGATTAGGTTTTAATCTTTGCTGTGTGATTCATTGACCCCTACGTTATGGATCATGGGAAATCCCTAATTATTCCTCCTTTATTTGATGGTACTAACTATATATATTGAAAAGTACACATGAGAGCCTTTTTGCAGTCTTTAGATGAGAAAGTATGGCTTGATGTTGAAGTAGGTTGGAAGAAACCTAAAGAGCCACCTACAAGGTGGGATGATGCCAAGATCAAAGCTGCAAATTTTAATAGTAGAGCACTGAATGCTCTATTTAGTGTTGTGACCAATGAAGAATTCAAGAAGATCTCTTCTATAGACAATTCCAAGGAAGTCTGGACTATTCTCCAAAATACCTACGAGGGCACAAAAGCTGTTAAAAACTCCAAACTCCAAAGGCTCACTACCAGTTTTGAGGAAATAAGGATGGACGAGGACGAGTCATTCAATGAATTCTATGCCAAGCACAAAGACATAGTGAATTCTATCTTCAATCTTGTAGAATAGATTCTGGAGCTCAAGATTGTCTAGAAGATCCTCAGATCTCTTCTGGAGAGATTCCATGCCAAAATCACTGTCATCGAAGAGTCAAAAGATCTTGACTCTATTCCTTTGACATAGCTAATTGGAAACTTGCAAACCTATGAACTAGGGTTAGCAAGGGTTGGCAAGGGTGGCAAAGGCAAGAACACGGCCTTGAAAACTAAGAATGATGATAACGATGAGTCATTTGATGATGAGGATACCAAGTTAAAGTCATATATCACCAAAAAATTCAAGAAGTTCATCAAAAATGCAAATGTCAAAGCAGGTGATAAGCATCGCCAACAATCTGCAGTCTCTCAATTCAAGTCCCAAGACAAAGGCAAGAGAGAATTCAATGATGCTGGTCAAGGAAACAATGTTCCTGCTGGACCAAAGTGTTATAGGTGTCAAGAATTTGGATATATGAAGCAAGAGTGTCCCACATATCTCAAATCAATTGGCAAAAGCAAAGCCCTAGCTGCCACTTGAGTGATATGGAACTAGAAGCAAATCCTGATGAAAGTGACCAAGATGGGATAATGAGTTCTTTCACAGCCACTGTTGAGTATATTGAGGAAGTATTAGACGTAATTGATGAGGAAGAAGAGCTAATGAAATCAAAGTTTGAGAAGATGAATGATCAGGATGACATCCACACTGCCTACACCAAGTTGTACAAGGTCTCTGAAAAGCATGAGAAGCTATACAGGTGTGAGAGACCGGGAAATTACCTCTCAAAAAAGAGAGATTTTTGGAGTACTTTTTCGGACACCTCTCTTTTTGGGTAAGTGATTTGGAGTCGCCACTTATTTTTTATACAAAACAATAAGGAAAAATAAATACATGACTAAATGGTTCTCTTCATTGATTGAATAATAAATTACATAATTGAAAGATTGAAAATTTACATGGCTTTAGGTCTTAGTTACAAACTACCAATTAATTACATGGCTTTTTTTCCTAGTTACATTCTACCCAAAATAAAATAAAAACAAGGCCAGATCTACTTATCCAAAGACCTAAATCCAGAGGCTAGGTTACGGAATGGGAAGGTGTTAGGCACCCATTCCGCCTAGACAGAGTTTAGTCTTTTAGACTTTTTGACCTATGTACCCTTTTTATGCATGCTATGAATGATATGTTGAACAAGTGAGACAAAAAACTAAATCACATAAGTTTATCTATGAATGAAGTCTCTTCTTTTGAAAAAGAATCAGATTTGTTTTGGTTGGTAAAAAAAAAATTGATTTTGATTTGTCAAAATACTAGATCTTTTTTGTAGTATATAGAAAAAAGTGGTTTTTGGAGATAAAAAATTCAGATTTGTGTTTATTATATAAAATAAAGTTTTTTTATTTGAAAAATATCAGATCTGTTTTTTAAGAACTCAAAAGAAAATTTTTGGTTTGTAAAAGATCAGATCTGTTTTGTGATAATAAAAAATGGTTTTGATAACAGAAAAATCAGATCTTATTTTTAATATGTTTTTTTTAAAATATGGAAAAGATTGTTTAAGAAGAAAGTTTCACTCATAACATAAATTTATGCATCATGAATTAACTAAAACAAACACAAACACAATCATGTTTAATCTTTTTCTTTATTTCAAAAACTGGATATGTTAAAAATTTAGATCTACATCTAAAAAAGATGCAGATCCGTTTTTATTTTAAGAAAAATTCATATCTACATCTAGAGAAAGATGTAGATCTGATTTTGATTGAGAAAAATTCAAATCTACATCTAAGAAAGATGCAAATCCGTTTTTATTTTAAGAAAAATTTAGATCTACGTCTAAGAAAGATGCAGATTTGTTTTTGATTTCAAGAAACAGCGTTGATTATATGCAAATTATTGGAATTAAGAAAGAGATCATGACATTTGCATAAAAAAACAAGATCATGCTTTATCAAAACAATGATTAATAATTTATATTTAAAGAAAAATATTCATCATCATAAACAAGAATCATAATAAGAATAGGGTGATTGAAAACAACCTCTTGCATGAGCACTCCTTGTTCTTGAGAGGATGTTTTAGGGTTCAAAGAAATTTATTCAATTATCTTTGAAACCTAAAACCCTAATTTAAGCAGCAAATCTCAATGAGGATCAACAAATATCAGCAATTTAAGAGCTTTAAAACTTATGCCTCTCAGAGCGTAAAAGAAAGGTGCTAAATTATGAGATTCAGTCTCTATTTATAGAGGCTAGAAGACTCTAAAAAAAAGGCACGGACAATTAGGAAGTGAATTCGGACGCATCCTTCCGGGAAAAGATCAAAAAGGGTGTGTCTTGTCGTCACTCAAAACGGCGTTGGGCCAAAGCCCAAAAGGAGGAAATTCAGCCCTTTTAAAGTGTTGTTCGGCACTCCAAAAGAGCCGAATGGTGCTCTTGGATGCCGAACACACTTTTGTGTTTAGGTGCGTTTTGGACTCTCCTTCTAGAGTTTTTTGATCCGGTACTCGCACCTAGACGTGTTTTCATCCTTAGTTTATGATTTTTATCTCTTTTCTAGATAATTCAGGATTTTTCAGGAATAATTAGCTTGTAGATAAATACCCTAAAATAAATCTTGATAAAGTTCAGATTATCCACAGTTTTATTGTTATCCAATTATCCATTTTGTTCCTATGCATGCAATCCTATCTTAAACAATAATTATCAACCAATCACAGAATTATTTAATTAATTTTAATGGTTTAATCAATTAGAATTAATTTAAATTAATCGTGTGTGGTCGACCCTACCTAGACACAATGCATGCTGATCGTGCAAACTTGATTATGCAATATCTTTCAATCCGATGGTCTGATTTGGAAACTAAACATACCATCGTGACCGTTAGAATCACAAGATTATTTTTACGATATGCAATGAATGAGTTAATGCATGTAATGCAAAACAAATTGATGTATGTAATGCAAGAACGAATTGATGCATGTAATGCAAGAACTAATTGATGCATGTAATGCAGGAACTAATTGATGCAAGTAATGCAATCATGATTTTTTGGGTACACGAATGATCATTCAAGTCTTTCTCCTTGATTAAATCACGAGTGCAAAATCGAGTGTCTACAAAATGCCCCTTATTGACAAAGGTTAGAAAGCGAATGTCAATGTAAAACAAAGACACTGATTTTAGCGACCATGATTTAATTGAGGTTGAATTTTCAAAGATTACCTAGCCCTTGAACCTAAAACTTTGGAACATAGAACTAGTGCCTTATCTTTTGACAAAAAATGAAAATACTTGACTTAGCTGGTAATTGATGACTCTGGAAATGATTCTTGACAATTGATGTAACCAAGAGGCTTTCCAATCCTGATTTGGAATATGAAGTTGTCTGTGACCAAAAGGCTTCTCAACCTTGATCTTGATAAAAGGTAACTAAAGGGCTTCTCTACCTTGAAACTGAAGCTGTCTGTGACCTAAGGGCTACTCTACCTCGATCTGGAGTTGTCTGCGACCTTAGAGCTTCTCTGCCTCGATCTGGAGTTGTTGAAATGCCGATCAAAGTTCTTCTCTACCTCAATCTCAATCTAGAGTTGTTGAACTGTCGATAAAAGGTCTTCTCTACCTTAATCTAGAATTGTTGAAATGTCGATCAAATTTCTTCTCTATCTCAATCTCAATCTGGACTTGTTGAAATGTTGATCAAAGGTCTTCTCTACTTTCGATCTGAAGTTACTGGAATATCAATCAAAGGTCTTCTGTCCTTTGATCTCAATCTGGAGCTGTAGGTGTGTCAATCAAAGGCTTCTCTTTTTTCGATCTGAAGTTACTGGAATATCGATCAAAGGTCTTCTGTACTTTGATCTGTGTACGGTTTTAGACCCTTTAAACACACACAAATTAACCTAGTTATTTAGCCAAGTGATTAACTTAGGTAAACTATGCAAATCTAGGTTAACACAGATAAATCATATCATTGAACAGTGCGAAAGATAAAGAATACAACGATATGATAACTTAGGAAAACCAAACCGGTAAAAAACCTAGGGATGATTTAACTTAGTTATCCTCAAAGTAAAACAGATCCACTATGAAAGAATTGAAGTTTATATAATAGTGACTTAGACCATTAAGATCCTATTGCTACCTCGAGTAGGAAACTTACTACCACGACCACGTGACAGTTTTGAGTCCACGAACTACTTCTTTCTTGGATTCACAGCAAGTACAAGCACTCCTGCTTATGTATCTTTAAACTCTTAATGCAACAATTGAATGATCATCAAGCTCTTGACATAATCATGATTCTTGATTACCCTAAGTATATGTGAAGGCAAATACCTTTAGATCTCACAAGAGATTCACATACACAGCATAAACAACAACTGCAACAACAACCTTCAAAACATGGCTAGGGTTTTATCTTTTATACCTAGGGCAAAACATAAAACCCTACATGTCAAATGGGCTTAGGCTGAGTTGAAAAAGTTTTGCAGAAAAACAATCTGCACGAGCTTCGATTGATCGAGTCTAATTTTCGATCGATCGAGGTAGGTATATTTACACAGTAAATCCTGCAGTACACTTGATTCCAACTTTACACTTAAACATACTTTAAGCAAGTCTAAAATAAGACTCAAACGTTTTGATCATGGCTTGCCAACATTACAAATTGAAGTTTTAATACATTTAAACCTAAAGTCTTAGAACCCAACAATCTAAAATTGTTGAAGTGGCGATCAAAGGACCTTTTCTACTTCAATCTGAAATTATTGGAATGTCGATCAAAGGTCTTCTCTACTTCGATCTGGACTTGCTGAAATGTCGATCAAAGGGTCTTCTCTACTTCGATCTGAACTTGTTGGAGTGTCGATCAAAGGTCTTCTCTACTTCGATCTGGAGTTACTGGAATATTGATCAAAGGTCTTCTGTACTTTGATCTAAAATTGTTGAAATGCCAATCAAAGGACATTCTCTACTTCGATTTGAACTTGTTGGAATGTCGATCAAAGGTCTTCTCTACTTCGATCTGGACTTGCTAGAATGTCGATCAAAGGGTCTTCTCTACTTCGATCTGAACTTGTTAGAATGTCGATCAAAGGTCTTCTCTACTTCGATCTGGATTTCTACTTGCAAAAAGTCAAAATTTAAAGCTAGAATTCAAATTATGAGAGCATTTTGATCCCACTGTTTTTATTAGATGTGTGATTTTCATTTATTCCTTCTTGACTTGAACTTCATCAAGCAAAGTTTAATTGACAAAAGATTTTTATTTTTGATAAACATTTGATTTTTGAAACTTGAAAGTTTCAAAATTGACATTTAATATTTTGGGACTTTGAAACTTTGAGATTTTGAATTGAAATTTGGAACTTGAAATCTAAAATTTTGAGATTTAGGATTTTGAAAGTTAAGACTTGAAATTTTGATCGTAAAATTTGAGGTTTGAATTTTTCTTAAATCTTGAAAATTGAAGGTTTGGATTTAAAAAATTGGGCATTGAGAGTGTGGAATTGAAAATTTTAGGAATGAAAATTTTGATTTGAAAATTTGGGGCTTGAAAGAAACTTGAAAACTTTGAATTTTAATTTTTATCTTTAATCCATTCCAAAAGAAATTTCATCATCTCTTTTCTTTCTTTTTTTTTTTTTTTTTTTTTTTTTTGTTTGGGTTGATTGAGTCAACTTAGTTTGACTAAGTTGACTCAGCTCTTGGCTGACTTTAAGTGTGGGGAGCCGAAATTTTGGCCCTCCACTTCTTTGTTTCTCCTTTTTTTCCTTTTTTGCTTCATCTTCATCAACTTTTCTTCCTCCATTAACACTATTCATCTTCTTCTTCCCCTTGATTTTTCTTCTTTATTTCACCATTTCTTCTTACAAAAAACACTTTTCTAAGCTTCTTAACTTTCCCTCATCCATCTCCATCAATATTTTTTTAGATCCTTGTGTTTTTGAGCATTTTCACCACACACCCATTTTTGGTGAAACCCATTTTTCTTTTGCATCAAGGTGGCTTCTTCCTCCAAAGGATCCTCTTTTCTTACTTTTCATGGTAAGAAATATGATCCCACATTTGATTGTCATGATGAAGATGGGCTTCTTCAAGACCCTAGGACCCATGCTCCATATTGTCATGTAGACACCAACGTGAGTTTTTCTCTAGCTTCTTTGCTTGGAAATATATTGTTTTATGTTCCATTGAAAGTTTCATGGTGAGATATTGTCATTTGGTTGTTACAATTTGGGGGCATTGTGTGATTAGTTGGTTTTGGAGTATTCTTGGATTGTGGTTTTGGTTTTTTTTTTTTTTTTTTTTTTTTTTTGTCATGGTACAATTTGGACAATGTTGGTAGCTCATGGAATTTTGACAATGTTGGTAAATTGTGATGTTGTTGGATGAATTTTTGTTTAGAGTTTGGGAGTATTGGCATTCTGAAAATATTGTGGTAGGTTTAAGTGAATGTGTTCATGATGCATGTGGGAAAAGTTTGTTGGCATGTGTCAATTTTGTTTTATGGACATGGCAAAATTTTTTGGGTAAATTTGTAGGTATGGAAAATTTTTGGTCATGGAAAAAATTTTATGGGCATGCAATTTTGACTATGGAAAATTTTTGTTGGGTATATGATGTTGGTTTATGGAAAATTTGTGTGGCTATGATTTTAGCTATGTGAGAATTTATTTGTGCATGGGCATGAACTTGTGGGAAATTTTTATGGGGATCTTGGTCATGTAGGGATTTTTGTATATGTTTATGGAATAATTTGGTACTAGTGCATTGATGTGTGAAAGATTTTGATTGTGGTGAAATTTTGGTGGGGTATTAATTTTTTGTTGCGGTGGAGCATTGTTTTTTGAGAATTTTTTGGTCATGTGGGTTTTGACTGTGGAATCTTTTGACATGTGAGTTTTTTCATGGAAAGTTTTTGGATTTGTGATTTTGGGTCATGGGAATGTTTTTTGTCATGTGAGTTTTTGCTGGCATGGGAAATGAAGAGCTAAACTTTTGTGTTGCAGAGCCTCAAGAGTCGAGGCAGTCTCCAAATGTTGAAAAACTCGTGGGCAGCATTGTCTCCTAGCATCAAAAACATCATCAATGAAGCAGGCTTTGGCACCTTCTTCGAAACTTTGTTAAATCAGGATACACATAAATACAAAGATCTTCAATTACTTCTTGCCTTGATAGAGTGCTTCTGGGACACTACATGTACCTTCCATTTTCCAAGCATTGGGGAGGTAATGTTGACACCTTATGACTTCTCTGTTATCACCGGTCTAAGATTAGGTGGTGAAAGAATTTTTGTCAATGATTCCCTTACTTCAACTGAACTCAAGAAACTTCTAGGTGTAGTACCTTCTAGAATGAGGAGTAACAACATCCCTTTGTCTTGGCTATGTGAAAGTATTCCCCATTGTGAGACTGTGGCAAAGGGTGCTCATGTGTTCATGCTTCTTTTTATTGGGACTTTCTTGTGTCCGAAGTTAGGCAATACTGTGAATCTACGCTACTTGGGGAGCTTGAGAAAAATTGAACAAATTCGGAATTATGATTGAGGCGGCATGGCCTATGCTACTTTGATGCATTTCTTGACCCAACTCTCTAGGCAGAGCCTTTCAAGCTTGGGTGGGGCTCCATTTGTATGGTAGGTGAGGTTTGGGATTTATTTTGGCTATATGTAGGTTTTGGAAATTATTGTGGCTATGAATTGATTTTAGAAAGTTATTTTGGCTATGTGGTAATGGTGCTATGAATTTTTCAAGTTTGGATGTACTAATACTTTGGAGTTGGTCTTGAAATATGGGATGAAGTTGCTAGCATTTTTCCTAGATTTCTCCATTAGTTGCCCAAACATCGTTTGTCTACACCTTCCAAGCGTTCTTTGGAAATTTGGCGCCTGGTGATTGATAATTTGACTATTAATGATGTGAGTTCTTTCTCTTCTTTCTTTTGGAATCTTTGGCACTTGGCTATGGTTTAGTCTCCTCTCATTCTGAGTTCCTTTGTGATTCTTTAGATGGATTTAGATCCTTGGGCTGAATGTGAAGGGTGTGCAGAGTGTGAACGGGCTCTAGAACTGAATAGCCGCCAAGTGTTGTTTAAGTGTAGGCATGTAAGGTATTGGTATCTTAGTGATCGGGTGTTATCCCAAGTTGAACATGAATATCCTCCTACCATAATTCCAACTCCTCCCTGTCATACTATTCAATTGGCTAACTTTCTAGCTGATACAGAGATAGCTCGGGCCTATAACGGCTATATTGTTGCAAGAGTAGAAAGGAATTATTCTGAATTCATCCGACTTCATCTACAAGGTTGCTTGGTTGGCAGAACGGTACTTTTCTTCACTTATAAAGTCAAATTCTTGATCTTGCAAATTCCTTTTCATATCTCTGCTAGGTAACAATACTTGCATGTTATATTTTCAGCCTTCATCTTCTGAAGGAGAGGAAGGGGGAGAAGAAGAGGAAGAGATTCCCTCTCCTCACTAAGCTGGTGGCTCTTCTAGTTCCTTCATGGAGACTTATCCCCATTTTTCGGCATTACAATATGATGTGATGATTCCTGATGGAACATATAGTTCCATGCCTTTGACTAAGCCAGAGCATGTACCAAATGTTCCTTGGCCCAATCCGGTGTGTTCTTGAATTTTCAATTCTTTGTCCTTATTTCTTCTTAGCTTGAGGAATGGCTCTTAACCCGGTAGATTTGTGATTTAGGTTGATATGGATCTAGTGGAAGAAAGCATGCGGATGATTGGAGGCTTGCAGTCATTAGCTCACATTCAATCCTCCCAATACGTGCTCAATGATTCGAATTGAGTATGCCATGTTTCTTTCAGAGCATCTCTTGCTTGAACTATGCTTGATGGCAAAATTAACACTTAATTTTGCTGACTTTCAGGCACATAGAATGGAAACTGTTGATGCTACTAAAAGAACTTTAGTGAAAAGGATCAGTAGCCTCGAACTTGAAAACTGTCAGTACGATCCTCGCTTTTTCACAAGTCAAGAAGGAAATACTGAAGGTGGCTCCTCTAGATGTGGATTAAGGAGATCTTCACGCAGGTGGACTCGTAGTCCTAATGATGTATGACTTATATTTTTTATTTTCCTGCAAAAGAAAAGGAAGTGTTCCTTGGACAATCTCGTATTAATTTCCATGTTTAGTCCTTTGTCCTTGGAATCGCCTCGGATCATGTAGAAACTTTAACTAAGACAAGTTTAGAATTCACCTGATGAGAGCTTGTAGTACTAATTTAAACTTATCTTGATTGGCTCCGATGGAATCTTCACTTACTTGAATGAGGCGGAGTCGAATGCCCCTAGTTTAAAATGAATGCATGATTTTTACCTTGGTTATGATGATTTTTTTTTAACAGATGATGATGGTTTTTTTTTTTTTTTGAAAATGAATGAGCAATAGGCAAATGCCCCTAGTTTGAAACATGAATTCATGAGTCTTAAAAAGAAACTTGATTTGATCAAATTTTGAAAACAATGATGCAAGTGATGATTTTTTTTTTTTTTTTTTTTTGAAAACAAGTAAGTTGGACACGTTAGAGTGCCTTAGTTTGACCAAAAAAAATCTTTTTGAGTGTCAATCGATCTTAAAAAAATGTCCAAGAGCGCGAAATTACATGGAATTGCTTGAATGTATGATGGAAGGGCTGCGTGCCACTTGGCACCTAAGGAGTGCCATTTGGCACTTTTGGAGTGCCGAATGGAACTGTGCTACACCATGACGCTCACACCATGGTGGGCCGACTACTTACGATTTTCCAATCCATGTTTCGTGTTTCTTGAAAAACATTTACTTCGTTTGTGATCATGAAACACTCTCCTAGTCAGCTACAAACTCTCTAAAACCTATTTCAAACCTGATTAGGAATTGATGCAGCTTATATAAATGAATTCTCCTGCGACAAATCTCTGCATAAAGGTTAGTAAAACATAATAATCACAAGCAAAAGTTATACATGGCTAGCAATCATAATTTCTCTCATTCAACAATTCATGATATCAACAGATGGGTTTGTAGCTTTGATTTCAGTACCAAAACCAATTTTATAGCCTACAAACTAGAGGGAATCAAGGCTCTGAGGAATGTCAAAATCAAGTGGGACTTCCTTTGTGCTGTTGTGAAATTCTAGGATCCTGAAGATCATGTGTTTTGGTTTAACACTGCTAAACTTTGTCCAACAATTAAAGAATTTTTTGCTATCCTGGGCTATGATCCAAGCAAAAAATTTGTAGCGGTTTCTTGTGATTCCAGTTATAAGGAATCTTTATCTGATGCTCTCGGTCTTCCTACTTCCATTACTGATAGTATAATTGAAGGTCATATGGTGAATCTTTGTGCAATTATCTCTCGGTTGATTAACAAACACACCTATGGAGTGATCGACAATATGCAGAAAAACTTCGGTTTGGCTTTATGCATGGTGGGAAAACAATTGCTTTGCTTTGGAAGACGCAGCTTTGTGGATGCTCGAGCCATAAGTGTTGTGAATCAAATTAAGGATGGTGATAATCTTGTTTCTTTGATCTTGGCGAAAACACTTCTAGGACTGGATGCTGTATTTCATGGTGGAGAAACTCAGAACTTCTTAGGGAGTCCTTTGACTTTGCAGATATGGCTAATGGAGCGACTGGATATGATTGCCAAGCCTACAATTGGAATATATGGGCCTAGCAGTTTTCTTAGTAAGGCTGTAATCAAAACTGAATGCCAAACTGAGAGTGATTGGGTGAAATTTTTAGACAAAAAGTTTAGTACTTCAATTCAATGGGACAGTTATTGGTGGAAATGCCTACCCCCTCTACTAAGGTCTCTAGGATCAGATCACATCCTCCTTGTTGGGTTACGAAGGGCAACTTTCTACAAGGGAGATAGACTCTTGAGGCAATTCAAATATGAGCAAGGAATGCCTGGTGGCAAAAGAAGAAGATTTTTCACTCCTGTGGACACAAATCCTACTTCTGTACAGAACAAGCTATTGGGATTGGAGATGGCTGATCGAGTGGACAAATCTTTTGTCAATGTTCATTTTCACAAGATGACAACAAAATACTCAAACTGGTTGATAGACAAGATTGTTGATAAGAAGGCTGAGAGGATTGCTATGAGAGAATAGTTTCTCAAAGACAACCAGGAAAGACCCGATGAAGACAACTACGAATTCAAAAGAAGGGACAATGGTGACAAAGCACCTATCACAGGAGAAATTAGTGATCAACAAAAAGAGAAAAGGCTAAAGACAAAGTGACCTTTTTATTTTTTTTTGGCTTTGAATATGTTTATTAAAAAGTTAATGTAAAAACTCTTATGTCTAGGAATTATTTAGGATTTGCAGGTTAGGGATTCTGCTTAAAGTGTTGGCTTTTAGGGTTTGGAATTTTTTATGATTTGGTTTAGGGTTTGGGTTCTTGAGGTTTGGTTTGGTTTCGGGTTTGATTTAAGGTTTTGCATAATTACATGGTTTAATGGAATGGTTGAATTTTTTGAAAAATTTTGGTTAACGAGAAAATGGTAGTTTTGGGATATTGTGACCAAACCAATGCATGGTTACCTACGTACCCCCTTGGTAGAAGGATTAGGTCATCATGTAGTTCATTAATGATGATTTTTTATTTGCCTTAAATTTTGCTTAGGTCGCCCTTTCAGGTTTTCGACCTAGCAAGCTCTTTCACTCTTTTTTTTTCTCTCCTTTTGCGTCAATCGCCCTTTCGAGTTTTCAACCTACCTCTTTTTTTTTTAGTCAAACCTAGGAAGGGAAATAACATAATTTACAACCACTTCAGATGTGGTACTTCTTCAGTTGATCCATGTTGGTTGGCTCATTGAAAGGGTTGGCATCTAAGTCCATCAATCTTACTGCTCCCCTAGAGTATATTTGTTTGATAATGTATGGCCTGCCCAATTTTACTTGAACTTCCCGTTTCCATCTTGAACTGGGGCTCGGATCTCTTTCAACACTAAATCCCCCAACTTCAAATCTCTGATTCTCACTTTCTTGTCAAAAGCTTTCCTAAGCCTTTTTTGGTAACCTTGAATATGATACAAGGTTTTAAGTCTTTTCTCATCTAGCATGCATAACTGATCATATTTGTTTTGTAACCAATTTGCTTTAAGGATTTCACCTTCTAGTACTGTCCTTAGTGAATGGAAACCATCTTAGTGGGAAGGACTGCTTCCATTCTATACACTAATGAATAAGGAGTGGCTCCTGTGGAAGATCAAATTGATGTTCTGTACCCCCAAAGTGCATAGGGCAACTGTAGGTGCCAGTCTTTACTGTTCTTTGTGCTCTTCTTCAAGATTTGCCCTATATTTTTATTAGCAGCCTCAACTGCTCCATTAGTTTGAGGATGGTAAGGTGAAGACTTACTGTGCTGAATGTTGAACTATCATAGTAGCTTCTCTGTTTCTCCTTTAAAGTGTTGTCTATTATCAGAGATAATTTCATGTGGTACCCCGTATCTGTAGATGATATTGGTCTGGATGAATTAAGCCACTTTCTTTGAATTTAGAACATTGTATGAGGCATTTTCTACCCATTTAGTAAAGTAATCAATGGCTACAAGTATGACTTCATGGCCACTAGATGCTTTTGGGTGAATTTTCCCAATAATATCTATCCCTCATGTAGAGAATTGGTTAGGGTGATGTCATGGTATGTAATGGCATGGTGGCATCTGCTTCAGATCCCCATGGACTTAACATTGATGGCATCTTCGAACATGAGCCGCACAGTCGGCTTCTATAGTAGTCTCGTAGTAACCTTATCTCATTATCTTCCTTGATAGTATGTGTGCATTCATATGTGGCCCATAGCTTGACTCATGAACCTCTTCAATTATCTATTGTGCTTCCTTGGAGGTTACACAAAGAGATGAATTCCAACTATGATCTTCTGTAAAGCCTTTCACCACAAATAATGTATTTAATGGACAACCTTCAGATGGTTAATTGGTCATTTTTTTCTTCAGACTCAGGGTAGGTCCCATCCTTGAGATATTGTAGGATGTCTGAATACCATTCACCTTCTCCATTCCTTTCCTCATCTTCTTCTATTGCCATGCAGTAGGTTGATTCTTCTTTTGTTCCAATACTATCGGTCTAGTTTCATCTTCTTTTGGCCCATCCATCATGGATGCCATTGTTGCTAAAGCATCTGCAATCTTATTTTGCATCCTTGGCACATATTGATATTGAATCTTGCTGAATTTTGATGCCAGCTTCTGAAGGCATTCATGATAAGGCATTAGCCTTTCTTCTTTAACCTTCCACTTATTATGTATCTAATAGATTATTAATGCTGAGTCCCTTTATACTTCAAATTTTCTTACTCCAATGCCTAAGGTTGCTTGTAAGCCCATGATGCAAGCTTCATATTTAGAGGCATTGTTGGTGTTAAGAAAGTTGAGTCTGCCAGAAAATGGAATGTGTGTCCCTTTTAAAGAAATTACGAGAACTCCAATTCCACTTCCATTTTGATTTGTTACTCCATCAAAGTACATCTTCCACGATTCTACTTCAATCCCCATGATGTCTTCATCCGAAAAGTTTCCTTGGATCTCTTCAGCTTCTTCTGGTGAACAATGGGCTACATGATCAGCAATTGCTCTCCCCTTCATAGATTTTTGAGTCACATACTTATTGTCAAATTCTGACAAAAGCAATACCCATTTAGCAGTCTTCCCATCTTACACAGGCTTTTCTATTAAGTACTTCAAAGGATCCATTCTTGCAATCAACATAACCTTGTAGGCAATCATATAATGACTGAGTTTGCGGGTTGCCCATACAAGTGCTACACATGTGAATACTTCTCTTAATAAGGCAACATCTTCTTGCTAATGTAGTGAATTGCATTCTCCTTTCTAGTCTCTTCTAGGTATTAAGCAAGTAGAGCCCTCATTGTTGTATCCGTAGTGGTGAGATACAATAACAATGGCTTTTTAGATACCGGTGGAACAAGTATTGGTGGCTTCATTAGATAGTTTTTGATCTTTTCACAAGCTTCTTGGCATTGTTCATTCCACGTTGTTGGGCCCTCCTTCTTAAGCAATCGAAAGATTGGTTCACACGTCATAGTAAGTTGGGCTATGAACTTATTGATGTACTGTATCCTCCCCAGAAATGCTCGAATCTCCTTTTCAGTTCTTGGAGACTTCATCTCTACAATTTCCTTGATAATCTCAGGATCAACTTCTATTCCCTTCTGGCTTACCATAAACCCTAACAGTTTTCCGGATGTGACTCTGAAAGCACACTTTTTTAGATTCTACCACAACTTGTAGAACCAGATTCTTTCAAAGAACTTCCTCAAAGCTGGTATATGCCCTTCATGGTCTTTGGACTTCACTATTATATTGTCAACATAAACCTCTACTTCTTTGTGGATTAAATCATGCAATAAAGTAGTGGCTACACGTTGGTAAGTTGCACCAACATTTTTAAGGCCAAATGGCATGACCTTGTAACAGTATGTACCCCATGGAGTGATGAAAGAAGTTTTCTCCATATCTTCTAGAGCCATCTTAATCTGATTGCATCCTGAAAACCCATCCATAAACGATAGCAAAGCATGGCTTGCTATGTTGTCAACTAGGACGTCAATGTGAGGCAGTGGAAAGTCATCTTTCAGGTTGGCCTTATTCAAATCTCGAAAATCTACACACATTCTGACCTTCCCATCCTTCTTTGGTACAAGAACCACATTAGCTAGCCACTTTGGATAGTTGACCACTCTTAGGAATCCCGCATTGTACTATTTCTATACTTTTTCCTTGATCTTGAGAGTCCATTCTAGCTTCATTCTTCTCAACTTCTGCTTGACTGGCTTCATGGTTGGATTTGTTGGAATACAGTGCTATACTATATCTGTATCAATCCCAAGCATGTCTTCATATGACCAGGCAAAGACCTTCTTAAACTCTGTCAGTAGTGCCACTAATGCATCCTTCTCTAAAGTGGTTAAGGTATTTTCCACTTGGATCATTTTAGGCTCATCACCAGTTCCCAGGATAATGGGTTAGGTTTTTTCTTTTATAGGTTCTAGGTATCCATATTTTAATTCCTTATTATTAAGAGTTTCTTTTCCAACTTCAAAAATAAAAAATTCAAAGCCAGCAAATAAGCAAAATCATAAATCATATTAAAAGGGAAATAGTTTTTAACAGACTCTACAGACTCCACGAACTCAACTAGAAAACTATCACGAACAGATTTAATAGGAATAGAAACACTAGCAAAAATAGACTCAATAGGAACGGAAACAATGTTCTTGGCAGGAGTGACTGGCTCAGCGGTCTTGATCTTCTTAGCAAAAGTGACTGACTTGACAGTCTTAATCTTCCTTACAAAGTCCTCCATGTGGTGGGCGGCTCCCTCCCATGCCCAATTCTTCAACTTGGTCGTGGCTTCCATAACGGCAGGTGGCTCCCAGTAAGCTCCTTCTTCCCTCAACATTAGTACTAGGAGATTTATAACCATATAATCCGTAATTTCTTCTTCAATCTCCATGTCTATAGGCTTGTCGGTCACAAAAGCATCCAAGCGCTTTATGCAATCCATCCATTCATCAAATAGGTCATGCTTGCTTCTGTTGCCCGAGTAGGTAGGTTAAGGGAGATGCTCTAACTCACTTTCTTCCATTCTCTCATTATTACGTTCAACATTCTCAAGTGTCATGATTCTGAGACTGTGGACCATCAGCTTTTGGTCTAAAACTGCCAACCTGGCATCAATGTCATCCTTCTCTTCAGTAGGTGGGGTTGGTGAACTTGGTTTTGAATCATAATATGACTCTAATTCTGGAACTTCTCTTCCATGCTTGTCACCTAGGGCCAAACCTTGAACTGACATTAGTGATATCACTCCAATACGAAAGGTGCCCATAGGGATATTCATCATGATACATTTGATTGGCTTGTGCATTCTCCTTTTTTGCATTCTCTAACACATTTATTAGCCTTTATTGATCATTATCAGTGTCACTCCACCTGTTGGCTTTGGCATCGTCTTCTATGTCTTCATCATAATAGTCCACATCACTATCATATTCCTCATAGAATAGGTCTGCATCTTCATCTTCTCTATCACTAGGGGTTTACCCCCATCATCACCACTGTATGGGCTATTATAACTTCTGCTATTGTTGTCATCGTTAGTGCTGCTGTCATCATTATCATGTCCACCATCACTACTGCTGTTATCACTACTACTATCACTCTTATCATCACTTCCATCTTCATCATCACTAGGGGTTGTTCCCCCTTCCTCATCTTCATCATTGGCTCTTAGTTCATACAGGCTCTTCAATGTATGCTGGCAGGCCTCCCAATATTCTTCTTCTTCTATGTTACAAATAGGATCTCCAAGGAGTGCAGTCATGGCATCAGGATCCATGTAATTAGCCCAATCAGTAGGAACCCAAGTTATGTCTTCTTTCTTCAATTCTGGAACCTTGTTGTGGTAATCAAGTAGTATCTCGAACCCAGGCACCATTGTTTTTGTTATAGGATCAAATCTTGGTTTAGGGAATCCCCAATAATGCTGACTTTCTCCATCTTTGACAACCTTACCATACAATGTAGGAGTGTAGGGCTTTTAGAGGTTCTGGAGGACAGGGGAGTCCTTTTTCTTTGGCTTTGGCTTTGGCTCAGGCCATCTTTCTCACTTCCATCTCTAACAAATCATCATTAGTGGGCTTATAGCTTAGCCCAAAAGGTGTTGTGGCAGTAGGAATCATCGGGACTTGAACAATAGGTTTCTTCATAGTTCTCCCCAAATTCATCCCTGGAAGGTAGTTCATTCTCCTAATCATTGCTACCACATTGCTGTTACCATAAGGAGCAAAGTCCATCAGGATCTTCTCCACTTCTTGTTCTCTCCTTTCAAAGCCAGGCCTTTCAATCTCAAAGCCATCCAAGGTCAATGGCTCTTTCTCAGAATCAATACTGTAAATAGGCTTAGGCACAGTTAAAGTGTCCCCATATATGGTTACAATAGCCCCTTCATGTGGAAACCGAACCTTTTGATATAGTGAAGAAGGTACGACTTCTGTGTCATGGATCCATGGTCACCCAAGGAGCATATTGAAGCATGAGGCTATATTAAGGACTTGAAAATCCACTTTCTTGACCATCGGTCCAATGGTAAGCTCTAATGTTATGGTTCCCAAGACTTCTTTTCTACAGTTGTCATATGCCCTCACATGTTGATCAGTAGGCACAAAGTCTTCAATGCTGAGGCCTAAAAAACTAGCAGTTTTCAAAGGACACACATTTAAAGCACTTCTATCATCTATCAAAACCATCCCGATCCTCTTCCCCATGGAATCTACAATGATATGCAATGGGTCGTTATAGTGCTTACCCTTCTTGGTCAGATCCTTGTCAGAATAGGAAATGGTGAGTTCTCTATTTGTGGACTCAATCTTAGCATTTAGATCCTGGGAGGTTGTGATTGTAGGGACTTGGATTTGGTTGAGCAAGTCTACTAGGCTTTGTCGGTGTTTGTATGAGGTCACGAGTAAACCCTATAAGGATATGTTGGCTTGTGTCTTCTGTAATTGCTTAAGGACTTCATCCTCTTTGGCAAGTGCTTGTTGTGTGGATCTGTTCAAAGCTTCCACTGGGTTGTCGGTCTCTAAATGTGGGGGTTTGAAGTGTCTCCGCCCCTCCCCCCCCCCCTCCTTTCTTGTGACGTGGGCAATTTAGGTTGGATCATTAGGATCGATGTCTTGGAATTTGAAGTGTCTCCCCCCATTTGTGGGTGTTTGGCTATTTATTTGGGGTTTGAAGTGTCTCCCCCCATTTGTGGGTATTGAGTTGGATTAGGGTTCGAAGTGTCTCCCTCCATTTGTGGATATTTAGTTGTTTACTTTGGGTTCTGGTATTTCATTCCATATGTCATATCCTGTGGTGGTAGTAGACGTCCTATCCATTAATTCTTCTCATGTCATCATAAAGCATTCGGGTAGGGCATAGATCAAGTCCGATGGGTCTTCCTTGTTTTCTTTTTCAGTCATCAAGCAATTAATCCTTGGTCCTTTCCCAAAATTATGATTAGGCAAAGGATTATTAGTGATGCTAGGCCTTGTAGGCGGCGTAATCACCTTGTTATCTATTGGGTCCTAAATTGCATGACAAAGGGTGAAACAACGACCAGTTTCATAAGCAGGGCCTTGGTGGTAAGCACATCTTTTATTCACATTAATCCTTAAAGGCAAGGGGTTTGGAATTGGTCTTTGATCTAAGGGCCAGTAACCCTTTTTCTATTAGCTTGTCATACACTTGGCTCATGGGCATATACAATTCATAAAATTCCATCTTAGGTCTAGGTACTTGCATAGGAGCAATAAGTGCAATCAATTGATAAGGATCATTTTTATGGATGTTGGAAATTTCTGCAGCCTTAAAATTAGATCCAACATTCTTTTTAAACCTTGGTGGGTCATCAATCTTTATAGTTCCATTGTTTATTGCATTCTCAATATGGGTTCCAACATCAATCAAAGCTTTAAAATTGGGAAAGTATTGTGCAAACAAATATTTGTGGTATACAGGCAATAAATTCTTTACAACCATGGCTAACTATTCCTCCTCACTCGGCCTACTCATCATCTGTGCTGCCTTGGCTCTCTACTTGGTAATGAAAGTAGAGAAGGATTCTTTCGGCTCTTGCTTGGTAGTCTGAAGGTCTCTTCTTGTGATGTCCACTTCCATATTGTACTTATATTACTTATGAAACTCTTGGATGATATCCTCCCAACTTCTTGCTTTTGCATAATCTAGATTGAGGAACCACCTAAAAGCAACTCTGGTCAGTGTGTTTTGGAACATCTAAACAAGTACTTCTTTGGTCGCGCCTAAGGGCTGCATAGCCCTCATATACATCTTCAGATGGGACTTTGGGCAACCTGTCCCATCAAACTTGTCCAAGGTTGGCATCTTGAACTTGGGTGGCAGCCTCACATTAGGAAAAAGTGAAAGGGCATTGTAGTCCATAAGTTACTCCATCTTATGAGCTCTTCTAATCATCTCTTCCATTTTATTCATCCTCTTATTGATCTTCCTCTCACTCTCTACGGCTGGTGGATCATGATCAGCCTTGTCCTCCTCTTGATTACTCTTCAAATTATGAAATTGTTGCATCATATGGTTCATGTCTTCCCTCAGCTGAATCTGACTAGCTACCATGGTGTTAAGTAGCACTTGAGTGTTCATGGGTTCCACTATGTTTGGGTGGTCTCCCTCTTCCACCAAACTGCTAGGAGCTTCAAACTTCTTGTGGCTTGAACTGTCTTAGAGGTCAAAGATGGGGTTGTGATGATGCAGCAATGGAGTTTCTTCTATGCTTGAAGGCTTCAATATCGTGATGGGAGTGACAAGCTTGGAACTAGAGCTACAGGCTTAAATGTCGGGTTTAGGTTCTCTTTGCATCCTTCCTTCAAATCTTGACCAAATTCTCCCCTAATGACAGGCTTGGTTGGGTTAATCAAAGCTAAGACCCCATCCACATCCATCAATTAACCAAAATAACACACACAACATGCAATGCAATTTTAACCGGGTGATTTGTTGTTTCATTGTTTCCCATAGCTAGGACGTTACACCTCCCAACTTGTAATGTAATGAACATTGCGTTGGTCCCAACGGCATGGTCTATCCTTTACAGTCAACAGGAAATGATCCAGTGACTTTAGACTATGAGTTGGTGAGTTCGCCACTGGGTACCCGAATCTAATGAAGACCGGTGATCCATGGTTACTACCACCACTAGTTGTTGAAAAGAGGTGCATACATATTTGTTTGGATGGCACACACTATGACAATTAGGAAAAGATTTTAACAAACAATACAAACAACAAAATACCATACATCAAAATATTATACAACATCTCATCAAACATAAATAAACAAACAAACAACAATATCATGCAAGACCATGCAAAACAAGGGTACACATTTGGTCACTTAAGTCTAATACAAATCTTAGCCCTCGACATCCCCAGCGGAGTCCCCATTGTGAAAGATTGGGAAATTGCCTCTCAAAAAAGAGAGATTTTTTGAGTGCTTTTTAAGGCACCTCTCTTTTTGGGTAAGTGATGAGAATGCAAAATGTCATATTTTTCTCCCTTAATGTTTAGTCTTCTACACTCATTTGGTGCCTAAATGTATTCATTATTCTTATATTTTGATTTAGGACGCAAATGGAGGCGTTAAGTGCAAAACGTAGGGCAATTCTGGATAGCTTTGACATCGCTTCTTAATCTAGGCATAACTCTCTCATCTGAGCTCCAATTGAGATGATTGAAGATGATATGGAACTCCAAGACAAAGCTCTACAACTTTCATGTTTTGAGTTTTGAGAGATACGAGCTGCATCAAGGTCAAAATCAGGCTTGAAGTTGCTGCACTTGCACTGCTCACATTCTAGAACATTCCTTAGCCTGAAATTCTAATATGTAGATCTGATGGGGTTTATTTTCAGAAGCTTCCAAATCTGGTGCACGAAAATTCCAGCTGAAAAACACCACTTTCCTAGTTATATTAGGACTTTGTTTTATTTTTAATATTTTTCCTTAATTAATCAGATTTGGATATTATTATTTAGAATATTTTTAGTAGATTTTATAGGCTTGGGAAAGGGGGAATTAACGTGTAAAAGGGGGAGGAAAAATCAGACTACACACGCACCTCTCTCTCCCCTCTTCTCTAATTTTCTCCTTTGAGTTTCTGTCATGGCTCGGCTTGGCTAAACTTTTATACTTGGTCGAAGGAAATTGAAACCTCAGAATTAATAAAACTGTGAAATCTGATTTTTTTTTTATTGTTCAATTTTTGCTTTGAATATCTGATGTTCTTTTGTGCCTATTATCATGATTGTCTCATTTAATTTCTAGGAGGCCTACTAGTTTATTATTCGTTGCAATTTACTGCTAGGTTAGATATCAAATCCGTAATTGTTTGATCTCTCTAATTTGTGAAGCAACCAAGATTTAAAGATTTGCTGCGTCAAAAATTATTAGATCTTAGGAAGAACACTCGACCAAATTAAATGCAACCGCTTGTGTTTGTGTTGTTTAGTTTCATCAATCTCTCTAATTCTTAAGGCTGCTACTAGATTAAACATTTAGCTCTTTTCTTGGGTTTTTTAGTAGTTAGGGTTTATTAAATCGCTTGTTTTCTAATTAACTGCGACTAAGGAGAGATAGGAAAATAGTTCCAACGGTGAATATTCAAAGTGTGAATTGATATATACTTGCATCGATGATCAGTTATAAATTTCGATGGTGGATGTTGACTTAGACCAAGGTTTGTTCTTTTGATTGAATTTGATATTTTAATTTGAATTGTTCCTTACTTGTTTTTCTTAAAATTGTTTTCATTATACTCAACCTCCCCCCCCCCCCCCTCCTTGTTTATGTAGCATAAAACTAGGCTAGATACTCTCCGTGGGAATGATCTTTACTCGCACTACTACATATATTTTTAGAAGTATAGGTTTTATTTTTGGTTGCCTACGACAGCACACCAAATTTTGGCGCCGTTGTCGGGGAGTGATTCTAATTGATTTTTGTGCTTCTTGTGATCCTTATTTCGTTCTTGAAATTTTCAGGAAAAAAAAAAAAAA